>JBAMCK010000001.1:0-1468478 GCA_037075185.1 Drosophila pseudotalamancana | reverse complement strand
ATTAAACATCATATTTATTATGCCAACGGCTTCTCAGTCTGCTCCATTTCGTTTTTCTGTTGCCTCTCAATTTGGAGCATTTCGATTTTGTCATCCAATTGCAGAGATACATTGATATTGCGTTCGTGCGTACGTGTTCATTTCTTAAACGTTTCACTGGCTGCTTATAAATATACTTGTATTCAAAATGATAACCGTTATTTAATTTATAAAACCTTTAATTGCAAATTTTAGAACTCAGTCTCAATTCTTCCTTTTGCTGCTAATTTCCTAAACGCTTAATAGGCATTCCTTATGTTTGTGCTAATAATATACATATAAATGTAAAATCTGTTCAATCTGTAGCCAGTGTGACCCCACTTGGTCGTAACAAGATTCATGTTGTTGTTGTTGTTGTTGTTGTTGTTGTTGTTTATTTTTAGCATGTTACATTTTTTTCCATTCGTTTGCAATTATTTACGCGGAATTGTTGCATTGAAACAAACATTTTCAACATATTGTTGAGCATATTCAAAATTCCATGATTCTCCCTCGTCCTCCCTCTCTATCTCTCTCGATTGCTCACTTGATTTCAATTGTATGCTGGTTGGAATTTTGCTGCACACCAAATATTTCATTATCAGCTTTTACAGAAAATTTATAGCGAACATGTACAACATGACCTCTCAACCGAAAGCCATTAGAAACACGCACACATCCCCTCACACACACACACATACACCGACATGGGGACAGGACATAGAGGACACACGAACACCTGTAAAAAAAAATGTGGGCTGTGCGAAAAGCAATTTTCCAATTTTCCCGAGCACAACATAACGCAAGCATATCACTCGATTTTGTTCCCCTCCCCACCACTCCTCTATTCTATTTCTCACTCTCGCTCTGTGTTTGTGTGAGTGTTTTTTTGCGCTACTTATTCTTCTACCTATTTGGCTTCTGACAATGGCTCGACGTTATAAGCACCTTAGAAATCAGTTGGGTAGAAGCGAAACAAGTAAACAAGTTGTCAAACTGTCTGTGTTAGTCGACTAGCTGATACCCTTTTAATGTAATTTAAAAAAAAAGTTATATTAACTTGTGTTTAGATATAGAATTAAATTACATAGTTGATAGTTAATTAGACATTAATGGGTCTGGATAATCGGTTTAATTTTTTTTATCTACTTAGATACATATAGAACACAGTATAATATCGATAGTCTTATAACCCTCTCAATGCCTTCCATACGGGGTATGTCAAAATTTACATGAAACCAATTTGCAATGTTGCCGCAATTTCATTCCATTTTGACCTTCAGCCAAGTTGGTTTCTTTTCTTCCTTTCCATTTTGTTGTTGTTGTTGTATTTTTTGACACATCTACTTATGGCGAAAAGCCTGTCAAATAAACGAGTGAAAAACAAATGGGATTTTCTTTTTAAAACATTTGGGACTTGCGCTTGAAGTCAAATGCTTCAATAATAAATTTATGATTTATGCATAAAGCAATCTATATTAATCTTTCAAAGCTTTAAATAGACTCTCATATACGTTCGATATCTGTCTCTCCGGTGAAACTCAAGTATAAGCTGATTGTATTTATGAGGTGTTGCTTATTTATGATGTAAGATTTAAATGAGCTAGTCTTATGAATAAGTGTGCATTGTTAGCGAATCATTGATGAGTCATCTAGAAATAGTATCGTAACAAATAATTATGAATAAAGAGCTTAACTATTGGATATTTTTACTACTACAATCAACACTGAAGTGAATCATATATGATCAACATAAAGTTTAGATTACTCTAAAAGTATCTGCAATTAATAATAATGATTCTGTGCGTTTTAAAAGATTTAAAATCTCATGTAAGTTTACTTTTGTAAATATTTTATCTTAAACCTTTGCTCTACAACAGATGATGAAAGATGAGCTTTAACACAAATATCGCGTTAAAAATCTTCTTAAAGGTTTGTTTTAAACGATAAACCACACTTAAAACAGAAAGCTTTTATTTCAAACTTTTTACTTATATTTATATTTCAATATTAAATAATACCTATGTTATATTTCAATTTCAAACAGTTGTAAAAGTATTGGAAAACTTTGCCTTTAGACAATTCATCGTTCTTACAGCTCAAAGCTTTAAGTACTGGTCAAAATGCCTCTCGCTTTAATAGCTCGAATAAAAAAGTTTCGGAATAATTTTCGTGAAATGTCATCAAGTCGATGATGATAGCATTGCCCACAGCTGAAAACAATATTTATGGTCATTTATCTAGAATTGTAAAGCTAGGGAGTTGACTAGGGGAACTCCTCCATCCAGTAAATTAATGGAACCAAAAGCTGCAAGCGGCCAATTTCGCAATTTTACAATTGCGAAGCACAAATAGACGCAACACTCGACAATCAAAGTGGTTTTTCCGCTACAGAGTCAACTGCAGATGGATTCGATATAGATACCATAAACTACATATATATATGTATGCAACGAACAGCCGCCAAACTGTTGCAAAAACAAAAAGCAGCGAGAGAAAGAGAGAAATAAAAGTTGCCGCCACAATTTCGTGCTGTTATAGAAAGCCGAAAGTCCGTGGCATGTTTTTTGCCGTTGTTGGCCTCAAAAGTTGAAGCAACAAGAACAACAAAATAACAGCAGAAACAACAACACAATAACAGCACGAACAGCAGCAGCAACAACAACAACAACAACGAGTGGAAAAACTAGCCAGAAAAGAAACCATTTGGAAAATATAATCAAATTTCTACCTCTCACTCACTCAGAAGTAGTTTAGAAGCAAGCTCCATAAGCTTTGCTCTTCATGCAGATTATTACATATTCCATGCATATTTATAACGTTAACTTACTTGCAATACCCTGTAAATATTGGCAAATTGTGTTTGGGTGTTAGCTGTATATGAGATTGTTTGGGATAAATTGGAATACATGGAATATTTTACTAGGAAACTTTTATCCCTAACTTTATTGAAAAACAAAAAAACAAAAACAAAAAAAAAAAAAATTTAAAGTGTTATTGATAAGATGAAATTCTTTGAAAAGTTTCAATACTAACAAAAAGAGAGTGCAAAATGGTATCAGAGTTGATGTTACATGGTTTTTACAGTATCTCTTAGTCAAGCATACTCGACTTACTGACTTTTATTTTTGTATTTTCGTCCTTTTTTCTTTTGCTGCTGCACATTGGGGATATCCGAAGGGCAATTCGAAACGGGGGCAACGTGTGAACCGATTCGCTCTGCAAACTAAACTCAAGTGGCATTGAAAACTTTTTCTTATATTTTTTTGTACTGCCCCTCAGGTGTTTATATTTTGTTGCTGACCCAAGCCCCAGCTGTGTGTCATTCGATATAAACAAACGATGGACGTTGGAGCCTCACGTCCACACCGATTAGCCGAGGTTATAGGGCTGGTTGTAAGGTTGACTTACCTGTAACTTATTGCAATTAATTAACAAACATTAACAAAAACTTTGTCCAGGTGAACACAAAAAAAAAACATAGAAAAGGTCGCCTTTTGCCCTTTTAAATGCTTTCAAATTCGTTTCCGCTTATTATTCATTTAAAGCATTTTTTCTCTGCTCTTTGCATAAATTTTCTCAAGGATAAGGCAAAGGTCTATCCGCCACACCCAACCCTTTCCCTACAGAAACTTCGAATACCGTTTCACAATACGCTGGCAATTAAATTACACAAAGCTTTCGGCCACGAAAAGGTCCAGAGGAAAATATTGAGGCAGCTACTGAAAATTTACAGTTGAGGGAATTTTAGGGTTGCGCTGCCTAACAGAATATGTCTGTATGTATGTATGTATGTATGTTTGTATGTATAAATGTGTGTATGTATGTATGAATGTGGATTACAGTGCTGATGCGCTTTGTAGCATGAATGATAAACAACGCGTGCTTGAAACTTGTAAGAAAGCTCTTTGAATTAAGATGCCAACTGGTTTGAACAAACGAGTTTCTTTGTGTGTGTGTTTCATATAGATATATATGTATATATATAAATATACAATTTAAATATATCATTATTATTAGATTTGGCTACTGTGTGTAGATGAGACATCGGTTACGATTGGGATTGGTGTTGACGCAGATCCCGTGATGCACTCTCTTTGGGGCGTGCTCAAGTGTAGCTTTTGGCCCATTCAATGGGCCGAAATTGAAAAACTGTTATGCAAATATAATTTAAACAGTGTCTGTCAGCGTAACCTTTAAGAATGTGACGCAAAGAGGAATTGATAAAACATGTAGTAGATAAAGAGATTGATAAAAAGAGTGCTTAAAGCTAAAGTAAAATTTTTAAAGGATAGCGAGGAAGAAAAGTGAAGCAGAGCTAAAAGAACAAAACAAGTAATAAAAAGATGAGATCAGATAGAGAGCTAGTTAGCATAGAGAAAAAAAAAATTTAAAAACAAAAAAATTTAGTGATGGGGACAAAATGGCAGGCATGAGTAAAGTAAGCACTGTATTCTAAATAATTGTTCGTAATTGGTCTGTCAAATTGAGTTTCTGAAAGTTCTATCGTTTAGCTGATAACGAAGTGCTCCCTTTTATTGAGGAATTTACTTAAAGCTCTCTCTAATATAGATTTTCTTTAATGTCTTATTTCCGCTGTGATAGGGTTGAATATCAATTTATGGCTGGTTCTAAGATAAGGCACAGATAAAACGCATTGTGTAATTGTGTACGTCATGCGAAAGTCTTTACTGTAGTTTCTCCCTTCTCTTTTTTCCCTATATTTTTACTAATCACGCAAATGTTTACCTTTCCTTTTTATTTCCCTTTCGCTTGACCATTCTCATAATTTCTTTCTCGTTGTTCATTTTCATTAATTTGTCAATGTAATTTTATTTGTGCAGCGAATTTCCATGGACTACGACCTTTCTCTGATACCCTACCAACCCCCATCTCTTGCACCCCCGCACACCGCCGCCCCCGTCCACCCTTTGATGCATAAATCATGTGCGTTCGTTGAAGCGTTCATAATTTTGCAATGTGCCGTGGAAAATTATGCAGCGGCAGCTGCCTCATTGCTGCCACATCTCAATTGCTGCTTCTTCTGCTTCTGCCCCACCTCACTTGCCGCTTCTTCTTCATCAAGTTTATGACTCGCTGTTTAACTGGATTTCTTTTTTACTGCTCATTGCATTTTATTTTGTTTTATTGCTGTGACTATTGAGTTCCGCATTTCTTTTGTTTGATTTTTGCATAATTGTTTAACGGTCTGTGCCTGGACTTGTTTCATTACCTTGATGGCTGGCGCTAAGATACCCTATATAAATGTCGAATAGGGATATCAAGAAAGAAGAAACAAGTATTTTCTTAGCGATACCAATTAGTTTTTTTTTCTCATTTTGAAATGACATCTCAAGTGTCTGATATACCCTATCTAGATATTGGGGGAGGGTATCTATGACTTGATAACTTAAATTGCAAAAAAAATAATGTTCTTAGTAGAAACAGTCCAGTAGTTTGAAAAACTTAATTGTTTTGTTTGTTCACTCTCTGGTATACCCTACAAAATATTACATATTATATTTCGAGGGGTTGCTGGTTGGCTTGGCTGTTTGACAACTGTAATTAAGAATAAACTATTCGTCATAAAAAAAGTTACAGAGTTACCTAAAGGGTGTCTCACAGTTGAGCAGTTTCTCGCTCATGCCAATTGTTTTTGGTCGCTCGGGGAATGAACTTTAAAAGGATTTGTTAAATTTACAACTGCAGCTGACAAAGTCTGCAATTTTCTTGAACTAAAATTGAGTGAAAACTCTCGTGGAAAGCAGAGTACCTAAGAGCTCGGAATAACCAGTGGTTGAGGGGTAGGTCGATAGAGTAGGACGTAGGACGTAGGACGATGGTAACAAACTTTTCGCTGAACTTAACCGAACAACTGACAAAAACTGACAAAGTGTAGTCGCCGGGTAGTTCTTTTCTATTCTTCTTTTCCTTGTACTTTTCCATTTATTTTCTTTTTTTCATCTCAAAGTTGTCCTACTATATTTTAGAAATTTTTCTTTTGTGATATGTTGGCTGGTAATTTATTTGTGTGAGATTTTAAATTTGCAATAAAAATGCATTTGCCGGAAAAGTAAGTTTACGTACATTGACTGATGTCACAAACTGTGCGAATATTGACAGCAATTTATTTGTTATTCAAGTGAGTTTTTTTAACCCTTGGCTTACTTGTGTGAGAGCTGGATTGTGGGGGTTGAAGGGGATTTAAGGGGTTTGCGTTACGCTTATGGCTTATTAATGGAGCCGCTGCCTGAATGACGACAACTTCGTTGATGACCTACCTGATTGTCGATGCGGGGTAGTTGAATCTCAGATAAGCGGCAGTTGGTGTTGGCCTTTTGACAGCTCGAATGGCAGCACAGGTGGCAGCAGGAAAGGTGATATAGGGTAGAAAGACATTTAAGCATAAAATCTACTCCTGGCTGTGTTGTAAGCTAACATGATAAAAACTAGTAAGAAAACTGTAGTCGAGTGTGCTCGACTAGTAGATACCTTGAACCACCTGCATTGCTAATGTATAGATTATTTGACTTCGAACTTTTGTTATAGATATTAACAAAGTCGAGAGGGTTATCGATTTTGTATCATATCATTTACGCGTATGTATATATTTGGTTGTTTTACACTTTTTTATAAAAACATTATACCCTGATTACCCATTTTTAATGTGTTCAGGGTTTAAGAAATTATTTGCAGTTAGTGTGGAACGTGGAAGAGGCCATCAAGTAGACTCACTATTGTCAAAACAGCTTATGTAAATACATACAGATATATGTAGCGATATACAAAGCTATAAAAATGTTCTTAAGTACGTAAATCAAATGAAGGAAATTTCAATGGACTCATAAAACTACAAAGTACAATGTACCGAAATAGAAAGAGAATGAAACAAACTCTTAAGTAATATAATAATCATATACTATAAGGTATTATATGCTAATGGAGTAGTAGAGCTTAACGGCCTCTATTTGAATACATTTTGAATATCTAAAAGAGGAAATCCTATGTGGTATATCGAGGAAGTTATAACTCTTAAAAATAATATCTTATCTTTAATATAAATCAACCAAAAATAAGTTTAGACATGGGAGTTTTGTATACGGGGAGTATTATAATGCGATTGGGGTTTTGCCTCTCATGAGGTTTTTCTAAGCGATTTTCACGTGTTATACGCATTGTTTGTTGTATTTATAAGCGGCACACACACACATATATATGTATATATATATAGATGTAGATATACACTTATATATGTGTACTTTCTGCATGCCTGCTTATGCATATTTAAAATGTATGCTACATGGCCGACAGATGTGGCGCCCTCTAGCGACTGCTAGGAGTAGCTGCTCATTGTCATCATCCTGTGTAAGTCCCATAAGGCTTGAGTATTAAATAACACACGGCTGACTACCTCAACCTCTCTCGCGCTCTCTCTCGCACTCTCTCTCTTCCCCTCCCGCACTCACTCGCTGTCTAGTACGCTCCTCTTACAGTTAGGTGTTAAGCTGTGCTTAATAATGACGCACATTACATATGCAATGCGAGAAGCTGCTTTGCCGGGACATTCGCTAAAGCCATGTCCAAGCGCTGTGTGTTTGTGTCTGCGTGTGACTGTGTGAGTGTGTTAGTGTGCGAGTGCTTGTGTGCCTGTGCGTGTGTGTCGCTGGCAAACAAACAAATGTGCTGCTATTTGTTTTTCTGCGGCATATTTTCACGTTTCTGTTTCTATTGCTATCTCTGTCTATCGTTCCCCTGCTCGCATCTGTCTTTATAGAGCGTCAAATTTGTTTCACTCAGTCCCAAAGGACTCAATTTCACATTTCAAACACCTGTGCCGTGTAAATTTATACCCCATAAAATAATGTGTTCATTGGGTATGTTAAGTGGACATCGTTTTATGGCCTTTAAGCAATAAAAATTGTATAATAACATCGTATTTGAATTTCTATATATACATATATATTGTTATTCAATTTAATGTTTTTAATGTTTGGAGCTTTCATTTTATTTGAATGTTTCTTAAAATTTGGTATTTCTCTAAGTAATAGTTTTATTTTGACCATATTTTGCATTGGTTTTACATTCACATATACGTTAAATGTTAAGTTCAATAATATTTTTTGTTTGCTTGTAAACAAACAATTACCTCGAATGTAAAGCTTAACAGTTATTTTAACTATAATATATATATATATATTTATAGTGAATATGAATTATTTTTTATTAAGAATAGTTCAAACTTGGCTTTAATTTTAGTTTTTAAGGTAAAGCAAAAGAAAACGCAGTAGAATTCTTAACATAAGCATTAACAGCATCACTTTAACAGAGTAACTAAAAGTGCATTCGTTTTGACTGGATAACTGTAATGTAAAATTAGAAGCGAAGCACAAGCCACAACATCGTCATTATCCTCATCATCATCATCATCATAATTTGAAGTTGAGGGGATTTTTGCAGAGCGCTTAGCAAGTTGCCACTTGTGGCAGCCTGAAGAGGCACCAACAAGGGCCGAGGAGTTGCGACAAATGAACTAATTTGAATTACATGCAAATTACATTTGGGCTAACTAAAAAAACAACTTTCTCTGAGATGGAGGAGACGAGTCAGGGGAAGGAGGAGGTGGAAGGACGCCATCATTAAAAAATGTTTACAAAATTAACAAAATTGACAATATCCGTTGGCCAAGCGAGAGAAGCCACTCAAAAAAAAAGAAGAAAAAACAAAGTTGCTGAAAACCTAGAACGCAAATCGGGTAGTCATACGCAATTCTCTTTCTCTCTCACTCTCTGTCTCTGTCACTCTTTTACTTTGTCGCACTGGCCACACAATTGCTTTCGCTGTGGCCCACATTTGGCGGGTTTGCTTAGAAGGAAGCTGCTTGAGGCAAACCTCTTGGCACGACAACGTGCCGCATATTTAAATTTTAATTAAAATTTAGCTTTCCTCTCGCTCTCACTCACTTTCTTTCTCGCTCTGGTGTCGCCATTTCGCGCGCGCCCCAAAATATGCAAATAAAATATTTGCCTTTGTTTTTGCGGACACAAAAATCTTGGTCTGATTTTTAAAGAGCTTTCCGTTGAGTTATACGATGGATAAATGGGCTGCGGGGAAGGGGAGGGGGAATATTAAGTAGAGCAGGATGCAAAGTAGCTTTCGCTGGGTTTATTATATTGAGGTTAAAAGCTTTATGTGCGCTTAACTGTATTTATATTAATCCTTCATGGTCCACTTGCTCTCACTCTCTTTTTCTCTCTTGCTTGACTTTAACTCCACCTGTCTCACCTGCGCTTTTATTACTTGGCGCAAGAAACCTTCAAGCTATGCAATAATGCTTTATTACCCGTCCTCCATGGCCATTTCGTCTCGTTGGCCTAATCAAATTTGATGCGCAAGTCCTTCAAAGTTGTTTGTCTTAGCAAGTGTCATAATAAAATATATATTTTATTTGCGCCTATGCTGTCCTCCATGGTCACTTTTTATGTGCACAACAAATATGCGTAACTCTGTCACATAAAAGTGTCGTAACTGATGTACTTATGTTTATTAAGGATTCAATATATATATATATATGTGTGTACCTATATGACTTGTCCTCAATGGTCACTTTATTTTATGTTATTTACTTGTTTGCTGAAATTAAGTTAAGCCTCTTAAATATTTATACATGCTTCAATCAAAATATCCACGGTCACATTTGATTATCAAACGATTAAATAAGTTTTATTTTCAAAACGAATTACACATACACTAGATTCATTTTTATCGTCATTTTCACTTATTTTACTAATGTTAAGTCTGTTTTACTAAATTTACCAATATGGACAGCTTTAACCGCTTCATAATTGTCGTAATGTACCTCACATATATATATATATATATTATAACTTATCTAGTCAAATCTTAGCTAGTCATGTTTTCTATGGTCACTTTATTTGCATTAAAAGCAAACATAAAAAATAAACAAAAACATTATTTCTTAAAGCTCAAAACGAAAAATTCTTCAACGCTTATAATCCAATTATATTTATTCAACGTTATATTTGTTTGTCTGAAATGTCCTCCATGGTGACTTAACTCTGATAAAATACAGTTTTCTCTTACAAATGAACTCGTTGGGAATTGTAATAAGAAGCCAAGTGGTTGCCTTCTATAATCACATTTCTGCTCTTTATGTATTTTAATATTTTATTCAAACAGTTTTCTTTTTGTAGGAAAATGCTACACATTTTCATAGAAAATGTATAAATTTATTGTTAGGACTCGCTTTGATTGAGATAC
This sequence comes from Drosophila pseudotalamancana, assembly GCA_037075185.1. NCBI lineage: Eukaryota > Metazoa > Arthropoda > Insecta > Diptera > Drosophilidae > Drosophila > Drosophila pseudotalamancana. The sequence goes on along the minus strand of JBAMCK010000001.1, from coordinate 1,458,182 downwards.
TTCAAGTTGTGGCTGCCTTAAATAGAGGAAGAAGCAGAAGATACACTTAGTTATGCGTAGTTGTGTGTATGTATGTGTGTGTGTGTGTGTGTGTGTGTGTGGCATCCACTGCTAGAGAATTTTACTACAGTTTTTCATTTTTTCCAACTGTCTCTCGCTTTGAGGTACGCTCTTCCTTTTAGAATTTGTGCACGAAAATCTGTTTTCGACTGTTGTGGAATTTACAGTTAGGTTTTTCGTGGGTTTTCACTAAATGGGGGATGCGTGTTTTGTTGTGGATACTTTGCATTTGGAACTGTTAGCTCCATCTCTATCCCTCTCATTCCTATACCCTTCCCCTATACCTTTCTCCTTCTGGCTGCAATCTACAAAAAGCGGCACGAATGGATGGCTTAAAGAGTGTGCTACCTGCCAGCCACAATTTGCCGTGTAAATATTAATGCACTCACCGTGCAGACACCTTAGCGATGGGTCCGTGATTTACCTCAGTAGTTTTCTAACAGTGCAAAAATTGTACGAAGAGTGGAAACTAAAAATATATAGGAATATAAATTTAAAGCTAGAAATATTATGAAAGAAAACTTTTTTTGGTTTAAGTTTGGTTTCGATATGTGTGTATATGTGTGTATATGTGTATGGAAAGAAAACCCTCTAGAATTGACTTATTTATAAAATTGAAAATAAAATCATAAATTAACTTATCGATAAATGTGTTCTTGGTATATGTAAGTGATAGGCTTCAGATAAACTGAACAGTAAATAAAACAATATGCTTAGTAAATAGTTGCAATAATGTATTGTAATATATGTATTTATTTGAATTTTTTGATAAATACATATTTCAATATATCGATAAGTAACTGAAAAACATCGTTGTTGTTCCATCACTAACACGTTTTCCCCAACTATAGAGCTTGAAGCTCTGTTTGTGGGTTGAGTTTAGTTTTGGTTTGGTTGCTATGTAGGTAACTGGAGATGGAGCCAGGAGCTGGGGATGGTCGATGCAGAGAAGGAGGGGGTTGAAATGTCTGTGCTCAATTTTTCAAAGCTCGTTTGTGTCGCTGGCTCGTTCGTTCGTTCGTTCGTTCACTGGTTCGTTCTTTGGTGGCTGACTATGCAAATAATGAATGCAAAATATTGCTGAAGTGTGCCTGAGAAGCGAGGAGAAGGGTAGTCGGGTAGGGTGTGAAAGGCGGATGGTCCTGCAAATAGATAGAGATGGGAAATGCAGCTGCTTTAGAACTTTACACTATTCCATTAAGTTTTCGGCTTATGCGTGTGTGTGTGTGTTTTCTTATTGAGAGCTTTGCGCTTAAATAACTATCGCTAATTAAATTTTCAATTAATTTAAGCCATTTTTTCGCCTTTTGTGTCTTGCAGCTCAACACACAGCGGAAACGGAAGTGTAAACGTGCAGCGGAAGCAGCAAAAAGTTGCCAACAGGAATTGAAAAAAAGTGAATAAAAAATAGAACAAATTTAAAAAAGTAAAACAAGAAGAAAGTGACACAAAAATAAAATAAAAGAATATAAAAAAAAAAAAACAAGTAAAAGAAATATTTGTATAAATATGTTAAATAACGCATTTTGCGGTGTGTTTCAAAATGTCTGCATTAATGCCGGACACTGTGCCATTATCTCCGATCCTGGAAAGGTCGCGGGCTGAGCAGCTGAAAGTGTAAAACTCTTCAATAATAAAATATTAATTAAGAATATTTCATTAAATCTCAAGTGAAGTACAATAAATTAAAAAAGAAACAACAGTGAAATTCATATCAAAAACTACAAAAAAGTAAAAACCGTAATTTATTAATACAAAAAGTGAATTAAAAATAAAAAGAAAAGTGAATTCTTAATACCGAATATAGAGTGAATATTTTATGGATGCCTAAGATTAGGCAAGATAAGGAACTAATATAGAACAACTCCCCGTAAATAGAGTTATGGATAAATCAAGTAGCGTCAGTCCCAGTGAGTGTCGCGTAACCAGATCAAGTATGACGCCCACGCTGCGGCTGCAGCAAAGCCCGAGGCGTCAGCAGCATCAGCAGCCACAGCAGCAACAACAACAGCAATTGAACGATGAACAACAACAAATCAAAGCCAAGTCACCGCAGCAGCCGCTGGCGACGCCGACGCCGACGCATCATCAGTTTCGAGCGCCCGCCCAGCAGCAGCAGGCAACAAAGCACAAAAGCAGCAGCGGCGGCGGCGGCAGCGGCAGTGGCGGCAGCAGCAGTGGAAGCGGCAAAGCTTGGAGCAAGCGACAGCACAAGACTAGCGGTAAATACAATGCAAGCGCCTGTGTCGGCGCTAGCGCTCAGCAGCAGCATCATCATCTTCAGTATGCAGCGCAACATTCGGCCAATGGCAGCGGCGCCGCTGCTCAGGCAGCTGCCGGCGCCGGCGTCGGCACGCTGCCAACTGCGGGCGCCTCAGCCACTGCGGCCGCGGCTGCCGCCGCCCACAAGGCGGATCTGGAGAACATACAGAATATAAAAAATCAAATAGCTGGCGGCCACGCCCATAGCGCCGCCCATCACGGCAACGCTGGCGGCGGCGGTGGCACGCATCACAGCGTTGCGGCCGGAGCCGCTGGCGTTGCCAGCGCTGCTGGCAGCGGTCCTCATCCTCATCATCATCACCATCACAATCACAACACGCGGCTGGCGCAGACCACAGCAGCGATTGTGGGCAACGGTCTGCCCATGGCCGCAATGGATGCCAAATTGGGGGGCCACGGGCACGGACTGAAGGGTCAGCAGCAGCAGTACAAGAAGATGCTTCCGCACAGGTAACGTAACGTAACGTAACATACCTATACGTTCAACGTAATGTTAAGATAGCTTTTTGTTAAACGAAGCTATTATAAGTAACGTATTGCAAAGAAGTAACGTAACGAGCAGCGATTATAATAAGGCAACCAAATTTAAAGTAACGTAACGTAGTGTAGCATATAATTATAATGTAACGTAATGTTTTTGTTACACAAGTCAGCGTCAAATTTGTCTTGTGACGTATGGAAATAAGTCTAACGTAATAATGTAACTAATACGTAACGTAAACGTAACAAACAGGGATCATAATGAAGGAAGTAAATTAAACGTAACATAATGAAACATTCCGTTTGCAACAGGTAACATAACGTTACATACAATTATGTTACGTATACGTATAGCGTACTTAAGATAGATTTCTGTTGAACAAATCAGTGCTACGTTTCTTTTAACGTTATGTTATGTGATTAGGACGATACGTAACGTAACAGACAATGATCATAATGAAGAAACAAATTAATTAATATTATATAACAAAGTAATTCCCCTTTAAAGTAACCCATGACCCCTTAAACTTGGATATGAAGCACGTAGCATCTATCCATTAATATGTATTTATCTCTTACGCTCTATGCATCTCTTTCTCTCCAACAGAGGTCATCATCATCACGTGCTGTGCTCTGGCAACAATGCGAATCACACGTGCTGCCTTGTCACTGGCTGCAATGGCAGTGTCGGCGCCACCAACAAAGATACGCAAAGCAGCAAGGACACAAATTCGTTGAGCGGGAACAGCAGCATCGGCAGCGCTGCCGCAGCGGCAGCCAACGCCGTGCACTACTGTTGCGGCCGTTCGAAGTTCTTCTTGTCGGAGAAGCGTTTGCGCAAGGAGGTGATTGTGCCGCCTACAAAGTTTCTGCTGGGCGGCAACATCTCGGATCCGCTTAATCTCAATTCGCTGCAGCACGAAAATACGTCGAATGCGTCGTCGAGCAACAATACGCCGGCCACGACGCCGCGTCAGTCGCCGATAACGACGCCGCCGAAGGTGGAGGTGATTATACCGCCAAATATCCACGATCCGCTGCACTTGCTCGATCCGGTCGATTCGATGGAATACGAGAAGCAGCTGACGTCACCCATGAAACGGGGTGGCATGCTGACGCGCGGCAGCCACTTAAAGCTGCAGCAGCAGCAGCAACCGCATCATCGGCAGCACAGGACGCGCAAGAATCGCAAGCGGCGGCGTTTCGATTCCAATAATACATCGTATGCTGGCGATGACATCGCAGTCGCTGAGGGCGTTGCGGAGGCGTCAACGCTTTCCATTTCACTGGAAGATTTACCAGCAGCTGTAGCAGCAGTGACAGCAACTACAACAGTAGCAGCAGCAACAGCAATAGAGCTTGTCGGAGTAGCAACCGGTACAAAAGCAACACCAACTGCAGTAGCCGCAGCGGCAGCAAATGAAGCTGCATTAATAACAACAACAGCGGCGAAATCGCCTGTGGCTGCGCTGAGCGCCACGACGCTGCTTAGCGAGGCAGCAGCGTCGGCTTCAGTTGAAACATCGGAATTAGCACAACGTCAAGCGCATGTGCGCTCTCGCTCTCCACAGGCAGCGGCGACCGCTATTGAGGAGACGAAAACACCAGCGCTAGCGGCCGGCGCACAAACGCTCTCCCCAGTGGAACAAATGGAATGTAACATAATTCTCCCGACAGCAGCGTCAACATCAACACCACTGCAGTCACAGCAACAGCAGCAACATGTGGCCGCAATTGCTGAGTCGGCTAGCAGTGACAACAACAATTCGCTGGCAGCGTCTGAAGCCAACAGCAATAACAACAGCAGCTCAGTCGATTTGGGACTCATCGCTGCGACAGCCGCTTCGACTTCAGCAGCGGCGTTGGCTGTGGCGTCGACGCTGGCCGATCGCCGTGCGCTGGCCAGCCGTGATTTGCGCTTGGATTTGGACAGCACGTGCTATGGCGTAGGTGGCACGGGACTGAGCTTTGGCGCTGGCAGCGCAGCAAGTATTGGCAGCGGCAGCAGAAAACGTAAAGTTAGCGAGAGCAACAATTCACAAAAGAGCAAGGTTAGTACGAAATGGAATTGAAATCAAGGAATGGGGAATTGTGCAAGTGCGTATGAGTGTATAGGTGTGTATGCATGTGCTTAGGCTTGGGTTTTCGCTGTTGTTATGGAACCAAGTCAATCGCTTGTTTTGTTTTGATTGCTTTTGTGCCGTTTTTTTTTTTTTGTATTGTAAAGCTTTGTTGTTGTTATTTTGTTGCTTGTTCAAGCGTTGCTTAGATTGAGGTTAAGGGGTCAGGGGCGCCATTAAAAGAACTTTTTTTTTTTTGTTAAGGGTAGCCAAAAGCGATTCGAATCTGTTTTCAAGGTGTGTTTATTTTTCGTTGACATTAGAAATTTATAAATAGATACAAAATGCACAAAACAAAGGGAAGTAATAAGAATAGCAGAAGAAGAAAGTAAATTATACAGAATATATAAATGTATATTATTAGAATTTAGCTTAAATTTGGTTAAATTGATAACAGAGAAAGTTTTAAGTAGCGGGTGAGCACTGTACTTACTAAAAGGATTGTCAGGAGAGCAGTTAAGGCGAGAATATTTAATGCTGAGGCTTGGAAAACTTCACCCCATTTCCAACTATCTTTAATCGTATTTATTATACCTACAGAAATTCCATCGTCACGATGCAATGGACAAAATTGTTAGCCCCGTGGTGCCACAGCCTGGGGCATGGAAGCGACCGCCGCGTCAGTTGCAACCAAGCGGGTCACGAAAGCCAAACACGCGACGTTCAACATCCTTCAGCGAAACGGAGCAACTGAGTCCCCTCGAAGAACTGCCACCCAAGCCGCTTGTTGAGGGTAAGTCTACAGCACAAACAAAGCGGTTCACTCGTCTAAATACTGGTTCCTTTTTAGTTGTGGACGTGCCACGTGATGATACGCCTGATCTGTCGGAGCACGGATTGGGCAGTCCGCTGAGCACCATTTCCGCGGCCACGTCGCAGACGGCCGGCGAACCGGAAGTTCTCACAGCGGATGAGGCAACAACAACAAGTGGAGGAACGGCAGCAGCAGCAACAACAACACCAACTGCTGCAGTGGCAGACACCGCAGCCGAAGGCGAAGCCCAACCAATTGTTGGGCTTATGCTGGAACCAGCTCTGATTCCCCCACTCCATAAGGTTCCCAAATTCAGAGCGGATGGGCTGAAGTACCGCTACGGAAACTTCGATCGCTACGTGGACTTTCGGCAGTTGAACGAGTTTCGGGACGTGCGGCTGCAGGTGTTCGAGCGGCATGTGGAACTGTTCCAGAACAAGGATATACTCGACATTGGCTGCAATGTGGGACACATGACCATCACGGTGGCCCGCCACTTGGCGCCCAAAAGCATTTTGGGCATTGATATCGATCGGGAGCTTATTGCTCGAGCGCGTCGCAACCTTTCGATATTTGTGCGCATACCCGTGGAGGAGAATACGCTGCCGGAGATCAAGCAGGAGGCGGACGTGCACACACAGTCGCAGTCAACGCTCGATAATGTGGAGAACAGCGATGGAAATTTGCACAAGAAGACGCGACGCGGCAAGAAGCGACGCAAAGCGCAGCAGCTGCAACTGCAGCTGCAGCAGCATCAGTTGGCATTGCACCAACTGCATCCACATTCCCATCCCCACCATCATCATCATCATCACCATAATCATCATAATCATCATCACCACCATCATCATCATCATAACCATTTGGATCTGCAGCAGCAACAGAAACTGGATGCTCTGCTGGTTAAGCCACACGAATTCTTTCCCATCTCCTTCCCGCTCACCTACGGCGGAATGCCCCACCTGATGAAATCCCCGTTAACAAGTTTCACCTCTGCCAACGGCACTAAAAATCAATTTCCCCAAAATGTTTTCTTTCGTCAAACGAACTATGTGCTTAAGGATGAGTCCCACCTGTCCAATGACACACAGCAATACGATCTCATATTGTGTCTATCGGTGACCAAGTGGATGCATCTGAACTTTGGAGATGCGGGCCTCAAGTTGGCCTTCAAGCGCATCTTCAATCAGCTGCGACCTGGCGGCAAGCTCATACTCGAGGCGCAGAACTGGGCTAGCTATAAGAAGAAGAAGAACTTAACGGTAAATATAATATAATACTATGATTACAATTTCGTAAAACGCATTTACTTCCCATACAGCCGGAAATTTACAACAACTACAAGCAAATCGAATTCTTTCCCAACAAATTTCATGAGTATCTTCTCAGCTCGGAGGTGGGATTCAGTCACAGTTATACTCTGGGTGTGCCTAGACATATGAATAAGGGTTTCTGTCGACCCATTCAGGTGAGAAAAGTTATTGATTTATGCTGATTGGAATGAGATTGAAAACTGTTTTTATAACTATAACGCATTTGTGAGTTTTACTCTCCATTCAATATCGCCTCTCTATGCGATTTTCAATCATCATGAAATCGTTTTAAACTTGCAACTTTACTAAATGCATTTTCAATCTCCGTCACTTGCAGCTGTACGCCAAAGGCGACTACACGCCGAATCATGTGCGATGGAGCGATGCGTATTATCCTCAGACACCGTACGAGGCATATAGGGGCATCTATGCCACGCTGCCCGCCCACCGAACGGGTGGGGGTGGCAGCAGCGCTGGGGGCAGCCACGGAGGCCATGCGCCACACTTGCATCTGCTGAGTAGTTCGACACGTTCGCAGAACTACGATACGCCGCACTATGCGGGCAGCGCCTCCGGTTCGGCCAGCTGCCGGCAAACTCCGATGTATCAGCATACGTACAATCCGCTCGAGACGGACTCCTATCAGCCCAGCTACGACATGGAGTATCTGAATCACATGTACGTGTTTGCTTCGCCGCTCTATCAGACCGTTTGGTCGCCGCCGGCTTCGTTGCGGAAGAGCTCCTCGCATACGCCCGTATTTGGCAGCGTCCGGGATGCCGAGCTGGACGGCGATGGCAGCATTAGCGGCGGAGGCAGCGGCGGTGGCAGCTATCATCGACACGTTTATCCGCCCAACGATGACACCTGTTCGCCTAATGCGAATGCATGCAATGCATTCAACTCGATACGCGATGCGGATACCGATGACTCGAATCAGCTGCCCGGAGCGAGCAGGCCCCATGTCTATGCCACAAATTGTGGCGAGAGCAGCTCCTCGCCGCAGGTGAATCATCACGAGGCAAGCGCCGAGTTTGTCGATGCACTCATGGACGATGAGCAGAAGACGTTGGCTGCCGGCAGCGGCGGAGGAGCCGCTTACTGCGATCTCTCGGATGCCTAGAGTGAGCCGGAAGTGCCGGAAGTGCCGGACAGTGGGGTGAAAGCGGAACTTATTGTGTCAAATATGCAAAACATTAATAACTACTACATAGAAAACAAATTATGAAATTTATAAACAGCAACAAAAATATATTCAAAACTATTAAAAGATGTGTTGCACAAGTTCATTTGATTTTTAATATATATATATCCAACATATATCGGTGTTTAACAGACAAATCAAATGAACATTTGCAACGCTTCTGTTTAGATCAATGTAAACGCAAACGAGACGCTTATGATTTTTTTGTAATATGTGAACTTGCATATATATATTTTTTATATATAGTAATTTAATGGAAGTAAAATACATATATACAAGTGCATCTATATGTATCTATATATATATATGACCATAGCCTTCAGATAGAAATTATATTTGCTAAAACTTTGATTTCTAATTAATCTTTTTGTTTGTTTTAAATATATTTGAACATTTTTTTCTTGTTGGCAGTTGAAATCTAAATTTAGGTTTTTAATGTAAATTCTTTAAGCAATACACACATACACACACTCACACGCCCACACATACACTATATTCTGTAGCTTTATAAGCAAATTTCATGTGCTATAGATTAAACTTATATATCTTTATATATTTGTGAAAATTAACCGGAATAACAAACCGTATAAAATGCAACTATTTTTGATTAACGTATTTGGAAAACACTGCAAGGGATCGATGTAAAAAAAAATATTTAAAAAAAACCCATTCAAAATTCAAAAATGTCAAAAAGCATACAAAATACAATTTACTACATTTATAAATAAAAATAAATATATGCTTAAACAATTTATATTAAAATTAAATACTTTACGTATGTAGTTCATAGATTAGAGCATTAATACATTATTTTTTCTGAGAAAATGAAACAATTTATAAAACTATAACAAAATGAAAAGAAGAAAGAAAAAAATATTATAAAATAAACATCATATTATATGAAGCGAAAAAGTTGCCGAAGTTGTGAATGATTATTATTGAATCGATAAATAACACCCTATAAAGAACACAGATTTATTTTGTTTGAAGTGTAAACCTTATCGCAAAAATGTTTACTTTAGCGAAGTAGATTTTTATTATGGAGGTAAGTTAAGGAGTGTTACGTGACGTGTTTTAAATAAAAATATTTATAATATCTTATCAGATCTAAACACACTGAGCACAATTCTAGGTTTAAAGTAATAATGAAACTCTGCTCATCTTTGCTAAATAATTCTGGGAAGATAATTCTTAGCTTACTATATATAACAAATAAAAAAAGATAGATATAAGAATCATTTTATATTCACTTAAAACTATTAACTATGTTAGACAAGACGCTTTAGTTCCAAGATCATTTTAGAAATTTCTTATAATTTAAAATTATTTCCTTCTCTTTGGTATATAAATCAAGTTAACTTTTGCTTATGTGGTTGCCGTTTTATTCCACGGTGCCATCAGTCAGCAGCTTGATCGCCATTGCGCTCACACTTGCTCGCTGCTCAGCGAGCAGTGCTTCGCTTCCAGGCAAAAAGCTCGTCGATAAGAAATGTCAAAGCTTGAATTAAAAAATACACTTAGTGAAAAACACTTGAGTAACAAAGTCTCGAAATTGATTAATGAAATCGAAAAGTGTGGTATGCAAGTTTAGAAAATGCTCTGCTCTTGCATTTGAAATTGTGCGCTCTCTTTTTGCTTAGATCCGCAACGTGCTGCAGTCAAGCATTCCAGTGCTCAATTCCAGTTCTGCCAGCTTCAGTCCAGCCGACAGCACGTTTTTATTGTATTGCCAGTTATAAATTTGACGGCAACGGTTGCGGCGGCCGCGGCGACTGCGCTCTGCAAACCAACAGCGACAAGTTTTTTCTCAACTCGTGTCGTGAAAGTTCAACAACTACGCGTGCGTCTCGCTCTCTTCCTCTCGTTCTGTAAGTGTGCGACTGTGTGTGTGCGTCTCTTCATTTGAGTGTATTGGCTTGGCATCACAACAATTTGAAAACCAAAAATGTATTTTCACATATTTCGTGCTGATTTGGCGCCTTTGCCGTTATGCTCCAATTGACTTGCACTTGCCAGCAATTCAACAATTCTCAAGGAATACACAATTAAATAGTTTGACTCTCAAATATCCATAATTTCCATATACGTGTAACTGTGTGCGTGTGCGTGTGCGTGAGTGTGTGTTCTTGTGCAATTGAAATCCATTTGTGTGAATCATTATAAGCCGCGAATAAAAGAATAAAATTAAATCAATCTCAAGAAAACAAAAACAAAACAATTAAAAGGCCATTCCAGAAGCTAATTTAATTTATGGATATTACAGTTATTTCCCCACGCACAACTTAATGTAAGTCTGAAAACATTTATTTACATACATTATCGTTTGTCTCCCTCTCCCTTTCGCTCTTTCATTTTTTTGTTGTGTTTCTTTGACTTTTTTGACCTTTTTATTCTAAACAATTCACCATGATTAACAAACTGACAGATTGACGATTTTTCTGCTTAAAGATTAAATTGTGAAGGCTACGAATTAACATGACTGGAAATCTTGAAAATTCCACATTCCGTTCTTTCAAAATTCCATTCTCAAATGTAAAAATGAACAAAATTAAAATTTACAAATTATTTTACTAACGCCACTTATCGATATAATAATTATAACACAAAGGTTTTTTTTTTTTTAATTAAAATGGCAATAAATGTTCTTATCGTAAATCAGTTTTTTTTATGTGATTTATAAGAATCTATAATATATGGTAGAAACAACGCTATAATAAAAAATGGAATTACAATTAATTATAATTCGTTTTGTAATTGCATTGTATCGCAATTTATACAAAAACTAAACTGGAAATCAGATGAATTCAAAAGTGGTTTCAATTGCCCATCGTGATTGGATTATTAAGCATATTACAATGATCTATTATTTGTTTACATAAGCCCAGTCTTATAAATAATTTGCTTCTCTAACTAGAAATTATAAACAATAGTTGACTGAACAGTTTATTATCTTATCTGAACTCCGATTCGGATTTAAGTATATTTTTAATTGATTTAATTCAAAAGTAAACAGGTTTTGTTTTTGGAATTTGACATTTCTGTAGGCAAGGCTTATGACTAAGTTTTAACCTGTGTCATCTTGATATAAGAATTATCTTGAATATTTGCCGAGCCTTTTTGTAATGTGCGAAATTTGTTATAGGTTAAAATATGCCCTTTTTTAGTGTAATCTAATCGGAAATGTAATTATAATTTACCTTTGTTTTCGCACCTCATTTTCGTGTAGTCTTAAATGTGAATAACGACTGTTGATTACAGCAAATTGTTCGATAAGATACAATAATCACATATATGTACATATGTACATACGTATATATTTATGTAGATAGGGGCCTGGGTCTTATCTGAAATGTTGGTCAATTCATGTTGCGAGGGAAATTGAACCGTAAATGAATCATGACCAACGTTTCAATTTACATGCTGGAGTCCTTGGAATTGAGAAATGACTCAAATTCCCCCTCTTTAATTTCCCTATAACGATCGTAGTTGAGCTTTGAGCAAAAGCTCAACAGCTGTGTTTGGCCGTAGGTAAAACTTGTTTATAGCTGCTCTCCAGAATTGCGACCTTGTGCTTAAAAGGCGCAACTCTTAAAAGCGAGCTTTATAAACTCTAATATGCATATTGCCGTACTGCTCGCACACCCGCTTAGCGCACATAGTTGCACTGACTGGCAAAAGTCTGCCAACAGCTGTTCGTATTTGTATCTTTTTGCAAGCAACTCCAATATTGGTCTCTCGCGCTCTCTTTCTTTCTGTCTGGCTCTTGCTGAGCGGTTGTAAACGCGCTCTGCAATCGGTTAAAACGTTAACCGGTTAACGTGTTTCTTGAACGAAAAGCTTTGGCCAACACGACGGCCGTCTGTTTTAGTTACTATTATTAAGCAAAGTGACGGCAACGTTGACGCAACGTTTCGGCTACGCGCTCGCGTTCGCAACTCGAATCGATCGTTGATCGGCGCAGCGGGCTGCAAGGGGCACACGCTGTGTCTGTGTGCGCAAGTCTGTGCATGTGTGTGTGTGTGTGTGTGTAAGGTGTCTTCATTTCTGCGCGCTATCTTCTTCGGTTGACGTTCGTGTTGTTGTCAAAGGTAGAAAGAAGCAGAAGTAGCAAAAAGAGAACACCGACAGCGACAGCGACAGCAGCGTGGCAGCATTTGCGTTCTTGTTTTTATTATTTTCTTTCTTTAATGCGGCTGCGACTGCGACTGCGCGCTAAATTCTGCGCTGCGGCTTCGAACGGTTTTCAACGGCTTCTTGAAAGCTGTAACTTCCGTTAGTCGCTAGCAAAAGTAAACAATGGACATTTATTATCAGCAGACGTGTGTTATTTCCTATTATAAGACATGCCGCTCGTACCGGAATTATGCATCTGATGCGTGCGTTTATCTGAAAGATGCAGAAAAACCACTGGAATTCGAGTCAATCCAATATTTGGTTTGACTTGATGACTAAAGTGCTACAAAAACAACTGGAATAAATATTTCATTTACACACTGGAGCACTTGCCTTTTGTTGTTGTTGTAAATACTTTATTTTACACTATTTCCAAATTTTGTGTTGTGCCAAAAATTGGTTGTGTAAACTTTTATTAGCCCCATATATCAGCTGCAAAGCTGTTTTTATTATATTACAAATACACGCATGTATATATTATATATGTACATGGATGTGTATGTAAAGTTCGTTTGTGTGTGTACTTTGTTATTTTATGCAAAAAGTGTGGATCTTAAATGAAAATAAAAAAAAATTAAAAAAATTGTAACTAAATATTGTTTGCTGTAAATGATGTTGAATGTTGTTGAAAGATGGTGCATGCTAATAATTAATCGATGTACAATACAAAAACAATAATTAATAGAATAGAAATAAAATAAATAATCTGATCAATATTTTGATAAAGAAAAATTCTTCAAATAATAAATAAATTTCTAAATAATAAAATTAAGAGAATACCTCAATAAATAAATCAATTAAAAACTAAAACGTTAACACACTAAATTTATAATTATAAATTTGAAATTTTTATATAATTATAAATTTAAAAGAATAATTCGAAATTTGCATTGCCTTGGTCGAATTTTGTTTAGAAACGAAGTTTATTATTTACAAGTGCGAATTTATTGCTTAATTAGCTGCAGTAAAGCGAACAACAATTATAACTACAATAACAACAATAATAGCCGCAAAAGAAATTGCGTTGAATTAACAAACAAACAACAAATAAAACAAAATGAATTTCTGTCAATATCAACAACAAGCAGAACAACAACAACAACAACAACAAAAACACCAAAAACCGCATGCCAAAAATACAAAATAATTAAAAATAGCAACAACAACAACAACATCTGATGAAAAAACGCTTAAAATGTCCCAGCCGAATGTACGAAAAGTTGGAGGCGGGGCAAACGCTGAGGCGCTGCAGCTGCAGAGCGCGCGGCAAGCGGCGCTGACGTCAGACCTGCAACATATGCAAGTGCAACGTCATCGCCGCAGCATTTCACAGCTGATGGCCAGCATGGGTAATTTCAATAATGTTAAGATGTACCAGGGAAATGTCAAATACAGTTGACCTTATGTTGAATTTTCCTAATGCTTTTATAATGTCCGAGTTGAATAAACCTTTAATCGCAGTTGGAGCTAATGCTTGATATATTTTAAGTATTCCTTGGGAAATTCGTTCAAATATCCCAGATTAATGTCCTGAAGCACAGGATCGATTTCTATAATTATAAATTATTTACATATTACATATTTTCCTTAAATATTGCCATGCATCTATATTACTTCTTGTATCGAATGCTAAGTATACCTTAGATTCCTAGTCAGCTGCTATCCAAGCCTGCATGTGAAATAGTGCAAAATCCCACTCAATGATTTCTCTTCCCTACAAATATTCCACCCACTCACAACGAGTTTGTTTTGGCCATATTTCTCAGGGCTGTTGGCCGCTTCGGAGTTTCTCGTGGTTAGATCATTGGCAGAGAGCGTTCCTAGTGTCTCCGTTTGTGCTCTGCGTCATGGTAAACCTGCCCTCGACTATGTTGGACCAGTTTTTCGAACGGCTCTTGTTCAATTTCTAGAATTGTTTTTCTGTTTATGACCGGTTTGTTTAGCCGGTTTGCTTGAGAAAGTGAAATAGAATTTGACTCGAATTGGCACCGACTCTCGACTCGACTCTACTCGCAATTGTTGTTACTGTAATTGTATTTGTATTTGTGGGCGTTCTCGGGGTTCGATTTAAGAGATGCCACCCATCTAAATAAATGTGGAAATTTGCTTACACGTTTTTTTTTTTTTTTTCTGGTAACTCGAGATCCCTTCGCTATGTTAATGTAAACAAGGATTAGAACAAAAAATAAAAATTTAAATATAAACAAACACAATTACAATTTGCCAAGTTCCATAAACAAATATTGTTTATTAGCAGAGTCAGAGTCGCGGTGCGCTTTCCACATTTCGTAGTGCAAGTCAGACCCATAAACTTTCTTATCAACGATTGTCAATTATCAACGATTATTCTATCATAAAATACTGATAAAGTGCGCCTAAGAAATATTTTTAGAGCATTACAAAATATATTCTGCAGTTTTCCGCATTCCAACCAGCAAAATGTAATGAAACACTTTTTAAAATATTTGTTGTTTTGTATCAGATATCGGTGCTATTTATTTACAAACTGGATAATACAACATTGAATTTAAATATTGTTTCCTTGACCAAAAGTTCGATATGCGATGTTCGATGTCATACGTAAAAAAAGATATAAATAATCATGAATGTGTCAATACAAAAGAGATAATGATTAAATTTTGATTATAATCAACTAAATTATTTTTTTTAAGCATTTTATATCACAAGAATATTGCAAAAATTCAGTTAATCAAATGCACACAAAAAATAAAATAAAATAAAATTTTAAGTCGAGGAATTTAATAAAGTATATGCTTAAAGTCCTTGGAAATTTTAAATAAGAAATGCGTAAGATTTTTCTTTGGGAAATTTCCAATTAAGATGCCTAAAAAAGGGGAATTTATTACTTTGAGCAAGGGAAATAACAAAGAAGGGATTTTTAGTGAAGCTGAACTAGTAGAAGTAAAGTTTAAGGTCTTCTTCTTTCGTGTTTTCCCGGAGGCCTGTTTTAAGCACTTGAATCTATCCAATTTCGATGCATTACGTTATACAAATATCAATTTCCGACTTGTTAGGCGCAGTATAATTTTCCATTACACGGCCAGTTTACAAAGTACGTTGGGTACATAGACATCTATATATACTATAGTATATATATTATATAACCCTGGAGTTTGTTCGCTGGCTTCGGCTCACGTGCCTGAAGCGCTTTGCGTGTTGCTCTGCCGAAAGGGGCTGGCACGTGGGGCGTGGCAATGGAAAAGGCCCACTCTAACGGCAAACCATTAGCAAATTATTCATAACGCTCCAAGTCCAAAATTTTGAATGCAATCCACGTTACAAGCAAGCGAGCATTTGCTTATGAGTTAACACAATGGACAGAAATGCAACGCAGGAAGCTTCGATTTTTTTTTGTTTGAGAATCGAATTGAAAGGCCTCAAGACTAACTGACTAACTGACTAACTGACTAACTGACTAAGTGACTAATTGTTGCAGCAAGCAATCAACTTAAGTGCCGTAATCAATATACGTGTATTAATATATTTATATATTTTTAGATATTTTATCTGATGAGACAGAAACAAAAAAACTCAAAATCGAAGCACAGCAAAATATTTTTTAATCAGTGAGTCATTGCATCAAAAAATACTGCAAGAAACGTGGTATATAGTAAAAAAAAAATGTATTTTTATCAGACGCCAACCGCTAAATGTTGACTTCCCACACATTTTTGTCAGTTATACTTCTTTTTCTTTTCTTTCGGCCAACTTCTTGCCGCAATGTTTTTTTTACTGTTTTGAACATTTGCTGCTTATTTACTTTCGTTCTTATCGAGGCGGAGGCAACAAGCAAATTGGGGCTCGGCGTGCGCCACTAATTGACAGACCTCCAGATACCCATTTGAGAAATATGTGTGAATGAGCATTTAGCAACTGTTTAACTATTTGACTAGCCAACTATTTGACCGCTTAAGCGAACGAAAGTGAACAAAACGTACGTTAAGAGCTCTTTAAATATTTATTTAATTGCCAGTTAGGTCGTCGTTCGGTGTACTAAATATAATATAATACCCTGTACTTACGTAGACGATATGTGGCAATAATAATAAATGACGTATTAAACTTTTCTCTTTCTCTTCTCTCGCACTTTCTATGTCTTTCTCATTGAATCTTTGATAGTTTTGCAGGTTTTTGATTAGGAAGCAATTTTTCTTGATATTTCCTTCATAAAACCAAGAAGCACAAGCAGGGATATTTGTACTAAGTGTGGTAAGCATTTAAATAGAGAGAAATCTGTCATCAAATACAAATTTTAGCTCCTAAACAAAAGAAACCTCTCCGTAATGTCTTATTTAAGCCCTCCATTTGCAATTCTTAAAAGTTGACGCTACGTTCTTTTTAAAGAAACTATCTAAACAATATAATGTGGGTAGTACATTGAACCTGTGTATGACTAATTGTTAAAAATATTGTTTATTGAAGGTAAATCTCATGTTGCCAAAGACAATTTGATTCAAATGTAGTGATAAGCAGATATTTATGTGTACAATAAATATAATACATAAAATTGAGTATAACAATTTACAAAAACCTTCACTAAGTCCAGTGACTAACTTTAATAACAGTCAAAATTATGCTACGTGATCGCAATTAAATTGACAACCATTACAAGATATTTATTTTTTTATGATGGGCCTCAATGCCACATAAAACTGGCACAGAGCATCCAAAACTTACAAGTTCAATTATAACAGAGGCGAACTTGAACCTAGGAAGACAAAATAAATATATATCTATACATATGCAAGTGTATGTGTTGTATATATTTGTTTATAATATAACTGGCGTCTATTTTCAGATAGGTAAACCTTAAAAAGTTTTCGCCCGATAAGATATTCGTGTAAACTCGGACATCATATGACTAATTTTCGTGGCCACCCTAGAGAATTACGTCTGCTTGGAAGCATACTCTTAGAGATAAGTTTTATAACGATGTTTATGGGGGAAGCACATGGGCTGCACTTGAATTTTAGCGACTGGGAAAACTGTGGAAACTTTAAGATATAGTTGAGGATTGTAAGCAGAGTTAATGGGGATAGAGTTTTTGGAAAACAAAAACCTTTTCTTTCCTTATAAATTTGTAAACTCTTCTTCCCTCAATAGCAATATTTCGATTACCAGGTTCGGCCTAATTCAGCCGATTAGTTAAACTATAAACTAACCAAGTGTTCACTTTATTTATGTCGTTGGCAGTCGCTGCTATCAGTGAAAATATTGGATTTCAGGGCTGCACAGTAGTGGAGCCCATATATCAAGAGCAGAGAAGTACGGAGTGCAATAAATGCTTATCTATGTTATCTAACGAATATATATAGAGTTTAGTATTTATATCATTAGTGAAAAACTTTGATTAGTGCTCAGTGACAGGTGCACTCCATGTAGGAACTGTTCATATCTATGCTTCATATTATATCTGATAATTTGATCACAGATATAACCTTATCGACAGTCGGAATTTCCTATTTAGTGCGTGATTTGTTCATATTATTATGAAAAATCATGGTATACATATATAGTATATACAATATTCCACTCTATCGATAAAGGCTTTATTTTGAATCTTTTTTACTTTTTGAATGTCAATATTAATTTCGATTCGTAGATTTCTTTTCGAAGTTATTTATTGTGGTCTGTGCTCCCTCTTATCAATAGACCCAACCAAAACGACAAACCCTACCAAGCAAATTTTATCAGCTTCAATATTTACTGTACATATTTCACGAATAGGCCTTGAATTTTGTAGTTGTACGATAAAAGTCGCCTCGAAGCTATTTCCCCCAAATATATCTTAAACTTTTTTATAGAGTTCGGTTTTTACAAAGAACACTTAAATTCAAATATTATCAAATTATGCAATAAAAGAATTATGGCATAAAATTCAAAATATATGGGATTGTTTTATGTTATGTAATATTTACATATATAGTACTTCAAACGTCTTCCATAATATTTCGTTCAGTTTTCTGTTTAAATATGATTCGATAACCCCATCGAATTCTTGCGAAAAGTTAAGAGCTCCTTAAACATTTCCACGCACAAACTTAACTGATTATGAGTATTTTTTAATTGAAAAAGATTGCAGTTAACAATCTTAAACCCTTGTCAAACAAAACCTTCTCAAATACAGTTAAGAGTTCGCTCAATATAAGTGAGTATATCGTACTTAAAACAGACGAGTCAATACATTTAGTTGAAACAACAAACCGAATTTAGTTAATTAAAAGTGGACAGAACGAAACGTATCCAAAGAGCACTTCAGAGAGTCGTGTAAATAAAAGATAAGGTTAGAAATATGCCTTATAAAGTGGGTCGCATTTGTCTGTTTTTCTTTGATACTTTACAGTTGCTTGTAATGCTACATTTGCCTGATAAATGCAATCTTCAGCATTCATTTTGATAAAGCACTGTGAACTCCAGGGTTACTTATTAAAAAAACTAGAAAAGTTATGGGAGGGTAATGGTAAAGCATTCCGCTATCAAGATTCCATCTTAAAATCTAAATAATTTGTTATGAAAACATTTTTCTCTCTCATACAGTTGAATACCCCGCCGATGATGCCTATAGACCCAGTCAATATGGCGGCTATATCAATCGTGGCTTTGATGATTTAGATAGTTCCTACCTCTTCGCACAATACGAGGCCATGAACGAGGCTAGACGAAGTGGGGCTCTGCCGCCCTACTCGCCCGAGCTCCATTTCGATCCCAATGCGGACGAGGACAATGACGACGATGATGCTGAGCATCGTGATGATGGGGAGGATGTGTTCAAGGACTGCGCCGAGGATACCATAGCCGAGGACAATGAGCTGGCCCATCACAGCCGGTGCCTGCCCGAGTTCCAATTCTCGATGGTCGATTCGGAATATGATGAGACGCTGGCGTTTCCCGATTCCGTGACGATCTTATCGACAGTGGGGGACAAGCCAGTCCTGGTGGAGCGCAAGGAGACAGACGACGATGACGAGGAGTTCGACGATGAGAACAGCGTCCTACTGCGCCAGGAAATACCCTTCACCAGCATTTATGGCTCCAGTGTGAAGTTCAACTCGTTCCAGCGCAAGGTCTTTATTCCGGGTCGCGAGATTCATGTGAGAATTGTGGACACGGAGCGGAGCGTGACGACGCATATACTTAATCCCAATTTGTAAGTGGGCGAGACTAAAGGAAATCAACATCTGTTGACTGACTTGATCAAGTTTTCCTTCTAACCATCGTCAACCTTCATCGATTAATCCATTCTCTTCTCCCTCGCAGGTACACCATAGAGCTAACCCATGGCCCATTCAAGTGGACGATCAAGCGACGCTACAAGCACTTCAATTCGCTGCACCAGCAGCTCAGCTTCTTCCGCACCTCGCTGAATATCCCGTTTCCGAGTCGGGCCCATAAGGAGAAGCGCACGACCTTGAAGGCTGCCGCCAGTCAAATGGCCGATGAGTCCACTTTGAAGGATCTGCCCGCACATACCAAAGTGAAGCATTCCAGCACCCCAATTAGTAGTAATCAAAACCGCACTAACAACAACAACAACAACAACCTCAATAGCAATGCCAGTGGAGAAGGAGCCGGCATTGTGGCCACCATCATCAGCCCCTCACACAGCTCAATCCTCTCGAGCCTGACCCCGCGGCGCAGTCAAAGGAAGCGCAAGAAAAAGAAAAGAAAACTCCCGCGTTTTCCCAATCGTCCCGAAAGTTTGATCACAGTGGAGCACTTGCCGGTGCGAATAAAGCAACTGGAGGACTATCTATATAATCTGCTCAACATAAGTTTGTACCGATACCATCATGAGACGGTAAGACGATAGTCTAAATTACGACTGGCTTAGAAAGATGGTCTAAAAACCTTGCCTCTTGTTCCCATACAGCTAAACTTCGTCGAGGTCTCGAACGTGTCGTTTGTCTCCGGTCTGGGGATCAAGGGCAAGGAGGGAGTCATACTGAAGCGGACGGGTTCCACGCGTCCAGGCCAGGCGGGCTGCAACTTCTTTGGCTGCTTCCAGCGCAACTGCTGTGTGAGGTGCAACTACTTCTGCTCGGAGGTGGTTTGTGGCACGTGGCGCAATCGCTGGTTCTTTGTGAAGGAGACGTGCTTCGGCTACATCCGGCCCACAGATGGCAGCATACGAGCTGTAATACTGTTCGACCAGGGATTCGATGTCTCCACGGGCATCTACCAGACGGGCATGCGGAAGGGTCTGCAGGTGCTGACGAACAGCCGCCACATTGTGCTGAAGTGCTGGACACGACGCAAGTGCAAGGAGTGGATGCAGTACCTCAAGAACACCGCCCACACCTACGCCCGCGACTTCACCTGCCCCAATCCCCACATGTCCTACGCCCCAATGCGTGCCAACACGCAGGCCGTCTGGTATGTGGATGGAGCCCAGTACATGGCTGCCGTCGCGGATGGCCTCGAGGCGGCCACCGAGGAGATTTACATTGCCGATTGGTGGCTCAGTCCCGAGATTTATATGAAGCGTCCCGCCTTGGATGGCGACTACTGGCGCCTGGACAAGATTTTGCTGAGGAAGGCGAAGCAGGGTGTTCGGGTCTTTGTCCTCCTCTACAAGGAGGTCGAAATGGCGCTCGGCATCAACAGCTACTACAGCAAATCCACATTGGCCAAGCATGAGAACATCAAGGTATATGACCCATTAGAAGTGCGTTAACAGGGTGTCTGTCTGTCGGTATGTACGAACGCGTCGATCTCAGCAACTACGAAAGCTGGAGACTTGAATTTTTTCATGTAGGTTCTGCTAAAGCACGCGCATATTGAGTTAGTTTTCGATTATCGATAACTCTTCGTTTGCTTGTTATCGATAACACGTTTTAGCTTTTCGAGCATTTCTCGTATATTAATGAGCGAGAGTCATCAAACTTGCAGTATATACATACATATATTAAGCTAAAGGACACACACAGTTTAAAAACTTTGGATTCCTCCGGTTCTGAATATTATTTAAGTATTATCGTTTTCGATAATCCACAACCCTTTTCGTTTGCTTGTTATCGATAACACGTTTCAGTTTTTCGAGCATTTCTCGTATATTAAACTTGCAATATATATATTAAGCTAAAGGAATATTATTTAAGTATGTATGTGTGTTAAATAATTTTGGAGTGCAATTTCGGCATGCATGTTATTGCGAAAGTTCTTGTGTAAGCATGTAGAGAAAAAGGAAGAATTTGATATACAACATAACTGGACGGGGTACAGGGTATGTCCTAGTCGAGCACACTCGAACACACACTTCTTCTACGTTTTTTTTTGCATAGCATTCACACCCAGGTTCAATCTTCGCTTGCTTCCAGGTCATGCGACATCCGGATCACGCACGCGGAGGCATTTTGTTGTGGGCGCATCACGAGAAGATCGTCGTTATCGATCAGTCTTACGCATTTATAGGGGGGATAGATCTGTGCTATGGTCGCTGGGACGATCGGTCGCACCGTCTGACGGACCTGGGCAGCATTTCGACGGGCTCCGTTTCGGGCAGCACGCGTCGCACGCCGAGCGGCTACTTCAACAAGGACGAGGAGGACTCGGCCTTCGGTTCGCGCAAATCCTCGCGCAATGCCAACTACGAGACGTTGCCCAAGGAGCCGTCGAGTTGCTCTCCTGCCAGCGAAGAGGCCAACCCGTCGGCCATGGAGCTCCGTACGTTAAAGCCCGGCGATCGGCTGCTCATTCCGGAGATGCTTTCGGCGGCATCCAGTGTATTGGCCATTGACTCCACGGCGCTGGAGGGCATGAAGCTGAACACGCCCGAAATGGAGCGCAAGAATATGCTCGACCGGCTGAAGAACAATGCGATGAAGGGTGCTCGGAAGGGCAAGGACTTCATGCAGCGGCTGACCACGAGCGAGGCGGCGGACTGCACGGGCGACAGATCCAACGAGCCGGACAACGAGGACGCGGAGGCGGGTGCAGCGGGCATCTACAGCATAGAGACAATCGAAGCGGATGTGGCACAAACCTCCAGATCGGCAGCAGAAGCAGCAGCAGCAGCAGCAGCTGGAAAAGAGGCAAATGCGAACGCAAGTGCAACGGCCAGCACTCAGATACAGAGCGAGTTCTACGGACAGGCGAAGTACTGGTTCGGCAAGGACTATTCGAATTTCATACTCAAGGATTGGATGAACCTGAACGCACCCTTCGTCGACAACATCGACCGGACGACCACTCCTCGGATGCCGTGGCACGACGTCGGCCTCTGCGTGGTCGGCGCCTCCGCTCGGGATGTGGCAAGGCATTTCATTCAGAGGTGGAACGCGATGAAGCTGGAGAAGCTGAGGGACAATGCGCGCTTTCCCTATCTGATGCCCAAGAGCTACCATCAGATCCGACTCAATGCGCACCTGCAGCAGCTGCAGCAGCGGCGACAGCAGCGAGTCACCTGCCAGCTGCTGCGCAGCGTCTCTGCCTGGAGCTGCGGCTTCATCGAGGCGGACCTCGTGGAGCAGAGCATACACGACGCCTACATCGAGACGATCACCAAGGCCCAGCACTATATCTATATAGAGAATCAGTTCTTCATCACGATGCAGCTGGGAATGGGTGTCTCAACTGCCCACAACAATGTGAGAAACCAGATCGGGGAGACGCTCTTCAAGCGCATCGTGCGTGCCTATAAGTGAGTCTGATTGGCCGACCTGCGGCTATCCCAACTAACGCCATACTCTGCTTCAATGCTCTTTCTCCTAGGGAACGGAAACGGTTTCGTATTTATGTGATAATGCCCTTGTTGCCCGGTTTTGAGGGGGACGTGGGTGGCAATACGGGAATTGCGGTGCGCGCTATAACCCATTGGAACTATGCATCCATATCCAGGTACGTGCCTAACCTCAATTGAGCTGCTGTATATATATATATATATCCCGATATATCTCTTCTTGCATACATAATCCCCCTCTTCATCTCTCATCTCTCTCCACCATCTAGAGGCCGAACAGCTATTCTGACTCGCCTCCTGGAGGCAGGCGTTGCACAGCCCGAGAACTATATATCCTTTCACAGTCTGCGCAATCATTCGTATCTGAACAATACGCCAATCACGGAACTTATATATGTGCATTCTAAGCTACTGATCGCAGATGACCGCGTTGTGATCTGTGGATCAGCGAATATTAATGATCGTTCGATGATCGGTAAACGGGACTCGGAAATTGCGGCAATTATTATGGATGAGGAGTACGAGGACGGACGCATGAATGGCAAAAAGTATCCGAGTGGAATCTTTGCGGGCAGACTGCGCAAATATCTGTTCAAAGAACATTTGGGTGGGTATTCAAATAGATTGTTTTAGATATCCATCTTTATTAACTCCGTTCGTTTGTAGGTCTATTGGATCTGGACGGTTCGCAGCTCTCTGATATAAACATAAGCGATCCGGTCTGCGATGAATTCTGGCATAATACCTGGCGCCGTATTTCGACTAGAAATACGGAGATCTACGATGAAGTTTTCAAATGCATTCCGACGGATTTTGTAAAAACTTTTGCCAGCCTGCGCAAATATCAGGAAGAACCGCCGCTATCCAAAACCGAACCGGAATTGGCCGCCAAGCGGGCCACGGAAATTCAGGTAGGATTAAGGGAATATTATGGAATTCCTTAGGAAATGCAATATTAAAGAAATTATCTTTTTTACAGGGTCATTTGGTAAATCTGCCGCTGGAGTTCCTCAATAAGGAGGTTTTAACTCCGCCGGGGACCAGTAAAGAGGGCCTCATACCTACCTCTGTATGGACATAGTCAGCCAAAAGTCTTTAAGACGAAACTATTTTAAGATGAATGAAAGCAAGAAAAAAACTGGTTGTAGGTTCAGTTACCACCAAAATGTTTGATGCCTGTTTTTTAGGTTAGTTTACTATTGATGGAACCCACCAAAATGCGCTTAAACTTATACAAGTTACCAAGTTGCTGTTGCCAAGTTAAATGAGAGAAATTGTATATATCCATATATTTTGTTTAGTAGTTAAATGAAACTGTAAACTGTCTTTTTGCCTTACAGCTAGCTAATTTATTTGACGGTATGCCGACAATTCCCTATTACGATTAAGTTTTTATTGTTAATGTTTGTAATTTTTTAAACAGTATTCTAGACAAACTAAAGCGCAGTTATATATATTTTAAATAAAGGTAATATACGAAAAAACTGATACGTTTTTTATTGTGCATCAAAAAGAGCTAAATTATACCGTGAGTGTAAAAAAATACCTCATAAAAGTACCAAGCGATCAAAATATCCCTATCCCTCTCAAAAGCTCGTTGCTGTAGTTCAATTGTTAGCTGTCTGCATTAAAAACTTCCAGCAAGCTGGAAACTGTTTCTGTTATAAACATTTTGTTTGCTATTTGAAAAGCAACGTTAACATTTTCGTTAGCAGTTAGTAGCTGTTAAGTTATCTCCTAAGCAGAATCTGTTCATTTCTGCTTTGAATCTGGAACGAGTAGCATGCATCTTCCTCTAACGTAATTAGCTTATTTATTATAATAATAATCAGTAATAGATACATGTCTTATACAGGAATATTATTTATTTGGAATTTATTTCATTGAAGTCTTCGTTGATCAAAAGGTAGAGTGTTTCTACGCTTAATGACCAAAGCAAGCACGTAAAAAAACTTCCAGTGCTGAGCATCGAAATCGAAGCTTTTAATTTCCGATGGTTTTCAATCAGCTTAAGGCAAACAAATTAAATCACTTCCACACAGTCTTTCCCTTTCTTTGTTTTTGGCATTGCATTTGCAGTTTAAGATTTGTTTAATCAGTGCGTTTCCTCTGCTCGTCCGGTGCAGTTGCTTTGTATGGCGTATCGGCGTGCTTGTGTGTGTGTTCAATTCAGTTTACAATTGGAATAATTATAAAGTACCGTAACAACAAAACCAATTTGTGTTCAAGTGTCGCCAAACATTTCTAGTAATAGGTAATTATTTGCATTCGCTTTACTTGTGTGCCTCAAAATAAAAGCACTAAACACAAACTCAAGCGGCAGCTACAACAATAACAGCAAAGTTATCAAACAAGTTCTGTTGCTCACACATACTAAGAGTGCGCTCTAGCTCGCTCTCTCAATCTAGCAAGTAAGCTACGCTCTTTGCCAGAACAGTTGCATCACAAAAGGCCGACACAGCGGCAGCAGCAGTGCCTCACTTACACATACACACACACACCCACACTCACAAACAGATATTGCTCATATGTATAACGTAATAAAAGCACGTGTTGGCTTTGATTTTGCTGTATTTGTTGTTGGTGTTGTTGACTTTGCTGCTTTTTCTTTACGTTCGGTTTGGTTTTTATGTGTATGTACATTTTATATTCATGACGTGATTTGGTGTTGGTGAATGATTGAGTGAGTCTGTAGTTGTGTGCGTGTGGGTGTTTGATAACAACGGTTGTGCGCTCTCTTTCTTCATTTTTGATATTGTTTGCTTTGGAATTGACTTTACTTAATTATTGAAACGAATTTGCGTGGGCAAAGGAAGCTACAACTTTAAAGCGTGGGCAGTTTTTAGTACATGATTAAGGAAGTGCTGCAGTAGGTGCCCGACAGTAAACATTGATAAGATGCCGGTCTGCTAATGCGTTCGGAATGCTTAGACCACATATGGTGATTAAGACTTGTCTATATACTTTTAGTATATATGTATTTAGTATGCGTAATATGTAAGTACTAAACGGTAGTTAAAGTGGGCATCAAGCATGAATCACGGTTACATTCAAACTATCGAGTATAATGAAGAAATATACAAAAGTAAAACATTTCACTTGGAATATTGAATGAAGGAAATTGATAAATTTAGAAGCCTTAACATGTAATGTTTTCATATTAACATAACTGTTCGTCTTCTAAAAAAAAGCAAAAAGTAAGAGCGAAACGAAATCTAAAATCAAATTTGTTAATATAATATATAAACATAAATATCAAATTTTTGCATTGGAACCTGTTTCTTTTGTGTTTTTTTCGTTGGCTTTTCTCACGCATATCAACAGTTATCGACTATTATTTGCATACAACATGATTGTACAGTTACTCTTTACCGCCCATCAGGTGACAATCGTTTCAAAATCTCACGCTTAGCTTAAAAACTAAATATTGAACTTCCCCCTTGATATATTAAAATAAAAAAAAAACACCCAAAAAAAACAGCGTGTGGGCTTGTGGCGCAACAAGCAGCCGCACAACCGGCTTCCCTATAGAGAGACCCCCCACCTTCGCAATCCCCTCCGCTCCCCTCACGATAGCTCGATAGCTCCACCGCCCGTCGTATCGAACAGAGTATGCCAAACCTGCTGCCGCTGCACAGAAATCAAAAGTGAACATCGCATCGCTTGCATATTGCCAACGACTGAGTGTGCTTCGCCCCTCTGCCAATTCGACAGTCGGCGAAAAAAGAAACACACATTGTTGCCGACGTCGTATTTTGTCGTCGTTTGGTGATTTGGCATTCGTGAATGGTCACGAAGTTGCGGTCGTTGCTCGTTTGGACGTTCGTTCTTGTTGGATTCGGTCGTTTCTTGCTGAGTGCTCGGTTCTAGTTGGCTAAAGCTCTTCGTGTGGCGCTCAGTCGGCCCCACACCAATGCGACGCTCGTCGCGACAGTCAGTCGCAGGCAGAGGCCAGCAGCCAAAGCAACGGGTAGTGGAGTCTTCGCGCAGTTTTTCGAGTCACTTTGTTTTCGCAATTAACAGTTCGACTTGACATCTTTTACATGGCAATTAAAACAACTGCAACGAATGCGAAAACGAAAACGAAAACAAAAAGAAAATTGTGTGTGTTTGTTTTTTGATTATTAATAGACAACTCGGCCCCGACGACCAAAGTGTTGATAACAACGTCACATCCATGTGAGTGCGAGCGAGAAAGTGAATAAGTTCGAAGTGTGTATTGGAATGCATTTGATTAGATTTGTTTGGCTTTGTTATTAAACAAATGCTTGATTTGTGACTTTGTTTTTAGTGTTTCGGTCTCGCTGTTTCGCTAAACATACAAAATATAAAGCTCAAGAGACCCGAGAACCGGTTAACAGTTTGCAAAGCTTGCAAAAAAAGTTTGTTTTTTTGTTGCTTTCGTTTGTTTCTGCACTGCAAATGCAAAAAGCGCCGGAAACAAATTAAAACTGATATAAAAACAAAATTAGCTGCTGGCCCATTCATAATATGAATCGAATATCAAATAAAATCAGTTAACTAAAGGTATCAATTGTGAATTGAATAAAATTGAAATGAAATAAATGCTGATCAAATGTAAAAGTTTAATTGAAATTGTGTCAGAAAACAAAAAGAGAATAAAAATTAATGAAATCGAAAAAAAAATAAAATTGTTTTTATGCAAATTTGCAAAAAATTTTAACCGACGGCTGTAATTTGAGTAAAGTGCAATAATAAAAATCATAAATTATATTTGTGCTACGCTGAAATTGTGAATAATTTTTATAGGCAATTGCATTGCTGTACAGTAAAGCGTGCCTACAATTGAAAATGCCAATAAAAGCGTTTTCAATGATTTATGCGAGAAGTTGTTAACAAATTTAATATAAATTTTGCCAAGCGATGACATAATATGTAAAATAGTGTTTGGTTATTAAAGATTTAAAGAATTTATTAATACCGAAATGTGGCAACAATATTAATTTATGGTTACAACTAGGGCCAATAAGTCAGATTATAGCCAAGATTTAGTCGTGACGAGAGACCAATTGTTAAAAGTAGTGGAGTAATACTTATAAATATTGAGATTTATTGTATTCTTGTTAGTAATAGATGAGAAGTTCTTAAATGATAGATTCTCAAATATTTGTGATTTGGTAAATTGTATAATCTTTATAGTAGTTTCTTACTTAAGAATATTTAATAAATAATATAAGAGTATACATTTTTTAGATCAGGAATATATGAGTATGAAGGACATGTTTATACATAATGTTTATTTTTATCTCCTAATTCACTTTCGTTTCATCTAGTTTAAAACCCTAAAAAGTCAATAAAAAAATACTTAAAAATAAAGAAACTCTCATAAAAACTAAAACAAAACAAATGCGAAAAGCAGATTAGAGCAGAAGCCACAATAGGCAAAAAAGTGAAAAAGTAAAAAAGTGAATTAAAAAATATGTGTCGTAAGCCCAACAAATGGCAGCTAAACCAACAACAACAACATAAACAAGAGCGGAAAGCAATTAAAGAGAACGTTGCCAAACAGTTGCGAAAATAAACAACACAAGGAGGAGAACACACAAAAGTGCATAAAGAAAACAAAAACAAAGAAACACGAAAGAAACAGCAAAGAAAATGTCGAAGGACGACATAGCGGTAAAGACTAAAGAAACGGTTAACGAGGGAGCAACAGCCACGCCCGCTAAAACAACACCAGCAGCGGCAGCAGCAGCAACAACAACAACAACAACAACAATAGCAACAACAACAACAACAATAGCAGCAGCAAAGAAAACTTTAACTTCGAGCACGGCTTTGTCATTGTTTGATCAGCTGAAAAACGGCGTCAATTTAAACAGTTTGACAGCCACTGTCTTGAACAGCCACGCCCCCTTTGCAGCTCCCGCCGCCCCAGTCACAAATATTAACTTAAAGCCCAAAGCGTCCTTCAACACGCCCACAAGCAGGCAGCTGCTGCGGCCGCCCACAAGCAGTGGCAGCAGCATTGGCATCGTCCACGGCACAAAGCGGGGCAGGCAAACAGCACCAGCAGCAACAACAACAACAACAGTAGCAGCAGCAACAACAGCAACAACTGCGACAACAGCAACAAAAGCAAAAACAACAGCTGCCAAATTAGATATCTCCGCATTGCGATCTCAGCTCTATCAGGGCGCCAGTAAGACTGCAACAACAATAACAGCAACAACAACAACAACAGAAAGAACGACAATAACAGCAACAACTGCCAAAGGAATAGGAGCAGCAGGAGCAGGAGGAGGAGAAAGAGTGCGAGGTAATAGGCAGAACATAAAGAAACGCTGCGTGAATCGTTACGATTCTTCAGAGTCTTCAGACAGGTGAGTGAAATATATCTTACAGATATATATTTTCATATATATATGTATACACTCTATGATCTGATCAGATAATATATACAAAGCCAGCTAAGTGATCTAATATGTTGGTTCAAGATAAGATAATAGAAACGAATTCATGGTTAGCATATCTTAATTATGTAAAAAGTTCAATACTAGAAAAAATATTATTCATATTTTTCTCAATCTTTTCATGAGTCATGATCATGACCACAAAAATTATTCAACTTTGCTCAAAGTTAAGTTTGAAGCTCGAAAAAATTGTCAACTTTTTTGTGCAGCTGCATGTTGATAACAACAACAACAACAACAATTTGAATAACAACAAACGAAGCAAAGTTTATTTCAAGTTGGGGGTTTGCCAAGCGATGGAAACAATGAAAACAATGCCAAATGCAATGCCAAAAATTGCAAACATAACATTAAGAAGCCAAAATGCGGCACGACTAAAACTACACGAATAGCGCAACAGCAGCAGCAGCAGCATCAGCAGAAGCGACAACAAACACCAACTTAAATTGCCTGTGAAATGTGTGTGCGTGACACCAGCGGGCATAGTTGAACAGCAGATGCCCTGTTAATACGAGAATCTTAGGATTCGAATGAATTTTAGTGTACAAGTGGAGCAAAAATGATTGCAGATTATTACATTACATTACATTTATTGAGATAATACAAGGTATTATATAGTCGAAAAGCAGTTGATCAGCGAATGCGAGAGATATTCAATTGAAAAGCATTTTAGTATATAAGTAAAATAAAACTAATATTCTTGCTTATTACATTTACACTTACACGTACACTTACACTTATTAAGATATTACAGGGTATTTCGATCAGCAGTTGCTACGTAAATGCGAGTGATATTCTATTTAAGTTTAAGTGTGAGGCCAGCTTCTGCATTCTTTTACTTTTCTGCTAAATATTACAGGGTATTAGACAGACGAATCAAAGTTACCTCTTACTACATAACACTCACAGCGTTATCTGACAAAGATTACAGAGTATCAGACAAGCAAGTGCAATTTATTAAATTCCACTTTAAGCGTCATCACGCAAAGTCGAATTCGCCGTCAAAGTCGAAGTCGAAGTCGAAGTCGTCGTCGACGTCGACGTCGAAGTTGGCGTCGCTATCGGCGTCGCTGTTGGCGTCGTTTCGGAGTCACTTAAACAAGATAAATCAACGTGGGCGATTACACAATATCGCATTGTCAGTCATTGCTAAAGTGTTGGTGTATCTGTATGTGTCTGTGTGTGTGTGTGTGTATATTTAGCTGCAGCTGTATCTGCAACTGTCTCCCTCTCCGTCTATCTCTCTGTGTGTCGACAATTGAGGCGTGCTGGCATGACTGTGCAGAAAAAGAAAAATAAATAAATAGAAGAAAAAAGAGCAACAACTAAAACAACAGCTGGCAAAAACTTTTAGCAGTAACTGTGGATGGAAAATTGCGCTTTGGAGCAGTGGGTCGACGTTTGGGTTTTCGGGTCGCCCATGGAAAATGTGGAAAAACCTGTACCAAGTCAAAGAAAACACAAGCAAAACAAAACCTACAAAACAAAACAAAACAAAGCAAAACATTTGCTGATTAAACAAAATAACGAAAAAAAGAAACAAAATAATGACTGCAAACTGCAATCGAGTTGTTGTTGTTGCTATCTTTATGAGCGTTAATTAAAGTTAAATGTTGTGTATATGTTTCTTCTTCTTGATCCTCTGTTAATATTCGTCTCCGCATACTCAAATGCAAAACGTTAAAAGACGCCGCTTTAATGCTTATTGTGAACAAGAAACATGAAAACAAAAAAAAAAAAACAAAAAAGAAAAAAAAATTACATTTTAATGACCAAAGTTCTTGGCAATTGCAGCAGAAGGCCAAAGTAAACACAAATTGAGGTCAACTTTGCAAAAGTTGTTGGCTAAGTAGACTGGCCCAAACAGATTTTAAATGGTATTTAAATCTATGCAAAATAAAATAATAAATATATAAAAGTAGACAGCAATAAATAAATCCAAAAAGTTGTTGACAGCAACAAAATAAATTTTAACGGTAATTATACATTTTATAAATAAATACCGTATTTATTTTTATTAAATATTTATTCTATTGTTTTCCTATTCCTATGAATAAAAAATGTTAACTATTTGAATGATTTTTGTAAAATGTGAAACAAATTAATAATTAATTATAAACATGATTTCAAGGTTTTTTTTTAAATTTAATTGACATTCTCCATCGAAAAAAGCTTTCTAATTAGTTACTTTTATTCCAATTTAATTTCTAATCCATTGTTAAGTTGCATACTATAGATTCCTTAAATATATATAGAAACATTCTAGATAAACAATGCATTCTATTATATATAATATTCACAATTATCTAACAAAAAGTGGAATAATAACTAAAAACTAATTTAATAATAATTATTCTAAAAAATTCCTCACTGTGATTGCAAAAAATCAAATAAATAATGCACAAAATAAACATAAAAAGAGGAATATTTAAATGTACAAAAAGCTAAAAAACAGGTTTTTATTGTAATTCTAAGATTTTAAAGGAGAACAAAAATAAGTGCAATCATGAAGCATAAAAGCAACAATTTAGCTGCCTAAAAGAGGCGCAATCAAATTTTAATGCAGCGCACAAAATTGCAAGCAATAAAAACAAAATAAAACAAACAATAAAAACCAAAAATCAAAAGCGAGCAAAAAAAAAAAAAAGAAAAAAGAAAACAAGAAAAAATAAAAATAAATAAATCAAAAAGAGTTCAACGACCAAAAGTTGAAATTATTTCCGACAGCGAAGCGAAGCACGAACGAACGAGCAGACACGAACGGGGACGAAAGTGTGAGAAGAACACGATAGATAGAGAGAGAGAGAGAGAGCGGGGGAGAGAGAGTGAAAGATACATAACGTACTATGGATGGGGCAGCTGATATGCGTGCGTTGCGTGTGGAAACTTAAGCGAGACGAACAGAACATAAGATCTACGCCTTATCGATGGTGACGACAACGATCGCGTTGCCAATTTATTCATGATTTGCATGCTACAACTACAACAACAACAACAACAACAGCAGCAGCAGCAGCAGCTATTAATTAGAATGCATCAGAGTTGTCTGAACAAGTTAGAATGCTTCAGTTGGGAGTGCTTGACTTGGAGTTACCCTATAAGAAAAGACGAGTGGTGTGCGTGTAAGTGTGTGCTTGTAAGCATTCTTTTTTAAGTATACGCAATCATTAATATGACAGTTTGTAATAGTTAGAGTAATAGTTAGAGTTAGAGTAATAGTTACAGTAATCTAATAGGGAGTGCCCGACTGGGAGATACTCTGCAGTCTAATGTGATTTGCTGTTGTTTAAAACCATTCTTACGTATGTCTTAGCAAACATACTAAGCTACTAAAAGTGCTCTTGCATGAGTGGCTGGGAGATACCCTGTACTCTAATGTGCTTTGCCCTTGAGTGGCTGGCTGGGAGATACCCTGTGCCCCGTCCAGTTCTGTTGTAATGCCTTTTATAAGCTAAGGTTTCATATCGTTTAGCTGGAGCACCTACATTGAAATAATATCTCACTCGAATAGACCGACGGATAGTTATACAGATGTAATATACTTTGGACTCAATATGTAGATGAAGCGTCCAACTTCTGGCTGTAACATACACCTTTACACAACCAATATACCCCGGTTAGTCATTTGCAATGGCTGTAGGCCATAAGCAGCTCGCTTAGAAGCTGTAGATATATTTGTATCTGTATTTGCATGTGTATCTGTAGCTTTGAGATGCGCGCATGCAGGAAGCTTGTCGCGCCCACGCGCCATAAATTTGCCATCGCTGCGCTGCTGATAAATGAACGCATGTTATGCGTATCTTTAAGATACAAATGCACTTGCTTCCCCACACACACAAACAAACAAAAGAGAGCATCGGTGTTGCGCATTTTTAATGAGCGGAAATTAGTTGGCATTGTTGATACAACAACAACAACAACAACTGCAATACAAAAATTATGAAGAAAAAATGTATCTGTAAGCCATAAATTCACAGCTGACGAGGTAAAATGTGCGCGTGCCGCGTTTTGTTAACTTGCGAGCATTGAGATACATATATTAAATCGCCTTTTAGCGCACTTCGCTACAATTATCTGTCAGATAAATTATCAAAATTGTTTAATGGCGCGTTTTTTATGGCAAATTCAACACAGCTCGCTTCATAAATCGTATTGTAACTCAAGTAGCTTATGCAGGGCCATTTATAGTGCATGTAGCTGTTGTTGTTGCTGTTGTTATTGCTATCGTTGTTGTATCTTTTCTTTTTGGCAAAGTATCTGAGCGATATATTTATAGTGCATCTGTTTATAGCGCATTTTCGCTATATATTTTGCATTCGCTGCATTGTTGGCTGGCGCAGTTTTAGACAAAAGTATCTGAAAGTTGGTCAAGACATACGTGTACTTATATTGGTTAACATACCTAGATAAGTATTTCAGATACACATGGATAACTTCGTCTTAGCTTAAAGTTACTTCAAGAGTATCTTATTTTTATTTTATGTATCTATCTATCTAGCTATTTATCTATCTATCCTTGCTGTATAAGAATCAGAGTGTTTTAAATATACATATTTACATATATATATATATTTATATATATATATATATATATCGATTGCTCTCAGTACGTAAATCATTTGTCTAAGAGTCTAATTATATTTTTAAAGCTTTTGGGCAAAACACATTTTTTCTACATTAAGGTTTTTGTATTAGGTGTTAAGTGCTTTAATTTTGTTAAATATTAAACAGGTTTTTGTTTTAAATGAATTATAATTGTGTTAGGCAACAGCAAGCTAATTATAATAATTGTTTTGGAATCATTTATATAAATATACCTGCCTGACAGGCTAACTGATTGAATGACTGAGTATTTGATAACTAGAAACTCAAATATTATAGCACAGAAAACTCGGCTCTCAAAACAAAATACCCATGTAGCGCTCCTCATCAATCGTTGACCCTTTAAATATTCTTAAAAAAGTAACATAAGTCGAGCAACAACTTCAAGGATCTCTAAAGTTAAGCCATCACTCTATCTTCCTCTTGCTTCTACTCTAGGCCTCTTTTAGCGTGCCGCCTCCCACTCTTTTATCTACATCTGCATTTTGTGCACACATATTTTTTGCAGCTGTTTGCCTCGTGGGCAACACGAGAGGCGGGCCTGCTCTCAATTGCCACGCCCCCACAGCGATTACACTCGATTACCAAAATGAATATGTTGAGTGGCCAACTAATTTGCTGCAACTGCAGCCACTGGAACAACAACAACAGCAACAACTACTGCTAGCACTACTACTGCTATTACAACAAGAAGTACAACAACAACAACCACTTGCTAAGTAGCCAAAATGCAAACGCCTCGAAAAAAGCCAGTCGCAAGTTTTTCCGCTCTGCTTTTCCCCATCTTCATCACCCCCCACACCATCTGCTCTGCTCGTGCAACATGCCAACGCGTTGCCAAACTGCCTGCCCCGCCCCTTTAACCGAGTCATCGCGCGCCGCCCTCACCGCAGCAGGCGTCGCAACCGCCGCACAGTTGGCCGCATTGCAAATGTGCTTTGTTCTTTGTTCCTTTTCTTAAAAATACCCTTTTTAATACCCTTTACTCTCTTCTCATCGTCTATGTCTATGCTAGTTTGCAACTTGGTGTGCAAGAATATTAAAGATTATTTAATTAATAATTTATATAAATATTGGTATATATGATAAATATAATATTTAACTAATTACTCAACCAGCTGCTCAGAAATAGATATATAACAAAATTAAATGTGGTCAATCAATTTCTTAGAGTATTAATTGTGCGACTTATTGAAATACAATTTTCTTGCTAGTCATTTTTTATACGCGCTGCTTGTTGTTGTTGTTGTTGTTGTAGTCTGCAGTTGCTGTTGTTGTCGTGTAAACTGTTTGACTTCTCTCCATCTCCTTCTTCGTCTTCTATTCCCCTCCCCTCTTTGACTTTTGGACTGTTTAACGTCTCTTGCCTTTCGTTGTTTGCAGTTCCCTTTGCCACTGCTTTTGCCTTTGCCTTTGCCTTTGCTTTTGCTTTTCTTTTTTGTTTCCACTTGTTTCAACTGCAGCGCATTCTTTTATAGTGTATTGTAGTTGTAGCTGTAGTTGTTGTGGATTCTATACATGCATATATTTCTCTTTTTCTATTATTATTAAAACATTGTGTCTGTGTGTCTGTGTGTGTGAGTGTGTCTTTGTTCTACTTGCTGCTTAAACACGAAATTAGAGCCTTTTCTACAAAACTGCAATTCTTTTCCTTCTCCCCAGTTCCTTGTACTCCTACTTCTTCTTTACTTCCCCTTATTTTTCTTTTCTGCTCCTCACAGGCAGTCTTTCCTTTCTCAATATCTCATTAACCATCACCTTCTCCTTCCCCTTCTTTCCAGCTACACCTCTTTCCCATCCCTTTACATTAACTTTCTTCCGCTTCCCCTTTATTTATGTCTCTTCTTTGCCAAACTGCAACTGTTTCCCTTTCCCCTCACAGCTTGCTATCCTTTTTACTCTACACTTCCTTCTCTCTTCCCCTCCCCTCCCCTCTTTTGGACTCTGAGCATCGCATTAAGTCGTAATAAATGCTGCCAGCCTCTGTTTTGTACATTGACCTCAAAAACAGAAAAGCCTCCCCCCACCTTTCAACTTGCCCCTTCTCGTTTTCTTCTACCACGCCTCTGGCCTGCTGCTGTATCTACTGCTGCTGTTATTGTTGTTGTTGTAGTTGTAGTTGTTGTTTTTCGTGCACATTTTACTAAATAGCTTCTATTTACGTTCCATGGAAAATGCATTCGCAATTGTAAAGTGCAGGAATTTGTTTTTGTTTTCTTGCTGTCTTCTTCTTTTCCACTTTGTCTCCGCCGCAACTGCATAGTGCAGAACAATGCCATCTGGAGGAAGGTGATGAGGAGTGGGTGGGGGAGGGGAGGGGGAAACGTGCGCGACTTTTGGGGGCCATAAATCAAATAGTCAGCTCCACAGATTTATGCAAAAGTTTTATTAATATTTATGTTATTTGGTTTTTCTTCTCCTTCTCTTTTTTTTTGGTTTGGGAGCGAAAATTCGTGGAAAAGCGCTTCATGAAAACTAATTTCATGTAATAATAATAAACATAAGGCTCCAGATGTTAAGTGCTCTGATTCAACTGGATTGTAATACTTAACCTTTATCTTTAAGCAAAACTCTGGATTCTAAGAAATGCCATATTTGCTTTATTTTATGCATACTTCATCTTATTTCAACTATTAATTCTATTGCTTTTATGTCGTTCTTCGCGTACTTTTAAACATCGCTGCCTTTAAAACCAACCGTTATTCGAGAACCCTCGCTGTATGCAGTCCTTGTTGGCCAATTGGTTTAACGTAATTCAATTAGAGGCCACAAACGCGCCTCAAAGTGTTGCACAAATTTACACATATGAAAAACGTCGGAGGGAAATTCGAATACAGCGGCAAAAAACAAAAAAATGGAAAAATTTACTGCCAGAAAGAATTCACAAATTGCACATTAAAGTAAAATGTTGGCAAAGAGTAAAAATGCAAATGAGAAATGGAAAATAAATGAAGGAAAATAAAAGCAGTTACTTTAAAGTTTCAATACCAAAAAGTTTACTTGGAAAGCATAAATTGTTAAACGTTTTTAATTAAACAACTTACAACTTTTAACTTTCAGTTGAAAATGAAAATGAAAAGTACAGAAATAAAAGAGCTCTGCAATAAAAATGATAGAAAATGCAGGAAAAGCTATTTCATGCTTTTGAATTTCGTTATCAAAGCCTTTATATTAGCTTTAATTCAGTTCAAAATTTATTTAATTTAATCTATGTTTATAACAATGTTTGGTTTTAACTATTTTTAATCTAAGAAAAAAGACAATTTATATAGTCCTATTAACATTTTTGAATAAAAAAGTAATAGTATATTATAGTTATTATAAAAAAATTATTAATAGTCCTTAACTAATCAACTTAATATATGTATATATAGATCTGGATGTAGAGTAGATCTTAGAATTTTAATAATAAACATAATTGAACTTTAATTTTAGTTTTTCTTATTCAAGCTAAGTATTCGAGTTATAGTAAATTAACTTTATAACTACAATAGAAACTTATATAAATTCTTCAATATGCCATTGATTATAACTGTGATTCGAACCCTTGATTTTTGGCAATTTGCCAACAATTTTGATGCATAAATTATGCACCGTTACGATTTATGCAAATCGCCAGCCAAATGCTCATCAAATGCTAACAAAAAAAAAAAAAGCTAATGGCATTCTAATGTTGGCCACCAAAATCAAAATCATATTAGCCAACGTATGTGTGTGTCTGCCGGCTCGGTCCTGGCCATGTTTTGCTTTTGGCTTTTCCACATCGCAACAAAAACAACAAACGCCGCAAACGCTGGAAATTTTCATTAATTATAACGTCAGCTCCGCGGACCACGCGTTGCATTTTCATCCATGGCATACAGTCAGCAACCATCTCGTTCCCCTCCCCGCCCCATCATGGCGTGCAGCTGAAACAACAAGTGCCCCCATACCTCGTACCCCCAATGGGCCCATAGGCTATGCCATGCGGCCAGACATGCAGTCCGTACAAGTGATGGTCGTTGCCAGGCTCTCATTTTGTATACCCTATAGTCAAAAGGGTAATTACCGGGGTAGTATGAGACAGGGCTTGCAGGCTTTAGTACTGGGAATAATAAGCTGTAAAAGTTGGTATATATATTTTTTGTATCTATGAAGATTGAATAAACGGGGGTTTTGTATGTATTTTGCCACCTAAATATTATGATTATTTTTAAACCAATCCTCTGTTTTAATAATGTATGTAGGTCTAAGCTGAAAAGGTATATAAATGTAGTTCATAAATATAGTTCAGATTTAAGACTACTTATATATACTTTGGATAATCGTATTAGGAACTCGTAATTTGTAACGCTAGCCTAGATAATAAACACACTATTTTGTCATCTAATATTTCGTGTTCTACAAACCTTCTTATTGTTTTGGGACATATGTACCTCACAATTAGAGGGTATTAATTAGTCGTCCAAGTTTCTTTGCTGCACTTAAACTTGTTATTTTTTGCGCTAGCGAAAATTAGTCATTAACTTTTTAAGCATCGACTGGACAAACATGGCGTATGAGTGATGTGCATGACGGTTCCCTCCTCCCAGCTCTTCCTTGATTGTCCACCTGTCTGTCTGTCTCTCTCTCTCTCTCTCTGTGTGGTTGCGATAAGGCCGAACAGTACGAGTCAAATTCGCGGGCATGTGGCAATTATGTTTGCCGCTATGTCAAGTGGATCCGAAGTTGCAAGTTGCAACCGATTTTGCAATTACTGGCTATTCCATTGCGTTAGACCAGACATTTGAGTTTCGTTGTTATTGTTGTTGTTGTCAAGCAGTCAGGCAGTCAGGCAGTCAGGCAATGGATATGCGTTTCGCCCCGGGCCTATCATTAACTTTATTGCATGCGAATGAGAGCCAATAATAGTGGGTCTTGTGCATACGCAAAATCTGCCAAATGTGTCTCGAGTGTGCGTACGGGTTGAATTTTCGGGTAGCTAACGGATCAGTGTTGGGCAATGACAAAATATTTCATAATTCGAGACCGAATTTTGACTAACATTTATTTCATTTCAATGTCAAGTGTTGAAAGAATGCATTTGGGGACAACTTATGAGTAGTGTTGTGCAACGTTCAAATTCTTAAAAATTCCAGTTTAATTCTTTAACAATTTTTGTATTAATTCCATTTTCAATTGTCTTTTACCATTGTTAACCCACAATTCCAATTTTGTGTTTCTCTTTGGATCTCTTTTCTACTTTTACTTTTTATTTCCGTTTTTTGTTGCTTTCGCAGTTGAAGATTTCATCTTTTTACGTTCTCTTTCCTCTAATTCCATTTCAATTCTTATGCTTTAGACCTTTTTTTATTGCAAAAAAAGCAAACTGTCATTGACCTTGACCTTGAATTATCTCTGTGCGTTCTACTTATGCGTTCAACCGAGACAACATACACAAATACACACTACACACACACACACACGCCCATACACACAAAGCCGATTTTAAAGTCAAAGTGTTTGCTGAAAAGCCAAATCGATTGGCAAAAGGCATTTGCAAAAGAAAAGCACAAGTCATTCCGTTAATTGAAAATGGAAAACACTTGAAAAAGGGAGCAGAAACTTACCTCGAAATAACGATCTAGAAATTTTCTTAAATATATGTCTATATGTGACATAAAAAGATAATCTACAAATATATTTGTTATATATGAAATATGTATATAACAAAGAGATTTTACATATATTGAAAAAAATAATTATATATTTAAACTGTTTCTTTAACAGTGGTTGGTGAGAAGAAAAATCACACACAAGAAAAAGCAGCTTTTGGTAAGGTGAAAAATCACACATATGAAAAATAATGAAAATAAAAGCTCCAGTTAACAACAAAGCAAGGCATCAATAAGAAGAGGTGAGAAAAAGGAACAATAAGATATACAAGTGGTAAGAGAAGGGTATGTGGGGGTGTGTAGGGTATTGTTAAGTTTGGGCAACCGAGCAACAAGCCAATTTAATCGGCTTAAAAATCATCAAATTGACATTTGCTCACAGCTTGAATTGAATTGTCAATTGAAATTTTGTAGCTGTCACCCTTTTAAGTATTGTTATTGCTATTGTTGTTGTTGTTGTTGTTTGTGTGTATTTGATTGTGTGTAAGTGTGTGTTGTTGCATGTGTGTACCCATTGATGAGATATAATTTGTGTTTAAGCGTTTAGCTGACCATGCGCTTGAAATTTATTGTGTTTGCGCGTGAAATTAGTTTGCGGCTTGTGGCTTTCAGTGAAGGGTATCAAAGGGGGCTTGCCAAAAAAGTAAATTGGCAACATAAAATCAGTCAAAAGACTAAAGTCGACTAGCAGATACCGTTATGCAGTCACCCTTAATGAAGCACTGTCATAATATATCAATTATTCTTGTTTACTTTTGATCAGAGGTATAAAAAAAGTAATTTGAACTCATGGTGCTTACTCCGCTTTTTTATTAGCTTCTGTGTTTATCTTTTTTTTTTTGGTTTATGGCAAATGAATACGTAAGCGAGATTATAGATTGCGAGTTAATCTACAAATACAAAGTTCAAATGATATTTGTTATGGTAAGGCTATGAGATATTGGCTTATAATGATTTAATTAATCTGCATTTTTACCATTGTAATTTAAGAAAAATTCTAATAATTTTGTTTTTTATTGCTTTATTCTTTGCATAAATCAATTGTAATGATTAATACGAACATCAAAAGATGCAGTTTTTAAAATCAAATATTATTTGCTTACTTAACATTCATTTCCGCATTAACAATACTACCTCTTAAACCAATTTAAATGAAAGCAGGGTATTAAATTGAAATTGTGTTTTTTTGCATAAATGGAATTATAATTGCGAAAAAGTATATATGTATATATTATGTATATTTAACAGAACTAATTAAATTTGAATGCCATAAACATTTGTGTGTAAAATGTTCATTTTTAAAATGCCATAAAAAAGTATTGAGTAATAAATCAATGTGGAATAGGTATAAAGTATGCCTGCAATTAAATTGCTATGGACTGGTCACACTAATGACTCGTAATTTCATATTTTCAATATGTTTT
This sequence comes from Drosophila pseudotalamancana, assembly GCA_037075185.1. Lineage (NCBI taxonomy): Eukaryota > Metazoa > Arthropoda > Insecta > Diptera > Drosophilidae > Drosophila > Drosophila pseudotalamancana. The sequence goes on along the minus strand of JBAMCK010000001.1, from coordinate 1,417,003 downwards.
GCATTTTTTATTTGTATTTTTTTTTTCTTTTTTACCTGATATAATCCAATACACGCCTACTCCCATATAAAAAGTGCCTCATACTAATGTTCGCTTTTTAATCGAGGGGCTCGAACTTTTTCACACGCTTGACTTCCATACAAAAAAACAACTAATAATTTGTTCAATCAGTGGCAATAGAAAAGCCTCACAGTAGCATAATTACTATAATAAAGACGATTCTCAAGTGTTAGCGTTCGCACAGTGGTGCGAAGACATGTAAGAAGTGGAGAATTTTTCATTTATTCTTGAATTTGTTTATTATATAAATTTTGTAAATATATATTAAATTATTATTTATTATTAATAAATATTCATTTCATTAATTCATGTATTAGGTTTTTTATTATTTATTGCTTGTTACAAATATTATAAGAAAAATTAAATTTGTTGTTTTTTATTTATTCAAAATTATGTTTTATTAGTTTTTATTTGTTTGAGCCACTGTGCAACTACCTTTTTTGCGCACACATTCTTATTTACAAATTTTTAATTGTTTTATTGATGGCGTCTTTTATCGATTGAGTAATTGACAAGCGACAGCTTTTGATTTCAACTTGAATTATTAAAAGTGTTAACTTTAATTTCTCGGCATCGAAGTGTAATTTACAGAGAGCCATGTGCTAGAAACCAATCAGTTAGGTCGTCAATCAATCAGTCAGTCAGTCATTTTGTCATTTAGTCCTACTTAGGCCAATCCTCTCGAAACATTTGTAAATTAACGTAACAACATTTCTAATTAACTTTGAAGTCGAATCTTTCTTACGGGGAGCTTAAATATTTCGCTACAATATTGCGAAAAAGATTTTATCTAACTTTGAAGACATTTAATGAGTTCTTCTTATTCCAAAATGTTATAATGGAACAGCTTATATTTTAAATGAAAGCTTAAGCTTTGTCTGGCAAACTCAGTATTTAGCAACAAGTTAAATAGAGTGTTAATAAATAAATAGAAAAATTTTGGAAATCTAGATTTTCTAGATGATTGGTTCATTAAGATTTATGGGTCGAGCTTAAATTTATTTTCCAGTTACCAACTACCATTGCAACTCAGGATGTAATCAAATTGATAAAAAGACATCCCCCAAGGTGTTATTTTAGTCAAGAACCAGAGTTTATCGAAAAGTTAGTTTGGGTCTAAAATATTACTTCATACTTAATTGATATACATTTAAATAATTTGTTATTTGTTTTTATTTGCTGTCAACTTCCAATAAATGGTAAATTTAAAGCATCATTTATCCGCCGATTAATTAAAATAGATTAAAAATAAAGAATTTGACAGACGAATCAAAATATTTTTTTAATATACAAATTATCATAAATAACCAAGCACACACGCAAAGTGTAAGCGGAACATTTAATTGTATTTCCAATGATTTGTGTAATTAATAAATATTTATACCTACGAACAGTATGTAAGTAAAGGGTCGTTTAACTAGAGGTATTTTATAAATTTATTGTTATGTTAAAAATATATTAAATCTGATACAATTAGTAATTAATATTAAGTAAATTATTATATTTTCTGTTAGTTGTTTTAGCATTATTAAATAATTCATTTATTTTTATAATTTATACAATTTATTATCTTAATTCTATAATTAACTGTTATTTAATAGACATATTTTATATTAATTACTGAGCATTTCTTTATACAATAATTAGCCTCATATTTTATGACAAGTGCGTTATTTATAGTCTTATATTCATGTCTGTACATATATGTAAAATATATGGCTAACATAATTTCTGAACAGTTACAAATTTGCATTTGTTGGCTGCCTGCCGCTGCTTTAAGTGCATTTTAATTAAATTTTCATGTTTAGTTCATTAGCAATTCAATTTGCAGTTGCTAGCAACAAAAACTACAACAACAACACTAACAGCAAAAACTACAATTGAGAGCCATAACAAAAAAAGTTGCATAATTGCAGCGAGGCGTGGAAATTGCAAACGCCAAGCAACAAAAGCAAAGAGTAAATTACAACAACAACAGTGTAACTGTTGATCTTTTAAAGTTGGCTCTTATAATTGCAATCAAATAATTGTTTAAGCATTCTTTGTTCTTTAATTTTTTGTTAGTTTCTTTTTTTTTTTTTTATTATTTTTTGCGGACCATAAAATAAAAAATTGAAGGAAATCAAAAGTTGGGCATACTTGAAAATCAAATCAAAATAGTTTTCAGTTGCGTTTAAAAATAATTCTTTACAAATATATTAATATTATTGAAGCTATACCAAATTTACCCATTTATTTGAATTTATTGCAGGTATTTATGGAAAACCTCTGTAAGCTGCTGCTTAACTTTTTTTAAAGTCTTTGATTGGAATTCTTGAGATTTTTCCACATTTTGTTGTGCTGCTGCCTTTTGCTGCTCAGGTTTTTCTTTCTCTCTCTGCTTACCAACTTAAACTTAACGCTCTGTTATCATCATGCAATTTTTGGCACTTTACAATACCCTGTACCGATCGCAACTGCTAAAGGGTATATTGCTTTTTTGAAGAATCTTTGCAGCATGAATGTCTATACGAGGTTTGATTTTACAAATAGTTCCTGTTACTAGAAGACGCAGTTCGGGTTTCAAATCAGCGATTACCTTTTTAGATTAAAATCGATAAGCATCGATAAGAGGTTTTTGTATTTGCTTATAATTGCAAGTTTTAGCAGCAACTGGATTCTTATATCATACATACATATGTATCTATAATTGCACGATATCTGCTAGTTAAGAACTGCCGAACAGAGGACTTAGACTTGTTTTTTATGAAAATAACATGAAGCGCGACCGTTGCAAGCGTTGAATATGGAAGAGGGGATGCCGGCGACTATCAAGCTGTGTGCTGCTTGTCCTGTTGCCAATCCTGCCTGACATTCTCGCTGGTGTTGTTGGCAGTTGTGGTTGTTCTATGCTACATTCTTGTCTCATTTTCATGGGCCATTTACGTAGACAAAGACGCGGCGGCATGTTTATGTATCCGTAAGATACATTTTAGGTTGACGATCCGCATCCGCGACGCGGCTGCCTGTCTCTCTCCCTCACTCACTCACTCTGTCCGACTGTCTGTCTGACTGCATTTGGCCATATTCTTGTCTATATACATATTTATATATATCTTTTTGTATTGCAAATACCGGTTCGCTGCAAAACTTGCAAAGTTTTATTTCTTTATTTTGTTGTTCGAAAAACTTTTAAAATTTGTTCCTTTTTGTGCTCGGGCATTAACTATAATTTGCTGGGCGTATATATATAAATATATATATAGAAATGCTTTAAAGTTTTCTTTAAAAGTATAGGGGTATATAGATTTTATAGTCATAAAGTTAATAGATATACATTTCAGATCAGCTTTTAATGCGAACTATTCAAAACAGTTTATTACATTTTTTTAAACTTTCGATATGCTCTATCTTAAAAGACATCGAAAAACTGTGAAAACCTTAAAGCTTTACTAAAAAGAAAATTCCTACAGTTTAAGCCAAGATTCTAGAAACTTTTTGTATGAAATATGTAATTGAAAAAGAATCGCTTCAAGGCTTTCATGAATTCAGGAATTCACGAATTTTCTTCTTTTTGTCAATTTTTTTTTATATGTTTTTTACATTTCACTTTTATTATAGCTTTTGCTGTTTAGGGGTGGGGCGTGGCAAAGTCTTAACGTAAATCAAACGCCCATGTGCCATTGGCCGTTTGTCAGAGGCGTCTGGCAGGTTGTCAACGCCTCTTAACTTGGCCCAAAAACTTTTTAACGGTTCTTCGTTGTTGTGTCTGTGTATTTGTTGGCTCTTAACTACGCTCGTTAAATTTGACACACAAATGTTAAAAGGTTCACAAAAAAAAAAAAAAACTGTCAAGCGACATAATCAACAAATATTTATTAATATATATTTATTTAACTTTTACTCGCCTTAATGTTTGTTTACATATCTTGTTTATCAAATGTTTGCCAAGACATAAAACTTGTGCAAACACGAGTGAGACACAGTTATATTCATATAAGTATGTATATAACTGTGTATACAGGAAATCCAATCTGTATACCCAACCAAGCCCCCCAAACGTTGAATAAGTTTTACGACAAGGCTTCGAAATTCTTATCAATACTGCACTGGCTCACTGAAACTACAAAAATACCCCCATTTATATACCCATATATACATATATAAATAAAGTGTATTATGTGTATATATAGAAAATATATTTCCACATATAATTTCTTAGAATTCTTATCATTGAATTTTATTTTATAAGGCATGAGACATTCGCACGAGCTCTACGACCCAATAACCTCATTTGTATGAAGTAGATTTTTACCTATATATTTTTTATTAGATAAATATGGATATAGAGCTGTGTCTCATTAGCCTTAGTAACAGGTAAATTTGAAAATAACTAAAGTTTGTCATAGGCTTAAAGTGTCTTTTGTCTAGAAATAGTATCTTTCCATGGATTTAGAAGGGGAATTTTTATAAATTCACTTTTGAATGAATTCACTTTAGCTAAAAACAAATCAGAGCTGAGTTCATTGATTGTTGATCTTTTGATTTCGCTGACAACATTATTGTTGTTATTGTTACGTTAATAAAATTAATTTTATTCATTTTTGATATCATTAAATAGAAATAAATTAAATATAGTTTGGGCTAAACGAGTTACGATTCTTATTTGAAGTATTTATTTATGCATATTGACATGTTGCATAAATAATTATGTATAATCAAGTTTCTCTTTTATCTTAATACATTTATCTTTTAAGTGAATTTCAATTAGCTTGAAAAATTATTAGTTATAGTGCTTATTCCTTTTTTTCATTATTTTCGTTCATTCCTTTTATTTTCAGGTATGTGAACGATCTTATGTAAACTTAATGAGCTGGGAATTACAGGCAAGTCAAAATGTATATTTCGAAATGCTTAAATGTTAAAAAGTTGAGAATCGGTTTGCGATCTTTATGTTAAGATATTTAATAATAATATTGAAAACATTTGTAATCTTTATTCTGATATGATCTTTAATATTGTACTTCAGTTATTATCTACCTTTGTTAGTCTGTAATCTGCAATCCTTTATCTTTAATCGTCAGCCTTGATTGGTGAGGTCTTTATTCCACAATCATTGATCGTATATCTCTTATTTGTAATCATTCATTATAACTGATCCTTTACAAAATATTAAGGAATCTATTCAAAAACTCAACTGGATGGCTTTAAATTAACGTGACTCTTGACCATTTAGTCCTATCTGCCACTTATTAAGCACATGTCCACAAGCCAAGTATCGCAACATGCCTGAAACAATCTGGCCAATTATGAGGCAGCAATTGGCGGATCAACTTATAGCCTGGCCATAACCCCTTTGTAAGACCATTTTGTGCGACACTGCGAAACTCGTTAGCGCTTCAATTAAAAAAAGGGCAACAACTTTTGTACATATACTTAAAATTTTTACTTAGGGTCCTGGCTACGTATATCCTGGTCAAATACATATACATACATGTGTGCGTGTGGGGTACAATTGTTTTTGACACAAAATGATTTTAATCATAATGTCATTAAACACGCAACTGTCAGCTGAAATATTCAGTGAACATGAACAAGGGATAGTCCACAGGGAGACAGAGATAGAGAGAGAGAGGAAGGGAGAGAGATACTGAGAGTGAGAGAGAGAGAGAGGGAGAGAGAGATATACTGAGAGAGCGAGAGAGGAAGAGGGAGATTGAAGACAAGACAGCGGCGACAACAAACGAGCCGGCACCGTTGGCCACGCACAGCGTTGCCACCACATGTGAAGATCTCACACAATTGATAATTTCTGTCACTTAATTGCCGGGGCTTAAATATTACAAAACTTTGTTCTTGTTCTTCTTGTTGTTGTGTTTTTTTGTGCCCATTGTTAACATAATAAATTATTTTTTACATTTCTGTTTTGTCGAGTTTTCGAGTATATCGTAAAAAAGTCAAAATATGTGAGAAAATCATTTCTTCTCTCGAAGCACACACCAACAAAATTACAACTTCCTTTCTCAGTCTTGAAGTAAATGTATTTCATTGTTGACTTTACATACCCTATATAAACAATAAGTATGTATGTACGTACACATTTGATAAACGGCTTAAGTATTGTGTGTGGATTGACTTTTATACCCTATATAAAATAACCAGATTGTTTCATGAACTTCGTAACTGAGATTTCTTATAAAAATTCTTTCACATTGTACTAATATATCATATCGTTTACATCATTTTTGTATAGGGTATCTGAACTTCGTATAAAAACCTGTTAGAATTGCTTTCATATTGCATTCCTTAGGTATATTTTGTTTGTTTTTTTGTTAAAATTCTTGAAAAGAGTCGTAAAAGTAATGGAAGATACTTTGGCAGCCAGTGAAAGATCTTCGAAGGCGGTGCTACGGTAGTTTTTGACTGCCAAGTCACGCAATACAACAAGAGCAACAAGAAAAAGAAGAAGAAGAAGAATAAAAAACGAAATGGCGTTTAGGATGTGCCTTGTGTCCCCTTTGAAGAGGGCGTTGACCAATGCAATTGATAAATATGGAGTCGAAATTGTAGCTGAAATTGAAGATGACGCTGTAAAAAGTTGACTGATGTATGTATTTATGTATATACATACATATGTATGAAATGTATATACATATATAATTTATATACATATACATATATATACATTTATATATATATATATATATATATATATATATATATATATATACTCCATACCTGTGCAGCAAGTCTCTTGTGAAAGGGGGCGTGTGAGTGTGTGTGTGTGCAGTCTGCAGCCCTCTGGGGGTTACTCAATTTGCTAAACTTGGATAGAGTGGCAACGCCCACGTAACGCTTGATTAAAAATATACAACAACAACAATAACAGTGGGCAAAAAAAGCCGTCGCGAGTTGCCTTCATTTTTTTCTTTAAAGGGTTGTGCAGACACTGTTCCGCTATTTTCGTTCTGATGAGGGTGTAGAGAGAAAAGATGGACAATTGATTCAAGCAGGGGGTTGGTTTGGCTATTGGCTAGTGTGGCCGCTTGCTCACAGATGGCGCCAGCTGTACTGTGGCATGAGATTTTATGCCTGTGGAATGTTATATAATGATTAAATATTTATTATATTAATTTTGAAACTGAAATACATGTTGTTTAATTTCTGGACTTCCTTAACTACGAAAGGCAAACAAATTACCAGGTAGAAGCTGATAAAGTTATTATTTATGAAACGCTTCCTTAATAATTTCATAATTTGTGTCTGCACTGCCGGAACTTTCAATTTCTGAAGATCAAGAGGAATTTGGACTCGAAATGCCATTCGGCAAATTGCAATCGAGGACCACACCTGCTCGGCAAGGCGGGAGTCCGGTTGCACTTGGAGGGCAATAAAGGGCAAAATGCATTTGTGTCAAAACGTTGCAGTAGTAAATGTATCTGATGGATGCGTCCTATACCAGGCAGCGCATGCTTTATAAATATTTCAAGAGCGCGACGGCTCCGCATCTTAATCCCTCATCATCATAATCAACGGGGCCAAAAACAAAAACAAAGGAATAAATATAAGGAAAAGAAGTGTGAAATTCGTGGAAACAGCACGAAGAGTAGCTGAAGACCAAGAGCTGAAGTCCAAGCTGAAGAAGAGCTAAAAGGCTAAAATGCCGAGAGGCTGAGTGTTGGATTTTATGTGATGTTTTATACAGATACATTACCAGGCTCAGCAAAGGTATACATATGTGCATGTGTGTGTGTTATTTCGGGCAGTTCTTGAACTTTGCCAATGTCAGAGCAGCAACAGCAGCGGGACTTTTGGGGGCCATTGCAGTTTGGTCAGGTATTTTAGCGTGCAGATACATTTGTATCTGTATCTTTTTACCTGTATCTTTGGCACGTCGACAAAAGACAACAACAACAGCAATGACGACGTCTACATGTGTTTGCCTGTTGTATATTTTGTATATTTCATGGCGTTTTTATGTGCTCGTCGTCGCAGTAGTTGTTGTAGTTGTTGTTGTTGTTGTTGTTTTCTGTGTGGTTTTAGGTTTTAGGTCTGTTTTCTGGGCCCGCTTGCACGTCTGCGATGCCCTACTACTCACATACCTGAACCCGAACCTGAAGCTGAACTTGAAGTCGAATCTGAAGCTGAAGTTCGAGTCGAAGTCGAAGTCGAAGTCGAAGTTGAGCCTGGCCAGCAGCCCAGTATCTTTACCTCTTCTTTTGCCTCATCATTTTCCTTAGCCTTTGCTTATGCCTTTGCAGATTTGCCTTTAAAACTTGTTTCAAATTATTTCAGACTAGACGTGCATAAATCTACTTAACAACAAAACGGAGAAATATGTATAAAAAAAGAAGAAATAAAATAAGATATACTTAAGCGCACAAAACCAAAATACGAAGAAAAGGCAGACAGAACATTTAGGTCGGTTATGATAGACTTCTCAATGCTCGCTCATAGTGCACCATAAGAACAGAGAACTATATTATATAGATATACAGATAGATAGTTATAAAGTATCACAACTTTCTCAAATATTGCAGACTTGAAGTATTTCGAAATCCAATATACCCTGTTCAACTGCATGAGCAGGCATTGAAACGAAAAACGTAAACTTGAAGTTCGCGACTGAAGATTTTTGGCCAGGGCTTTTCTTTGTTGCCAACTGTTGTACAAGTTGCCATGCTAAATAATTAAGTTAGCACTTTTGTGTGTTGCGGATTTACAACTCAATGGACGGGGTAAGGGGCAACTGTGTCCCTGTATGTATGTGTGTGGCTAAGTGGGCGCAAATGTTGTATGCATGTTGACAGTTTCTTGGTAAGAGCAGAGAACTTTTGCTTTACATATGTCGCCTTGTCTTTATCTACGCTTGTCTACTGGCCGTATCTCTTGGGCTTCCAAAGAAAATACATATATGTACGTATACGTATATGTCTGTTTGACATGGGCTCCCAAAAAGCCAAAGCTAGTTGTTGTTTTTGTTTCTGTGGAAGTTTTGAGCGCACATTACAAATTCACCGGAATCCAATTTATTGCTGCAGCCATCAGAAGAAGTAACTTCCTTTCCTCTCTGTGGCTTTCCATCTTACGGCCACGACTATCAAATTTGTCGAAAGAAAAAAATTACTCTGGCTAAGACTCAGATCTATGCCACTCTCACTCTCTTTTTTCCGCGCTCCCTCTCTCTTTCACTCTGACAGCTGACAGCCTTGGTTGCTTCTGAAATGGAGAGTTGGAGAAGTGAGAGTGAGAGTCGAATTGAGTTTGCGTATAAATTATGTGTAGCTTGTTAAATCTTGGCTAAGATTTGGGTTGCCTCGCACTCGGATAATGATATGTGAGGGGAATTTGGGAACTATGCAGCTTTAAACTAATATAAATTGAGATATTTGCTTAGGCTTTGCAAACTACATTTTAAATTGAAAAATGTAACTGCATAATATTATTTAAACTTTTGATTTTCGTTAAAATCTTTGCAAGTTTAGACATGGCACTATATCTCTGCTCTACATCTCCATAGATAAAGCAATAACAATCTATAACATTTATGTATGCACATGTTGCATCTGTTGCTTGTCGGCATTTCTTGTTTGAAGTCAGGAGGAATTTGAATTCGCAACTTCAGAAAAATGCAAGATTTTGCATTCATTTCTGAAGATCTGTGGAACCGCTATAATTCACACTGGATCCCTAGCTTGGCAGTCATTTGAGTCAATCGTCGATACCTGTTCCGATATGCGGTTATATACTTGTATATCTACATACAGATATCTGGCTTAATGCACAACACTTAAGGCTGAAGTTTATGACAATGGAAACCTTCAGTTTCGACAAAGGTATCCAAAAAGTTGACTCATCCTAAAGTATGCAATTTCCATGTATCGAGTTGATAAGCCGTTGGAATCCTCTTTAAACTGGGCAGGGCTAAAGCTCAAGATTGTTACAAGCAAAAAAGTTTTAAACAAAGTAAGAAAGATATATATATCGTTAAGTCATGACTATATAGTATATGAAGGTATTGACAGATGGCAAAATCTTGACATGAATAATATTTATTGAAGGGAAATGTAATACTCGTGCTGTTTGGGGACTTGGAAGAGTTTGTTCAACTTTCAGATTGAGAAATTTACTTATCAGAGGTGGATTAATAGGTGTACTAATTGTGAAACATGTATAATACACTGTAAAAATCGAACTATCTTCATCATAAAACCATCTTTTAGGCATATATTATATAGCTATGACTGGGGATTGAATTGCATTTTTACCTAAATTAAATAACAATTTCTCTCTGTGTAGTGGTTTGAAAGCCGAGCAACCTGCTTGGGGCCATGCACTTTGCTCATCAGCTCTTCAGTTTTTCTTTTTCGTTTTTCTCTTCAATTATCTGTGAAGTCGTTGCAAGCGACCCTTTTTCCAACATAGACATGATATATATACATATACAAATATATATATTTATATATATATATGCACATAGTCGTATACTCGACATTTAACGCTTGGCGAAGCAAGAAAGCCGAAAGCCGATCCACATGCCTTCAACAGCTAATTAACGGTCATACACACAGATACGTAAACTTGTATGTATATGCACATATAGATATGTATATAATATCCATAGTACGTAGCTGTTGCTACCCGATAGATAGATACGCGGCCTGCTAGATGGCATGTTTCTATAATTTATGACAAGTACGAGTTTACAGCTCTTTGGCTTGGCTCTGGCTTTGGCTTTGGCTTTTGGCTTGCTTAGCATTTGCAACATTTAAAACTAATTCAAAAGCGCATGGCGTGCTGTAATTAAACATAACGCCAAGCAGAAAGAGCTCTGAGAGAGCCGAGCCAAAAGTATCTTGCAGATACATGAGCATAGTCCGTGCTTTGGTTTGGGTTTGGGTTTGAGTTTGGGTTCGGGTCCGGGCCCGAGGCACACAAAAAGCTATTAAAAAGGCAAAATGTTAGGCTCCAACAGGCTTGAAGATGTGGAGGCCGGGCCTCCGACTCTGTTCGCATGTTTGTCTGACAACGCGACGGCTGCTGCTGCTCAGATACAGATACACAGCTACTTCACAGATACAGATACAAGCGACGACACTTAAATGCACGCTGTGCGGTAGTTAGCGTGGCGAAATGAAAAAATTACTAAAAACTAACGTAAAATATGGCACATATGAAACGGCAGCGGCAGCGGCAGCGGCTGCAGGGGATGAGGAGGGGTGTGTCTTAGCGGGGGAAACCTGTTGAACGCATGAAATTAACATGAGCAGCCGCAATGCCAGCGGCTTGAACTGGAATTAAGTTCGCATTTTTTGGTTGGCTTTAAAGCTACTTCCTGGTTTAGGCCAACAGTTCTCTCTATTCCCCTCTTTCTACCCCTTTCTCCTTATAGTTTGGTTCTGCAGAGCTATTAACATTCATAATTGATAGTTTATGGCCAAAACAAAAGCAAAAAGCTTTCAGGGCAAACAAAATTATTTTATTTTCTTACATTTGTTATTAAACTTTGTTCATTTTTGTTTACCCTGCAGCAAGTTAAAAACTATTTAAATATGGTTTTTTCCTAAACTATTGCATATGTAAAGTTTTGTTTATAACTATTAAAATATTTATGGGGGTCTGGGTCTACAGGGTATACTATATGGGGTAACTTATCTTAAGTGCAGCTAATTATTTATTTATATACAAATAATCTCTGCAGCGTGTTTGAAAGCTTTTTGAATATTGTGGAGAAATGCTGATCTATACCATTAAAATCAGAAGTTCGTCAATATTTCAGATTCTATTTTATTAAGAGTTGTATTTATTGGCAATGATTGAGGTGATTTGTTCATCACAATGCTGAAACTAAATACTATAAGCCTCTTGTTTCACAGGTATTTATTTCTTATTTTCCATATTCCATTAAAAGATTGATAAACTGATTGATATCGATTGATAATTAAACAGTTAATCTTTTTTTTTTTGTCATTCTTTCACTTTCTCCTTTAGTTAGTAGTTGATTGATTAATCATAATTGAGCTGATTTGTTCTTCGCAATGCTAAAAATAAATATTAGATGTCCGTGTTTATTGAAAAGAGTGACCAATGCACAAAAATCAGATAATTATTATTATTATTAAATATTAGTACTGATTGATACTGTTAGATTGAAGTGGAACTATTACATGAATTTAGCTTTAAATAGCTATTTTCTTCTTTTCAAATATCGTTTTCATAAGATTTTTCGCGTTCTTGAGAATATATTTGCAAATATTTTCAGAAATATTTCCCGTCCAAAAGCATTTTATTTAACGCTTCTTCAATGCAAACGTGTCAAGTGAAATAATTCGCAGTGTTGTTAATTCAATAAAATTGCTTTCAGCAGCACGCTATTCACATAAAAATAAATATATATGTATACATATATATAAACCGATTTCTGTCAAGTTCATTGCCCAAATGCAGTCGAGAGAACCTTCAAATGTCAAACAGATTTTATCTTATGTTTTTTTTTTTTGCGAATAGTCCGCAACCTTCGCTGAAATTGACAACTCATGTACGAGAGTCGGTCTACAACTCACACCTCTATATACATACATATATATATATATATATATATATTTTCCTGATTTACTCGTCCGAAATGCACAAAAATGTTCGTTGTCTCTTTCTTTCATTGCAGCCACCCACAATAAATCTTAATTTTTCGTCTACCTCGTCACCTACCCTTCCCACAACCACGCCTCCTTTTGGGGCTGGCTTTTCAACAATTTCACATGACACATCAAATTAAATATGTATGAATAAAAATGCAAATAAATAAAAGTAGCAGCAGCAACATCAACAACAACAAATTAGTCAAAATAAATGTATTATAAAAGAAATAAAAATATTTGTCTGCTGAGATTATCATATGTGTGTGACATTGAGTGTGTGGGTGGCAAAGGGGCATGGCCCTATATATAAGTATAAATATATACATGTGTATATATGGATCTATAAATATGTCAGACATTGACATTACCTTGAATGTGTGTTAAGGCTCTTTTTCGAAGATGATTTTCTTATTGCTCACAGAAATTACTTTTATTCGTGGGCATTACCTAACTTTAAAGTTTATGAATATAACATTGATTATTATCATTAAATTAGATAATTTTACAGCTCATTATAGATAATTTTACAGCTTATTGGAAGTCAAAAGCAAAATAATTATCGAAAGTAAAAAAATGAAACAAGTTTCATAAAAGTTTTTGCTTTGCTGTCAGCCATAAAATGGAACCGATGCAGGTGTTAATCACCTGTGTCATTGCCTCAAAGTAATGGAATAAACATTTTGACAAAATGTATATAAAAGCAATGAAGCAAAGCAGAAGAAATATAAAAAAATAAATGTCGCTTCCCACACTAATTAATTGAACAAAAATAAGTTAAATGTTAGCGAAGATTAAATAAGCTAATTATGTATTCAATTTTAAAATACAAATAAGAACAGAAGAAGGAATACAGAGCTCAGCTGAGCTATTAAATAGTACAATAAAAACAATAACAATAAGAAGAATAAAAACAATGAAACATCGTAAACTTTCATTGAGGGAGCGCTGTGACAATTGTCGACCGCAAAAAAACGTGGTTGTTGCCGACGGATTGGGAGGGGGGATCGGGGGTAAAGAAACCGAGTGTATTCAGAGTGGAACCGGCGCTGACAAGTGCTAATGAACTGCAACAACAACAGCAACAAAGATATTTCGTAATAATTGAGCGAGCCATAGATAGGCGCAGGTGTGTAGCTGTATCTGTGCTTGTATTTGTATTTGTATCTTTAAGTATAAGTATCTGTGAATGCATGTGTATCTTTTCATGCATATATTCCTCTCGGTGTACCAGTATGTGTCATTAGATGTATTTTTATCTATATCTGCATTTGTATCTCTGTGTGTATCTAAATGTTAACAGTTTATGCATTTCTGTGACTCTACATGTATTTTAATATCTATATGCCTGGATTTTAATCTTGTATCAATCTCTATATGTATCGTTAACTCCAAATGTATCTGTCGGTCAGTAGTTGTTGTTGTCGTTTTCGCTCACTCATTCGCACTACTGTTAATGTATGCTAAAATATGCTAAATGATTCTTTACATGTCTCTCCTTCTCTCCCCCTCGCTCGCACTCTTCACACGTTCGTTATTCCTGTCGACCTTCTCTTTCGCGCTGTTTGGCAACTCATTTGGGCAAACAAAACTCGTATTGAGGTAGTCTTGAATATTTAACGCGAATATTCAATGCTAAAAAGAGCAGAAAATGAACCTCGAAATAGAAATAGAAATTGTTCAAAGTTCGCAATTAATACAACAACCACAACATCACAAATTGGTTGGAATTTATGTATTTCTCGCTAGATTTATTGATAAACAGCAAAATTTATGTAAACGGTTGACAATTTTTTCTTTTTTTATGGCATCCGGGGTACACGCCAAGACGTGTGAAATAAATTAAAATGCTATGCGAAAACCTCTTTTTGTCATGTTTATCGTTTTCTCTGTGAATTTGTAATGGTTTAAATAAATAAATAAGCGACAATAAGTACAGGCTTATTGAAAAAAATGTATTGTAATAATGAAGTTGGGAAATAAAAGGCAAAAGCTTGAACTGAAAATTTGTAATAAATAAATGTTTGAAGCATGAATAAATATGGCACTAAGAAATGAAATAAATATGAATTATTAATTTGTATTGTTTAAATTTTATTAATGGGTTTTTAGTTAAGTATTTCCGAATTTTTTTAACGAAGAGATTTTGTAATCTCTACAACTAAGAATTACACAAATCTTGTTAATAAAGAATCTTAAACACAGATCTTTAAAATTATCAAACTGGGTGGGTCTAAGCAATTACATTATATTTCATATTAAATTCTATTGAATTAATTCGTATCGTATATTTAATTATACAAAACTAAAGAAGTAATTCTCATGCATTTTAGCTGCCACTTATTAGTGCTTTGTAAATAATATTTAAATGTATTTGTTTTTCCGTAAAGAGAGAAAACTGTATTATATATTGTTTAAAAAGCCTTACCTCTATCGTTATAAGGCAATTAAATCTTTTTTAATGACTAATTCTTTGGGCGTGTACAACGAATACTTCGTAAAATCTATTGCATCCGCTAATTAGCTGTTGATTGTGCTAAATTATGCAGAGAGCAAATAGCCATATATCTATGCCACATATGTATCTATATATATACCACATATATGTATATATATACCACATATATATATATATATATATATATATACAGACAAAGTGCACAGGAAGCAATTATTCATTTACAAAGAAACATTCATTAGGTTGAACATTTGAAATGTTTTACGAATAAGCATAAGTATTCACATATATGTGGACATACTTTTACATATGGATACTCCATATATATATGAGAGTTAATAAAAAGTTAAAGTAGCGCAAAAAGCATAACAAACGTTTGCATTTCCGGTTAAATGAAAGAGAAGAATGCGTCAAGCGCCGTTAATGGCCAGACTCTACCCTCTCTCTCTTTTCTCTCTTTCTCTCCCCCTGTAGTCAGTAGTCCCCAGAGTTTGGCCAGTTTCACCAGATGCCCACATTAACTGAAGACCCCATCTCCCAAAACTATGCTTCTTCTTCTCTCCTGGGCATTTGACTGCACTTTATAAATATGCATAAGTTAGTCGTGTCATGGGGGATGCGGCTCATAAAAAATAAATATAAAAAACATGAGTATTTACGCATACCGCAGTTTAAATACCCTAATGGATAAGCTTAGAGGAGGAATATCTCTTATAATTCACTTAAATCTAAAGTCTTGGTTATATATTATATATATTACTATGGAATCTTTAAGAAATAAGAAATCGAATCCAGTATTTCAAGTAAATTTCGATCTCGAAGACTCCATCAAATTTTCTTAAAGTGACACATTGCATGACCACATTAAAATACCCTAACAAAAGAGCATAAAAATTTAGATAACGGAGAATGTGAGAAAGATAACTGGATGAAGTAGTCGAAGGAGAAGCAGCAGCTGAAAATTTATAACGACAACTCAACTAAACTAAATTAAATTAATAGATGCGGCAATGCAGCTAAGTAGAAAATTTCCAACGTCTTTCTATAGGCTGAATTTCTAGTTAGTTGCTTCCTACTTGCAGTCAGGGAAAGAAGTGTGTGTGTACGTATGTGTGTGTGTGTGTGTGTGAGTGAGTGCGGGGCAGCCATATGAAGCACTGGCTAATTATTCATTCATGACATGTTGAATGCACACAGCCGGACAGAGTAGGAAGAGGGGGAATGAGCTGGAGGGGGGTTGGGACTGACAGAAGTTACCTCGTGCATGCACACACACACACATACACTTACACAAAAACACACATTCATAATACACATACGCGCACACACATCACACACTTCGGTTTATTTACAACAGTTTTTGCTGCACTCGAGTGTGTGCTAAAAAGTATCTGACGGATACGCATGCAAACATTTCGCTGAGCAGGCGCTCAAATAGCCGTTGATACCCGTTCTTCAAGCGACGTATGCAGCTCCTAACCTTTATCAGCTTATGCAAAAGTAAAATGCAAATATATATCTATATATGTAATACATTTTAGAACTTAAATTTTTGTATGTTTCATTTCAAAAATATTTGCACTTAGTTTAATATCTATATATATGTTTGAAGATCTTCTGCTTGTGGTATATAAATCGGGTGATTAAATTTAATTTTGGTCGCATTATGCGTGAGCAGCGTACCAGCCTTGAAATGTTGTGCACGTTCTACAGCGTCGCAAACAAAGCCTCAAAGCGGCAAAGAGCTTAAAACGGGTTGTGGCTGCTGCAGAAGGAACACGTTGATGCCTCACCGATGGGCCCTGGCACCTGCTTCAGCTCCCCTGCCTCTCCCCTTGCACTCCCCTGATTCCACCCTTGGGGTTTTTGTGGAGCCTGCTAATAGCTTGTGTTGCCGTCGCTACAAATTAACTTTGGCTCCGTGTTGCATTTTTGAGCTGCGACGCGACTGCTCTGCAAATTACACTATTTTTCACTTGGCCGCCGTGTGAAATATGCAAAAAAGGAAAAACAAGCTCCAATGAAAAAAGAAAAACGGGTGTTGCATGTGACTCGCTTTGGTTTGGCTTTGACTCTGAGAAAAACCGCACACACGCACAAACATACAAACATACACACATGAGCGGAAAACGCGGCCAGGAAATTTTCGTAACAGGAAGCTGTAAAAGATAGAAGTATGAGTCCACCAGCCGGGTGTGACTGACTAGAAGTTATCCCAATTACTTACAAGTCAAAGCCCAGTTTTCAATATTATCGCTTGGGCGATGGGAGGAAATGTAAGATTTGAGACAAAAAAAAATTTGCGCGCTTTGTAGTAGAATCTAGATAAAAAATTACAAACATTTATACAGGCCTTTATCGACTGTTGATCCAGAAGCGTAGCTTCTTCTCTTATTGCCTATTAAAACCATTTGCATGAATTATATAATATACCCGTTCCCAGTTCTTACAGGGTATAGCAGTCGACTCACAGTCGTCGGCATCGCTGTCAAGGATAAGAGCGCTTAAAGTCGCGCATTTAGTGACAGTTTGTTGGATTTGCATGGAAACGACAACGCGATACTTGCAACGTTGACATGGCAAAGTTGTCATGATTAATGCGTGCCACAAGCTGCAGGCTGAAGTGGCGCAGGCAGCGAAGAAAGGTGATGAGCGGGGAAAAGGAGAAGCAGCTTTCGTGGCGCTTTACTAACAGCAAAGTGGGTCAAAACGCTTCAAATTCTAAATTCCACTTGGATAAAGTCCAGCGCTTGGCTGTGTTGCGGCACATGCAACACCGCCCGACAAGCTGCCACAAAGCATTCTTTGTTGCAATGCAAGTATAATTGTCTTAAATCCTTTGAATATGCTAAAAAGTCTTGCAGAAAATTACGATTACGAAGCTTTACATTTTGCTCGGTTCTTAAATGAATTATTTATTGCTTAGCTTTGGCATACGGTTACAATCGTTCTGCTTTGTGCCAAGACTAATGGCTGACTAATGGGGAATTATAATTATTTATCAGCTGTGTGCAGCTCAACTGATTGTTGAACTCTATGAAAGATATTGAACACTTCTTAAGAGCTTATTATAACATATTTACAAATAAAAGTTTTAATAGGAGTAAAGTTGCACGGAAAACGTTGTTAAATAATTGAAGTTAAGGTTATGTTTGATTGAGTTATCTGTTGAGTTCATCAACTTTTCAACTACAGTATTATATAAGCCTTATCAGGAAATAAAAGTCACGTAAAGCTTGAAATTATGGGTTGCATTGAGAAATTCCAGCGATTGCGAGACAAAGATATTATTTATATGAATTATTCCAATTAAAAATTAAGATATGTCTTTAGTATTCCAAATTCCGAATACAAATTTCTTATACTATTTAATGAATGCCACTTTTTGGCTTTAATTTTGATTACTTCGGGAATTTCGTTTTAAGTTTTATCAACTGGCCATTCTCCAAATATAGATACATATATATTTATATATATATATTTTTTTTTTAACTTACAGGCCTCGTGAAAGGTTTCGTGCCTCATTACGTTAGAGTTCGATGATGCGATTATCTGGTAAACGGAGTAGATTCAAAAAGCCAGACTCACAGATGCAGATACATTTGTTGTTGCTGTAATTTGCGTCTTTGTTGTTGTTATTGGCCATTTGCTACCTTTAATGAGTAACGTGGCCAACTGGCGTGCCAACTTTTGAAATTTGACGGGGACAGCAAAAAAAAAAAAGAATAAAAGAACAGTAAATGAAATGCAGCAAGCAAAAAAAGAACAGAAATAAGAAAAAGGAGGAGGAGCACATATTGAAAGGCAGTGCGTGTATCGAGGCTTTGAGGTTTGGGGTTCGGGGTTTGGGCCTTGGTCACATGTTTGTGCTATGGAGCAGCAGCAACAACAACAAGCAAATGATTGCAATTGCATGCAATTGGTCAGCCACTGGCTCCCTTGCCACACCCTCTTACCTCCTACCATTTTGTCTCACGTCGCATCCATGCACCATTTGCCATGAGTGCGCATTTCTTTTTGTAAAGCTTTTTTTCATATTATTATTTTTTTGTTAAAAAGGCAGCACATTAAAATTTAAATTGTATTTCGACTGACGCGTGTTTTTTAAATTTATTTGCTTTTTTTATTTCACTTTTATGCACACAACAAAAAAAAAAAATATTCTTTTTATTAATACAATGCGACGACGTCGACGAAGCAGCTACAAAATGCTAATCAGCTGGCAACTGTGTGAGTGCACACACACACATGTATATAGTTTTATATAGACTGACCCTTTCCCCTGTTACCCCCTCCCTATCAACCGCTTCGATGAGCTACTGTGCAGCAACTGTTGCTGTTTAACATGCCCTGCACGCTGAGGGCATATTAATTACATCATCCAGTTTGTGACGTTTGAGAGAATTACAAAAGTTGGGCATTAGAATGCGAATTATCTTTGTAGATATATTCAAAAAACAATCGAGCCATGAATTACTCTATTTTATAGCTTACATATTTAAAGATTCTTGTTATATTTGAAATACATATATTTTTGCAAGCAATATTTATCGACTCTATTAAAATAAAAATAATTCATTTAAAGTTAGAGTAGCCGTTTGACCACAGTAATACCTTACAGGGCATTCCTAGGTCGTCTATTGCGTTTTGTCGTGATCCATTGTTAAAAGGCAAAGTTCAATGAACGAAGACTTGACTTTAATTTACTCTGCTGTTAAAATCTGCCATCTAAATGAAATGAGTTTTTAATTGAAAATGCAGTAAGATACAAAATTTGTAAATATAATTTGCTTTGTTTCCTCCCATTTTTTTGAAGTGCAGCAGGCGTGGTAATTATTGCATAACAGAAAAAATAAATACGATTAAAGCTGAAATATTCGCATAAATATTTATGTATGTGCATTAGATGGGTTTGTTTTGCTTCTCGAATCGGAGGAGAGGACTCACATAGAATTATATTATTCTCTATTGTAATATTATTAAGTGTATTTAACGCCGAAGGGCTTATCAAAACAATCCCCGAACGGAGGCGAGCACAAACTCCCGTTTATTGCAATAATTTAGCCAAAGGGCTGGCAAAAAGGGTTATTCGAATTAAGCAAACAAGATGCTCTAAATGGACAATGTACAGCCAGTAAGTAGTTCTCACTCACACACACTGTCTCTCTTTCTCTCTCATTGTCTTTCGCTCTCTCTCGTTCACTTGAGATTTTGATTGGGGCTACTTTAAGTGAATATGAATTTTGCCTTGTTTGCACATAGGTTATAGTTTATGGGGATTTACACTCTAATATCTGCCAGTGTTGAGCTGGTGACGATTTTTCTTATATATCATACGTTTTTACACAGATGTATATATTTAGCTTAAATAACGCCTTTTATTTGGCATATATTCTTGTTCACACAATAGTCGCTTTTTACTCTCCTCTGGACCTTCCCCTCTTTTAGATTATGTCAGTCGTCGATTCTCTCTCTTTCTCTCTCTCTCTCTCTCTCTTTGTAGTTTTCTTCGTCTCCCGCTTAGCTTATCAAGAGTTTTCATATACGTATATCCACACATATACATTATAGTTTATACTTATAATATTATTAGCTAATTACTTCCCATAGGTTGTCCAACTGCTCATTCTCTACCTCTCTGAAAATATCTCTGTCTTCATCTGCCTTTCTCTATCTTTCTCTATCTACCGTTCAGGGGACTCTCTTGGCTTCTCAATGGTTTTCACCGCACATCGACATTTATTAATAGAATTTAAATATTTATGTACAGCTCATTACACAAATTGATTTTCCATTGTGTAATGGAAACTCTAGCCTATTTTCTTCATTTTCAATTAGCTTGCAATTCACGGCTCAAACCAATGGCCCTTGCATAGCATAATAGATACCCATTACAGCGACAAGGTCCTGGAGGCTAAACAGCTCCTTCTATGATTTCTGTTGTTTTTTTTTTATGTTTACCCGTTTGACTTTTTATTGATTTTCGTTAAGGATCTCAATTCACTTGTTGTCCAGTTTATGGCTACAATTTTTGTTTCCTCTCCATTTCTCAATGGTTCGCTTCTTCCTCTACAACTTCCTAGCTTCATTGCCAGCGGCATTTGTCTTGGATAAACAGTGAAAACTCCCTTCTCATTGTTTATCTTACAAATACAACAACAATTAGGGCAACAACATTCGTCGTGGCATGCCCCAATCAAACAGCACACACGCGCACTGTTTATTTTGATTTGTAACCACCACCCCTCCCCCGCTCCATTGCCTACATTGGCTCCATTGGCTCCATTGGTGCCTTAACTAAAACTCCTCATAGACATTACACTTATATCATCTAACTGGGGGCCACATACGGCGTGGTTCATAATTTTGTTTATTTAATTTTGATGTCATGTGCCGTTGTGTTCACTCGTCGCTCGTCGCTCGTCAACAGCCTGTGTGTGTGGGGGAAAAGGCTATCTACCCCTCACCCTCTCTCCCTTTCTCTCTCTCTCTATCAGCGTGCAGCATCTTCTTTGCTCCTGGCATCAAGTTGTCATGCTTCAGTTGTTTGATTGCCTCTGCTCTGCTCTCTGCGCTCTGCTCGCTTGCATTTGGCCCCAGGCGGCGGCTCACCTCGTTGTCCATCCCCCTTCTTGCCTCTCCATTGCCCTCCCAATGCCTCTCTTTTACACTCACCCGTTTCATCAGCTCAGATTATAGCCGCGTATTCCCCAGCCAAATGCTGCTTGTATATCCACAAATATACGAATAGGCACACACATAAACAAACACACATACACACACAACCGCACGAATGGTACGATAGACAATTTTATTTTCATTTTCCCATTTGGTAGTTTTTTGAATACCCTGTAATATAGAATTGCCAGAAGAGTTTGTTAAATTGAAATTTGATAATTTTGTCATTTGGGGATTGAATTCCTATATAAAATTATAAAATTCCTCACCACATTTCCTCAGTTTCAAAAATAAATTCGAGTTGTAAAGTTGTTATATTTTGTATAATATATCAGAGTACAGTTAATAATACACGAGTGAATTCTCTTTTTCATGCAACTCAAAACTTCGACAGTATGTTTATTAGTCGATCATGCTTATAGCGTCCACTTGAGGTTCTTTTCTTAATTTTCTTTTTTTTTGTGGGCTATACCAACATATTTTTCTTGCTTTTCTAATTTTAAAATCGTCTTCGAAATGTTGTCTGGCCGAGCGACGCTTAGACTTTGCCTTTGCTTTGGCTTTGGCTTTGGCTTTGGTACGGTCCCATACAACGTTGTTTACGGAAGTTTTTGTTGTTGTTGTCATCCACGAGTGCATTGCCATGTAGTCATCATTGTCATCATCAGCATCATCATCAGCTTCATCATCAGTTTCGTCGTCGTCGTCGTCGTCGTTGTCTAAGTTCTTGTATCTTTGTATCTGTATCTTTGTATCTTTTGCAGTTTTCAAGTCAACTTGTTGTGCAAGTCAATGTCGGCAAACTTTAATTTAAAATCTATTAGACAGACTGAAAGTTGTCCTCCTCGTTGTTGTTGTTGGTTTCGCTTTTGCTGCATCGTTTGTTATTAATTGATTTCCTTATTAAGTTGAGTAGCGCTGTTGCAAAGCGCAACGAAGCAGCTTTGACGCAGTTTGTCTAATTAGAATGTAATTATAATTAGTCGACTAAAGTTTGCTCTCTTCTAGGGCGAGTGAGTAAGAAAGAGAGAGAGAGAGAGAGAGAGAGAGACAGAGATAGATAGATGAAGAACGGTTGGCATTGCAAAAAGCTCTTAACATTTCCATCAGTTGCAGTTGCCCTCAACTGTGGGACTTTTCCTAGCTAAATCAGCGTGTCTGGTTTTGGCCAATCTGTTGGCCAACAGTCTGCGGTTTTTAGCCTTGCTTTCTGCTCTTTGATTTCAGCCGTCCCACAAAGTGAATCGGAAATGGACGCTTGCCCCATTCGGTTGCATAATGATTAGAAATGCGATAAGTGTGGACTGAAGTGTATTGACTGAAGTGCAACAACATCAACAGACCGAATAGCATATAGGGTATACACTTCTCTTTCGAAATTGTGTGTAAAGTGTGTAAAGTGTGTGCCGACAGTTTAGAAGAGCGCCTCAGATCAAAGAATTAAAGCTGCAAGATAAATAATCTGAAATAAAAAAGCCCATTGATTGATAAAAAAGGTAGAAATAAGTTTTATGTACAGTCAAAAACAAACCTATAGGAATATTATTTGATACGATCTATGAATAGAAAAAAAGATTGGAACTAAGTTTTATTTTATACTTCCAATTTCGACCTCTCTATAAACGAATCATAAAATGTAAAACTTATATCGCTATCAAGCGTTTACCGTTATGCGGCTTATCATAAAAAGAAGTATTTATTAAAGCAAAAAGCCGCACGCTTCAAATAATTAAAAACATGTGGAATAACTTTTCTATTCCATTTAAAATTCCATGCGGCAAGCGAAGCGTGCCACACACAAGCCAACTTACAACATTTTGGTTGCACATTCTCGCACATTTTAAAACCCCCAACCAAACCCTATTAAACTACACCCTTCCCACTTTGCTTCTCTCTTTCTCTCTCCATCCTTCTCTATCTCCTTCGCTCCTCAAGAGCTCGTTGGCTGGCAGTTTGCAATTTGCACAAAACAATTTCCATGGCCCTGACCAACGTCCCTCTTCGTGCGTCTCGTGTGTTGCCACTCAATAAAAATATGCTTTATGAATTAATGAAAAGAAAATGTTTATACCAACAACAACAACATCAGCAACAACAACAACAATAACAACAACAACGATAACAACAACAGTTAAAGCTGCTGTGGGAGGAGCCGCTGGAGACGTGGTTCGCGATAAACATCTTGGCAGTTCAGCTCCCTGTGTGTGTATGTGTGTGTGTGTGTGTGTGTGCGTGGTGTTTAATTTAACAGCCGTGCTTGTTACGAACCCAGCTTCAGCTTCAGCTTCAGCTTCAGCCCCTGTTGCCGTTCCCCACGCCTTTTCCATCATACCTTTTTTAGTTGTGTTTTTTGTTGCTTTTCGGACAGGTTTTCATTACAGCATTTGGTGGTCAAAAGAAAAACAAAACAAATTAAAAAAAATTATTTAAAAAAACTGAATGAATGCTGGTGCCACGTAAAACTTTAAATAAACTTTGATTTCTGTAATTTATAAATTATTTATTAAACGAACTTTTGCTGTTTTTGAACTTTATGAATTTAAATTTTCGCTTGTGGAGTGATTCTTAAATTGCTTTTAAATTTGTAGATAAATTGTATATGACTTAAGATGTATTATTAATAGATAAGTTAGAGAATTTCGATATATTATATACTTTAAAGGTTTGCATTTGTTTTCGAATTTCTCACATTTCTGTAGGCTTAGATCCTTATTAAAAAGAAAAGCTTATTCTGTTGGTCTGCAATCTTTTCCTATTTTCCACTTTATTATAATCAACGTCATTATCATCAAAATGCTTTTTCTTTTGGTCATAATCAGGAATCAGGAATCAGGAATCTTTGTGAGGTTTGTAATTAATGTAAAGCACAGACTGATGCATTGACTGCTGGCCATGTATATATACTTATATATATGTCCATATATACATATATGTTAAAATCATTGATGGCCAGGACGTACTACCGTTTGAGTGTAGCCATTTGCTTGGCCAACGAAACAGATGACTCGAAAACGGAAATTGATTTCTGGCATGGCGCATTTGCAATCTGCGAGAAGCGGAAATGATTGCATCACCTAATGCAACCACGTGCCAAAGGCAGAGGGAGATAGAATGAGAGAGTGATAGAGATGGACATGGATACCTTAACTTGAGTACGGTGCAGTCGGGGAGTTGGGGCTCTTACTGCAGTCGTGTCTGCTGCTGCATGCAAATTGCGTCAAATTGCATATTTCCGGTGGTCGACGGGCCAGCGCGTAAATATTTTATGCTTCATTTTGTCTTGGCCTAGGCAAGTGAATTATGGCTAATTACGAAAAAAGCGGCAAATGCAGCAGCGACAGCAACAATAACAAGAAAATACAAAACTTGACTAACAGCTAAACGCAACGGGGCGAAGCACAGAAAAGTCGTACAACTTGCCACTCGGACCTCGAAGCTCGAAACTCGTCCCTGGCCATCACAATTTGTACCCCTAGGGCGCGATAATGCGGTCTACGTTCGGTCGTTCGTCTACTTGGCCACACTTCTAGGGTTACAAGTCGAAATTCGTTTGGCTTTGCCGTATGCCGCATGCCGCATGCCGCATGCCGCATGCCGCTCTTAATTTATACCTTGCCCCCACTGCTCATTGTTGTTGTGGTCGCTCTTGGGTTTCCCTTTCAAGTTGGCTGCCATTTGATTTAGTGCTCAGTTCTCGTAATTTAGATTTGTGGTCGCCTAGCTAGCTATATAGCTAAGGCTACAGCCAAAGCTATATAAAAGAAGCCAAAAGTTGTATCATAAAACCCAATTTTATTCTTGTCTCTGAACTTCAGCTGCCGCTCAAAAAGCTGGCTACAAAAGTATTGTGATTATAAATTTTTTTTCTTTTTTTTTTTTAATTTCCTTCACTGTTTGTGCAGCCCATTGATTAGGACCTGGCAGAGATCCTTAAGCCGGCTACAAAGTAACCGCCCGCTGTTTAAGCCTAATGTGTTTTTCCTTTATGCCTGCAAATCGAAGGGTGAAACTGAGATTTGCGAATTATAAATCCCCCTTAAAACTTATTATAGCGGAGTTTGTTCGCTTGTCAGTTCCACCCACTATAATTATGTAACTTCTTTGGCTTTGATTTTCATTACGGCTCTAACAATGTAAATCGTTCAGATAATTATCTGAAAACTTGTTGTTAAGAAAGTTGTGTATTACGGAATATTTGAAGTTGCGTTAAAACTTAGATGTGGGATACGGGCTGGAATCCATGGCTGAAATCTTCTTTTCTAGATATGAATTGTATTATTTTATTCTCTGAAAATTAACAATAACATAATTTTTTACTATTGTTTCCGTAGATATTGTAATCTAAACCGGTTAATAAACAGTAACAATAAATGCAAAAGAAAGTTTCATCAAGATATTCTTATTCTTGACTTTTACCCGACGTCTTATAAATATAAAAAAGATGGCTGTTTCAATGTGTTAAGGGTTGCTAAGGGTATAATACAAATATTTGATTTACTGTTAATTTTCGAACGCCCAACCCCAAAATTACATCAATTTGCGTTTTTGGTCCATTGTAAAAGCTCAATAAATGAGCTGACTTAGCGTTAAAATAACAAACTTTTCGCATAGCTGTGTTATTCATTAGACACCCCTCGTATCTCCAGCTCCATTTTTTAGTCATTTGGGAGAAAGAGCTACAGTGAAGTGTCCACTTGAATGGCATTCGCTGTAAGTCCTTCAACACTTCCTGGGCTCGAACGGCTACAACAACTTGGCTAAAGGCAACAACTGTCGGAGTTCGTTCAACTGTCGGCCAAGTCAAACAACAGAAACATTTCAGTCACAAAAGGCCCTCCAATTAGTCATCAGTCACAATAGACCGAGGAAATATGTTTCTATATACATATCTAGTTTATAAGTGTATATTTCCATATAGACATATATAAGTGTTTATATATATACCGGTATATATATATACAAAAGAGAGTTGCTATGGACGCTCGCTAATTTCTTGAGCAAATACAAACTTCCTTTAGGTAATCTACATAATTGTCTGCAGTGCGTGCCGCTCACTCACACTCATACTCAACCTCTCTGTCTTTCTTTCTTTATCTTTGCAGGTAAGTTACAGACCTGGCCAAACAATGGAACATATTTCAGCTTGAATGCGTTAATGTGCTCTAATTTGCAAGTTAAGACAGATGCAGTTCCATTTGCAGTTGCAGTTGCAGTTGCACACAGACTAACTAGGCTACCATTGAACAGGTTGTCCCTTGGCTCCCTTCCTGCCTGCCTGCCTGCCTGCCTGCCTGTTCAATATCAACAGGTAACACCGAAATACAACCATACTATTTGCATTTCATATTATGGTCGAGCATTACTCGTTATGCACTTCGTCGGAATGAGGTTCCAGTCCCTCTCTTTGTGTTAATGACCAAGACCCAGCGGAAAGCGTGTGAATTGTTATATTTATAGGGGTCTCTATCCCTCTATCTTCACTCTTCTCTCCTGCTGGACTCTTGGGACCCTGTGGATTGGTCTGGTAGCTCGGCGCTAGTGCCCAGCGGCCAACTTTAATTAAGTTCTCAAGGAGGCGACTTCCTTAATTTAGTTATTTTGTAACCTGACAGTTTGACAAACAGGTGGACACTTAAATGCACACATTTGGTTGAGAGCTAGAGCACGTCTTGTATATAAATATAACGTGTGGCAGCTAATATTAGAGAGAATCGATTAAGGAATTATAGCTCTGGCACATTCCTATCTAAAGAGAGATATTCGTTTTGGGCTAGAAGAGCAGAAGGTAAAGTTTAGGAAACGCAGAGACATTTAAGGATAACAGATTTACCATCTATATAGTTGCTTTAAATGATACTCTGAAGCCCATTTAAAATGGATTGTGAAAATGTCTGTAATCGCCAGAAGAAGGCATGACCGATCCGATAAGGTATTCATATCATATATGAACCACAAGAACTAGAGACTTGAAATTTTGTATTTAGATTCCGCTATAGCACGCAGGCTAAAAAAGCTAAAAGAGGCTTACATTTTGAATACCTCCCTATATTTTCCTATTATTTGAGACAAATTTTTTGGTGCAGATCACACTCCAGAATTTTTTACTTGTTAAACTGTCAATTTTTTTTAGACCATTTAAGTTTGTAATTTGCCAAAAATCAACAAAGTATAAAATAATGAAAAGATCTATTACACACACACACACACACACACACACACACACACACACACACACACACACACACACACACACACTCACGCACTCAAAGTAGATATATTTACAGCTAACTAGGATCAGCTGACAATATGCTTGGGCTTAACTAAAGACAACTCCGAAGTCTGAAGCAGCTTGCACTTGGCTACCAAATTGGCAACCAAACAGCAGCAACAACAACAATAATGCCAACAACGACAACAACTGCCAGTCCACTGGAACACGCATAATCAACACTTCATCCTTAGGGTATTGGCCTGTTCAGTGTCCAGTGGCCGGTCGGCTTTATTTTATGGCCAGCACAGCTAAAAACAACTTGCAAAAAGGCCAAAACATTAAAGCGCACACAACATTGTCTATGTCCATGTCCATTTAGAGTAGAGCTAATAAAGCTACGGGGAGAGGCACTTAGTTGCAGTTACAATCGTGTGTATATGTGTGTATATGTGTGTGTGTGTGGAGGTCAATGACAAGCCGAAGCCCAAGTGCAAGCCCAAGCCCAAGCCCAGGTCCAGGTTCCAGTAACAACCAATTCTTAGGCTTGCGAGCCAACGAAGCATGCATACTAAGCAACAGAGAAGTGCAACTAAGAGGGGCTAAAAGGGGGACAACGGCAGCTATGTGTGACCACTGGGCAGACTCGAGCTGTAGCCCCCAGTCTCCATCTCCTCCCCTGTTTCCCTGTCTGAATGCATTCGTGCGTATGCCAATGACGACGACGACGACGTCGCTGTTCAGTTAACAACACGATTTGTTATTGTTGCTCCACAGCAACCGCAGCCAGTGGCTAGTGGCTAGTGGCCAGTGGCGTAGCTCAAGGAGAGCGTGGGAGGGGCTCAAAGGGGGTTTTGTTGTGGTGCAGTTCCCGAATCGAACCTTAAGCCTAGCAACCTGCTGGCTTTGCTGAATTTATTAGCAGTCAGTTGCCAGCCAGTGCGCAGCTACCAAGCAGACACACGAGAACACACGAGAGACAGTGGCGTGGCTCGAAGGGGGTACGCAATGGGGGCTTTGCTTAGACGGAGGAGGGTCGAGCGGCTGTGCCGTGCGCCGCATGATGCACCGCATTCCAGCGCAATCGATGAGTAAATAATGACCAACGCAGCCAAACTGGGACGTAGGCCATGACCAATGCGTGGGAGGGGGTAGAGGGGAGTAGGGTGTAGATGTGTAGATGTGTAGATGTGTAGATGTGTGCTGCTGGCTGTTTGTCGTCGTTGTTGTAATCACACTCAGCATGCATTTCAACATGCTGCAGCACTCTGAACTCTGTCGCTGTTCCGAACTTTTCCCCTTTAGCCCCCGCCACTGGCTGCCCCAACCACAATTTGTGGTTGCTTGTGTTTGTATGTATATCTGTGAGTGTGTATGTGTGTGTATTGCACTGGCGCTGGCATATTAACGCCTATTGTTGGGGGGAGGGAGGCCAACGCCCCATTATAATTTAAGTTAATTACGTATTTTAGCTATATAAATATTTCATTTATCATTATTGCATGCAGTCAGCCCCCCCACACATACAGTCACACACACACACACACACACACACACATATATGTACATAAACCAGCGCTACCCCTATTGAAAATTTTGAAAATGCAAACAAAATTTGGTTGCAGCGATTTGTCCAACGAACTCTGAACCGATTTTCAATGCGGCCAACGTAATTGAATATGAATTTATAATGTGGCCAGTTTCATGGAATTGTGTGTGAGTGTGAGTGTGAGTATGTGTGTGTGTTTAGTTGAAATATTAGTAGTTGGAGGCTGATCGGCAACGCTGTGTGCAAACACTTAACAATCGAATTAAAGGCCAAATATGTGAGTGGGTCCTATTTATAGGCAGAACTTTAGTCCCCGGGGCTAAATAGGACACATTTCCCCAACTGGAGTCAAGCAGTATTTAATGATGGGGGACCTGTGGTCTAATAACGTAAACAAGTCGCCAATGCGATTGGCCTTAAGCTATGGAAAGTCGCAACCCAGCCACAAAATAAATGAAGCGAAATGTTTTTAATGGGCTTTACGCATTGCTCGTGGATGAGAGAAAATGCCTTTCGATTTGGACTTGGCTAACGAATTCAATGAGCGGTAAATCGCAGACAAGAAACAATTGAATGCCACATAAGCTGATGGGAATATAAGTAAGATGGTCAAGAGCATTAGAGCGAGAATGAACGAGGAACTTGTGGAGAGAGGGAGAAGGGAAGTGAGCAATAAAACAAAGCATTGTTTAGTATGAAAAGGGTCTAAAAGAAGGAAAAGAACGTTTCAGATGCTCTGCGAAACCTAAGAAGAAGAGATAAATAAAAAAGAATTGCAAAACTTTATTAAGTGATAATTGGGATCTATGTATATTTAGCAGCTCAAATTTGGAACGGGAAAAGAAATGATGGAAAATGAGTATATTATAAATATGATGGTATTTATGAGATAAATTTTAAGGTTTTGCAAAAAGCTTCCAATATTTTGGGATTTATGAATTTCTCTAAGCTAAGAAAGCGTGGATAACAATATTCTAATATATTTATGAGCATTTGTAATGACTTAAGCTTCTAGCTTTTAACATCAATGTAAAATGCATAGAGGAAAAGAAAGAGTCTGTTGCCGAATAAGAAACTTCCCCGTTTGTTATTCTATCGAAAGTTCTCCTGCACAAACTTTCCGAGGTAATTTCTAAACAATTAACCTATGAAAGACTTCAACTCGATACACAGTTCCTTACACCACACACGAACACACACTCACAAACCCCCTCAAACCATCATAAAAACGAGTCCAGTCATCACCCGCAGCCTAACCCACTGCTGAAGCACTAACAAAAGTCCGACTGGGCTATCGACTTGTTTTTGACTGTTGTCTAGACTCTGCAAGCTTCTAAGGACTTTGCGAGTGTGTGTCTGTGTGTTTGTGTGTGTTTCTGTGTGTGTGTGTGAGTGGTGTAAAGTTAAACTTATGCTTTGCTTGCTTCATTATGTAATTATTAGTTTGTGCAATGAACCGCTACACACTGTTGACTATGTATGTATGCATATATATATATGTAGTAAAGAGTATACGTATTTGTGCCTTAATGTTGTGAATAATTTAGTAGTCAGTCGGTCATTCCACAAGCTGTTGTTGTTGTTGTTTTTGTTGTGTATTGTTTGAACTGTTTCTGATTGCCTGAGTATAAGAGCCAAATCATCAGCGGCTAATTATAAATTTTGCCTATCATAAACAATGGGAAATTCAATTAATTACATGTAATTAAAGTTCAAGCTGATTCAATTACATTTAAATCTTCATAAGTCAAACGAAAAGCCAAGTGACACACATTTTCATACAAGCCCCTAACAATTGATAGCTGCTAAGCTAAAAGGTACTGAAAACAGATAACTGTTAACTGATTACTAATAGTCAATACGCTGATAACAGGTGACAGTGCTACCCCATTGTTCGACCTGCTGCTTATCAGGCTGCTCATGACACGTAAACGTAAAAGTAAACTGTATACATATATATATATACAGTCGAATATCTATTTGTATACCTACACGGTCGTCTTCTTCCCTTTTTCTAGTGGATTTTTGTTATCGTTCAAAAGGTAAAAGGGGTATATTGGATTTTTATATATTAGTATTGGACTAACGAGATGGAGACTGGAATGTATGATATTCGAGAAAATCCGTTCAGAAGGGGAAAAACTTTATCTTTGAATATTTGTGGCTCAACCTAAACGCTATTCCTAAATTTGAACGAGTATTACGGAGTAGAGAATACTCCTGCTTTTTCTTCGAACATAAGCATAAATATTTGATGTAATTTTAATACTTATTTTTCGTCGCTTTTACTTTGACCCCATCTCATTATTGATGGAAATTCGATAAGCTTGTTAGGCAGAGGGTGCGATAACTGACGACAATTGTTTGTCCGGGCAACTCCGCCGGGAATTGGAATGGGTAGCAGTTGGTCTAGTGCTTGTCAAGTATTAGAAGCACATCAACAACACTCGGGAGAAGATGGCTTTAAAAGCCATTAACGTTAACCAAAAGCGCGGAGTTTAAGAACATGGTAAACAATATATAACTAGAATAATATGCGGGGATATTAGGTAACCTATTGGTGAGTACTTTTAAAGAGCTTTTCCCGATGTGCTTTTGACAGGTAAGATATTGTTTTCTTTTTGATAAAATTACGAGATTGTAAACCCCACCTTCAAAAAGATTATACCTCTGAACCCATAGGAAGAAAATTACTATAAATATTTCATATGTTTTTTACTTATGCCTTAAAACTTTTCAGCTTGACTCTTAGCTTTTCCATGTGCACATAATTTAAAGCAGCTACTGTGAGAACCAAAAGTAAAACCTAGACAATATTTCAAGGGTGTAGGACTCATGGCTTATATCAAAATAACATTTTAGCACTCTTTGAGGCAAGCGACCTGCTAAAAATGTTTGCTTCATTGCGTCGCTTGATGTTCGGTGAAGCATGAAAGCGCTTTTCGCACTTGCAACAGGCCGAGGCAGTTCTGTAGCTCTTTAACCTTCTGGCAAGTTGCCTCATCTTCTCTCCACCACCCTCATCTTCATTCCCCCTTTGACTGACGCCCCTGACCATAAGAGCACGTTGACATTAGCCTTACAAGCTCGTGAGCTGCTGTCATAAACTTTTATTATCATTACACTTACGTTTCCTTTCCCCGGGCTCAGCCCTCCGTCTGTCATATTTGTTTTATTGACTACGCTCCAGGGCCCCAGGGGCGTGGCAGGGGGCTTATTCACTGGGTGTCATGCTCTGTAAACTGCAGTCAATGTCCTCTTTTGTTTTCAAACACCAGTCGCCAGGGCCAGGCCGGGCCGGGCCGGGCTGGGCCAAAGCCGAACCATGGAGGCCAGTGTAACGTTAAATGCACTTCTAACATTTGTCAGAGCGCAGAGTGTTGCAGTTAGTGATAAGATTACCGTTTGCTGATAACGCTGACGCCTCATTCCATTCCATTCCATTCCATACAATACCATTTCATTTCCTGAAGTCGCTCATCGTGACATTTGATAAGCACTCGAATTGTCGCTTACCATTTGCTGAGATTAGCCCTCCACTTGGCAAAAGGCCCGTTTGCTACTTCAAGTCCATATATTCCAGATATGTGAGATATGTGCTTAACCCATTTTTTATTTATTTGTATGCAGCTCCATTTCCATCACATGGTTGTTAGTTGTAAAGGGATTTGAGCCTTTAATTTGAATTGAAGTACCCACTTTTCCGACATCCCTTTCTGTATAGCCTTCTGCTCAATTTTCTCTTGGGTTTCTTGCCCCTTTATTCACA
This sequence comes from Drosophila pseudotalamancana, assembly GCA_037075185.1. NCBI lineage: Eukaryota > Metazoa > Arthropoda > Insecta > Diptera > Drosophilidae > Drosophila > Drosophila pseudotalamancana. Next base: position 1,383,667 of record JBAMCK010000001.1, on the reverse strand, counting down.
CATTCCCCAAGTACGCTTCTATTTCAAAGATCTGCTATTAAGCAAAATTGGAGTTTTCTAATTGAGCGTGATTGAGGGATACTCTGCAACCAGCTTTAGCGAGTCGTTACTTTCGGTTAGGTCTGCTGCTCAATTTTCTCTTTCGTTTTGCTTTTCTATTCTCCCATTCCCAGAGTATAACTGTATACAAGTACATCAAGTTATTTAAAACGTATGCCTAATCTTAAGAGTACCATAGATCGATTTCATAATTTACTAAATTTATGATCTTACATAAGAATAAATTTATGATCTAGTGAAAATCCGGTATCAGTGCACCCCAACTACCCATTTCTACTAATTGTTTTAGGGTATAGAAAAATGCCTTTAGGCGACTGGCACAATTCAAATGAAAAGTTCGGCTGCCCGTTTGACGTTCGACGTTCGACTTTGATGCGATGTCTGAACTAAAGTTGCAAAGCTCTGCTTCAGATTTTCTTTTATTTCTTGCTTTCTGCTTTTTGTTTCTTTCTTTTTTTGCGTCCTTCTGCCACATGACAATCCACTCCTCTGAATGTGTACGTATGCGTATGTGAGTGTGTATGTGAGGGCTTGAAAAGAAAGGGCGACGGTTTAGCATAGGGTGCGACGAAAGCTTTGCTGGAGGGGGATTTGTTTCAAAACAAGATGCAGGGGCGTGCATATGTGTGCGTGTATGGAGGAGCTCATCTACATGAATATCTATATATGTATACACAAATATATATGTAAGCATATATGAATGTGTATATTGTGAGTGCATATCCTTTGGCTTATCCCCTGTCGAGGAGCGTGTGCTTCGTGCCTCCGGGTTATACATTTTACTCGTTCATATTACACACAAAAACTGAAGCACTTTGCAACGGATTAGGTTTTAGGTATGTCTGATATTTGATGTGATAATGGATGAGAAGAGTAGAGGGGGGCCGAAGGAGAGTATCCTCTCTGGCTGCCTGTTGAGTAATGTGTTTCGAGGAGTTAGTGGATTAATAGATGAAACGAGTTTTGTATTTCAAATGCATATCATGAACCTCTATTTAAACTTCATTGTTGTGAAACCCTAGAGAAAGAAATAGATGTTTATCAGAGCAATTTGCTAAAGATAACAAATTCTGACAATTAAAAAACTTTAGTCTTACGCTTCAGTTATTCGACACTATTCCAGTATTTAAGTATTTTATCAGTATTTGAGCAGTTTATTTGATGCGTATTACTATAAAATCATATTAATTAGAAGAGAGGCGTAATAGAACTCCACAATCTTAAATAAAAGCTGGTTTAGGATAGAATACAATGTTTCAAAACTTTTGTGTTATGTTCAAGTCTTGTTAGATTTTAGACAATGGCCTCTGCTTTAATATCCCTAATATCCCAATGCCACTTAATGTTGTGTCTTATTTTTTTGCTGTGTACAGTTGCCGCACTCTTGAACTATCCGCAGCACTCGATAAAAGCCTTCTGCAATGACATTAAACTCTAAAAAGGCTGCGCAAAAAAAAAAAAAAAAAAACCAATTGAAGCCCTTCAATCAACAAGCTCCAGAGCTGAAGTCAACAATCAGTCAGTCATTCGTTCATTCCATGCGAACATTCGTATATTCATTCATTCATTTGCTCAACCATGGAGCTGGCTCATTCATGAGCAGCGAGGCATTCACTGCAAATCCGCACAATGTCTTTAATTCCCTTGATATTTCACTTTGTGTGCTGCCGCCGCCGTGCAAACAGATATCCAACAAATAACTAGGTGTATATATTTAGTTGTCTAGCATAGTATAAAGAGAGAGGGAGAGGGGGAGAGAGAGAGCGAGAGCGAGTAGCGGCCAGCTTAACCCATGGCAGCACGCCAATGTGGAGGCGTGGCTGCACCCATGGGTGTCATTGCTGCATTTAATATTGCAAAAAGGATATGCCGCCAGCGACAGGAGCAGCACCAGCAGCAACAACAATAACAACAACAAGGCGACGGACGTCGCGGTGGCGCCCACATTTGTCTTGCCAGGACTCCATCGAAGGGGGCGGGAGTGGTTGGGGAGTCTCTGCTTGATATTTACTTTGGTCTGGCATTTGCTTTATGCTCTCAAATAAAAAAGCGCTTTCTCCTTCTCTTCTCGTTGTTTGTTTTTTTTTTGCCTGATTTTTCCACAGTTTTCCTTACACATTTTTATACCCTGCAGCTTTTGAAAATGGCTAAGCCTGGTAGATTGGTTACGTAGTAATGTACATATGTTATTCATCAAGAGTAACAACGGAGTAAATCCGGCCAGGTTCGGCTGTATAAAGTCGTCTAAGGCAAGAACTAAAGAAAAATAATGGATTGCACTTATTAAGATATGTTTCTGTACTTTATATGCAATCGAGGCTCTATTTCTTTCAAATCTCGTAACATCATCTCAATATCGATAGCCCACATTCTATAAAAGAATCGAAATTTGTTAAGTAGTCCACGTTGTATTCTAAGATCTTACATTCCTCAAGGGGTTGTGCCTTTTTAAGGTATCTAATAGTCGTGTACAACCACATTTCCTTTCGCCATTTCACTTTTCACAGCCTGCGCTGCTGTTTGGGTGTAATGTTTGATTTAGTGTTTGTTTTTTAGCTCTCTGCTTCCGTTTGCTGAGCTCTGATCCAAGCCCCAGCCACGCCCCTTGCCACAAACCCGATCTGGGCGCAAAAGCTGCGTGCAACCCCATTTTCCATTTTTCATTTTCATTTTCGTTTTCGTTACTTTTTGCTCTTGTTTTCTTTGCCCTGTGTTGGCTTTAATAAGCTTTTATTTCCGTTTTTCAGCATGTTTTACCAAATGCTTTTCATGCATTTTTCCTCTCTTTTTCTTTCTATTTGTATTTTAATTTTTTGTTATTGTTGGCGATTTTTACTTTTCCTACACCTTGTTGCTGACTGCGTTATTTTTTGTTCGCTTTTTAGTTTTCATATTATTTTTTTCCTTTCTTCTCTTGGCGCTCTTATTCATAGCTTTTAATTTGCGGTCCAAATGAAATAACAATAAATAAAATGACCCCTACTAAACTCTCCTCTCCGCCTCCCTGTAGTCCACGCCTTTAACTACAACTCCCTTACCCTGCTTCCCTCTCTCTCCCCCCGTCCCCTCCTTTCTTCTCCTTTATCTGTCGTATTCTCTAGCGGCTCTTTTGCATTTGTTCAAGAATTTTTTTGTTGGAATTTTATGTAAAAATGTGAAGGGGAATTTGGTTGAGGACTAAACTCGGGGCGGGGCGGGGCGGAGGAAGGCGTGGTACAAAAATGTAGCCGCTATTTGTTAATATTTGTTTTGTTTTGGTTTTTTTGTAATCTAGATGGCGTTGATTGCAGGTATTTGTCTCTGGGTCTCAACTCCTGGACTCAGCCTCAATGTGATTAAGAGGTTCGTTGTGTAGGCCAGGGCCAAGGAGAGTTAGGTCCTAAACACTAGCTGTCCGAACCCTTGGCTATGACCTGGCCAAAACTGGACCCAAAGATAAGTTTCGGGTTGGCATTTATCTTCTCCTTTAATTGATTGCTTATGTTTGTTTTTAGTTAATGTTTTTATGAATGTGTATTTCAATTTGTTGGTCGAAACTAAATCGATTCTTGAGTTTTTCTTTAAAGAATCTCCATTAACTCAAGAAACTATAACAAAAACAAAATGTATATTTAATAGAAAATGGTTTCAAATTACTTTGTTAAAATGTATTAAAATTGTGTAATTTTTAAATTTAGCTTAAGCCAATAATAGATCATATTTTTAAAACTCGCTTGACGTTAGTTCGCGCTTCTATAATCTATTAAACAAGATATTTCATTAAAAAGTTTTCGTTTCAAAATTCTTTTGGCTTTCACTTAATAGCCTGAGCTCTTTTGGTCGACAATCTGCAACCCAGAATCTTTTGCAAGTAGCTAACAAGTTCTAAGCACTTCCGATAAGTTGTTTAAGCAGCGTTCCGCACACACATACGCTGAGCGAAAATTGGCAATGAAACTTTTCGGTTGCAATAAATTCGGTTTGGCACAGTTTGCCAGCTTTTGGCAACTCCAATCCTTATAAATAATAATCATTTGTGTGCAACATATTGGCAACTTGGCTGTGGCAGCAGCAGCTGCATGCAACGACCAAAAATAGAGGCAAGCAAAAAGTAGATTTATCTAGAGTACAGACTAGCAGCGTACCCTTTAAAATATTTCATACTTATGTGTATACCGGATCTTCGAATAAAGAGGTATAAGCACTTGATGGATTTGGAATATACCCCGTTTAAATGAATTCATTTTATATATAAAGAACCCAACTGTCTCTTGACAATCCACACTATAGAACAAAAAGAATGTAATAACCCCATTTGGCAATCTTGGTTTTTACAGGGTATATGCGCACACGCAAAAGTTGTTGCAAGCGCAAAAAAAGTTGCAGAATTTAATAATTTGTGTATATCATATGTATTTCTTGTTTATTTTTGGTTCCTGCACTGGGCATATGTTGTGGGATTAGCTTTTGGCAACATGTTGCACGATTGTTGTTGCAAGCGTATAAATGTTTGCTTCTTGGCAGCGCAATTACGCAAACGCATACTTGTAGCAGCAATTGAAAATGATTCTATGTCTGCATTTCTATTTGTATATTTTTATATTTTAGTTGCCTCTGCAGATAGGAGAGAGCGATTGAGAAGAAGGAAGAAGCAGTTTTGCCTTCGACTCCACCTCGATCTCTGCGTGGACACACCTCCAGCCTTGCGGCTTCGAATATGCCCCAGCAGCGTTTCAAGTGCTGAAAATAAAATCAAATAAATCAAGCTATAAACAGATACATCGTATATTGCGCACACATACATATATATGGATATATATCTGTCTAACTGACCCATGCTGTGTCGCATAAAATGTTCATTAGAGTTTTATTTCTCCTTTCAAAAAGTGTATATGAGAGGTATGTTGGTTTTATGCGTACGTTTGTAACAGGCACAAGAAAATTCTTGCGAAAATTATATTTGATTATTAAAATCTTTTTTTTGAAAATCTTAAAATCTTGAAATCTTTTTCTTGAAGAGCTTGTATGAATCAGCGGTATCGATCTCCAGTCAACAAATCTATCAATAAAATAAATATCTTATTTCCAGTCTTATATTTTCCCTATTAGTTTGTGTCCTGAGTTTCTAAAGTCGTGCTATATTTTGCCGAGTTATGATAATTTGAATTTAATATAAAACTGAATAAATGCGTCGATCTCGATCTTTGTTTTTAATTTTTAATATCAATTAAAATTGTTTATCAGACTTGGCTTTTAAGAACTACTAAGGGTATTTCGAAGTCAGACGCCACCCGCTTAATTATTCTTACTTGTTTTCTTTGGGTTCATAATTTTTGTGTTTCGTATTTCTTTCAATTTTTCATTGTTTCAGAGGAATGGGTGCGACGACAGTCGCTTTTATAGCCCGCTATGCACATTAAATTGATTTTACGGCTATTTTAGGGCTTTATTGTGCAGAGCGAACGAACTAAAATGCAAATGATTTCGAATGCATTTGATATTTTTAGCCTAATTTCTAATTTCGAATGAACCATAATTAAAGAGCAGTTAAAATTTAACACACTGCATCGTTAAAATATAGATGAGCATAATTTATAATCAATTGAAGTCGAAGTTGATCCATCAATAGCAAACGATTAGTTTTAAGTTTCGAGTTAAGATCTGCTCAGCGGGATACTTAACTCAAGTGCTGAGAGGTCGAAATACAATGAGGGCAAGTTGTTTTTTTTTCTTAATATGATCAGATTAAGTTATCTTATAGATGAGATCACAAGATAGACGGACTAATGAATTTTAAAGTTGCTGTTAAGAGACAATTAACTAGAGAGCCATTTATATCATACTTTCCTTTTTGATATGAGATAAAATTAGTTTTTAATACATTTCAGAAATTTCCACATTGAGTTTTCTTATAGAGAAAGAAGAATCTTTACATTAAATAGAGAAAGGAAAACTTCTAAGAGGTTCCCTTGGAATACTTCCCATCTAATCTAGGTTATACTTCTTCTTATAGTTCTCTGCTCAAATTGACAAATTGTATTTTTCTTCTTTTTCTAAATGACTAATGAATAATTTCATTAAAATATATTCATAATGTTTTGGCACCCATTATATTAAATTTCGAAGCAGGGTTTCGGTTTTTTTCGGCTGTCATTTATCTTTTCGATATGTCTCATATGGAGCATGTCGTACAGCTCGGACTTTGATTGATTGATTGGGGTAATGCATTTAATTGGGAATGTATTCCATACACCTTTATCTGCATGAGTCAGCCCTTTTTTCTACGTATTTATGTGTGGATTTAACACCCTTCAAATGCTGCTCCGCTTATTAACCGATACACAGGCATAACCAATAATTCGACCTGCTGCTAACCTCAGAGCCCTGTCCAACCCCCAGCCCGATGTCTGCATACACATATACATATGTATGTGTGTATGAATATGTATATTTGAAATACATTTGTATTGCTTTCTTTTTCGTTGGCTTTGTGCACTTCTACCCTCTTTTTTTTACCCGGACTTCTCGCAGTTTTTCCATTTGTTCCATTTGCCTACTTGAAATGCAATACAATGGGCATTAAGTAATTGTTGCTGCTGCTTCAGCTATTTGTTGCTGCTGCTGTTGCTTCTGTTGTTGTTGTTTTTGTTTTTGTTTTTGTTGTTGACAAATCCACATCCACACACATTTTTCATAGGCTCGAACTCAGTCGCAGGCATTGCTGAAGATGTGAGCGTGATAAACTGTTGTTGCACGAAGCACGTATTATTATTTTTAAATTGGTAGAAATTATTTTGGCAAAGTTATCCAGTTGATCTTCAAGCAACATTAAATTTCGTACGGCTGTATTTCTAGTTTCCTCTCCTTGAGTCACGCAATAAAATAATGTGAATAGAAATTCAATTCTATATTATTACCAACAACCAATTCTTGATGTCACTAACAAAAAGCTTGAAGAATGATTGTGGTGAATGAGTTAGGTATATTTAAGAAAAAGTGTCTTTCAATATAATCACTCACGATGCCATCTCTAATCGGCACTCACATGAATGTAATCGTACTCCTACTCGCACTCCTACTCTTAGTCGTACTTGTAGTCGTACTCCTACTCATACTTATGTACTTATATATACTCAGCTTGTTCACTCCGCTTATTGAAGCCGATTTTCGTTTGGTTTTCGCTGTCGTGCAGTTTTTTGCGCCTATTATGACGCGAACTTTGGCTTTGGCTTTGGCTTTAGCGACGCGTCGCTTCAATTGTGTGGAGTGTCCATACCGGGATCTCCCATTGAGGCGTTTTGGTCGTACTCCCGCTCTTCCCGGTTTTCGTCACACGGTTTATGAGGGCACATTATGCCATTTATCGCAGCTTAAATGTCGCTCATAAACCGACAACTCGAGTCACTTGAGTACAGCCCCACATTTACCCAATTCCTCCTCCTCATTCTCTGCTCCATTACAACACACACACACACACACACACATACAGAAATATCAAAATATGTGTAAGACCCGGATCGGTTTCCCTGTGCCCTCATTTATATATATGTATATGTTAGTTGAGAGCATATATAAAAATGTGTATGAATGCACTTTCGTTTATGAACATTAAACTTAATAAACATTATTTCGAGTGGATTGTGGTGCAGGCCGAGGGGTAGTTAAATTAAAGTACATCCCCCCAACTAAGGGCAATCTACTAATTGAAATAATTTTATGATTTTATGTATAGCCTATCGGATAGTTTATTGTCAATAGGAACTATAAAATTTGTTTGTTTTTTATTGATTTCTTATAATCCTTGAAAACAAATTGTCATATTTATTTATCTCCTTCTCAGGTTTTGTCCTGTAAGTTAATTTCCTGTTAAATTGCAATGTTAATCTGCATTCAAGATAATTTTCACTCATTAATTGCTAGTTAAGTTTATCTGCTCCCTTAAACTTATCTTGTACGTTTGTTTTATAGATTAACTTTATGTTAACTTTATCCACAAGTCAGTTAAACTGCATCCAATTTTATTTTCGTCTTTCAAAAAAAGTTAAATTGGCTGCTACTTTATCTGCCTCATAAGTTAATTTCTCCCCAGTTTTTGTTTTATAGATTAACTTTTTGTTAAGAGTTACAGTTACAGTTACTGCTTGTTAACTTTATACACTTGTTAGGTAAACTGCCTACAGTATTAATTTCGTCTATTAAGAAATTTAAATTAACTACTAATTAATATTTTCTGCTTGTCAGCTTATCTCTTTGATTTATCTGCTGGTCTATAAATTAAACTCTCAGTTAATTTTAACCGCTTGTCTGTTCAACATCTGTTTGCGCATTTAATCTTTGCCAATCCAGTGCGAAATCTTCCTGATTGTTAATGCATATTATTCGCGCTTATTTATTATAAAAATTGTTCATTTATTATCCAAAGCTGATTTTCGAGCTAAGCGTTTTGCTTTGTTCGCAATTTATTTCCGCTGCCTCGAATTTCGCACACACAAAAATGAATAATTGTGCATTTACCTTGACTCTTGCATCTACACAATAATTAGATAATGCCGAGAACAATGGCTGAACATAAAACAAAAACAACAACACAAACAATAACAATTGCAGCAAGAAAAAACAACCTTTGCATTCTTTTGATTCCGTTCTTAAAGCTCGTTAAATTGGCTGTGCAAAAAATAAAAGGAAAAGCAAAAAAAATGATCAAGTTAACCTTGAGGCAAAGTTTGCTGCTTCAAATGCAACTAACACCAAATTCATTAAAAACAAAAAATAAATCTGAAATTATGATAGAAAAAATATTTTTAAATTGGAGAGTCTGAATTATGGCGAATTTAATTATCCTAAATTAACGATAGGTGTGCTTCAAGCTATTTTGCAATAAACCGAACGATGAGGTCATAAACTCTCCAAACGGAGCTGCATCTGGGAAATGTATCTCTGTATCTCGCAGACAGCTTGTTGATTAATCAAGCTTTTTCAATTTTTAAAATTCACTTTTTCATTTATAAAACATTCTTATAAGCTATTGAAGGAAAAAGTTTAAAGTAAAGTTGGAATCAACAAGAATTTATTGTTTAGATAGACTAAAATATAGAATATAACATATAAATATAATATCCGAATTAAGAAGTATTCGAATTAGGCCGCCTATAACATACACTGATATGAAAAGTAATTTTATATTTAAAAGATTGTCTCAATAATTTCATTTAAGTGTACTCATAATACCTTTAATCTTCTCACTTAGTTTGCTTATTTTGCAGATTATTGAGTCGAGTTCCATGTGTACGGCCCCTCAACACTTCATGTGTATGAAATCCCTGCTGCTCGACGATTTAAAGCTCTATCCGTTTATAACTGTTGTTGTCTTTATGCACATGTCACACAACCCAAAAAAAATATTGCTAGAGGCACCTTTCGACCCCTTCTTCAGAGCTCGCTAGGGAAGCACTGCCGAAGCTTTACTCGATTATATTGCTGATTGCTTTCCGGTGACAGGCAACTCCACATACTACTCCACTTATATTGTATATATATAAGTTATTTATATATATATATATATATATATTTGCCAATCTCTGGATAAATCCCACTCCCTGTGGGCACCTCTTCAACAGGCAGCTGTCCTCCACGAATTCTGTTTTGAATACGACGCGTTTTCTGTCGCAGACCATGTGGAAAAATGCGGGATCCACTCGCACCACTCGCACCACTCGCACTGCTTGCACCACTCGCACCACCCCACCCAACCAAACAATACGCCAGCGGGCGAGCTGCTTGTCACTTCAATTGTGTGGAACGCTAAAAATATTGGCAAGTGTGAATTTTGCTGGACTAATAGATATTCTGGAGCTCTTAGGAGATCCGAAAAGAGTTCTTTTTTATTGTAGAAGCTAGTCCCAAAGAGACTAATAAAAGGGATTCTTATTCAGATTAAGAAAATAAAATAACATAACAAGGATTTAAGTGAGACCAATTTTCCTATCCACATTTTAAATTTGCACAAAGCCAATATACCCTGTTTGATCACTTTCAATTTGTGCACATTTTTAGTTGTATTTTTTTGGTGTTTGCGTGACTTTTGGGCTTCTCGAGAACAGATTGAAGATATTGATATTATGAGCATTTAATGGGGGGCATTCAATTGAAAGATAGAATTGACCCGCATGTCTGCACTTTGCTTGGCCCACTTGGTGGCCCACTTATCAATGCGACAGCATCTCGTTATGGCTCCACCCAAAATAAAAAAACAAATAGCATAAACTAAAAACTAAAAAATTACAAACAGCTATATAAGACAAGGTCTGATGCACAGCAATCGATAAGTCGGAAAAATCAGAGACTCCAATGCAATTACCATAAAACATGCAAAACTCTGGCAGCTGCATTCAAGTTAAAAACTTTTCAAAACTAACGCACACATAGCTATCCATCAAAATTGTGGCCTAACTAAAAAGGACCAGATGATAAAATATGCCATCACTTGTGATACCCTACACCCGTAGTTATTTTAGACGACTTAAAGGTAAAGATCTATAAATTAAATATTTGAAATATGAACCTTAAAATATGTAATCTATAACTTTAATCTTTAATCTGGATATGATAAAAATATAAATTTGTTTACCAGTGAATTTGTTCCATTCCCTAAATCTGTTTGACTTCATTTGGCTGCCGTAGTTGCTGACTACAGGGTACCTACTAGTCGTTTATTTACGTTGCAGCTCGTTGTTTTCCGTTGCCATGTTTGTAGTTGACTTCATTTGCCAGTTGCTGTTGGCCGCTGACTTCTAACTTTGTCTGCCCGTTCAGTTTATTTCATTTGGGTTTATTTTATTTTATTTTTGTCAATTTTTTTATTTTAGTTTTAGCTTTTTTTCCCCAATTTTCTGTTGTATTTCCTATGCAATTTTTGTGTCGCCGCTTTTTGTATTGTTGTTGTTGTTGTTGCTCTTGTTGACGGTGGTTTTGGCTGGTTTTGCCAGTTGGTTAGTTTGTTGAAGGTCGTCCAACAATTTTTGGAAAGTACATTTAGAAGTTGTTGTAGTTGTTGTTATTATTGTTGCGCAAACATAATTGTTGCAAAATGCGGTTTTGGCCAGCGTTGAAATTAAACGTACGAAAATAGATTGTGATTGCACTGTGAAGACCTTAGTTTATCCCCATGAAGTTGGCATTTAAATTCTCTTATATTCAAGTTGCATAGTACCAAAGCCAAGTCTGCTTAATGTCTCAGATTAAAGCTGAAAGTTAAACTAATCAATTGTATTTGATGTGGATTTAAAATGTTCTTATAGATATATATTTTATTTAAGGACACAACTACGAGATAATACATTATGTAGAGTTTTTATTTAAAGGTATCAACGTTATACGTTTTTCTTAATTCATTCATCCCAACCGACCCAACAAGAAAGGAAAAGGAGGAGAAATAAAACCTTGCCTAGAAACTCAGCTCGTTGACATATTTTGAACCATTAATGTATAAAAATAGTGTCCAAATGGCAACAACGCCTAAGAGAGACATCAATGAGAGCTGTTTGGGCTTGTTTCTTGTTGTTGTTGTTGTTGTTGTTGTTGGGCTCTCTGGTTATTTGGGACCTTGGGAGTCTCGGTGAGCGAAAACTACCAGCAATAAGATTATATCTTTGGCATTTGGCCAGAATTTATAAATCAGTGGAACAATTTGTGCTGATTTAGTGACATGATACGAATGGAGCCAACTAAAGGACAACCAAAAAAATGGACAAAGACTCAGAGTGAGTGCGATGGACGATGCACACAGGAGCCTTTACGGCGGGCGAAGGGAATTGCAGCTCAAAAGTCTAGCAATGTGTGCATTGAAGTGAATAACGTTATAAATAAAGAAAAACTCAAATTAAAAGCGCACACGTAGAAGATGACCAAGATAAATGGTCCGAAGGCGGACAATTAGCGAGTTGGTAAACGTTCCTTCGACAGACAAAGCCAGCAACAGCTGATGTGTTGCTCTTTCACTCTTTCACAGTTGACAACGTCGCCAAAGTTCTTTTTACTTGGCAAATGGCCAAGCACACCAAAATTAAGTTACTCAAAAAGTGGAGAAAAGTCACAAGAAAAACAAGTGAAATAAGAAAAGAACTGAAACTCGTTTGAAAGGTAACGAGCAGGGTGCTTGAGTATACCCCTTAAAAATAAAAAAGAAACTCTTTTTTTTTTAACATTTTTTTAATTTTAGATACATTTTACTAATAAAATAAACTTTTAATCGCTTCGGTTTTATTCAGAGATGTAGAGACCACACATTTCGTTCTGGAATTTTTAAAATTCCATTACAGACTTGTTTTAATTGCCACGTTAAGACACCTTTTGAACATATTATGAATACTTTATGGTATCGATGTCCAAAAATATGTATATATAACAAGCATATAAGAAAATAATTCATCTAGTATTTCTTTGAAGGTACTTCCTGTCCGATTTTATTTATGACTAACACAATTGCATAACAGACAAACGCTGTCTGTACTGCATTACAAAGTCTGTTACACACTGAGAGAAAAATGACTTTAGTTGTGCATAACAAACGAAGGAGAATGCAAAGAAGCGTCGAACAAAGAAAAAAGTGTGGCAACCCAATTTAAAGGCGTTGCAGTAGGAGGCGAATTTCGCACGGCTTGTCAACACAACGAAGTGAACCCATAAATCTTAAGGTCAGAGTTCGCAGTTTACCGTTGGCAGTGACGGAGTCCGGAAGTAGTTGTTGATTAGCCCCGAACTGAACAGAACAGAACAGAACCGAACCGGAAATGGGGCAAAGACATTAAAATGCAAAAGTGCAAAAGCGCGCATTGCAATTTGAATAGAACTAATTATGCAAAAACCAGATGGTAGAATCGTGGTGGAATATATATGTAGTATAAGGAGTGTGGGCGTGGCAGTAGTGATTGTTGTTGTAATTTAATTTTAATGATGCGCTTCGAGTTCAAAAACCGAACCCGCATAATTTATGCAAATTAATTTGTTCAACAAAAAAAGGAACTTTAACTACACGGCTGGCTAAAGGGCTAAAGGGGAGAGGGTGGAGTGTGGGTTGTGGCACAGGGGGATCACACACTTTAAAATTGATTACGTATGCGCCGCATTGACCAGGTGAACAACCCACTCTCAATGTGTGTTCGTGTGTGGGTTAAACTCTTGAATGTTGCGGTCGTAGTGGTTCGTCAGACTGCCTGACGAGCTGACTGACTGTATGACTGTATGACTGTCTGACTGGTTGGCCGTGCCACGTTGTTGCGTAATTAATTGGCCATGTTGCATTTGAGTGGCCAACCAAGTGGCGGAATGAAGGCAGCATTTCAATCTAACCCCCTGACCGACCCTTCGTCAACCCTTTTGGCATACAAAGCAGTTTCACAGCTTTCGCAGCAGCAGCAGCAGCCACAATTGAATTCTGTTCTCCAAATCGTTTCGGCCATGTGCGAAAGTGGGCTCAATGGGGTTGGCAATCGGTTAGCCCAGCAGCCAAGTGCAGCATGCATTGAGAATCCCTGAATGAAAACTGACCCGTGCCTGGTAAAGCTTTCGAACTTGCTACCGATGCTGCACGCCTTAACCATGAAGTGTAGGAATGGCGATGAATCACGTTCTTAAAAAACGATTGTTTAATTTGTTAAAGCAAAGCTACACAGTTGCAATAGCTTCTAAATAGGGTTAATGAGATTGTAATTTGTTTGTCTATCTACAACTTTGATCTTAACTATTAGAATAATATTTGACGCATTCTCAAAATTCTTCTCTTCATCATGCTGTTCTTAAAATCAACTTCAGTTCTCATATACTCTCACCCATTTGCTACTCCATTGCAGTCATTAAGACTTAACTTCAAGTCTTGACACACACACACTCCCTCTCTAGTGTGCTCTTAACTTTTCCTGGGCACTTGATAAGTACATCAAACGCAGACCAAACATTGTCCAGTCAAAAGAAATTTGCATAAGTTTATTAAAGGAGGCGGCGGCCTTTGGCTTGGCTGGCTCTCCAGAATGCAGCAGGACAAGACTTGAGACTTCAAATTGCCTGGCAATGTCAGTAGCAGTTACTGCAGCAGTACGCAGCAGCAGCAGAAGCAGCAGCAGTTGCTGCAGTCTCAGCTGTTCGCTCGTCATTTGCAGCTGGGTCCACGTTGCGTATGCGTATGCGTATGCGTATTATCAAAAGAGGCCTGGCAATAAATTATGTGCCAATTACAAAAGCCAATTGCATTAATCATGCGACGACTTGGCTTCCAGTCTCCTCTCTCCCTGCCCCGCCCTTTTTGGCTTGTCAAGAAATGGGCGTGGCCGGCAGACAGCTGCGCAAATTGGGAGTGAAACACGTTTTGGCGCTAGCTGCTTGCAAGCAAGTAAATGCGTAAATGTCATAAATTTTATGCAGTCGAGCTGCAAACTTTACCCCCCACCCCCACCCTACTCACTCTTCGTATCTTTTTGGTGGCCAAAAAGCCTGAAGTGTCATGTAAATGTGCAACAGCGTGGAGATGTGGCAAGCAAAAGCCGCCAACTGCTTTTAACTGTCATTAATTATGTCCAAATAAGATTTAAATGCCTTTTTGTCTGCGCAAACATCGGCGGCATGCGATATGCCAACGTAAACAAAACCTACCCCTACCCCAACCCCTACCCCAACCCCAACACCTCCACCCCATAACCTCTTTCTTGACGACAGACTTTCTCGCACCCTTTGAAAAGTTTTTAGTTTAAGCTCCTGCAGCATAAATATCATTTGTTTAGTCGAAATTCTTAAGACTTTTGTGTGTTTCGCGGGCTTTGTTGACGGCTTAACTTGGCCATGGAGCCTTTTAGTTTCTACCAGTGGCCGACAGCCTTCTATTAGATAGAGGGGAAGGGGGCATGGCAGCTGCACAAATAAAGCTTTCATTAATTATGCGCATTTGTCGTCGCACTTTGAACCACAATTTTGAATGTGGGAAATTGAGGTTTTACGTCCCGGGACTAATAGAATTATACATATACATACATATACAAGATATCATTTCAGCATGTTGCATGCGGCTTAAAATGATTTTGTGAGTGGATAATGATATGTAGGCAGTTGATAGACATAGAAAAAAAGTGAGAGGCAGAGGAAGTGAAACGAGAGAGTGACAGAGAAAGACAACGTGCTAGTTGGGGGTGGGGTGTAGGAAAATAATTATTAATTATAATTATTCGATTAAAAAATAAGAATTATTAATAAAGAATTTCTATCGCTCTCTTACATTGTTAGGGAGCGATATTTTCCAACTCTCCAACTTTCCTCCTTGTTTCCTTTTAAGCTATTCATTCCCGAACTGTTTCTCACTCTCGCTTTCTTTCTATCTATTATCTTTATCTATATCTACTCTTGTTAGCGTTATTATATAGTTAGGGTATGTAGATTTAGTGAAAATGTATGTAACAGCCGTGTCCTGCCTATCATTCCGTCCGTCACTCCGTCACTCTGTCAGTCCTATCGAGTTTTTTCCACTTTCGTGTTATCTATAACACGTCTCAATTTTTCGAGCTTATCTTGTACATCTTAGAGCCAGAATCATCAAGCTAAAGGAAACACACATTTTCGTATGTATGTGTGCGTTCGGCATGCATTTCCTTGCGTAGGTTCTAGTGAAAGCTCATAGAGAAGTAATGAAAACTTAATAAATAGCAGCACTGCTGTTCAGGGTATCTCCTAGTCGAGCTCACTCTTATTATGTTGTCTTATTCCCATTTTCCATTCCTTTTTAACCGTTTTGCTTAGTTTCAATAATTACACGACTCACACACATACAAAGACACAACCGCAATAAACGCCCGTCCGCTACCCGTTCCCCTACCTCTAGACACGCCCACCCTCTCTATCCACCCTCTTATCCCCTTCCTTCAAGCAAAAAGCAGCTAAGTCACAAAAATCTGTTACTTAATTTCAATTGACTTTGAAAAGCGCGACGTATGGCGAAGCTGAAGCTGGCTTCCCTGCTACCAATTCGACATGGAACAAATCAGTTTAATACAACGGCCAGCCAACCGCCCTCTCCCTCACCCTATCTCGCTCACTCAGTCGCTCTCTCTTTCTGGCTCAGACGAAGTTAGTCGTCAGTCAGGGAGCGATGCTTATCAATTTGAAATTACTTTAGCCTCGAACACAAAAGACAAGCCACGCACACGATAAAGAGAACGAGACACACACATACACACACACGCAGACACACGCAGACACTCGCGGGGCAGTCACGAAAGGGGGTTGTGGTAGAAGGGGTAGCGGGGGGTTCTGTGGGCTGGGCACAAAGACAATCGCGCCAACATCGACAATGCTGACACCCCATAAAATATTTAAGTTAACAGCGGCTGTTGGCCCAAGGGGTGCGACAGAGTGCTCAGGGGTTGTAGCAGAGGGTAGAGGAAAGAGGAGGTGGTTGGCTAGCATTAAAGGGCGTAACAGAGCGCGCATCCCAGGCAGGATGAAAAAGGACCGAAGGCAGCGCATTAAAGCGCCTCGAAATGTGTTGCCTCTTGCCGCACGTCCTTTTTTTGTGTTGCCTCATATTTGTCGACCCTTGTAAAACTCGCTTGGCACTTGCCTGTGCCTGTGTGTGTCTGTCTGTGGGTGTGTGTGTCTGTCTGTGTGTGTGTGTGTGTATTCTCTGTGCTTGTGTGTGTCTTCTTTCCTTCCGGTTTCATGCTCGCCTTTTTTGCTTGGCTTTCGCTCCTCAACTTTCTTTTTGGCTGTTGCGCCTGATAAGGCCCCAACACTCACAGCGTTGCCAGACTCTTTCGACTGACAGTTCACTTGCGCCAGCTGGCAACGCTGCTAATACTGTTTTTGCTACTTTTTTCTTGCTTTTTTTGGCTGTGGCGTCACCTGCCATTCTTATAGCCCGCCTCTCAGCAGCCGAAACCGCTACCACCGCCCCTGCCCACTTTCTTTTTGCGTGTCTGGCAGCACTGGCGTCTCGCAGGATACAATGTTTCATAAGTTTAAAGAGGCGTTAAGTTCATTTCGCTTGGCAATCGCAACACGCCCTTCCTTATTTCTATGTCCCCTAATGCTCCCACACACCCCCAAGCACTCCCAATTTCCAACCCTACCCTCTCCCCAGCTTTCTGGCTGCTTCCTTTTTCGCTGGCTGGCTTCGTTTTATGTTTGTCTTGTGCTCCAGCTTCCTCGTCGTCTAGACTCTGGCAACGACTTTGCCAACTGGTTAGCAGCCGCGGCTTATTCATTACCACAGTCTGCTCCATCATCGTCATCATAATCATCATCTTCGTCATCATCATCATGATTATAAACTATAAATATAAATATAATAAAGCTGTGGTACAACACAACTTAACTAGCTTCTGGTCTCGTTTCTCTTGCCTTGTGCCTCGTGTCCCGCGTGACTATCGCGTGCTTCATTTTGCCTTTTCAGCTGCTGCAAGAGTATGTGGCATGTGGCACGTGCCTTCGAGGCAAAAACATGTCCCGCTTGTTGTTGTTTATATCTCATTTTATAGCCTCATTTGCTCAGACATTAACAAACAATTACCAAATAGTAAGAAAAAAACATGAACAAGTTTTTAGAAAATGAGCTAAAATGAATATTCAAATAGTTGCGAGTATTTAAAAATTAGATGTTGGTTGGGATTTCTTTTTAGGCACTTTTTTGGGTCTTGGAACTTGCGAGCGCGATTTTAATTAGAAAACTTTTGCATTTGTTAAACGAACCTTTTTCTCCCATGGCCGTCGTTAGCGAGGCTTAACTGTAGACAATGTGTGTCTGAGTGCCAAAAGTTGACAGGGCTGCAACAACTGGTAAATAAGTTTTAAAACTTATATATAAACACATTCATTTTCTAAAGTAAGTTCTAGCAAGCCGGAAGCCTCTACTGGAATTTCGATAAAAAGCTTAATCCAAAATACAACAAGAAGAGGAACAAGAAGCATTTCTCTAAATAATTCAATTTTATCACACATAAAATTCATAAGAACTTATGCTTAAATAAGAATTTCTTATCCGGGTTGGCATCCGGCACGTTTTTAAGAACTATATTCTATATAGTTTTTGGTTTTTTCCGCCTTAACCCCCAAAACAAAGAATTAAATTACAACACATTAATTACAGCAATCAATTTGCCAGCCCTGTTGCCTTTTTGGCCAATTCAACCCAAAATCTTTGCACTTATTAACTTCATCGAGTGACTCACTTTTAGCCAGGCATGATTTGCTAATTTATTGTTGTTTCTCCTTTTTGTTTGGTATCGAGTTTATAATTAACACGTTTACTTTTCACTCTTGCTTTCATTTGCAGGTAAGAGAAGCAAAAGTACTTAAGCAGCTAGATGACTAGCAGAAAACAATTGAAATGGCTTAAAGAACAACAATTTGGTAAGTTGTTGGGTTGATTTACGAATCGAAAAATTCGATGAATTATGTTAATTCATGAGTAGGCAGTAAATAACTCAAATGAAACAACAGAGAAATGGCAAAGCGTGTGTTTATGACTAGGAGATACCCTGGACTTCGCGCAGGGCACTCCATTAAAACTAAGCAAAATTGTAACTCATTTTATTTATATATTATAAATTATATGTTTCATTTATCAATAATCTTAAATTCAAGTTAATTTTTCTACTAAGTCTTACAATAAAAATGTTTTCTTTACTCTTTACTTCAAATAAATATCAATTTCATTCCCTTACATTAATAATTATTATTAATTATTAAAAGTTGACAAGGTATGCAAAATTTGATTTGATCTGTATATATGTACATTGGTACACATTTATATATATATGTATGTACATCATGAATGAATTGACACTCTGATTCATAACCCGCCGCTGATTTGATAAGTCAATAGCTGAAAGTAAATAAACGGCGTCCAAGCAAAGAGGTCAATAACATCGTTGGCTGATAAGCAGGCAGCTGTTAAGCACACACATATACATAATAATGTGTATAGATATACATATATATAGTGACAGTCAGTCAAGCGATAAAAGATTGTGGAGTGTGGAGCACGCAATCAGTCAGTCAGTCAGGCAGTCAATGTGTCAATCATAATTTAAAAGGCCGCCAATCGCGAATCGCCAATCGCTGTTTGCCGTTCGATTTGTCAACGGCTTTGTTGTTGTCGCGGTTGTTGTTGCTGTTGCTGTTGCTGTTGTTTTTGGCGGGTCGAGCCGTGACCAACTAGAGTGAAACAAGCTAAAATAGTTGTCAACATGAATTATTTACAAGCGACGTGCGCGGCATGCGGCATGCGGCATGTGGCATGCTTCAAGTGCTCCTCCAAGTGCGGCTTCGCTGTCAACGACAGGTGCCAAGCGTCGCGACCCGCTGGCAAGCACGGCGTATGCGTAATTCGTAATGCGTTAAGCGAAGGCGGCCTCTGGCGAGCCTCATTACAGATGCGAGCGCACGCGCACAGCTGCCCAAAAGCGGATTGCAGAAAGAGACACAAATATCGCAGCAGGGCTGAGCGAAAGAGAGACAGTGAGAAAGCGAGAGGTGGAAAGGGTTGGGGACCCATTGAAATTAATACGCGCCGACAGCAAAAATGTGCGTCGAGCTATGTGAAAAAATATAAAAATATAAACAGGAAAGAACAGACTCAAGCGTGAAGCCGAAATCTAAATACTCTTCAGTAATAGTAGTAGTAATAGTAGTAGTAAAAATAGTAGTAATATAGTAAAATAGTAGTAATAGTAGTAGTAATATAGTAAAATAGTAGTAATAGTAGTAGTAATATAGTAAAATAGTAGTAATAGTAGTAGTAGTAATAGTAGCAGTTATATTAGTAGTAGCAGTGTTATAATAGTAGTTGTCGTATTTATAGTAAATCAGTAATAGTAATAGTAATAGCATAATAGAAGTAGTAGTAATAGTTGTAATAATAGTATTATTTATGGTATCAGTATTTGATGAAAAAGTAACAGAATTTAAATTTGTATCAGTAGTAGTAGTAGCATTTGTAGTAGTGTTAGTAATGATAATAGTAATAAGTTGTAGATTTGTAGTATAATAACAGTATATGTAGCGGTA
Organism: Drosophila pseudotalamancana; assembly: GCA_037075185.1. Taxonomy (NCBI): domain Eukaryota; kingdom Metazoa; phylum Arthropoda; class Insecta; order Diptera; family Drosophilidae; genus Drosophila; species Drosophila pseudotalamancana. The sequence continues at coordinate 1,363,585 of JBAMCK010000001.1, read as the reverse complement.
TTTGTAATAGTAATAGTCTAGGAATAGTAAGTGTAGTAAAAACAATAGAAGTAGTAGAAGTATGTAGTAAAAGTAGTGGTTCCCGAACACGCTAGACTATGATGATGAATATATTGTGCCAATCTGAAGAATTGATTGATGAAAGATACTGCTTTTAATACCAGGCTCCATCGATTTTCAATACTGATGAACCTGAGGAGGTTAAGCACTTCACCCGTCAAACGTCACATAATCATTGTCATATTCAAGCTGCCGTTCAAAAAAGTATTTAAATGAGAGAAAAAATAACCAGTTTGGCAAGACAAAATTGGCGGACAGAAACCGGACGGACAGACGAACAGACGAACAGACGGACTTACGCACAGCTCAAGTTGCGGGCAAGGGCAGCCGAAATGGGAAAAGAGGAGCGAAAGAGGGGTTAATGGAGTTAAGTGCCTGGGCCCATGAGAGGTAAAGGGGTGGAGGGGGCGTGGCGGCTGTAGCCGTTGCTCTTTGCGCGTCGCTCGATTAAAAAACGGTAGCAAAGCAATTACAACAACAGCAACAATTCAATTACAAGAGCAGCGCAGCGAAAGAAGCTGCTGAAGCAATACTGATGCACTCCACAAGATTATGAGCGAAAGCCAAGTGACATGGACGTAGCGATGGGGAAGCCAGAAGAGGAAGATGCTGAGGGAGAGAAAGAAAGAGAGAGAGAATACGTGCTACGGCTCGACTCGATTTGCTGCGCCTGAGTAGGGAAATAAGTTAAAACTGTGAGTAATTTCGGTGCAGTTTTGAAAATTGAAATAAAGTTATCGGAACGTGAAGTGTAATCGATACATTAAAATAACTATCGATGAAACTAAACTATTATTAAAATTCAAATTATTCCGAATTGCCTAGATAGGTTAAATCGATCGATAATCTACCTATGAAATGAAGAAAGCTATCTGTCATAAACTCTTAAAAATTGTCTCATACACAATTCATTTTCGATATTTCATTAAGATATCTAACTTAAAGCCAGTTTCTATAGAATCAATCCTCAACATAACCTCACTTATTCGCAGGTTATTGACTTTCATTAGCAAATCGAAATGCCATCAAAAATCAACTGTAGCGCACTCTTTATGAATAATGTAAATCGGCAGTCAGCTGCAGGCTACTCCACTTCCCGCTTCATTTCTGCTCCCCCTGCTCCTGTCCTCAGCTACCTCCTTTCCCCGACCCTTCGGACAATCCACAAGCTTCCATTTATGAAGCGTGCGCTGGAAGAGCCGCAAAGCTGCAGTTTGAGCCAAAGTTGTGGCCAGGGCGTCGGTTTCTACCACGCAGCGCGTTGCAAGTCGCGCTTTACCATGAGATAAACAACAATAACAAAAACAAAAACAAAAAGAAATGAAATCGAAAGACTGGTCTGGGCAGGGCCTCAACAGGGCAGTGGCCCCAGCCCTGGCTCTTGGCCTGCCTCTCGGTTTGGGTCTCGGTTTGGGTCTGGGTTCAGGTCTGAGTCTCGGTCTGGCTGTGAGCCTCACCTGCCTGGCGATAACCGCAGGCAGCTACCAGCAGGCAGTCAGTCAGGCAGTTCAGCCAGAGAGCCAGCCCGTCATTCAGTCAGACAGGCAGTTCAGTCAGTTGGCTAACAAAAGCTGCAGGCACCTACCAAAAACCCCAAATCAGTCGCTCAGGTCTCTGCCCTCCCCCCACAAAGCGCCGCCGCAGCCTCTGCCCCAACCGCTGGCTCTGTCTGTGCGGCATGCAACTCGTGCCTGAGTTGCCAATCAACTGGTTGCCGGACAGAGCGAAACAGTCCATTCGACTGTGGTTTGCCTGATTGGTGGTGGGTGCAGCCAGAGGCGTGGAGCGGGATGGGGCTCCCCCATCCGAATGTGTGAGGAGAGGATGAGAGGATGAGGAGAGTGCGAGAGGGGGAGAGGGGGAGTTTGGGGCTTGGGTGTCTGGGTTGGGCCTTTTTGGCTGATCGTTGGCGTCGCATTCTGCGTTTCCGTTGCACTTTTTCAATGTACTTTGTTGTTTCTGTTGCTGCTGCTGCTGCTGCTGTTGTTGTTGTTGTTGCAGATTGATATGCGGTTGAATGAACACGCCTGCCAGGCAACAACAACAACAGTAAATGTTCATTATCCAACTTCATCATCAGGTTTATTTTTTATTTCTTGTTTTTTTTTTGGTGCGCTGGTTTTTTAATAAACAAATTTTTAACAAACTTTGCCATTGCCGAGGCGCACAACAATATCAACAGCAACAACAACAATTTACAAAGTGTGCAGAAAAATTTCGCATAATTATTTTCCATGTTGTTCCGTCGCGCTTCGCGCTTCTCTCTGCTTCTCAGCTCCGCTGCTCGCTTCTCGGAGCTCGGAGCTCGTCGCTTGCAATAAGTGAAAAAATTTGTTAAAGTGTCAACATTGACAGCGATTTAAGTCATTTTACTGTCATCATTAAGCGAGGGAGAAGGTGGCAGCGGGTTGCCAGATTGCCAGATTGTCGGGTTGTCGGGTTGCCGGCTTGTCGGATTGTCTTTGCTTTCTGTTTGTGTGGGTCGCATTGCGGCTTTTACTTTAGTTTGTAGTTTTATTTAGCTTGTGCATTTGGTGTAGGTTTTTGGGAGGTTCCAGTGGAAAGAAAATGAGAACTGCGATTGATATCTCAGGATTTATATAATATGGCAAGGATATTCCTTAATATCTTATCGTCAATCTACATCGTAAATTCTATTTCACAGTTTAAATGTAAAAAATCTTAATATTATGATACTTAACATCTGGTATACTACGATTGAGAATTTCATGATGAGATTTGGAGAGCGTATTGTGATAAAGGTCTAAATCGTAAAATATATATTTCAAAGATGATATTTAAATCAAATTCTTATCAAAAAGCTTAATTCTATGATACTCAACATCTGTTATAAATACTTAATAAGCTCATTAAGACTTCTCTTGCTTTCATTTGGGGCTATCCCTAAAGCTAAATGGAAACCTTAACAGCCTCCAAATTTACTTTTGAACCCTTTGCAAGTGCTGCGCGCCAAAGCGTGCTGCAAAATTCTTCGCTTGACTGAGAATTAAAATAAAGAAACAAAATTGAAAAAAATATATCTACATATATATGTATGTTCATCGGTATACATGTATATATATAAAATGTGCAGCGAAATCAATTAAAAAAGTTTTGCTAACCAATTTGGTGCGCTGAGCGCCAGGATTAAGGATTAAGATATAAGCATCTAAATTATAAGCGCCCTCCCAAAGGCCAAACAGGGAACCCGGGTGAGCGGATCCCAGGCAGGATGATTCACAAATTGGCAATATACGAAAGTGTGAATAAGCGATAATTAAGTTTTGAATGCAGTGCTTAAAGTTGGAAGGCAGAATCCAAGCCACGCCCCTTGAGGGACAATGCCGCAGCACACACACCTCTCCCCGTTACATTTCCCCACCCCCACCCTTAGACCCTTTAAATTGTAAAAAGAAAAATTGCTGAAGTGTATTGCAAATGTCTTCCATTTCATCTACTCCATCCCTTTCTACTGCTTCTTCTTCTGTAGTCCAAAACAGACAGACAAGAATTTCAGAGTCGTAGACTTTTTTAGCTGCCACGCCCCGCTGGGCAGAAGTTTCATGCCTACCGCCCTCAGCATTCCAAGACGAAGAAGAAGAACAACAACAAGAGAAACTCGCAATTTTTTTGTAAATGGCTTGTTTTCAGTTTTCGCTTTTCCTTTCGTAGCTCAAATAAGTTTTCCTCTTCTTTCTTTTGGCACAGACATTAATCTTGAAAAAGAAAATTTGCATGAAATTAAAAAAGTGAAAATATTTTCGAGCTTTATTTTGGGGGAGCGCAAACCGGAAAAGTAAAATTTGCAAGCACTTAACAAGAGGAGAGAGTGTAGAATAGGAGGAAAAGAAAGAAACAGAGTGAGTGAAAGATAAGATAAAGGAATTTCCACGTATCCTGCATCTAATATTTGAATATACTTTGTACTGAGATTTGAGTATGTCTAGTGGGAAGCCTGCAAGTGACAGTTCCATTGAAGCAGGGGTGTAGGTTTAAAGGACTTCAGGTACGTTAAATCATGTAAATTGATGGATATTTAATTTACCTGAATCTTAGGGGTCCAGTAAAGCATTTTTTAAGTGCAGCCTTAAAGCCATTTTAATTTCCTATTTGCGTAGCTTGATCGATTGTAACTTGGACACCTTTTATTCGATTTTCAAAATCTACATTTCTTGGAGCTCTTTAGAGCTTTTCACCAGCCCTATCGATCGACTTTCATAATCAATTTGAAAATTTCAAATCTATTTCAAATACAAATACAAATACAAATGAAATATAAAATTAGCTTTGTTCTAAATTCAATATTTAATGATTTCATTCTATTCAACAGAGCTCCCTGAGTTCGAAATGGACGATTACCGTTTGAATTTGATATATTACTTTAATCCGTCTGCCAGTCGGACTGTCCGGCTGTATGAGCCCATCGATATCGAAAACTACAAAAGATAGAGACATAGATTCTACTCTATCCTGCGAAAGTTCGGTTTATCTTTGTTTGTTGATATATTCTTCAGTTTTTATAAAGGTCTGATAAAAGCAACTTATTTTTGCATGATTTTCAGAAAAAGTTGCACAAAATTACATTTTAAAATGTTTTCTTTTACTATAATCGCAGTCAGGCGTCTGAGCAACGAGGACAAGAGGATTCGAATCCCCCAATTGTGTTAAATTTGAGATTAAAGCTTTTGGAAATTGTTAAATTATGGAAGCAGGCGGCAATATTTCCGTCAGAATGTTTTACGCTGCGGCAACACTTTAAATATTTAATTACGTAATGCCTGTAATTCCCGGCCAGCTCTTTTGCCACGTTTTGTCTACCATACGTTGCAAATTGTTGTTGTTGTTGTTGTTGTTATGGAGCTTCGCCCTAACCAACAAAAAAAACAAATACAAAATACAAAAACAAAAAGTCGCTGTGAAAAAGAGCTTTGATATTCTTTTGTTGGCCGCCAGCTTTGCATCTCTCCATCTGCCAGTTGGCCCAGCCAACATGCCTCAAGTGTTTGCGGCAGTCGTCCCCCACATCCCAACCAGTTTTTTAAGCAGCACCCCCTTTCGGTTGCGCCCATGCCATTCGCAGCTGGCGCCTGCAGTTTGTAGCTCTCGACAATGGACGCATTTGCATTTGACGCAATTTAACGTGGTATGCGTGAAATGCCGAAACAGCCTAGAAAAGCCCATCACACCACCTTTTCACTTAAGCCTGGCAGGACCCCCACGCTCCAGCTAGTCGACGCCTCTGCTCGAGCTATTACTTTAGTCTGCTTTCAGGCGCAAGAATTTCATTCATTCATTTTCGCATTCACTCGCTTTGCTGCCATTTGCGTTAAAATGTGATTTTTCACTTGACTTTTTAATTATACGGCAATGGCAGGCAACAACAGCAGCAACAACAACAACAACAACAATAACAACAACAGCAACAACAAACAAACAAAAATACACCTACTTGAGCATTCGCCTTTGTCGGAAAACGTGCCGCGGAATGAGCCCGCAGCTAACCAAAAAAGTTAGGCAGTAAATCTAAAACCATAGACGTGGCCAAGAAGGGGTGGAGTGGGTAAAGGTATTGTTGTTTAGCCTATAGCTCGGTGCAGATTCTGTTGATTTTGCTTAGCTGGCAAATTGCTGGCAATTGATATATATATATATATATATTTTTGGTGTGTAGCCAAGTGAAACCCTTGGCAGGCCCAGGAGAGGATTGGTCTAGGTATCCCGAGTCTAGACTAAAGAAATGAAATTACCTCTTAAGCAACTCACATCACCCACAACAAGCATAATTAAAGCTATTTGATAAATTCAAGGTGTCTTTTGTATGGTTTTGCTTATAAGGAAGTCATAAATAAATGCCATATCACAATTTTTAATACTTGTTGCATTTGCAGATCTACTTTTTATCTAATATTCACTCTTTTATACACATGGATTCATGTACTAAACTTATTTGCTGGATTTCTATCCAAAACTTAAATCTTAAATCAATTCAATTGTATAAATAACTTCCATCCACGATTCTCATTCGCAAAACCTTATCATTATGCTTAACGGAGATTCTAAGCAATTTGGCATTCCTTTGATGATCTCATCGAAGACATTGACAAATTTGAAATTTAGTTAGGATTTGATTTGGTTTATAATCGAAAGACCGTGACGAACAAAAAAATAGAAGCACAGACTACTTAGATTTGTTCATTCATGTTAAATTTGCATACAAATGATTGCATTGCATGCAGAGTTACCCTCTACAACCTACCCCATCCCTCCCCCTTCTTGATATAACGCCCTCCTATTATTCAGTCGCAACTTTTCGCTCATCTCCTGTTTTGTCCCTCATTTGCAGTCGCAGTTTCCTTCAACTTCTTTGGCCGCGCTCCCCGTTTTTGCTGCCTTTTATGCAAATGACTTAATTTAAAACATCAAATTTTGCACTTTACGCTGAGCTTCCTGCCCTTTCTTCCCTTCTCTCCCTAACCTCACAAAAAAATATATTCGTGAGGGCAGCCGACGACTACGTTAAAGCCAACTCATTGGAAACATTTGAAATCAGTATTATACCACTCACTGCCAGACCGACAGACAGACAGACTGTCAGACCGTCTGTCAGACGAGCATCTACATTATCAGAGCATGTTCCCATCATCATCGTCATCATCATCGTCATCATTGCCATTGTCATTATCATTATCGTTGTCTTCATTTTTATGAAGTGTCATTTTTGTATAACATTTGCGCCTATAAAGCAGTTGCCTAAGCCCAGAAGGCGCGCACACCCCTTTTTTGGAGCCAGCAGGACGAAAAGACAGACAATCGTTCAGTCATTCCATTAGTCAGTCATCCAATTGAGTTGAGAACAATGCCGCTGGTCGACTTGCCATGTACCCTGTAGTGTTAGTTGTGAGTGGGAGAAAGTAAAGTCTGTTGCCATATTCCTTGTCCTAATCAAGGCTAAACTCTACTTTGATCGATATACTGCTAAAAATATTTATTAGTGAGTATTTATGTGTTTCTTAATAACTTTTTAATAATAAAATGAATCTAAGTCAATGGTATCTCTTAGACAGAAAGTTTTAAAACAGGATATTTCTCAGTCAGTATGCTTTATTTAATAATAGCTGACAAGCTAGTTTTGGATCTGTTGACCACAGGGTATCTGAAAGTCAAACACTTGTCATTTGTTTGGCTGCTCCTTTATTCTTATCAGCTGTACGCAATCATTTTTCTTTTTTATTTTTCGTCTTTTTGCTGCTTTCGCCCTTTGCTCTGCTTTTTCTTTCACTGCAAATTTCTCGCCCGGTTTTTCCATTTGTTTTTCCTCCCTGCTTGCGCGTTGTTGTTTTTCTTTGAATTTTTCATGGCGGGCATTTTAGACCGAAGAACTTAAGCGGAAAATTCCGGGAGCCTATTGTTGGCCACCTCTATGAGACGGTGGGGGTAGGAGCATGGGCAGGGGTAGGGGAAGGGGCAGGGGTTAAGCAGGCTAAAAGTATTTACTCGCAAACTTCTCTCGTATTTTGTTGTTGTTGTTCTTGTTGCGACAGACTGTGCGACCGGGCGTATACTTAATAACAGTTTAATTAAATTTAATTATGTTTTAATTGCATTTGCAATGGGCCCCGCGAAGAAGTAGAAGATAAACTTGAGCACAGGCTGTAAAATAGCAGAGGCTTTAATCTGAGTATCTCTCTCTCTCACAGTCATGAAGTACAAATACACATAGAGCAGCAAATAATAATATATATATATATAAATCATATTTGTGTGCCCTCGAGTGTAGAGCATGTCAAGTTGCTTGCACGTAACTGCCAGCCATTTGCTCGCTTGTCACAACATGTCCCCAACAACAACAACAACAACAACAACAGCAGGAGCAACAACGATAAATATAACAACAACAAAAGGCAATCATAAACATCATCATAATCAACATCAACATCCATTCATACATATAAACACTTTGCTGTATCAACATCAACAATTCCGCCCATTACGCATACGCACCGTTTGACCGGCTTGCGACCCACATTCCCCTCACTCTCTTCCTCTCTTTCCCCCTCTCTCTTACTCCCTCTCTCCCTCGTTTATTGAGCCGTCCAGCTGTGTCCGTGGTGTCCATTCGGTCAGCTTTGTACATTTTTATGGTTTCATTGACATTTTCTCCCTTACATTCATTTTGTTTTTTATTTTTATTCCTTTTTTCTTGTTTTTGTTGCTCACACTTAAAGCGTCTAGGAAATTGATATTATTGATAAAATGCCATTCAATAAATTATATATAGGATCTGCAATCTCTTACATATAGAATTTGATTCGCATATAGTAAATTATGTGTCGATATGCTTAAGTATTTCTCCCGTTGTACAAGTTTCCGCTTTAGTTTATTTATCAAGTGGTTCACAAACCGGTTCAGGCTCACAGCTGACTTAGCGGTCATAATTAATATTGATTGGCAAGCGGCGCTGCATTAGAGTTATTATATTATAAATCGCTCTAAATCAGTGAATAGATAAATGCACAAGTTAATAAACTGGTTCACCAGTAGCTCAAAAGTGGTTCCCAGGTGGTTCAGCCTCTAGCTCACTCAACTTTTAAGCTCTGATGGTACATTTTTAATGCAGGCAACTGTGATGATATAGAAAGATAAGTTTCAAATCCAATCAAATAGTTGAATAAATACAGGATGAAAAGTTGCAAGTTGCTTCAGCTGAACTGGTTCAAAACATGTAAAGATGCTTTGCTGACTTTTTCAATCTTCTTAGAGAATAGTTATATCTGGATAATATAAATCTAAAACTGTGCACGCATAGTATGAGACTCTCTTTTTGAACTGGTTTAAAAGCTCAAGTCTTATCCAAAATAATTCTGATATGCGGTTCGTAAACATATTTTATAAAAGAACCAGAACTTCACAAATATATTTGCAGTACGTACCTTTTTGCCACACTGCCGTTCCACTGTGCAACAATTCCTTGAACATAAATGAAATGCAGCTTGTCTTATATTTATTTAAAGTGCAGCTGCAGCAAAGCGTGCGCGCGGCTCATGCAAATTAATCATATTGATTAACCAATTAATTGCCAAACATGTTTCGGCTGGCGCTCACAGACTTTCAATCAGAAATTAAAGCGAACATAAATGGAAAGGAAAACAAAATCGCCTACAGTCTTTCCACCATACCCCTCTCTCGCTCTCTCCCCTCTCTCTCTCTCTCTCCCCCTCTCTCTCTCTCTCCCCCTCTCTCTCTCTCTTTCTGTCTCTCTTTGGATTGTGGACTGGAAATGATTTATGTTGGCTCCACCTGATGGAGGTGTGTGTCGAGCACATAAGGGGAGAGAAGGAGGGGTTGTGGCTGTCAATATCACACGCTTCGCAGTTCATACTCCGATTATCGATAAACGATAATGAACTTGGAAGGCAGCTTTTTTCATTTGCCGTTTTGGGCGCGTTTTTGTGCAATGAAATGTAAAATGTGCTTCAAATTGACATTTAATTGGCTTTTTAGAGAGGAGGGAAACTGGAGGGGGAAGAGAAGCTTAGGATAGGGCTGCGTAAGAAGTTTAGAAACTTCAGTAAGTTGATACAGTTGGGTTTTTTGGTGGGTTCTTGTGCTTAATGATGATATATTTAATGGCTAGTCATTAGCCCACTCGGTCAGGGCTTAAGACCGTTTGAGTAGGGTCAAGGTGACTGGACAACTTTATGCTTGTGGTCAGAAGGGTCTACCAAGCAAGCAGAGATAGATAGAGGCGAAGAGACGAAAAGAATGGACGCAGGGCAAGAGAGAGAGAGAGAACTAGAGACAGCTCTAATCAAGAGAAATAACTACAATCAATCAGTTGCTCAGTTTGAAGACTCTTCAGAGGATTTGGTGACGAAATAAAGACGAAATATATATATATATATTTTTTTTTTTTGTTGTCTTAAATCAAATCATATTAAAGTCTGTAAAAATATAAAACTGGATTTAATTTAAGAAAATGTTGTGTTCGAATTGAAATATTTTAAAAATTTTTTTAGGATTTTATAAGCTTATGATTGTTTCATCAACGTTTTGTTTTTATATATGTAATTAAATTTCCTTGCTTGCTTTTATGCATGGGACAATGCTATTCTTCTTCTCCTCCAGCAACATTTATGAATTTGATTTAAAATGCATGTCGAGCATACAAATCCTCATAGGAATTGATTATGATATGAAAACGGGCGGAAGCAGGCGACTCCCTTTAGCAACCCTCATTATAAATCGGACCCTCAATTTCATAGCTGCCACTCAGCGGCATTTGTTCATAAAATCCTGCCGCAAAAACCAGTTCCAATTTACGGTTCGGAGCAGAGGTTCCATTGCCTTCCACCTCCCCTTCCAATTTAATAATATTTTTCAATTATAATTAATCTACCGCTAAGATGGCAATGACAACTCTGCGGTCAGCTGGTTCAAATGAGCGTAATAAGCTTTGTCCCTGCCCTTAATATCATTTATATAATTCCTATTGGATCGGTTGGTGGATATCAATAAAAATTCGTAATACCAATTAACTGACGACCGAAATGAAAGCTCAAACAAGAGCAGAGTTTACAGTGAAATCCACAACACAGTTGATTTACTGTGCCCCTTACTCATTATCAATTTAGCCTACACCTCTGACTGTCCCACTTTATCTATCTGCTTTCCTCGGTGACGTAACCCCGCCCATTTTGTTTGGCTGTCTGCCCTCATCATTCGCATTGTTATGGGCCAGTGCCCAAATCTCTAGAAGCGGCTGACTGGACCCTAATCGCATTTCAATCATCGATGAACGTGGCTGCCAAAAGACAAGCAGGACTCGAAGGAGCGGAGCAGAGCAGAGGAGGAATATCCCTGCAGCTTTTCGCCTGCGCGCTTAGCTATTCACGGGCTATTCGTACTTTGATTCGTGAGCTACTTCTGATACAGATTTGGGTCTGAGATTCAGTTCTGATTATTTATGCAACAAAAATGCCAGCAAACAGTTTTTTCCATGGCTAAGAACCCGTTAAAAAGCAGCAGATGAGCAGGAAAATTAAGCTTCCATTTTGTTTAATGATTACATGCACTTTTTCCCTTCATTTTTTGCCTTTCCGTTATTACATGCAACTTCTAAGAGACAAGTCAAAGGAGCGCAATGACAAGTCCAAGTTGGCAACTGTCTTGGCTCTCACTCTCCACTATCTTCTACTCTCTCTATCTCTATATCTATCTCTATCTCTATCTCTCAGTTGGACAGCCTCTGCTGCTGTCCTGTTTGGCAAGGACATAATGAACACAACTTCCGCTACTTCCTGGCAGCAACAAAAACATGTAAAGCCAAATAGAAAATAAGAAAAGGAATGGACAAAAAATCCACATCCAAATGCGAGGCGCATTGTGCAAATGACTCCTTTGAAGTCAAATGCTGATGAGACAGCATTTGTTGTGCAGGCAGCATGAAAAAGGATGTGCACACAAAATATATATCCAGCCATTCTGCACATATCGGAGGGTGAACACTGAGCGGAGATCAAATGCCCGCCTGAATAGTATGTCCACCAGTATTTGAAATAGCTGTCAGAGACTGTGGCGGAGAGCCTCAGACTGAGGCCTGCAGGGTCTGTTTTAGCGAAGTGCTTCGCATTTCTTTAAGTCTGTTTACCTCATCCAAGCAGATCTTTCAATTTGAATCTCAGCTATCTAATCTTCAAGCCTCAAATGAATGTCCAGTACTTTCTGAATGGTCTTCAAATTTGAATTGCAATTAATACATATTTCCATAAAAAAGAATTAAAATATCAACTGTTATACTGTAAACTGACCTGAATCAATCTTAAAATCAACTATGCTTTGTTTTTCAATTATTTTCTACTTTCTTAACTGGAGTTTTCATGCTGACAAGTAATGTGAATATTAATGAATGTTGAATTTATTTGTGTTATACAAAATGACAATGTTTTAGTTAATAAAAAGCTTTCTGGTTGCAATTAAACTGCTATAACATAAATGGTAACATCGAGGAAAACTCTTATGCTTGGTTCTTTTTTATGTAATGCTTAATTTAAAAGAAATTGATGTTATTTAAAACTGTTATACAGTCCAATTACATAAAAACTGTTATAATGCATAGAAGAGTAATTAAACAAGAATCCACCATTGGATGAATCTCTGATTTGACGGCACACGCGCTCTTACTTGGTGTTGTTATAACTAGAGGCTTTTGATAAAAGGAAGTTGAATTCACTTTAATTAAGAAAATTCAAAAATCAAAAACTTTACTTCCTGCAAATTATAACCCAGGGCTGAAACGCAACCCATCTGCTCTGTCGATTAAAACTGCAAATCACAAGCCATAATTCACACCGTCTACGACAGCATCATTTTAAACATGAATATATATCTCCAGATATACATATATATATATATATACACACACATATATACGTATCCCAAAACGGCAGCTGAGCAAAAGCTAATTATCACCCCGTTAAACTCTCGACTATCAATTTCAATAATTAGAATTTTCAACAAAGCTGTGGGGCAGGAAAACCGCCTTAAGCAATAACAACACGACAGCAACAACATCTGTTATAATGTTGGAAAAGCTTAATAGTAGCCATCTAAAAAAATGCTTGCGAAAAAATAAGCAAAAACAACGAGAAATAAGTAAATAAATTTAAAAAACGTAAAACATTAATCCGCCGGCTATTAAATTCTTATTTCGCAGAATGAAATTTCAAACTAAAAGCATTTGCGCCTGAAAGCGAAAAATGTGTGAGTGGGAGCTCAATTATGAGTAGAGTGTTATACTATATACATATACATATATATATATATATGTATATGTGTGTGTGTATGTCTATTGTTGAAGGTGCCGTTAGTTGGAGACAATGTCTGGGTTGGCAACCAATTAGCAGCTTATTAGAATGCACACCAAAAAGTAATCCTTTGCAACAACAATTTGTGGACTTAAAATATTAAATTGCTAAAACTTAAAAACAGATTTCTCAGCACAAAAAAGCTAACAGAAAAAAAGAAGCACAACAGAGACGAGGAAGACAAAACTTGCTCGACAGCCAGTTAGCCAGTCAGCCAGTCAGCCGGGTGGCCGCAAGGAGTTTGGCCAGTCAGCCAAGACAGAGGAGGAGGCAAAGGAGAAGGACGAAGGATGAGGAAGAGAAGGAGGAAGAGGATGCAGAGAGCAGGCGGAGCAGGCGACGCAAGTGCAGACGAGACGCTGCCCTCGAGCTGTGGCTCGTTGAGTAAGTGGCCAAGGCACGAACCTGTGGCCATGTTTGCCATTAGGTTTTTCGAGCTGGAATGCTGGAACTGGAACTGGAACATGGGGTGCGCTTCAAGCGTAAAAAGTTAAACTCCAAAAATGCTCTTCAGTTGCCTTCCTGGAAATTGGCCCTGGCCCTGGACCTGGTCATGGACACAAACAGTGCCCAACCGAAGCGAATTGGCGTCGCAGCTGAAGTTGAAGTCAGAGTTGGAGTTGAATTTGAAGTTGGGCATTAACTAAAAGACCCCTTATAAGAACTCCGTCGTCTGCGTCTAATACATGCCCGACTTGCTAAAACAAATTATAAACCAAAGACATTTCTGCGATTATAATGTTGTCTGTCTTCTAAGGGGAGAAGGTCGGGGTGTGGGCTCTCGAGACGTGCAGATGTTGTCTTTTATCCTCTAATAAGGTAAACTTGTCTGTCTCGTTAGAGACTCCGTTATAAGTAAACCGTTATTGAATCTAGCCAAACTGTATCTAGCTAAACAAGTAGGCAAGTAACACACACTGAGAATCGTGAAGTACTGCTATTTATAACATTTTGCTTAATTCTCTTCACAACAATTTACCCATAAAAATAGGAAAATTCTACTCTAAACTCCGTGTAATGCTGCTATTTATCAAGTTCTGCTTACTTCTCTACGAGCTTACACAAGAACTTACGCAAATAATTCATCCAGAAATTGAAGTGCTGAATGCATGCCTAATGCATGACTAAATTAATCAATCGCTTTAATCCCCATTACAATACTTTTATGTTTGAACCTACAAAAATGGCTTTTTCCCCAATAATTCAAAAACGGGGAGCAATATATCCTCAGTAGAATAATTTTACAGTAAGTTTGATGACTCTTCAAACAATAGTTTTTCCCAAAAAATGAAGGAAGGGGAAGAGTTATTCAAAAATCTGAACTATTGAAAATGTGTGTCTATTTAGCCGAATTTAAATAGATAAAAATTAATACGTCTAGCTCTTAAGATATACAAAATATGCTCGAAGCAAGCAAATCGAAAGAGTTATCGATTTATCGATATGGTCTCTGAGGTGTACGCGTTCATACATACGGTAGACAGATATTTCCAGACAGACCAGCTAACTGGTACTGCCAACATTTTTCGTGCAAGTATTTTAAGCAGAGGATCTGCTATATGTATTGTATTGGGTCGACCACGCTTTCTGCCTATTATATACATTTTCATTATAGAAAGTATTAAATAAAGCTCAGCTTTAAAACTAAACTAAACTAAGCTAAAAGTTCTTAATGAATACTACATAGCTGTTATAAGACTTACTTTAATATTACTATATCTAGATGAAACTATTTCTTACTGTTTTCTCTAATCGTTGACTTTATCACCGCTTTATTCATATTCCAAAATGTTCAATCCCTGCACAATTTATTACGGACTTTTAATTGACTTAAATGATTTTTGCTGGTCGAAAGAGCTCAGACAAAGGAAAATTAAAGTCCAATTGATGTCGCTATCTAAGCCTAATTTGTATGTTTGGATCCCATATTAGGAAACAGCTCGAAGCAACTGCAGCCGAACAAAACTTTGACAAAGCGACTTAATTACACTAAACACACACACACCCACACACCCACTTAATATCAAGTACAGTGGTGTGGGAAGTATGCAACTATGATTTGGTTGCCGCTTTGCACGAAAGGATAAACCAATTAAACTGAGTCCGAAGCCCAGAGACAATTCTGTCTGACAATTCAAATAGCAGAGCACAACTAACCAACAATGAAAACCTCAAAAATTGTGGTAGTCTTTAGTTCCATGACTACCGAACAGTTGCCCCGTGTGCCAAAAAACAAGAGTCCTGCCAGCGTCCTGACGGAGTTCTGTGAATTGAATGTGGGAGGGGATGACTGCATATTTCGACATTTATGTGGTCGTCATTGGGTGTCGTTTGTGCCGTTTGTGTCGTTGATTTCTTGCTTAAGCGTCGCGCGATTCAATTTCAAATCCTGAACACATTTCCACGAGTGGCTGACTGACTGGCAGGATACCACTGCAAGGACCACAGACCCAGGGAGCAGAACATGCCAGAAGGGAGCAAATCGGGGACGAGCTAACAATGTTATCTCGTAATTTTACACGTCGATGATTTCGGGCGAATGAGTTTGATTCGATTGTCTCAAGTTTTTTGCAATTGTTGCTAGCACCAATCCTCAAAAAGGATGCGCCACAAGCTACAGCAACAACGACAACAACAACAACAACAATAACAACAATGCGGTGACGACTCCTTTGACATGCTTTTGACAGCCGGTGGGTGAAAACAGTAGCCAGTGCCTCACTCCACATCGTGGAAGGACATCTGGCTAGCGTGACTGGCAGGACGCAAGGCAACCCCCATGTTGCAGCGGCCGATGTCCCGAGCTGGGACTCAGTCAACAGTTTCGCCAGGACGCCTTGTCCCATCGACAAAAGAGCCGCTCGTCGTGTCCTGCTGCAATAAATTGTTCGAATGCAACAGCCCAAATGCTTCGTGCCGGGCGGCATAGAATATTAGAAAAGGGTTTTCAGCTCACAAAAAACCCACATGACCCACCGCCTCTCCGGCCACGCCCGGGTTGCACAGGTTAGTCTGCCTAAAAATTGGGAAGACGGGTTTTGAATGACAGGCAAAGTTGTCGCCCCGTTCGAAACTTGCTGCAAATAATTTCAAATGTTTTTCTCTTTTTCTCCCAGCTAAGAGCTTAATGTTCGTTTTTGGTAGAGATACTACACATTTCAAGCTAAATGTATAGCTGTGATCTAACGGTCTGGCTGTGATCAGAATTATAAGAAATAAAATCCATAAGGAGATCAAACGAATACCTCCAAAATAAAATAGTAGTAACCTGAGTTCTAACTAAATAAAAAGCAGCTAAGAGTTTAATGTTCGTTTTTGGTAGAGATACACATTTCATGCTAAATGGAAAATAGCTAACGGTATAGCTGTGATTAGAATTATAAGAAATAAAATCCATTAAGTAGAACAAACGAATACCTCCAAAATAAAATAGTAGTTACCTGAGTTCTAACTAAATAAAAAGCAGCTAAGAGTTTAATGTTCGTTTTTGGTAGAGATACTTCACATTTCAAGCTAAATAGGAAATAGCTAACGGTATAGCTGTGATCAGAATTATAAGAAATAAAATCCATTAAGTAGTTCGAACTAATGCCTCCAAAATAAAATAGACCTGAGTTCTAACTAAATAAAAAGCAGCTATAATTGTGACCTCTAGTTCTGTTTAAATGTACATCAAATCTAGCCGAAAAACGGCTGAACAACACTAACCCCATTGCTCGGACTAACGTGTCCATGCGCGTCCTTTCATTGTCGTGGTAATCAAATAAAAATCAATGGCTTGTGAAATTCAAATTGTGACTGCGACGAGTGCGACGAGTGCGACTCGCGGTAGAGACTTTGTCTAGCAAATCCCAAAAAAAGAGGAATAAAAGAAAAGAAAAGGAGAGAAAACCCCTGGAAAACCCGTGTCCTGTCCACAAGTTACTCAAGGAACTCATTTCTTGGAGTGCTTAAAGGGAAACGCGTTCGCATCACGTGCCCAATTCTCATTTGCCGTTAGCATTCGAAATATCGTTGAAGTTAATGATCTGATACTGTCTAGCACACAACCAACCAACTATCTCTAAGACCTCCCAGCCAGGCCAACTAAATCAACTGTCATTAGAGCCAAGTTGACTTGTCCCAGCTGGCCAACATTCCAAGCGGGATGGAGAAGTCCTCTCCTTTCGGCTGCGAAGTGGAAAGTTTTATCCCAAGTCTGTGCATAAAATGAATTCTAAAATAGGAAAACGATTCCAAGTTGTTCCTTTTCGGTGTGATGGTTAATTATTTGGGTTTATTTTCGGTTGGTGTTGTTTATTTTTAAATGATCGCAAATGTTTCAGCAATTTCAATTAGTCCATAGAAAGAGGCGTAGCATTTAACAAGCTGCCTTGAAGGGGGTTAATATACATACCATGAACTTTACAATGATTTGAAAATGAACTTGCTTACCGATTGAATGTTATAATATTGTTAGTAATAGGTTCAGCTATTTCAATCCTCCGTTACATTACTCATACATTTATTTTGCTTTAATTGATAACATCTTTTAGTCCCTCTCTTTCCATTGCATAAGTAACACGAACACTACAAGGAATTTCAACTGAAATAATTTAAAATCAGTCTCGGAAGGCGTATTCCTCTATTTCATATAACAATCAACTAAGAACTCGGCTTCATGTTCACTCACCCTAACTCACAGGCCACTTAATTTGTAACAACGCTCATTTTGGCACTTGGAAGGAATTGGAATTGAAATTGTTGGGGATTTAAATAGCAACCCCACAACGCGGGCACTTTCATCAATTTGGAATTTCCTTCCGGCTAGGCCCATTTCCTTAGAAACAAACAAGAAATTAACTTCATATGTTTGGGGCAGCGAAGCGCAAAGCTAAACCACAGCTAAGGAATACCCCGCCAGCTGTGGGCATTCCCCAAAGGGACACCCCTAACCACTCGCTAACCACCCACCCAACCACCTTCAGCTACGGGATTCGGACCACCTTGAAGCCGCTCAAATTTCTTTAACAATTTTTATTAAATGACAAATACTTGGCCTGCAGGCAAACATTGACATTCGCCGGAGGGGAGATTCCGTTTGCTTCGTTTCGGGTATTAGCCAACCACCCCTCGTACCACCCTCTTGCCGACCCATTGTCACCCTCTGCCCGGCTACCCAACTAAGCCGTGTGTAATAATTATGCTAACGACTGTCAATTGCATTTGGGGGGCATGCGGTGCTATTGTAAATTGAATAGAACAGTGATACGAACCGCACGATAAAGCCAAGATACGGAATACGTCTTGGAAGGGTTGCATCTGTACCCCTTGCCCATTATTTTCGTGCTACCCCCTTGTGTGCCTTTGTCTCAAACCTTTCCCAAGACGTGCCACGGCGATAGTTGTGCCCGCCCCTCGAAGCTCGTAGACCTCAAATCACGGCCCTTTTATTCGGAAATTAAGCTCGCTTTGGCTTTTCACAGTCAATTGACTTTTGAGCAAACTAACCCCACTAAGGGTGCGGAGAGGGAGAGGGAGAGGGAGAGCCGCAACCCCTGCCCTAGAACCGATTGCAACTGTTATTTGCTTGTTGTCAACTTTTCGCACACTGAACATCGAAAATCAACGGGTTGTTCAGCGGGCATTGGAACTGGAATTGGATGTAGAACGAATCGCTAACTCCCATTACTTGCAGGCACTTTGCAGACCTGCCCAAATCTTGGAGTCAACTCCATCCCCAATTCTTGCTCCAACTTCGCTTCAAGGTTCAAACCCGACTCCCCGGTTTCTCGCCTCCTGTCTGCTGAAGCTGTTTATGGTTTGATTCTCTGCCCTTCTTCTAGCCACATTTTAAGTGTTTTGTTGTCATTGCTGTTGTTGTTGCTGTTGACGCATTGCTGTCTGCGCTTTTGAGGCAACTACCGCGGCTCTGACTTGGCCATTCCGCCTACCCCTGTTAGCAACTTTGCATTAAGATTATGTAAATTTTTGCCACTCGACGAAAAAAAGCACTTGAAAATGCGCGTGTTTCTGGCAGTTTTCAAGTCAGAAACCCTCAGACCTTACAACATTTCTAATGCCTTTTTGCTTTGCCAATCCTTTAAGCTTGCCCTAAGAAATTACTTTAAATTTTTGCTATTAGAGAAATGTTTTCTTCTTTTCTTTAAAATGGAGCCGTCAAAGGAGAATGCAAATGGAGGACTAGGTCTAGGGACTTAAGAGATACCCCGAACCAGTAAAAATGCACGCGACTAGCGACTAAAATTATACTGCCGAGCGAACAGCGCGATGCTATAATTTGTTTGCTAGTGATCCGAATTTAATGGAATTTTTAGAATATGTTAATTACACTAAACTGCATATATGTTTCAAATCCCACTTTCTAGTCTACCATTTGCATTCTCCTAAGGACTTACAAAAAAAGAACAAGTAAAAAATATCTAACCAAGCGACAAAAATTACACTGCCTAGCGAACAGCGCGAAGCTATAATTTCTTTGCTCGTGATCCGAATTTAATGGAATTTTTAGAATTTGTTAATTACATATATGTTTCAAAGCCCATTTTCTATCTTAATAATTTTGTTTCCCAACAATTGGGAAAGGGGAGGAAGTATCCAAAATCTGAAGTATCCTAAAAGTGTGTCAATTTAGCTGAATTTATATAAAGAAAGCTTAATACCTCTATCGACAGCAATTAAAGGGAAACAGTTATCGATAATCGAAAACAAATTCGATATACGCGTACTATAGTTCTTGTAGTTGCTAAGAAGGACGGACGAGTGGAACGGAAGGATAGATGGATGGACAGACATACGGACATGGATGAAACGAATCGTCTTCTGACCCTGATTTAAAATATATATATATAGATATTCTGCCTGCTCCATTCATTAAATATTAACAAAAACATAAAAATACACTATTCAAAAGTAAAAACGGATGTGGGTAAAATCAATCAGACGACGATCAGTCAGTCAGTCAGTCAGTCAGTCAGTAAGTAAATGAATCAATCTGCTTATTAGGGAGTTAGTTTATCAGTTTATTAAACTGAATAGCTCAGTCATTAAAGCCAATCTTAGAGAAGGACGTTATCTTTATCCCAACTAAGATTTGCCTAGATGATATTAATACTGCTCTTAACAGACTCTTCTTCTATAATCAATTGTGAAGTTATTTAAAATGCGCACCACACCCACAAACAAAAATTAATTTAAAAATCATTTTGCTTTCCTTTAATTAAAACTGGCAAAGGTAAAAGTCAAAGTCAATGTCAAACACCGAAGTTACGGCAAAAACAAAAAAAAAAAAAAGAAGAGAAGTGAATAAGTAAAAAACAATGTTAGGAAACCCTTTTAAGTTTTGTGCGTTTAATTTGCTGTCATTTTCACTTTTCCTTGCTGCTTACATTTATCAGCATCGGCCAGTCGAGACCAAGAAAAAACTGGCCTTTGTCAACACTGTGGCAGACACACACACACATGCCTACAAAGCTGAGACTGGAAAAAGTTTTGTACCTCTGCTCTAACTGTAAGTAAAATTGTTGGTCATAGTTTTCTTGTTTCGAACCCTACACAATTCACAAAGCCTCTGGCCAAGAAAAAAGAAGATGGAGAATAAGGTGGAGCACGTCCTGATCCCCACCTTTAGGAGGTAGCATAAGGAAATTTATTTGCTGGCCGTACGGCCCATGACATGAGTGTAAATAACTCATAGAGGGTAGAGCCAGACATGTGGATAAAGTCTTGGGCAAGGTAGAAGGAGAAATTGAAAGGGTTTGGTACAACGGTCCGAAATAGTTGCAACATTTCGGCAATTATATTTATATAGTATTTGTGTGTGTGTGTGTGCGTGTGTGGGGTGAGCTATATGTATATTTTGTGAAGGCAATCAAAAATTAGCCACTGCCTGTGCTCAAAAGTTTTGTTCTAAAGACGGGTGCAGGAGTTTATAGTGCGTACCCAAGGAAAAGTGGAGGCCAACACGATTTCAAATTGAAGTGAAAATGCTTCTATTTGAATTGGAACTGAAGTATTTAGGTATTCCCAGATGTGGGAAAGCAAACCTCAGGTAAACGTCTTTCTGTATGTCTTGATTTCATGAGGTACAGGTTCTATATATTACATCTATGCACAAGCGAAATATATACAAAGCTCGAATAATGTTTCAACTATTAAGATGAGATAACTTTCTTTGAGACTTTCTTAACATATTCCAGGGAATCTTAAGAATGTGAGTGGAGCATACTATAGATCTAACTTCTTCATTCCAGCTCTACTTTTGTGTTCTTTGTCTTTGTTGCTGTTGCTGCAGTTCCGCGAATCTTTTAAGTAATCCACTAAGCTCCACCAAGTACACTATGCAAAATGAACTAGTTCTTATAGATGTCATATTTTGTCTAACCAATCTGGGCCTGACAAACAGCTAAGCTGCAGGCCAGGCCGCAGACCAGGCAGACCAGGCAGACTCTCAACTTTAGCACGTGCCGCTGACAAAGTTGTGGAAGTGACAGGCTGACAGGGCAGTCAAAACTACCCACACAGAGGCAGCAGACACGAGCAGCAACGGTGGCAACAACACGACTTGCAACCAGTCCAAATGCTACTTAACACTCTTTCAGCAAAAAAATGAAAAAGTAAAAGAGTTCAGGCCAAAAGAAAAGAAAAAGATGAAACCGCAGACATGTTGTGTGTGTGTGTGTGTGTGTGTGCGAGTGTGTGAGTGTGTTTGCCCTGGGAAGGCAACCCGAAAGAAAATGAAATTTGCCACAGCACAGTGTGAGAGAGGCGACGGGAAGAGGAGATGGATGAGGGCCTGTAGTGGAGCAGAGCTCCAGCTCAGCTGTTTCTATGCCTCCCTGCCTCCCTGCCTACCAGCCTGCCTGCTTCCAGTTGTTGTCCCCAAATGCCATTTAGCATTTGACTTAAACGCGGCTGCTGCTCCTGACTAGCAGCAGAGGCGGAGACAGAGGAAGCAGCAGAGAAGGTAAAAAGGGAGAGAGCGAGGAGCGAGGAGCGAGGAGCGGGAGACAAGAGCTTGCTGGCTACGACAACCTGCTGAGATGAAGCCAAAGAGAGACCAGGCAACATATGTTTGCAGTAGTGTGCAGCTGAGTGTGTGTGTGTGTGTGTGTGTGGGTTTGCTTGTGATTTCATGTTAAGAACGTCTGATACCCTTTACAGCACGTTTCTAACTGCTGTTCTCCCTCTCTCTCCCACACTTGCTAACTTGCTGTCCAATCTCTTGCTCGCTTCGTCTTGCTTCAGTTCTTGGTTCTGGTCTTTGTTTGTTTCTGGCCAGCCACAGACTCCGGAGCCTTCAACCCCTCCCCTCCCCTCCCCGCCCCTCATACACTCCCTTCTTTTAGCAGTCAGGCAACTATTAAGTCACATGTTTGTCTCTTCTACCCGACTTTTGAGTTATGACTTTTTGGGTCGGAGGCATCCTTTGGAGGCAAGTCGGAAACCCAGTTTAACCTGAATTTCCACATTAGCTTCTTTAGAGGCGAGGCGAGGCGAGTCGAGTGGCGGGTCGATGGAGGCGGGGGTGTGCCGGGCAAAGAAGAGTCGAGACGAGACGAGGCATTCGCGTTGCGTCTCCCTTTTGCCTTTTGGCTTTATTTGCCTTTGTTTTTATAGCCTTTTTCTGCCAGGTAAACAATATGTGCAGCAGCTTGTGGCAGTTGCTGCAAGTCAAACGTGCAACATCATATGGTCCAGTGGCAAAGGCCTCGCTTACTCTTACTCTCTCTCTCAGTGTGTGTGTGCGTGTGGGCAGTTGCCACTGACTCATCTGCCGACTCTGGCTGCTGCCTGGCCTCAGTTTTATTATGGGCCTGTTGCCACTTGCCACATGCCACATGCCTCCCGCCTCTCACCTGTTGCCACTCTGCATTATTTGACTCTTTGTTCCCAGGCTACGAGCTGAGGCGCTTTGCTTCTTTGCTTTATTACTTTGGCCTGCGGGCAGCAGCCGAGTTGCAACAAAAGGATTTCTTATTTATAAGGCGACGTTTGCTACGTGCCACAGCTGCGTGGCAACAACCAACTGTGCAACGCACTGTCACACACAATATGACAGCATAGAACTTTTTGGAGCTTCATTTGACAAGTGGGGGCTTGCGGCGTGTGGCATGCGGCATGCGGCAACAGCAGCAGCAGCAGCAGCAGCGGAAACAACGGCATCGTTAGCTTTCATTAGTCAAGGGTCTAGCGAAGTCTAGACTCCCGCTCGCCAACTTTTTGCAGCCAGTCTTATCTATTAGACATAATTTACACGATTTAACTAACTTTATCTGCTGCAGCACACGCACACCTCCACAGACAAACACACACATACATATACAGACCACTAAGTTTCAACTTCTTCTCACTCCCTTCCTTTCCTTTCTTCTTCTTTGCAGGTAAGTCGACAACATTCGCTGGCGGCAGGTCTTAACTTCAATTAGTCGTAAGTGCTGCACCAAAGGCAAGTAGCACTTGCCTCGCTCGAACCCGCAGCACAACCCCTGGCCCTACCCCAAAATCCAACCCCCTGCAACCCTTGTCATTCTGCCAACACCCACTTTTAGCCGCAACGTCTTGCCAAAAGCTTTTCGCGTATATTTTATGCTTTATCCTAGCGAATGCGAAAGTTAAGCAAACTTAAATGTGTGTGTGTGTGTATAGTAGTATGTGCGTGCGTCTGTGTATAGCGTGGGTGTGCGTATGTGCCACACGTTAAACGCGACAAACTACGCTGTTCAGTGCAAAATTGTTTTTAAAGCTGGTTTGACTGCATCGCAGGGTTTGTTATCTTTGTTTTAGTTGTTGTTGTTGTTTTGCTGCTGCCGAAAAGTAGGCAATAATTATGTGCTGCCATATGAAGTGGGCGTGTAGTCCAATTGGGCGTGCCGCATCGCACAAGCACAGTTTACGTGTGTGACTGTGTGTGTGCGTGTGACAGGCGTGAATTAAATGCAGCCATGCTTAAGTTCAAAGGATAGTCCTAAATTGAAAAGCATAACTAGGGTAAGATATATAGAATATTCTGTAATCAGATATTTTATTACGAAAATATAATGCTAATTGAGGGAAGAAAATTGAGTTAAGAATTTTAGTTATTTTGTTAAAAGTATTTGTATACAATAATACATTTTTATTAAGCAATAAAAAATGTAAAACAAACATTTTTGTGTTACGAATCTTTTTCTATTATGAAAAATAGATTTAAATCATATATTATATATTGCAAAAGGGGAATATTGAATATAGAATATAGAAAGATATTCGGGGCAAATTTTGAAAATATAACAGTTTTTGTCTCTGGCAGCTCCACCTATGACAGCGTCATCTATGACAGCTGTTATATATGGCAGCTCTTTATCCCCTCACAGCGCAATGTAATAAAAAAGTTGTACTGCACTTCTCAAAGTCCGCGGAAGATCTAAGTGCAGCTGCTAACTCCGCAGCGCATTAAGCGTACACGGTTAATAAAACTGGGAACAAGGCGAGCATCTCACGTGGTACTCAAAGAGTTGTTTTTCACATTAAAATATGATTTAGAAATGCTTTTCGACTCGCCGCATAATACAAAATGTTGCCATCGTCTGCACATATTTACTTTCCCTCTCTCGTTTACTTTTGATATGCCAGACCAGCTTTTTGCATTATAAATATTAAATATTAAATAAACTACGACGAATGGGCAAAAATAGTACAACAAAACGTTGATGCTCTATGCACATATTTTTGTGAAGCTTTGCTTTTGTCTACTCAAAAATTCATTATGAAATATCCATTACTCAGGCTACGCTCACACACTCTTACACACACAAACACACGCATGAGCGTAATAAAAAGTGCGGAACAGAAAATAAACAGTGGCAAAAACTTTAGAAATAAACTGTTTCGAAGCTGTGGCTATGTTTAAAATACAAATACAAAAAAAAAACAAAAAAAAACAAAGAAAAAAGATGTCCCGACAAGGCAGGGCAACTCCTTGTGGTCCTTCGGCTAGTCTGCCACTGAAACACTTGAGAAACTTTGGCCATATTCATATAAGTTGCCGGCGGTCGCTTTTGGCGAGTTAGCCAAACAGATTCATTAGATAAAATAATAAGCGGAGGCAACGGGGCGTAAGAGCGATATTTTCTAGGCGGTTTTCATTTTTCTTTTTTCCCCCTTTTTCTATTTTGATGTTGCAAATGCAGTCAAAGTTTTTACCATTTTTTTTATTTGTTGCTCTTGTTGCTCTTGTTGTTGTTGTTGTTGTTGTTGTTGTTGACTCAAAACACTCGAACAGCAAACTTCAACACTTTGGCTGAAAAGCAAAATATATATGGAAAAAAATACGCAGGAAGAAAACAAACAGAATAAAAAAAGTAACTCACAAAACTTTGCTACTTAAAAGCGCAAAACGCAACGCAATGCTTGAGTGGATAGGCTGCAGGGGGCGTGGCACGGAGAGCGTGGAGGGTGTGGGGCTGTTGAGGGGCTACTGACAAAGCCGCTGGAGCAAAGTAACTGCGAACAAACCAATTAAGTTTATTACTTTTGCGTTTTTCAAGTGCCTGACTGTGGGGAGTGTGTGTGTGTGTGTGTAGGAGTGTGTGTGAACATGAGGCTACAATGTCTGTGCGTGTTAGGAATGTGCAACGACTCGTGTCGTGCTTTGCTACGTGACACGTGCGAAATGCAAAAGGGTTGTAGTTCGTGTCTGCTCGAAAGCCAATGGATTCGGTTTTAAAGGCTAGACGAGCTAAGATTGGTTTCTTGGAATGTTGCCTAAAAGGCAGCTTAAATACTAGCTACATCTTTGTCTAATCTTCTCTTTCTTACATTTATATTTCTCAGCTAGATTCGCTGCCACACGCCCCTCCAGCTGTCTTCCTCTTCCACTTGACGCTCGCTGCCATCTCTGGCAGGCATTCAGTTATGTGGCAGATATTTAGTGAGCTCGCCACCGCAACTCGTCAGCTAGTCTCTTGCCTCATCTTTCAGCTGCGGTCACAAAAAGTTGTTGCAAAAGTTTGACAAAGTGCTTCAAAAGCAGCGCTGCCAACGCGCTTGCCTCTTGACGCCTGGAAAGCATGCAACAGATTTGTCAAAGAAATTAATAAATACCACGTCATGCCGTGTCTATCCACAAGCCCCACACAAAGCTAGCGCACCAGGTGTGGCAAAAAAGGTAGCATACATTTTGGGGCAATTAATTTCAGTCGTCCTTGTCGTGAATTATGTGCGGCTATTTAAGTGGAAGTTTGCTCGAAACATGAGCCTGAAATTCTGCTCGAGTGGCTTATAATGAAGCTGCCAATTTCAACTAGTCCACCATCCACTTTCTGCCTCTATCTCTCTCTCTCTCCCTGGCTCTTTCTCTTATTTCCTGCGGCACATTTGCTGGCAATTAAAGCACATTACGAAAGGCGACATTTATTATTATTATTATTTTTATTTGCAACGTGCGCCTTGCCCGCTCGTTTTTTGTTTTTTTTGTGTACCTCTCTTTCTTTTTCAATCTCCCTCTCTCTGTCTCGCTCTCTTGTCTCCCTCCCTCTCTCCTGTTTTCCTTCTCGCTCTTTCATGTACCGCTCCCTTTGCCTTTGTCAAGGTGATTTATCACTTCTAAGCGCCTGGCACTCATTAATTTTTGATTGGGCCAAAAAAGGCAAACGGCAACGGCAAAAGACGTTCGGACCCCCAAATGGAATATTTCTTTCTTTCTTGCTGTTATTGCTATTGTTGTTGTTATTCCTGGTGCTGCCTTTGCTGTTGCTTTCATTAAAACTTCATCAAATGGCAGCACCTAATGATGCGCCCAGTCAGAGGATCCGCTTTCACTGCTTACCCAGTAGCGCAAAGCCAAACAGGGTATTTTGAGTCTGTTCTTGCTATACAGCTTGCATCAATTATCAAATTAGGTAACAAAGAAGAATTGACAGCTTCTTTCCATCTCGTACAGGGCATGGCTAAGTCGCTCATTCACCCGCCGTTAGAAGCGTTTTCAAATGGTTCATTAAAACTGAACGATTGGCTTGACAAAGCTTCTGTGCTGCTTTATCGAGCAGTTGGTTCTATGTCCTAAAAGCTTACTGTCTCTCCACCGGGCCAGGGCTGTCACCACACATAATTCAGCGCTGTCTGAGGTCACTTTTGGAGTGCAATTACACAAACACACAAACTTTCAATAGATGACTGCATAAATGTGAACAATTAATTATGGCGACGCCGGCCAAAGGGCCAACTGGATAAAAAAATTGGCTGCCAAATGGCCAAAAGGCGACAACAACTCTGTGGTGGCAACCCTGGCCGCACATCCACTCGCCTATTCATATGCATTATGCGACGGACCGCAATTTGAACTATGTGAGGTTTTAGGAGAATGACAGGGGGGGGGGAGTTTGCGGGAAGTGTTGGGCCAGCGGGATTCCCTGGCTAGTTTTTGGTATATGTGCATATACTACATATACGGTTTTTTACGCCACGGTTATCCCGGTTCGCCCGGTTCAACCGGTGCCGGCTGCAACTCCCGTACTGTTCAAACTATGGACGCCGTTTCCGCTGACAGTTATTTTGATTTATGTGAAATGGTTGCAAGAAGCGTGTGTTTGTATGTGTGTGTCTGCGTGTGTGTCCGCCGGAATGGCAAATGCGTGGCATGGTCCATAGCAAAATGGCAATAAATAGCAGCACGTACGCGGAACTGCTTTCGCCCCAATCCAATCCCCTTCCCCCTCCCCCTTCCACCATTCCCTCTGCAACCCTCCGACAACAAAGAACTTCTCCATTGAAGCCTCCCCAAAAAGCACTCAAATGGGGCCCAAAAAACAAATTGTCGGCGTCCCATAAAAAAAGGTGTTGCCATTGATAACCGGGGTTCAGGTTCAGGTTCAGGTTCGGATTCAGCTCCAGGTTCTAGGTCGCGAATAAATGGCCAGCCTTTAGCACTGATAGCGCATCAAATGAGTTATGCGAATGCGAATATATATCATCGATAGCTCTCGAAGTCTGCAAGACAAGAAACATATTGGAAGATTCCCCAGCTTCCGGCACAAAGATTGAAGGCAGTTAGAAACAGCTTGACACCATTAAGAGAAGTATCTGGGAATATCTGATGTATATGGCATAATCAATATTTTAAACTTTTATAAAGTTGTTAATTATGAAATCTCCCTTATCTGCTTATCTAAGAAACTTTTCTTTTATCCCAAGCAATAAATTATCAACTATGCAAAAAAAGTCAATTTCTGTGCTTCAAGCTAGAACTGTTTCCCACAAACCCCTGTATGTAGCATCCCCTTGGAACCCCTTTCGACCCCTTTCGACCCCTTTGGGCTCTTAAGTAAAGTGGAAATACACAATCCAGCAGCAAATCCAGCGCCGGTCTCTTGTCTAATAACTCTAATGGCAGCAATAAAATATCCATATACATTTAAAATTAGCACTCGATTGAAGAGCTGTGAGAAGCGCAAAGAGGGGTGCGAGTGGAATGAATGAATGAGATGTTGAATGTTGAATGTTGGGTTAAGAGATCTGCTGGGAATGTCATTTGCAGTTCAGCTCTAGGCTAACCCATATGGCCAGGCCAAATGTGACCGCAAACTACATAAACTATAATGCCAAACGGGCGTGCGCATGTGTGTGTGTGTGTGTTGGCCAACAAACCAAATTGAATGAAATGCAGGAAAAAGGTTTCGTTGTGCAAAACAACAACGAGAACAAAAAAGCACACGGGAAAATGAAAACGACGGAGATGACCAAACAACCGCACAGGCGGCGACTGTGGGTGCCACTGCCCAACAACAACAACAACAACAACAACAACAACCAAAGCAATAAAGACCACTAAGTGTCTAAATGTGTGTGTGGCCACTACTCTCCATGTGTGTGTGCGTGTGTGTAAATGTGATTGTATTTGAAATAAACCAAATAGTCGCACATAAATGCGGGTGTCACAAACGCCTCGACAAAAACTCCCCCATCCCCTCTCTATATCGATAGGGCGAAGTTCCGTTTAGTTTACAGCTAGAGATGGGCAAAAGTCGTAATTTTTCACTCGTGCGTGCTCTAAATGAAGCAATAATTAAGCTTTGCTAAAGATTAAGCTAAGATAATACACTGCTAGATCCAACTTATTTATATATTTATATACATACGATATATGTATTGTGTATAAGCAGAGATAGATTAACAGTAACTCCCCAAATTTAGTGTATAAGACACCAAAGTTTAGAAACTTGCGATGCAATTCCCCACTATAATAATAATAATTATGTAACGTCCTAAAAGTTTGTTATTGTTGTTTTAAGCAACTCTTAAAGAAGTCAATTGCAATCTAGTCTAGTCGAGTCTAGTCCTCGTAAGATCCCAATTTCAGATGCCATTGTCTGGTCATTCGTCCCGAAGTGCTCAGCTCGTGCTTATCCCATCATTGTTTGCATTCATGAACAGAAGCTCATCTGCATGGGCCGTAAAGCCTTGTTCATCTCTATTGCATTGTCGTACATCATAAATTGCGCACAGGCTGTTGTGGCACGCCGGAGTCGTCCTATCTCGCTCGCACTCTCTCTCTCTCTCTTTCTCTTTTTCTCTATCTGCCTCTCCCTCTCCCTCTCACCCTCAATACCACAATCCGTTACAACCGGCATAGCTAAACTTCCGGCCAACTACGGACTACGGTCTGCGGCTACGGCTGTACCGATGACTCCGAGTCCGGCTCTGGCTACGACTCCGGCTGCTGTTGTTGCTGATAAAAAAGTTTGCCTTTGAAAATCGTCTATTTGAAAAGTTTCCTCCGCCCGTTTGGCAGGCGCTTGCCAAAAAAGGGGCGTGGTCATAGTTTGTTCCGCGCCTGGTCAAAAAGCCGGACTCTAAATGAAAGTCATTTATTTTCGGCGCATTTGAACTACGTCTTCCTCTTTTTTTTTTGAACCCATTGGCCGGTTCATTGCCAGGCAATGTTTTTAATCAACTTGCCGCAAAATAGTTCGCGCTGGCCATCAGCTCAAGTGGCTTCTAAGGGCAAGGTCCATGTTCTATGAAAGGATTCCCTCTCTACCTTCCAGCTGTCAGCTTTTGGTTTTAAGTCGGCTTTGATTAGACTTTTGTATGGACCGAATGTGATGAAAGCGCTTGCCAAAAGCTAATAAAAGCCACTCCAATTGAGATTAACTGCAGTTCGTAACGGGACTTCAGAAGCCTGAGAGTCCTTGAGCGAAACCTTTTACAAAACAGTTCTGTATGCTCATTTCTGTTTATATTTCAGTTCCAATTAGAACCTTTTTACTATCTGAGACTTTGGGCTTAGTTCTTTATAATATTGAATTGCATACAGAATTGGTTTTGGAAATAACTGAAATGAAACTCTTGCTCTAAGATTTAAAAATAGTTGTAAACTTAAAATAATTTCAATCAGAGTAAACAGAGGTTTCTGTTCATTATTATAATGAATTATTATGAGTTATGAGATTATTCTCGGGGCAAACAGAACGTCCAATGTTGTTTTTTATAATAATGAATTTTATCTAAAATTGTTTTTTTTTTAACTAGTTTCAAATATGGCATTTGCTCTCTATGGTTAACAGTAAACAGAACTTAGTGTACTACTCGACTTTCAGAAGACATTTGATTTTACTTCGAAAGTAACTGTAAGAATATATTTATCTAGATCGATTATTATAAATACTGAATGCAAGTCTATATTTATTTAAGAGATCATCTTTTGCTCCGTATATTTAACCTCTTGAACCGTGAACAAAGCATTTTGAAGCCTATTTTGGACGGCTTTGCTGCCAATCAAACACTCGACTTGCACTATAAAATGCCAAACCCCTTTTAGAAGTATAGTATTTAGTAGGGGGTATTTATTTGCCTACCCTGAAAGCAGCCCCCATCCCCAATCCTTAGCTATGAAATGTTTGGATTTTATTTGAATTGCTTAAAAGTGCAATTTGCAAGGGATTTTAGCGGCTGTCCTCATGCTACAGTTTCTATAATATATATATATATAAGTATATATATGTATGCCAACCAGACATAACACACACGATTAGCAATTGAAAAGGCGCCGGGAAAACCTATTGAATTGCATAGGGGCAACTGCATTTGCATCTGCATTTGCATTTGCATTTGCATGTGGATTTGAATTTGTTTTTGCTTTTGGCTGTCAACATATTTAAAACTTATTCAGGCGGCAAATAAATATTTACACGATGTCGACGAATGGGCGTGGAAATCCGTGCTTAGCCTGTCAAAAACGAGTATAGAAAATGCCCAAAAAATTTGACGGAAATGGGCGAAATGAATGAATGAAAGCGCATTCGAACTGAGCGACGGAAAAGCTTTATCATTTGCGCCCAAAAACTATGCAAATAATTCATTTGACAGACAGGCGAGCAAACACAACAAGCAGTGGCGTAGGGGATGTCCGTTCAGAGGGGATGATGACGATAAAGTGTGAAAATATGCAGCATGCAAAATAGCAAAAGAAATTAAAACAAGCAGCAAGCAGCAGAAAAAAAACTGTTGTCTCTCAAGGCAAGCGTGTGCGCACAAAAGTGTATTTGTGTGAGTGCTGTAAGGGAAGGTAAGGGAAGGGAGAAGGATAGCCAAAGCCTGGCTACACGCTTGTCTGTCGCATTTCTGACTCTGGCTGCGCTGCCAGCCAACAAGTCGACTACCTTCTGTTTGGCATTCATGTATGTGCCTTCCCAAACACGCCCCTCCCCGTACTTCCATTCAACGCCCTCACCTAAACACCCTTCAAATGTTTAGATTTTTGTTTGCTCTCTGTTAAACTGTTTTGGCATTTTTGCTATGGTCTGCAGCTTTCACACCTTACGAACTCAACTGAATAGCAACAGCCGCCCTTCCCGCCAACCCTTCCCTCTGCCAACCTATTGTTTTGGCATAAATTTTGGCTTAAAAGCTAGCTTTAAAATATTTGCAGAAAACAAACAACAAATTGACGTAAAACTCGCATTAAATATGCAACATGTTGTGTCGCATGCGAAAGACCCCGCCCTCCCTCTCCGACCCCCTAACCCCACTAACCAGAACGCCCCGACAAACAAGCTTAAAAATTTTCAGAAAGAAAAAAACCTCAGTCGAGGCATTTTAAATATTTAATGCGCCAACATTATTCGGCAATTGATGGCAGAAACTCTCCAGAGGGAAAGTGGGAGGCAGACAGACATCTGGCAATAGGGGGCGTGGCAGGGTGTGTGCGTACATAAGTGTGTATATAATCTATTAGTTGTGGCCGAGAGCGGAAGTGTTTATATTGTTATACTTCAGCTGTCAGCCAGCATTGAGGAATTCATCTATAAAAGCATTTTCCATGCATTTCCCAGACATTTCCGCAGCATATGGCGTATAAAAAAACTCTTAAAAGATAGATGACAGCGGCCGAGCAGAAATGTAGAAGAAAAAGAGAATGTGAATACTCAAGAACTGCCCCGAATACACTCAGCGGAAAAATAAGAAACAAAACGTAATTCAATTGAAATATTTTTTGCGAAAGAGAATCTAGTATAAAGGCAAGCACTTGGAGAAAAAACTAACTTAGTTTAGGAATAATGGATGGGATATATGTATGAGAAATTTTAAAATTAAATTATAATAATGAGAAATTATGAAAAAAATAATAATAATAAAATTACAAATAGGAAAAGTAGAAGAACAGCAAGAATGTAAGTAAGCCACGCCTCATTTCTCTTAGTGAATCATGCAGAGTGATTTACTTTGAGAATATTGGAAGGGATATATGAATCAGAAATTATAAAGTACAGATACTATAAACTAAAAGCACAAGTGAAAGTAACCCACTCCCCATTTCTCTGAGTGTGACATGCAAATGTCATGCAGCGGCGCGAAAAAGAGAGAGTGAATGAAGGACTTTTTTGTTAGTGTTAGCCAAGAGGCAAGGCACGTGCCTCCGTTGATATCATCGGCGCGGAAATGTGATGTCAATTCAAATTTGTTCAAGTGTACGTGTGTGAGTGTGTGTGTGTGTGTGTGTGAGTGTGTGTTTGCGTGTGGGTGTCTGTACTCATGTGTGTTTCTTTAACGCCTCCCCTCGAAAAGCGCGTTTGCTGTTTTCTAAGCATACAAAACTTTCGTCGAGTGCGTGAGTTCTCTTCATCATCATCTTCATCATTATCAGCGTCATCATCATCATCATCTACATCCCTTGCATCATTATCATCAGCTGCGGCAGCTTCTGGCTTCGGTGTTCCTGTCACGCTTTGATATCCTGCCTCGTGTGACATATCCGTCCGTTGCTGGCAATATGTCGCCTCTGCCACCGCCTCCAGCCCCGCCCACTTTTCCCGGCTTGCAGCTGCTGCGCTTTTGTTTGTCAGCAAACGGTGCTGAAATTTTCTTCTCAATTTTTCTGCAATTGTTGCGAATTTTGCTCTTTTCTTTCAGCTTTTTTTTTTCTTCTTTTTTGTTGTGTGCAATTGAATTAAATGCGACACCAGACAACATTCTGTCTGTGTGTGTATGTGTGTGTGTGCCACCTGAGGCTCTTGAGAAGCTCTCTGCTAGCTGACAGCACACTTCGATACGTGAGCATCAGAAGTTAAGAGTGTCGCTTGTTAACCGGCGAGTTGACAGCTGCTGATAACCGTTTCCCAGATTCGAACAATAATCACGTGGCCTCCATAAAGATTGTAATAGGGATGGCTCACAATGAGAATGTTGTAAGAGTGAAATAAGGAGTGGGCTAAGAAGACATAACATGGCTGCTCAGGCACAACTCGTTGGGAATTATAAATGAAATTGAGTGAATGCTGCTTGAAGAGCTCTAAGTAAGTCTTATACTAATGTATGATGTTGATATCAGGAGTTAATATAAAGAGACATTGCAGAACTAGTTGGGAATTATAAATAAAATTGAGTGAATGTTGCTTGAAGAGATTTAAACTAGTCTTAGACAAATGTTGATATAAGGAGTTGAAGACATAATAAATAAAGTTGAGTGAATGTTAATTAAAGAGATCTAAGCTAGTCTTTTACCCATATAAGAAGATAATTGTTGCAGTAAAGCAATCGGTTGATAATAAGAATTGATATAAGATAAAACTGCATAGACACAACTGGTTGAGAGTTATAAATTACATTTAGCAAATATTGCTTGGAGAGGTCCAAGTTAGTTATACAAATTTATTTAGTAATCACTTGATTTAAAGAATTGACTTTGCATCTATAAGTGGTAACGAATTACAAATAAAATTAAAGCGATGAAAAATGGATTTTGCTTTTAAAAATCTACTCAATTTGCATTTAAAGTATAAGAGTAAAAGGTTGAAAAGGGATACATAGGATAAGCCCCAGCACTATTTAATAATAATTGAAGACCAATATCAACGAACTTAACAGCGCATTATAAATGTATGAACAAGGATTGACTAACAAAGAAAGAGCTGGTATCTATTACAACAAGTTCTTAATTGCCTTGCCAGTTAAGTATCTTTCTTTAATTAACTTTCATTAAACAAACCCGCGTTAAGCCTCTTAATCTTAATTTAAGCAAATTGCAAATCTCCCGTTGTATATCTTAAGCATTAATGCTACCTAAATACATAAAATGTTTTCTAACTCGAAAAACACTTCTCAGGGAAAAAACTGAACCTTAACTTTAGTGCGATATCAATTTGAGAGGTAAAGTAACTTCTTAATTTGAATGGACATAAAAATCACGCGGTTCGAACTCAAGGCGGCAGCGCTTAACTGACGCTGATTAACGCTGTGGCTGTGCAGATACCTCGTTAGGCTAACAGGGTATGGTAGGGTATGCGTATGCGTATGCGAATGCGCCACTCGTTAGACCATTGACATTAAAGTTGATGCCGGCTCGTGGCTAATTTAACGACACCGGCGACATTTCGAGCCACATTTCATGGCAGCAACGACTGTCTGCAGTCCAACACACACACACAAACACACACACAAACAAACACACAAACACACACACACATCAGACACTGGCAATTGGCTAACGGTAGCTGCTGGTAAGACCCTCTAAACACGAGCCAGACATACGAGACATCGACGTCGTCGACGACATTTACAGGTGGTCGTTGCTGCTACGTTGGTCTAATGAATTTTATAGCCAGGAAATTATTATGGCAGGCATCGATGGGCCCGGGTACGAGACGCAGGTGCTGGCTAAAAGACGGTAAAGTTGGTAACGGTAACGGTGACGGTGACGGTGACGGTGACGGGCGGTCGCGCTCACAGCGCAAAGGTAGAACGAGTTGAAATTGGCAATTAACAAACCATTGAATCCAATAAACAGGATTTTAACATTTTGTACAAACACACACATACACACACACAGCAGAAGCCGAAGCAGAAGCAAAAGCAGAGCAGAGGACCAGACAGCAAAGGAAGGCAGCAGAGAGCAGAGCAGAGCAGAGCAGAGCAGAGCAGAGCAGCAGCAGAGAGCAGCTAAAAGGTAGCCGAAGTACAGAGCCACGGCAATTGGTGGGGTGAAAGGGCAGTCGAGTTATTGCGGGAAGGGGGAGGGGAGGCGCAAAGTCAAGAGGAAGGCAGCAACTCGACCAAACAGCCGACAAGCGAATGACGACGCACAGTGGGTGCTATTCGCTATTTCCGTTACATAAATCATCATTACTTGTACTTGTATATATTATATTACTTTTTTTTTATATATAGTATATGACGAATTGTTGATCAGAAAACATTTTCAAATTGTAATTGTTGTACAGTAATTATTTATTATTTTTTGACCTTACTTCGAAATTAATCTAAAATTTGTTTTTTAAATTCTAAAATCTTTTGCATAAACAATTCGGATAAGCTAAATGAATTCCTAATTTAAAATGTTTGATTTTAAATGTTAATTTGTCGAGTCTTTCGCACACAGACCCCACTGTGCTTCGTTAGTTCTCGTCGTCGTGTTTGTTTATATGCCATTTTTGATTATTTTTATGTCAGTGCGTGTGTGTGTATGCGTGGGTGTGTGTGAATGGGAATGTGTGTAGGTGTGTATGTGCATTGGAGGCCAGCCCTTGGCGCCGCTTTATGTGGTGAAAGATGAAGAAGTTGGGGAAGGGGAGGCGGGTTTTCTATGTATTGGTTTTGGAGGCGGGTTCCCGTTGCTTATTGTTGTTGTTGTAATTGAAACCTTTGAAGTGTTGCCTAAATGTTAGTTGAAAATTTAAATGAAAATCAAAACGAAAATGAAAATGGAAATGAAAATACATTTAAATTATTTCACAGTGCGCCCAAATTACAAAATTACAAAATTGCGTTTGTGTCCTTTTTAGTGCAAATGTGTTTTGCTTGGCTTAATGCTCAAAGGAGTTCGAAGGACGAACGTATTTCGTTGGCAAAAGCGACAATTTTAATTGGAAAACCATTTAAAGATTGAAAAGCTCTCTAATGAATGCGTTGGAGAAGAAGATGGAAAGGAATAAAAGGAAGTAAATCTTTTTTAAAGTGTTATAAGAAGAGGTTCCTTTAATTGATAACAGATATGTGAATTTAGACGTTCAAGGATTGGAAATACTAAGCAAATCTTTTTTACGTTCCTTTAATTGATAACAGAAATGTGAATTCTAAATTCAAGGATTCAAGGATTAAGAATCAATTTATTTTTAATAATGGAAGAACTGTGGGATAGAAGAAGAATAATGTTTTAGCAAACTAAAGAGTAAGAAAACTGAATGAATAATTAATATTTTGCATCCTTACGCAGGACTCTCCATAATTAATAAAATAAATAGCTTAGATAAGGTTTCATTCTAACCTTAAGAGAAGCTCCTATTGCAGCCATATCACAGCTCAGTTAAAAGCTTATATAAGAGCGAAACATAATCATTAGATGTAATAGATATAATGACAGTAAAAGCCTAACAACCCGTTTCCTGCCATTCATTCTGGCTTTCAATTTGGCAACACTTCAGGCCCAGAGCTCTGCTATTAAACAAAAGCTATTCATTTGGCAGTCATTTACCTGACCAGGTGGCTGGCTAGGCTCGCTTTCTATAAACCCACTTGAGAAGTCCTGCTCCTGATCCTCCCCCAACTCCTGTGCCTCCCCTCCCTCGTTCTCTCAATCATTAGAGCAAATATCTTAATGAAGCTGTTGGAATTTTTAATGAGCAAAACTCTGACAATGGCCGAAATACACTCGACTGTACAATAGATCATACGGACTACTCGGACCACAATGCGAACCACTTAAACGTACTTAGCAGCTGCATTACCGCAAGTCCTGCGAGTCCTGCGAGTCCCGCCAGCTGCCTCACATATGCTGCGCAGCGGATTATTAAATCAAATTAAATTAAATTAATGCCGCTGATTAAAACGTAACGCGACGCAAACAAAAGCCACGCAAATGAAACAAAAGCGAAAGCTCAGAAGCCGAGTGGAAGAGAGAAGGCAGGTAGGGAGGTACGGTGAGAGAGGAAGAGGGAGAGAGGGGTGGAGATCCTAGCGACGTGAACCCAACAGTCAACATAATCACAATAAACGCACGCATGTGAGTCCTTGGAATGGAATCACAAAGAACTGAACGTCGAACCGCTCCGGCGCCCGGAAATGTGCAAATTTGCAATCAGCATAAAAATTACATTAAAATTCAGCTCCGAGAAGGCCAGAAAAAAAACAACGCAGCGAACCAGACTGTTGGCCAGGCCCTGCTGCTCCTCCGGACCAAATGACAAACTTTATGTGTGGATATTTAAATAAAATTATTTCGGGCTAAAGACGAACAAAACAAAACTCTACATTTGCCTCGTAGCTGTCGAAGATTTAATACCCTTGCCAATTTCAGTAATTCCTATCATTTAGTTAGAGCTACAAATAATTCCCTTGGTATCTTATGGATAATGAAAAGTTCCTATGTAAGATAAAACATAATCAGTAAAAATAAACAACAGGCTACAAGAAGAACAACCAACAAAGGCTTGCATCAATGACATAATCGTAAAACACACTCAGTAAGGGTTTTTAAAGGCAAAAATAAAGACTGAAGGCAATGCATTTAATAAAAATTCCTATTGTATATAAGATTTTATAATTGAAATACAAAACACACTTTTAAGAATATTTCCTCTTAAATATTCTGTTATTGATAAAGAATAGTTTCTATATAAGAAATAGTAATCTGGATCAACTTATTGACCTCTCAATGCATATCGAGTGACAGCATCGTAAGACCCACTCAGTAAGGGTATTAAAAGAAAAGAAACGACATGCCAAGACTTTTCTTATCTGGAGCCTATGGCAGAGAAGCGTGAACAGGAATTCGGCACCAAGTACCTCCCATTTGGCAGTTAGCAGTTGCTGGGTTCCAACGTTCCCCCACTCCACTGTAGCCACTGTTCCCCCTGTGTTCCCCTGTTCCACATGCTAGTCAGTTCCACTGTTCACAGTTACTCCCAGCTTTCAGTCACACGTCAGTGACAAAACGGAAAGTGATTAAAATCGCATTTAATGCGCAAGCGACGCGTTTATCGAAAAGGGGGGTAAATGGGTGCAAGAGGGGGATTTTTGTTGTTGTTGTTGTTGTTGTTGTTGTTGTTGTTGTTGTTGTTGTTGTTGTTGTTGTTGTTGTTGTTGTTGTTGTTGTTGTTGTTGTTGTTGTTGTTGTTGTTGTTGTTGTTGTTGCCGTTGCTGTTGCTTTTGTTATTGTTGTGGCTGGTGGTGGTGTCAGTGGTGCTGGGGGTGAGATTACTGTAAGTGTTTGCTATATTGTGTGTTTAGGACTTGCCCGGAAAGATCTTCGAGGGTTGGAGATTGGTTTGGGTTGGGTCTACTGACAGAGCATTGCGCTAATCAACGGGAAATTGACACGCGACCCCGCCCAAAACCCAATATATATTAACTCATACATATTTAAACACACACATATACACATATATATATATATATATATTTTTTGAGCTAAGTTATCTAAATGGGAAATGAATGTCTTTTCGATATTAGCATGGAAAACATATTGAAAGCGTCCATTGCTTGTTTTCGGCGGAAAGTCTGGATTGTTAAGAACGTGGTGCTTAACATTCTTGAAGTTTTTCACATTTTATTGTAGAGGAAATTATGGCTTGAAATGGAAGCGAAAACAAAACATTGCTTTAAACCAACGATTTCACTTTGATTATAAATTATACATTTGTTTTACAAACTGAATTTCCTATAGGTTGAATACTTTATTGTTCACTCTTAATCGATATAGCGATATTTTATATATAATATAGTTATACTTTATAAATAATAATTTAGTCTATTGTGCTCGGCCCTGCTGCTGTTCAGCTTTTCCCCCACTAATGGGAAATTTGGATACCAGAACTCTTAAGATGTACAAAATATGCTCATCAAATTAAAGTCTGCTCTTGGTAACAAGCAAACGGAAAGAGTTATCCATTTTTCGAAAGAAACTCGATATACAAAATCGATATAGTTCTTGCTCTTATAAGTGTTAGCTTCGACGCGATTACACATTCGGACAAACGAACAGACGGAAGGTCAGGGCTATTGATCCTGATAAACATAATGTAAAAAAAACATTAATGTAAAAAAAACAGTTTTGTGTCTCTAATAATGTCCATCAGCTTCCGCATGTCTAATACCCCTTCTTCTACAGTCATCTACAATGCTTGTCATTGAATTTATGCAATCTACGTGTAGAGCAACAATGAAGAGGAAGAAAACACCGCCGGGCAGATGCTCTGTTACGATTAGTGCAAACAAAAACCCATCATTATTAACTTGAATGCAAGGAAAACATGAAAATCCTTTTTATCACCAAACGCACATCGTTCATCATTTAAAATGAGAGAAAAGGCCGAAGGATCTGGAGAGAGGAGTTCATCGGAAAACTCGCGTGTTCAGCTGTTGCAGATCAGCCGCTACCTGACATCCAGTTAACAGCACAACCTGCAGCGCGGCACACACACATACAAATGGAATACAAATACAAATACAAATACAGACAAACAAAAAAAGAGGGTCTAAGCCATTTAAAGAACTGCCGTGAAAACTAGAAACGAAACGAAACGAAACGCAACGAAATTGTTTGTTTGACAAATAGAATTTCCATAGCATTAGTCGAAAGCCGTCAATAAAGATTAGATCTCTGTGTGCGTGTGCGTGTGTGTGTGTGCTGTAAACGGAGATTGCATTTGCTCTCATAACAGAAAAATTAAACCGAAATGCTGGCTGTCGAGCAACCCCTACGTGCCTGTTGCCCAGGGTACCCTGCGGTACGGCTCATTAACGACAGCTGCTCAACAGGCACGCCGATTGGGCCGAGGGAGGGGAGCAGGGAGTCTCTGTTGCTGTTGCTGTTGCTGTTGCTGTAGCTGGCAGCTCATGCAGGTTTTGCCCACCTCAACTACCTGATCAAGGTAGCGAGCCCTACCGACCTGCTCCCAAACATAATAATCAGCGGACCTCCTCGTACAGAGAGCGCTTATTATGCCTGCTTCTGTTTAAATGTGGAGAGACTTCGCCTGGCCGTTCGCTCTCCCCCTCCCCCCAGCCGTTCCGTTTTCTTTTTGCACCTTGCAACTTGTTGCATGCCACCGCAATACCGAAGCAATCATATGCCGATTGTCCTCAATTCCTGACAGCTGTTTCTCTCGGGGCATCGCCTTGATCTGTCCCTTTGTTTTGTTTTGTTTTGCTTTCTGCTGCGCAATCATCTGTTTTTGTTTCTTCTGATCCTGTTCCACTCCTTCCGTTCCTTTTTCTCTCCGGGCTAGGACAACTCTTTTGCCTGCACAGTTATTTAAATTTGTCTTGCGGTTTTCTCTGCCGACGACCTTATTGTCAATCATCTGTTACCCGTTGTCTGCTGTCTGCTGTCTGCTGTCTACTGTCTGCAAATGCTATTAAGATTCTTTCTTCAGATGCACGTAAGGATGTGGTTGGGCACCCCGGGGCTCCCGACCGAAGGATCCGAGGAAGAGCAAGCGAACGATCGTTTAGAGAGCTTGAGTTCCTATTCGAGTTCCATGAACCGGAATACACTCTCGAGCTAATCGCTGAGTGTTATATAATTGGGGATCAGCTGCAGTACTCTTCCAGCCAGATCTTAGATCAACTAATTCGGCACACGGAACGAACTTTAAATATACCAGAGCACACGAAACCCACTTGCAAGATCGTTCAAGCAAGAGACTCTCGAGAGCTGATCCCAATGTGAAATACGAGAGCAAAATAATTGAAGTGGAACAAAGGCTAGTAAATTGTCAAGAAAATAACACATTTCGGTTAAGTATTCAGTTACTCTCATGGAGAAAAAATAAAACGGCCTTGTAGATCGGAAAGAAGAAATACTTGAGGCAGAACGCGTCCCAAAATTTATTAATTGAGGTTGAGGTATGGGAAAGTCGGGTGATCAACAAATGTGTAAAAAAGTTATGCGAAGAAATTGACAAGAGCTTCAAAACTTGTTCAAGGGTCTGGTTAAGTATGTATTTCGCTCTCGCTCTCGCTCTCTCCCTCTGTCTGGCTCTCTTTCTTTCCCTCTTATTAAAATAATTGCTGATGCTATTGATGGCAGAGAAACTAATTAAACTCGGAGGAATTCATTTTCAAGGGTGTTAAGAAACCGATTTAAAATCTCATTCCAATAAAATTCCTTATCAGCTTTCTCAAATTTCCTACCCCTCCCCATTCTCGTCTCTGTTTCTCATCGAACGGTTCTTATCACATATTTTTAAGTTGTTGCTGAAAACTTCGGCGCACAAACAACTACTAACTTCTCCCTATTGCTTACAATTGGATTTGTTCTGAAGCAAGAGTGGGTGGGTTGCATTTTTGGAAGAAGGATGAGGGGTGAGAAACTATTATCTGTGGCTTATATGGCTGTTGCTTTGGCTGTTTTATCTCCACTCGTCACAGCAAAAATCAATTTCCATCTAAAATGTTCGTCTGCTGGATTTTCATTCGAACTTTTTACCTCACGTTTGTAAACAAAACGTTGCCGCAACCCCTTCCCCTTCCCCTTGCCATTCACCGCAATAGGAGAGACATGGTTGAGCGGGGGGGCATGGTTTCGAGGGGCCGCGCCCCCACCGACAGCCTACGAGAATTTGACTAAACACTTGTAAAAAATACATAACACCCCCGACCAGAAAAAAACGAAAAACGATAAACGTAAAACGAACTCCATAGAGCTTGCATGCATACAAATACAAATACACACTTGCGTGCATGTGTGTGTGTGTATTTGGCCAGTCGGTGAAGTGCACTTCAGCAGCAACAGCAACAGCAACAACTAAAACTACCAACTGATAGCCCAGTATTTATTTTTTTGGAAGGGAAGAACTCTCTCTTTCTCTCTTTTTCTTTGACTCTCTCGAATGCTCTGGCGCTCTTCCGCAGCGCATGTGCAGTGCGTGAGAGCGCATTGAATACGGAAGTGTGAAGAATACTGGGAAATTTCATAAGCAGAGGCGAACGGTGAGAGCAATGAGCGAAGTGTGACTTGGGTATGAGCGTGTGTGTGTGTGTGTGTGTTTGTATGTTGGTCTGATAGGGTAGCAAACTTCCCACCAGGGTGTGTTCAACTCTTGATGAGCAGCCGCTAAAATATCCTGCATGAAAATGTTCTCACGCTGCCAGAGCCGCCTGCCTCCCCTCCCTTCCCCTTCCATTCCCGCCGCTCCACTCCTGCTGCCTTCTGCTGCTGCTTCTGCTGCTGCTGCTGCCCGATTGCCTGTCCCATTCCATTGCCTTTTGTCCCCTTCCCTTTCGCCTTCGCCCGTTTTTGGCTGCCATTTCGCGTGGCTTTTAAAGTTCCTTCTTGGTTTTTTTTTTTGTTTTTTTATTTATTTTTTTTTTTTGTTTTTGCGAGCGCTTTCAATTTGATGCCCGAAACGAAATACTTAATTTCTTGTCTAACTTCCGTTTTCTCAGGCACTTGAGCCTTAGAGGCTGGCTTAAAGCCAGGTCCTGTCATGCGGCTGCGCGCGCAGTCAGCAAAATTTAAAGAGGAGCCGCTGGCACGCGGTGCCAGGACGAGCCAGCACGTATGTCCATGCCCATATGTGTGTGTGTGTGTGAGTGTGAGTGTGAGTGTGAGTGTGAGTGTGTCCCGGCCTGTCAGTCAGCGTGTCCGCCTGTCCGCTCCTCCTGTCTATAGTTGTATCTCTGTCTGTGTGTATCACAGTTTGTACTTAGCGCCAGATGTTGCATGTTGTTGTTGTTGTTGTTGTTGTTGTCGTTGTCGTTGTCCTGGCGGTACAATTCCTTTTGCCTGTCTCTTACGCAAAATCAAGTTTCCAAGTTCAAACAGTTAGGCAGACAGACAGACAGACAGACAAACAGTCTATATGTACATGCCACGTAGTCAGGATCTAAAGGACTACACGCGGCAATTAACCATGTGAATTTGAGTGAGACAGTGTGAGAAAGAGAGAGAGGGAGTGATATGCTCACACTTTTCTGTTAATTTTCATAAAAATTATTTTAATGTCTTTCCACATACATATGTGTGTATGTATGTAAATGTAAAGTGCTGCGCCTCCTTTTTAACGCATTGTTGGCTTTTCTCCTTAATCCGTTGCCTGTGTCCTCTGCAGCTTGAGGTAGGACCCCGAACTAAACCTCAAATCCTTCTCTCTCTCTATGTGTGTGTGTGTGTGTTTGTGCTTATGTGTGTGTAAGTGGCACTGCGAAGTCGAATGCGACTGCTAATGAGCAGGCGACAAGTTGCTGGCGAGGATTTAACACAGTTAAACAGAATAGAAAGGACACAGAAGAGAAAACTGGAGCTGGGAGTGAGTCCTGGCCAGCAATTAGATGTGGCTAAACAGCAGCTGCAGCTTTATAGGGTTTGTTAGCTAAGATAAGGGATATAAAAGATAATGGGATAATGCAAAAAAGATGGCCACTAAAGTTGGCTACTTAAAATATTATATATAAAAACAAAAGGCTTAACTACAATAATTGAAGAAAAACAACGCTTATCTAGAAAGAAAATACTTGCTTATAACTGAATAGTCAACTATGTAATATATTACCATACATATAAAAGGGGAATGTAACAGCCCTGAACTACAGTGTATAAAGCCCTTCAAGGCGATTATCTAAATCTGAAAGCAGCAAATTGAAACTTCACAACTGTCAAGGCAACACGCACATCTCATCTATAAGATTATCTACCTGCCGTATGTCAATATAATGCCGGCTGTCTCCATAAGAAAGAAAAAAAACCCAAGCACCCTCAGCGAGCAGCAGTACCGAGAAACACCACCAAGACTACCCTCCTGAATTCCAGCTTTGTACGGTTTATAGGTCCAGGGCAACACCCTTAAATCTGGGAGAGACTCATTAAGTCGACATTACATCTAATTAAAATCTGTGCCGAGATGTGCCTAAAATTTCATTTAGCCTCAACCTGCGCCTAAAGCGCTTTAAACGCTTTTCTATCGACTTTCTGAGGGGTTGGTCAGTTAGCTACCCCACCCCTCATCCCCTCAACCCCTCACCCAGACCTCCTATCGAATTAGTCCAGGTTCACACTCCGCGTTTAATAACATTTAGAATTTTTAAACAGGACCAAATCGAATTCGAGTGCCGCGGCGCTACTTTAAAGCGTTGGCAATTCAATAAGCCAAAGCCAATGAGCTTTGTAAACGTGGTCAGGACCAGGCAAATCGAACTGTAGCTCTACCAACTTTTTTATTCAGCTTAAAGTCTACTGCTAAAAGCTTTCACAGGCGCATTCAATATTTCTCTTAGCTCCCCTTTTTTTTTAAGGGTTTTCTGCCCGCAAATAATTTCATAAACGCACCGCCGTGTGTCCTTTTTATCCTGCAACCGCACACGGTTCGTCGTGTTGCCGACGCGCGCGTCGGTTCGTCTGCTAACTAGGGTTGAGTCGGCAACAAGAGGAGGGACGCGGGACGAGGCAGCTCCTCGCAACAGGAGCAACAGCAACAGCAACAGCAGCAGCTGCCTCCTGTTTGGCGGCTCGGCGAGTATCCTGTCGCCTGTTTTTGGGGTCGGGTCAGCTCATCGCATTCGGAGCACTCGTGTTATCCTTTTTATTACGTGTATACACTCGC
This sequence comes from Drosophila pseudotalamancana, assembly GCA_037075185.1. Taxonomy (NCBI): domain Eukaryota; kingdom Metazoa; phylum Arthropoda; class Insecta; order Diptera; family Drosophilidae; genus Drosophila; species Drosophila pseudotalamancana. The sequence goes on along the minus strand of JBAMCK010000001.1, from coordinate 1,318,650 downwards.
TCGCCGAGCCTAAGCCATCCCCTCTCTCCACCACCCGCTTCTACCCATACTTTGCTTCCCCCTCTGTCTGTTTTTCCGAGCGCTGCTTTTTGCTCAGTCGCCGTCGCAGTCGCAGTCGCAGTCGCAGTCTGAAGTCGAAGTCCCAATGCCAATGCAAAATGTCAAGTTCAGTTCAATAACAACGCAAACAACACGATTCGCCAGATGATGGTAATTGTATATATATTTATATAAGGCATATAATATGTAGATATAGCTTTATATAGAACTGAGTGTAAAGTGAAATGGGTTTTCAAATAATTCTAAGGGAGCAATTTTCTACGTTATTAAATGCTAAGTTAAGTGCTTCTTATAAGCTGTTAATTATTTAAAATGTGTAAAACTAGTTAATTTATTTAAAAAGAAAATGAGCCTAAGAGAGAGAAAATGCAATAAATAGGCTCAATTGGCAGCAAGTGGATTACAGAGTGCGTCGAAAACAGATCTCCTGCTGGTTTTTCTTTACCCCTCTACTTTTTAATGGAGCCACGCCCCCTTTTGATGTTATTGGCCCTAGAGCTAATTTGACAAATGTAACGGATTGGTCACACTCCCAACGAAAACCAAAACCGAAATTGAAATCGAAAACGGAATAAATGGAAAAGTGGGAAAATGGAACAAAGCGGAGATTGTGAACCGTAACAGAACCGCAACCAGAAATCGAAAAATTACAATTTAGAGAATCTAATACAAAAGAGGAGTGAAAACCGTTCACCACAAGGTTGAGTGTAAAGCAAGTGTGTGTGCGTGTGTGTGTGTGCGTGTGTATGGGAAGATGGTTCTTATCCGAATGGGAGGTTTTTAGGTCTCTGTCGAAAAGTGTCGTCGAGGTTCACAAGTTGCTGCCTCTGCTACAAATGAGTTATGAAGTGGATTTTGTGGTATTAGGTTTTATTTGCCACACGTCTTATGGAGCACCTGGTGGCAGGCATTAGCATACCAAAAAGTGCGAGGAACAGAAACAGAAAACAAATGCCTTATGGCTGGTAATCCTTTGCGCGATAAACAGCTGTGAATAATTCATGTGGATGCCAAACAAATGAGCAAAGGTAAAGCTCTGAGCACAATTTGTAGGTCATTGGGTCATCTTTTCGCTAAAATGACAAGCAAAGAAAAACACACCCCAAGACTAACTCGCCCCAAAGGTTGATTGTGGGGGTTGCTGGCCAAAAAACCAATTAGATTATATCGGAAGGTTTCAGCATAACGAACTTCATTGGACAATAGCATAATTATGCAATGAGCAACCCCTCGAACTGCGAGTCGCAAAAGCCCAGCAGATGTTATCGTGGAAACGTTTACCGTTCGACAGCCCCCCAAAAAAGTTGTGATCAAAAAAAGTTATGATGAAACACGCGACACAGACCAGGGTTCTTTATCCCTCATTCTCTCTTCCTCTCTCTCTCTTTCCCTTAGTCATATGCATATTGAGATTTCTGCCCCTATCAGAACGAGAGTCTATATTTTATTTCGGCATGGGGCTAGTCGCTGACCAGTGGTCGAAACCCTTGAGAACAAGTTTCGATCAAACAGGTTTCTGCAGTTGCATGCCACACACACACACACACAGATTACACACACCCCTTGTTGGTTGCTTCAAGTCAAAGGCTTACACATTTCATTGATGTAGCTGATGCATTGCGAACAGAACAGGGCTGGGGCTGAAACAGCATAGGGTATTAAGTCCGCGTGACATTTTTTAAATTAAACAACATCCAACAATAAATAATAACAACTTGTTAGCGACAGCAACAGCAGCAGCAGCAGCAGTAGCTGTATATAAAGGTAATCCCTCGCTTAGGGTTGCTGCATTTGATTAAAGGCTTAAGGGTGGCACGAGAGCAAAGAGGGTTGACCGGATGAATGCACTAACAAGAGGGCACAAATGCTTTGCTGACCGGCACTTTCAAATATCTAAACATTAAACTGACCAATGAGTAGTCGGACCTAACCTCCAAATGAGCCTACGTCGAACTTACGAGCATAACCAATGTCAAGGACTTGCCTGATATTAAAGGTATTTTTAGGACTGTTGAAAGGGCTTCCACTTAAGATCTCTAATTAATAAATTACGTAAAAAACGTGCGTCAATAAAATGTAATCCTTCATTAAAGGGAATCATAAAGGGATCATCTATAAGGTCCATAAACTGCTAAAATACCCTTTTTAATTTTCAAAATAGAGACAACAGATACTAGCAGATCACTCATGTATTTCCCTCGTTTTGGGTAAGTTTTGGAAATCCTATTCAAATATACCAAAATCCTTAAATATACAAGAAGAAGAACCCGCAAACCCCTTTTGTCTTCCAGCATCAGCTGTATCAAAAATAACATGTTTGCATAAATATTTCTATAAGATATTCCAATTATGAAAATTCCTTTGTAAGAAGCATTCCTTAAAATTTTCTTTGCTACCCAAGAACTGGGGATCCGCGTAGGACTCACCCAGTACCAGACTCCAGCTTCAACGAACAGGACTCCATTACAGCTTTAAGACTTTTTAACTGCATTTGACTTGAGTTCAAGCTTAAGCCTCTACCACAATCGAACCCACCTGCATTGAGCCCAAAGCGTTTGTTAGTGTGTAGCTTTTGACTCGACTCGTTTCTTCTTCTTCTTATTTTGCTTCTGCTTCTTGCTTGCGTTGTGTGGCAACCCCTCTTTAATGGCTCGTCGATGGTTATGAATGCATAATTTCATTCAAAAAATTGCTGTTTCCTTTTCTTTTCTTTGAGTTACACTGCCCCGACTTCACTCTCGTCCTCGTCCTCGTCCTCGTCCTCCTGTCCCCCCGGTCCTGCTCGTCGTTCTAGTCCTTTTCGTGGTCCTCGTTCTCGACTCCTTGCCTGCTGCTGTCGCCTGTGCATATTTCACCGTGAGGCACACACAAACACGGACCATAATTTGACTGGCTCTGGCTCTGGCTCTGCCTCTGGCTCTAGCTCTGGCTCTGCCTCCGGTTCGGGGTCTGTTACTTCTAGCCCTTTACGCACACACGTCCTTTATTACAGCCCACATTCCGTTCCCCCTTTCTGTCCTTTGAACCGGCTGTCCTCATTGGGTATTGAATATGTTAGGGTAAAGAGCTCTGCCAAATCTGGTTTATAGTCGCGCTTATAAAAAATAGAAGAAAACAACAGAGCCAACATCGAAACTCCCCACTTGCAGCCGCACAGCCGGGGTTCGGGTTCGGTTTGGGTTCGGGATCGGGTTCAGTTTGATTCGGTCCTTAGGCCGAGACCAGGGGCCAGTCTATGTCGACTAGAGGGCTGTGCTAGCCGCTACTCTAATATCTACATAAATACATGCAACACGCTGCTTCCGGTGTTGAAAGTTCCATTTCACAAAAGTCCATGACTTGATGTTGATTTTGATGATGATGGCAACGGGCACGGAACGTAACGCAGGACTATGCCTCTTCTCGATAAGGAGCGGAACGTCGGTGGTGGGGGTCGGAAGGAGCGTGTGAAGGACGCTAGCGTAAAAAGGGGACGCCTGGATAGTTCCGAATACAGTGGTTCCAAGCTTATACGAAACTGTGAGTTAAGTAATGCAGAGAAAGTCAATCTCTCTGCACTCATTCAACTCTTATCTTTGTTAGAGATGTCCACCTGAGCATCCTTCTTAGAGAACCGATACTCTCTATAGACGATAACGTGAATGTTCCAGACGTTATTCATTGTAAAGATGATCTAAGCAAACGCTAACTGAAGATAATATTTAACGAGAAGATAGTTTTTCCTCGATCAACGCGGCTAAGCTAGTTTTCAATTAATTTCTACATATTTCAGACGGGTTTCTACCTCTTTGTGACACTGTGCTGGCTTCACCCCCGCCAGTTTTCTTAACGGCACCTTGACGGAAATCGGTTTCGGTCTCCAGCTCGTGTTTAGTCTCACATTAGCGTTTCGCCCGCTCGCCGCAGCGCGTCCGCCGAGTGGTAAACGACGCCGTTTCGGATTTGTGCACGGGTTTGGGGCTGGGAAGGGTGCTCCGGGCATTCCGGGTACTACTCCGAGTGCTCAAGCCCGGGGCGGCGTCTGCTTTGGATTAGGGGTGTGGCTGCTACCCCTGCCTAAGTCCGACTGCCCGTCCCTGTAGCTGCGGCTGTTTGTTTGTTTGGCTGCCGTTCGCTGGCTTCGCTCCAACGTTGACGCCCCCCACATCCCCACCCACTCCATTCCCCCCTTAAGCCACGTCTGTGGCGCTCGCCGCTGCCGCTGCCGCTTGAACGCATATTGACGCTTATTAATATTTACATTTTTATTTGTACTTCATTGCTTGTGTGTGGGTGTGTGTGTGTGTTTGTGGGTGTGTGTGTGTGTGTGTGTGGGTGTGGGTGTGTGTTATTTTTCCTGCCAAACTTCGGAACAATTTGGGTGCCGTTGATTAAGCGCTCAACAATGTTGCGACAACAATGAACAAAAAAATGAAATAAATGTTTCTGATTGCTCCCTTTTTTAATTGTCAAACAATTTTAGCCTGTTGTGTCGCGGTTCAACATCCAATTCAATACCCTGTCACAATTAAAAAAGCCAAAGAGGGTTTTATACACATAGTACATTGGTATAGGTGGAACTTCTATACTTGCTTTGCAACAGAGATAGCCTCAAAGAACTCAGGAACTATGCGAGCTAGATAAACAAGCTTTGGGTTATGGATTTCTAAGGCTATTTACTGAAGTTCTTACCTTAGAAAATGTATAGACTGCGTACAGAATCTCAAGGATCTCAGAAACTAAACCCTAAGACTAACTTAACATAACGTCTTGAAACCTTAGGACTGGTATATGGGGTCTCAAAACCAAAAATCTTCCTTAATGGATCTTGTGATATGAAATTCTATCTATAAGCATTGTAGTGCAGGGTATTTCCCAGCCACTGTTCTTGACTTTCGGCCATGTTGCCTGCAATTTGTGGCAATAAAATGCGGAGTCCATAGATTTACAATTTACGATTTGCGCTTTTCCACTCGTAATTGGCTCCGTTCGCCATATGGGAGCTCCATTAAAGTGGGAATCTGTGTAATATAAATATTTTTATGCCTTTCTGCGCCCAATTTAATTAAAATGTAGTACAAAAAGTTTCCGTTTGCTCACATTGCAGGTAAGGCGCGTAACAGCTGGAGAGCTTCTCAATCTGAATCCTACCTCAAATATGCTTCCCTGTTGAGTGGAGTGGAGTGGAGGGAGAACAGGACTTGTGCACGTGTCCTTGAGCCAGAGCTTAGTTGACGTTGACGTTGACGTTGACATGGACTATGTGGTGTGTGTGATGCGCGTGGTGCGTGTGTTGCAAGTGGTGAGAGGAACCCCTAAACCACTTGAATTGTTTGCACAAATTATTTTGAAATATTGCATGCGCCTTGCGTTCATTTCCACGCGACTTTTGTTACACGGTGCAACCCCCTCGAATGACAGGGAGGGGAGGTGGGACCTCTGCTACCCTCTAAACTATACAAAATATTCCGTTGGGTATTTTTTGTCGTTCGGCTTCGCTGCGGCATGTCCTTGAACACAAATGTTGCATTCGGAGCACAGCATGTGGCATTTCTAACGCACTTAGAAAGGATTAGTCGTCCTTCCTTTCGCTCGTATATTGATGCGTTCCTCTACGCCTTGATGGTCACTGGTGGCTGGGCCATTAAAACCATCCGATATCCATTCGCAAATGGACGTGCCGCATTAGGCGGGCAGCACAGAAAAGGAGGATCAGACAACTGTTATTTATGAAACAAACGAAATGAAATGTTTTTTTCTCCGGCCTTAACCAATTTGCAATCTTCTCGAGCTGACGTGAACTGCAAATTGAACCAACCAAAAGTCTGCTCCATTTTTCGGATATGAATAAACCCTGTGTAGTATTTCACGCTCTGGAGAGCAAAATATTTGCAATTTACGCTTTGTGCGCATATTCGTAACCTTCTCACTGGCTGCTTGATTCGTTTGCACTGTATAAACAAAAAGTTCTGCAGCAGCAGCATGGAATGTAACACAAATATCATCACATCACATTGCAGTGACACACATTCAATGCTTATAATTGAAATGTTTACCTTTATATTTCGAAGTACACCTTCGAGTTTACCTCAAGTACAAAATAATTCTCTAGTGCTGCCCTTTAGCTATTGACTCAAGCACTACACGCATAGGAATTCATAAATTATTTATTCATCTCGAGAGTTGAGCTCTACGTAGAGTTCTATCAGAGAGACAAATGCTTAGGTATGTCGACAGCAAAAATATGAAGACATTTGTATTCATTAACCCGCACAATTGCTTTGACACTAAAGACCCCCTCTTCCCCTTGTGGGTCTTCCAAAAGGGGGGTACAAATTGCCATTAACATAATTTATATACTAACAAAGACGTCGTCGTATAACGATTTACATAACAAGCTGCTTTTGCTGCTTTTGCTGCTTCTGTTTGTTGGCCAATAGATTTTGATTAATCCACGACAAGGTGCAGTCGCATGTATGACTCCCGCCTACACCTACACCTACACCTACACCTACACCTACACCTACACCTGGGCTAACGCTAATTGTTAGTCAGCCAAGGCGACGAAAGCATAAACCATAAAAATATCAACTACCTAACGGTTATGCCAGAGAAAGATAGAGATAAAGAAAGATAAAGAGAGAGAAGCGAGTAAATTATGTTGAGGGAAAAATAATTTGGTCACGTGCATTGAAATCGAAGCCAGGCACAAAAATGTTGTCTACAAGGGTCCACGTTTAGCCGAGCAGCCATTTCCATTAGATCTGGCAACCCCCACGCACACTATCAGCCACAACCTCCAACCCCCAGCTGAGTTGCTTGTGTTCTGGCTGGCAGCTTATCAGCCGCAAAGGTCTAAGTCGAAAGTGAAAGTCTGGCAAACCGGGAAGCGTAATGAAAATAGATTTTCTTCCCAGCTTTCTTTGGCACACAATTTTCCCGAGGGGTGGACGGTCAGGGTTGTCCCGGACAACCGACAGTCAGATAAGCATCTTAAATTGAATTGAAATACAATTTCCTACTTTTTCTTCTTCTCGTTATTATATAGCATATTTTTGTGCTGTGAGCAATTAGCGAATAGTTGAATTTGGTTGGAAACCCTGGCAACCCCTTAACCGCGTTGACGGGGGTAGAGGGTAGTTTTGAGTGCAGGTGTTAAGTTGTTACTTCCTGCCGTTTGACACTTGACTTCGTTGAATGGGAGTGTGGAGCAGTTAACATTTTTGGATTCCGCTAATGAGCAATGTCTGTGCGACAGGTAAAAATACCTAAGAATACAATTGTGGTCAGTCTCAATTTCAAAATACGGCTAGACATAAAAAACGATGTAAAGAAAAAATCTGGGAACGAAGCTTACTTATAAATAATATCACAATGCATAAGGGTAGTTTTTTCATCCGAAAACAGCTCTTATTTGTACTATTTGCTCTCTGTATAATAAGCACAGAAAAAAAAAACAAGACAAAACGAATCCAAAATCCAGAATGCTTGCCCCGAAGCCCAAAATCCTGTCGCTCGCATGTGCAATGGAGCTCGTGTGAAGGTCCTGCGAGCGAGGTTTCGCATGCATCTCACGTATGCGTTTAATTTTTTGTTTATAAGACCCCCTCCCCTCCCTCCTACTTTTGGCACGCCCACTCAATATAGACACGCCCCCGATCGGCGTATGGCACTTGGGGACTTGTTGGGGTAGAACTTTGGCCTCGGGCTTCGAGCGTTGTTCCAAACGAAATTTTCGTTTATTTCAGGCCAATTTGGGAATGTAATAACATTTTGATAAGGTGTGCTCTCACATGATATAATATCATATTATACGTCATAATCTTAAGTATTTTTCATTGTTCCAGAACTTCTTTTAAGAGGGCATAGTGCTGAAATATGTTCTTGATTAAACTTGAATAATTGTTGAAATAATTGGAGTATTGAGTGTAATCTTTGTCTAAAGAGTATTGACGTGACGGTGTGGATAGACTGTTTCCTCTTTTGATGTCCTTTTTATTTCATTTTTTTCTACTTTGGGTAAATCAGATGTGAAATTCTATGCATGAAGGCTTAGTGGCCAGCTCCATGGATCCTGGACCCAGGAGTCTGCACATGAAAGCAAAGGTCCTTGCTTGGTAGGTTTGTCTTTCGCTTAATGATTATACATATGTCCAGACACACATATATTATATATATATATATATTTTTTTTTTCTCTCTCTCTCTCTGGAGGCTACGACTTATATCCGATTACAACACCACAATTTTTTTGTATTTTTTTTTTTTTATTTTTGGGTGGTTGCAAGTGACGCGTTTGTGGCTTTTTTTGTAGACGGTCTTTATAATGAAGCTTATATGAGAAAACTTTCAAATTTAATAAATTTAATTTAAAGTAATTTCCCTTAAAATAGATTCCATTTTTCGTATGTCGCATAAAAGTATTTAAAGCATAGATTTCTTGTCATAGATACTTCTACTCTCTAGATACAAATACTTTAAGAGCAATCGCCAGATAACATCTCTCTTTAAGGAGAACATGATATTTATGGTTCTGATATCTTCATTTATGCATCCCATTTCTTTTATTACTAGATTTCCTGGTATTCACACGTCTCGTTGGACTCCCCAAGTCCGTCTGCCCAAACTGTTCCACTCATCATCAGACTGATTACATATTTATTACGTTTCTCATGCACAACTTTTGAGCTTGCCACAAATTCCTGTTTACTGTTATGTGCCGCCCTCTCCTCCACATAACAGTGTGTGTGTGTGTGTGTGTGTGCGTGAGATTGTGCGTGCGTGTCGTGACATAGGAAAAGAAAACTATAATTACGACAGAGGCAAACCACAAGCCCCTCAGACAGTGACGAGAAGGCGTCAGTCAATGTTGGCAAAGTAAAGGCTCAAACGAAGAAATTAATATTTTAATTACAACACATTTAACATGCGATTATGCGCTTCAATGAACTTTTACTTGTGGCTCAAACGGGGTGGCTAACAGACAAACTCACACAGACAAACTCACATAGCGTAGCAAAGAAAGGTGTACAGTGTGCACACATGCACAGCGCAAAAAGTGTCTTAACTTATTACAGGACTACAGCCTAACGCGTCACATCCGCCACACATCTGTTAAGCGGAAGCAACTCCAAGAGCAGCCGCTGTAATAAGAGCAGCAACAACAACTGTAACAGTCGCTGTAACGAGGCTTAATAAACGGCATGAACTAAGCCCAGCACGTACTGCACTTTAATTACAGCCGAGCCGAGCGAACCCGAAGAGCATTGGTCACTCGGCAACAGACAGAGAATAAACACACACCCAAACAAACACACACAACGAACGAATGCTTTCATTAGTTTAACAGCGCAGCTAAGCTGCTTCAACAGTGACTGCAATGGACAGCAGCTAAGTTAACAGACAGCTTCTAAATGCCGTCGCTGCCAGTGCTACACCCGCGGTGACTCTGTCGCTGCGCTGCCGCTGCGCTGCTGCTGATGCTGTTGTTAGATGTGGTTGGGCGCTGCTCTGGCAGCTGTCGTCGTCATTGTCAACGACAAGCGTCGCTGTTGAGTGTTAATCAAAGCGTAGTTAATTGCTTTGCCGAAAGAGCCCAAAAGAAAGACAGTGATTGTGTGTTGCCATCGGGCAGAGAGAGAGAGGGCGAGAGTCGGCGCTGGCGTCGGCAGTGGCTGCTGCTGCTGCTGCTGCTGTTAGCATTAAAGAGCGCGACTGCGGGGCAGCGGCTACATGTGTGCGCCTTTTGATTAACTTAACCCCTTTTTAGCCGCCGCTCCTGTATGTTGTAGTTGTTTTACTCATTGTTGTTGCATGTCTAATTTGGCAAGTGTTAAGTGTCCGTCTATGTGGAAGCCAGCCTGCTGTGAGGACCAAGTGGCGACGGCGGCGGCGACGGCAGCGGCAGCAGTCGTCTACGAAAACAATAAATACTAATTAAAATGTATTTAAATACAAATGCAGACACGAACATGCCCAATATATACACACACACGTAAACACACTCGTACATTTTTATGCGCTGTGAAGCGTATGTTTTCCTAGTTTAACCCCCTTGCAACGCCGCTGTGCCCCACACGAACCACCATAAGCAACAGCCAGGGAAAAGAGTCTGGCGCCAGGCAGCGTATCGCACGTCTACTCCATGTGTGTGTGTGTGTGTGTGTGTGCGTGTGCATGTTGTTTACTTGTTTTTGCACACTAGCGCCACCTAACGGAAATGTTTCATAAAAACTTAATTGTCCATGTAACACTTTTTTTATAGCCTTCGAGCCAAAGTCTTGTTAGCCTTTAAATGCCACGTTTGGCATAGTTATTAAAGACTTGTTGGCCATAATTCAGGATCTCGATTAAATTAAGAAAGAAATGTTTTCATTAAGTATTGTTCTATGCGTCAAGAGCTGTCTGGATTTGGGAAAAGTTATATAGAATACTATTCATAAATATAAGGAATACTATTTATAAATAATTTTGAGCAATTTTTTAAATGTAAATAAATAATACTGATTCATACGAGCTCTAAAAGATATATATTTGTGGAATGGAATATAACTTTTCCAAGTTACAGTTAATCAAACATCGAAATAAAGGCAAAATAGAGAGGAATGTGGATAAATTAATAAATCCATCTTGTTAAAACTCGCTTAAATATACACCATTTTTGAAATGTTATACCATTTTACACTTTGTACACTTGCTAAAATGGAATGGAATCACATATTGAAATATATTGATTTCAGAGCTAATGCCAGTCGATAGAGCTTATCCGAACATAATTTGTTCAAGTTACAGTCAACCTACGTAAGAAACATTTAAATATATGTTTTAAGTTTAAGCTCTGTAGCTTTTATAGCTTTCGAAATAAACGTTTTCATACGGCTAGACAAGCAGACGGATAGAGGCTAGGGAGATTTAGAGAGCCATATTTAAAGAGAACCTTATTTAGGTTTCTTATTTTCGGTCAATTTTAGCTAGTTTATGCTGATTGCGGAGCCTCCGTATAACGCATCATAAAAGCAATGTGTGGTACTATTGTAATCAGCCAAAAGTGAACTCCACTGTGTGCTAAGCCCCTCCCCTATGTATACTTCCTCGACAGACAGAGGAAAAAACTTTGGCGACATCATACACTCGGATCAGTACGTCGTATCGTCTCCCACAGACCTCGTTGATAACAAAAAGATTCGGCATGAAAAGAAAAATAGATTGAATTGCGTGCAAAATGCGTTTGCCGTGCGTTGCAGGCAACTACGAGAGTCGGTAAGGGGCATGGTCGGGGGTCGAGAGTCGAGGGTCGAGGGGTAAGAGCCAACGTGCACCAATAAAGTGCTACAGCCCTTGAATTTGGGCAGCACAGACAAAATAACGAGAGGAATAACGAAGCGCTTATACCCTAAGATTGTGGGAATTTATTATCAAGCTGAAAATATCGCATGCCAATTGTTTACATATTAGGGTATACATATACAGGATGGTGAATTTCATTTTTTTTTAAATTTAAATGAAAATGTATGTAAAACATATTTTGCATGTATCGGCCAAAAGGGAACTCCGCTTGAATTACAAAACTCTAGTCTAAAATTCCCAAGATGTTTAAGCATTTAACATACTATATAGGATGAGTTCATTACACCACACTTTCCCTTCACATGGCGATTGCTCTCTCAAAGTCGAGCGACCCGCCCTGCTGTAGGGCACACAAATCGACAGCAACAACACGCGCCGTAGACAAAGTGTCGTCGTCCGTCCGTCCGGCTAAATGTTGTACGTGTAAAGCATTTAAAGTAATGAAGCGCCAGAGGGAAGCCTCAAACCCCAAAACTGGGGGTTGGGGTGCAAATTGGTAGCAGTTACACTGAAGGGGCCTCGAAGAGGGGGTGGCGGGTGGAACTGTGGGCGGTGGATGGGTGAGGGCGTGTAGCCGACTCTTAATATTAGTAAAATTTGCGAGTGCCTGACATGAATGGCCATGAATCGGCAGCTGGACAATCAGTCAATGCAGTTGGCCAATACATCAATGTGTCAGCCAGTCAGTTGTTCAATGATGCGTTCAAATGTGGAATGTGTCGCAAGGTGTCGCCTGGACATATCAATGTGTGTGCTGGGGGCGGCAACCGTGGCGTGTGGCATGTGGCATGTGGCAGCAACGGCTGTGTATGGTAATTTATGTGCGGCATTTAAATTAAGCCCGCACGCCCGCTGGCCAGGCAACAAATTGTTTAAACAAACATTTCCGAGCTACCGTAACCAAACACAAGACAGAGACAAAGAGACAGACAGAAAGAGAGGGAGAAAGCGGGAAAGCGGGAAAGCGGAAAAGCTTTTCCGCTGCGGGAGTTTACTTGCGATCCTGGACAAGTTTTCCATGTTTGTCTTTGATAAATGTTTGGCTTGCCTTCGCTACGTCTTGTTATGCTTCATCTTCTTGCCATTCCTCTTCTTCTTGTATCTGCTTTTCACGCATTTTCCCAACCAAAGACATTTTACGTGCTTGGCGATTATGAGCAAAGTTTTTGGTTATTTATCAATTTAATGACTTTGCACTTGGCCCCAGCCTCGGTTTTCTTCTTCTGCTTCTAATTTAAGACTTTCAGATTGGATTTATATTGCGAAATTAAGTCGAAATGCTTTCCCATTGAAATAAGAATGAAATTAATTTCTTTTATGGCTGGACTTTGACTCAAACAGCAAATTTTGGTTACAATATGCAAATTTATTCTATAAATATGCATTTAAACAGTTTTTAGGGACATTTGAAAAGTTCTCAGTAGCATTAAAGCAAAGGTATTAGGATGGAAATAGAAAATATCCAACATTTCATTTTGAATTTTCTCTCTACATAAGGGTATATATCTTACCCTTATTTTTTTAAAACTACTTTTAGAGATGGCTTAAAAATTCCAACTATCTGACAACATTAAAATAATATTTCACATTCTTTACTATGATTTTCATGATTTCTCACCTTACTTTTTGACTTCACACACCTCTAAAAATAATTAAATGTAAATTTCTTGTCTTATCATCGCAGCTGCAAATTTTCTTGAGGCATTTGTCAGGCTTTCGTAACGCTCTACTTACAGAGCTTCTGCCCAGTTTATACGTTCCAAAATCCAACACTTTGTCAGCATTTTCGACATGTGTGGAATCGAATTCCCCAAAACAATTCATTGATTTGCTTAACTCATGCACTCATCCACTATCCACTCGCTGGCTGTCAACTTCTTATTGATGACAATTTCAAACATCACACCCAGACCCAAGGCTTAAACCCCAACCCCAATCCCAACCCCGAGACCAAATCCCAGGCAAATCCTGTCAGCTAGCACCTGTTGTTGGCCCAAACCCTGCCAAATTGTCAGCCTTTGTGCAGTAACTGGAAGAGGAGAAACCCCTTGGCACCTTGACGACCGACTCGGAGATCCACAACCAGTGCGAGTGAATGTCGTACGAGGATACCCGACTGCCTCACACTCGCTCAAAGTTAGAATAGTTAAGAATATATAGATAAAAAAAAATGATTGTAAATACAGATAAGGATTTACGAGCATATGAGTATAACAAAATTATAGATACAGGTGTGAATACGGATATAGATATAGTACAAAGATTATATAAAATTAATTAGCTTATTTAAATATATTGAAAATCGGTCTGTTCTAGTGCCTAAGCTATGAGTCCTATATACATATCTATATTCTACACTACAGTTATGTTGCAGTATAACGTTTCCAGCTTAAGCAGAGGAGCAGACAAAAACCAATATGCTCCTGTCAGCTATCGAGCGGGTATCGGAAAACAAAAACACTTCAACTTCCATTTGAGCCTCAGTTATTGTTCGCTTCGTTGCACTTTTTTAGGTTTCTGCTTGTTTGATTTGTTTATTTGCTGTTTGCTTGACTAGAAGACGCAGTAGGAGAAGCAAAGGAAGAAGAAGGGCTACATTTATCGGCTCATTCGTCAGCCGTTGGCATCATAAACCAATTTTAATAAAATTTTCCAATTTGTTTAGTTGAATTTAAGTCGAGGCAAACAGCAGCAAATCGCAGCTAAGCAAATATCTATCAGGAGGGTTGCGATCTGGCAGCTGTGGGTGTGTGTGAGTGTGTGTTCAGACACCCTCACCCAACATCATCGTCATCATCAGCTTGCCAGCAGGGTGTGTGGCGCGCAAGTGTGTGTGTGTGTGTGTGTGTGTGTGGGTGTGTGGCACGCAAGTGTGTGTGTGTGTGTGTGTGTGTGTGTGTGTGTGTGTGTGTGTGTGTGTGTGTGTGTGTGTGTGTGTGTGTGTGTGTGTGTGTGCGTGTGTGTGTGTGCGTGCGTGTGTGTGTGTGCGTGCGTGTGTGTGTGCGTGTGTGCGTGTGTGTGTGTGTGTGTGCGTGCGTGCGTGTGTGTATGTGGCGGGGGTTGCTTGAAGACTTGTCAAAGATGCGTGCTTCCATTTTTTTTGACATGTAACCCCGCCCATTTCTGCAGCCCGCCCGTCCACTGTGATAAATTGTTCAATAAACTTGTTTCGCAACTGATTTGGCGCTGCCAATTTCCAAAGTGGCCAAAAAGTTTGTTGGCCAGCAAGCAAGCAAGCAAACTTTATGGCCATGGTCCAGGGCAATTGGCAGGCACAACTTTTCGCTGCTCTCCAAGTGGCAGCCTTGAAATAATTTCTTCAATTTGGCAACCTGGCAACCCTTCGGCTCCATCATTAATGCAGCGCATAACTCAAAACTGCATTTGCAAATGAATGGCATGAATTTTCCCCTTCCGCCGTCTGTGCCAAATGCTGTGCTGCTGTTTAATTTCAAATTAGGGTGGCAACTTTTGTGCCATGTGGCTGGGCGAATGTTCCGGTTGCTGTGTTTGTGATTTTCATTAATGCCATTTGGCACAATTGCAGCCCTTCGACCAAGTGCAAACCAACCCCATGCCCCACCCCTTAGCTGTTTTTTCCAGCCCTTTGAGAGCCACCAACTGCAATTATGTGCCATGGTCTTTGACTTTCTCTTACTCGGTGTAGGTTCGCCTACTGGTTCACGTTCTCGTTTTGGTTCATATTGTCAGTTATTAGAAATCAAACAGCGCAGCGAACCAGTGAACCACTCTGAGGGTTCACTCACCCACTTTAAGTCAATCTTCAGTATTTGCAATCAATTTAATTTCAATGACACAAAATTTGCATCGTTCGTGTGAGAAGCGCGAAGAGAGGCGAGAGGCCTGGGGATGGAGGAGTAGAGCCGTATTTTCTATGCAGTTTCCTTCTGAATGGGTTTAAGAGCGAAGGCTTTAGAGAATTTGTGTAAATATGCAAATCGAAAATGCAAATTAGTTGAATTTTGATTTTCTCCTGAATGGAATGGAATGGAATCGAAAGTCGAATGAATGAACCGAGAACGAGAGTCGAGTCGAGTCGAGTCAAGTTGAGCCGTGTCGGCAGCTGAAACAAAAGCCAATGAGATTCTCATCGTTCGTTGCAATTGGCATTGAACTGGAATGAATCACAAGTGCGTCGGGCCGAAGAGAAGCTCGAAAGTAGAGCCTAAAGGCTTATGTGTGGGGGATTTGAGTGGGGTTTGCAACTGATTCCTTGATATATGCAATGGGTTATCTGCAATATTCATTCGTCTTACTGAAGGGGAAGCAAATAGGAAGAGAGCAGAGGGACATCGCCTCAAATTTAAAGAAGTTAAATAATGTTTTTACATTCAAGTGTCAGTTAGATATATATATACATATATATATAATATAGAATATATATTAAAGCATACAAAATTACACATTCAAATTTTCAATTCTATAGATATTCGAAGTTCCTCTATATAAATCCGAAACACACACATTATCCTTCAGCACAATATCTCCATTGAATAAACGTGTTTTCTATAAGCCTTCAGCCTTCGGAATGTTCATTTGAGCAAAGCTTACACAGATAAATAAACCACCTGCACCACCTATTATTTCCTATATAGAAAAGCAAAGGTGCGGAGCTCTTTAAATATTTGTTGGCTCACCGGCGAATAAAATATAAAGAGAGACATAAATTGTGCGCTGGCTGTGTCTAGGACACAATTTTGCATGAAGAGGCACTCGAGATGCCTTCGACTCGGCATCGGGGTTCGTCCTACTCATCCCTTTTGTCAGCCACTCGAAATTCCTGACACACACGCATCGGCAGGCTGCGAGGCTATATAAATGAAGCGCATAGACTTTGCCTTTTCATGTCGACTCGCACATTTTCACTTTTTTTTAGATCTCTTCAAGCAAAAAAAAAGAGATTAAAATTTCACAAATGCATTCTTCGAATAACGCAAATATTTTTGAAATTAAACAAAGTCATGAACACAAGCGGGTACAGGAGCAGGAGCAGGAGCAGGAGCAGGAGCAGGAGCAGAGTCACTCTCAAGTTTCATGGCCAATAGGCAACCCTTTTCGGCAGGAACAACCCTATTCCTTGCACACTATTATTATCATAATGCTCACTTTTCATTATTTTTCGCAGTGGCACGCGTTCCCCGTAAGAGCAAAAAAAGAAATGCAATTCGAAATGAATGTGTGGCTCAACATCCAATCGCAGGGTTGCTTTGGCAGCTACTCAGACTGAAGCTTGGATGTGGGCACACTTACAAAATGCAAATTACAGTTTACAAAAAGTTTCACTACAAATGAAGTACGGAATTAGCTGGAATGGAACAAGGCTGTAATTATTGAATAGCTAGACATTTTGTAATCGCTTTAACAGTGTGATTTCATCAATGGACTTTTGGAATGAATGAAACAAATGCTTTAATTACAAACAATCGTCATCAAATTTTCTTTAAATAAGCTCCTTTTTCAACGGAAAACAACATTTTCCCCTTTTTTTGGAACTTGACACGTGAAACATGAAATGTGGCAACGGTGCAAGCAAATTCACGTGCTTAGGGAGAACGTTTGGGAACTGAACATAAAAATAAAACGCAAGGCAGTAAATTAAGTGTCCGCTGGGAATTCGCCGGCTAGCCAAAGTGCGTGGCCCTCTATTTGTCTGCCTGAGAGTGCGTGCGTGTGTGTATGTTAGTGTGTGTGTGTGTGTGTTTTGTGTTTGTGAGTATACAAACATTGAAACCCAAACTAAAAACCGCTCGCTGATGTTTCACGTTCATGTTTTAATGGGTTCGGTTGAGCTGCTGCCTCTGCCGAAGTTCCTCTTCGTTCGTCCCTCGTCCCTTTTCCCTCTCTTCCCATCTACTTCTCTCTCTCTACCCGCAAACCCCTCCCGATCAGGTCTTATGCTTACCCTTTCATTATGTTGGTCTCGAGCATTGTTGCGGCAGCAGGAACGGACGCAGTTGAGGAGGGGTTAATGGGAAGGGTAAGGGTAAGGGGAAAGGGAAAGGGGTTACTTTCAAGTTCTTTGGCTCCGCACACAAAATTCATTTCGGAGCGGGGCACATTTTTTGCGTCTGCCTCAGAAAACACTCTCCAAAGTTGTTGTTATTGTTGTTGTTGCTGGCGCATTGCATTGTTATGTTAATTTTGATTATATGCATTGTTGTTGTTGTTATTATTATTGTTGTTGTTGTAGTTGTAGCTCTTTGTGGCACGAGCTTCGCTTTTCAAATCTGCTGCTCACTAATTTGTGCGCGTGCCGTCGCGACAGACGCCGCACAGGGTGCCTCTCTCCCCTCCAGCCCCGTCAACCCTGCCAACCCCGCTCACCCTGCTCACCCTGCTCACCCCGCTCACCCTGTCACCCACTCAAATCATATTTAAATAGTGTGGAATATGGTTCGGCTAGTCCAGCCCTAAAATCCTTCCAACGCACAAGAAGTTTTGCTGCTCCTGGGGCAGTATCATCAGATACATCATCATCATCATCATCATCATGATGCTTTCGTCATGTCCACGTGCCGGGCATCAGTTTCACGTAGCCCTCTCCCCTACATTCCTCCCATCTCATCCGCCCCCACATTAACTTTGACGGGGTCCACATAAAGGGGTTCCCAGAGAGTTCTCAGGGCAACTGTGAAATTAAAAGTGTTGCGCTTAAGTGTTTTGTTGTGTTATTGCCAGTTGCAAGTTGTTGTTGTTGTTGTTGTTTCCGTTGCTGCTTTTGTTGTTGCTGTTGCGAATGCCACAAGCCTTAACTAATGTGTAAGACAAAAAGGTGACCGTACCGTGTAGTGTTGTCCATTGTCCTTGAGTTCAGTGGGCGTGGCAGACATAACAACAGTCAATCAGTTGGGTTGCTCGGTCTTCTCTTCATCTCATATTGCGTAGGTGGATTGAGAAATTCGCCTTAACTTCGGCTATGTCGGAAGTTTGTGGCTACATTTTGCGGTATTTACCTCGAATTCTGAACGTCGTACAGAATTTAATTATAACTGAAACACGTAATTGGAGATAGCTCGGAGTTATATGCCAGCTATTCCTATTAGTTACTAAAGGAAATGGTCGAACTTAGACCTGGGGGTTGGGCATTTGAGAGTTAATTATACCATCGGTTAAGTTGGGTCTAACTGGTTGACCGATATGCGGTTGACTCGAATAGAGCTGGGCTGGCAGTTAAATTAATCAGGGTTTTTAGAAATTATTACAAATGTGAGTCCAGTCTAGGTAGAGCAAGAACGTCTAAATAATATGTTGATAATCACTTAACGGAACCTCCCAATAAGACTATGTTGATAATAAAGAAAAGATCTGCTATCTGCAGTAATGAAGCGAAGGTCAGCTGGCTTATTTGCTCGCGTTATCAGGCCTTATCCTCTGACAGTTAATCAAATAATTCTCTATCCAATCATACGCAGCACCCTTCTGCCCCTTCTGCCTAACCCTTTAGCCCTCTAACCCTGACCAAAAGCATAACCGGAACCGGAACCGTAACCTAACCCAAGCCAACCCTAGCTGAGTTTTCCGTGCCGTACTCGGTGTCCGGCATCACCTACATGTATAGCCTGCGATTTGCCCTCCGTATTGCGAATTAATGAATATGTATTATGGCCATCAAAGGTGTTAATGGACACGACACGCCACACAAGTTCGGTTCGTTCGCTGTGGATGGTTGGATGGTTGGATTGTTGGATGGGTGGGTGGTTGGGGGGTTGTTGGTTGGGTGGTGCGGTATGTCGCAGAAACAAAAGCATTGCAGCCACAAATTGCATTAGAAATGCTAACAAGTGGCAGCACCGCGAGCAGCGCCTAGCCGGCAACGCCGAACGGAAACCGGAGGCTAATTGAATATACAAAATGCCTAACCGAAAAGCTGACGAGACTCCTCCCAAGTACCGCACACGTGAGCCTGAACACACGTTCCAATTCGCGTTCAAATTCAGTTCCGGGTTTGGGTTCAGATCCGGGGCTGGCTGTCCGTGCTGCTGTGGACCACGTGTTAACCCTTCAGATGTTGTTATTGTTGTAAACTGATTGACCGCCATAGCGAAGCGGACAAATGTAGGCGTTGAACCGCCCGTCCACCGCTAAACATCCCCCCCTCCAACCCCACTCCGCTCCCTTCGAATACCTGCGCCTCGCCCCCCGCACTGGCTGTTCAATAGCTCTAGCTATGGCTTAAGCATCATTGGGTTTGGCCCGTCAGGGGTTACGACGGTTTGGATAAACATTTGGGGTTGGTCCTTCGCCCAGTGTATTGACATCGTGGGAGTTTCACAGTTGTTGCGACTGCCGCCAAGCCCACCCAACTTCATTTGTTGCCGTAGTGCACATTCACTTCCGTTCTACGTCATGCACTGGTTGTACCCTCTAAATTGTAGTTGGCGGGGTATATAATGAATGACTAAAGCACAGTTGATTAGAAAGGAATAATATAGAAAGAACAGTTCGCATGGCTTTGAGAATGTAAGTTGGAAATCGTCTCCAATGCATCTACTTTGTTCTCACCTTTACAGGGTATTTAATGACAGCTGTTCTACCCTTTGACTTTTGTGGTGTGTTTTTACAAGTTTTTATGCCTTAATCTCATTTAAAACACATATTTATATATTTTATGTATATATGTATACATAGTTGTCTGTCTAGCACTCAGTCCGAGCAAATTGCAATTGGGTTTTTGGTCGCTCAGCCCTCAGGGCTGCAGACGTTGGCAACTCTGGCGCTGACTTCACTGTTGGCCTCTGCCCTTTTACCTTTTGGTTATGCGTGCATTTCCTTTATTTGTATATCTATCTGTATCTGCCACAATTCCCCTCCTCCCCTTGCGCCTTGCCCCTTACCCCTTACCCCTTATCATTCGTAACCCCAGCTCCCTCGCTATGGCAGTACGCCTATCTCTTTAATTGGAATTGTTTTACTCGCATTTTGCCCACATTTGGTCGACTCTTTTGTTAATGTTGTTCCTCTTCCTGCCTTTTCTCCTGCTCCCGCTCCTGCTCCCGCTCCTGCTCGGCTTCTGGTTCTGCCTCGGCTTCTGCTTTTGCCTGATATCTGCTTTTTGTTATCTGCGCTCTTTTTGGACTGCAATTTTCAGTGCGGTTCGGTTAATCGCCCGGTCTTGCGTGGGATTAGTCGGGGTAAACATCCAACCGTAGCCCTGACTCCTGGCTTATTGTTCCTGTTTTGATTGCAACGCGCAGATGTCTGGCCAGGTTATAACCAGCAGTAAATGGCCCAAAGCTAGCAGAACAATTGTTTTATTTACATTTAAAAACGTCGAGCTCTTACAAGCTGCTCTCATATAATCTGATATTTAACACTCCCAATAGACGCCACTAGTTCGACAAGTTATCTTGAACAAAGGTTGCAAAACTCGAACAAAAGATAATTCGATCCATGTTCCAACCTAATGTTTCGCTTTTTAATACGTTTTATATTCTATAACCCCATTATAGTATCATTAGCCTAAAATAACCGTATGTTTACAGTCTCGCCTCATAATTATATCAATCTTTCCATTAGAATCGGTTATCTAAGAAGAACCATTAAAACGTTTTGGTCGAAATAAAAAATTTCAGTTGCACCTCGTCGTCAATCCAAAGCGCATCGAAATGAAGTTTCTAGTCAACTGCATGGTCGTAGCCTTTCTAGGTTTAGTTCTCGCTCAAAATGAAACAACCAAAGATTGCCCGGTGAGTAGATTTTGTGGAAGTTAAGATCATATTGGAACAGAACTGACGGCCTTCAAACAGATTTGCAGTACCGACTGCACCAAATACTGCAGTGAATACAATCAGCCCTTGGTGACACTCGCTTGCGTCGATAAGGATTCGAAAAACCTGGAGCTGCAGGCGGAGTTGGATGATCTACGAATCCAATTGGATGTATTGAACACAAGTGTCGCATCGAGTGCGGAGCAATGTAAAGCGAGTTCAAAGTATTTAGTTGACTTGACGAGCAGCGTATTCAAAAAGTCTCAACGAAAAGCAACGCTGGCATTGAAGCAATTGAGGGCCGAATTGAAGCTGAAAATGAGGGAAACCGAATCAATTAAATTGAATGCCGAAAATCAAACACGCAACTTAGCCAACCAACTGGTTAAGGAACTATCTAAGCAGCTGCAAACCATTTCAGAGAGTTGCGACATTGTGGGCAACAACTCCAGGGTCCACATTATTCAAATGTCCGATATGGAACCCTTTCCGGTTAACTGTGACGGACAACTTTTAGGTCCTGGGTGGATGATAATACAAAGACGGGTGGACAACTCCGTTGATTTTAATCGCACTTGGAAGGAATATAAGAATGGCTTCGGGGAACTAAATGGCAACTTCTTTTTGGGTCTGGAGAAGATACACAGATTGACAAACAGATATCCCCATAGACTATATATCCATATGGTGGATCGTAACAATGCCACGCATTATGCACAGTATGATGGATTCGCCATTAGCGAGGAGGATCAAAAATATCGTTTGATTCTAGGCGAATTCAGTGGCGACATCGGAGACGGTCTCGAAGTAAACAGGAATATGTCTTTCAGTACGGCTGATCAAGATAACGATCGGTCTTTGCAAAATTGTGCCGATCTGTATGCCGGTGGTTGGTGGTTTAACAATTGCGGCTTTGATGGGTACTACCAAAATGAAAATGACAATTGCGGACGATAGTTTTCATACTATTCACTTTCTTTGCAGTTTTCTCAATGCACCATATAACAACGATCTTCACTATGGTTGGTTTAATCCACTGGATGGCACTTATCGTCGCGTTATAAGTGGTCAAATGATGATGCGACCCGTCCCGCCTAAGAGTCCCAATTTGAAGACATAGTTATTTCTCTTTTCACTTGTTGTGTAGCTGTCGAG
This sequence comes from Drosophila pseudotalamancana, assembly GCA_037075185.1. Classification (NCBI taxonomy): domain Eukaryota; kingdom Metazoa; phylum Arthropoda; class Insecta; order Diptera; family Drosophilidae; genus Drosophila; species Drosophila pseudotalamancana. Next base: position 1,296,383 of record JBAMCK010000001.1, on the reverse strand, counting down.
TTAAGCGAATAATTTAACAAGAATTTCATTGTTTTTGGTTCTGACTATCTTGTTTAGGGCTTCGCTTAGTCAGCAAGCTGGATGTTCTCTACTTAAAACCGGGAACCTAACCCAATCATAACTTAAGTCCATTGATCTCAGGGAATATGTGAGCTTAACTAACAAAAGTCTAAATCAATCAATAAAGCAATACTACAAATATTACCTTATCTTTTATTTGCAGGTATGGAAACCTTGTCTAACTTTAAGCAGACTATTTAAGAAGTAAATTGGTGATACTGAGAAAAAGCAGAGTTGGTTGTTAAGAGATCAACCTGCCACTCATTTTGGGTCTAACCAAGGTACTTCCTTTCGGTAACCCTCTATGCCACTGAGTTAGATTTCCGGAACTGTCAGTTTGTTAAGAACTATTGGTATTAGTTAAGTATTCTTTTTTATGCTGGGCAGAAAATATCAAGGAATACAAGTATAAACTGAAAACGAAAACGAAAACGAAAACCGAAATCGAAGTCAAAGTTGGAGAAACGTTAGAGAAATGAACAAAAAAAAGCAACAACAAAATATCCGGTTTATTTCTGGATACGCCCCCCTTTGTATTATGACAGACGATGAAGAACGCGAACCGAAAGCCAAAGTCGGGCCCACATGTTGTGGAACGGTTTGCAATGGGGTTTTTATTGAGGATTGTGAATTGTGGATTAGGGATTGAGGAATGGGGAATGAGGAATGAGTGGGGGTAGATCTGCGGGGACTTGCCTCCTCATGTATTCGATTGACTTTCATTCAAGTTCGTTTTTGGGGCATATGCAGAAACGGCTCAATGAGTCCTGTCAATGAAATGCCCATTGGCCCGATTACAGTTCCCCCTTTTCCAATCGCATTTTCCCAGCTGATTCACAGACATACTTCAATACACACACATACATACACACTCGTAGTTGGGCGTCAACCACTGCAAGTCACGCACTTCCGGGGCGCCGACACGCCCCCTAATTGCAGCTCGCAAGAGGAAAAGCAGAGGGGCGAAGGTTGGGCGGGGAGAGCAGGAAAAGTCTCTAAAGTCATCGCAGCGCTAAATTAGCAATTGTCATTCGGTTCTATTGGCACAGCGTGAGGAATTTTCCATTTTCCATTTTCAATTGCTATGCCGAACAGCTGACAGCAAAACCGATGCGAGTGGCTGTCCAGAACAGAGACCCGGGATAGGCCAGCAGTGCGAGAGAGAGCGAGACAGCGTGATAGAGAACGGGGAGGGGGGAAAACTCGTAACAATTAGCACTCAAGATTGATGGCTGAGAAAGGGAGAGCCGCCGTCAGTGAGAGGGGTGCAAAATGTGTGAAAGGGAGAGCGAAGCATTGGGCATTGGTTAGGAGGTGGGGTAAACACTCAGAGGGTGAAGCTGATGTGTGGTCCAAATTCTGTGTGTGAGTGCATCTGTATCTGTGTGTGTGTATGTGTGTGTGTGAGTGTGTGTGTGTGTGTGTATGTCTGTTATAAGAATGAAACACAGAAAGGAAGTCAGCCGAAGAAGAAGGCGTACGATTGAGTTATTGATGGACAGATCCTAGATAGTTCGAACATCCGATATTGGTTAAATGAATGATGACATATATGTAGATAGCTGTTAATTAAGAGGCATTGTCAGTTAAGAGTGACAGAGAACAGAGAGAGAGAGAGAGAGAGAGGGAGCGAGAGACCATATAAGGGAAGTATCTTGAGGGTTAGAAATAGAATCTATGCTCAGTCACTCTTTATGAGCATTTCTTGTAAAAAACTGGAATAAAAGAACTTATAAAATGTGCTGTGAACTTGTTCAAAGGTAATCTTTGGGTCAGCCAAAAGCGAGTCTAACTGACACATCAGTCCACACGTTTAGATCTCAGAGGGACTTAATGATCCTTGTCGGCAACCCCACAAATTTGATGCCATAAAGCAACCCACTCACACAGTCGCAGTCACAGTCACACACTCACACACTCACACACTCACACACTTACACATGGTCAGACAAGTGCCTCATGCTCCATTAGCGGCACACAATTTGTACCTACCGAAAATCCATCAAAAAACGACGAGGCCCACAATAAAAAGCAATTCCAATGAAATTTTTCATGCCACAACAAAATTGAAACCAAGAAGCAGACGGACTGAAAACCAGCGTGGCAAACAAATAGCCCAGCTCGCTGACTAGGCGAAGCCCTAAACAAGAAATCTCCGAGAAGCTCAACCCTGCAACCCGCTCCCGCTCCCTCTCCCGCTCCCTTTTTTTATGGTGCAACAAATCTCAAGCTGAAATAAAAAAGAAAAAAAGAAAGAAGCAACGGACGACGACGACGACGACCAACGCAAAGTGAAAAACTGAACAAACAATGCGGCCAAGGCGGCACCACTAGCACCACCAGAAATACCGCTCCGCTCCGCACCCACCCGCTCAGCTGCCCCGCCCTCAAGACGACGACAAGTAGAAGCAGGAGGCGGAGCAGCAGCAGAGCTGAAGAAGCCGTAGCGGGGGCAACAGGGAACCACAATGACGAGAGCCGCAAGACCAAAGACGATGACGTTGTGGCTAGGTGTGTGTGTGTGCATGTCTGTGTGTTTGTGTGTTTGTGCAATACCATATTATTAAGTGTAGCCAGAAGCAATTAAGTGTAGATAAGCAAACAATAATGTTCCTAGTCACGTACCAAACAGTCTTGGGACATTCTCTCACTTACCCACCAGCCGAAGTGTTCGACTCCATGAATCCTCTAGACCTCTAGTCCTTTAGTTCAGCTCTGGCTTTGGTTCTGCCGGCGCTGATTACTCGCTGCTGTTTACTGGTCCTGAACTTCTCTTGATGTTCAATCACTCAAGAGTATTGGCCAGCAACGATTTCAACTCTAGTCTCCAGCTACAGTTCCCACTTCCCAGTTCTCGGTTCTGGGTTCTGGGTTCTCGGTTTCACAGTTCGCAAGTCCTTCCCCTTCTGGGTCGTGTTTACTCAGTTGTTGGCTGTCTGTCTTTGATACATTTAATTTCATTAGATGCTACCCACCACGACAACAATTTGTCGGGGAATCCATGTAGCTCGAGTGGGCACTGTAGTTCCTGTGTAGTATGTCATTTAGTCCACTGTCCCAGATTGACGGAGGGTTCGAATGTTGGGGGGTTGCACTCCGAATAGTAGTTGGAGTCGGAGTCCGAGCTGGAGCTGGAGCTGGAGCTGGAATTGATATTAGTTATATGGCTTCACTGCAGAGCCCGTTGTGTTTACCTACCTTCCTTCACAATCGATAAAGAACTACATAAACATTACGGTACATGTGCCTGTACTTAATAAAAGGTCTTAAAGCGGGACCTCGATCAAATTTACAACTTTCTCATTTTCTCGTGAGCCTTTGCTAGTTATACGAGAATATTTCAAGGAATGCTTGGACCCAATTACTTTCCCTAGAATGTAACATATTTGAAGTAATCTGGCAACCTTACTTCGACATTATTATTATTATTAACTTAGTTCTGCATTATTAAGAGTTTTATCTGTTAAATATTTTAACAATTATATATCATTGTACATCGTATATTAACATTATTGGCAGGCCTGCTTACGTATGCAGCGTTGCCACCTTATGCGAAAGTAAGAATTGCAAATGAGAGCAAAGTAATCAACGGGAATTCGTGTTAGAACGGCAATCTAAATATCCACACAAGTGCCGATAATTGCCGCTTGGCTACGCATAAATAATATTGTAAATGTGAGACTGGTCAGCTATTAAAAATAATTGCTGCCATATCGATCAAAGTGTGTAATTATTGAACACATGTGCGAAGGATATGAAAGTTGCAAATTAAAACTGCATTTAAATATTCAGTGACACAAAAGACCTAAAGGACTTACTTAAGAAGATATATTTTATTGACCTAACTAAGAGTTCAGTTGTGTGTTTCTGTGTTTCAGTTTAAAAAGCCTAAATCTGCCAGAATGGGCTATAGGAGCACCTACATATAATTTCAAATCTCTAGCTTTTATTTCAACACCTGAATATATAGAGCGTATAGGGTCAGCCACGCCTCCGTCTACACATTCTGTTTGCCCCTTTTTAATGGGTTCTAATTTTTAATTGCTTCAATGGGATAAAGAGTAATATCTTACTCTGATATCCTCTGCTTTAATCAGCTTAAACTTATTTCAGTCATATTTCAATCAACACATTTAATGATTGAGAGCAACTACTCTAGATTTACAGAAATTTCATTTAATTTTCAACAGCTTAAACAACAAAAATCCACTTACAGGCCGTACTAGAAAAAAAAAAGAAACACCTGCATTGAGTTTTATTCTACAAACTAAAAAAAAAATAACCATTTCCCATTGCCAGACATTTCAAATTCGATTGGGCGAAGCGATAAACCGTTGTTCCATGTTCCATGACGTCTTCCTCGTGTTCCACACGACTCATAAACGTAAACAATGCGAAGCGTCGCGACATTTCCACGACAATAGAGCTGAAAACTGACCACAGACAACACGAGCGGAGCATAAACAAATAACGGAACACAAATACAAATACAAATACAAGTGCAAATACAAACACAAACACAAACACAAACACACAGATACAAACGCAAATACAAATCATAATAAACAAGCGAAAGAAATGAAATGTAGTTCACACACACACACACACACACACACACACACACACACACACACTTACAAATAAGCGGCACCGCCTACGACACATTTTTTGCTTTTGCTTTTGCTTTTGCCTTTAATTTTTATTTGACTTTTGCGTATTTATATTCCATTTTAAACACACACAACACGCACGCACACACACACGCACATAGTAAGTCGCTCGTTTAGCTCTTTCCGCTTATTGTTTTATTTCATTTGTATTGGCAGCTCTTAAAGATGTTGCATTTAGTTCCATTTTCTACGTCGTTCCGAAGAAACAGTTTGCATTGTTGCCGTCAATAACCTCAAATGGCCCTGAACTAAAGTCAAAACGAATTAGAGCGGCACGCCGAAGCTAATACACCCTTTTTCACATAAAAATTACAAGTTATTTTGCTATATATTTTTATTGGAAGAAATTTGCAGTTAAGTTCATAAATAATCAGAGTAGGTTGATTATTGCATTTTAATCTAGTATTTTCCATTTTCTGAATATTAAACAAAACAAAATGAACTCTTTTGTCACATTTTTTGCCAAAATGGAATTAGATCTAAAATCGGTAATTGATGATTCCATTCCACTTTCGAAATGGGGTATCGTTTCAATATCGAAAATTTTCAACCAAGTTATAACTAATTTAAGTTGATAAATAACCTCTATCAGTCTGCCTGGAAAAAATTTTAAACACGCATGAAATTCTTTTTTAAACTCTTAGGAATGTATGCAATATATTCAAATTTGTGTAGCCCGGCATTGTTCGGGCCGAATATTTTATATAGATTACACATGTAATCTATGTGATTACACATACATGTATGTAGGTAACACATAGATTACACAGAGTAAACAATACACAGATCAAAATAAATTTGACCTGCTAATTATATAACTATAAAAATATAAAAGGACACCCGTATAACTGACTAGACAGGTCCATTGCCAGGGTACCACTAAGTCCGAATCTCCACCAACATCGCACCTACATAAAATCGCGCAATCTTCGCAATGTTTATTTGGATGACCAAGCTCGTAGATATGTGGATGCAAGACAATCTGGCAACTGCCGCCCTCTGACCAGATGCAGCACCATTCCGAAACATATTCTTAAAGCAGAGACTTAGATATATTTACAGATATAGTTTTTAAATAGACATACGCACCGAGAGCAAACGAACTGGGCACGCATTCCTCGAACATAAGCCTGTCCTTTGGAGCGTCGAGGTCTTGTCTTTTTCTTCTGAGTTCTATGTCTTTTTCGATGTTGACCACCGAAATTAAAGTTCCCGGCGTACAGAAATATCCCGTCTCAGTGGCATTGCAAAGTGTGTTCCATTCCCTGTCACAGTCCACACACTGACTGTCTGAACCTGTAGATAAATGTACCACCTTCAAGGTCAGATAAAATTGTTGAGTAGGGCTTTTAATTTACCAGGCACTAGCAAGACGATCGTTGCCAGAACTATACCAGGAAAACAAACCATTATTCAGAAACTTACAATATTAAATTTGAAAATAGAAAATTGTGTTTTTTTATTACAAAAAATGTAGAGAAACGAAATATTTTGATTATGTATCTTGTTCCATATCAAAATCTCTTGGTAAGAAAACTCAAGTCGAGTGTGTTCGACTAAGATATACCCTAAATCATTACAATCGCACGCCCCTGTAGCGCGAACATCGCGAGGCTATAACTTATTTGTTTCTTATCCGATCTAATTATATTTTTGAAATATGTATATTAACACGAAGCGCAAGTTTCTATCTTCTAATCTTTTCCCTAAAAATGAGGGAAAGGTATGCAAAATCTGAAGGATGTATGTATGTAAAGTGCGTGTTTCCTTCAGGTGAATGCATATATTATAATGTTCGAAAAACTAAGACGTGTTATCGATAAGAATATGTGCATGCTATAGGAGAACCTGCGTACTAAATTTCATGTCTCTAGTTCTTGTAATTGCTACGAACAGACAGAAAGACGGAAGGCCTGACAGACGGACATGGCTCAATCGACTCGGCTATTGATCCTGGTCTAGAATAAGTATACTTTATGGGGTCGCCCCCGCCTCCTTCTGTTCGTTACATACATTTTCACAAAACCTTATATTTTTAATGGGTTCAAGGTAAAAAAAGGTGTGGGTTCTTTTACTAGGGTTGAACCAACGAACATTTTCGTCCAAATTAGCTGCAGTACATCAATAAAAAATAGTTGAAAATTATGTTTAGAACGATTTGCGCTAATAAAATGTATTTACTTTTTTTTTGACAACAATTTTCAGGATTACTGAAATTCAAAAGTTTATTAAACCATTTAAAATCGTAATTCAGACTTATCTAATATAATTCTAATTTTATTTATTATTTTACATACATACATATATTAAATAATTATTTACATACATGCATATATTCATGTGAAATCTTTTTTATCAGATTATTCTTTTTTTTTTGAATAGCTGCAATAACAATTATATATATTTATAATGTTTCATTGTCGTTCCATACGATTCTCGTATTCAGTTTCGACCACAATTAACGTTTTACCAAATGACGTTTGCATATTTCAAAGTGGCCGTAAAAAACGGTTTTTTCTTTTCTGTCGGCCTGGCCTTAAATGAATTCTTCGCGTGGCGAAATTCCGTTGAATTTGTTGTTCTTTAATGCTGATTATGCATAGTGGAACGACCGAATGTTCCGAGAAATCAGCCATTCTGTTGCCAAACGCTGAATGTTGAGTTGAGGTCGAGATCGGGATCGGCCAGACAGAAGAGACACTAATAACAGCCATCCGCGATCCTCCAATGGGGAATTAAATGCATTCGTACAGTCCCCAGTCCATAGACGAAGGATGCCACACATGAGCAGCTCCAAAATCGCTTAAGACAGAGAGAGAGAGAGCAAGAGAGAGAGAGAGAGAGAGAGAGAGAGCAACCAGACGTAAGACTTAAGCAGCCAACTGTTTATAATCTCATCAGATCGGGACTTCAATCTCTGTTCAATGTGCTGCTTCTTCTCGTTTAGCATTTCTGAAAAAAAGTAGGTGTATTTAAGTTAATACTAGATTTTAATAAGTTATATAAGGGAGTTTTTATTCAGGGTTTCCCTAAAATCTAACAATAAATCCAAAATTTGCTATAGAAGTAAATAAAGTTCCGACTCTTTCACTGATTTATGAGGACATATTTCAGACTTATATCAAAGACTGTCAAATGGGGAAGGGACGGGAAGGGAAGGGAAGGGAAGGGGCGAATATCTGACTAACGGAAGCAGTTGCTAATAATGTGCGCTCTTCAGACCTTGACACCTGACCAAATGCAACACAAATTGGCCTTTCACCCAACTTCCACACATGTCGCCACTTGCAATTGCGCCTCAACCTCCACCCTGGCCCGGACACGCCCACGCCCACCCACGCCCTTCAAGTTTGCCGTTGCAGGAGCATTGGGAGCATTGTTATTCAAATGCTGCCATTAATACTTCACTGGCAATTGCGAATGTGAATGAAAATCTAAGAGCTATGACTGCAGTTGTGTGTGTGAGTGGGGCGCAACTCATGTGTGTTCGTGTGTGTGTGCGTGTGTGTGGGTACTGGCTGCCTGTGGCTCCAGCTCGAGTTTCGGCTCGTCGCTTTTCATTTGATTTCCAGCAGCTATTCATATGTAAATGCTCTGCCACAGACTTCGCACACAAACACACATGCACGCCTTTTGGCCACGCCCACTCTGCCACCTTCCGCATCCCCTCGCCCATAGAGCAGCGTTGCCTGCTTGTTCGGGCATTTTTCGTATTGCTTTTCAGCTTTTGGCTAAGACTCGCTTTGGAAATTTAATATTCGAAAATGAAATTTCAAGTGTTTTGAATTTATTAACTTGGCTTTCACAAGCTTTCAACAATTGCGAGCCTTAGGCCTTGCTTTGTCCCTTTTCTTCTTTTTGTGTGTGTATTTTTCTTTTTTTTTTTTTTTGCTGGTCAAAGAAGCCAAACATTGTCCACAAACAATTGGCCACAAACTTTGGCATCGCACTGCGAGTGGAAATATTCTTTGCGTATCGCCCTTTTATCTCCCTGGTATCCCCCAATCGGTAGTCCCGGTCTATTTCAGTCATAGTTCCGGCTCCCAGCAGCCGTTGTTGTGCATTAACGGTGCGTTGTAACAATAAACTCCACACATGACAGGCCATCTATACGAAACTCTGATTGTATCGAGGAAAGAGAGAAAAAATGATTATAGTTGTTCTCGATTAGGGGTTGAGGGAGGCACAGAGGGAAGCCAGAAATCAAAATCATTTGTACTACTATACTATGCGATAACTTGCACTGGGAGCAAGAGCTCTAAGGAGAAACCCACCAACAACAACAATAACACTAACACTAACAACAAATGTGACACTAAGGCAACATCAATAATAGCAATAACAACAACAACAACAACAACCCTCAGAAAAGGTATTGAATTTCAGTGCATGTCTTTTCTGTCCGATTTCCCGAACCATCCCAAAGTATCCCTCACAATTTTTATTTTATTTCGTTTGCTCGTTTTTGTTGAGGCATTTAATGAATTTATCAGCTGTGGCCATCGTCTGTTTTTTTCAGCTCTGAGGTTTCGTTTTTTCTTTATTTTTTTATTCTTGGTTCCATTTTCAACTTGAGACATTTTCATAGAACTCTGTGCAGCTCACATTTTGGGTCATTGTGAATTCAAATTCTTGTATACCCCAAACACATTTTCCTTTTCTTTACTCAAGTTCTTGTTCTTCCTCTTCTTCTTGTATTTGTTTCCTATCAAGTTCTTCTTTATTACCATTTAATGTGCCTCATTCGCTCTAATGTTAATGGATTTGTGTGGCTGCTCGAAAAGAGCTTCGGCGGGGGTCACAAAACACGCCCTCAATCATGTCTCCAGACAGTCGTCAATGTTCCAAATAGTTCCCCAAATCAGATATTTCAATCTAATGCCTTCAATTGTGAATCTCTTAAATAGCGCGCATATAAATTGACAATAAAGTCTTGATATGTGTAAAAACAGATTCTGGATGGGATTTTGATTGCCTTACTTTAAGAGTTGTTTCATTTCGTTTTGTTTCATGCTTGTTGCAGTTATTATTGTTTCGTTGCTTTCACTTTTTTCACTAATTGTTCCTCTTTGGTATCCCATTCCAAATTGTCCATGAGGGTAAATTCTCTTCGATTCATCCGTTTTATTTGTCCGTTTAATCCATCGTCTCTTTTACTCCATTCCAGTCCTTCTTAAATTTAACATGTGTTTCATTCCATGGTTCCATGCATTTGGACTGTACAGAAGAAGTCAATTCTCTTCAAATCTTATATATTATGTATCTTAACTATTCCGGTATTTTTATTGTTGCATTCCAGCTTTAATAGATGTTCCATTTCTCCGCTCCTATACATTAGAAATAAGTAATTTAATTTAAATAAGTAAAATTTCATCAAACCTTTTACGTTGTTTGTTCATTAACAAATAACCTAATGTTCCATGCCATCATTCCACTTACGCAATTTTAGCAGGTCTTCAATGCCACTTTTCTGTTGCTTATATACAACACAAAAAAGTAAATTTTAGTTTGTTCACTATCAATTTATTGTTGTACTCCATAATTCCACCTTCACAACATTTCGCATTTTTAAACTTTACTATCACTTCATTGTTCCACTCCATCATTCCAACTAACTTGAACCTCTTCACAATCCACCTTATACGTACAATTATTCATTCAACTGTAGCAATAAAACTTTAAAGTGCAACCTGTTCATACACGAAATACCAATAAAGTAGTCAAAACATGGAGTAACTCTCGTGTTCCTCCGGTGTTCAACTTCCAACACCCAATGCAAAAACAAGCAGCAGCAGCAGCAGCAGCAGCAGCAGCAATAAAACTTTAAGTAAACACTGTAATTGTGGTTGGCAAACGATGAACATGAACCGCACAACTGCAAAACCCGACTCCGAGATATCTCTGGCTAAGCCAATCCATGACCAGACTCCCGGACTCCCAGACTCCCAGACTACCGGACTTCCAGACCAGCAGACCTCCTTCAGACAGGTGTCTCTGCTGCGAGCAGTCAGGCGGCAGTCGCATGTGGATTAAAGGCAAGTTGCAACAACGCCGTGGGGCAGGACTAGAAAGTACACACAAATGCTTCTGCTGCTGCTGCTGCTGCTGCTGTAGATGCAGTTGAATGAAAAGTATCTACAGCACGAAAACAACAACAAGATACAACTACGAGATACAAGACAACACAATAACCTGGCGGACAGACAGGCGGGCGGACAGGGGGACGAACGGACGGACACTAACTAACACCGACAACAAGACAATTAAATTATGCAAGATTTTTGCTGCTTTGTTGGATTTATTTTGAGCTTTCGGATTTTCAAATATTTTGCATTTAGAGCTGCAAAATTGATTTTAAATAAATTAAAAGTTAAATATTGACTCAATTTCGTTTCCCAGGTGCTAAATGCCCCCTCCCCTTCTGCTCCTTTTCTATTTGTCGTAGCTGTCAAAAATAGATTTCAATAAATCTTCCTCAAACATTGTTTGAGAAATGAAAGCTTGTATGTCATATGGTTCTTGGCATAGAAAAGGATTTCAAAGTCCTGTCGAATTGAAAAGGAGTCAACTTATTGAGTTATGGCATTCTTTTAGGCTTTTATAATCCAAAATAAAGTTTTACTAATTCAATTTTAAATGCTAATAAATAGAAATGTTTTTTTTAGTATTCTTATCTTATCTATTGATATCTTGGCACATTTTTAAGGATAGCGCTGTCTTCAACCCTTACACATAAGCCTTTAAAATTGCGAATATTATAAACAGCTTAAGCTACCAATTTATATAATTCAAGCCCTTATATACTTACATACATACATATGTATGGATATAAATTTACATATACCTTCCTTGATTGATCCGCTGCGCTTCTTCGTCACACCTTCCACTCGCCCCTTGCCCTACTTAACGGTCCTCAAGGTATCCAATTTGGAGGCGCTGCAGGCCGGTTGCAGTTGACTTACACTCCAGCGCCTCCTCCTCATCCTCCCTCCCTCCCTCCCCAGCAATAATAAATCATCTTTTGTTTTCTTTTTCTTCTTTTTTTAACTTTTGAGTTTTTCGAGTTTTTGATTTTTCGGTAAGCATTTTCCCTTTTGGATGCCTCTTCAGAGCTGCCGCCAGCTGCTGCTGCTGCCTGTTTCTTACCTTCATCTGCCTCCTCTTCCTCTTCTTCTTCTTCTTTATACTTTTATTGTTGTCGGTGTTGGGTGATGCATTCGTAAATTTCATTGTAATTTTATGATTATGGCCGCACGCATTTTGATTGATACTTTAGCACTACTTAGAGAGGCCAACGGCCCTCGGAGGACAGAGGCGTCGCACCCTCACCCTCACCCTCAAGTCCGGCCCTGGCATTGGATTTCGATTTCGGTTTCATAATGATGCTGTTGTTGTTGCTATTGTTGTTGTTTCTGTGTATGATGACTGTTCCAGCGAAATTCAATTTTCGAACGAAATGCATTTCGAATTTTGTGAATACATCAATCTTCGAGGCAGTGGAACGTTCCTGGAGGGAACGGAACACACACAAAAAAAACTTCCTACGGCGCAGAAATTTTCAACGCCTGCGGCTACAAAACTGGCGCTCATTATGCGCAAATGCGCGTGGGCGTGGCCGAGTAGGGAAGAGAGGCGTGACTGGGGGCTGGGGGCTGGAGACAACCTTTAGGCCATGTCCGGCCACAGGCACTTGTCGGCCCCATCATTTGGTATGCCGTTAGGCCGCCGAATGTAATTATTCAATACATTTTACGTGCGTCGCATGCCAAAAGCTAGCCACGCCCCCTCCAACAGAGGCCGCAGCAGCATCAGCAGCAACAACAATCGCCGCCCAACTATGTGGCTGGCTTTCCACTTAAGCTTCATTAGAATATGTGTGCACAATGTGTCGTTGACTGACCCTCACTCTCTTTGCTTTCGCTCTCTTTCTTTGCCCAACTCCGCTCTCACGCTCACACGCTCTCCCGCTCGCACTCCTGCTTTCTGTCTGTTTTTCTTTTGCTTTTGCTTTTGCTTCTACTTTGTTTGTTGGCGCACTTTGCAATTTATTAAACATTTTATTGCGCCCCAAGGCGTGCTTGCTAACAGTAAAATGCTACACAATGTGGCCAGACGACCGAAACTTCTATGTCCCGCATCTGCCAAGAAGCTCTGGCAACTCTGCCTGAAGAGCCAGCACAATTAAAGCGAAAGCCTAATGCAAAACCAAAGCACACACACACACACACACACACTCATTCGACGGGGAACGAGAGCGAGCGAGACAGCTGCAGAGTAAGCAACGGGAATGAAGCAAAAATGTGAATTGTTAGGACATGAACGCACACGACGAAGTTGCTTGCGTAACAAAGGAACCGTAAAAGTAAAGAGTTCTTAAGGTGTCGCCTATTATTTCCAATGGACGCTTTTATGGCAGTTGTATTTAAAACGCTTGCTTATTATTCAGTGAGTGGAATATACATACATACATACATACCTTGGAATAATTTGAATATTAGATAACTGTTGCTATGTAATATTTGTATTTTGTTAGCTCTTCCAATTAGTAACTCCAAGGAGTACACAACTCTTTCCAATAAATCTTACATACATACATACATACATACATGGGTCTGTAATACTTCTAGTTGCACTCCGCTCTGCTAACAGACTGAAATATGTACTTGTTTACCTCGCTTGATAACAACTAAGCTCTGCTGATCCCACGCACACACACACAGTGTTAGTTTCACTTGCAACCCGATGCTACAACAGAGCTAAAAGAAAGAATTTAGGTCTTCCGGGCGAATGCATGCACTGTGAATCCTTAGCCAGGGACCGCTCAGCACCCCAATTATAACGCGCTAAACAATAAAGAAAATAATAATAAAAGTCTAGTGCACACACACACACACACACGTATAGTAGTAACATGTGTTTGTGTGCGTGTGTGGATGCAAAGAGCAACCCTCGCTAATGAAGCTGCAGTTTTGCGCTCTTCTTCTACCACTGTTTGCACATACAATTTGCCTGGCACTAAGAATAGGTAGCAGCTGTAAAAGTGTGGGAGCGAGAGGGGGAGATTATCACCAGTAGCAATGGACATTCATTAGGGACCATACTAAATAACCTGCAGTATCAACAGTTGCGCTTATTTGTAGCATTCAGCGCTTGGGCTCTGTCCGCAGAGCTAAAGAGAGAGCGAAGATGCGAGAAAAGGGGAACTTAAAGCTCCGCCAATGGATAGTTTTAGTTACTGCTGTTGTTGTTTCTACACGCATTAAGGCAATTTTCAATGTACTATTCCATTAACCACTCACACACACACACACACACACACACACACACACACACACACAAACACACTCAAACAACATAAGCGCAGCTGAGCTGCCAGGCAACCGCAGGCAACATGTGCACACACACACACCGGCAGCGTATGCATGTGCATATACAAAGAGAGTGAGCGACTGGGAGAGCGCGCAGTCAGCGTTGCTTTATTTGCTGGGAACAAACATTTCCAACAACAACAAGAACAACAACGACAAGCAAATCACAGCTGCAGGCAGGCGGGCGTCGGCTCTCAACATAAAAAAGCGCCGCCAACACGTCTCGCATGCTATCTCTCTCCCCCTTGCACTCACTCCGACTCACTTGCTGTAACATTTGTTTTGACATTGCCCGCCGCCGCCGCCGTCACCGTCGTCGTCAGTTGTCCAGCTGTCAGTCAGCCAGTCAGTCATTCAGTCGATCTGTCCAGCAATCAATTCGTTTTTTGTAGCTTGTTTGTTGTGCGCTGCACTATGCGCTTTTTTCCAGCCTCCAAGTGTAAAGTTTGAAATTAGTTTCAAGTTTTCCGTTCCTTTTTCCATGCATCTCTTCCCCTCCCTATTCCTCTTCCGCTCAAAGAGTGCAGCACAACACTTTTTGTCAACTCTTAGTAAAGTGCAGAGAAAAAAAGAATAACAACAACAGCAACAAAAACACCGAAAAGCAGTTTCAATGCACTTGTCAACATTTGTTAAAAACTACGGCGGGCATTTTTTTTATTGAATAGATGTATGAAACGAATGGAAATGGGCAACTTTTAACGATTGCATGAAACGGAAGAGTTTTAGCTCAATAGTTCTTACATAATAATGCTCTTTATTCAAATGCCTTTAATTTTCTTCAGGAGAATCCACAATTTAACAACTCGTCTATAAATGCAATGAAGCACACCAACAAAAATGGTAGTTGATAAATTTCTAGGAAATGGATCTTGCTATTACGTAACTTGCGTCAAATCAAAGCCTCGCTACGGCAATGTCTTCTTCTTTTTTGGCTCTTTTAAAAATAAGTCAAGAAATCTGGACTCAAATCGCTTGCAATTCGCTGACAAGGATTTTCATTTCATGTGCCTCGCGGGGAAAATCTACAAACTGCGACAAATGCATTTTATTTTTATACCACATTTTTCTTCTACTTATTTTCCTTTCTGTTTGCTGAAGAAGAGGATGTAGGCTCTAGGAGCAGGCGGCGATGACATCTGCAGGCAGCGACTGAGGCAATTGCGATTGATAAGGGTTTTCAAATAATGTATGTTGTTGTTGTTATTATTATTATTGTTGCTACCACACACGATGACACATACACACACAGTCAGTTGTGTGTGTGTGTGTGTGTGAGTGTACGTCAGCATTCACTGAGAAAAATATCTTGTGATAAAATTCAAACAGTTATCGAGAAAACCAATCTTTGCGCCTAAATACTAGATAACTTTCAAATAAGGGAATACCGTAGAGTTAGGATAGGATAGGACATAAAAATAAAATAGAAACTAGCTATCCAACTTTCTAGGGAAAAATAATTCCTTTTTCTCCCTGTAATAAGTAAAAAACCTAAAAAATCATTGAGTTGATTGAAAAATGTAATAATAAATAGGAAAACTGAAGACAAGTTTGATCGACAAGGAGATATCCTGCGCCCAGTACAATTAATCCCAGGAAGATTTTTATTACTATATTATTTTCGAAATGAGTTTTTGAATTCAGAAACGAGGGTATGTATCCGACGCCTGATGTATCTTAAATGTCTGTCTGCTTTAGCTAATATGTATAAAAATATAATATAGTAAATTTGATAACTCTAGCTCTAAAGATGCATACAAGCAAACAAAAGAGTTTTCTACTTTTCAAGACAAACTCGGTCTGAGAGTGCTATAACATAACCTAAATATAAAATTGCAAGTCCCTAGCTCTTATGCATGCTGAGATCGACGCATTCATACACACACACTTGATCCTGTTGATACAATTTCTGCAGTCTACCTGCGTTTTCTTTAATTCACCTATTAGAGCGGTATCTCGTAACCCTAAACATTAAGTTAGAGTATCTACTTTTCTTAGTTTTGTTTTCAAATTCTTATTTTATTTACACTTTAAATATAAAATTAATTTGGAAAAATGTAGAGCACAGCTCTCAATTTATTTATTTCTGACGGTTATTTTGGCAAAGGTTAACAGTTGACTGTATAAATAGTGCTTATATTTTAAAATAGTTTTTCTGTATTTTTACATTTTTTTTTAGTGCTTCAGTCGCTGCTTGCGTCTCAGTCGTTAATTAAATGAAATTTAATTAAATGCAAATTTCGATAAGTTAATGAAAAGCGGGCAACAGTTTTCCCGGTTAGTTGCAGCTAATTAGCATAAGTGAATGATGGAGACCCAAATCAAAAGTTAATAGGCACACACACACGCCAAAAAAAACACACACATGCAAACACACACACACACACACACACACACACGTATGTGCAATCCATAAGTCAGTCACATGGCAAAGCGTTTCCGGACCCCCAAAAAACAAGCGCTTTGACAGGCCTGTTGAGTAGGAAAAGTAAGTAAGTAAGAGAGTGGATGGAGGGAGAGGAAAAGAAGTGGAAGAGGATTGCAAATCGAAAGAGGTTGTCAGAAACAGTTTATAACGCCTAGAATTATGCCGTACATAAATCAAAATTGAAGCGTAAACAAATATGCATATAAGCATAAGTGGAGTGTGTGTGTGTGTGGGTGTGTGTATGGGTGTGTGTGTGGTGTGGTGTGAGGGGGGCGGGGGTGTAGAGTAGTAAAGTATTTTCATTGGCTTTGTTTTTATTGCAAATTTCTTGCGTAAAACGGTAAATGTATGCATATTACCAACTGGTGCGTATTCGCGCTGATCAAAGTCAAAAATGTCGAGAGAGGATAAGGAAAAAACTGAAAGGGAAAGGATGCCCAGCTATGGGGGATTAGACTTTGAACTAGACGTTTGTTTTTGGCAGCCGTCGCTGTGGGGTAGACGCTAGGAATTTTAATTTATGGATAGCAATAAGCGCTAACGGAAGTTCAGGCAATTTAGAAAAACGGTTCAGTAACCGTCGTCAGATTGGATATGAAAACACCGTAAAAAAGGAGCATTTAAAGAAACACCTTTAAATTCCTTTGAACACAAATAAAAAATCAAAGAAATCCCCCTGTCAACAGCCGATAATGCGTTAACATTTCTGCTAACTAACAGGATACAACAAGTTAGAGTAAGTGATTTAATAGCACAACTTTATAGTAATTGAAATAGTGATGTTTTTGTTGTTATTTTTGTGGAAAGTGTCGGCAAATTGACTGATGAAGCTGGCGGGAAAATGTCAAAATAATTAGATAAACATTTAAGCTAATCGAAGAGTAACCAAGAAAATGAAAGAAAAGAAAAGTAAAAAGACGACAGTCTCAAAAGTGACAAGCGACAGCAGCAGCACCAACAGCAGCAACAGAAGAAGAGCACGCGACAAATGTAGACGCATAACGGCAATGCTGGGACTGCAAGTTGATGTTTGTTGAGAGCAGGAGTTAGGGAACGGGAGCGGGAGCGGGAACGAGAGCGGGAGTGGGAGCCGGAGCAGAGGCCGCAGTGTACGTGACCATAACATGAACTGCCCCCCGCAAACGCACACAGATGCAGGCACATACAATTTGTGGGTTCAAAGTAAAGAGACGAAGGCAACGGCGAAGGCGACGGCGACGGCAACGGTGACGGTGACGACGACATACAAACAGGAAATATTTAACGTGCCTGCAGCAACAACAAAAACAAAACCAACAACAACGTGCAGTAAAATATAAATAAAAATAATAATAATAATGGGCAAAAACGTAGGGAACAGAACGCAGCAAGAGGCAAGAGAGTAGCGAGGGTTGCTGGCTGGCCCTGCACTCTGAGAGACACAGACACAGAGAGTGAGAGCCCGAGTGAAGCATAAACGAATGCATAAGCGTGTGTACGCGTGTGCTTGTGTGTGTGGGTGCACTGGTCGTGTGCCGAAGCCGAAACCGAAACCGAAACCGAAGCTATGAGCGGAATTGCTGTAGTCCTCGCCAGACTTGGGGTTCAGTTAACGCTCTCTCGGCCGTTGAGCAGGCGAAGTTGCCGTTAGAATATCCCACGGGCCCTTTTTATACAGGGAAATTCTCTGATCGCGCAAGAGAGACAGAAAGACAAGAGTGAGAGCGAGAGAACGAACAAGAACAAGAGTGAACAAACAAAACAGTCGACGCGACGGCTCGACGACTTCGCTCCGAGTTGAATAACAGCGAAAACAGGGAATTTCTTGCTGCTGCTGCCGCTGGTGCTGCTGGCCTTTTACGAATTCTATAAATCAGTCTTTCATTTTCTCTTTCACATCATTCAGCCATTTTCTCTTTAACGCGACGGACGCGTCTGCAGCTTGCAAACGGACGAACGGCAACGAAACGGGCAACGAGCGCACGAACAAACGCTTGGGAATTTGGTTTTTTGTGGATTAATTAAAACAATGTTCTGTGTCTTGTGTTCTCTGCCAGCATAAAATAAAATAAAATAATGCGAATGCCACAAAGTGCTTAAATATCAGAAATGCAATAACAAAATGCACTAAGCGTGTTAGTGGTAAGCAAGCGGCAGAAGAAGCAGTTGAAAGAAGCAAACAAACGTGCGTGAGCTGTGATTCTGTGTGCGCGCGTGTGTGAGTGTTTTTGTGTCTGTGCGTGTGAAACATTTAAGCTTTAAGTGCTGCTAGCGTGCGCTGCCGCTGCGCTTTGGATAGCTGCCGTCGACGCCAGCCATTGGAGGAGCTGCTGTCTAACATTAAATGTTAGTATACCAACACAAGCATAGTTAAATATATGCACATCAACATACATACGGCAACAGAAAAAACAACAAGAACGAAACGTCTGCAAAGATGCGACCGCCTGTGTGTATGTGTTCGTGTGTGTGTTAAAAATAAAAGTAATCAAAAGGGGGCAGCGATTACGTCGCCGACGCCGTCCCCGTTGTCGTCGCGTGCATTGCTCCCTCTCAGCTGCTGCGCATGTGTTTGTAGTTGTGTAGTAGTGTGTAGTGAAGTGTGTGTAATACACATAAATATATATGTATATATATATTATAAACATACGTTTATGCATGCTTCGTATATGTGCTTCAATTTTGTCAAACTATTACAGCAACGCTTACATTTACATCATATGTTAAATAAACTGTTAACATTCGGTGACGTTTGTTTTTGTTTACCCACGCAAATATGCAATGATTTCTTTCTCTCTGTCTCTTTCTCTTGGTTTTTATTGTTGTGTCGCGCTTTGCCCACCCAATCGCCGACCCCGCGCCGCGCGCTTTTCATTCATACCTTGCAAATGAAGCGTGCTCAATTGTGCGATGTGGTTGCCGGAGAAGGAGTGTGGGTGAGTGGGTCGGTGGGTGGCTTGGTTTGCACAATGGAGCGGGGTTGGAATCTGTGTTGGGTGGTAGATACCCACATACACACACAGGCGACTTGCAAGCGGAAGTGGAAGTCACTTTGTATATGTATATATATATGTTTGTGTGTGTGTGTGTGTGTATCTAATGGGATTTTCTAATAAAATTTAAATTGTTGGCGTTTTTATTAGGCGGCCGCCTATGAATTTAATATGAAGTGTGTGAAAAGCGTGCAACAACGACAATGGGAAATAAAATACTAGTGAATTATTTATAATTTACCAAAACTTTTAAGTCTAATAAATTGACGAGAATCGGCTGTTGGAGCAATCAACAAACACTTAAGAACAAGTTATCAACTGAAATAAAATACATAAATAAATCCTAAATTAAAGGGTACAAAAATGTAAAAATATAAAAAGGCAAAAACGTTACCTAAGTGAAAAAGTGCCGCCGGTAAAATGCGAAATACAAAACGAAATTGAACGAAAGAACAATTTTTGTGAATTTAATTTAATTTAGTTGGAATACACTTCAATTATTAAATACAAATTGCAGTACATAATTATAGAAACGGTATTTCAAACAGATACATAAATGAAAAAAGAACAAAGACCAACAAAGTAAAATTTGGTTGTAACTGTCGGAATAAATATATAAAATGTGTGAACACAAATATATAAATATGAAAATGTTAATAACTTTTATAGACAATATAATGCAATTTGAAAAAGTTATTACTATATAACTTTTAATTCTGAAACTGAATCTGAGAATATTGCATTTCATGGGCTTGACATTTAATACAAAGAGAGGAAAATAAGCAAGTATTTAAAGAAAATGCAGTTTTCAATTGTGTCTCAATAAATAATACCTAATAACTGTTTACTTAAACTATTCGAAAGATAAATGAACACGGTCGAAGATAATCTGAAATAATCGCTCTTAAATGTATTAATAACATCGATTGATAAATAGCTGAAATCTTAAATATTATGATTATTATCATCTTCTATATAAAGTGTAGAAAATCTTTGAGGCAACCCTTTAATAAAAAAGAATTTAAGTATTTGGTTTTTTAAGATTCTTTGCCGATAACATAATATCATTAAAGGTAAACAACCTTTAAACATTTTGAAATACATTTTTGTTCAATCTGTTTACATCTGTACATGCATGCATGTATATGTTTGCTTGTTATCTGCACATTAAGAGCGGCATAAACCGAAAGCCCTGAACAGAAACCTCATCAAAGTTGAGCCTCGGTCCCAGCACAAACTCGAACACAATAACAACAAAAACAAAAAAGCAAAGGCGGCTTAACATTAATCCCGACTTTTAACGATGCGTTTAACAGGAATGTTTTCGTCACAGCCAATATCGGCTGCGGCGGCGAGGGCATCAGCAGCGGTTGAGGCAGGTGAAATACCAACACCGACGCTTACGTCAACGGCGCTGTCGCTCCTGTGCATAATTGAAAAAGTGCAACGCGCGCGAAAAGGAAATTCTACTGCAAAAGAAATATTTAACAAATTCAAAGCTGTCATAAATATGTTTTAGAAAAATGCAAAATCAAGTGCAATCAGCAAAGACAACAACAAAGACTGCATACAAAATAGAAAAATAAATATTAAAGCAAATAAACGTAAAACGAACTGAGACAAAAGAATGGGGCGAAAGAAGGCAGCACAAGTGCATATGTTAATGTGGTTGCGTGTGAGGCTCTGTGTGTGAGTATGAGTGTGTGAAAAAGCCTCACGCTCAACGCTTTTTATTAATTCTGTTAAATATGCACACATAAAAAGAAAAGAGAAAAAGAAAGAAGAATTTGAAACGAACATCAAACATGGATTTAAGGGGGGTCCCAAGAGCAGCGACGCTGCGACGCTGCGCCGCTGCCTACGTGCAGTCGCAGTCCAGTTCCCATTTTGTTCCCCCCTGCAGCACAAAACGGCACTCGCCCTGCCTTTCTGCCTTGTTGCCTGCTGCTTGCCTGCGACTCTACTACCTGAAACTGAAATTTTCCCGCATTAGAATGCTCGCGTTCCGTCTGTTGTTGTTTTCACTGGTGTTGGTTGGTTGGTTGGTTATGCTGCACGCGGACAACAGTGACGTCGACGTCGACAGACAATCAGCGGGACAGGCGAATTGACAGAGAAATACGGACGGACAACACACAAAGCAACAACAACAACAGAAGAGAAAAAAACACGCTGGCAAAAGGGCATGGAATGGGAGTTGATTTTATTTTTCTTCCTTTTCGGCTGCTGCTTCTTTCGTTATGCTGTGTTTGTTTGTGTGTGTGTGAGTGAGTGTAGTATTATTTTTTTGTTTACCTTATGCTTTCGTTTATCGACCCGTTTTTGGTTTTGTGTGTTTTTGTGTGCTACATATGCGTTTCTTTCGCTCTTTTGGCCTCTTATTCGTTCGTTCGCTCGCTCGCGTGCGGCGCTCTCAGTAGCAACAGCAGCGACAGCATAATCGCAGCTTGCATGCTTCTGTGGCTTGTCTCTCTTGCCTTTTAGTATTGCTTGTTTCTGTTGTTTTCTTTAAGTGTTTACCCTTAAGACTTTTGCTTACATAATTATACAATACATATAAAATCCTTAAATGCTGCCTTAAACTAATTTAAAAGCATGTATTTAATTATAATTGCAATCAATTGTCAACATTTCACATTGGCGTTAAGCATTTCAAATGTAAGCGCTACTGCTTGCTAGTCCGTAGCAGTCAGCTTCATTTGGCAGCGCTGTTAACGCGCTGTATGCCGTTTTCGATTGTTTGGGAAATTTCTCAGCTGTTGGGCTTATTGTGAACTGGCTTAACAGCGCGCTAGTGATGCGTGTTGAGGCGAGCACTGTTAGCTAACAGGCAATAAAAAAAAACAAGTTGAATGAAAAAAAGAACCAAACGAATTGTTATTGTGATTATTATGTTTGTGCTTGTGGTGCCAAGAAAAATGCAGCGAACATGAATTAAAGTGCACATGAAATGTGTGCCACATAGGAGTCACTTGCTGCACTTGTAGGCAGCAGCAACAACAATCGTCATACAGCACATCGAGAGGAGCGTCTGCCTGCCACAAGGTGTGGCTGTTGTAGTATTAATTTTATTTGTTTTCGATTCTTGTTTGTTTCTTGTGGGTATTTGCAATTGATAAACTGTTGTAACTGTTATCTGATGCATTCGTCATTAACCGTTCGTTCCGTTTGTGTCTTTGCAGCGGCGTTGCCACCTCGCTCAGCTGCGCGGACTCCAGCACAGGCTCCAGTGAGGATGCATCCGAGCCCGGCTCGCCGTACAGTGCGCACTCGCTATTGAGCGACGAGCAGCAGCTAAACAAAATGCCGCCACAAATACTCAGCGCTGCCCCCAGCAGCAGTAGCAGCAACAACAGCAGCAGCAGCAGCAACAGTAGTGCAACAGCAACAGCAATAGCTAGTGCTGCTTCATCGACCACAGCGAATGCGACTAGAAGCAACAGCAACAGCAACAACACTGCCAAAATCACGACTGCAACAACTGCAACAGGAATCACACAACGCCACAACATCAACATCAACAACAACACGACGCTGCCTACGCTGCAATGGCCGTGGAACACGAGCCTCGGCAGCACCTCAACGGCTGTGCCTGCCGTAGCCAGTGCCGCCGTCGCCTCCAAGAAACGCGCTGCTGTCAGCAGCAGCAGCAGCAGCAGCGCGAGCAACAACAACAGCAGCGACTTGGCCTGCATTGCGGTGGCGCCGAAAAAGTCGCGGGCGGATCTGCAGAGCGGCGGCAACAACAGCAGCAGCAGCAGCAGCGACAAAAGACTGAAGGCGGCTGCCCTGGAGGAGTCGCAGACGAAGATAACGGGCTTCTTCAAATCGCAGATGAAGGCGACGCCGGGCAAACTGTCGGCGACGCCGTCGCCGCCTCCCACAGCAGCGGCCACGCCCAGCACGCTGACGATGAGCACGCCAGCAACAACTGCCTCGCTAAACAAATACTTTAACATACTCTCGCAGCTGAACGAGCAGAAGCAGCAGCAGCAACAACAACAGCAGCAACAGCAACAGCAGCAACAGCAACAACAGCAGCAGCAACAATCGCAGCCCAAGCTGACAACACCAACAGTTGCTGCTGCGTTGCCCGTGCCGGCGCTCAAGAAAATCGAGCGGAGCAGCAAGCAGCCCGCGAAAATCGCTCAGGTGGCGCCCAACCTGAGGAAGACGCCCAGCAGCAACAGCCATGCCCACAACAACAACTCGCACGCCGCCGCCCACTCGGGCACAGGCAAATCGCCCGCCAAGAAGCACGTGGCAATTGCGCCGCGCACGCCTGAGATGAAGCAGCAGCAGCAGCAGCAACAGTTGCAGCTGCAGGCGTCAAAAACGTTGCTCTCAGCAGCCGCCTATCGCGCGCCCCACAACAGCAGCAGCAACAACGGCAGCAGCAGCAACGGCAACAACACGACAACAGTGGCCGCCAAGCCTTGCCAGAAGCTGCAGCTAGCTGCTGCTGCCGCCGCCTCCGCCGCTGCCACGCCCACGCCGAATCCCACGCTCTACCAGCTGCCCGTGCAGCTGCCCAATTTGGTGCACCTGCCGCCGCAGCTGGCAGCGGCGGCAAACATAATGCAGCTGAACAACGTGGCCAAGGCGGCTGTTGCCGCCGCCGCCAGCAACAACGCGGCTGCCGCAGCTGCCTCCGCGCAGGCGGCGCAAGCAGCGCAGTACTTCCTCAACGGAACCGTCTTCAAGCTGCAGCAGGTCACGACGGCAACAACAACGACGGCGACAACTGCAACGGCAGCGGCGACGAGTGCGGGCGGCGTCAATCCGTTCGGCCTGAACGAGCTGCAGGAGTTGCTGCTCAAGCAGCAGCAGCAGCAGCAACAGCAGCAGCAACAATTGCAGCTGCAGCAAGCGGCCGCCGTGAAGGCTGCCGCAGCAGCAGCCGCTGCCACGCCCACCGCTGCCAATGGAGCTGCCAATCTGCAAGAGCTCTTTCAGCAGCAAATTGCCGCCGCGGTTGCCGCACAACAGCAGCAGCAGCAGCAGCAGCACCAACAACAATTCCAGCGCCTGGGCGCCGCAGCTGCCGCGCAGCCTGTTTTTATGGCCACGCCTGCGGGTCTGCTGCTCAATGCGGCGACGCTGCCGGCGATGTTGGCGCAGGCGGCGGCAGCACTTGCTGCCAATAGCCAGCAGCAGCAGCAGCAGCAGCAGAAAGTTGCTGCCGCTGTGGCGCTGCAGCATCAGCAGCAACACCAACAGCAGCAGCAACAACATCAGCATCAGCATCAAGCGCTGCCTGCGCTGCAACCAATTCCCGCCCTGAGTTCAATTTTTGAGCCTGCCAGCGAGCAGCAACAACAGTTGCAGCTGCAGCAACAGCAGCAGCAGCTGGCACAACTGTTGCTCTCCCACCAGCAGCAGCAGCAGCATCAGCAACAGCAGCAACAGCAGCAGCAGCAGCAACAACTCATCACTGCCACACAGCCACCGCCGCTGACAGCAGCCAACAGCAGCAACACTGCCAGCAGCAACAGCAATGCCTCGAATAATTTAAGCAACAACACTGCCATGCTGCCGCAGCAGCAGCAGCAGCAACAACAGCAACAGCAACTGCAGCTGCAGCAGCAACAACAACAACAACAACAACAACAACGTGCCATTATTAAGGGTCCGCCTCCACTGGTCACCATCTCCACTGCCTCCTCCCTCAGCGCCTCAGTCGCCAAGTCTCGCGCTCTGCCCGCCGCTCTGGCCAAGCCCTATCAGAAGCGGCCGCCACCCACGCAGCAGCAGCAACAACAACAGCAGCAGCCGCCACTTAGCAAAACCAAATATGCAGCCATTGCCACGCCCACCACGCCGCCGCCCTTGGTGCCAACCAGTACGGGAGCAGCGGCCGCTGCGGCTGCCACTAAAGAGTTGCAGCAGCTGCGCAAGAGTGCCACGCCCACAACGCCCACGCCGCCGCTGGTGAGCATAGCGCCTGCCAAGCTGACGCCCACGCTCAGCATGCTCAAGCAGCAGCAGCAGCAGCAGCAGTTGTCATTGCAGCAGCAACAGCTGCCGCAGGCAACAGCAACAGTTGCCAAGATCTCAAGCACCGCCGATCTGTTCGATCTGGTCAAGAACTCAAACGGCGCCATCAGCATTGTGGGCAAGTCGCCGTCATCAGTCACTGCCACGCCCACCACACCCGCCCCCAGCCCGGTGACGTCGCTGCCGTTCAGCTCGCCGAGCAGCAGCAGCAACTGCAACTCGCAGCAATCGCACCGCGCCTCGCCCGCTCTCTCCGCCCACTCCTCGAGCACCTTGTCGGCCTTTGGCAAGTCGCTGGCTTCCATCAAGTCGGAGCCCATGGAGGAGTGCGCCTCGACGCCGCCGCTCTCCAGCACCCCCAAGCCGCAGAGCTTTGCCGGCCAGCTGCCGAACGCTCGTCGCATGGAGCCCTTGAAGCACGAACTGCTGGCGGAGTGCAACTCGAACAGCAGCAGCAGCTACACCGGCAGCTCGGTGAGTAGTGCGGCGGATCTCTCGCTGGAGGCGTCGACGCCCGCGTCGCTCAGCTCGGCGCCGTCGCCGGCGTCTAGCAGCAGCAGCAACAGCAACAGCAACTGCCAGACGCAGCAGATGTCCTCGCCGGAGGGTCATGTCAGCCAGCAGGACATGCTCAGCGAAATGGTCACCTCCTCGTGCAACTCGAGCGCCACCGAGGATTGCTCCCAGACGGCGCTGACAACGCCGACGGCGGCGGTCGAGGAAGCTGCGGCAGCCATTGCTGCCGCTGTTGCAACAGCAACTGTCGGCAGCTGCAGCAGCAGCAGCAACTACGACGAGGAGGACGACAAGTCGGTGGCCTCCTCCGAGACGGCGACCCACAAGCGAATGACGCCCGAGTCCGGCATCGGCGGCAGCCTCAGCAACAGCGAGAGCAGCAACTCCATAGCGGATGCCATGTAAGTGACAGCAGCAACATCTGCAGTCGGAGCTCAGCTAATGTCCTCTGTCCTCTGTCCTCTCTCCCATTTGTTCAGTTCATCGAAGTCAGTGTGTCCGCCCGCCTCGGCGAGCAGCAACAGCTGCAACGCCTCCGACAGCAACTCGTTGGCCAGCAACGCGCCTTCACCCGCCTCGCCCAGCAACAACAGCAACAGCAACAGCATCGACGACTGCTCGACATCGTCACCCTGTCTGGTTGTGATCAGCACGGCGCCCAGTCCGGACACCGTGGTGGACACAACGCTCGCGGAGAGCGCCAGCAAAGTGCTGCCCAAGTGCGCCATTTCGCCGATCCTGTCACAGCCCAAGACGATCCGCTTCCCGGCCGGCGCCGGAGCAGGAGCCAAGGGTGCGAAGCGGCATGATGGCGTCTGCTACTGGGACAAGTGCAACAAGAAGCACGAGAGCAACTCGAAGCTGCTCGACCACATGCAGACCCATCATGTCAACACGCAGACGGGTCCCTTCGCCTGCCTCTGGGTGGGCTGCAAGGTGTACAATAAGGAGTCCTGCTCCCGCCGCTGGCTGGAGCGCCACGTGCTCTCGCACGGCGGCTCCAAGCAATTCAAGTGCATCGTCGAGGGCTGCGGCCTGCGCTTTGGCTCGCAGGTGAGTTGAGAACCTAATTGCAATAGCCATCGGTCGAGGCATGGAAATTAACTTGTGTCTCTTTTCATCCTCAAAGCTGGCGCTGCAGAAGCACGTGAACAACCACTTCAATGCCACGGACAATGCCAAGGAGAGCACCAACAAACGGACCTCCGATCCTCCAGTGCCCAAGCAGCTGCGCAAGAACGGCAAGAAGCTTCGATATCGCCGGCAGCCCTTCTCAGGTGAGTGTCTGGGAGAGAGATTGGGATTGGGATTGGCAATTTGATTGGCTAAGTGGAACATCTCGATCGTTACAGCTCGCATGTTCGACTTCTTTGACACGGGAATCATGGAGGGACTGCAGCATCGTCTGCGACAGATCAGCACGCTTACCAATGGAGCACAGGCCATTACGTTCCAGGGCCAATGCCTGATGCGGCGACGGAATCGACAAGGCGCCAACGAGTGCTTCGTGCGCTGGTCGCCACGTGAGATGTAAGCAGATCATAATAATGCATACTTATAATACATATTCAGACTGAATGCTAACCTCTATGTATATATTGTTATAGCATCTCGGACGAGTGGCTGCCGGAGTGTCCGAATAGAACGCGGCAGCATACGAAGGTGCTGCACATCAAGCACATGCGTCCGGCGGAGAAGACACGCATCGATAGCCTCCTGAGCACCGCCTACAGATTGCGCTACGATGCGCAGCTCTTTGCGGATGACTACAACGTGAACGAGCAGCAGATGGAGGAGGATCAAAGTGGCAGCGAGTGCGCGGATAGCGAGGCGGACGACGACGACGAGGACGACGATGACGATGATGATGATGAAAACGACGACGACGCGGATGAGCCCGACGATGATGAAGACGATGAGGACGACGGCGTCTCGGGCACAATCAGCACCAGCAGCGGCACCGTCTCCAGCTATCAACAGGTGCTCAGCATTGCCAAGCTCCAGATGCAACAGCGACGCAAGCATCCGCGCAAGCCTCCAAAGTTTGCGGCACCTAAAGTGGAGGAGCTGGTGCCAACGGATGCGCTGGTGCCCATTTAGAAAGTATTTGCACCCCTCACCCTCACCCTCACCCTCACCCTCACACACAGACACACAGACACACTCTCGCACGCACACATCTCCAAGAACACCCCCAAAGGACAAACGAGTAAACAGTGACAAGTAGTTTATAGTTTCTTTTTTGTAAGGCCTCCCACACAAAGCCCCACAGCTTACTTATACATGCACACATACACACGTACATGTAAACTACATCATAAGATCGTGTAACATACATATATAGCTATATTATATGCAGATTGCTATAAAGAAAGCAGCCCGCTTGCAGTTTTTAGATAATTATGCAAATCCCAGAGAAGAAAACATCAAAATGTAAATAGAAATCGCTTCAATATCATCCCAAAAAAACAAACAAACAAACAACAACAAGAAAAGAACAAATTTTAGAGTTTTTATGTTGCTGAAGACAAGCATAGATTTATATAAATATTAATATATATCGCGTAATGTTAGCCATAAACTTAATTAGGTTTAATTTATAATTTGTAACTACTTTGTGTAAATTATGAACTGCCTAAACGAAGATGAAGAAGAAGAATCAGAAGTAGAGAGTGAAACACCGCCGCAGACAAGACTTTATTCTCCCGTTATCATATTCATTTTAATTTTATGTACTCTCGTTTAGAAATTTGTTTAAGTTTTTTTTATTTGTTTCACACTTTTTTTTTTTATTTCGAATTCTAAAATCCTTTTATTGTATTCCAAAAAACTTCCAAAACAAGTGAGAAAACGCACAAACAACAACAACAACAACAATATAAGACTTGAAGCATTTATCGAAGAAGAAGAGAAATGTTCATAATATTTTTTAATAATTATAATTAAATAAATTCATTTACTCAATTCGAAGAGCAATGCAAAAAGAGTTTAGCAACAGCCACAAAGATAAAAATAATAGTATAAAAAAACATTGAAAAGAAATATTAAGTAAAAAATATATTAAAGTAGTCCAAATTTTTGAAGTAGTTCGTTTTTGAGTAACTTCGATGTAAATATTTAAAAAATTAATTAATTACACTTAAAGAATTCTATTTACTAAACAAAATAAAAAAAAAAACAACTTTCAATTTATTTGTTAAATATAATTTATAAACACTTTTTGTTTCTTTTATTACATTTTTCTATTCATTTAACAGTCAAATGTCAAAGGTTAAAGGTCAAGTTAAAACTCAAGTTCGCCTTAAACTATAAATCTATTGAAATAACGAAAGTTTGTAAACCTTAAGTAAGTTATGCAAGACGCATGAATACCCTATAAAGTACTCAACACTGCCAAAGCGAAATGAATACAACAACAACAAGAACAACAAACAGTTTATGATCGACTGATAAATGTATAAATATTCATTAAAAGTTCATTTACATATATCTATATATATATATGTATATATATAGATTTGATTTCGCACAATGCTTTTCATATGTTGCAATAACAATAATAAGGCAAATAAATTCCAAATAAGTATATCAAATATATAGTATATATATTTATGTATACATATATGTATATGTATATATATTAGCGTATCTACTAAAGACTTAGTAATGCTTGGTTAGTTAGAGCCCCTGCCCTCTAGATCGAGTACTTAAATTGACAGAATATATGTCTAATATATATATATATAACTAGATATAGGTGTAGATCGGCGCATACCATTTATGGCATTATAATATTTAATTTTTCAATTCTTTTTTAATGAGAATGAGGCAAGAATTGCATTTTGTAAATGTTGTAGGCTATAAACCATATGTATATATATATGCATATATGTATGTATATATATAAATATATACATATATAATTGAAAGCAATACCTTTTAACAATCGCCTAGATATGGGTTCGGAGTTTAAGCAAATATTTTTGGGATTGCCTAACATGAGATTCTTCGATATTTTGTACCGCAACAAAAACAAAAACACAAAAAACGAGATAAAATTCAAATCGAAAACAAATATTTATCTTTGTATATATATATATATATATATATATCTATATATATATATAGATAGATATGAAACTACCTCAGATTTTTGCAAAACAAAAAGTAAAAAACAAAGAACATAGGAATTTTTCGAGACACATTTTCTAAAAAACCTTAAGGATAGACACTATATTCAGCCGAACAAGGGAAAGTATACAAAGCAACAACAACAACAAAAATTGACATAAACAAAGAATACTCTTAGAATCTAGAATAAAACTGAATATTCTGCTAATATTATGTAAGCGCAATTCTTTACAGTACTTAAGCTCCCGTTCTAGAACTTCCTTCAAATCTTTTGTCGCATTTTTAGCATTGCCCATATATCATCTGAAGATTCCGATTATACTTCCAATTGAGAGAACTTTTTTTTCAACTAAAACAAAAGGTAAAAGAATACAAACCTTTGCCTTCTTAACGCCAATTCGTTTTGTACATAGTTTATGATATACAAGGAATAAAAGTATATATATATAAAATTTATTATTAATAATGCAACCGCTTTAATAAATTAAAAAAGAAACAAAAATGAATCAAGCATTACATAATACTAATTACGAATCCATTTGAAAATTAGCAAAACAAGAGAAAAACATACTTCTCAGTAATATATTTTCCGAACTTATGAATAATTTTAGAACTCCGCCAAGCAGAAATATTTTGATTTCACATTAAGTTCCGGGCCCAGAGATTGTTTGTAGGCCAGCTAATGTAATCAAAAGGACATTCTATACATAAAAAAGATGATATATTAACTCTACATATACACAAAATTTAGTATGTACGAGTGGAACAGACAGTAAACAGAAAAATGTAAACGCTGAGAAAAGAAAATATATAGAGGCAAGAAAATATTGAAAAAAAAAAACAAACATCTGCGTTTTTCTTTAGCAGTGGAAAATTCCGCATTAAAGGTGAGTATTACATATCACTGGGTTAAATGGGATTGAATACATTCCGAACAGCATCAGCCGCTAATACTTAAGGAGGTTAACACGCTTTAAATATTAAAATACTATCTAACAGACTGCTAAAACAACTGTTGAGTTACAGCAGCTGCTCCTGTAAAAGCGCTAATAAAAAGCAGTGCTGTAAGAGACGCTATCTTTAACAAATTTTATATCTCTCCAATAAATATCGACTTGGCAATATATTTCTAAAATCTTAGTAGTTCACTGAATCGAATAGAGCTTGTTTCTCTTTGTCAGTAATTCGTGTTCTAGCAGAAAACTTAAGTTTTTCAATGTCTTTTAACAGTTTTTATACATTCCCTATACACATATATGTATGTACATTATTACGTTAAGGGAGAAATAGACACACAAAAGAAAGTCTAGTAATTTGTGAACCCCTAAAATAAATGAAAGTCAAGTTTTTTTTTTTTGGAAATTAGAAATTACAATTTATTTCATACAATGTCTGTTGTTGTTGTTGTTATTCTCGAATACACAGTTACAGTTGTTGCTCTAAAAACCTTTTCGATCGTATATATATGTGTGGATGTACAATTGGAGAAAGCAAATAACAATAAGAATTCATAATGATGTATATCGTAGCAGCGGCCTCTATCCGCCTTGCCACTCCCCCAGAGCGAACGCAACACGGGCGCCGCGACTTTGGAGGCGAGTGTGGCACGAACCGAAGCTCCAAGTTTCGTTCGTTGCTCTTGTCGTTCTTGTTGTTGTCGGACTGTGCGCAGGTGTGTGGTCGTGACTAGAGGGCGCGCGCGATCTGCACGGGTTGGTCACCTCCACATCCTCAGCATCACGAATGCATCGGCGACCAAGGGCGCAGGACACGCACTCCGGCCACGCCCACCTGCGACACAAAGTTACTACTGCCGCTGTGTTGTTGTTGTTGTCGTTATACAAATTATTGTTGCTATTTGCTACTTATATACAAATCGAGTTGCTGTTGTTGTTGTAGGATTTCTTGCATAACTTCTAATTTGTTGGGATTTTACAATTTTTTTGTTGCATTTTTCAACGTTGTTCGTGTTGTTGTTGTCAACGTTTTACATTTTTTATATTTAGTTGTTTGCTTGCACGACTTTTGTTGTTCTTGTTTATAATTTTGCTACTACATTTTCTTGTTAATATTTTATACATAATATATATTTTATATATATAATATTTTTTCTTTACTATACAATAACAGCGGAAAAATTGTGTGTAGGTGTGTAACTTCTTCTTCTTAACCTTTTTCATGCTCTTGATTTGTATTGTTGGCGTTAGCTTTTGTTTATAACAACTTTTTCATGTTAATATGTATAATTGTTTTCATGTTTTTGTTTTTATATATATTTGTATATATATATATATATATATATATATATTGTGTATATATATTATGTATATCAATACCGTAATTGTTGTTTTTTGTTTGTATTTGTATTACAATTTTTTATGTATTTTCTTATCACAAAAAAATCATAATTATATATATATATAATTTATTATTATTATTTTTTAATATATTATTCTTAGAATTGAACAATAATTAAAAATAAACATAGGACTTAGTTACATTTGTATGCGTGTGTGTGTTGGTGTGAGTGTGTGTGTGTTTATGATTGCATGTAGTTGTTTGCAGTTGTTGAAGTATTGCCAAGTAGATTTTTTGTCTTTTTCTCACCGCCAACAACGCCGTCGCCTTTTGCCGCTAGATGGCAACGCCAGGAGAGCATGTTGCCAGTGTTGCCCGCAGCAGACAATTTTTTCTTTAGCTTTCTGTTGTTGGTTTTAGATTTATAAGTTATTTCATTTATTTGTTGTTGTTTTGGCCCTTTCGCTAAATTTGTTTCGTTCTGCTGCAGTTGTATGCAAATTTACAATTGTTTTTACGGTTGTTCTTTTTCATGTTGTTGTTTTTCTTTACAGAGTTCGTTAACGAATTTTACATATACACTAAACATTATTTAATAATAATAATGGAAAAAACAAATAACAAAGAGCACACGTTTTGTGGAGCGCAAAAATAATAAAGATTAAGATAAAGAAAATAGAAATAGAGTAAGAGACAAATTTGATATTTGATTACAACTTTATGAACTTAACTGCAAAATTGATTTGAACGGAAAAAATAAACTAAACTAAACAGCGGACCAGCAATTAAATTAATGATTATGCAAAGTAAATAGACAGATAACAAGAAATTGTTAATGCTTCTTCTTCGCATTCATTCGTCCCACTAATGCGCGACAATGTGGCAACACTGACGCCCAACTCATCAATTGCAGTTTTTTTTTTTTTAGTTTTTTTGTTGCTATATACAAACGGCCACCAGAGTTGCCACCAATACGCGACGCACCGTTAGAATTGTTGAACTTGTTATTGTTGGATGGTTGTTGTTGATTAATTTCATACACTTTTTACTTGCATTTGTTGTTGTTGTTGTTGTTTTTGTTTTACATGTTGTTGATTGCTGGGCTGTTTGTCTACTTGTGTGGGGGTTGAACTGATTGATTTATTTCGTGTACAGGTAAATGGCGACGATCAAGCCGTAGAGACCCAACACTTCAGCGAAAATGAGAATCAGGATCATGCCGACGAACAGACGAGGCTGTTGTGCTGTGCCACGGACTCCGGCGTCGCCTACAATGCCGATCGCAAAGCCTGCTGCCAGGCCCGAGAAGCCGACGGACAAGCCGGCGCCCAAGTGAATGAAACCCCTGTCAAGGCAAGAAAATTAAATGGGATTAGAGTCAAGATTGAATTGGTTATGTATATCATTTAGTTACTCACTTGTACAGGGAGTAAGTTGCGGGCGTTTCCAGTTGACCGGCAATCAGGACAGCGACGACCAGACCGTAGATGGCAATGATACCCGCCATGACCACAGGAATGATGGATTTCATGATCAGTTCAGGACGCATCACCGACATGGCAGCAATACCGGTACCAGACTTGGCAGTGCCATAAGCGGCGCCGAGTGCTGCAGAAAAGCAATCACGTTAGAGCAATTAATATAATTATAAGAGTATGGTAGTTAATCACCCTGTACTCCAGAAACTCAAACTAATTTTTGTATTTGTACTTCACAAAGGTCACACCGAAGGGCCTTGAAAGAATATTTGACTATTTGGATTTGGGGTTCCATGTACGTTATGTAATAAATGTGGCCCACTAACTGAACCTTGCGTTTTTTGTTTGGCAATTACACGTTACGTCATCGATCATACTTTTAAATAACTCCCACACCGAAAAAATTTTAGCGTTAAACGAAATTCTGTAACGTAACATTTAACAGTCACATGACCCACACTTAACGAAAATTACATACATATGCACAGTACATATGTATGTATACATAACTGCTCAACAGTCAGAGTCAGAGTTGTCGTTTGAGTGTTTTTTCTTCTTAATTTTTGTGTGTAGTCTCTTTCGTATTTGCTTGAGTCAGTCGGTGCTCTCTTTAAATTTATATGATAAGGTCGAGTAAATGCGAAGAAACAGAAGTGCTAGAGTTGCCAAATAACTGATGAATGTTATATACATATCGTTTGTATATATCAGTGTGTGCACGCGCGTTGAATATTGAAATATAAAACCAGTTTCATATGACGGTCAATGGTATTTGTTAAATTCATTTCAAAACAGCTCATAAGACTGTATGTGTGTGTGGACCGCTAATAAATCGAATTAAAACACGCATACAGTTACGTTCAATAAATACGGGTAGGTAACAAATAATAAAAAACAACTGCACATCTGTATGTACAGAAGGTAGGTATGTATGCATGTGTGTGAGTGAGTGTGTTTGCGACGACGTTTCAGAGTTAACGTTAATGCCATTTGCCGCTGCGACAGCTGATCGTTAAAGAGTGAGTGTGAGTGAGAGCAAGCAACGGAGCTACAGTTGCTGCCTGCGTTAATTGACACTGTCATGTGATTTTTAATGCTAATTAACTGTATTTTCCACTCAAATTAATATTCTATCGGTGCAAATCAAATGAAGGGCTCGATAAAATAATGAATAAATCGCATCGTGCAATACTAATATATAAACTACAAAAAAAAATTAATTATACTAAAATGGTTTTAAATTTTAATATTTTCTTAGCTATGCCTAATTAGCGAAACCAACATCAAATGCTGGTCTGTCTTGTACGTCATAAGCATTCCGCGTCAGAGAAACCGGAATATACTTGATATTATTGATATTTCTATTCTTCAGCTTGAGAAATAGGTACACACACATTGTATTCGCATTTGTCGCTATTGAATACTGCAAAATAAAACATGCACACATTAATGAAAGGCAAAATTGATATTGTCATCGTCTCGGGGACTTTCAATCGTGTTTGTGTGCCTACATCAACGAAAAACGTTTGTGTTCATCATCTGAGGCCCAGCAACAAACAAAACACATTTGTGTTCAATTGAAACAATTCAGAAAAATTCATTAAGAAAATGTTTTACATTCCATCTCATTGAAAACCAAGCAAATAAGAAGTTTGGAAGATCATTCAATTGATTTTATTTAAATAGGTTGTAAGTGGATTATTTATTGACGTCGGATAATATAATGAAGTCTGTGTGGTCCAAAGAACAGCTGAGTGCCGCATGGTGCACTATTTTGGACATTGACTGTTAAACCAGTGAGTACACACGCCAAACATACTTAAATATCCACTGTCAACAATTGCGGCGCTGCATTGCATTTAAATGCGCAACATTTACATTTAATAATAATTAAAATTATAAATGTGGCATTGACTCGTTCGTTGCTATATTTTTATTTTTTCGATTTTTAACTGCTCTCAATGGGACAGACGCATGGCAGACAGTGGCGTGGGCGCTATGAACAATACACAAACCGCTAGAGAAGAGGAAGCGGACTGAGCATAGGAACAAAAACAAACAAGCAGCACATTTTTAGATAAATATAAATGTGAGGAATATGTGAAAGTATCAAGCGAAATGTATTAAGATATATACATACATATGTCTGTGTGACCAAATATATGCATGCCATGTTTATACAATCTGTATGTATGTGAGTACAGCAACAAATTAAAGCGTCACAGTTGAGTGAGCACACAAAAAAATCCAAGATAGTGTAGTAGCGAAAGATAAAGAGAGCAAGAGAGGCGCACAGTAGAAGAAGCAGACACAGCTTATCATACATTGCTCAATCTTCGGAGATGCTCTGTGCCATCTCTGTTATTGTTGTTGTTTTAGACAAGTGAAAAAGTCAAACGCATTGGAATGCAGAAAACACAAAGAACAACAAAAATCTAAAGAAGAAAAACATCAAATTCTACATTGTTTTACGAGTAACTTAATTGTTGAGACATTTTGGCTTTGAATGATTTTTTTTCCTCATAGACACACACATACACAAACTAATTGCAGACTTGTGATTATACATTGGACGAGTGCTTTATGTGTAATCTTCATTTGATTAGATAATTTGCCAGCACAGGAAGTGCGCGAATGCACTTTGTGACGTTAAAATATATGTATTTTAATCATATTAATTAGAAGTTATTGTTAATTAATTATAATGCAGCAGATAAAGGGCATGCACTCGCACACTCAAACACACATACAAGTAGACTTCTGATTGCCACGTTGTATACTCTCAGACTCTCTTTCACTCAGATAAAACAGGGTCGTTACTGTGCTCAAAACTCAAGCAGCTGCCGCTTGAAGCCTATGGAATTTTTTTTTCGCAAGTTTTCAATGCATGGGAAAATAAGCATAAAACCCGCACGTGACATTAGCATACATCTTTTTACATAATTAACACACATACATACCTGCGCACATTGTATGTACACTTTACTATCATTTTATATGTAAATGTATCTACTACTATTTTTATACTGAGTTTGCGCAGGCAAGTACTGGCATGTGGGTGTAATATATGTATACGTGTGTGTGTGTGTGTGAGAATAAATATGTAAGCCGTCTTGTGTGCGTGAAGGATTTTCTGAAATCATTAATAACGAGAACAAAACAGTGGGTACTGATAAAAGCTCGAAAGCAACGCCCATTGTCCAATATTGACAGCCAATGAGTCAGAATCCGTCACAGTTTTTTTTAACACTGTCAGCTAACTGCAGCATGAAAACGAGTTGCCAGATTGAGCTGTTTAACTTTGCTCGGTCTGTTGGTCTCTCTCTCTCTCTCTCTTTTTCTGTGTTCATGTGATCGTGTGAGTCCGACAATGGCGTTGCCAGATATTGCATATGTTCAAGCCACCCGCATTTACGTGTAATACAGTAATTATTTCTTCAAATTATTTCTATTTTATTCCTAAAATGAATTATGCTGTTGATTTAAATTACATAACCATTGCGATATCATTGTTGCCATGTCATACAGATGTCCGCGCGCTATCTAGAAATTTTTATATAGCGCTACGCTAATGAGCAAAGCAAATATTAAAGCAGAAAATCCGAGTTGTTGGTTTACTTTTTTTTTTTTTTTTGAAAGAGGGGATATCACAAGACTGAATTTGATTCATGACATAATAATTATGTCATTGACTTGTCTTTTGTTTATTTATTGAATTATTTAATATAGGTTAGGGTCCTATATCTTGTGTATGAAAGTATCTACATTCGTTTATAAACATTTTGCATTGAGTCAGTTTATAAGCGGCGTGTGCTTCTCCTTAATTCTTGCTTTCTGCATTTAATGTCTTACGACAATGAGAGCCCGGTTCTTATCTTATCAGTCAAGTTATTGGTAAATAAGCCAGTGCCACTTGTCAGCTAAGGTAAGTAAAATATATTAAGAAAATGTATGGCATTTGATAAGCTATATAGAAAAGAAACCTAAGCATGTGATACCTCTTCTTCTATGTGTTAAGACCTGCGCGATTGATCATGCAAGGGCTAATGAAGTAAAAGGGGAAAGAGTGGCATGTGATTACGCTTATTATTATGATTACTATTTTGATATAAGAACCAACAATCAAGCGCTCAATCATGTGTTTTCATATACAACATCGTGATCAGATAAGAATGGTTTTGATTGGAAATAATGTTCGATAACCTATTTATGTGATTTTTTAGTGATAATCTTATTCAAATAAATTAAATTCATGTGATGATACAGTTCCTCATTATGATCCATATTAAGAACCTTATCATACAATTGTACTATAAACATTTATTGTTTTTGGCTGTTTTTTATCTGCGGAAGCCCTATGCATACAGCTCTGCTCTTGCCATATTCATCAGAAAGATAAACCAAGAAAAAATAAAATACTTCGGTATGGCAACACCAATAGTTGGTCTTGTGACTGTGTGAAAAGGTAAGCGCGAGCTTCGCGTCACAAACTTCAAATAAAACCCGTAACTCTCTCCGCTCTCACACTTGTACAATATACATACGATAGAAGAACAATGACAATGCCTAGCAAAAGAGCGTGCGCAACTCTCTCTCCTTACCTCTCTTTTGGCTTTTATCTGCTGCTCACTGACTGCTGTGTGTGTATGAGTAATGCCGTTTTTAGCATGTTGAAAAAATAAAAGCAGCAAATTTCTAATTTCGATGCTGCCATCTTTGTGTTTGCAATAAAGCAATTAAATGCGCATAACGTCTATACAGAATTCAAATATAATTGAATATTTTTTATGTAATCAGCAAATGGGGTTGTATTTCATTAACTATTATGGCTAAAACATGGAAACTTTTTTTTTTTTGCTAGTCACGCGCATTTCGAACGGACTCAAACTCAAATACAAACACATGCTCGACTACGCTTATACGTCTGTGAGTGTATTGAATTTTTGTACACTTGCCGCCGCCTGCCAGCTACAAACGTGCACACAAACATACATATAGACATGGGTACTTTTTTTGCTGACTAGATATTCTTCTTCTTCTAGAATTTACGCCACAAAATGTTCGATTTTTCTACGCATGGAGCACAGAACTGCGTGTCCTCTTGTAAACGAGTTGTGGAGTTGGCAGGGCATTTTTTTCTTTTGGTTTAGTTATTGGAAAACTCACCTGAGAAGACAATGGCGGACGCAGCGCCCATAACACCGAAGAAGGGGCCATAGATGGGGTTGTTGTCGTTAACCGCACTTGAAGACATTTTGCTTTGTTTTTTGTTGTGTGTGTTTGGGCTACAAGATGAAAATTGAAATTGAATTCTATTTGTTGATGCTTTTCGTTTATTGCACTTTGATTTTCTTTTATGTTATATATCGGCGCGTTTTGCTTTGCTTTGCAAGAAGAAAAAAAGTATTTTTATTACATATACAATATATGTGTATATATGTATATAAAAAATTTTTCTTGCGCTGCCTTTCGAACCACAATGCTGCTACGACGACGTACGATTTGTGAGTGAGCGCTTTGCGAGAGAGCAAAACACTCGCCGCTCGCCTTACGATTATTGAATTTTATCTCGAGCTGTGGAGTGCGTTTCTGAGAGCCCTTATATATTTATACATTTGTGTGTGCTGTGTCGAAGTCATGTGCCTATGTGTGTGTGTGCATATGAGCGCATGACGGAATGAGCGCAAATAAAAGTCCAATTGGCAATGACAACTTGCTGGAAAATTATCACACACACAGTCACATGCATGCACATTCACATGAGTTATTTAAAACTTCGGTATCGAACACAATTGGCAATATTTGCGCGTTTTTAATTTCTAAATAAATTTCTTTATATACTGACTCAAATTTGCAGAAGTGTTTTCTCTCAAGGCGCACACTCTTACACAAGCATACGTATGACGTTCATTGCCATTGGTGTGCCTGCATGTGTGAGTTTGTATGTCGTGGCAGAAAATAATATTGTACCAATTTCAGGTACGAATGTTTCTCGTGGTTTAGTCCTTTTATGTTTGCAAATAGCTTTTATTTTGTATGTAACTTGTCGCTGCAGCATTGTTATAACTTGACATGGTTTGCGTATACGCTTCATATGACTTGTTCGTTTTTTTTTTTTTCACTCACGTGATTAGAAATTTAATTTAAAGCAATTCGCTTCTGTGGCTTGCCTTTCGGGTTTATTGCTGGCTGCTGGTGGGCGACTAAAGCACGCTCTGCTTTTGGATACGGCACTGAACTCCTACGGTGCGTTTTCTTTTTCTTTTATAAACTTTAGTCACGGGGGCGGTTTATCTGCAGTGCTGTTTTTCAGTTTCTTATCGATATTCTCACTTAACGCCGTCTTCCAGCACTAATAAACCGATATACAAGGCAAATGCGCGCTTGACTATATTTTAAGAGCTTAATCAAATCAAATAAAATGTAAATTATAAATTTTGGTATTTGTTATAATTATAGAAATTATTTAAATGTAACGGATCTTATTAAATTTGGGTATTATTCAATGAGGTTAGTATTTTTCTAAAGCTTTTGCTAAAAGAGTGTTCATGTTTGTAAGCAACATTCTTGGATCCTCCGCAAGACCTGCTCCAACCATTGCATTGGCAAATAATTGCTTTGTAATCAGTAGAGCCAATTCTGGATCGCTTGTACGCAGGGAATTCAGCTTCTTAATGATGGGATGTCTATAAAAAAGATAACCCTTAAGTTATATATATTTATACCACATGTTGTGTGTTTTTTACTCACTTGGGATTGATCTCCAGTTCGGGCTGCAATAAGGCAAAGCGATTTGCCTCTGGCAGCTGATGGCTTTGGGTACGAATAAAGTGTCGTGCAGCGGCCATTTCCTCGACGGTGATCACACAGGGATGTGTGTCAAGACGAGACGTGGCCTTCACCTTGGCAACCTGACCCTTGAGTTGATCCTGCAACCAGGGCATAAGGCTATCAAGCTCGGAACCTATCAGACTGCCCTCTCCAAAATCTTGCACAGCAGTTGCATCCCTTGACTGATTACGCATCTCTTTCTCGACGGAAACAAGCTTCTTGTTCTTATACTGTGCCAACTGCATCAGCACCAGTTCGTCGTAGGGTTCATAGCAGAAAAGTACAAGCATGTTCTGCTTCTTGAGGCTTTCGTAATAGGGTGAGGATTCAGCAAGTATACGGTTTGGGGCAGCCAGATAGTATATATCCTTCTGATCGGTACTAACTGAGCTATAGTAGTCATCCAGGGAAATTCGCCCAGTATCCGATCTCGACGATTCAAAGCGCAACAGCTTGGCAATTTCCTCCTTCTCAGAGGCATCAGTGGACGTAACAATGCCCTCCTTTAGGAACAGTCCGTATTCGCGATAGAACGCCTCATACTCATCGGGCTGCTTCTTGGAACGTTCCTGTAGAAAGCGAATAACACGACTGGAAATGACGCTTGATAGTTTGCGTATTAAGGCGTTGTTCTGTAGCAGTTCACGGCTCAAATTTAGGGGAATGTCTTCCGAATCGACGACACCCTTGATAAAGCGCAGCCACTTGGGCAGCAAGTGCTCCGTTTTGGACTGTATTAGGACCTTGCGTGTGTACAAAGCGACGCCTGTGCTGCCATCACGAGACATTTCAAAGAGTCCAGGCTTGCCCTCCGGAAAATAGAGCAATGCATGGATGCTCAGTGGAACATCTGCATTGTAGTGTAATGTGAAACGCGGCGCATCGAAACTGTTGCTAATAAAGCGATAAAAGTCTTGATGCTGTTCCTTGGTAATGCTCTGGGGATCCATTAGCCACAACGGCTTGATCTCATTCGCTTGCTTTCCGTTCAGGAGAATGGGAGAGCCCACAAAGTTGCTGTACTTCTTGATGACGGCGCGTATGCGATCCTCATCCGCATATTCCCGACAGTCGGTCTTTAAATGAAGCACAATCTTGGTGCCATGCTCTGCATCCTTCGCCTCCTCAATGGTGTAGGTGCCGCTGCCATCCGTAGACCAGCGCAGTCCGGGTGCATCTGGTGCGGCAGCACGCGTGTATACCTCAACACGGTGGGCCACAATAAATGCTGAGTAAAAACCCACACCGAACTGACCGATGATATTGGAACTGGCTTGTGCTGTCTGCTGTTCTTGCTTTAGCTGCTCCAGAAATTGTTTCGAGCCGCTGCGCGCAATGGTGCCCAGATTGCTGACTAGCTCCTCACGTGTCATGCCAATGCCCGTGTCCTGGATGATAAGCTGCATTTGTGGTTTGTCCGTTGTAATGCGTATATCCAGGGCGCGATCTTTGGCCGCAAGTTGCGACTCGGCTGTTGTACTTAGCGCCGTGTAGCGGAACTTTTCCAAAGCATCGCTTGCATTCGAGATCAACTCGCGTACGAACACCTCATGATCCGAGTACAAGGAGCGGGCGACAATGTCCAGCAATTGCCGTGTCTCCGCCTGAAACTCGTGCTTGTCCACACTCGGGGCTTTCTTAGCAGCTGTGGCAAGCCCACGTTGCGGCAAGGCTGCAAAGCGTTGCACCATTAAAATTGTACTACTATGCAAGCAAAGTGCAATTCTCACCGGTCGGCAGCTGATGAAAGTACGGCGTATATAATGCAAAAGTCGCTGCCCGATGCGCCTGCTGGCAAAGCCGGGTCAACTGACGGGCTTTGTGAAGCACACCAAAAGCACGCAGGGCCATTTTCTGTTTGGATTACAGCAACGATTTAGTCAAAAATAGGTAAAATTAAAATACTATTTAGTGCTAGTTAAATCAAAGTTGAAATGTAAGTGTTATTTAACTTACTCAGCGCACATGTGTTCCATTTTTCGATAAGCTGTCATCGATTATTTTCTATGTTTAAACAACACTGCTTTTAAATGCAAATAGATTTAAGGAATTATAAAATGAAATAAAGCTTTTGTATGAGCAGGTGTGGTGCTTCAATTGCTAACATAATATTTAATTTGTTTGTTTGTGTTTGTTTTCCTAATAAAGTTTTATAAAATAATTTTAAAACATTAGTCTTTCTCTTAATATTCTTTTTGATAAACATGAATAAACTGAGATTATCAATTGCAAAAACCATAGAACTACATTTTTTGAATTCTTATTACATCGATTTTGATAACCTTACAATGATTTGATAATGCACAAATAACATTTGACCCAACTGAATACCAAAAACTCGCATACAGCTCTAGACAGCGCTTATCTGCAATTTAGAATTTTGCTTATGCTATGTTTAATTCCAATTCGGACATTTAGTTTATAGCTTACATTGCTAAAAGCAACACGTACCAAATAACACGTAAAACAGCTTTACCTGAATTTGAAATGTATAATTTATTACGTTTTAAATTGTTCCTAATATTATTTCTAAGAGCAACAACTATATCCGTTTCTGTGGAGGGCTTAGATGACGAGGTGAGCAGGTTTTAAACCGTTTCTCTCTACATATTTAACGTATTTTTGAACATAGCCTGAGCTGGAAAGCAAATGTGCTCCGTACTGCCTAAAAGTATTCCTCTGGAGCACTGTGAGTATGAACCAAAAAATTGAGGCCTGCGATAAAAGGAGTATGCAAATGTCAGCTTTGCAAAGCCAGTTAGCTGTTTTAAAGCTAAAGGAAAAAATGTTTGAGAAAACCATTAAACAAAACGAAGATCAATGCAAAAACGAAATACAACTCCACGCCAATCTAACTGCAATTAAAAATAAATTGGAAAACATCGAAACTCATACCCGAAACGAAAGCAAAAAATTCTCGAATACGTTAAAACAATTGGAAGATTACAGGCTGGCGATAGAGATGAAAAATGAGCGAATAAGATCGTTAGAGTCAGCTCTAGAGATAAATAACTATATACTGGAAAGTTGTAAGTCAAATTTTTTATCAAATCCAGCAGTACTTAATATTATGGATAGCAAGCGGGAAATGCAGGCCAGAGTTTTCGAATCAAGTTGTATTAATGTCGGAAATTCATCAGATATATGGGAAATCAAAGTTCCAGATATTGAAGCTTTTGAAGTGCCCTGTGATGGAACCATAGCAGGTCCAGGGTGGACAGTTATTCAGCGACGTGTGGATAATACCGTAGACTTTAATAGAAACTGGAATGACTATAGGAATGGCTTTGGAGATCTGGATGGAAACTTGTTTATTGGCTTGGAGAAAATTCACAGAATGACAAATGCCAGGCCTCATGAGCTGTACATACATTTGCAAATGTTTAATAATACTTTTGGATTTGCTCGCTATAATAATTTCAGTATAGGCGGAGAAGACGATGCATACAAACTAAATGTTTTGGGTAAGTTCTCTGGTAATGCTGGCGATTCCATGGAGCT
Organism: Drosophila pseudotalamancana; assembly: GCA_037075185.1. NCBI lineage: Eukaryota > Metazoa > Arthropoda > Insecta > Diptera > Drosophilidae > Drosophila > Drosophila pseudotalamancana. The sequence continues at coordinate 1,252,133 of JBAMCK010000001.1, read as the reverse complement.
AAATAAAGGAATGAAGTTTACCACATTCGATCGACATAATGACAAACGAAACTACGATAATTGCGCAAGAGAGCGAAATGGTGGATGGTGGTATAACCAATGTGCACGTGCGTAAGTATTTAAATAATCTCAATTTAATAATCTCAACATTCAAATTAATCAATTTGTCATATTGGTTAAAGAAATCTGAACGGCCGATATGTGGAAGGGGAATGGGATAAGTGGGACGGTATTTGGTGGTACACTTGGCATAAAACGAATACTCTGAAGTCGGTGCAAATGCTTATTAGACCATTGCCCGACGATCAAAAATAAGAAAAAGTCAAATAAACTTAAGAGATATACTATACTTAAAATATTTAAAATTTTCAAGAGAAGAATAAAATCTAAACAAAATATAATATAATTAATGTAATTCAGGTTGATTGGTTTGATTACTTTTGTTTATGTTATGTTTCTGCCGCCAATAACTGACAATGGAACATATATCGATTTTTTTCTTTATGTGTTATCGCACGAAATATCGGTTTGAATTTGGAACGCATTTGGTAATTTCTAATTGCAACCCTGTTTCTGAAGCGCGTCGTCTTCGCGTTGTAGTTGTATTTATTGTTGAGTTTTAATAGTTTTTTAACTACTATAAGTGAGTGTTCGCGCAGTATTAGTTTATAGAATGTACAACTCGTGTTGCCTTTGGAGTTAAATACGTACAGTATGACGTCCATTGATAGTGTACGTGTGCTGCTCCAGTCTTTGCCAGCAGCATCGCCTTCAGTCGGCAACAACAACAATGCACAGCAAAATGAGTCGACGCCGGCAAAACTTGGCGCTGCTGGCACAGCATTGCGCGCGAGAAATTCGCAGCAGCAGCAACAGCTGCAAGCACAGCAGCAATTGATTTTTGGCACGCCAGAGAAATTAACAACCGAGGTTGGCGAGGCTGGTGGCCCAGAGGAATTTTGGCGTGATCTGCACCAGTTCCATGAAAGACGTGGGTAAGTTGTACCTGCAATTTTTTGAAATGCCAATTATAACCTTTACTAATTTGATTAAATAGTACCCCCCTAACCCAGGGGGCTAAGATAAGTGGTCAGCATGTCGATCTGTACAAGTTGTATCAGGAGGTCACGGAACGCGGAGGCTTCAATAAAGTCAACATGCGCGATGAGTGGGACGAAGTGTACAGCGCGCTGGACACGCTGCGGGACCGTTGCGTTAATGGTACCGCTGGCATTAAGCATATCTATCGTCGCTATCTGGACAAGTACGAACGTTTGAACTTTTTGGGTGAGGATCCCGATAAACTGGAGGCTTTGGAGGCGGCTATCGACTGTGTTGACTTGGGTCCCGGCGCAAGTCGTGCACGATCACGTGCCTTCGGCGGCAGTGGCACAAGAGGTGGAGACAGCAGCTTAAGTGGCAGCGGTGTGGGAAGCATATTTGGCTTGGGACACTCCACGCTGACGGCCGTGCCCATGGCGTATAATCAGCGGCAGCATATAGTGAGCGCAGATCGCCGTCGTCAGTTTAAAATGTCCACAGATTTACATAAGCACAGCAACTACGACAAGTTGCTGTTATCGCTAATCTCACCGCTGCCAAACGAACAGGACTTTGCTATCAATGTGTGCACGCTGATGGCCAACGAGCCGTGCTCTACGCTGCATCTGACCGAGTGCCCCAAGTTGCTGGATGTGCTGCTTGCGCATCTGGGCGTTTACGCGGATTACAGCATGCGCCAGTTGTTTCAGCATGGTCATAACAGCTCGGGCATGATGGTACGGCGCCACTCGAAGCTAAACTTTTGGCGTGACTTGCTGTACGACAAACCACAAATTCTGGACCTTTACACGGATGAACAAGCATGGCTGGACAATGGTCTGATTAGTAAGGAGAACGATGCCTCCGATGATTTTCTGTTCCAATCCGATGAACTGGATTTCGAGCTGGACTTTTTAAATCTACGGCGCAGTCACGGCACAGACGAACGAATTGGTCAGCGTGTGCTACAAATTGTGCAATTATTACGCGGTCTGAGCTTTCACCAGGAGAACGTGACGCTGCTCGCCTCCAATCGTACACTCTGGCGGTATCTAGTCATGGGTTCCAATGTTCGGTGGAGTAAGTAGCGTACAGTACAGAATGGAGTGCATATAGTTTATTAACATTTGCTTTCCACATCTTTTCAGGCAACATCCACATTCAGGCCTTGGAAACGGCTGGCAATTTAGCACAGCAATTCGAACTCCTGGACCCTGCGACGGATGAGCTGTCGCGCAATTTGTTGGCCACACTCTGTGAGGGCGTCGAATCAAACGATCGGGCCGTGATAATAAGTTGCCTGGAGATACTTTATAAGCTGTGCGGACGTGAAGGCAATTCCAGGCACATTATTCACTCTCTCAGCTTGGATTTCTATCAGCGCGCAATGCTCCTGCTCTCGCTTACAGATGTCATGCTGCTCATCTTTACGTTGGAGGCAATCTATGCATTGAGCTCATTGGGTTCACGCCCTTGTGCCATGTTGATGCAGGTCCGCGGTTTGGTGGATCAGTTGGTGGCGTTGCTGACAGTCGAAGCGCAATCCTATGGTGCTGCTGGCTGTATAATGATGCGCGTTGTCGAGGTGGTGCCGGGCAATATACTGTCATCCATCCCACAGACTATGACAACTAATCAGATGACTCCATTGATGACGGTTAAACAGCCGCAGCAGCAACCACTGCCGATGGTTACGCTCCCGCTGCCTGCGCCGGCACAGGTGCAAGTGCTGCCGCCACACCCGGAGACCGTTTCGTTACCTGTGACTGTGAGTGTTCCTGTTCCTACTCCCGCGCCAATAACCCTGCCTGTGCCTAGTTTACCGCAAGTGCAGCTGCCTGTGCCCAGTTTGCCGCATGTTCAGCTGCCTCCACCTACCCAACAAGCTCCATTGCCTGGGTCAGTGCCAGCAGCAACAGCAACAGCAACAGTTACTGTACCCGCAGCGCCATCAGCTCCACAGAGTTTTACCCACGACGACGAGACATATGCCCTGGCCTGGCTGGGAGCCACCTACGAGCGTGCTGGCAATGGTCATGAGTATCGCGTGGAGCAGCAAGAGTTATATACCATTTACCTATCGCACTGTCAGAAGGCAGGCAAACATTCAGTGGTCAATCGAATCCAATTTCCGCGACTCGTGCGGCTCATTTTCAATGCCACCGTGGGCCCTGGCATTGTGCGCCAAATAGATGGAACCGATCTGCCCGGCACACATTATGTGGGCATAAGAATGCGCGCCCAACCTTTGCCCATGCAACAGCAGACGAAGGCAACAACAACGCCGACGGTAATAGCTGTTAAGAAGGAAATAATGGTGACCCCTAAATTGGAAACTGCGGAAGCCTCCGAGGAATCTACAGTGTCGCCCACGCCCAGCTCCTCGCTGATTAAAAGCTTACTGGCTAACAAGGTTAACGAGCGCCAGCTTAAACAAAAGGCGCAGGCGCAACCCCCCGCGTTGGTGGCTACCACATCCTCTACGACAGGTTCGCCAGCTGGTCAGCCCATCAAAGTAACCTCCACAGCTATAAGCGCCTTTGTCAACAATCCGCTGATGCAACACACGCCAGTGAAGGTGGGTCAAACCACCATAAAGCCTCTACATCCGCAGTTGACGCTGGAGAAGAAGCCAGTTACAGACTCGGCGCCACCACCGCTCGCACCATTGAGTGGCTCCAATGTGCTGACAAAGGATGCGCAGGGACGTACCGTAATTATACAATCCAAGCGTAAGCTGACCATCGATGAGGAGCAGAGCAAGCGGCTGGCATTGGACAACAGCAGCAACGTCGGCGGCGGCAACGTTCCTGTTGCTAAGGAAGAGCCACAGGTAACGCCTTCTAAGAATGCGGCCAATCTCTATGCGGACTTGGCTGCCTCTATATTAGAAGATGAGGATATGGATGATGTGCCGCCGCTGGCAGCGTCCAGTCAAGAGCAGCAGTCGGCGTCTCAGCAACAGCAACAGCAACAGCAACAACAGCAGCAACAGCAACAACAGCAGCAACAACAACAACAGCAGCAGCAACTGCAGCTTATTCCCGCTAAGGTGCAGCCCACACAGAGACAGCTTATCTTTCCCGGTGGCAGTGCGCCTGCACCACCGCCGCAACTTAAATTGGCAACCACTGCGACCATTAAAACGGAGCAGGGCGTGCAAACGGTTGTGCCGGTCATATTGCAGCAAAAGTCAGACCAAAATCTGCAGCAGCAGCCAACGCAAACGCAGTACGTGTTGGCCACCAATCAACAGGGTCAGACCTATCTGGTGCAACAAACAGCGCCCGTGGCTAGCCAGCCGCAGCAGCAGACCAAAACGATTATCATACTGCAACAGCCGCCAGGAGTGAGCTCTACCAATGTGCCTGGCACACAGAAGGTCATAATGACCACTGCGCAGGGCCAGCAGGTGCTGGTGACAACCACCACAGCGCCGGCGGCGGGGCAGCCACGACCCGCAGCACAAGCGCAGCAGCAGCAACAAATCTTTTTAAATTCGCAACGTGCGGTGCCCAGCGCACTGGGTGCGGGACAAATGTCGCCCTCACTGCTCTCTCAGCTGAATCAAATACCCGCTACCATCAAGCTACATCAGCCGCAGCCGGCGCAGTCGGGGCAGCTGCATCGTGCCGGCATAGTTGCGACCAAATCAGCACCGATACCTCAGCTACAGCAGCATCAGTCGATCATACAGCAGCATATCATCTCCAGTCCGGCAGTTGGGGCAGACAAGCGACAACTGGTTCTTGGGGGCATCAAGGAAACAACACTCATCACCCAGACATCTGCAACGACGCCACTGCAGCAAAGTCAACTCAATTCGCAGACAATCATTACCACTCAGCCGCCGGCCACAACAACAGCTGTTGTTGGCGCTGCATTGCAGCAACAGCAGCAGCACATACGGAGCGTGCTGGAGCAGCAGCAGCAACATCATCCCTCCATTATACAGCAGAAGATAACCATGCCCACAGCGGTAAGTGCTAGCAGATTTTGGCAAATAGCAAAGTATATATGATTTCTTTCCATTGCAGCTGAGTGAGGCGTCAAAAGCTAAAGGTGCGCCGGCAATACCCATTTCAAAGAAGCCGATGCCACCGCCAACCCCGTCACCGTCTCCTGCACAGCAGCAAACGGTGCCAATGCCAGTGCTGAAGTCCACTCAGCAGGCGCAGGTGGTCAGCGGTGAATCGAAGCCGACTGTAATAGTCGAAACGAAAGCAGCGGAGCAACCCACAATATCAACAGCAACAGTTGTCAACAACCCATCGGCAACGGCTATTGCCACAGCAACAACAACGACGACAACGAGTATTGTCACCAATTCCAATCCGTTAGCAGCTTCAGTTGTGAGTCCTGTTCCCGTAGATGTCAATTGGCTGTTCATTTGCGATTGGCGCAATTGTCCGCGCCGCAAATTCAAATCGCTCAACGAGCTGCAGCATCACGTTTGCAATGTTCACTGTCCAGATCATTTGGACTCCGGCGCTGAGATCTATTGCCAGTGGGGCAGTGGTCTCAGCCTTTGTGACAACATTGCGCGCAAGCGTTACTCGCTGATGACACATCTCGTCGATCGCCATTTGGCGCTGGATGACTTGCGTGCCAGCGTGCAGCGTCGCCTTGCAACGGGAATACACAATGTGGCGCCGACACAGCCAACAGTCACAGTTGTCCGCAATGTTGGTAATGCCACTGCGCCGTCAGCTGCTCCCGCCACCACGGTCACGGCTGTGGGCACTTCTGCCCTGCAGGCTATTAAACGCCATTCGGCGGACTTTCTTAACTCCAAGGAGTTGATGGATGAGAACGAGGGGCCAGTCACAAAGAGTATACGGCTTACGGCTGCGCTGATTTTGCGTAATCTGGTCAACAACACATCGACGGCCAAGCGGAGTCTAAAGCGCTACGAGCCGCATTTGGCTAATGTAGCCTTCACCAATGTGGAGGCCAGTGGTATTCTATCCCACATACTCCACGAGCTGAGTCAGTAATCTCTTTGCACCTCCCACTATCTTTATATATATAGTATATGCGTATACATAAATGTATTTTTCTATACCTGTCGCTGGGCTGCTAAACAAACTAAGTAATTATTTCTATAACTAACGACACTATTAAATGTGAACAAATTTAATCAAATGATGAGAGCGAATATATGTGTTTAATTTTGGAATGACCATATTCAATATATTGGGAAAGTTATCTTAAATGAAATCTGTTTTGAATTCAATTTATTAGTAAATCTTAAATGAAGCTACAGAATAATTCATTAGGAAGCGACTTATTTATAAATTAAAATTCACTTGGTATATGGTTAAATGGATATATAGTTATATATGTGGTACAATTATTTAAAAAAATAACTAGTTTAGTTGCCTTTGAAAATAACCTTTCAGTTGCTACCAGTGCAGCTGCTTGACAAAGAATGAGAGTTATTTAAACTGTTATATTTAAGAACTAAGTTCTAGTTGTATAGGTCCCATAGTGAGATCTGTGCGTCCATGCCTGCAACAGCCATAATGGGTGCGTGCCACATAGATACCGCCTTAGGGGAGAATGTAATGTCCATGGCGCCTCCTTGTTTATGCTGCGTTAACACCGCCAGCGGTCGCAGACTCTTCCACGAAAATATGCGTATGCGTCCGTCCCAGCCGGCACTGGCGAAGACCTTTTGATCAGGACGAATACGCACACAGTTAACGCCCGGATTCTTGATGCACAGCTCGGAACCGCGTTGCAGCTGCATGGATTGTCGTTGATAGCTAAAAGTCGACAGTTTGTCGGCTGTGGGGACAAACATAGAAACACATTAATTAGAATTCCATAAATTTATCAATCTTCTTCTTACAAGCGCCACCAACAATTCCGCGATTAGTTATGGGATCATAGTCGACTGTTAACGATTCTGGCGCCAGTTCCGTAATATCAATTATTACGCCACTGCTCAGGTCCCATGTGAGAAAGTGTCCGGATTCGTAACCGGCGAGCAGGAACAATTGGGAAGCACACTCAAACGGCTTAAAACAGGTGACGGTTCCCAGCTTTGGCAGCTGTGGATCATCCGGTATGAGCATTTGTGTTGGCGCCGCTGGATCCGTAACATGTATCACTCCAATAGCTGCGTCCTCACATGGATAGAAAAGGAGCTGTTCGTTTGTGTTGTTTCCATTTATGTGGAGAGCCGTTCGGCAGTAGCCCAAATGAGTGCCCGTTATGCTGCGCTCTTTAACATAACTGTTCTTGCTTATAGAGAACATTGTGATTGTGCCACCCTTCTCCTGCGTGATCAAATGCTCTTTGGTATGATGCAGACTTGTAATTGGCTCGGTGCCCACTTCAAAGTGTAGCGGCGAACGGTTCGTCTGTAGGACACGGTATACAATTTGTTATTGTTGCGAATTTTGTTTGTTGTTGTTTTGCTCACCTGTAGATCCCACAGAAATACTTTGCCTTTGAGAGTACCTGCCAGTAAGCGTTCGCACTCGTGGAAACATATAGAGTTCACAGCACCCATGTCTGGGCAACGCAAACTGAACACAGGATCGGGTGGTAGCACAGCCATTTTAAAACGTGAATTAAATTACTTAAACTGATCTATGGCGTGTTGCGCCGCACAGACGATAAGATAAATATAAGACTATGTATTTTTTGTGGTAGTCAGCCGATAACGATACATTCAGATTTAAATTAGCAGCGTTATTTACAACAATCGAAAAAACTTACAGTCCACGCACGCAATCAGCTGTTTTTATTGTTACATAACAAAATTGGTAGATGTCGCTTTTGTGTTGGCGCGTAATGAACAAGTTTTGAAAAAGCTTCGAAAAGCGATAAAACATGAAGTGGTTTATTTCCATAGCAAATTGTTATGAAGTTACCGCACAGTCTTTAACTGAAATAAACCAAATCACGCCAGCTGCTATTAAACAGATTAGTTTTTAGTAGCAATATATTTTTATTGTGGTGGTGAGTCGATAACGATATATTCAAATTGAAATTAGCAGAGCTATTGACTGACTACATTCAACACGTTATATCCGTATAGAATCTACAAAGGCACTATTTATATTCCACACACGTAATCAGCTGTTCGTATTGTTACACGATCAAGTCGCCAGATGTCGGTAGAGTGTTGGCGCGTCATACACAAGTTTAAAAAAGCTTATAAAAGCGATAAAACATGAAATAGTTTATGTCCATAGGAAATTGTTATCAATTTACTGCACAGCCTTTAAGTGAAATAAAGCCAACAGATTTAACAGCAAAATATCATAAAAATCACAAAATGCGCAGAAAGCGCCAGCTGCTATTAAAAAGCATAGCCATGAGGCTTTCATGGTCTTTACCAGCGTCCAGTGTTAAAGACTTGTCAGTTGTTCGGCCAAGTACTGTAACAACCTAATGCAAACGGCCCAAAAAATCATATAGGGGAAAAAAGTAAAGTAAATACCGAAAGAAAACGTTGAGAATAATGTGGCCAAAAAAGATCGCAAAATAAACATGCTATAAGCTCGTTAATCAATACTAAGTTGACAGTTTTAAGTGGCTTTACCGATTTTTGTATTCTCTTTTTTATATTTATTTTATACAATCAACAACAACAGCAACATCAACATCAACAACAACTGAGATCGAGCAAGACTTCTGGTGCGTCCAAATGATTTAGTAGTTGGAGGCAGCCTTAAAGTGACGTTAAGGTTAAGCTAAGACCTGTTAGAAATATTATAAAGATGTTTGACTTTCATGTCCTTTTTCTAGCTTTTAAACAAGTTGAGAATACAAAACATTTATTCAAGATCCAACCTTACGTATCAAACTATTTTTTAGATAAGATCAAATGTGTACTGTTTGGTATATAATTAAGGCGACTTACACGGTAAAATTTATTTGACATGCATTGTAAATGGCTAAATTCCGTAAATCCTTAGCGAATCGCTTTAACTGCTGAATGATTTGACACTCGGTGTTCCTTAGGTGGAGTAGATGCTCAGATCTACATATAATTGTAGTTTTATTAGGACGCAAGAAGTTAACAACTCTCACAGTTAGCCGGAGGAATTCCTCTGCTGGTTTTTAAAACGTGTCTAAAATGCGGCTAAAAGTTTCTTTAACGGCAAAGCCAATCGTTAAAAGGTTAAAGCCTCGCCTCAACAAACTGCGAGCTCATTTGCTTTGGTTTCGGCTTTTATTGGAATGGACGGACAGGCAGTCGGACGGACTGCCGGACAGCTGGACGGCCGGACGAAGCTGTTGGAGAGGAAGGTGCCATTAATCTTTTTGCCACAGCGTCGAGGTGAGGCGTTTAGTGGCTTAAACTATTTATGCATGTAGCCATGTGGCCATGTGGCCATGTGTGTAATCCATTTGAAATGGGTCAACAACTGCAACTGGCGACTCCTTAAACGATTCGCCTGACCCAAACCCAAATCCAATCCGAATCCAGTTTCATTTTCAGTTTCTGTTTTAGCTACAGTTCCAGTTGAGAGACGTTTAAAACATATTAGCTTGTTACCTTAATGAAGTCATAAATTTTCGCTATCGCATTGGAGCATCGGCTACAGGTTTCTAAGGAATTTCAATTCCTCTATCGTTTTTTTTTCTTTTTGGCACACATTTGCGTAAGCATCCAAAATCCATATATGACCAATGCTCGATAGTTAATCAGACTTAGTTTGATATATGCTGACAGTCGCGGCCTCTGGTGTAGGCCGCCAACTCAGCCCGCCTGTAAAAAGGAGGAAGGGGTAGAGCAGCGAGGAGGTGGAGCAACATCTGGACAACCCGCTGGGCCTGTTCCGTGTATCATCGAGCTATATAAATGAAGATATCACGCGACAAACAATGGCTCCCTCCGCATTGCTACCAATAACTTTATATGGCTGTCATTATTAGCCGGGCCCAAGGAAACGGTCCTCCAGCAGAGGCTGCCAACTTATTTATGCGCTACCTTAATGGACCCCAACTTGCATTTCGCAACAACTTCGGATTTCCTTTAAGTTCTTCTTTTTCTCCCTTCATATTTTTTTAAGTATCTGTCGTTTTTATAGCATTATTTTCGCATTGCTCATGAATCATATTGAGCGTATGGAAAAGACTATAATACAATACGATCCCAGGAACGGAGAGGGCATCTATATAAGCCGAAGGTGTTGGAATTTTGATTTGCTTGCAACAATGCAGCCTGCCAGGAACTTAAAACGCTATTCAATTATTGTGTGCCTAATAAGGAATTTAAGGCTAACAGACGAGGTAGACAGAGTGAGAGTCCGAGAGATAGAGAGAGAAATATGTATCTATTAAAAGATCGCTTAACATAATATGGGCTTATAATATTCATAGATCTTCTCATCTGCCTTATTGCAGGTCAAGTTCCAACTAAAATTTTCTTAAGCTTCGTTCTTTAGTATATGTAAAAACCTTCATGGTTTAAAATCATGGGAAAAATTATTCTATAAAATAAATATCGTTGATAATTCTTATTCCGGGCAAAAGAAGAACGTCTACTAGTATATGTATCTACTTCTTGAATCGATTTGTTTCTCTAACTGCCTGTCTGCATCTGCTTGCCGCGTAAAGCCGTCTAGGTCTTTCCTTCTGAGAAATATTCTATTCAACAAGAGTACTCTATTGTGCAACTTCTTTACAAGAATCTCATTAAATATGATCGATAACTTAGCAGCCAAAATATCTTAAGTTCGGAAGATATCCAAAAAGCAAACTTGAAACCCTGGCAATAGAAAGTGATGCAACTCAAATGCCATTTGCAACCAAATGCAACCAAATGCTGTGGCAAGCACTTAAAAAATGCAACCCACAACAAGAAGCGGGAAATATATACACATGTATGAAGTCTATATAGAGAAGAAAAGCAGCAGACAAGTTGAGCCTTTTCTCGAGCACAATCAATTAAAACATCGACGTCTATCAGCATTATTATAAATCAAACGATAACATAAAATTGACACTAAAGGCGTTTCGCCCATTTTTCATGCGACGACTAGATTAAGCCCCAAATTGTAGATTGTGGCTCCAAGAAAATTAAAAAAAAAAAAAAATGTATATAAAAAAGCTATAGCTATAGCCATAGCCGAAAAATAAATAAAAACTAGAGCTGAGCTTTGTTTTTATATATGCAAATTGAACGTTGGCCAAAACTAGACGGGAAAAACTGGTCGGCACTCCAAAGTGCTCGGTAATTGATCAATTTCCGCAGCGGACAGACCGGAATATCCAAAAACCAAATCAAACAAGTTGCACTGCTGCACTGCCCGACTACAAGATACTCAGTAACGCTAACTGAAATTCCGCTCATTAGAAATAAGAGGAACTAACACGCTGCTCTCCCAATAGGACTAATTGATCGATAGCGAGAGACGGACCGATAGACAAGTCGATAGGTATAAAAAAAAAACGGTTAGAAAAAATAAACACATTTACTCTGTGTAAGTGAAGTCCCCTCTTTCATAATATAGTAAAATGATAGAGCGATTGGCAGACCGATATACAAATCAATAGGCAGACAAAAGCAACCTTGTTCTTAAAAGCGATCAAGATAATGAACACATTTACTATATACCTGTTACATAAGTCAAAAGCTAACCACAATACCTCTTTCACATATCCGTAATAAGTAAAGGGTATGTAAAACGAAACTTATACAAGACCCGCAGATTGATAAAATGATGGTCACTGGATTTTTAAACTGATTTATGCATTGAAATAAACCGAGGAGTAGGCAGCAAATGCAAATATGAAGATCATACGTAAATATACATATCTTGATTTTTGGCCTAATGAAATGGCGCTATATATTGGACACATTAGCTAACCATGAATTAGCATTTAAAGCGCAGCGTGTGTAACTTGTGGGTGCATGGGAATTTGTGTGAGTGTGCTTGTGTGTGTGTATGTGTATGTGTATGTGTTGCACATCTGCTCACCTACGCGTCGACACATTCCACTCGAGTGAAGAGTCGAGTGTGTGGAGCTGAGTGCTGAGTGTGGAGCTGTGCCAATCAGACGCACTCAGGCAAAGTGCCAATCAAGTGCACCTGATGATACCTGGCAGCAGGACAACGGCACATGGAACGGGACAAAAGGATCATAGCACACCACTGACTCGGCGTGGCCCGGCCCGTCCCGTCCCGTCCCTGAAATCAAAACTTTGTCCGCCCGGTGTCAATAACATTGTTTCGCCGCCTGATTGCATTCCAGTTAGAGATGGCAGCTGCGTGCGATTATTGGCCCGTGACACGACATGACTTCAAACACGATTCACAGGTTGTTTTTACACGCGCCGTCGTTTCCTTGATTAATCGACACGCACGCCTTTTTACGTGTCTGTATTAATATGTTCTTTCAGATATTGCGCTTATCAAATAGGTTTTCATGTTTAGTTTATTATTATTAATAATAATCTGCGAGCGAGATTAGGAACTGGTTTTCAACCAAATCATTTTGTTTACCATTATTTTATTTATTTTTTTTTGCTCTTAGCTGTATATCTTTAAAGTAATAGTAATATTATATATACAAAGTCTTAGCTCAAAATGGGTGTCAGGTTGTGTTAGGTCTTGTCAGATTAGCTTAAATGGTCGTATGTTCTTTAGTAGATCAATTATCTCACTGCGAGCTTTTTGTAGGATTCTTAGGACCTGCTTCTTTAAGGTACAGTTTACTTTTGTAATGTCGTTTTAGGCAGTGCTACGTTATGTAAGGTCATATGGGATCGAGATTGTTGGGCTGAATGAGTTAAGGTTATATTAAGTCTTCTCAGATAGGGTTGGATTATCGCAGGACGTTTGAGAAAATTTATCTGAATTCCTCGTAGTGCTTTCTATGTCCATGTCAGCTTGTCTTGAGATGTTGAAGAAAGTGAAAAGTCGTGTTATATTATGCTTCTGGTACTGGCAAGGCTATGTCTTGTACGGTCGTCTTACACTCTCTCGGGACCTTTTATAATGCTCGTATTAGTAGGTCTGAGCTCGAGTTTGTTACTGTCTAAAGCTATTATGTAATGCAAGTCCATACTAACCCATTAGCTCTCGTGGTAAGCAGTGTCAGATCGTGGTGGTTCGGTTTTAACCTTTAGTATTCTGTTTTCTGCTGTTAAGTTGGTATATCAAGTGGTCTGGGGTTGTTTAAGTAGCAAATATGTACCGTTTAGTTTGACTTAGTTCTAGCTGGATCGTGCTATATCGACTTTCTCGTGTCAGCTTGTCTTCGATTGCCAATTTACTTGCTGTTAAGCTGAACATTGCATAATTTTCCATATTCCTTGTCAGGTAAATCGCAATCACGATGTCCGCTCTACTTTTACCTGTGCCTTGATTGTCTGGCTGATTGCTCCCTGCTGCTGCTTCTTCTTCTTCGTTATCATGTAGAGCAATAAGCTTCGGTCAAGGCTCGAAACAAAATGCCAATTTAATTGCGTAAATTAAAGCTGTAAATCATTATGCTAAGTGCCCTTTAATGTCTCAAAATGCAGCTCATTTGCAAGTGCGCGGAGTCCGAGGCGCATGTTGCAACATGATCAGCGGTTGCAGCAGTTGCAGCAGTCGATGCAGCATCAAAACGCAACATGAGGCATGCCCTCGGGCCATGTAATCATTTTCGACTGGCCACTTGCCACTTGCCACTTGCCACTTGCCACTGCGACACAAACATTCGCGCGCTTCTTCTTCTGCCTCTTCGGGCAGCTTCTTGGTTGAGCAGCTTGCCTACTTTCAATTATCAATTATTAAGTTAATATCTTCTTCAGGCAGTCGAACCTACCCTCAGGTGTCACTAGATTGTCTCCTCTCTTCTCCTCACTACTCTGCTTGCTCTTCCTCTTTCTCTCTTCCCTTGGGACACCATGATATCATGTGTCGCACACGGAAAGTGTTAATGTTTTCATTTTGCATGGGTTGTGCGAGCAAATTGCTCGTAGTTGTAGTTTTTATACTCTGAACCCATTCAAAATGGGTAAACAGGGTGTAATGCTTTTATGAAAACGTATGTAACAGACAGAAAAAGGCGTGGCCTGCCCAGAATATATATACATATATATGGGATACATATGATTAACAGCCGAGTTAATTGAGCATTCAATTTGATATATAGGTTATTCGATAGAATTTTCCTTGATTATCGGGGTTTTTTGTTATCGATAACACGTTAAAGTTAATTTTTTAGTATATAACCTATGCACATATATACATATTCAGCTCCAACGTCCATTTCTATTGATATAAGTAATTAATAAAAGATATTAGGAGCACTTAGTTTAAGGTATTCCTTAGCCGAGCTTACTCGACTATAGTTTTCTTACTGGCTTTTTACATTTCTGGTATTAACACAAATTTATTTTCAAGGTAACTAGATTTTAGATATAATACAGATAGAAATTTGAAGAAAATTAGAAATGTCTTTAAGGCAGTTGTTAAGAGTAAGAAAATCATTAATTCTTATAAATCGCATTATATATTTATAACAAATTTTCCCTAGTTGTTGTCACACTTAATACAGACATATGTATATATCATAAATCATTAATTATTATAAGTTAATTACATTTTGTTTCACTTATCCAAATGTTTGTTCAACATTCTCTAGACCCCATGACTTCTTTAATTGACACTGTCAAAACAGACAGCTTAATAAGCAGAATTCAGCATTGAGTTGCACTCGAATCTCGTAGTTCCCATTTGTATACATAAGTAAATAAATAATTCCATTCATCATTTTCGCAAGTTTTTATTAAGTACTTATCTCACTCTATTTAATCAGTCAGAAAACCAGCAAATATTTGTCAAAATCAGGCAAGTTTTAATATCCTTTGATATTATTTTTCTTATATTATATTATCTTAAATAAGAAAAAATTTTGTAAAATGAATTTTATTTTTTCAATGCATATTTTCTAAAAAGTGTATCAATCCGTCTGACATATCGAAATAAAATAATTACTGAAGGAAAGAAATTTATTCGTAACGAAGTAAAACAGGCATTGGAGATATATCTTTTAACCGTTACACATTTGGATATAAAGTTAATAATTAGTAATACCCGACCATAAAAGTAAACAAAAATATGTGCATACAAATAATATTTTGACATGAGGTTAAATATTAAATATTTGCAAGCAGCTTGTATCTATCCTATGCGTCCATTAAATGTTTTCCATGCACTTATCACAGTCAATAAGTGACCAAAATGAGTGCAGGCAAGTCCATTTAATGAATGGCGCTAACTGGACGACTGGGCAGACTGTCTGCGAGTGCGAATATGAATACAAATACGTGTGCGAATGTGAGTGCGAGAGTACTCGAACTCGTATTCATATAATTAAAATGCCACTTAGCTGACAGCAGCTGGTTTTCAAAAGCGAAATCAATTTTCGAGTAGCCTGAAACCAAACTGTCTGGCCGAAAAGTAAACGCCCCAATTTGGGGCGTGGCATGGGCCAAAGCATCGTATTATTAGCTATCAGGCATATGCATATAATTACGAGAAGAGCGATGAGAAACACCTGATAAACACCTTAGCATAAAACTGCGTTTAATTACAGTAATTGTTGTTCCCCTTGTTGAAATGTGCCACAAAATGTGGCAACAATCGCAACGGGCCTCATTGACCCAGTTGCCACAAGCCACATGCAACGTGAATAATTCAGGGACTTCAACTTTAGTTTATCCAACTCTACGGCCAAACAAACAAATGGTTCAAACTCACAAATGTCGAACTCATAAAAAATTGATAGAGTTTCGCCCAAAACTCGGCGAAAGTTTCGCTCTAAGCGTAACTAGTTCAAAATACACTAACTAAATTAAAGTATGTTAGCTATAGTATGTTGTTAATTTATTTGAATTTATCACTTATCTAGAAACTTAACTTCATTATGGGTGTTTCTATCTATTGATGTGTTTTATATACTTCGATTTATTTATCTTTCTAAATCTATCTTTATGTGTATGTTATACCTGTGTATCTATCCATCGTTCTTATATTCAGTATCTGGATTTTCTATCGATATGTGTATATATCCTTCAATTTATACGTATACAATTTATCTATCGATCTATATATCTTTCTATGCAATTATCTCTTCCTAATCCTTATTCCCCTTATCTATTAATATGTCTATATATTTACTGTTATATATTTATTTAATGATTTATCTATCTTTTTAAATGTCTACCAACGTATCTTGCATTATGTTATCACTCATTCTATACAACTATCTATTTAGCATTTACCATGTCTTTTCAATATCTACATTAATCTATACAAATTAATCGTGATACAAATTAATCCATATTTTGAAAATATTAACTATTGCAGAAGACAAATCCCAACTTAGAATTGAAAACTTCTACATATGCATTAGTTATCAAAATTTTCAGGTTTAAGTTTTACTGTAAGATTCGAAGACTATAAAAGTTAGAAAGAAACGAAAGAATGTGCAATATTATTTAGTATACATAATTTAAGCATATTACATTTTTTTCTGATTATCGATATTTCATAGATAATAATGTAGCCAATGAAACCTTCACACGTATTTTCTATAGTGCGGATCTCAAAACTCAGCTCGAGATTTTTTTACTTCTTCAAATGTGTGCTCAATTCTAACAGATCAAAAATCTAACGGACACATCTGAAATTAAATATATTGAGCAATTTAAGCAATTTGTGCAATTTGAGCCGTAGGGCATTCAAAAGTCGTTTCGACTTTCAGGCGTCAGTTCTTGATGATGTTTTGACCCTCGAGGGGCGACTGTTGTGCAGTTGCTGTTGCAGTTGCAGTTGTTGCTTTTGTGCTTTATGAAACGTGTTGAGAGTTTGAAGTGCGTATAATTCATGTTAGCTGCGTTTTGCATGTCAGTTGACTGACTGACTGAATGACTGATCAAGCAGCCTGAATTGACGATTGAGTGACGAGGCACTGGGCAGCTTAGGCCAACTGCGGCTGTCAGTCAAGGCTCAAACAGGCCGCCAAGTAGCCAACAAGCCAACAAGCCAACAAGCCAACTGGCCAACGGGCCAACAAGCCATTGAGCCAAGCAGCTAATCAGTTGGCCAACCCAGTCAGCAATTTTCCATTTGGCACTTTGATAAATGGCGTTAAAATATTTGCAGGCGTCGGTTCAATTTGACGGACGCATTGTTCAGTCGACCAGGCCCAAATGCTTGGCCCGAAAGTGAAACTCGGCCATCTAAATGTTGGCTGGTCACAGCAATCATTTAACTTATCGTTGCTGGCTCTAAACATGCATTACGCATACGTCAAGTAAGCCAGCCGTAAAGGAGTGCAAGTATAGCGATGCTTACTCTATTGACCATTTAATACACTTGTTTATCCATAATACAAAATATTTAGTATTGTCTAAATCTTTTTAATATATCTAATTTGTATTTTTTTAGCAACTTAACAACTTAACGACTTAAAGATATCTCTAATAATACCCATAAATGTTTGAAAACTCGCATCTATCAAATATGGTAATATATACTTTATAGAGTAAAGAGGATCATGGCTTGGGTTTCTTCCAGATCCATCTTTAAGATACCTTAAGCAATACTTAAGTTTCTGGTCGAAAAACTCTCATTTTTGCATACCCCACCACCCTACCAGTAGGTAGGGTATAGAGAAAAGTCAGATTTATTGTAAAACATATTAAATACGCCGTATGCCTCATTAAACGCACAAATATTTAAAACCGGTAATGAAAATGGACTGTACAGAGTTTTGAAGGCAGCTATATCCATAAGGAAAGCGCTTCGGGGGGTGGTGCAGGGTGGAGGGTGGACGAAACTTGCAGCAGTAACTCGGCTAGCAACTATTTATGAGATAAAAGCACTTACGATTTCATTAGCCAACTGCGAATCTATGTGAGTGTGTGTGTGTGTGTGTGCATATAGTAAATTAATATTTGACTAACAACATTTGACAGACGGTAGTAAAAACTGAAAACAGGACCAAAATGCAATCGAAAAGGCGCCTGGTTCGGACGCTGCGCATCTGCGTTTCAATAGTTGCGACGCTCAAAAGTTTAACATCATTTCTGATACGCTTTTACAGGGTGTCATCTGCCAACAATATGTGTATATAGTTTTCATCATTATCTACATAATCTTCTGTCATCATTTAGTTTCATACTGTGTAACGAAACGATGAAGTCTGGCAACAATATGTGTATATAGATTTCATCATTACCTACATAATATTCTGGCCTTGACTGCTACAATTTTACAGGGTAAAACTATTATAAAGAAAACACTTCTCTTATTCATGATTTTCCCCTATTTGGAACTGTTGTAAAATAAGAAGTTAGAATGCTAGTTCATTTTGATGAGTTTGTTCATTGGTTCATTGTTTTCGGTTCATTCACTACATTAGCTTGATAGGAAATATATTACTATTATTCTTATAAACAATTGTTCAAATTGACTTTATGGATGTTCTTGATGAGCACAAGAAGGGTATTTGAGATCCGATATGTTTAAACTTTCCTTCATTTTGTTTTGATTTTGTTTTTTTTTACTCGTTTTGCATTGATTTGTCAAATTGACAGCAATAAATCGATCAGAGCCAGTTAAAGCTGACAGTTAATCATAAGCCGCGGTTGTTGACAGGTGCAGCCGACGCTCGCACTCGATTTTTTTTTAGATATTTTGTTTTATTCATATATATTTTTTCCAGTTTCTGTTTTTTTTTTAGATTTTGCGTAATTTCATGCAAGCTGCCAATCCGTCAATTGTCTTGATAAATGCGCACATTGACCAAGTTGCATTCAGATGTGGCCCGCGGCTTTATTTTTTTTGGGCCCGGCTCTGAAGCTGGTTTTTTTTATTTTTTAGCCAGGCTTCATTTGGTCCGGGGGCCGTGCAAAATGTTGCACCAAATTAATTATACTATAAGCCACCCACCCGACGGCCAAGTGGGACTGCCCCTAATGCCATAACCTTGTTCGCAGACACTTGGCTCTGGTTTTGGCCCCAGGCGGGATTTCGATGTGGCATTGATATCGTTTCGTCAAAGCTCCCCTACCCACTGATTATTCCACATTTATTTCAATGCATTTATTTCTGAGCCATTGAAGAAACGAAAGTGGGGTAGATTGTTTCTGTTCAAATGAGAAAGGGAGAGGAAGGTGAGGAAACGCTTTCGTTCAACACATTTCTAACTTTACAATTGGATTTGTCTTGGATAGTCAAAGCACTAACGACTTAAAATACTATATGTAGTTCTACAGTTCTAATAAACATTAATAGTATTTTATTTTAACAAAAAATCTGTGAGAATCGATCACAAAATTTAGGTTATGTCTCGCAGAAAGATGTAGTATATGGTGTATAAGTCTTAAGTCTGAAAGGGATTATCATGAGAAGGTCATTTCATTGATGATTGACAATTCGATTCATAAGGTATTTGGTTTGTTTATCCTATACACATTCTTGTTCAATCAACAATCTTATAAGGTAGGTACTATTCGAGCATTACCTCACTTAAAGCTCCAATTTATGTAACAGTTCGATCGTAGCTTATTTTTTAGCGGGAATTTTGCAACCTGAAACCCTGGGAAAATTCACCGAAACTACGACTAATGACAGTTATTTATCAATGAACAATTTTGTTGCTGTTCATGTTCAGATTTTCTACTTTAATGGGAGTGTGTTAAGAGGGTGTTGTATATCTTTGAATGTATTGTATATTTGTGGGTGACCATTTATGTAACGATCTGGTTGAAAGTCTTAATTTAATTACGAGCCATATAAACGGAATTTGCCAAATCGCCTTTGATTTTTATTCTACGATTATTTTCGAACACAAGTCTTATAAATGGGATTTACAAATTAGATGCAGACAAGCATAACGAGATTTACGGAAATTATAGTGCAAAATATAAAGCATAAATACAGTTTTTTGTGTGACTTGGTGCATGTTTTTGATCCAAAGACTAGTTTTTGGACAGACTTCTAAAAGTTTGGTCAGATGATAGCTAAAATAATTCTTAAATTTATTATAAGAAGAGATTAACTTATATTGTTGTCGTTTTTTTAATAAGGGTTTTTTTTTCTTTCGTAATTGTTTTTCTCTTGTTCTTTATCAATTTTACTTCTTCTTGGTGTTGTGATTTATGTTTCTACCCTTGGCTTTTTCTCTCTTTATCTGTATCTTTCAGTAACAATATTTTACTCTTTCTTAGCTCTATATGATTGTTTCATTCTCCCTTTTTCTCTCTATCCTTTTAAATTTCAGTAACTATATCTTCGTCTCTATCAGCCGTTTATGATAGTTTAATTCTCTCTCTCCGCCTCCCTCTCACAAGCATAAGCAGATTTGACTGACTTTGTCATCTCTTTTAATGGGATTTACTTAAGCGTCTTACATAATGTGCCAATTTACTGTCAAAGTAGATTAACTCCAATAGAAGTCTAGAGTAAACTCTGTACGTTACAAATATAACCTAATTTATGTATTTCAATTGCTTAATAAGCCTGGCAAAAAGTGATTGTTAATTATTGAACTGGGACTTAAGTTAATTTGAATTGTGCCATTCTCGTCAATCAAGAAACTAGTCTAAGAGCAGATTATAATAACAAATTTTTAATAACAATCTATTAGTTCCTTATCTTAGACATTTATCTCACATTCAAAATCGAATTCAAATTAAATTGATTACCTTTCAATATTCAATATTCAATATTTAAATTATGATCGTAAGCAGCATTTATTTATCTTCGATATCAAATATTTTGTTTAATTTCGTTAGCTACAAGCCGTAAAAATACGGAAACGTAAAATTATGAACCATTAGAAAAGTGCATAAAGTTGTTTTCAAGCATTATAACAGTGCTTTTTGCCATTTATGGCCATCAATTTGTTGGCCCGTTCAAAATTGTTCAAAAATGATTAAAAAATCATAAATATGAGTACATGAGATTGAACTGTTTATACCCTGTTAACATGTGAGTGCCTAGATAGAGTATGCTGTTCCGAGTTGTTGGTGGAGAAAGGAAACTTTTAATTATTATTTCAGTTTGCAAAACAAAATTTGATTCTGACACTGAAGCATTATTCACTGCTTATAACGTATTTGTTTTCAATTGTCATCAAAAAACTCTTTTAGACAAATGCTTAGAAAAGTATATAGTATTTACTAATTGAGCAGTCTTCTTCAGTCCTTATGCTCTGGACTTGCGTACAGGGTATTTAGAACTTAACACTTGAGTACATGGTTTCCAGTAGTTTATCATACTTTAAGTAAAGCTTTATTTACTTCTCTCTTCAGATTTACTTCCATTTGATATGTTGGACTAAGCTCTGAGAATTTAAGTAAAATTGATTGCAGGGTATTTACTAGTTGATCACACTGTGGCTTTAACATTCTCTATTGTTTTCATCAAGTTTGCAATTGCTGCTGACAATTTGACTAAGGCAAACCTCTTTAACTCTTATGCCTGCCAGGAGAAGAGGGTATTTACCAGTTGATCATACGCTGACCGTAGCACTCTTCACTGTTTACATCGTGTTTGCGTTTGTTTCTCTTTTTTTGGAGCTGGCAGTTAAGCCATTTGACAAGTTGACTAAGACAAAACTCACGCCGCCGCACTTATTCAAAACCTTATGCGCAATTTAATAAAATCATTATGCAGCTGTCAGAGCCAATGACATTTGAGGCAACTGCAACTGCAACAACAGTTGCAGTTGCGACTGCCACAGCGAGTGCCACAAAAAACTTGCACAAGCCAAACAGAAAAATAAAAAATATTTTATTGATTTCTGGCTGGGATTTGCGCAACGCCAATTCCAAATACGAGTCCACGAATCTATAACTGAGTTTGAATACGAATACAAATATGAAACTCTGAATATAAATATGAATTTGAATTTGAATATGAATGCTGAATAGAATTTATACACAGTGAAAAGCTCAGAAATTGTAACTTTTTTTAACCACAAATGGTATTGAAAGTCATTTTGACTCTACTCAATTCCAAATATTTTTGAATGAGAACATTTTCTTTCTTTTCAGAGTCTTTCATTTAATATTAAAAATTTGGAATATTTAACTAAGCTCTAGAAGTAGGTATTTTATCGCTATCTTCGTTATATATATATATATATATATAAAAATATACAACTTAAACCTTAAAATAAGTAACGAAGTATTAATAAGTTAGTAGTAGTATAAATAGACTTAAAGTTAAGAACTTGATTAAATTTATTACCATGTTAATATGGGTTAGGAAAAGATAAGCAATAAGCAATATTATTCCCTTAAAAATAATAGGTAGAAAAAAGACAATATTCACTTTAAGTAAATACTTTAAATTTGATAATAGCTTCTTAGCGATTTCTCTTAGTGTATCTGCTGGCTAATTGGGCAAACATCTTCACCTGCTGCGCGCAACCAAGCTAAATATTTAAAGCCAAACTTCAGATGGCGCCAGCTTGCATTTGTTTACGGCCGCCACACTTGTATATTTTATGATAAATCGCCGAATGCCATAGCTAATTACTAGCTAAATCTCGCAAGAATAAAGCTAAAAAAGAACGCATTTGGCCGCATTTATTTGCGTGGCACCTGTTGCGTCTGCTTAATTAAATATAAATTACTTAATATTGAACGCGCGTGCCTCGAATTAAATGCTGATAAGCAACCATTCGTTGTGCTCTTTTTTATACCCTATAATTCCAAATTTGACGTGTGACTTGGCATTAAATAAATCAAAGCTACACAAAGGTTCATAGGGTTTATTTTAAACATTACTGGGTGTTAAAGGTGTTAAAGTAATATAATTATAGAAAGTTTATCAATGAGATTTCACATACATTTAAGGTATTCTTACTTACCCTTTAAAGAAAATATTGAACATAATTTATTATATTTTGAATTTTGTAAGGCAAGCTAATCGAAGTACCTCATTATTGCTATGTTATTGTTAGAGGGTTTTCAGAATCTTTTTTGCATATCATCAAACCTATAATTTCTGTCAACATACCCTGTTAATAGGCAACAGTAACAGTTCTTTATGTAAAATCTATTACATTATGTTTTCTGCAATGAAGTTAAAGAAAAAAAATAGTTTCGATGTTTATCATGCAGTGCAATCTAACAAATATTTTGTAGTTCAAATTCCGCTTTGTAAGCACATGCAACATATATATATATACATATATAGACTTGTCGTGTCACTTGTCTGATATTTGTTGTTATTGGTATCATGTGTTCGTTGAGTTTGTGTTGACCACATTTGTATGCCAATTTTAGCCCCATTTGCTGGTCATGGGCCACGTTTCAACGTGCCATGCTTGCAACCCTTCCCCTTCCCCGACCCCTTACCCCTTCATCCACCTCCTTCGGCTCTCAGCGATGTGGGCATAAATCTTGCACGCATATTTAAGTTGATGATGTTAAATGGCTGTACTAAAAATACGAAATATGCACGCCGTATGCAGTCACAGTTTCATCCTGTCCCTGTAGAGTGGAATGTGCCACAACACCAACACCAACACCAACAACACAAAAAACAACACCAAGAGCAACAAGAGCAACATGGCGACATTCATAAACTAAAACTGAGCAAACGGACCGAACCTGCAGGCTTTACGAGTTTGTCGGGGATCGAGGGGAGAGGCAACGGGACTCTCGTGGGTTTTGGGCTGGACAACAGGCCCGGCCATTGCAACGGGGCCAACAAAACGTTTTGGACAAAAAGGAAACAAAGCGACAAGCTACAACATGACAAGCAACAAATTATAAAGAATCTTAAATACCCTTTTTAAAATTGGAAAAGTAATCGATAATCAAAATAGTGATTTAGAATCTGCATAATTTGTGGATCTTTTAAGCTTTCTTAAACATGTATTAAACAATTCTTCGTATTCAGGAGCTTTAATATATAACAATTTATTATAAAGGTTAGGCGTCACCTGTGCTAAAGCAAAAATTTAAGATCGATAAATGTTATGGTTTCGATAAACTTACCGATTACATTATGCTCTCTCTATTCATAGCTTTACAAACCATCTCACAATAGCTATTATACCCTACACTCAGTTGTAACAGCGATTGATTCTCAGTTATTTTTTTATTATTATTTCTTGGCATGTTTTCTTTTTGCTCAACGGCGGCAGATTTAAAAAGGAATTTTTGCTCGCAGATGAAATTGTTTCCTGTTAAATGCAAAAAAAAAAAAAAAAATAAAGGGGGAGAAGAGAAGTACTAAAAAATATGCGAGACGGAGCGAGTAGACACGAGACACGTTTACCTGGTCAGCGGCACCTGCCGTCGCAACGATTGATGAAATTAAAAGGTATAAATAAAAATCTTTTTAATGGTCTGCGGGATTTGGAACTTAATTTTTTAATTAAACAAGCGGCAGTAGCACGGGGACAAACGTTGAAAACTGAATGTGGCCAAAAAGGGCCAAGGAGGGGTTAGGGGAATATGAAGCTGAGATACGAGCCAAAGCCGGAGGCAATGCTGACTGGGACATTTATGCAAAGTAGCCACCGAGTTGGAGCTCACAACCACTTGTGTGGTCCACGGTCTGCTGCCAAGGGCCACAGTCTTGGCCATAGTCTGGGCCACAGTCTAAGTCAGAGACTTGGCCACAATCTGAGCAACATTGAGAGCTCGCGTAGCTGCGTGTGTTTGCTCTTGTGGAATATTTTTCTCAAATTTTTTACAATATGCCTTTAGACACGCCCCCGCCCACAATTACATGTTCATCCTCGACTCTTTCTGCAAACAATGTCAAATGTCAGCACATGTCATTTGTCATGGCTCTGATGGTGGTCGACAGCCAGGCTAAAACTGGCTTCTGGCCAATATTTGTCATTTGCTCTCGGGGGCCACCTAAACACTCTCCATAGACCCATTGAATTGCCTTTCGAACAAGCCTGCAGTCATGTCCCTTTTAGCTACCTAATACCCTGTAATCGCAGCGGAAATTATAGTCATTTTCATTGATATAGAGATATGCAAAGGTGCAATTTGCATACGAGGAACGAGAGTGGAATTTAATAGAAGAGTGGCGATTCAATTAGCTTTAAAAACAAGTTAAGTCTAGTTTTTCTATAGGCTACAGAGCTTAAAAAGTACAGATAGAACAGATCGAATATAATACGTTTAATTTATGAACTGCAAAGTTTTGTTTAACCCACAAATTTGTTTTATTTCATGGGAGAAGATTTTAGGACTGATATGAAGATTGTTTTATATAAAAAATAAATATAAAAACTATCCAACATTTTGTATGCCAAAACGTTTCATCCTCTATTAAACGTTTCTTGTTTTTATTGTTAAAAATGTTCAAGCAAAGAAATTTCCAAAAATGTGTTTATGCCAAAATGTTCCACTATTTAGTGAAGTACCGTAACGTTTCATTCTATTTTTTTAATGCAGGTTTTTTGTTTTGTAAGTTCTTCTTTATACATATGTTTCTATGCCATATGGAAAGCGTGCTAGTTTTTCCATTACCTTCTTCAACCCAAAACAAAAACTGAGGTGTTTTTTTATTTATATATAGTTTTTATTTATACGATTTTTCTGCACACGTTTGAAAAATAAAATAAATTTGTTGAATAAAATAATACTGAAATAAAATAAAATAAATAAATTGAATAAAAAAGAAAACATAATGTTGTTTGTTGTTTCGATTTTTGACGCTATTTATTTATTTATTATTTTGCGTTACTCGTTTTAATACAAAGAAATGCAATTAAATAGGCGTTTTTATAAGAGTATATAGAAAGATTTAGTAGGTTTAATAGAGATAAAGAGAAGGAGACGGAGTATAGATGTGTGTGAGTGTGTGAGTGTTTTATACATAAATAATTACAATTATGCTGCGGCTTAGAAATAAACAAATTACAATTTACAATGCAAAATGCGAAATGGCGGCAAACGTGGCAACTAAATTACAAATATTTAAAAATTAATATTAAAATTATTATAAGGAAAAAATAAACAAAAAATAAAAAACAAATGAATTTACATATGACGAATGAGCAGCGCTTGCCTAGATTTTTAAATAAATATATAGCCGTAAGAGTAGATCGAATGATATAGAATAAAGATTTCATATGTTCGTTTTTCATTTTCTTTTTCGTTTTCGTTTCGATTTGTTTTGTTTTCGTTTAACATAAAATGTTTTATTACAGCAACGCGCATAGAAGTACAGTAGTTCAATTTGTAGCTTTAATTAATTAGGTTTTTTTGTTTTTTTTTTAAACTTTTTTTTTTAATTTTTATGTATCTTTTAAGTTTTTTTTTCGTTTTGTTTATACTGTGTGTAGCTTTTGTTGTTGTTCAAATTGTCGTTTATGCTGCTGTCAAATTTCTAGTTAGTTAATTATAATTTATATTTTTTCCATTTCTAATTCGTCGTACACACTAATTAATTTTTTCACCTAAGCATTTTTAAAATTTATTTCTGTTGCATAAACTCCTTCATTGCTGTTGTAATTGTTTAATTTACATTCATACATATTGCTATATATAAACATTTTTGTTCAATTGCATTTTCTGTGTGTTTTTGTTATTTTAGTATATTTTCTTCTTTCAAATTTTGTTTATGTATTTGGTTTGCTAATTTGTTTGAACTATTTACGTTTTGTATTTCATTATGTTAATAATATATTAATATAAATATATGAGAAACAATTATTGTTTATATATATATCTTTTTCATCCATATACATATATGTAGAAAAGCAGCAGATGGTTTCATTAATTTGTTTCCTTTTGATTTTACATGTATTTATTTTTAGTTACATATTTAATTAATAAATATAACGTTTATTCAGTGTGAATTTTGGTGTTTGTCGCCGTATATATATATATATACCATAAGATTCATATACGTTTTGTTTATTATTATGTATTTAAAATTTTTAAATTTTTTTGATGTTTTTCGTTTTTCATAACTAACTTTTTGACTTTTCAAATGTGTTTCGTTATTGTTACTTCAAATTCCTTCTTGAATTCATTTTTCTTTCAATTTTATGCTATGCTTCAAAATATTTTTTAGTATTCATTTTTATATTAGTACGCCAGTTGAACGTTGTGCAACACTGAACATTTAGTTAACAGTGTTGGGCAATCAATCAGTAAAGAAGCGTGTTTAGCCATTTGTTATTCAAAAATTCGGTTTATTTTTTAGTTTTTTTTACTTGTGCCTATTAAAATTATTTTCTTTTCTTTTATTTGTTTCACTTTTTTTTTTATATATGTATATTCAATAAATTCATTTTAAACTTTTTATTTATTTTTTTTTGGAAGTGTTTTGCTGTGCGAATTTGTTGTCAATTTGTTATTAGTTGTTGCTTGCGTACGAATTTAAAAAACATTTTCATTAAATTTGTTTACTAATTTGCAATTTTTGTTTTTATTTTTTTGGGTTCATTATAAAATTTTGAAAATATATATTTATATATGCGTATATACTTAGTTTTGTAATTAGTTATTTTTGTTTTTTTTTGTTTTTGTAATATATTTTGTAATCTCATTGCTAATAAATTTAATTGATTTAATAAACCAAAGTTGCTATTTTTTGTGTCTAAGCATTTATTTTTGTAAGTTTAAGTTTTTGCTGACACCATTATAATGTTGCTTATATTTTTTTATAAATAATTTGTTATATTTAAGCAACTTTTGATTTAAACAATTTCAGTTATTTGCTTTATTTATAAGTTATATAGCACATACTCGTAAATAAAAATCTTATTGTCTTTCATTTATAACTATGTATGCAGTTCTTCGATTTGCTTGACTTTTGTTTTAAGAGCTTGGAGTGTAATTTTGTGATAAATAGAGCTCAAATTACCAGTTGAATTACTTTACAGTAGATTTTTTTTTTCAAAATTTAATTGAAACAATTAAAAATGAAGTAAAGTTTATTCGAATATTTAATTGGAATTATTTGTTTATTGGAAATAGCACAAAATCTATTTATTGATACCCTTGTTAAGCAATTAATTTGAATTAAATATTTAAATAGGCATTACTTATTTAATAACCGGTAATTAAGCTTCATCTTTTAATTTTGTTGTTTTATGGCCTGAGTATAATTTGTTTTTGCTTCTGTGCTGTAAGGCGTGCATCTGTGTGAGTATGTGTGTAAGCCTGTGTAAGTGTATGTGTAAGTTTGTGTAGCCCAGTGCTGCAAGGTTCTGACCGAGTTATGGCATATATACGATATTGCAACATGCAATGTATTGTATATGTATCAGTTCATTATATAGTATATCTATCAATTTATATTTATATGCATAATATTTGCTTGAATTTAACTTAACAATCATTTTTCATTTGCTTGTATAAATTCTTTGCCCTTTATTTATTGATATATATATATATATATATATATATACGATGTATAATGATATATATCTGGAACAGTTGTCTAAATTTCAACCGTTTTGCCAATAACCGATTGTCAAAATCTTTTGCATACCAATTAATCTATAGGACAAAACCATCGTCTGCTAATTACTACGCAAATCTGCGCAGTCGCCGTTGACTGCGCTGACTGCGCTGCTGCAGTCGACGTCGTTCGTTGTTAATCTTGATCTTGGCTATTCGAATGGACTCGGGCAGCACGGATGTGGACGAAGTGGCCAGAAAGCCACTGACAAAGGTCAAGCGACTGTTGCTGCTAGTTATGTTGCTGTTGCTGTTGCTGTCGTCGTTATCATTTAAGATATCCTCGAAAACATCGGGATATACGCTAATATTGTCCAGATTATCAATGTCTATGTCTCCCGCTTCGTTCCGCACGTAGGTCAGCTGGTGATAGGGCGTGGCCAGCAGCCTTTGTGTTGATTTGCGAAGCGATTTCTTTGTGGTTGTTGTTGCTGTCGTTGCAATTTTAGTGGTTGTCGTGACTGTGGGCACTGTTTCTGTGAGCGTGTTGCTCAGATTGCTGTTGATGTTCTTGTAAACACTGAACAGCTTGTCTGCAATATGTTGCTGCGGTGCGGTAACAACAGCAGTCGCTGCTGCTGCTGTTGCCGCTGCTGTTACTGTGCTTGTTGCTCCTGCTGCAGCGGCTGCTGTTGCCGGCGGTGTTAGCAATCGCGTGCTGGATGTGGATACAACTGTTGCTGTTGCTGTTGCTGTTGCAGGGCGCAGCAGTTTGTGAAGCTGCAGCTGCTGTTGCTGCTTGCCATTGTCGTTGCTATTCCGCAGCAACTGTTGCCGTTGTTCGCTGGGACTGGCGCTGCTGCCTCGATGCCTGCTGAGCTTATGCGTACTCGCTGTTGCCGCCGCTGTTGATCTGGTTGTGGCTGCTGTTGCTGACGTGTTGCTTGAAACAGTCTCGCCTGCCCCATGCTGCTGCGTAGTGTGCCACTTGTTGTACATAAGCGTGGCCAATGTTGCAGCCAGCGGTGTTTGGTCCAGTACCAACTGTGTGTCGGTTGCTGCTGCAGCTGTTGTTGTTGCTGCTGTTGTCGAGGTAGTTTTAGTCACTTGGCTGCTAGTTGCTGTTGCAGCTGGTGCTGTTGCTGTCATTGCTGTTCCTGTTGCCGTTGCCGTTGCTTTGGTTTCATAGTTAGCCGTGCTCTGCAGCTCATTTTCGTCATCTTCAACCAGCTCCGCCTCGTACTGCAGCAACTCGGTGTCATTGCCGCTGTTCGATGTTGGTATTGCTGCAGATGATGTTGTTGCTGCTGATGCCTCGGTTTCCAGCTCTGTGATGAATGTGGACGAGATATCGTAGTTGCTGCTGCTGCTGCTGCTGCTACTGTATGGCTTAATACTGTCTTCTGCTGTTGTTGTTAGCAACATGTTGCTGGTGCTTGTGCTGCTGCTATCCACGTCTGGCGTAAAGCCGTCAATTGTAGCTGTGGGCGTAGCGAACCATGTGGACCAGGGATCGTTGCTGCTGCTGCTACTACTGAAGGCATCGTCATACCCTGTGGAAAAGCTGCTGCTGCTGCTGCTGCTGCTGCTGCTGGAGAGCATATCGTCTGTGCTGCCATCAAGTGTTGCTGCTGTGGAAAGAAGCTGCAATTGCTGCAGCTGCTGTTGCTCCAATTGTTGTTCTTGCTTCTGCTTGCGCACCTTTCTTCGTCTGCCTTTCCGCTTGCTGGCAACTGTTGTTGTCGACGTTTTGGTTGTTGCTGCTGTTGCTGCTATTGTCGTTGTTGTCGCACTTTTGGCAGTCGATTGTTTCGTTGGACTAGCTGTGACTCGTTGTTGTTGTTGTTGCTGCTGTTGCTGCTGCTTGCGTCGCTGTTTTCGACGCGCCAGCATTGAAGGATCATTGTGATGATGCCGCACCTGATGTTGCTGCTGCTGCTGCTGCTGTTGCTGTTGCTGTTGCTGTTGTTGTTTTCGTACTAATGCTAATTGTTGTTGTTTTTTGTTAGTGCTACTTAGACTACTACTACTATTATGGCCATGATGCGCATGTTGCTGTTGCAAATTTTGATTTTGGTTATTCGATTTGTGGCGATTGTTTTTGTTGCGCGAGACTTTGCGATAGTTGCTACTATGATTGCTGTTGCTGTTGCTGTTGCTGTTGGCCATCTTTGCCGCCGTCTCGCGCAATTTTGGTAACGTGTGCTGATGGTAAAACTGCTCGGCTTCGATCTTATTGAACATGTAGCAGGCATCGTTGATGATCTTCTTCGGCCCTACAGGCTTACCTCGGTGCGTGAACCCGACACGTCGCTGAAGATCGACTACGGAACGGAACACGAAATAACCGTGAACGATGGTCTCGTTGAAGTAGCAGGTAGCGCGCAGTTCCTTCTGCAATAGGAGAGAGAAAGAGAGCGAGTGAGAGTGGGTGGGAGTAGGAGGGAGATACTGAGCGGCGCATCTTTTGTTAACTTCCCTAGCGTCAAGTGCACTGCAATTTATGAGCGGCATTTCCTGGATGTATGCTAAACCTGTCGATAATATTTTGACAACCAGCAACATTGACAGCAACAAAAACAACAACACCAACTGTGAAGCTGGAGTGTGTTTATTTATAAAACACTTGAAATACCAAAACGACAAGCCGAATGAAACGCGGCTTAATTGTTGCTGCTGTTGTTGTTGTTGCTGCTGTTGCTGTTGCTGCTGTTGCTGCTTGAAACAACTATCTGACTGCCCAATCTGCCATTTCATTTGTTATTCGATTTAAAGTGTTGCAGATGACGGAGATATGAATCTTTTCACTCGTTTAGCAATTATTCCATATTTAGTCGATCCACTTTACTTTTGTCGAGCACCTAGCTATAGTTCTTATATTTTTTTAGAGGTATTTATAGCTATTTAATTGCTATTTCTGAGCAGCTTCTCAGCAGCCGTACTCGAAGATATAATAAACAAAACACAATTCGTTTTCAGCTGTCAATTGGCGCTACTTGCTTCACCTATTGTTCAACTCTATCGCGATTCTCAATCAAGTGCGATCCAAGTCAATTTTAATTATTTGATTTTTTTTTTTAAATTTCTTATTTGACGTTTGCACAAATTGAGCTTTAAGATATTTCTATTTAGGAAAACTTTTGCACTCTAAAATGTTTGTCTCTAATAATAATAATAAAACATGATATCGAAAATAATGAAATGAAAAGAAGAATTGTTTTCCCATTTTCCATGGGCTCATGGGTAAAAATGATAAATATAAAGACTATTAAAGACATAAAAATGACATATAAATGTAATATATAAAATAATCTTCATATTTATAATTTTTCTCCATGACACTATGGGTAAAACGACCGATATTTTGGCATAAGCGTAATTATTTTGTTTTCGAATCCGCTAATTGTTTTGTTTTTTCGCATTAAGAATATTCGAATAGACGTAAAAACAATTTTTATTTCATGCATGAGCCCATTGGGAAAATGGGAAAACGATACTTCTTTTGGATAACACGTTTTAGTATTATTATCAGAGGCAAACATTTTAGAATGCAAAGGTTTTCCAAAATATAAATATCTTAAATCTCAATTAGTGCAAACTTCAAATAAGAAATTAAAAAATAATTGTATGAAACTTCTCTGGATTGACCCTCGAGCTGTGCAATGCGGGGTCGACTCTAAAGCAAAGTGTTTCTTTCTAAGTTTATCAAACGATTCGTAACCTCAACCCAATCATAAGTCACAGTTATTAACCTTCAGCTGCGAAACTGTAAATAAATGTTGTATAAGACTCTATAGAAAGGTGGGAAACAAAAAAACGAATCACGGTTCGAGTATTTGCACATAAATTCAAGTTGGGATTTGCGGTCATAATCGAAAGCAATAAAATGACAAGTGCAAGTTTTGACCTTAGAGATATAAACATGTATATGTATATATATATATATATATATATATATATATAATATATACATACAGTTCTATTGTCATTCAATGTTATTGCTGTTGTTTGCTTTGGCTAACTAACTGTACAAAGCGTAATGCGTGCTTTGAAAGGACATTGAAATATTTTTGCAATTACATCACAGAAAATAGCCATGTCATTTGATTGATTGATTAGATATATCTATCAAAAGTCATATATAGTCGGGCTTATGTGTAAATTTGTTGTCTAACGACATACTGAATGATTTTTATGAAGACAAATCTATGCGAGCCACTCGACAGTCGACTCTCGACTCATTGGAGTGTTTGCCTATTTGATTGGCATTGAATATTATCGAACTGTTTAGAAAAACTGTTACAATGTCTCAAAAATTCCCATTTTAAGTGAATTTTCCAATCAGAGCAAAAAACGAGAACAGTTACTGTTGGGTGCTACGCAGGGAAACAGTTCAAAAACTTTTCTAGTTATGCAAATATCGCGTATACGCCGCGTGAACATAGAATTTGTATAGAATTTTGTGCAAGTTTTTCATGTTTTTCCAATTTGCTTGGTTTAAGCATTTAGTACATTAATATTTAAATTTATTTGTGTGGCTTTAATTGCATTTAAAATTTCAATATTTTAATAAATATTTTGATTTGTTTTTGTTTTCGATTGTCGCGCGACTTTCATGACAGAATTGGTGCAACTGCAACAGGTTTTCATAAAAGAAAAACAACAAAAATATGGAAAATAACATTCCACTCATGGTTTTTGGAAACAATTGTGCCCGACTGGCAGATGCCCTGCAGTGGAAAACTTTGGAATTTTATTTACTTCTCGTGTTGTCTGGATTGTGCTTGACTATGCGGTAAATATTATATATATTTAGAATATTTATCTCCGATACTTCGCATATAAAATTCTGTGTCTGTATTTGCTTTGATTAATGAGTTCGAAATGAGTACTTAAAACATTCCCTTAATCCAGACGAGTAGAATAAAAGTTGTAACTGGAAGAAAAGTCTTTTCAGATAGCCGTCGAGGCTTATCAAACTCAATTCAAGAATTCTTAAATAAGCTTTATGAGGTTTTTATGACCTACACATAGGTCTCTATATCTAGTACCCTATATAAATTTAAATAAATAAGTATTCTATGTAATCGTACTTCCGCTTTGCTTAACATATTGAAATTTTTACAGGGTGTACGGGCTTAAAATTGATTCAGTGTGTGAGGCGGCGCTTAGCGTGCTGGCAATTTATGTAATTTGGCCAAATCGTTCAAGTATCGCCATTGTTGCTATAATCGCTCGTTTGCATAAAAGCCATTATGTGCAACATGCCATAAATTACAGTGTTTGTACAGTTAGTTTGCATAAAGCGGCACCGTTTCAAGTACAATGCAATTCAAACCAATCCAATCCAAACCAATACAAATGCTAATGCAAATGCATTGCAATGTAATCAAATTTGTTACAAGGCGCCCGTTCGGGGCCTTGGCTTTAAGTACATATCATATCGTTATTACCCACACATACAAGCGCACATTGTCTGACTGTCTGCCTGTCTGCCTGCCTGCCATAAAGATGCAACTATACTAGGAAATTGAAAAGCAGCTCATAATTTTACAATTTTTGTTTTCATTTCTTTTGTTTATCGTCTACGAAGCCATAAAGCTAATAAAAATGATGTCGACTCATTTGAATTATTTTTTATTATTATCATTATCAAAGGCGGGAATCCCAAGAATTTTATTGAGATTGAGTTATTATCAAAATTTGTTTTTTTTTTTATTACATATCTGTTCTATTAACCCAAATTTACGCAGATGTAAACTTCAGAGTATTTGGGGACATTTTTTAGTTTTATTCTTAGTAATTGGTAATAATGAAGTTTGATCAAGTCTTCAAGTACCTATGAACACACATTTCGAAGTACCAAGGGCATTATATATATTAAATCACTTGATTTGAATTCCTTAATTCTATTTGATTTGCTTAGTAATGTTGGTTTCCAATGAAGTCAGTCGAAGTTTAAACATCGAAAGGTAACTTACCATGCCAACTAATCTCCAGTTGTCGTTGAAACACAAATATCTTTGCGTTTCTTTTGCGAACAGTGCTATTTTGAATTCGTTGTTCACATAGTCCGGGAGGCCGACTATCGTTATATTTTCTGTAAAAAGAAGAAGAGAAATAAACAGCTTTTGAGAGATTTTCAGTGTGTGTGTGTGCGTGTGGATCTTTTAATTGATGTAAATATTTGACTGGAAAAAACAATTTTAATTAAATGCAAACACGGATGCTTCATGAATGAGCGGGGGAAAGGTCGAGCTGAGGGGCGGCAGTGACTTTAATATGTAATCGGAAGGTAATAGCTGTATTAGCCTGGAGTATATGCACTTTATATAACGACATATACTACAGCACGTGTCCCAAATACTAATGCACAGAATGCAAACTTTTCAAGTTTATTGTTTACAATAAGAAGCAAATAAAAAGTTGGCTGCAACTTTCAACAAGTTTAAGCTCCAAAAGAGTGACAATGTCATTATGTATTAGTATTATTAATACTTTAGCAATGTTAATTATTATTAATATTTTTATAAATATGTCATTATCATTATCATTATCATTCTCAATGTCATTATCATTATCATTATCATTATCATTATCATTCTCATTATCATTCTCAATGTCATTATCATTATCATTATCATTATCATTATCATAATCATAACCATAACCATAACCATAACCATAATCATAATCATAATCATAATCATAACCATAACCATAACCATAATCATAATCATAATCATAATCATAATCATAATCATAATCATAATCATAATCATAATCATAATCATAATCATTATCATAATCATTATCATTATCATTATCATTATCATTATCATTATCATTATCATTATCATTATCATTATCATTATCATTATCATTATCATTATCATTATCATTATCATTATCATTATCATTATCATTATCATTATCATTATCATTATCATTATCATTATCATTATCATTATCATTATCATTATCATTATCATTATCATTATCATTATCATTATCATTATTATAATTCTAATTAGCATTGGACTCATCATCTTTATTTAAGTGTTTATCCTTTAAATCGTTATAAGCATTATATATATTTGTTCACATAGATCACAGTCACTGGGCTGCTTATAAAATTTGCACCACTGTGCCAAGTTGGAGTTGAAGATGGATGGCTGAGAGAGCAGTGATATTTGACTTCTGTTTCCCAAGCGCGCCATGTTTGATATTTGAATAACGGTTAACAAAGGTGTGTTGCGTTCTAATTTTAAAAGACTGCTTGATGCGCCAGCTAATGATTATTATCGGGCAAAAGAAAATGGGGGAAATGCATTAAACCCAAACTCAAGTGAGTATGTATATGACTGCTACTCCCCTCTCTCTCTCTCTTTCTCTCTCTCTCTCTCTCTCTCTCTCTATCTCTCTCTATCTTTCTCTCTCCACTAATTAAAAACTAACAATGTAGCTGGGGCCACGCCCCTTTAGTCGTATATGGGAGGCGCAGGGCTATTGAACTTGCGAGTCACTAATAAGTAAAGCACTTGAGCGCAGCCAAAGAAAAGCAGAATGCGGCAGGGAAAAGGGAAAAGCCACTCGAGTTAGATTGATAGGTGACTGGGTTCAGCTTCAGCTTCAAGAGAAACGTTCGACAGCAGCAGCGACTACAACGGCGACGGCGACGGCGACAGCGACGGCGACTGCGTCTGCCAGTAATTAAATTTATGCACAGAAATTCTTGGCAAAAGACGTGCGCGTCGCAGGTGAAAGAGAGGGAGGTGGGACTATAAGGTGCTGCTTTTTCTGGGTTCTCATATTTCATAAGCCCAGAGCATGGACCCAGGGCCAGCGCGCTTGAGTGACTTTTGTGCTTCACACCTTTTGGCCCGGCCAACAGGCAGCATCGACCACTTGGCCTGCCTTTGGGGCCAACCAGTTGGCGACTTCTCCCTTCACTTCGATGCTTGCTTCCTTTTGTTGTTATTGTTGTGATTCACGACGCGTTCGCATAACTTATTGATTTCATTAGTTTAGTGACACATACGACAAAGATATAGAAAGAGATAGAGAGGTGTGGAGCGAGAGAGAAAGGAGAAGTATTCTAAAGTTTGCACATGTGAGTGCACCACCAACACCACCAACACCACCAGCAACTATCTTGCACCACTCACTCCACTTGCCGTATGTTTGTTTTGTTTGCAGCTGAAGTTGAGGCTGGAGCTGGTGCTGGTTCCAAGTTCATTTTCCATTGTTTATCTTATGCCTTTCCAGTGGTTTCTCAGTGGTGGCTGATGAGCAATTGTGCTACTCAGATAGCTTCACTTTAAGAATTGCCAAAACAAAAAATGAGTTGAAAAACTTGCCATGAATTAAAATTTCGAAAATGAAAAATACTTTATTTTGAATTCCTCACGATGTTACAAAAATAAAGCGAAGCTGTTTTTGGTCGATTCTATATGTGGTTCACGACAAAATCACATAAAATGCATTTATTTGAAATTTTTATGGTCATTGATTTTGGTTACTTGAAAGATTTTTCGGTTCGGTTTGTTTTTCACTCAATAAAAAGCAACGAACGCGACTTATTAACTTGTTGTTGTTGTTGTTGTTTTTTTCTTTTCTGTTTCATCTTTTGTCGGGTTTCTAATTAAGTTATTAGTCACAGTTTGGAATTTCGTGTGCTTATTTTGTTGAGTCTTTAATTTATGTTTTTGTTTTTCATCCAAGATTTTTGTCAGGTATTTAGAATGGGCGTCGCCTGTTATCGATATCCAGATCTGTGCACTTAAAATGCATCATCGTAAATGTGGCAAAATAAAGCATTAGTCCAAAGACCTGAAGGCCTTCTAATTGTTAGATGTTATCATCACAAACTGATTTTAGACGCTTTATGCTTATGGTGATGGCCTATTGGAGGCGGAGTTTTATGATTGTGTGGGTGTGTTTGCTTTTCGGGCAGTTTTTGTATATTTTTGGTTAAGTTCTTGAGTGGAGGAGTCAGCGAAAGTTATTGATTTGTGATACAAACAACTTTAAGCATTTATGTTTAATGCTGGTGAGGCATTCAAAATGAGTAAAGTAAAAATTTAAGAAACTGACTAAAAGTAAGTTGTATAGAAAAGTCAAGAAACCGACTTAAAGAGTAACTGAAAGTGTGTCTCTCGATTGGCGATGCTTAACTTTAATTTGCTTGCTCTTGCTTGACAAGCCTATTGTTAAATAGAACAAGGTACCAAAATGTTAACTTCAAATATCAAGAACAATAATAGAAGACTGTGTGCATATTTTAATCAAAATAAACCTTAATCGAACAATCAATTCTGTTTTTTTTTTTTGAGCATTCGCCGAAGTCTTTTGTTTTATCACAATAAAAAAATGTCTTTGCTACAGAACACTATAACCTATCTTAAATCTCAGTTCGAGATGCTTCCATTTATGGCTGACCCTCCAGCTGTGCAGAGGCCGCCAGAAATCTTGATATATATTGTCAAAAAGCCACAAATTGTAACAAAACAAAAAACTAATAAAGAAGAAGAAGAGACAACAGCATTTAGTGGAATCAGATAAAGTTAAACTCAAATTAAAGTTAAGGAAAACAAAAGGCGACAAAGAAAAAACCAAGCAAAGAAAAAAAAAAAAAAACAAATAATAAACCAAAGTTAAATTAAATTAAAAATAATGAAAAGAAACAACAAAAGTTTTAACATTTAATCAAATATGCAAGCAATGAGGCTCATCAACATAAAATTAAAAAATCATAAAATGCTAAACTGCACAGCATGAACAAAATTCTAACAAAAATACAAACAAGTAAGAAATCTCTATGTAAGTGTTGTCGACGAGGAGATACCCTGAACCCCGTCCAGTGTTGGTATTTCAGAATTATTTTTTACACAACATCTTGTGGGGTGATGTGTGCCTCCTTTTAACACACTTACAACATTTAGCTATTATAGATGCTAGAAAAACATTATACCCTGTTCACCCATTTTTAATGGATCTAGTGTATAAAAAAAAATAAAAATCTGATTATACTACAGATAGTATATCGATACAGATAGTATATAGAAGACGAAAAATAATTTGACTGGTGCGTCAAAAAGCCGGCTATTTGCGGCACATATCAGGGAAGCAGGTGGAGCATGTGAGGAGGTGTGGAGGTGAGGAACTGGTGTTTGGGAGGGGAGCACCTGGAGGAATGCCAAGAGATTCGATTTTTTATGACCTTACGAGGTGCACGTCACACAGCTGGTCACATTGTCATTCCATCAGCGTGATAAGCATCTACTATAGCATCGCCCCCATGCCGCGTATCCGTAGTCCCCTCTCCCGCTCCCTCTACATTTCCCCCTTAAGACGAGTTATGGATCGCACGTAGATCCCATCGCCAGCATTTGAATTTTGATTGAGCTTCGATTTTTGTCAAGTGGGCGTTGAACGCTTGATAAGCATAAATTGCGGCTTATCGATCGGACTGCATCTATCTAAAACGATCTTTATGATAATTCCCGGAAACTTTTATCGATACTTGCACTTTCACTGCTTGACCGAAAAGCTATATAAATTGATTTTTGGAATCGTGGGAATCGTGGCATACTTATTGATGATCAATAGAATATTATATATGTATATACTTTTACTTTCTTTAGATCTTATTGACATAAACTGTAATACAGGAACTGTACTAGAACATCGATAGGCGCTTATCGATACGAGTATGTGACTTATCGAAGCACACTTTCAACACTTGTGAAGTATACAACCAGTAAAAATTGTAGGATTTTAATGATTTTGTCAGCTTTAACGATAACGATATTTCACAAATTTTTAATGTACCAGGCATTCCTTAAACCGATCCGTTCTAGTTGGACTTGGTGCTATTCCGATTGGCTTTGGTCAGTTCTTGGAGCGCTCGAACCTTATCCTTGGTTAACAAGTAGTGCATTGGCCCTTTTCCAGGAACGTTGTCTGAGGTTTTGAGTCTGGCAGCGACTGCGACTACATTCCGGGAACTTTCTCGCCTTGATGCGGACAGCGACTGTGGAGACGTCTTAGATTACGTACGTATTTTGACTGCTCGGTCTCTAAGTAATTGCTTTTGAACCACCAACAGTAACAACAACAACAACAACAACTTTTTTTTTTACCGTGCCCCATCTAGTTGGTGGCTGGATTGGCCATTGGGCAGCTGAATGTTGCAGTTGTTGTTGTTGTTGTTGCTGCTGCAACTAAAACGCCGCAACTTCAGTTATTGACGTTTTGTCACGTTTCCTGGAAAACAAACCGTTTTATTTGCCCGTCGCCGGGCTTTGGGTTTGTTTGTAAGCCGATGCCACAAAAGCAAAACAAACTGCAAAACCAACAACAAGAACAACAACAACTGCAACAGAAAGGAAAACAAACTTCAACTTGAAGCCGTTGCACTTGCCTGCAGTCCCATTTATCAGTGGGAGCTATATATGTGGATCCAACAACTAAGAAGGGGAGTGATGGGAGGTGGGGGCAGCTAAGAGCGAGTGGGGCGGAGAGGGAGCGGGCCCTTAGCATATCTCAGTGAGACTCCAAACAGCGCTAATTGCATTGGCACGCCCGCCGGAGAGAGAAGGAGAGAGAGGGGAAATGCGGGTGTGCGGAATGGGGGTATGGGGAGTCGAATGCCACAATTAGCGCCATTTAATGTGGAGCGTACTCGACTTTTACGCACGATTCCTGCACAGACGCCACTCTCGAATTGTGTGCACCAGGCGGTGGGCCGCAGTGTCAATGAGTTAATTAGCGTACGATTTGGCCGACAGCCCCCACTCTGCCTGAAGGCTCCCCTTCATTCCAGCTCCTCAATCAACTGAGGCAACGAGCACAAGCCAAAGGGCCACAGTTGTGTGTGTGCCTGTGTGTGTGTGGGTGTATCTGTACATAAAAAACAAATCTTGGAAAAAAAATCTGTTTTATCGTCGCGCTTTTGTGGGTCAAATACGAGGCGCATAATTTATGAACCGCTGATTGAATTTTGTCGTCCACCAAAAAGCGCAATTAAAATTATTGAAAATCCCACAAGACAAAAAAGACCAAAAATTGAAAATCAAAATAAAAATGTGTATAAATAATGCTAAGAGGCATTCGTTGTTAAGTTTCACACTTAAAAACAAAACAAAAAAAAAATGCATTCAGACTCATCGCATTATTTAAATATCTGTCTTTTGATCAATTTTAATGACAATTTAAAGCTTTATTAGTGCTCTTAATGTTCATTTAAATTCCTATTTAATATACCTTTTGGGGAGAATTTCTTATGACTTGAATCTGTTTCACTTCATGGCGAAGGCCATGACGGGAAGGTTTCGAGGTATTCGGAAAAGTTTGAATACGATTTTAAGAACAGATACCCACATATACAAGAGATATTTAATATAAAAATAGATAATCATCTTATTATGTATAAATATATATCTTTATCTTAATGATTTATGTATATGTAAAATAAAATGGAATTGCTTATGTTTAATAAGATGGGCAACTACTAATCCAAGAAAAAAATAGTTTGAAATAATTGATAAGAAAAGTATGCTGTAATAGTGATTATAAATATTCAAGTATAAACAAGTAAGAAAACTTTAACCGTGTCGACCCATTTTTTTGGGTTCAGGGTGTAAAAACTTTGGTCGAATGATATTAAATATATCTCTGATAGAGTATAATCCATCAAGAGACTGGAAACTACTAGCTTGTAAATTTTGGCTACTGTTAAATTGTAACTGTAAAATTGCACAAGCAGTGCGGAAATTTGAGCTTGTTTTAATCGAAATAGAGCTGCCAACTTAACGCTGTGGTTATCGATAGACGCCGAAGATAAACGCGCAATTAAAACTTGCTCGAGCCATTTGTCAATGCGACGGTCAGCAGCGGGCGAGCCAGATCGATGACAGCAACAACAACAACAACAACAACAACAACAGCTGCAGCAGCAATAACAACAGCAAAAGGAATAATAAAAGTTAATAACTGCCGCCTTGTTTTTTGTTGATATTGGGAAAGAGAAAAAAAGAAGGCAGACCACACGCAGGCGGCATGTTATTTACAGTTAATTGCCGCTGACTGCAGCGAAATGTAAAATTACATCAATAGTTGCTGCAGCAGCAGCAACAACAGCAACAGCACCAACATATTGCTGCGGGGAGTTGTCCGCTCTTTGCTTTTGTTTATTTATTTAGTGGTTCGGCGTTCGGGTTTCGCTTTCATTGTTGTGGTTGCAAATGGAAAAATAAATTGAAGCTGGCATTTCATTAAGTTAACTGCGAGCAGTTACTTATAAGCGTAGAGTGGGGGGTGGAGAAGGGTTCCAAAGCCAGCAATTTATTTAAAATAATATACAAATAAATCAAATGTGTGAGAGAGTTTGGCTAATTGGGGTTTTATCTGCGCAAGGACGTGGCAGGCCAACACCTAGTCGTAGGTTGCAACATGCCACATGCGACAAGCAGCAGCGGTGGCAACTATTTGCTTGGCGACAAAGTCAACGGGCCAAGCATTTTATTAATTAAGTGCAAACGCAGTCACTTTCAAGCCGTTTAAACTGCGTGTTAGCTAACTTGAAATGGCCTGCTAATGTGGCCGAAAAAGCGAGCTCTAAGCCCGGTGTCAACCGGGCACATAAAATACCAAATGGAAGCTGGAAGCTGGCAGCTCCGGGTGCTTTTGGTGCTACGGGTGGGCCACCACTTCATTCCATTCGGCAGCTAAAAACTTTGCCACCAAACTGCAGCTAAATTTCAATTGCAACAGGCCTCACAAACAGTCTACTTTAGGTAAACAAATTATTTTAGCTCTTCGCATACCCTGTAAACAATAAATGGTCGAAAAGGGTTTAATGCAGGTAATATATAAGTATGGAGAAGGCACTACTACTACAACATATAGTTGTCAATACATTTTATAATTCAAATATCAATAAATATCGATTTTAATAATCGTTAATAATCGATTAATATGTTGACAGGCACATATAGTTTTCAGTTAGCTCAGCCGATATATGACTTTCGATAACAATTTTATAATACTAAAAAAAGGGTTAATAGAAATTATAATAGATATATATTAGAAAAAAAAATATAAATATCGACTAAAAAACGCGTCTATGCTATCATTCTATGTCGAACACACAATTAGTTTACAGTTTGTAGGCAGAAGTCACAATTTGAAATATTTGTTTATATCGATACTCTTAGATGACTTCAAAATCAATTACAAATTAATTTGTATTG
This sequence comes from Drosophila pseudotalamancana, assembly GCA_037075185.1. Lineage (NCBI taxonomy): Eukaryota > Metazoa > Arthropoda > Insecta > Diptera > Drosophilidae > Drosophila > Drosophila pseudotalamancana. The sequence goes on along the minus strand of JBAMCK010000001.1, from coordinate 1,209,470 downwards.
CTCGATATTATTAACTAATTATGAGTTAACCATACAAATTATTGAAGTTATTTTACAGTGTTATTCTACCTGGGTTACAGGGTAATTCCTAGTTATCCATTTCGAACCGGATCACTTTATTTTTTGTTTTTGTTTTTAAATTGTGTGTTTTGAATTTTCTACCCATAAGGCGCTGAATAATTGTGACAATTTTAATTGTTTGCCGAACTGCAATGCGAATTGAATTATTGTCGAGATACGCGCAGGAGCATTGATTACGTCAGCATAAATTAAGATATACCTGGCTGAGATTTATGCGGACAGGTGTTAATTGTCATCCATTGGCCAATGAATAAGTATCCATAAGTATTCAAATATTCGCATATGCACATATATGTATATATCCCAATCAGCAGGAAGCCGTTTGCGTGGGAGAGGAAAAACAAGCACTAATTGAATGCACTTAAAAAAGTCTCGAACAAGCCGATGTTTGGACCACGGACCACTGATAAACTGGACTTTATGATCCATGTAATAACCACCAATCCGTATTTATATGTACTTACAAAAATGTTGCCGAAATATGCAGCATTTAATGGGTGTTTCATATTTGGTTGTGGACCCCATAGGGTTTTCAAGTGGGGCGGCGTTGCATTGCGCAAATATGGACTTATGGTAATTGCTAAGATATGGTTATTAAAAGCATAGCTAAAGGGGTTGTTAAGAGTTACGACTCCGAAACTGTCGCATGTGCAAATTGAAATTAATGTAACGGAGTCTCTTGATGAGAGCAACAGATACTAAATTTATATTTGTCAACCTAGTTTCCAGACTCAGGAGTTTTTTTGTTATATGTATTCAAAGTAGTTATAGAAATTATAGCATTATTAGTGTTACGAAATATTCCTTAATATACGCGCACAAACCACTCTCAACTATTATTAATGTTATCATTTAAAAGGGAATTTATCAAAAGATTAAGAGGAAATATTCCCTACCATAGATGTGGCGTTGCCTTCATAGCTATTTATTTAGTAAACTAGCATTTGTTAGTCTTGAACAACTTTCCTCTTATGATCCAGATCACTCAGCGACTACAAAGTGCTGACCCATTCTCCTGAATCTTAACTTTTCCGTAGAGCTCCTTAAGGTTCTTGAAGAGCTACACTTGAAACAATTTAGCTGACCACCCAAAAAACTCTTAGCTAAGCAGAAAAGGTCTTAAATACATTGTGAGGGGGCGTAGTTGAGGCACTTACAACATAATTATCACAGAGGACTAGAGCTGGGCCATTAAAATGCGGGTCCTAAAGGGAGACAGAATGAGAAAGTGGGAGAGGGAGAGAAGCGACTTTTTAATGATGCCATTAATTAGCAAAAATTACGAACAATAAGAAAACATTCTATACAAATTTAACACCCTCAAGGGCTAGAAAAAGAAGGAGCGAGAGAGAGGTAACGGTTGCAGTTGGCCAAGTTCTATTTGGCCAGTTGTAACACCTTTTGATTTACGTGCGGCGCAGAGCTCGTGGGCCATAAAACAAAGTTAGAACCTTTTTTTAGACCAAGTCGGATCCACGTTTGAACCGGGCCATGTAACGCTGCAGGGCGCCGTCTGTCTTAACAGTTTTGGCCTAGAGCGCCTGCCAGCTAAAAGAAGAAGAGGAGCAGATGCAGCCAGTGTGTGTGAGAGAGAGGGAGCGTGTGCAAAAAGAAGGAGAGCTAGGCATAATAAAAACGTCATGTCCTTGTCTGCTTTTGGCTCATTGTGTGTGTGGCCCAAACAGGATTTGACCAGGTCCAAGGTGCTAAGTGCGGCCGGCTGATATTTAATTTTTTTTTCCTTTTTTTTTGTTGTTGTTCTGTTTGTGTTTTTATTGTCTGTAATTTTTGCCAGGCAACATATTTTACTTCTTTGTTTTATTGTTTTTTCGCGCGTCATTATTTTAACTTTAACTTTTACATTTGTTTGTTTGTTTTTCTGCGGGCCAGAGGCCAACAACGGCAGCAACTCTTAACTGGGCCCAGTTGATTCTGTTGGCCTCCGGGGCTCCATCATTCGGAGCTCTGTACTTCGCTCTATTCTGACATTGAGTGACATCCTAGAGCAACTGTCAATTTGCCTTTACCTGTGCTTTTTCTTATTTTTCTTATTTTTCTTATACCTTTAGCGTTACCTGTGCAGGTGAAGCTTGTTCCTTGGCTTCAACTCAGCTTCAACTTAATTAAGGCTTCAGGTGTAAGATGTTCATAAAATGTTGGCCCCAGCAGCAAATTATGCGAACACACACATCGCTGCTGCAGAGTATACCCGCTGCTATACCCTAGTTTTCTTCCCTTCACCCTCTGTTTGGTTTGAGCTTATTGTAAATTGTTTCCGTTGAAAAAGAAACTTGAATTGTTGCACAGAAAACGTCGTCCTTAACTTTGATCTTGAATGTTGCACGATTATTGAGTTCAGTGTTGCGTGTCTTTCTTTGTCTGTAGAGTATTTAACAAAGTTAAAAGGTCGAAGTTAGAGTTATCTCTAGGGAGAAGAACTTTTTGAGAAAAGTTAGCTTAGTACTATAAGAATGATTCTTTCTCCCTCTCTGTCTTTAGCTTTAGCTTTAGCTTTAGCTTCTTTAGTTGACTGAAATTCTTAAAGTTTGTGTTATCGCTCTTTTGAGATCTATACTTTCAATAATGTTTCGATCATTTTCTGTCTCCTAGACTTGTCTACGACTTGCTTGGGTCTTACCTTTAAAACTTTAATTCTTCCTCTTGCTAAGGTTTCGCTTGCAACTCTGACAAGTTTCCCCCTCTGTTCATTCACTTCTCTTTTTACTTTTATAGTTCGTTTTATGGTTCTTCTAAGATCCACTTTTAATTCGATTCTCTGTGCAGGTAGACTTTTCTACTACTTTGGGACTAACCCTCACCTTAATTGTTTTCTTGCAACTTAGTCAAGTTTCTCCCAATTCCCACTTCTAACCCCTGTAAGATTCTTCCTGGCGCTATGTTGCATTTAATAATTTGCGCTAATCTGGCACATTTCTCGGCTTTGGGCAACTCCTCGTCAGACATGCTCCCGGTCAATGTCCTGACTTAAGTTCACATTTTGGCTGAATTTTGTTTTATGTTACCTGAATATCTTTTTTTCTTTTTTCAGTCGGCGGCTGACTCGTCCCTTTAATAATAAGAGATAAGAAAACATTTAACGTTTCTTTTCGGATATTTTTTTTATTATTTTTTAATTTTTGGACCGAGCGCCGACTTCGGCAGCGACAACGGGAGCTTTTTGAGGATAACTCTATTAAAAATTTTTGAAAACATTATTTTATGGCAGCCCCGAGTCCATTGATTGCTTTTGCCAGCGGAAATCGCTTAATGGTATTCCAAGGAAAAGCATTTGGATACCCTTTAGTAGCCCTCTACAGGGTGGTCTCCACTCCCACCTCACAAATGGAGTCGCTTACGTCAGTAACTCCGGTATAGCTGCTGCTGTCCGGCCCCAATTACCTGCTACAAATGATGTGCCAATTGTTTGCCATCAAGCAGCTACTGCCAGCTCCCACTCTCAGATCCAACCCAATTCCGGCCCCAAAAAGGGGTAATTACCAGAGCTATAAATGGTGTGGCAAGGTGTCGGCAGGCACGAATTGTCGTTTAGTCCCAAATCCAAATGCGAGCAGCGACACGAATTGGGAATTCGAGTTAGTGAATGCGAGCCTTGGTAGAGCTGCGAATCCGTTCATAGTGAGTGATAGTGAAGGTGATTGTGAATAGGAAGTGAATAAGGACTGCATGTTAACCTGGATAAGCGAATAAGTTACTCGAATATGTAGCTAGGTGCTGGCATAGCTAGGTGAGTAGTCAAGGAGTATTCGGCTCAAAGCTGGTAGTTTTGAAAGGCAATAAACTAAGCACTACATCAATGATCAATCAATCAACCCTGAGTTAACAATTTTTGGCAGTCATAATCAAAGAAGCGATACTTCAAAATATCACTGAAAACTGTGACTGAAAAGCGAAACGTTGCTCAACACTGACACACGTGGAGCTGTGTGCTGTGGCAGACATCTAACAGATATTACCAAAACGTCGCGTGCAACAAAATGTGCCTTAATATAAACGCCAGACACGCAATTTTTGTTAACGAAGCAAAAAAAAAAAAATGAACAAATAAGCCCCAAAAAAAGAAAAGCGACGTAACTCCAATAAACGCAGACCTTACGTTCGCCTCGGCGCATTAACAACTGCTTAAATACACAAGTTTTTCGCTTTTTATGATATATTCGTATGATTAAAAGCTTCATTTTGCATTTGCATGGAAAGTGGAGCCCGGGACCGGGCCAAATGTTTGAAGTTTAAGTTGAAGACTGAGTCCAGGCCAAGTTCGAGTCATGCAACATCAAAAGCTCATTATACGGTAGTATATGGTATATGGAGTAGGACTCCAAACATTTTCATAAGTGCACGCGATGCTTAAGACTTTACGTAACTGAAAGGTGCCTCTTTAACAGGAGAACAAATATATATATATATATAAACATATACATATGTACCTACATTAAGAGAAGAATACCAGGGCGGAACGTGTTTTCCTTTATGAGGGGGAACCTGTCCCAAAACCCCAATTGAACTTTATTTGAATTGATTTATTTGTCCACACTGACAAATTAATGCGTTTCCGCTCTGTTTCGGCTTTATCCGATTTGACAGCTCTCGACATGTTGGCGTATAGAACATAAATATTTTGGATATATGTTTAGCCTACTGTTCTGTTTTTTATATTGAATTGCTGGCGCCTTCTCTTGCGACATTTCCGGTATACATTTTTTTGTCATTGTTGGCCAATTCTTGGAAATTCTTTCGAGTTTTTAAAGCTATACTATTTTCGATTTCAAATGAAATATAAAGAAAAAAAAATATTAAACGAATTTTCGGAAGTTTTGGTTTTGGTTAAAGTGAGATCAACATTTATATTATATAGATTTTGTATTATTGTATTCATATTCATGTATTCTTATATGTTCTATAAACTCATCTCTTCCATTTTAATTGATGTACCCTACGGTACCTCCAGGCGCGCCTCTTATCCTGCCTATGTTCAGTGGTCCTCCATGGGTTCTTTTAGGTTTAGGAATTATCTAGCTATTATCAACAAGATAGTAGCTACTGAAGCTAAACACTATTTTGTTTTTTTTTTTAAGATGAGAAGAAGAAAATTGTGTTTCCTCAAAATCCAGAGCCCTTTCGAAACGATATATTTTACATTTCCCACACAAGCCTAGAAAAAACTCCAATCTCATCGCAAGACAAATTATTCATGGAACTTCGAAGTGTCCACCATGTGTGTATTCGATAATAATGATGATAAATGCCGGGCGGGGAATTACGTACAATTTAAAGGGTATTTAGGGATCAACAACAGGCGGCAGACGTTGTGTTTGATGCTGCAAGATCAAGATCATGCCCATTGCTCGATACTCCCTTTATATACAAAAAGGAAAGAGAAAGAGACGGACAGAGAGACTGATTGAGGCTGTTAGAAGGAGAGGACGCATGATTAGAAATATGTATGGAAAAAAGGTGCATTCCCTTTTGTTGTTGCTGGGAGTGACGAAAGATCATGTCCATTAGGTCGTCTGCAGCCAGTTAATGGCTCAGAAAACAAAACTGAATGTTGAATAAAAATAAAAAATCAAAAAGGGTCCACAATGGTGGCTGCTGGGATGATCGTTGGGTTGCCTGTTGGGTCTGTTCCAGATGAGATTGATATGTTTTCTGACGATCATATCGCACTGATTATAGTTTTGTGGTTTTAATATTCATGTCGATTATAACGCAAAGTGGGCTTAGCCAACAGCTCTCGCTCCCTCTCTTTCTCTTTCTCTTTCTATTTCTCTGTTTTTCTCTGATACTTGTTTGATCAATTTATTGCGCCGTTGATCAGCGGCGATAGTCGGTGTTTTGTTTTATCTGTCAGCTGTATGAGAGAGCGGCTTTTCTTTCATATCATAGTTGGGTTATCTTTCTGGTCTGGTTGAGACTCGTAAAATGCGATATTTAATGGTTTGGAGTGTGCTGCGACTAGGTTTCAAATCATCTCTCAGATTATCATCGTGTGCTTGATGTTTATTGATCGATCATAAAGCAGCAGCTGCCACCAGTGTTTGGGTACAATAAACGTTGGCAACATACTATTTATTTGTTATTAAGGATGGTATTGAAGAACGTTTTAAATGCAGGGAATATTGTCGAGTATATTGAATGGGACTAGACATATCTAAAAGGTAAGATAATGATACAAGCTTTTTAATTAATAATGATTAATGCAGAACCGTTAAGACGTCTTGGTCTTAGAAGTTCCTACAGTTTTCTGTTTTTTTTTTTTGTTATATTTCCAACTAGTTAACAATCTTGTTATAATAGGTCTGATGCCTCGACTTCTTACAATGATCAATGCAAAAACTCCATATAAGCCTTGACTAGCTCAGAGAAGCTTCCTTCACTTAAATATTTAAAACCTAGTTTGCTTGAACCGATTGCAATAAAGAAAATTGGTTCTCACGCCCGAATTCTAAGAACTTTTGATTTCAATGCATTGACTAGCTGAGAATTTAACTCCTTTGTCAGTTGCTTTCGGAGTGAAGTGCGTAATTGCTGACAAGGCAGCTCCTGCCCGGTCCAAAATACGATCGCTCATTACCAATACGAAAAGTGAAGACCGAAAAGAAAAAAGCGCTTTGAAGCCGAGCCGTAGTTCAAAGACGAGCCATTGTTATTCAAATTCAAGTAGAAAGAGAGCGCAAAAAGAGAGAGGAAGAGAGAGAAAAAGAGAGATGCGACACTTAAGTGTGGAACGGTAGTGAGCCGGTTCAATAGGGATTGAGTATTTGGTTTTTTTTTTTTTTTTTTTTTTTACCTATTTTACTTCTTTTTCATTTCGAGAATGGGGAAAACTACATGAAATTGGCGCTTAAATATTTTCTTGGCACTGTGGGAAACAATAATATTGAAATAGAGAAACGCCTGAGGAAAGCGCATTCCCCCTATCCCGATCCCTGTTACTTAAACTGTAAACTTGATGGCCACTTGAGTTTTGAAGCGTTAAGTGGAAATCAATGGCGGGTCCAAGGTTCCCGAAAGATCGAGTGAAGCAATTGACCAAAAACTGTCGAACCTGCCTCTGACTTTTTTTTTTTGTTTTGTTGCTCGACTGACGATCGGCAAGCGGTACACTTGTTCACCTTTGTTGTTGACCATGTTTTCAACTACTTCTTACTCCCTCTCTCTCTTTCTGTCTCTTTTAACTCTTTTCTAGGCGGTAGGTAAGAATTCTTTACATTGTTGTTGTTGTCGGCGTCTCTTGGAAATTTGTTTGTGCGCAACGGAAATGCATTTATTTGTCCACAACTTGGACGGCGTTTAATGAAGTGACCGCCTCTCGACTGCATCACAGTGAACCACACTGTGAACCACTCCAAGTCCAACTCCAAGTTCAAATCCAAGTCGGGGCGTTAATTGATGAATGACTACCCCTTCCATAAACCCCTGCAGCCTACAGCCCAACCCTACATGTGCTATTTCTTGGAATTTTCACGGCGTGATTTCCTTTTCCCAAATACAACAAGCAAATGAATAATAAGAAGATGAAGAAGAAAACAACTTTCGTCTTTCGGGGTTTTCATGCTAAACACATCTATTTAAATTTTAATGATGTTTGTAATGATGGTGCTAAATATTTCCCACATTATTATCACCTATCGCAACGGCCAAAGTCCCATTCACAATAATTTTTGGTAACGAACTCCTCAATAGATCTTATTTACTTATACGATTTATTTGCGTTAACACTGACATTGGGTTCAGCCTTCACATAGATTCTGAATCTACATTTTATGTTTCATTTTTGAATATATTAATTAAGAAAATCGTAAACAAAGTTTTGAGTTTCAAATTCATCTCCTCAAGACCTCAACACCTCACATTACAAATTAAAATTAATTGCACTCTTGTTGTAAACTATAAATATAAAATTGTGTTCTATAAATAGAGAGTTAGAGTATTTTAGTTTTTGTGTTTTTGTTGAACATCAGTGAAACTTGAATGTATATTTACATTATATATTTATATATATTTACATTAGATATAGAGTTAAGATTATAGTTTTCAGATATATAACATTTTCCAATAGGGGAAAAGGAGATAAGCGAGATTTTTAATTAAGAAAGAAAAGTATCTAAAAGCGAAATTTTTTTCTTATAAACTGCCTTTTAGCTTGTACTACGTTTTGGAGTATTACGTACATCATCTAAATTGATTTTGTGTGTTGGCTAAGTCTAATAAAAATCGCACGAGAGCTTGTAAAATAGCAAAAGAAATAAGCATATTTTGAAGGAAGTCTCGGATTTTCTTGGCACACTTAATTTTGAGCTGGTTTGCAGAATTTTCGTATATTTCTAACTTGATTGATGGCCAACAATGATCCAAAAAGTTTTTATGAACTACTAGATAAACACACACATACACAAACACAAACACATATGCAATATGAAAGACCTCCATATAACACAATGCTCATTGGGGACTTGGACCAAACCCTTGTCTATTTGATCAAGAAATTAACGGAGAGGAACTTGTTATATAAGCTGCGACGTACTCGTAGATCTTACGGGGTGGAGGTGTTGATTGGGCAACGCCCTGGACAGCAGACCAAACGATGAGATTTTCTAGTGGTGGGCGGGGTCTAGAGATGGGATGGGGTAGATAGAAATGATTGCGTTCTTAAATTTATGAGCGCACATGATGAGCCATAAAATGTTTTATAGCCCAGGGGCAAGTAGCCCTACTTTTAGCTTTAGCTACCCTTTCGGCTCGTTGCGACTTGTGATCGAGGTAAATGCGACCTCAACATTTTTCGCCTTTGGTCCACAAATTAAATCATGTGATTTATTGCCCGGCTGCTGGATTTTTCCCGATGAAAACCGTTCTGTTGCGGTCTGTTTTCCATTTTCATCCCGTGAGGGGTTGGGTGATAGTGCCATCGAGCAAGAGGAGCGGGGGCTAGGGAGGGGTCATTGATTGAAATGTCAAGATTCATTAGGCACGCGGCGCTTAATTGCGCCCGAGCACAGGAGCGGTTCAGCTGCAGATGCGGGTGCTTAATGATGCCTTAAAATATTCACTTTTTCAGAGGGTGTTTTAAATATGTTATGAAATATCTACCAATACGATACTGTATAGATTCTAATGTTATTTTTATTTGTATAATGCTAAATTTGATTGTATACATATGTATATGATATACGTCTTCGTCAACCGTTCTATAGAAACAAAGCTGCTTAAAAATGAGTTTTTGTATGAAAGGGTTTATAATCTTCGGTATGCCATACCTTCCCGCTATAATCATCTGTAATTTTTACTAATTCCTGTGGCCATCTAAATCCGTGCTTAAATATAATTAACCTTCAGCCTGGTCAGGGAAAACCCGCAAATAATTTGCGCACAAGTGAGCATCGGGTTTAACCCAAGCAGCTTAGCATGTCATAAAACCCACAAACGGAGAGATATACATGTATGAAATGTTTACCCAAAAACACCTGAGCATGGAGAACTACCTGAGCTTCCGTCTAAAGTAGTCTTCAACGCAAATGAATGAAATATTTAAAAGGCTCGCCGCTGGGGCGTGTAAATTGACAAAGGAACTTTTCGCACATTAGTCCATAAGTGCTTTGGTCCTTTTTTCTAATATTTTCCGGCACATACATACATATATAGGTGTGTATATGTGTGATTGTGACTACCAGCTGGAATTTTTCACGCATATTTTGCACCTGTTGTTCGGAATTTGTTGTGCTGCTCGAAAATGTGCAAAAACACGAAGGGAAAAACAATGGACAAGTATTTCGGATCTTTAAGGTCCTGCTGGTACAGCTCGTGCTGTGACCCTGCGACCCGGTATCTCAGTTTCTTGAGCAGCTGCGACCAGGGTATCCAGGCAGTCGGATAGCCTGTAATTAGCTACGGCTTTGGGTAAGAGGCCTGCTATGAAAATTCGAACTGTTTTATGTGGCAAAGTCGAGTGAAAGTTGCGCGTATATACATACATATATAGTTTACATATATATATATATATATATATATATATATATTTTATTAATATTTCTACACAACTTGGTTGAAGCCATAAATTTGGCAATTTATGCGGCAAATTGCAAAAAGAGCTACAGAAATGTGGAAAATGGTCTTTGGCTTAAGACTGGGTTGTGTGGCATGGCCTGAAAAAATTGATAAAAAAAGCGTTATGAAAAGTTTTTGTATTAAGTATTTGGCCTGAGGCTATAAATCTAAATTTGTAAGAGACTTGAGCCTCTGAATGAATGCAATGAATGTTCGCATAGAAAATTACGTATGGAAACCGAAATGCTTACCACAATCGGTTTTCAATACTTTCGATAAGTGCGTAATAATATAAGCATCCCATTTATCTTTTACGGGTTTGCTTATGCGTTGATCAGTCAATCAATCATTGGTCAGTTGGTCAATTAGTCAGTCAGTCGATCGAGCAGTTCGTCAATTAATGGATCAGTAGCTCGTCAGTCAATCAAACTTTCATGCAGTTGCTCAATCATTGAGGGGATCAGTCAATCAATCAGCTAGTTTTTATGTAAGTCGGTCAATCAGTCTACAAGTAAGTCACTAAATCAAGCGAACAGGCAGTTAGTCAATTAGTGTATCATTAGTTTTTCTGTCAATCTAACTATTATGTAGTTTGTCAATCATTTAGTGGGTCAGTCATTTAATCCGTTAGTAAGTATGTAAGTCGGTCAATAAGTCTTTAAGTAAGACAGTCAATCAATTGATTAGTCGGCAAGTTTGTAATCCAGCAAGTCTTTAAGTAAGTTATTCAGTTAGACAATCATACAGGTCAATCAACAACTCAGCGAGCCACCCCTTCAATACGACAGTTTATCACATAACAGCTTCCGTTAACTTCCTTAACTGTTCGTTTACCCAACTATTAAATTTTCTCATTGACTATTCATAACGCATAAGTAAAAAGCAAAGCTGCTCTTGTTTCACGGAATTCCAAAGTTTTTTGAAGATATTTGAGACAAATGTGGAATGATTGACATTTCGAAACGTGTGCAACATTATGAATAACTGAAGAAACAGTTATTTAAAAATACTGTTAACTACTTGTAAAAGTAAGTGGAGGGCTTTACGAATGAGGATTATGATGAGACACTTCATTGTTATGGAAATGAAAGGCGCAACAACAACTACTTAAAATTGTTGCTGAATGTTGCATGTTGAATGCTGCATGTTGTATGTTACACTGTTAAATGTTATTGTTAGTAAAAGGTTAAATTAAATGCAACAAAAAAGAAATGCAGCACTTCCTGCATACGTGTCAGTAAACAAAATCAGCTCAAGAATGAGAAAAAGACAGCGAATGCGTGAGAAAGACAGAGTTAGATGTTTAAGATTTAACAATTCGGCACTTGAGCTGCGTTTTATGTTTGGATTAGAACTCTTTGCGGGAAGTTGTAAATTGTAATTGGAAGAATATGTAAAAGCAGGAGGAGGAGGTGGGAGAGTTTCTACTTACGTATCTGTGAAATGTCTGTCACTGAGACTGTTCCTTCCGCAGCTAGGTTGATGGCTTTGTTGTGTGCACACTGTGACATTATTACGTAATCTTCTACTGTACATAATGCACCTGAAATCACCACCTGAAAGAGTGAGATAGGGAGAAAGTCAGAAAGTGTGTAAGAGAAAGAGAGAGAGAGAGCATTAGGAGTGTTTTCTTATCTCGCGCGTATCTTAAACAGCCAATCAATATTGAATCTAACAGATACAAAACACACAACAACCTAAATTGCATTCCTGTGTTTACACCTTGTCAAACGCGCCTTTTTATGACTTCTTCCACCCCGCCGCCCCTTCCTATAACCCTTTGAGGTGTAGTTCGGTAGTCTAGTAATTTATCATGTTTGATTTGTTTGTCTCTTTTCATATTTTATAACATTCATTCATAATCGCGCCTTTGATTTAAAGAATTTATTGTTTTTTTGTATACGTGTTTTTTTTTTCGCCTTTTCCACTTCCCACGTGTTTTGGTTTTATTGTGCCAGGTCAGGTTGTAAATTAGATCGATTTACTATATTATAAGCCACCGACTGTCAACCGCAAACATGTTTTATGGCTCATCTAAAAACCGTTGTAATAGGTTACGCAAATACAACGAAAGTGATGCCGATTTGATTTTTAATTTGAATACTATCTTATAATTTCAATAAAAGTTATACCACATTTATTTAAAGTTTATTTGCTTGGCCTTAATTATTATTTTATTGTATTTAGTTTTACTTGGAATACTCTTAACACAGAATTAATCATTCACTATAATAGAAGATTAGCCTATTTTTATCTTTGTGAAGCCTCTATTATAGGCCTCACTTGGCGATTGTTAGTTAAGTAAGTTAACTCGATTTTATTTATCATTTTATTACAAACATAATTTTTGGATACTTCGGATGAGTTTCACATTATTTAACGATAAAGTATACGAGTTAATTTAAATTATTTTTTATTTTCCTCATATCAAATATTTTTATTATTGTTTTCTCAAAAAGTGTTATAATTTATTTTTATTTTATTTATTTAAAGTTTGTTTATTCCACATAAATAATTAAATTCTTATATTGCACTTTACTTGGAATAATATAATAATATAAATTATCTTTCTTTATAATGCGTAATTAGTCTATTCGTTATCTACGTGAAGTCTATATTATACGTCTTCTCTTCATTTTATTTTACAGCTCTAGGTACTTCTCTAAAAATGTCAACGCAAGGCCTGCCTTTCTCTGCAATTCTCAGATAAGTTTAGTTATCGATTACATCTTTGAATTAAAAAATTGAGTTCCTTTTTGATAGCTTTATCTACCAAATTGTTAATTTCTCCTTACTTTTCAGCACCCTTGAGCTGGACTAATTGTTTGGCGCCACAACAAAACCCTCAACGCTGAAGACCACCCAAAGACAAAGAGAGGAAAACACTCTCTCTCTCACACACACACACACGCCCGCATCGAAGCGCATGTTAACCACTCCAGAGAGCACTTGACTCCAGTAAAGGCCTCTCGAGATTGGAACCCGCTTCGCTTGCAGCCTCATACACAAGTGTGCCCTCCAGAAATTAGCCAAGTTACAACTTAACTTTACTTAACTTAACTATTCGCTTCCCGCTTCCACTAGCTGTAAGACAACAAGAACTTCAACTAAAACTGAAACTGAAAACAAAAACCCATCGAAATCTTATCGCACACTTTGTAATGGTTATTTTTTTCTACAGAGTGGGTGGTTAAGGGGGAGGTTCGGATAGGCCTGGGGGGTTATCATCATATCGCTCAGCACATTGAAAATTTATGCTCCGCATAACCTCGTTTCATAATTTTTCCCAACGCTACTTCAAGATACGAGAGATTGGTAAAGTGGGCGGAGGAGTGGGGTGTACGGGGTACCGTTTGGGTGGTTGGTAAAACACATTATTTTGTAATTATCGACAGACTTCTAATAAATAAATCGAACGTGCGACGTACACAACAAAATAAAACTACAAAAGCTACAAGAAAGAGGAAGAAACGTCGCAGCGTTTTTGACTGGGTTAAAATATATTTTCTGGTTCTTCCTTTTTCTCTTAGTGGGTTGATGAAATTATGAATGAAGATAAGGTATGCCACAGAACTTGAATGGGCGTGTATGTCTGAGCGTGTGTGTATTTTGTTTGCTTGTGTGTATGTTGGTAAAGTGTTTGGGCTTGTTGTTGCTTTAAGTGGTAGCAATATTGAGGTCCATTAACAGTTTCATTTCAACGGCCAATAACAGTTTGTGAAAATATTTGAATACACCAGTAAATCGAAGTAATGCATTAATAGGTTTTATCTTTCATTCAATTGTCTATCAATTGAAGTCCAAGGCAAACGAACTAATACGTCAATTTTACAGCCTAAGCTTTTGGTAAAGAGTATGTAATAGATTAATACTTGCCATAAGTAATATCAAACTGTGTTTTCTCGGCAATTCCAGCTGTGGCTAATGCACATTTGCATGCAAAATTCTTCAGATTTTAGACCAAAAGGTCAAAGAAATTGACGTAACACTTGGTAGTTGCGTTACATCTGGTATTATCTTATATATATTTTACATATGTATTTATATATATCGTATATTATTTTCATATTTTAAAGAAAATGTTCTTTAAAAAATTAAGAATGCAGTTCTCAGAGAAGAATATATTTTATTCATTTCATTCATACCATATTAAACAATATTAAAACTATTTAAAATTAAAAAAAAAGTAAAAGCCATAAATATTGAATTCAAACAAAATCTAAAATTCCCATTATAAGATTTTAGATAGGAACTAAGCTTGCTTAAACAATATCAGAACGTTCGTAATATTTATCTGAATTTAAATAAAAATTGTTTTCTTCATCAATTTTTTTCACCATGTGTGGACACTAAATTTGAATAGATCTATGTGTCTATATGTATACTTACAATAAAAAAGAGCAGTCTTTTTAACTGATTCGACATTCATTCGGCAATTAATGTACATAATTTTAACCCATTTACTGCCAGCTGAGCAGCAAACTAAAAGTTTGTCCTGTTCGTCCTGTTGTCCACGTCAAGGTTTAACAACCCGTTGGATTTCGCTGACATTGAGGTTGAACGGAAAGCTGGAGTCGTGGAAGCGTGGGCGTCATTTATTTAAAAACAAATTCTTTTCTTTTTCAACAATTTTGTTAATTTTTGTGCATGGAATTTCGAAATTTAAGCGTTCGATCGCTTGTTTTTTTCTTGGCCAATTGTTGTGTTAAATATAATAAAACCAATTATAGGCGGCACAGCACACACACTCATGTACACACACTTGCACTGAGTTTAAAGGGTTAGGGGAGGCTTCCGTTTCCGCTTAGTCAAAAAATTTGCAATTCGAAGCGACTGTCACGTATTTAAGCTCCGAGTTTTTATATTGTTTTGTTTGTTTATAATAAACTATCTTAAGCTTTTTGGCGTTGCCACCTGATTAGCAACGCGTAACGGTAAATTGCGAATTCGGTGTGCGAGCGAGAGGGAGTACGAGAGACAGAGAGCACGCGTGCTAACGAGAGCGAGATAGAGAGAGGTCCGCAGTTGAGTTGGCAGCGACGTTGAACGTCTTTGCAGGGCGATTGAATTATCGAGACTAACCGAAACGAAACGTGCGACATTTTCTTGTTGCTGTTGTTGTTGTTGGATACGGATACGGCCAACATAGCAGGCGCAGCGGCAGAGGCAGCAGCGGCAGCGACAGCGGCAGAGCTGGCGGCAGAGGTGGCTGCCAGCCAGCTGCATAACAGACATGTTGCATGTCGAACTCAGCAGCTCAGCCAATGACAGCTTGAGCTGGAATGAAGGCATATTTATTTATTGCCATTAATGTTATAATCTTTATTATTGGTTGCCTCCTCATTTTTAAGCTTTACATTTATTTATTTATTTATTAAACATATTAATTAATAAATAATTGTTGTACCATATTCATGCATAAGTATTTGCGAAGTTATAATTTACTGAAAACAATACAAATTTTCATGTTTTTATCTGTTGGATATTCTATACAGCATTACTTGTCTTAGTCCTGCATATTAGTGAAAAATCTTGACACTTAAATTGAATTAGCACAAACAATTAATGCGGTAAAAATGTTCTCAAATTATATACATAAGCTATCTACAAAATGTTAAATTCTTCAATACATAACTAAAATAACCCAATTCCAATTCCATGACTCAATATTTTGTTTTTCTTCATTCAGCTTCTGTAAACGCTTTGTTGTAGCATGCGAGAAAATGCGCTTACCGGCCGCAATGCCTGTAAAATGTGTTCCGCTAAGACATCAGCCAGCAACGAACCTGTTGTATGAGATGTTAACAGCAGCAGTTGCCGCTGTTGTTGCTGCTGTTGTTGAGGTTCGATTGAATTTGCGCACGCACTGTTAGATATAATGTTAATGTAATGTAATGCAGTAAAAGTGAAATTAAATACAAAATTGTGAAATTTCATTTAATTGTGAAATTTAAATGGTGGGGTCTAAATTATGTGTAATTTCTGTATAGTTATTCTAAAAATAAGCTTTAGTAGATTACTATGTAACTCTTAACTCTAATTTGTGTAGTTCTAAACACGTTTTCTTCGGGTAGGTCGGGGCCTTAATTCGAAATGTTGGCCTTTAACATAGGCTGTAAAGCAGAAATTTTATGAACAAGTTTTTTTTAAAGTGGCTTATCTAACTTGAAGGGACAAATTCTAAATTTTTACTTAATAGTTGTGTTATAAATTTGAAACAAAAGAGAAATGGCTTCAATCCAGGATTTTATACCACGCGCCAATCTATTTCTTCGTCTACAGTAAAACCCATTTGCACATTTCGTGGCACAATCGAAATAAACTGCTAGACACGCGTTTCTCATTAATCGAGACAATAATGAAAATTGGGAATAGTTCCGGGTGTCCATAAAACTGGTGAACGCCCACGCAATAAAAATGGGAGCAACCCCTAACTAAGGGTATGAGGGTGTGCGAGTGTGTATGTAAGTGTGTGGCACAGTTTAAAGCGATTAGGGTCAGAACAAAGAAGAAGGACCCGCATACAAGGACTTCCGCTGTGTCTGGTTAATGCCTTTTTGTCTGATGTCCTGTGTGGGTGGCAATACTCGGAAGTTGCCAAAAATTGCAATCATTTGATTGAGCGTTGACAGTGGTTGAGCTGCAGCGGAGGAGCGGGGTTCGAGTCGAGGACTGCTGCTAACAACTACCAATCGATTTTGAGTAACTCATCGACGTGGACATGCGTCCATCTTCATTGTTCATCGCACAATGGTGATTTGTGCCACTGCAGCACCAGTCCCTGCTCCTCCTGCCCTACTTCCTCATCTCCTCCTTTTGCCACTGTTCGTTGTCCTTGTAATCCTCGATAATGGGCTATTGTCAGCGCCGTTCGACAAACGCCACTGGGACGATGACAGCTACTTGCTTCAATGACAGGGTTAGACACTCTCACCCTGCCACGCCCCTTTTCCCGCTGATTCTTCCACAGGGTATGGGATTA
Organism: Drosophila pseudotalamancana; assembly: GCA_037075185.1. NCBI lineage: Eukaryota > Metazoa > Arthropoda > Insecta > Diptera > Drosophilidae > Drosophila > Drosophila pseudotalamancana. The sequence continues at coordinate 1,192,342 of JBAMCK010000001.1, read as the reverse complement.
CACAGTGGACTGCAATTAAGCAATCGTCTCTTGTAAGCGTATTAAAGTCGGTATAAATTAGAAATTGGTTCTACACTTTGCTTTTTGATTGGGTCTGATATGGCAGATAATTTTGTAAAGAGCTGTTGAAGACCGGAATTAACAGATGGCTAAAGGATCTAATATCAATTATACGGATTATGGAATATATCGAACTTCATACTATTTTGGATAAAGCCACTGAAGAAAGATAAAGCATAATGGAACAGTATGAACTACTTTCATAGTTATAGTTGTATTATCACAAAATTGAGAAACTATAAGAGACTAAACCAGCAGAAGGATAAAGGACCTTATATGAATTTGTATGCAGATTTAGGAATATATCAATGGTACATTTCCAATTTTTTAAAGAGATACTATGGAACTATTATAACGGAACGGTAAAAGCTATAGAAATTCAGAAATATATATAGATATATATTATAAAGCAACTATGTGGAAATTTTAAGAGTTAAGTTGAAAAAAGGGATCAAACTTGAAATATAAACGAATTTATTATTTTATGTGTCATAAAAATAAAAACACTCTCTAACTAAAACTATATATAAACCATTGTAAACAATTTTTTCTTGTATATTATAATTTATATTTAGTACTTACACATATCTCTAAATGAAAGCAATAAAACGTGTTGTAACTGTACTTTCAGACCTCTAGCACACCTGCACTCACTGGTAATCGAATTATTGGATCAGCTGAGAATTATCGATAAGTCAAAGTAAATGCCTTATCGTCCAATCGATCAATTGCTTAACAATGAGTGATCAGATTTTCATTCGTGGACCCCCAATGCGAATGTTTTATCTGATTGTTGCTGAACGAGTCGAGTCATAATGTTAACCCAAGTGGCGCCTAGGCAATACACATGAGTAATGCGCCACCTAGATCTAGCAAAACAAAAAATATAATTAATTTGCCAATCATAAACGTTTTTCGTACTATATCTTTGTCAAAATAGATGCAATACCGATTAGGCTAATCCATCACCCGGCTGACTTACAGCTGGCCTCATATACCTAGTTATAGCCTATCCATAGGCGTGAGCAGATAATATCACTAACAATAATTGTCAACTCATTAAAACTGTTGCCAGGTAAGGCTCAATTACTTTCAATTTTTTGCAAAAGTCACGCCCCGAGGCAGATTCCGTACCCCCAAGCCCTCTCTATTATCTTCGTGACGTCACAAGAATGTGAGTTACGAAAGTTTGCCGATTAGATTGTTGCATTATAACTGAAAATATATTGAGAACCTTCTTGATTTTATTTGAATTTGTTATTTTTTTTGCATTTCAACGTTGCCAACTGATAGTCGAGTGTTTTTATACCCTGAAACTGGGTATACAGGGTATAACGTTTTGTTAAAATGTATGTAAAAGGTTGAAACAGGCATCACCGTTTCCAGAAAATATATAGTTATAATATATAGTTTGTCCGACTGTCCATCTGTCCGTTTGTAAAAGCTATTAATTTGCAATTTTAAATAAAGGTACTTCTAAAACAAGCGCAGATTGAGTTTGTTTTCGATGAATCGATAACTCATTCCGTTTGCTTGTTATCGAAAACACGTTTTAGTTTTGAGCAATTCTCGTACATATTAAAAGTTAGAGTCGTCAAGCTTACTATATATTCTGCTAACGGGGACACACATTTGGATACTTCCGATATAGAATACCCCCTACTATTTTCTCATTTTTATTGTAATACTTACTTTTCTAAACGGTATCTCCTGGTCGAGCGCACTCGACTTGAGTTTTCTTACTTGTTTACTGTTGCGATAGTACCTTCAAGTGATGCCATGTAATACGTAGACTTCCAAAACAATATTAATCATGTGAATGTTATGCGAACTGAAGAATGCCATACTTCAGACCGTTCTGCGGGTTTTTTTACCAAATGGAGCTCGTGACTAGGTAACAGTAATGTTTCAAATCTTCTTATCGCGCTAGTTCTTTATTAATCTAAAGTTCAATTACTTCATGTCCACGATTGGTCAGTCTTAGCCCTTGGTATATCTTATAAAATACCATACAAATTGTAAATCTTATCAGATAATGCTCTAGACTATTATTTGTTGTAGTGAAGAGCTGGCATAACAATAAAAATAATATATATTTGATGTTTAATTTTAGTTTTGGCTCGCATACCCTACAATACGATACGATGACTGGACAAACATTCTTGATCTCGAGTGTCACCGCCGTCGAATAAAAAACCTTAACTCAAGGGTCGTAAGTTTGATTCCAGGAATTTTAAGCCTAAGAGCTCCCTGACTAGTGGCCCAGACAAGTGCGGCTACAAAGGGCTTAAAAAGTCAGAAATAGTTGTTCTATAATGGAAATTGTATTTAGATAGAATTTTGTAATCTACCATATTGTTAAGTAAGCTAATGAATTGACTTAACATAATTTGAATTCCATTTTAAATAGAACAGAAAAAATCAGATTTAACATAATTTGAATTCAATTTTTAACAAAAACTGGCAATTGGCAAAGCCCTATTAGCTTTTGGAAAGGACACTCAATATACATAATGAGTGGACTCTAAGTGCAGCTTTCCATTTAGCTCGATAGCAGTCTTCCAATCAATGCCAGCGTAGATCTTTCCCAGTTGCGCAAGCAACTCTGCTGGAAATTGACGCAGTTAACTTCACGCTATCGCAACAGTATTAATAAAGTGCATAATGGCGAATCTTTTCAAAAATGTAGCTGATTTGTTGGCCAAGAAATAGCTAAAATGCATTTATGGTAAGTCCACACATCAAACTAATTGGCCATGTGGGTGGCCGGCTGAGCGTTTGCTCAGTTTCATATAATTGCCTGGCCAAAAGCAAAGAACAACAAAAAACAAAGATAAAGCGGCATTAAAAAGCGCAGCTTATTGTCTGACTAATTGCCTGTGCCCCTTCCACCACGCTCGCTCAGCTTACAACTAAAACAACAAAAACAACAACAACAACAACCACCGTTGTGGCTGCCGTTTTGTGGCCAAACCCACGAATTTGTTGCCCGCCGTATTTGGCAGTTGGCCTTTTGACTTGGAGCTCGCGGCGTCGATTAATAAACTTAACAATTTAATTTGCGATTTTCTCTTTTACACTCTTGCTTAGAGTATAATGCAATTGTCAACAAATGTGCTATACACATGTATTCCAGAGCAGTATTAAAAGCTGTGGTGAATTATAACACTCTTTTTTCGCAGATCCGTTTCGGTAATAAAGGAAGTACAAGTTCTACTATATGATATATCTTTCATACAAACAAGACCTGCAGAGTAATGATTTTGTAGTGTATGCAATATTCGTATTCCACATTTACACACTCTTACGTTTATTCCCAATTATTGACAGCTTGATCCCAGTTAGCAGCGAGTTGGCAGCGCCGCCAGTTGATCACTTGAACTTTGGCCCAAACGGCTGACTGGATTGGTTCTGGAATTTCTCGTCCGTTAATCTCCGGAACTGAAGGCGCTACGACCCGTGGCGCCAATCAATAAATATGACTGATTAGTGACTGCGATTGATTTAGCCACTTGTTGTGAGTTGTGACGCATTAAGTGGATTTTGTACACCTTGATCTGATAGTTAACAGGAATCAAAATAATACAATTATCATCGTTGTGAAATTGAAAAGTAAATGGACTTTGATAACGGTCAATAGCACAAACAAGTATATATTATAATTGTAAACTGGAACTCAGAAAAAAAAACGATACTATTTTCTGCAAAAAATTAAATATTTCGTAGTAAAAACAAATCATTTTTGAAAATGTTATATCTTAAAAATGTTGACTGGTCAACCGATAAGGTTTTCGTGTATGACAAACTTATTAAACTATCATTTGTTATGCTACTTATATAACAGTTTATGCTCAATGCCAACAGATATAAGTCGGACACATGACAAGACTTTGATGTATTAGTTCTCATATAATCTTTTTTACTTGACAAGTTGGCAGGCTCTTTAGTTATTCTAACCTAAAGTGTATCATTCTCTTTCTCTCTCTCACACTGTTTCTTGATCTAAGACGGCTTTCATGTCAAGTTGTCAAAATTAATTTCGATTTAGATTTATTTGCTATTGTTTAACTGCTTGCAAATACTTAAGCAGACTTTTTTAGATCTACTTCTTAAGTACTCGCCTCATTGTTGAAATGCCTGCACAAGTGGCAACATTAAAAAGTGTTGTGAAACAGACATGTACGTAACCTAACCTTAACTGCTTGTCACAGTTTGTCCTGAACTTTGTCAGTAGCATTGGAAATTTATTTGTAAACTGTGGAGGAAATCAGTTCTTTAATTACATACTATAATTAATACAAAGTTTTTGTAATAATCCTGTTAATAAAAACAAAGATTTATGCGTTGTACGTTTTTATGGCGGAAACTTAAAGCTTTATGTTGTATAATATTGATTTTTTACTCCTATAAAATAGGAAATTCTACCATAAATACGTAACAACTTAGTGGTTTAGCACTATATATAGCGTTGTCTAGAATGTTTATGCCGGCTATTAAAAAGTTGTCATCAAATGTGTAGAATTAGAAGTAGGCGCCATAAAGTAGAAACTTTTTTGATCAGTATTAACAACCGAGTAGATATAGTTAAAGTTTTATGTTCTGCTTGTCTGTATTGCTATTTATCTATAACTATATTCTCGCTTTATCATCTTTGTTAGTATTTTAAAAATCCGAATCCAGAAATTCCTCTCTTCTTCTTTGTATCTATGTCTAGGGTGAAATTCCTTGCCCAGACATTTGAATGAGCAGAACTTATCAGTCAACAGCGTCAACGGGCCAAATGCTTATTTATAACGGTACATCGAAAGCCTGGCTGCCACGATTTATATATAAAGTGCAGATTTATGGCCAGGGTGGCGGCCTAATTGAAATCATAAAGATTGTGCGCGTGCAAATCAAAACAAATCGTAAATAAATCTGAAATAGTTTCAAAAATATATATATTTTTATATGTAATATAATATACATGTATATAAAACTGGATGAAAATGGCATTTGGCCAGCTGCTATCGGCCACGTTTGATGTGGCATCCGTTGCCTGCATTGAACTTTGGCAAAGCATCGTATATTTACCCGGCGGACAGCTCCACTTATCGTCGTTCGAGTTGGCCAACAGAACTGAGGGTCGGCCTCTTGAGTTTCGGCTATTACGAGACTTGTTGTTGGCTACTAATGAGCATTAATTGATTTCAAATGCTGCACTTGAGGAGCCTCGATTTATGGCCAGCAAAACTGCAAACTGAAAACCGAAAATGGAAACTAAATATGATACATTTTGTACAGGATCTTGCGGTTTCCTGGGCACGTGTTCGCCCTCTCTTTGTTCAGGCTAATATTTGGTTGCTTGGCCAAAACCACAGCTAACGTGACTAACGAATGTTTGCTAGCACAATATTTGCAGCCAGAAAAAACCGCAAAATGTGTGTGTTGTGTGTGTGTGTGTTCAATGCAAGCAGAAAAGTATCTGCATCTATATCTATATATCTTTCGGCTTGCAGTTCGAACTTCGAAGTGTGTGCCGGCGGGCGATTCATGTTTAACAAGTAATAAAAGTGATTAAAGCAAATCTAAACGTTTGTTGTTGTTGTTGCAAGTCGAAGTTTTGCTGGGGGGCTCGAGTCCATTTGTTAATCAAAATTTGTGTGGGCCATGCAATATGCAAATGTGGCCAACAACTCGTCGTACAAAGTAATCAATAGAACGGAAGCTACAAACATGCGAAGAGTTTTGATTTGGTTGTTTAAGTAATTACATAATGGTCAGAATTTTGAGGGTCGACCTACGGATTTTTGAACGCACAGTAGAATGAATCGTGAAATTTAGAGGATACACAAATTAATAAAGATTTGTATAGAAACTTTCAACTACTTCTATAATAACTATTTTACACAGGCAATATAACTATATACCAAAATGGGGCCTAATTAACAATTCGCCTTTCCTATATACAATATCGGTTAGTATAAAAACTGTTATACATATTATATCAGTTATATTAATATTGTTACACAGCTATAGAAATATTTCACTTGCATTAAGAACTGTTACACTGTTATACAAAATATCATTTTAATTTTATTCATTCATTCAATAAATACTAGCTAATATTTGTCTGAAGTTTATTAAAGCTGTTCCACTGTAATTAAGAACTGTTACACTGTTATACAAAATATAATTTTTATTTTATTCATTCATTCCATAAATACTACCTGATATTTGTCTGAAGTTTATTCAAGCTGTTCCACTGTAATTTCCGCTGTTTTTACTCAATTTTTTCGCTACAGCTGCTCTTAATGCCATTAGCCATCACATTGCCCTACCTGGTACTTCAGTAGCATGTGTGTTCATTTACGGCCACGCTCCATGCAGCCCCAGCCTTGCTCCCTGCCCCATTTATGTTGCATGTGGCATGTTTCTCACCCCTCTCTTAACTACTGTTCTTTTTTTTGGCCTTTTGGCATTTTCATTTGCCATTTTCTAGCGGAAATATACGCCAAAATGTTTGCGTGTTCGCAAGTTATGGGTGTGTGCGAGTATGTGTGTGTGCGAGTGTGTATAGGAGTAACTGCAAATATTTGAAATTTAAGAAAGCAGAAAAATACATCATAAAAGGGCCGTAGCAAGGGTTTTGGATTGCAAATGGCGCCGGCAAATGCGTTCGTTGAACTGCCAACAAATGCAATAAAATCAACAAACGTCTGAAAAGAAATATATATATATATAGAGAGAGAGAGAGAGAGAGAGAGCGAAAGAAAGAGAGAGAATGTGCAGCTGGCGACACGATTGGAGACAAACAACGTTGGATTTATGGAACTCAACGGGTGAGCGAAAAGCAAAGGTTCAAGTCTAAGTCTAAGTCTACGGTCGCCATTCGCTAAAGCGGAAGCGGAAAGACGCGCAACTTGTGACATGTACAAAATATGTATATATAAAAAACGACACAGGACACGAGCAAAGACCGCAGCAAAGGAAGCTGTCAAAAAGCTGGCAACCCTGTGGCTTTTATTTGCCCATATTTGTTGCCAAAAAAACCAAAAAAAAAACGGAAGCGAATTAAGTTGTGTGTTGCCTTCTTATGCGGCAAGCTGCAGGCTTCAGGACGACGAACTGAAATCGATATGCAGATGCACATATATAATAATAACAATATATATAGATACACTTGTGCCATAAACTTTGCCTTTATGGAAGGCGGAGCCGCTGCTTAATGTGCCGCAAAATGTAATATTTTAACAAGCACTAAAGGGTATCAAATTTGTGTGTTTATTGCTGCACATTATTCATAACTCGATAAGCAGCAGCAGCGAACAACAGTTATTGCATAAGGCGGCACAACATGGCGTATCATTAATATTTTCTTATGTTTGCTGCCTTTCAAATTGATCAACCAAACGAGGCCAATAACCATTATAATCACTATTAAGGTGGGCAAATGGAAAGGCACACGAATTTGACCAATTTGGATTGAGAGTAGGCAAAATATGTCTGGTGTGAAGAGTCCTTATAAAACTGTTTTAGTCCTTAATAATAATCATTAAAGTTCATTCAAATCTTTGAGAAACTGTTGTTATGCTACGATAATAATTATAAACATAAACCAAATAGCCTTTAGTTGTAATTTCACGTATTTCACGTATCTTCTAGGACGAATCCTACTAAGATTCCCAACAGAAATTTAATATAATTCAAACCTCGAATATTAAGAGTTGGTGAAAAATCCTTTCAGGAATCCATCAATTCCTTTGGGAACTGCCTTAATCCTAAGAAGATATTAATATTACAGTTAAAACAGAGATGATTGGAAGTTTTTCTTTTAGGGAGAATCCTTCTAATTTCTTAACAAATAAAATCTAAGTAAAACCTCGTTCGTTGCCCTAAAAGTATGCTACATAATAACATAAACTAATATTTGAATATTTATAATATTTAGATTCAGTTTTTAATAATTATACTACATATTTCTTCTAAGTATTCAATTTTTTAACAGTTCATATCACTTTTTTGTAGCTAATTTATTGCCAAATATAAATAAAGATTATTTTTATTTTTGTCCGATTATGGAACAAAAAAGCAGAAGCGACGTCAAAGTCGAGAGGTTTATCAATTAAATGCCATTTAAATGCTATCCACAACTTTCAACAGCCATAAATAAAATTGAACAGTATTAAGCAGCGTTTCAAACCTGTCATTTAACCAATTTTCTTGATGTGAAAAGTGAGAGTGAAAGATTTTCTTGTCATTCAACCGAAATTAACAAAAAATCCGCTGAGTCTGCCCTTAAACGATATTTTGAAGCCTCTTTAAGTAGCCGACGATGTTTGATTGTTTAACTGAATGTCGCACCCATTTTCCAAGGTTAAACATTATCTACAATATCTAGTAGGTTAACTACGATGTTGCTGTTCAATCATAATGCACTTTCATTTGGTAAGATTCCAGAACTTTTAATTGGAAATAAAACATAAAGAAACGTTAAGCTTTTAAAGTTAGGAAATGGAAATGAAGGAATTATCAAGAGAACATATTTTATGCGAAAGTTTCTCATCTTTAAATCATTTATTTTTTTTAAGGGAATTAAGATATTAAGAATTAAGTTTATAGATCTTAATAATAATAATATATAGAATATATTTTTATAAGCTTATAAGATTTCATAAGATAAGGTTTCTGAACTCTTAATCAGATATGAAATGAAGGAATTAGAAGACTTTAGTTTGTTAAGAGTTCTGAATGAGTGGAATTTTCTACATATTGATAATCGTAATTTTAATTATGTTTAAGAGATTCTAAACTAAGTTGGAAAATGTGAATCTAGGCATAATAATAATAATAAACAATTTGTAATCAGATATGATTTATGGGAAGAGATTTCAAGTAGGTTAAGAAATCTGGATGAAGTAATTATCTAGAGAATGAACGAATTTTATAAAACAAGGTTTTCCAACCTTCATTCAGATATTTTTTCATATAATATAAGACTTAATCAAGTAAATTAAGGTCTAAGATAGCTACGATAAAGGTATGATCTATTGAAAATTTCTTTCAGCAGAAGCCTTGAGTCTAAAACGGTTAACTTTTTAAGAATTGCAACGGCAAGTTGCAAGTTGCAAATTGCAAATTTGAACTAGGTGCAAGTTTCGCTCACTAACCGATCGATGGGTGTGACTTACTTTTAAAGCAAAGGAAAAGCAAAATAATAATGAAGAGGAAAACAAGTTGAAGTGTGGCATGAGGCACGCCCCTGGTTGGCAATTTGTTGCGCTTCGTTGCGCGTGAAAATTATGATTTCTGCTTTTGGGAAAACCTCATTAAGTTCAAAAGGCTGAAAAAGGATGCCGATGGGTCCAGTTGCCAACATTGGGACTATTGGCCTGGCCATAAATATGGGTTATATGCAAGTAATTTGCATGCAGCTGAGACGACCAACTCGCCGGCATTTGAGCCAAATTGAAAAGCATCTCTGACCTCCCGCGATAACAGGAACAACAGCAACAACCAGCACAACAACAACTGAAAGTATTTAAACGCATGTTACGTAGTATTTTAATTAAGCCCACATTTTTTATAGTCATTCCTTAATGGCGGAACATAAATTTTGCGGTCTACCTAGAAATTGGAAGCGAGTCACGATATAAAGGATGCAAAGGGAATCGCTGGGAGTTGAGGAATTCCGGAATTTGCGGCAGAACGCAAATAAAATGCACGGCAGGCGGCGAATTTTTGCTACGTCATGTGGAAAGTGAATTTAATGCGTTGCATAAAACAAAGTTGTCGAAACGCTTTGATAACTTCATTGCGGCTTCTCTTTTGTGGCAAGTGGCAACTTTGTAGCCTGCCTTATCGATGAGGCCCACTGATAAATGTTTGACACAGTGTGTGGCTTATTTGTGTTACTCACCTGTTTCACCTGTGCCCGAGCACTCACCGTGTCATTCACCTGATTGCAATTGAGCAGTAGTTGCACTCAGGGCGCGTGTGTGAGTAGAGTATATGTATCTGTATCTGTATCTGTATCTGGTAAATACGTTTTATGGCCACCAACGTTTACAAGCCGTTTAAGCTTTGCATGTCCACACACACACACACATTTACACACAGTTGTGTATTCACACTCTTATATCATATATTCATATAGACTCGAAAAAAAACACTCACAAGCCTTTTGTTTGAACAAGCAGTAAATACTTCTCATGCTCCTAACTTGGCCAAGCTTATTGTACGAGAGGTAAATAAGACAAGTAAGAAAACTCTTGTCGAGTGTGCTCGACTAGGGAATACTCTGAACCCCGTGCAGTACTTAACTTTAGCAAATTTCACTTACTTCATGTGAACATGTGTTCCTCAATAATGAGAAATGGTGGGATGTATCCAAAATCTAAAGTATCCAAAATTGGTGCATTATTTATTCGAATATATATATAAATATATGTATATATTTTATTGATGCTCGGATTGACATGTTATTACTTGCGGACACACGGACAAATGGATGAATTGATGGACAGGGATTAATCAACTCGATTGATTACGTTGATCAAGAACGTATGTACTTTTCGGGCGGCAACGCCTCATTCTCCCCGTTGCAGACGTTCTCACAAAATTATGATACCTTGTTTACCCATTTTCAATGCACTCACTGGGTATAAAAGTGGCCTAAGCAAAAGGTGCAAAGTTATGAAACTCTGCGAAAATGACTGCGAATCTGCATTGTAAACTGAAAAGTAAGGTGAAATGCTTACATAAATATAATATATTAATTTTAAGTTTGAGCGCAAAATTTCTTGTTGAACGATTAATTTGTACTATGTGAAAGTTATTCAGGAGATTTTTCATTTAATCTTTGATTATTCTCTTCTTCCCTCTCACTCCCTTCCATTAAGCAATTAGCCTTAAAAGAAATGAGATAATTGCAAACATATACATATTTATGTAATAATGCACATTAGCCATATTTATGGACAAATACTCGAAATTTATTTATTTCGGTTCAATGTTGAGTTGCACATGTTGCATGTGGCATGTGGCATGCGGCAAGACGATTCGATGCGGTTTGTTTCCGTTTCGCTGCGAATCGCATTGGAATGATTTATTTGCATATGCAACATCGAAATGCACTCACAAGCCACCAAAAATGAGGCGACTTTTAAGTGGCCGGCACTCGACTCTTGTCTGTGCCAAAGGCATCCACATACACATACACATACATATACATATACATATACATATACATATACATATATATAGTATTTCCCCGACTGTCGCCAAGTGCTCCAATTTTGAAGGCACTTTGGTGTAAAGCTTATTAATGAAATTTTGTTTTCGTTTTCTTTTCCTTTATTTTTATTTCGTTTGTTCCTCGCCTTTGTCGCTGTTCTTTATTATCGAGTTTAATGGATTTTTAATGAGTCTTAAGCGCAGCTTTTGACGGCATTTTGAAAGAGTGCAGCTTCCTTATCGCTTAATCCTGTTTATAAGGCCCAACCGCTGCCCAACTGCGTTTTGTCATTCAACAATCTCTCTCCTTCCTCTGCGCCTTTTCTCTCACTCTTTAGCTGATGTTCATCAATATACAATTCAAATGATATGTTGACCCTTAATTTGTTCACTCGAAATTGCAGAATTCGATGCAATCAAGCCGACAGCTCATCATAGTAGGAGTTCACGACCAACATGGCATACACGAGTATAACTACGGAATGGTAGTAGGCAAATATGTCAATATAAACCATGGTATTGTGTGTTGCAAAGTTATTGATAGCTTAAAACTGGATTTTTGATTATCGCCTAGAAAAATTGAATTTTACACGCATAACTAACTACATAACTATTCAATTCGATGGTAGTCAATCGATTGCATACTTAATTATTAGACAGACTGTCTCTTTTATCTATAGACGGATCATTCTCGCTTCTATCGATATTATTTGCAGTCTGATAACACTATAATTGCCTTTGCTATCTACCGCTTTGCAACACTACAGCATTCTTCTTACCGATTCTCACAATCGCAATTGCACTGAGCAAAGCCGTTGCTATTGTACAAATGAGCACAATAAAGTTGACTATGAGCCAAGGTCCCATGCAGACCGGATTTCGCTGTAGTTACGATAAAGTTAGATTGGCTTAAGCTTTGCGACTACGTCTTACTTACCGCCATTGCGCCAGTGATAAGCAACAGATCACTGAAGGCCATAAAGTAAAAGACAATCGAAAACCAGAAGACACATTGACGTGCGTCCATTTTGTCAAAAAATGTTATCAGTGCCTGCGGCATTTCGTTTCGGGTGACATAATAGACACCCAGGCATCCCAGATAGAAGTCCATGATCATAAATGTGCAGCCAAAGATCATTGTCCCGAATTGCAACGAAATGCAGCAGCAGCATTTCAATAGGCGCATGTTGATTGTACCAAATTCTGAGAATCTTTTTCAAATATGTTTCAAATTGTTGTGTTCTGTATTTATACAATTTAGCATACTATGCTGAAAGTCTCCAATATAAGGCTAAAATTTGGGTAAAATGTTTAACATGAGTTCATCTCATTTCTTCATAGGGCACGAATTTAGCAAGCTTACCTTTCCCAAATACGATATACGTATCTATACAAGCTATCAGTTATAGAACGAAGTTCAGTTTATAGATACAATCACATATGAATCCCTGTATTGTAATTGCGCAAAAAGAAAAGCAAATAAATATCACAAAATCGCATTTAAAGACTAATGAATATAATTCAATTCGTATACCTGAAAAGACTTTTTGTTTATCAGCTGGGGGCCTGCAACCAACCCCAGAAGTACTTTTCTCAAGTGTTGACAGACGGTTCCAAAATCGGAATTCTGACAGTCGGGGACACCAAAATTCAATTCAATTCTTTTGATCGATTATGGAACCCATTATGAATCGACAAGTTACAAAAAAAGTGTACGTTCAAAGTCCGAAACCGTTGGTTGTCTTGCATAAGGTTGCTCGGAACCAAATGCAACCCACTGGAATAAACCCCGGGCAAGGTCGTTGGCATTGTGGTATGCCGGGAATAGTATACAGTTTACTATTGATAACAATTTTGGCACTGCAAATTGTGCGCGTGAGTGACAGTTCCTATCTTTGAGTGTTTTTACAAGCCGCGCAATAGTTCGATTCAACTTTTTCTTCTTTTCTTTCTTAGTTTTCTAGTTGTTCTTTTTTCGGTGTGGTCCGGGAATGTACCCATTCCGTACTCTAAACAAGCAGCCAAGTACTTCGTTTATTTATCGCCAATAGAATTTTAATTGAGTTAACATGTAGTGTAAATGAAAGACATCGGGGTCTGGTCGTTCAGTTTCTGATTCAGATGTTAACGCAATGTCTGGAATACCTACTAACAGTACGGTAAGGCTATGGCGGTATCTATATGCAGCGAACTGGTTCGTGGTTCATTGTACTATGCAATTGGGTAAGAACTCTTTCGGATTTATAATTGATTATTGCAATTGATATTAAAGCTTATTTGGATTTTCGCAGAATGTCTTGATTGATTGACGTATTTTTGTTCTATCAACTGGTTCAGTACCTAGATTTATTGCACTATGAATAGGAAAACGCTTTAAATCTCTTATACTAAATTTATTCAATTTAATTCTAATTCTTATTTGAACTTGTGTGAAATGTCTGGATTGATTGAAGTATTTGTGTTCCATTGAATTCGTTTATTTCCTAGGTAAATTGTGTAAGGCTTTAAATCCGTTCTATTAAATCTAATTCTAAGGCTTATTTGGATTTGTGTGCATTGTCTTGATGAATTTTAGTATATTATTTTCGCTGAACTGCTTCATTTAGCTCACAACAAATGAACTAGTTCATTACTAGCTATCTAGTAAGTTTAACATTACTTCACTTGTGTTGTTTTTAACCCAGACAGGAAATTAATATCAATTCGGTTCATTTATTTATTTGCTAAATCCCTCGAGTAATTTCGAACAGGTTCCAGTCATGAATCTTCATCAGGCTTAGTTTAAAATAAAGCAGTCAACAATTTGAATATCGCACGTGGTTGGTAAGCGATTAATTTTAATTCACATGAAATGATATTTTAATATATATTAGAATATATGCAACATTCCCATTGGTTTACTGCTTCATCTATCTTTGTCTTGGTTTTGACTCTGCCGCAGCGTGTTACCTTCTCGCATCTTATAACAATGCCCAGAGTTGGCCTCTAACTGACCAAAGCCTTAGTACGAAATTGATAAGGAGTGGACAGTCGACATAGTTAGCCTAACAGTTCGGCTTAAAGCTATTTGTCAAAACTGAAGTCTAACGAATAGGTTTTTAAGACCATTCATATCCGAAATAGAATCGATTTGGTCAGTATGCTAAAATAGATATACGGTGAAAGTTTGGATTGTAATTGTGAGCGGATTCTTTTTACCTTTGGTCTTAAAAGAGAAATATAATAAAGTAATCCAATTGAATAAGGTTATGAGTATTAAATAGAAGAATGTGGCAGATCTCAGTTACGAGCCGCCCATATGGAATGAACTGTTGATTGTAAAAAGGATTATCCTAGCTTTACATTATTATAAAGCTAAAACCTTTTAAGAGGTTTTAAGAATGTATTCCAATAGCATAAGCTCAGCAAAATGGATATACGATCAAAATTTATAAAGTACAATTTATCTTGTAGCTTTTATTCCTAGAAGAGAAATATTATAAGGAAATCCAATTTGATAAAGTAATAAGTATGGATTAGAGGAAGAAGATAACCTCCCAAAGTTCATGGAAGACTGCTTTAAAGTTGAGAGTCTTTAGTATCGAATACTAAAAAGGAATGTTTGTTGACTATTACACATTATTATTATAGAGATAATGTCTTTAATAATGGTAAACAAATATAGAAGCAGGTCAACAAAATAGATGAACCAGTAAAATTTGGATACTAACTGTTTATTTTCTCTTAGTTGGTCGTTGGTCGCCTGGCAGTATCTATGGTTCTGTTTGTATCGGTCAGCTAAGCGCCCATCAAACCATCAGATACTTGTTTTGACAAGACGATGACAGGAAATTAAGAGTTTCAATTACATTTAACTAAACGAGGTAATTGGAAATGAGAGACGAACGACTGGCGTGTGGAACAGCTTAAAGTATTTTTTTCGGTGATTTTTATTTCTATTTTTCTATTATTATATTATAATATTCTATTAGCTTTTAAATTTTTTGTTGTTGTATGGAGAAACTTGCTTGCTTTTTATCGCCAAACATAAGCATTGTTATTGTTGTTAATCCAGAATAAAAAAAATTATTTGACAAGCGCGTTAATTGATTTGATTCTAGAGAAATTCGTTTGTGCAAAAGTAACAATAAAATTTGTGTATAGGTATTTCCCATATGAAGAAACACAAATTCCTTAGAAGATCAATTGAAATCAATCGAATTGGAGACAGGAAAAATGTGTTTCACATTGCTGAGCGTCAAGTGAAATGATTATAAACATTTATGTGGTTATGCATCTGCATTACAGTTACTTGATATAGACCTATGAAAGGTGCAAAAGTAAAGTATTTTAAGCCGGTTGGTCTTCAGTTGCGTAAACATGAAGTCTGATAGCTCAAAGGGTATCGGTAATTCCATCATGCAGTGCGTGAACAAAATATTTCAAAAATGTTTTGTATTTCGACTTTTAAGCATATACGTCTAGAGCCTGCAAATTGTCAACAGAGCTTCCTAAAAGTATCGAATAGTTATGACCTTCATTTAACATTCATTTCAGATTCTAATAATCGAAGAATTTCTTTAAAAACTGCTCTAAAGAAAATGTACTTCGATTTTTGAAAAAATATATATACATATATCTAGTCTTTTATTGGCTTTAGTCGACTATCAATAAGTTTATCGACAGCTAAGGACTTAAGTTAATGTCAATGGGCTCTTTTATACATAAAAATGCTATTTACGATCGATAAGTATCGACAACTGCCTATATAGACAAAGCAACCCTCTAAGTTATCACACCACATGAAATGGTATCAAAAGCAGGTGTTTCACATGCAAATTCCTAGAATATTTTCGCAGTGAGTGAGTCGCTTGCTTCGATAATTTAAGTCACGGCTACTTTTTGATGATAAATGATAAATGATATGGTAAATAATGAAAAAAGTGATTAATAGTAAGTGAACATAATTGGCAGTCGGGCACTTAAGTGGGATTCACATTTAAATAAGTATTTATATCAAAAGATTATTTAGCATGCAAATAAATATAGTCAGCTAATCCACGATATTACGAGTTTTGCAGCTATATAGAGAACTTCAAATGAAGAGCCTTGAAACAAATAAGTAGTTTATTATACTTAAAACAATATGTCAGATAGCAGTGCTCTACTATTTCTATACTTTCATAATGCTAAACAAACATATAGCATTAAACGAATCGCATAAAGAACTTTGAATACCCTTTCTAGAATTAATATAGCTTACAAAATCTTAGAAAAAGTTTGATAAGCACTTGGATTAGGTTATGTGGATTTAAAGATTTTTAAAGTTAAATGATGATGGTTTAAAAAATAAATAATTGCGCCATGTGAAGTCTGGGATGCATTATTGCGTGACAAAACTAAAATACGTTTTAAAATAGTGTAAAAAATATACTTCGCAATAGAATTTGTGAGCCTTTGGGGTATTTAAGCGGATGTTAACACACAGCAGGGCGATTCATTGCGCCACGAGCCACAAGGAGATAACATAAAATGCGTTTGGCAATGTTCTTAGATGTGTGTGTGTGGGTGTGTAAGTGTTAGGAGGTATTTTATATGGATAGACATATTTTGTGTTTGTTTTAGTCAGTTAACGCCGCCGTCGGCATTCGCGTTGCATGTTACAGGAAATAAACGATAAGTAATTATGCACTCGCATTGTTGGCAGCTCAAATAATCGCCCACTGACAAGGTAATGTTTATAACGGTACCCCCATGCCTCTCATACTCTATATATTTATGTGTCTCATGGATACATATATCTTATGACTTGGCTGCAACAGAAATCTTCATCATAAACAGCCGGTTCTGACTTGTCAACAAAAAAAATGTGCCGCCTGCCAGACGCAGCAGACGACGCCGCAGGTTTAGCTGATGGGGTAAAGGAGGGGAAGAGGGGTTTGGAGCTGCGACTCCTCCGCGCTCCACATACACTGAGCGGAAGTTTGGCTTTTGATAAATGCGCAGCTGTTAAGCAAAGGCATGAAGTCAAAAGCTTCTTCCTGTGATTCCTCTTAAGTGGGTCAACTGCAGCTGACATAAGTCGGTTGCTCAATGTGGATCTCTGTGGAGTCTGTGTACGAGTGTGTGTGTGGGTGTGGTACATGCAACACAAGTGAAAGTGCTGTTATTTTTATTATTGTTACTGGCTCATTGCAACATTATTGGAGTTCCTATGTGGTAATAAATTTGTGCGCTACTACTATATAGCTATTATTGTTGGAATATATGTTACGATATGGAAGATAAATGCTAAAAAATAAGCTAAACTATGTTTCCATTATAAAAAACTGTATAACGCACATGGCTAAGCACATGGAGTATAGTATTCCGATAGAGTTTTATTATCGTATTATTTTAAAGGCATACCAAAAAATCTTATCTAAGTGCGCAGAAGAAGACTAAGAGAGAGAGAGCGACATAAAGCACTTTAGTAGTATTTGCTATTCCGTTCGCCGGTTTCGTAGAATTTCTCACTGTGTACGAGGAAACAGTCGGTCGAAATCGTTGGACCTGTCGATGTCATTCAATGCCACCCACTTTGTCAACTTCGGCGTGGAAAGAAATGCGTGTCAGATAGAGATAGGTGGAAAAGAAGTGCACCGCTATCTTGACTGCACACCAATAATATTATAACAATAATAACAAATAATAGTATAATTGTGTCTTTCTGTTTGCTTTCCAAGCGCCATGTATTCTAATAGACTCACGCGGACAGCGGGACAGCCGGACACCTGGACACCTGGACGCCTGGACAGCCGATACAAGGGCCCGACTTTTGCTCAGGTTTAGGTACACAATTGACTATAATTTATTTATTTTTATTAATCAATAAGAGCAGCAGGCGCTGCCTTTTTGATTAGATTACAAGACAACGCACAACGCAGTTCCGAGCCCTGGGCAAGAGTTTCGGGTCGGGGAATCGAGAGTAGGACGAAGGCGATGAATGAATATCTGCAACCAGTTAGCATTAAGCTTTTGGCCAGCATTTTGTCATTTGCCATAATCGAAAGCAGAAACCAAACGCGGCTGGTTGTGCCCGAAAATGTATGAGTGATGTACAATTTGATATTTTTGATAAACTAAATAGACCTTATAGTTTATGCTATTGATATAGTCTGTAAATATTATATGTACAAACAGATATCGGTTAGATCTAAATCTTCTCAATCAATAATGGTGGGAAAATCGATATCCTCTACATGTTCAGAAAGCTGGCCCTTTCACCAGTCACGCCTTCATATCCCATGTTTCATTTCCACAGGGTATCAATTGTGACAGGGTCAACCGCATTGCTAATAATTGATAAATCTAATGTTTGTTTAACATTTATTATTTTATTAATTAGAATTACCATTTGCGCTTTGCATGTGCCATTAACTGGTCGCCTATCGCCTACAGATCTTCAACTTCACATTCCATATATATATATATATATTCAGACACATTATTTGGGGTCCATTGCCCGGCGACCATCAATTTGCACCGTTCATAAATATTTACATAAACCAGAGCGTTAGGCCAAAAAACATTTGTTAGACCAATTTGTTATTTTTAACAATTAGGTCTTATCTTTAAGAGTGTGTTTAACTAAATGATACCCTTTAATTATGTTTTTGGAGTTTAGTTTATATAAAGACAACGATTTCAGTTTGTATGCAATTACTGAATATTCTGTCTATTGTCCTCGAATTATCAATCAATCAATTTCCAATCTATTGTGAAATTTTCTTTTTATACAAATAAGTAAGAATTTATTCCCCAAATTCCATTATTTTTAACTTCCAAAAGTTTTTTTCACTTTCAGGAGCTCTCTTGCATTTACATTTTTCGAGATTTGCGAAAATCAATAATGATTTTTTTAAGAATTTTAATAGTTATATTTTGTAATTAGGACGAGGCTGTACATAATGATGGGATATATTCATTCCGGCCCTTTTGGTATTATAGGGTAGCAAAATTATACTTAAATATTTACACATAAATAATAATAAAACATATTTACTAAACAAAAATCGTAATTGTTGGGGATTTTGAATGTCAAGCTGGGAACACATGCGCAATTTGTTTTAATTAACACACTCGGGACTTAAGCTGTAAACACACACAGTTATATTAACCGTTAACTAAGCATTGCCATTGCCACTTACAGGGCCAGACCCTGTAGAGAACCCCTAGCTTAACCGTTATCTTAATGATTCGCAGCAGACAACATTCCAGACATTCCATTTGCATGCGAAATGCCTCAAAACCTTTTTTCCCTTTCAAAACTCTTGACCCAAATAGTACCAGGCGGTTTTTTATGGGATTTATCTATATCTATACAAAACGAGAGTGCATTTTTTTAACTGTATATTAATAGACATCAGCTCGATAAGCCAGTTGGCAAATAGCTCTTGTCTACACGAACCTCATATTGAAGTAAAGAATTTATTTTATTTATACAACTTGGATGATTGGCAAAATGTAAGCTTCCCGATATGATAGCAATGGGAGGGATGGGTTGACTGCTTTTATTTTAGACACGAGCCATAAATGGAAACGATAAGTGCTTTTTGATAAGTAACACAGATTTGATATAAATAGATATGTGTTTATACAAATTTGTTTCTAATGAATGGTTGTATAATGGGTATTATTAATTCGGCCATATAAGGGATAGTAGATAGTAACATTAAATATACATTTGATTATGTTCTTAAGTAAAGAAGATTACTAAGATGATTGACATCTTTAACAGTGCATAATAGTTTGTAGAAACTTTAGTTTAAATAGTCAGAGGTATTAACATTAAGAACTATACCAGCTGGAGCAGTATATAATAATTTTAAGCATAACAGTTAAAACTAGCTATACACAGTCTGTTCTAAAGAGTATGATTAGTAAAGAATATAACAACATTAAATATGGATAACATAAGGGATCATATGTTGGAGCTGTATATTTAATACAGCTTACTTGTTTTAGCAAAGCAAAGTTTTAGTAAAGATTTTTATAAGCACATGCAGCTGAAACCTTTGTCTTAGCTTGTAGTTGGAGTCGTTCGGTAGAGCCTGAATATGCAGTTAGCTTGAAATAGAACATCGTAACGGATGGGCAAGGCCAACAGAAAAGTGTGATATCCCACATAATGGCCACAATTAAAGTCTCTGCTTGCACTATCAGTGACGACTACTGACAAGCCATCAACTCTCCGATATGGAGGCTTCCCCCTGACCCCTCCACCGGCGTCCATTTGGCAATTTCTTGTGCCCAATCAAACGAAGTTGGCGAAAAGAGCAAGAAGAAGAAAAGTGCAATATTTGCGCAGACATTAGCAGAGTAAACAGCGGCACATTCGAAATGGCACACAGCTCGAATGAGGTGGGTTCTATGGCTAGTTATATTGAAACGGAAACCGTCCTGCGATAGCCGGAAAAGTTTTTCAAACAGCAAAAGCCTTTTAAGGCGAAAAAATGATTCTACAATCGAATGTGCCGACGTATAAATCAACCACTTGGACATCAGCTGGGTCTTAAGTTTTCAAATGTTTTTCTTTTTGTTTTTGTTTTTGTTGTCTTTGTTTTTGGACGATTTCAATTTCAAATTCCATCGAATACCCAGAACAGACCCGGTTATAGTGACAGCTCTGTGGATCATATCATATCTCATATCGCAACGATAAGAGAGAATCGGAGAGAGAGGCGTCTGTCCAACAGTAACTGTATCTATTGAATGTTATTGTTTGTTTGTTACTGTCTGTGGGTCAGAGTCGATAAGTCGTCGTGGCGCCTGTAAATCTCAAATAAAAGACAATTCTGGCCCAAATTCAAAGTATGCAGGACTGCCACCCAAGGTTTTGGCTCGATGTAATTGTTCAACATAACAAATGGCTCGATGTGCCACATTTATCAATGCTCGTCATGAGGATCGTAAAAACACGTTTTGTATATATATATATGTATATATATATATTTGTTTTTATTTCGAGTATTATCGTTGTGCACGTTTTTGAAACGCGACACATCCGTTGAATAACAAAAACTTTCCGCTTATAATCAAAACATTGTTAAATTGGCGCTCCATTAGGCGTATAACCGGGCCGTCATAAACAACAGTATCACCAACAACAACAACAACAGTGATCTTACGGAAATATTCAGTTAATGTATAACACAAATTAAATACCAAGTAGTTCTTACTTATAGCAGGCGCTTGTACAGTATAACAGTTGCCAATTCTGTTAATAATACAGTTAACATGGGGAATGCTTGCTTTAAGCAAAATCTTCATAATTATTTATAGAAAAATAATGTAATATATGTGTGAGCTATACAAATTCTAGGTATATATTTTATAAATGTGTACACTTTTGTATTCTTACTTTTTAATAGCCTTACTTAAGGTTGTGGTAGTCCTTTGTTTAAGGTATATTATTAAGGTATATAGTATAAACTATTTTAGGTATAGTTGATTCATATATACCACCGTTTACATTCTTTATACTCTTGGCTTGTAATAGCTTAATTTCACGGTGTGGCAACCCTGCGATATTGTTTCTCCTTGCTGCAGTTCTGCAAAATAGTCAATTGTAAAACATGCTTGTACTTTTTTATATTATTCTTAATGCTTTGAAAACCATGTAGCAGTTAAACTCTTCGATAACCAAATGCGTGGCAGCTCCTCGATAACAGTCCATCTGTGTAACTCTTGTTAGTACGGTAAACTCTTAAAGCTCTTATCTGGCAAATGCAATAAGAGTCAAATACACGATCACACACACACACTTACAGTTGCCTCTCGGAATTTATAATGGCAATACATAGGAGTACATGTGGTTAATATCTTCAGTTATCGTTGTGACTCTTGTTGTCGCTATCATTCGGCTTGTTGCCAAAGGCAACGTGGCCAGACCTCAAATGGTTCTCCATCTATTGACAATTCAATTAACGTTTAGAAATAAATTCTTGATAAGCGTTGCTGTGGGACACCTTTTCGGGTATGCCAAAGCCTCAAGTACAACCGCCTAATAACAAACTGTAAAAGTTAATAAAGAACCACAACAAAACCATAAGCAATGCATAGGACAGATAGTAACGCACTCTGTATGCTCTAGGTGAGCAAAATTAAAATTAATTTTTATTAAAAGCATAGAAACCAGAGGGGAAAATCTGTAGGATTGTAAAAAGAATTAGTTCATAACCATCTGACAGTCGTATCATGAATTGAAATAAAATCCATTTCAAGAAAGTAGCGAGTAAGAGTCTATTTTCAAGATCCGGCAACTCTGACGATTTACAAAATAATATAACATTAAGATTGGTATCATTCAAGAAACAGCTTAGCAAAAGTCCTAGGCAACACTTACTGACTAATGCATCTCAATAAGGATAAATTATACAGGCTATATATACAGGGTATATCTTCAGTTTAGATATTTTCAAGACTTTCGTTGATAAATTAAATTATTTACTATAAAAATAACTCTGGAAGTTCAATGACAGCACTAAAGCAACCTGCTTCCAGATAGATAAAAACTGTTTTTAGTTTCCCTTGTTTAATTGTTCATTAATTCAATCTAATTAATAGTAATTAGTAGAGCAAATGTAGGACTATAAAAGACAAAACGCGATTTAGGAGGGTGTCAGTAAAAATTGTGGACGTCTACCGTAATGATAAAATCAATTGTAGTGCTTCTCTTACTGACTTCTTCAGTTAGATCCCTAACCCTGTTGTCTAACAATCCTGGCAATCGTAATAACCTAAAATACACTTTAGTTGAACCAATAAACCACCGAGTGAAATGGATTTCCCTGGAAAACGTGTGGGTGCCAAATGCTATGCAATATAGAGATCTTATCTGGGGTGCCCAGATTGCACTTATGGGCTATACTTTGGCTCTGTTGGCCTTTGTTCTGGAGTGGCTTATAAGGCGGACTCAATTTGCATAATTTCCGCTGCTTTCTCACCGTGCAATTTGGCTATGTAAATCACTTTTTATCACACAATTACAATCACGTTCTATAAAAACGTCAGTTGCGCTGTGAGAAAGTCCAGTGCCCTAGAGAATGTTGAGATAAGTCGGCAGTCTACATAGCTTGAACCAGTTAAGTTAACGGTATTTGCTTGTACAATTGTGAAAAATGAAGAAATTCCAAGAAATGTAAAAAGTTACATGTGCTTATGTAAATGTTAACAGAAATAAAGAGGATAAATAAATACTACTCTACTTCTTAAATTTGTTAAACAAATTTCCTAAATTAAGGTTTAATTCTCACTGTTAATATTGCATTATTTTAACAACTGTTATTAGCAGCTTATATTAGAATTACATGAACCTTATTTACGTGAATCTTATGTTAAAGTGACTTTGTATTAAATGCTATTCAGAATAACACATAACTAGCAGCTGATAGATAACATTGTAGAGAGAAATACACTTTGTGCTCCTTATGCCCAAAATCTCTTGATCTAACTATTCTAACTTATTTATGAGAGAAAATACGCAAGATGATGAAATAGAGCTGTAAGTTTAGGGAATGGGAATAAAACGCGTGCTATTGTGAAATTAATAAAGTATCATAATTAATATATGATTACTTAGATAAGAGCTACATAGATTTTGAGGTGAGACTCTGCCTCCAAGTATTGTGAATCATAACTTACATAATATGCAGATGGGCACTTAAGATAGCAATTTTACCAATAAAAGTACTCCAAGAGTTCCCAGAATTTATATAGTATTGTTTTTATGTGGTCCGTGTTATCAGTCAGAGTATTGACAGTCAAGGTGTTTCGTGGCGCTGACTCATTGTTGAGCTCTTAACTCTTCTGGAATTAACTGCGTCACCTGGCGCCTCACACAAGTCTCTGCAAAGCTCTATTAAAAGTGCCGCTAATTTACCTCTTGATTGCCCATTCATTTGGCCAATTGTGTACATAAAGCGCACATAATATTAACCCCTTGGCATTAATAATAGACCCTTTGCATTAGCTTTATTAAAAACAAAGCGAAGCACAATTCGAAGTTCTCTAGATTCAATTTGGAGTGATATTTCATTTTGGATTTAATTCAATTCGATTTGTAGAAGACACACGAATGGACACGAGATTCATTAGAGCTACATAAATGTGATTTACGAGTTGACTAAACTTTGCAATTATTGTGTTATTTATGAAAAAATTTATCTGTGGCATTTAACTATTTCATATATATTTTATAGTTTATAGTTTATTGTGCGCGAACTCGAAAATGTGCATTTAGTAAGTAATAAAAAAGCCTTAAAATACATATATATAAATAGTAAATAGCCAACGGGATCGTAAAATATAATTGATTGTGTAAAACTTGTTTATATCATTTTCTCTAACTTTACTGGTTATTGTTTTTATGGGCTGTACACGAGTTAATTAGTTAGTGACTTGAACTTATAAATTAAGTACTCTTAACAATTAGATACTAATTTAGTAACAAAAAAATATTTATTTATCAAGTAACACATTTAACTAATTTTTGTAAAATAGTATTTAATTGTTTTATCTTCCTTATTTATAAAACTAAATATTTTAGTTGCATTTCGAAAAAATTAAATGTATATTTATTTAATATGCTTATTTAAGTTTACCTGTTCCCATCACTCCAATGAAACTTGACTTTTGGATTGATAAACCGTAACTTAAATCTAAATTTATTATTAAAACGTAGTTAAATTATTTGCCAATTCATTTGCGCGAAATGCTTTGCGCTTAATTAAGTTTTGCACAGTTTTTTCTATTGATTTATAGCCTCATTCCCACCTTTCCTCCCCCGTCGATAAAAATGGTGAAAGCCATTTTCATAATTGAACGATTTGAACTGAAGAAGAGGTTCAAACTCAATTTCTCACACATTCAGCCATTCGCCTCAGGCCCGGTAAATACTTCAAATAAATGCTCAAAACACTCCACAGTGTTGAATAATTCAGGCAGTTTGAAGAAGAGGTAGAGTTCGAGTGAAAGAGAGGGAGAAAAAGAGAGAAGCACACTTTGGGCAACGCATGCCAAAAAATATATGTAAAATTAATTTGCGAAAAGTTCATTTAGAACAAATAAATACTTGGTTGGTTTATTCAAAGAAAAAAGAAAATAAATGTCTATATACTTTGCAGTCGAATGAAACTGACTGCCTGATACTCTTTACCACTTAAGAGGTGCATATTTGTATTATTTTGAATATTCTAGACTTAATAGACAGAAAACGAAATGTTATATATATATATAATTATTATTATCATATATAATTACTATAAACAGATTTACAAAGGATAGTTAACAGCTTTTATTCTCTACTTCAAAATCCTTAGATACAAAAGCTTAAGCTTCAATTGCATAATAAAACCAAAATACTCTCCTTAAGTTTGGGAACAGGGTATGATAAGTATTGTAAATTCATAAAACGGAAATTGTAAAGATCGTCGCCAAGTTGTTTCATGCAAAAGGAATTTCAGACATCTCAGTTATTTATTTCGGAACATTAACAACGGAGACAACCCCAGACGCAACTTCAAAGTCTTTCTGTCTGTGTGTGTGTGTGTTTTTGTGTGTATATACTTGCCTGGAGGGGAGGCACACACTTAAAATTGATTGTAAAATAAATTAAAATAAGAAAAAAATGATTGTAAATAAATGCGAATGTGAAATGAACATGTAAAGAGCTTTGCCACAAACAGTATAATTTAATTAGCGAACAGTTGTCGGCATTTTATAATTATTTACTTGAAATTTCCGCTGTACCCGCACATATTTCTTTATTGTACCCTGTTTCAATTGTTTTGCAATCAAAGGGTATACAAGACTTGTGTCAATGCATGTAACTGGCTTCAATTAAATACCTGCAGCTACTTTGGTTACTTTTAGTCGGTTGGCTTTAGTTAGTGTGACCAACATATGAGAACTGTTTGTGGTCTCAAATTTGATACAAAATTTCTCAACAATAGGGCTCATATATATATAGCTTATTTATTAAAGAAGATAACTTTTACATATAGTATAGAAATTGATCTTTTAAGTCTGTTCAACTTATGAGAACTGAAGAGCTCTAAGTGTTAGGCATGTAAGATTTGGTCAGAAGATTCTAAATTTCAATTACCAATTATATGTATATATGAAATATTATTAGTACTATTCATTGAGATACATTCTTTAACTTCAGCTATTTAAAGGGTATTTACTATTCGCTCTACCTGTCAATTCTGTTTTTCTTTATTGTGATTGATAAATTTGGCAAATATTTGACGTTGGCCAGTGCAAGTGACACTTTATGTCGAGTGGTTATTGTATTTCCATTTTTATTTTTTTTATTTTCATTGATATTTCTTTTTAGGGCAATGCCAATCGAATCCGATAAAATACTTCGCATAGCTTTGATGGGTTATCATCAAAATTTGTGGGTTGGGTTGGGTTGCTTCCAACTAACTTGTTTGCATTGGCATAACTTGTGATATAAGTTGTCTGTCTTAAAAGCACGCTGGAATGTTAAGTTGATGGCTATCAAATGTTACATGTTACGTTCTTCAAATAGTATGCGATAATATCAATACACAAAAAATAGTATATGAATTACGCAAACGATTACAATGTTACAAATCGTAGTGGCACTTCATTTAGATAATATTACGCACGAGTAAAAAAACATGTGTTTTCCTATAAATTAATACCCTATAACAATTGTAAATGAGGACTGAGGGTATGATAGCTTTGTGCTAGGGTATGTCACAGTCAGAAGAACCTGTGCCCGATCACGTAAGGTATATATGCTCCATCAGGGGGTCATGCAGCCAATATACTTTTCCGTCAAATCTAACCATATGTACAATATGTAGAAACATGACCTTTTTAATATTTATTCCCTTATACAAGACACTACATGATCTTCCATTCAATTCATTCATTCAAGCAGTTTTCTTAATTTTGATAGCTAGACGTGGAATATCTTACTAGCAATAAGCAAGAGTGTTCAAATGCAATAGTTGTCCCCTTTCCACTTCAAACAGAACAGATAAAGGGGACCTACTTGTCAGCACAACCCAGCTGAGACATTCTTACTTGTTTTTAATGGTTGACAATTGCAAATGTTATTTTTTTTTGGTGTTTTATTGGCCGATTTGTTACTTTAGGGTTCGTCATTAAGCTACTCACCATCAGGAGGTAAATAATCTTGGCATAGACCGTAAACTGTGGTAACCTGCAAATAAATGACAAACTTAAAGTATTAACTATATAATTAGATGCATATAAATTAAATGTGTTTTAAATATAAGTTTTGCCGTAAACTTGTTAATGTAGTTCCCCCGATTTGTGATTTAAGTGCCGGTTGACAATTACTTTTAGCAAATTATCTAATGTAAAAAAAAAAAAAAACAAATTATACAAATAAAATAACGCTTGTCTGGTCCAGCCCATAAGAATTCTTAATTTATGCTCCCTTTTCAATTAGCGTTATTTTTTGTTGTTGCTTTTTCCAGATAGAGTTTTTTCGGCGGTATTTCCCCCAGGCTCCATTTGTTGCCGGCTCCATTTACTGGGTAAGTCAAGCTCATGATTTAGGCGCCCGCGTCTAACACCCACTGCTAATAAGACTTATGACAAGATATTAGACCACAAAACACGTAAGCTTTCCAGCTATTTGTATACACATATATATGTATATATATATTTTTTTAAAAGATATTTTAACTGTAAGTCAGTTATTTTGACAGACTGCTTGACATTTATTAAGTGGCCCGCAAGGAGTTTCATTTTGCCCAGATAAATTCTTAACAATAAATTCACTGCAATTTATTATGCAATTAGTTAAAAGGCTGCCACACGCCAAGTAACAACAACAACAATAACAGCAACAACAAACATAAATTTCACACTGACCGACAAAAAGCAGCGCTCAAGGAGCTAAAACTAATTGCCAGCTGGTGCTCCTTTCAACGTGGAAACTAAAGAATGTTGCAACAGCGGCTTTTGTTGTTGCCACAAGACCTTTGGATTCTTATGTAATCCAACGTCAGGCAGCGAAAGTGTGGAAAAGTTTTTCAAGAAAAAGTCAGCAAATGGAATATACAAAGTTTGGATAGCTCAGTTACTGAACTATCGAACGAGTGTTGTATGAATCAAATACAATTGTAATTATAGTATGATTTCAGTATGCAACACTCTTTTCTGATTTTCTGGCAACACTTTTATTCAGTGCTTATTCAGTGTTTATCTTGAATGCATCACTAATCCATTCCGCGGGAACTTAACGTATATCTAACATCATTATACAACACTGATTTACTGACATTGATTATCTGGCTGCATTTTTGTGTATTCTTAATTAAACTGTGAATGTTATAGGGCTTTCATATATAAAAATTAGAGTTCATGAATATCTATATGATGTAGAATACTTCTTCTTGGTAAGATGTATATATACGACATTTTGATAAATTTAAATATAATTTTAGTATTTGAAAAAGAATTATCTCTAATGGTTTACTTCATTTAGTTTTGCCCTTAAATTCCATTACCAAAATTCAAAAAACCTTGAGAGAAGCAGCAAAGTGTAGTCTTGGAGTATCTCAGACAAACGAACTGGGAACTTGGTCAGTGAAAAGTTGTTAGCCCTACCCACATGCCAAACACTGACACACTTGGCCAACAGGCTAAGAGTTCAGTTAAATGAAATGAAAACGCCTTGGCCTTGGCATTTTTTTTTGGCATAGTTTTTGGTTCTCTAGTACCCCTGAAATATGATTATTGTCAGTCCTACTCGTAACACTCCATAGAAGAGTTTTCGCAACTATGTATAATGTGAAAGAGAACATTAGTTTTAAGAATACTTTTAATTGCCACATTAAAATACTTTACCCAGTTAAAAAGACGCTCGTTGAATGAAGAGCATATAAACAGTTTCAACTGTTTTCAAAGATGAAACCAATAATTAATTATCTGTGAATCTAGTAATCAGTCAAATTCTTTCAATCAGCCAATCAACAGCTGCAAATTGATTGACAACATGTTGACAGTTGTATAAACGAATTTGCAAGTTGAATATTTTGAGCAGGTTTATGTGAGCAGCTGTGTGTGTGTGTGTGTGTGTGTGTGTGTGTGTGTGTGTGCAGACCCCCCACATTGATTTAAAGCGCCTGCCACATAAACATTCAAGTTCAATTTCTTTGCCTCTTTGGCAGAGTTAACCGTAAAGCAAACTGAAAGTTGTTGCATCTAACAGAAACAAATGTTGTTAATGTTGTTGTTGTTGTTGTTGGTTTGCTAAAGCGGCGTTTAATTGGAAACACAGTTGGGTGTTGGTTTTGACCGGTCTCTGAGCACTTGATGCTGTCTTCATCAACCAGAATGGAAACTGTGAAGCGCGGACAGCTGATGGATGCGGACATTTCGATTCATTCTGTAGGCAAAGCCAGCTGAAAAGGGGTTGCGGCAGCGAAGAAGGTAACTCGTTTAACACAAATACAAGCAAATGCCATATTACGCATACGCCAAGGCATACAACAAGAAGAAATGTGCCTCTTGATTGCTCGAACTGAATTCGAAGCTTGCAGTTTAATTGCAAATTATTCAAATGCTCCACAGACGGTGGCATGTCCGACTTTTGCAGCTGCCTTTGCCGCCGCTTGCTGCTGTCATAACCAGTTGCCCCCTTCCCACCTCTACCTCATCTGATTCCTCATGCTCCACTGCCACGCCCCGCAGCCCACTTTGTCGCTATGCAATTATGTCTGAATTTAACAACAGCGCCCGCAACCGAAAAAATAAATACATATATACCTACCCACATATATATATGTATATATATGTATGTATATATATTTCTATTTGTATGTGAAGTGTGTAAAAAATGTGCAACGTATTTTTTGCCGTTTGTTGTCAAATGAAATTAGGCGTGAAATGTGGCTAAAATATTTCAACAGCCACAACAATTTATTTATTATACCCTCAACCCATTCAAAATAGATAAACGGGTATAATGTTTTTGTCAAATTGTATGGACAAGGTAGAGGAATAAGAATCAATGCCCTGTTTTGTGTTTATTTCGGAAAATCGATTACCCTTTTCCTTTGGTTTATATCTATAATACGTACACCTTAAGGGCCCAACTTGTTAAAAATATTGTATATATTTTTATATAAATATATTTTTTTTTTTTGATACTTCAAACTTAGGAAGGAACGTTGTGTTTCACCAGAAACAAGCGTTCGTTAATATGTTGTGCTTTAGTTTAACACTGAGTCACCAATTTTGGCATGCGTGTGCATTCGTAAATTCCTGTACAACACGAAGAGCTATAAGAAACATTTTCTAAGCAGTAGCAATTCACGGGGTTCAAGGTATTTTCTAGTCGAGCTAACTCGTGCTTTATACCTGTTATTTATTTATTTATATAAATACATAAATATGTATATATATTTATTTGTATTTATTTTGTTTATTATAGTTTGTTTGCAAGTGTTTTTTGTATATATATATTTTTTTCTATTTTTTTTTGTATATATGTATATATATAGTTTATTTGCAAGTGTTTTTTGCCTAGGCGCCACGTGAACATTTTTTCTTATCGCTCAAAAATGTAAATTTATTAGCTTTGAGTTGAATAAAAGAAAAAAAGTTTTCTCTGTTTGCGAATTATTATTGTTCAGATCGTAAATGATATATCGATATAGCTTATGTTTGTTGCCAGGTGATATCAATGTTGTTATTCTTAAGTTGATAAATGCCAATGCACTTGGGAGCTTATCTCAATTGGCGGTCGCAACACGCCACTCTATATACCCTGTAATTGACATGCGTAAGCAGGTGTGCGACGGCCCGGCAAAAAACTGTATCCCTTTTTTGTGCGAGAAAATAATATACAGGGTATCTGCTGGTCAAGTACCAAATTACTATTTTAATTAGTAGAGCATATCTATTAGTCTTGCTTTTGTTTTATCAATGCTTACATGGAATATTTGTGTGGTAGAGGATATATTTAAGTCACTCATTTGTAAGAGGTGTGGCTTAGTTCTTCTTCAATATGGCTTCAGAATGTGTGATAAACGAACTGGGCAGAAGCCAGCAGCCGCAATGCGGACCCAAACGCTAACTTGGCCAATATGCAGAAGCTGCTGCTGCAGTTTTTGTTTGTGTTGCATCTTAAGTTGCATTTATATGCAAATAACTTAAATTGTTTTCAATTTGCCTTGGCCACCACATTCCTCGAGCCGAGTTGCAGCTAATTTTATGGCTAATTGTCTGTTGGCCAGAAGTCGCTTCTGGTGCTGGTGCTGGTGATGGTGATGGTGCTGGTGAAGTTGTTGGCCGATTGAAGTCGGCTGTTGGCTGATGAAGTTGTGATATTTGCGATAAAAATGTATGTGATAAAAATTATAAAGCGTCGATAGTTATAGCCAGGAATTTCTTAATTGCCCATTGAAAGAGAAGCCACAGACAGAGGAAGCAAAAGCCAATGAATTGGATAAAAGCGAGCTAAAACATAAACAAAATGTCAACTGCAATTTATAGAAATTGTCAATAGTTAATCTAGTTGACCCAATTAATTAACTTCAACAGCTTTTAAAAAAACTCAACTTGAAGTCTCTTGAAGAACCTTTCAAGTATCTTTTACGAATATACTTTTCATCCAAGTGAAATATTTACTTAGATGGATATCAATTTTCAATTTCCTTGGCAGACAAAATAATTGACTCGGAAATTAATCAAAATTGTGGCAATACGGAAATACTTTATGGGCTTTGCTTTGCCTCTTCTTTTCCTTTTTCTGCTTCAATTTGCGATTTATGCGAATGTCGCAATGCGACAGAAAAAATAATCATTTCAGAATTACTGGAGTGTGCAAAGCAAATATAAAGAAAATAAGAAATTAAATAAAAAATCGATGAACATGTCCGAGTATGAAGGAATCGAGACTTAATATTGATGGGTACCAGAGCCCAAATGCATCTCAGTTCTGTGAAAGTTCGGATAAGCTGTTTATATTATATAAAAACAAAACAAAACTTAAACATTTACATTTTTTAAGAAGTTTATAAATATACAGAGTATCATCGCATGACAACAGCTTCCCATACAATCATGTGCACAAATCTCTGGAAAGTTAAAAGTATTATATAATATAGTCTCCAATACATGCAGAACATTATTCAAACTGTCAGATGTTTTGAAATGTTTCTTGTATAAATTGCATTTTTATTAGAAGTTCATTAGCTTGATTGTACAATTCCAAACTATTTGAGGGATTTCCCTATAGAAGCTCTACTTGCTATTGAAATAGATTCCTTAATTTAACTTTAGTTTTTGAAAGTAATTGATTAATTGCGTTACTTCTCAGGTGGCAATAAATATCACTTGACAGCTGAAGTTCCAATAATCCGAATTATTTTTAGCGATTCGTAAAGCTGTAAAAAACTGCGTTTTATCCATATATGATGAGGCCCGCACGTTTACCCAATCTAAAAAATATCTAAATATCTAAATATCTGCTCGATGGCCCTAATGATTTTTAGAGGGTTCGAGGGCAGAGCGCACCCAGGGTTCGGTTTCAAGTGGGTATTACGAATGGGAAGTGCGCAGTTTAAATCAGTTGTTACTTTATCGAAATGATGGGTACTTCGGGAACGGGGGGCTAGAGCTACCAGATATGAGAACGGAAAGCATGTAATGCAAATGTGATGTCCATTTTTATGAGCCAACAACCACATTGTAATTGTAATTGTCATTGTCATTGTAATAGTAATTGTGATTGGGCTTGGGATTGTGTACAGTTATCTGATTATAACATTACTTTAGTTTAGTAGATTGCTCAACGCCGTTGACATAATGACAACCTGTATGAATATAAATTGTAGAAGTTATTCAGTTAGCCGACAAGACAAATTGTCCGGTCTCTTCAGATATTGGAATCGGTAATGCGAACCGGTTCAACACTTCATTTGTATGCACCTGAGTGAGAGACTTGGCTTTATGGCTTATGGCTATTTAAAAGCTGGCTTCACTCTGTATCATATGTATATAGTTAAGGTTTATTATGGAATCACATTTCAATGGAAGATTAGACTTGCATTCTTTAGAAGTTAAAGTATTATACTATTTATATAATTAGGGTTTATTATGGTATATATATTATATTATACTTTCCTTTTGACTGACATTCTTAAGACCAGGTCTTGAAGTTATATAGAATTTATCCATGCAACACATGTAATTTATTAATTCAATTTTTTTTTATCGAAAATATAGAGTTCTTATCATTCAAGCTAAACTAATTAATATACTCTTCAACTACAATATCCATTACCTAAAGGCGTCAATATAACGATTAAATAACAGTTTAATTGCTTTATATAATTGCATACTACAAGAACAGCAGTAAAAACAAGAACAACAAAAACAACTGCTGGAAAAGAAGTTTGCCAAAGGGCGCACTTGCTGCACGTAATTATAGAAAACATTTAGACGCCAGTTATTATCCGATATTATACTATATATATATGTTCGTGTATATATGTATATGCCAAGTAGCCAACCAAGTCATGAACTCGACGCGACAAGGAAATGCCATTGAACACACAACCACAATCACACACACATGCGCCCCGCCCACTGCTTTTCTCACCCTGACATTGAAATGCATCCATATTAACGCGCATCTAACTGTTAAACCGCGCTGCCACCCAGTTGCAGTGCCCAGACCCAGTTGCAATTACAGTTCCAGTTCCACTTCCACTTCCACTGTTTCAAGCCCCCTTTTCACATTGTCATCGCTTTTGCATTGAGTTGTTAGCGGCTGCTTTCAAAGCACTTTATTAAATAATAGTTTATCGAGCTGTTTACTGCCTTCTGTCTGCTTGTGTGTATTTATGTGTGTGCGAGTGTGTGTGTGGCCGATTATCAGGGAATTGGTTTCGGATTTTCAATTGCAAAAAGGGGGGTTAGACGAGCGTGAGTTCACTTTATGACTTGTGGTTTTGGCTTTGTGGTTAATGGATTAGTTTGTTGTGTTTGCTTGAGAAATGTTTGTAGTGGGAAATGGATTAGAAAGGGGTGCTATATCCGAAACTGCAATAAATTGATCTTTAATGAGAGTTTCATTAGGAATTAGAATAGGTTTTAAAAATTTAACTCAAATATATTTCCTCTATTTTCTTATTTATTTATGATTAAGATAGAAGGTGAATGAAAGATGCAGCTCAGGAGATTGGCTTTAATTTACCCATGAGAAGGAGCTTCGGGGACCTAAAAGGGTGTTATACCGAAAGACGTAATAAATTGGTCTTCAATGAGAGTTTTATCATGGGTAATAATACTCTTGAAGAATTTAATTCAAAGATGTTGGCTCCATTTGTGATTAATTTGGGATTAAGACAGAGATTTACTTTGACCTTTGACCTTATACAAAAGCTCCTAACTATTTATTCACTGCCAAATTTGATTGGATCCATTCCGTTGGTACACTATGCTGTGGTATAGTTTGTACTCTTCCTTAGTAAGTCAGAAAAAAGATTATAATTCCCGAAGTAAGCGCTAAGCAAATGGAAAGACAGATCGATCTTAAGTCGAAGATATTATTATTATTATAAAAATCAGACCAACCGATATTGGCATCAGACTTAACCTTCGCGAATCGCGATACCATTTGCATTTAATTAATTTTCACTCATTTCCATTTCCCATTGAATATTAAAGTAACTTAGGTCAGGAATACCCGTAGATACATATTTGATATTTGATATTTATGTGTGTGTTGGTCTGATAAACAAAATTTATTTTTAGACAGGGATTAGACGTAAGACCCCCTCTATTTAAAGTGATTACGCATGAGTCAACAATCAGTCGATATTGAAAAATATATTTACCTAGAATCTGCGACTTCTGTTGGTTGTGCATTTGAATTCGCAGTCGAGCCACAAAAGATACACACAAATATTTTCCCATGCGTGTCAAAAGAAGTGGAACTGTTAGACTTGGAGGCACGCCCACGTCTCAACTTCACAGCTAGGCTGAAGAGGCGCATCCTTTCACCCAGTATTGCACAGATGCAACTTTCCCACAGTTGTTGTTGTTGTTGTTGCTGTTGTTGTTAGTTGTAGTTGCTCTTAAGTGCGAGTCGGCCGACAGGCGTGATAAGTGCACAAAGTGTTAAGTGGCAAACACGCAATTCGCCATTCCACGCAGTTGCCACATTTCTACAGTTCCACAGTTGCACAGTTCCACAATTCCACAATCCCACAATTCCACAATTCCACAGTTCCACAATTCATGATCAAGTGCAATCTTTTGACATTAATATGACAACAAAAGGAGCTCTGCGAAGGAGGCGGCAGTCCACACAATGCCCAAGCAAAAAATCAATTATGCGCACGAGGCACAATGAATGACAACTGCAGCTCCCCAACTGGGCCTTGGCGACAGCACAGTGGGTCGGCAGATGCTGAAATGTGGTCAGAATTGCAATTTAACTTAACATCAAGTGAGCTAGAAATTGCAGAAGATTTCTCACTTTGTATTTAAATAAGAAGCCAAACGTGATTTCGATTAAGTTTTAAAAACTTGGAAGACCTTCGAGGCCCATAGTACTGTGAACTGTGACTGGAACTGCGCAAATGATTGAGCATGTGACAGGCGCGCCGTGACAGCCGCTGAGCAGGAGAGAGAGAGAAAAAGAGAGGAAGAGTGCGAGGGGTCGGGGAGCTATTGGAGCAGTCGCGCCGGCGCAGAAGCCTTTGCCATGCGGATTGATGAATATCTGTCAAGCACTGCGAGGGGAATGGAAGAGTAGGAAAAAGGGGTAGAGGTGCCCAAGGGGTGGGTGTTAGGTAGAGTTAGGGGGTAGCTGTTAGTTAGTTGGCGAGTTGATGAATGTCTGTCAAATTGCTGACACGCACGCAGTCGTCGTCGACATTGACACAATGTGTGCTTAAGAAACTGCTGCCTGCTGTCTGCTACCGCAGCCACATTGTTGCATGCCACAGCGATGTGGCATGAATATAATTCATGGCATTTTATTTCAACTCGTATGCGGCCTGTCTATCTAATTGAGTTGTTTTGCTGCACTCTCACAGCAGCAGCAACAGCAGCAGCAGCAACAACAACAACAAGAAATTTATCGGCATATTAATGCAGCATATTTCAAATGTCTGAGGCAAGTCGGTCGAGTTACTTCCTCAGTTGTTGGATTTGCCAGCCTCCTCTTAACTGGCATCGTATGCGAGGCAGTTCCTCCGCTCCGTGGAACATGTTTATGCAATTTGCTGAATAACTGGAAGATTACTGGACTACCGGACGGGCCTCTTGTCTTATCAAATGATTTCTTATTTATGCTATGGGCGCGCATGTGTGTCCGATAATTGGATTATTTACTTTCGCGGCTTAGCGGCCAACAAAGTTGTGAAAATTGTTGGAGTTTTCGCTTTCTATAAACTTGGCTGTTGTTGCTGTTGTTGTTGCTGTTACTGCTGTTGCTGATGTTGCTGTTGTGGTTGGCTAATGGCGTCGTCTATTGGTTTATGTTAGCGGCAATTCGACTTTGGACCAAGCACTTCAAGTTTAGCCAATTGGAAGTCCCTCCTGGCTGACTTGCCATATAACATTTTCTGCGGTTTTATGTTTACTTCGGTTTTATCTCGATTTATTTATGTCTGATGTCTAAGGCTAATGGCACATCAAATAGAGGTTAACTGGCCAAGTTGGCCAACTCGCAATCCCTGGCGGGGCGTGAGTGCGCAAAAAATTAAGAGGTCTTATCCACAAATTGGCTTAAGTGTACTTTCTTTTTGTCAAATTAAATTCCTGCCAGCTGAAACTATGAAAGCACTAAAACACAACTTCCTTAAGAGTCGAGTATTAAGAGTCTATGTTACGTTATGATTTAATATATAAAAATATATTGGTGCTAAAGATTTACTAAAGTATATTTCGTTTAAGTGATAGATCCATATATCATGTGTCATTTATATATATTAAATAGGGGAAATACATGTAAATATAATATAGATATATATTACATATTAGCTAAAATCCAACTAACTTTGGGGTTAATTGAGGCTTATATGAGTTTTGCCCAAACAAATTACCCAAAGGTAAACTACCTGAACTCTAAAACTGCTTGAAAATAATAGAAATCTTGTGAATAGAAAATTAAGTTTCTTTTGAGCACTTTATCTGGGAGTCTTAATTATAGTGTCATATATGTACATATAACTAAGCTTAGTTGTACAAAAGTTGGCTACGAGGCTTTAACATGAACAATGAACAATAAACGACTGAGGGAACTCTAGTTGAGTGTGATCGGCTAGGAGATACCCTGAATACCGTACAGTTGTGCTCTTTAGCTACTTCTTCACATGTGTTCGTAAATAATGGAGAAAAAGGGGAGATGTCTAAAATCTGAAGTATCCAAAATGTATTTCTCTTTCAGCTGGATATATATATAATAAGTTTGTTTAGCTTGGTTTTTCAGATGCTTATGCAGACAGGCGGACAGCTCAATCGACTAGGATGCTGACCTTAATTAAGATTCCATACACTCTATGCTTAGCCTTAAGGTAGCACTGTATTGCTTCCACATTCAAGAAGTTATTCTCCTTTTGCTAAACTATAATTAAATTTGAATTGAAACATTCGCTTGTTCCTTTAGGCCTTGTTTTACTGACTGCTTCTGCTGTGTGTATTAATAAAGCCACCTCGACAGCTGGCGGTACAGTACAACACCCAATTGACGTCCAGGCGCAATGCCCACTCCCGCGATACCCATTCCCAGTGCCCCGATTAATATGTATGAGGCATGCCACAACGCGTTTATCAAACATTTGAAACTTTTCGTTGCCCTGCAACGTTTCCATCGCTTCCGTCACCTTCAATCGTGTTGCTTGACCCAATTAACAATCCATTATAAAGTCATAAACCATTGCAGACGTGTGATCCCAGAAAATTAGCAAAATAGACAAGCCCTCAAGCTTTGGGAAAGTGAATGAGGGGGGGGGATTCGGTTCCCCATTTCGTATTTCAAATGTGCATGCAGAATCGACTGAAATCATAAATCAAAAATCACTTAGGCAAAAAACAACTCCATTCGGGAAAACGTGATTGTAAATGTCTCTTGACTGTTTGTTTGTCTTTGTGGCTGCCGAGTTGGAGCTGTGGCTTGCGTTTGGGTTTGGGTTTGGGTTTGTGTTTTGGGTTTTGGGTCTTGGGGGCCTGGGCTTACAAATGTTCATGTTTGCGCGATAATATTGACAAATTGTGGAAACATTCGCACACAATTAATAAAGCCAGACCCACACGATCCATTTCGACCACGACCCACGGCCCACGTGTGTTGGCCAAAGACAAAGCGGCCGAAACAAGAGTAAGACACACGGCCGAGACAAGAGACAACATAATTTCAATTCCAGGCGGGACTCGGCGACGGGCTACCTAAAAAACAGAATCCAAGGAGCTGAAATGTCACTCTGCATAAAGTGTCAAAGTCTGGCGTTACAGTGGGTTGAAGCTTATAAGAAATGTCACAAAATTAAGTGACATGAATTGTAGTTGAGTGCATAACTATCTGAACAGTTTTATCAATATAATTAATTATGAATTGATTTTAATTTAAATATAATTTATAATATAGTCCATTTTTAAGAATCTGAAGACAATATGACAATATTCCTCAAGAGGCTTAAAAAACGAAAAGTCATATTATTTGGGTAGTATTTTATAAAATTATTCAAATTTTGTAATTTCTCCAATATGCGAATCAATACCTTAAGGAAAATTTTAAAATTATTTCGAACCATTGTACCTATTGCTATTATAATTATGCAAATATACAATGCTTAGTTAAATAACAAAATTTAAGGCTAGACTAATACGGAAGTTACAAAATTATAAATTTCCATGTCCAAATAGTTAGTTTTGAACCAATGTGCACGTTGCTTTAGCAAATGCACAGTGCATCAAAACAAAATCCAAGTTAAACTAATTTAAATTTTAGTTAGCTTGACTATTCAAATATGCGTATAATTTTTAACCACTGTGCAAGTTGCTTCTGCAAATGCACAGTGCCTAATGCGTTGCTTAATAATCAATGCACGTACACACATAAGCTGGCGCCCACACAAACACACATATAAAGAAAAAAAGATAGACATTCAGGCTGGAGCTGGACCTCAGACGGAGCCTGTACTTGCGTCTGGACGGGATCGGAATGGATATGATGGGATCGCCCACGGATCCATCGGGCAATGAGGTTGCAACTTTGGTGATTGAGTTGAGGCAGCGAAGGCTGCTGTTAGCGGGACGCATTCAAATGCTGCCACATAGGCAGTGACTATAACTGGTGGCATGCCACATCAGCGTGATTGATGATCGTGGCACTCGCTGCTGTCAGCTGTGCCTTTGATGTGCAACCAGCAGGACGTGCTCCCGACTCCCGACTCCCCGCTCCACTCCACACTTTCGTTTTTTTCCACCCAACTTAAAGTCGAAAATTTATGCAGCATAACTTGTGCGCTTAGACCCGAAAGGTAAGCCGCTTGGCCTGGTCAGCAGCTCTCGGAGTTCGTGCTGTTAAGCGGCTTAGCTAGCCAGGAAGCCGCGACAGACATTTTGTGTTGACAAATCAATTAAATGCTAAATTTAAAGGCGCACAGTAGCCACGGATCTGCGAGCCAACTCGCAGATAAACGACGGCAAACACGCGATGGGCTCGAATCTGGGTTTGAGCCCAGTTGTGGCCAAAAGCCTAGACATGGCGCTTATCGAGTCCCATTGATTGGCCTCGAGTCATGCAAAGCGTAAAGTGTGAAAACAAATTGCAGGACAGACGAGCCGTAACGCCGCAACGCCGCGCAACGCCGGGTAGCGTGCAAGCACTGAAAACTTATTGCAGCCGCCAGATAATTGCACTCGATTTGTAATTCAAGATTAAGGGCAACCAGACTTGGCTCTGGGTCTCCACTGTTCGATCTTTCATTTAATTTATGTGCACTTGACGTCTTTTGTCTGTTTTTTTTTTCATTCGTTTTTTTTTGTTTTCTGCATTTTGTTTGGGATAATCACGGAAAATGTGGGCCATGAGTTGAGTGATTATGTAAATTTTTGGGCAGGCTGACTGAGAGAGATTTCAGTCTGTCAGTGTCATGCCCCTAGATACGTTTAAAAACACATATATACATATATATTGTATATATAGTATATTGTATATAGATATATATTTAGCCTTCAAGTGTAGCACTGTGAAAGATTGGCAAACAACTTGAAAGCCATCCAAATTTATTGTCAATTCAAAGTTAAACGTTAAGTGGAGAATTTGCCTTGCGAGGGTATTCAAACAGATGTATGTCTGTACTATATAGAGAATATGGTATACAGAAAGAAGGTAAACTAAGAAACGATATACTAGTTTTCTATGAAATTATTATATGGAGATATACTACTATTATATATATGTACATATAATCGAGCTATGTTCATTTTGGAAAGCTGTTAAAATAGACACCGTTACATTGCTTCACTCACATACAAATTCCTATAGAAGTGAATTCAAAATATTCGCATTCCCCTTGACCAGATTTAAAAAGAATTAGTTAAAGCTGTATTACAAAATGCAAAATAACATTCTGGAAATTTTAAGCTATACATCAATAGAACTAAAAATTCCACAAGGCGAACTTCATTAAAAAAGTATTTATGCATCATTCATAATAATATATTTTTACAGTTATCAATTTCTGTATATTTACATGTATATAATATCGAATACTTACATCGTATTTACTTGACCTCATTTTACCCATTTATTTTGCATCTAATTTGCATTCGTATTTCGGCTACGCTTTTTTGTTATATTCAATTCGAGCGACCATTTGAAAAAAGTAATGAAAAGTAGTAGAATTTTTGTAGCTTTGATTTTTCGATTTTGGATTTTCAGTAATTTCAATTTATGCATGCGATTTAATATTGATTTATGGTTCAATTCATATTTATGCGATATGGCTTGTTTATAATTGAATGATTTAATTTAATAAATTAAGTTTATGTTAAGCATATTATTTTTGATTTATTCAATTTAACAATATTTTCGAATTATGAACACTTTTTTAAGCACTTTGTTATTATTTACTGATTTATCAACTATAAATTATTTTATTTGTAGCACTTTACTAAATAATTATGCTTTTATTTTGCAGTACGTATTTATATACATATATATCAATTTATATATCTATATATAATTTATTAATTGATTTATTGTTAGCGAATTTCCTTGCGTTCGTTTTTTAAATATTTTGCATTTTGATATCGTTAACACAGTCTTTAAATATTCTTCATTAAAAAGTAAAAGGCTTCAAGTGTGGCAAACTGCAAAGTTTAATTTAAATTGGAATTAGAATTTTGTTAGAATTGTGTTGGATTTTGATTTGAGTTTGATTATTTGGAAATGTTACACATACGCCACGTGGCACCAGTCGCTGTTCGATTGCGACTAAACGAGCTACGTGCTAAAGTTTTCGGTCAAAACAGTTTCAGATACTGGGCCAAAGGCCGGAACTCAAATTCTGAGATTTCGGTAAACATTTTGGCCAATTGTTCTTTCAACTGTTACTTTCAACGTTTCGCCTGGCTTTCCAGTTCTTTTTGTTGTTGTTGATGAAAAATCGTTAGGCTGAACAACAACAAATGCCCAAAGTGCACGAACATAACGGTCAGGAAAAAGGGGATGTGGGAGGGGGAGTACTTAAGGGTTGTGGAAGGGGAGGCAACTAAACAGACGGACAAGAACCACGTGAAAAAATGCCGGAAACAGAAATCGATTTGAAGCCAGCGTAAAAATGAACATGTGTTCGTGAGTGTGTGTGTGCGAATGTGTGTGTGTGTGCATTAAGCAAATAGGAATAAAGTGTGACACACGCAGCGGACAAGCAAAGTTTTGGCTGCCAACCTATTAGTTTATAACAATTGTTCAAGCAGAGCACCGTTTCGTTTACACACACTCACACACACACAGCAGCAGACACCGAAATTATGTCACACACACGCAGCGCACGAAAGTAGGCAACGATTACGTTTTGCAGCCCGAAAAACTTGTGACAAATACTTTTTGCCTCACTTTCAACAGCAGCAAATATGTTTGTTTTATGCAAAATTATACTAAATTATTGAACAAAAAAATTGTGCAATTTGTAAAGTGTATTTTTATTGAAATTTTGTCGCTGCTGCTGCTGCTGTTGCTGCTGCTGCTGCTGCTGCTGCTGCACGACGAGCTGAAAATTCACGTAACAATTGATTTGTGTGTCAAAAATGTCACAAGTGTCAAAAATTGTATGGAAACACTGCGCTGCGCTTGAGAGAGTCAAACAGCGCGAGAGAGAGAGAGCAGCACGTGCTTAAGCCGACAAAAAGAGAGAGACAGAGAGAAAGAGAGTGAGAGAGCGAGAGCGAAAGCTCTGCTGCTGCGCGTCAATTCCGACTCAACTGTGAGCTTCAAAGAGAGTTTCTACTAAGCACGTGTATCCTTCGAAAGAGCGCGAATAGAAAGAGATAGAATAATAAGAGGGAGAGAGAGAGCGAGCTTTAAAGCTCTGCTTGCTTGTGCTTCAGCTTAGCAAGTTGTCAACTAGTTTTAGCCAGCGGCTAAGCTGATCTTAGCTTGCAGCTAGAAAGCTCATAAGAAAGCTAATTCAAGAGCTGTTCTATTCCTATTAAAAGAGTATTTGAACAGTCGTTATATAAGGTAATGCGATAGCTAGAACAGAAGTTCTATGACTTATGAATCTACGAGCATTATTTATTGAAGAGGTATACGATACGTTTCAACTATTGTAATTTATTTATATTATAATGAAGCATTTTTTTATTTAAATCTTATATGCATATGTTTGTCTAGAGCTCTTTATAAGAACTGAAAATGAGCTCGTGAGAATCTTAAGTACAGGAATTATAAAGTGCATTGTACTTTCATATGTAGTATCAATAATTTTGTTAGGGTTATTAAGTTGGGGCTGTGTGCTATTTACCTAAAGTGTTTATAAAACTGATCTCTGTATCTGGTATCAGATATAATATCTGTATCTATAGAAATGATTTAAACAAAGCAAAGTAAACACTCTTGATGAAAAAATGAAAGTAAATAAATTGTTTAATGGATTAATAACATGTGATTTGTTCTTTCAACAAAGCTGAGCCCAAGTTTTCAAAGAAAAAAACCCGTATATACGAATTCGCATAGTTTCTGACTAGATATTACAATTGGAAGTCTCCCGATTCCACTTAATTGCCATATAAGCAAATGCTCAGGCCTACAAAACCTGAAGTTCGTCTAGTCACATTTTCTTTGTTAGCTAGGCCTGACTGTATTCATAAACATTGCATGATTCACTGCCCCCAAACGATCCCTGGTGCAAAAAAAAAAGGGTTCGCTTTCATCTATTCCTTGGAGGACGTCCGTCTAAACGGCTTAAAAGGCTCGAATATACCGTTAAGTAGGATACGAATGCGAACGTTTTTCTTCAACATTGCACAAGAAAGGGGCGTAGTTTGCACTGCCGAACCCCTCCCTCTTGAAATCTTACTGTTTACAGTTATTTTAGTCATTACCGAGAAGTCTGGTCAGCAAGGTGTTAGGCGCGCACACACAGACATACACAGACACACACACACACACACCAGCAATACATACAATTCCAAAGATTGTTTGTCTTGTTGTTCATTTAATTTGCATTGGACTTTGATGAGCTGCGTTAATCTAATTGGATTGACACAGCTCCTATTAGACTTGCAAAAGGTTATTAATTAATTAAAAACTCGGGCAGTCCGCTAAATTTATGGTTAGAGTGGTGTTAAATGATACGAATATACGCGAAGGCGACGACGACGACGAAGACGACCACGACGGCGAGGCATTCATATATTCGCATTCGATTCTCGATTCTCGATTCCCGACTCCCAACTCCCGGCTCTGACTCGCGGCTGCGGTTTTTGTTGTGAACCCAACTAAATGCGATGCGAAACTGGCCGACCAGGCAGAGCCGGGCGCTCGACGATGGTTTCTTATTGGAACAGACCCACACTAAGCAAGAGAGTG
This sequence comes from Drosophila pseudotalamancana, assembly GCA_037075185.1. Lineage (NCBI taxonomy): Eukaryota > Metazoa > Arthropoda > Insecta > Diptera > Drosophilidae > Drosophila > Drosophila pseudotalamancana. The sequence continues at coordinate 1,147,977 of JBAMCK010000001.1, read as the reverse complement.
CGACAGAGAGAGAGAGTGAGAGCGAGAGAGTGAGAGCGCTCACAGTGGGGCAGCAGCAACAGCAACAGCAACAGCAGTAGTGGAAGAAGGAGGAGGAATGGGAGAGGAAGAGGAAGATGGAAACGGAGACCGGCCACCGTCAGCTGCGCGCGTGAGTGTGGATGGCGGGCTACGAAAGGGGGAGAGCTGAGGGAGGGTCTACTGGAGCCACGACGTTGCATGGGTGTGTGTGTGCGCACGCCACTTGAGGCTAATAACAACAACAACAACAAAAAGAACAGCAGCAGCAGACACAAACAGAAACAAGAGCAACGAGTAAGCGAGCTGATTGCAACCGAACTTGCGGCCAGGAGCTGAAATCAAGAGAAAGCTTTGCAATTGCCGCTATCAACGAGGCACAGTTGCAACCTAAGAGCGAGAGAGAGAGAGAGAGAGAGAGCATGAGAGCATGCGAAATTAGCTCTCTTAAGCATGATGCGGAAGTTTGCAAGCAATGCGAGAGTGTGCAAGAGCTTCAGGGTAAGCGAGAAAAGAGATGGAAAGAGAGTGCGAGAGGAAGGGGGAAGGGAGTGCTGGGCCCGCATAACGGTCAATGCGGCTTTACATGGAAATCGCATGCAATAATATTATTCTTATGCCGTTCTCTTGATGAAACGCAAGGGCAAGGGGTGGGGGATAGCTGCTAGGGGTTGATTCGACCATATGAATGGAACAGCACTCAATGCCGCAATGCCCAATGGGGTGACCATATATGCTGGTACAGTGAACATTCGAGAAATGCAATTTGTCTATAGAAGAGGTTGAATGTTAACGGTAGATGAACTGATTAAGCAGTATTGGATTAGATCTGAAGTTTTACTTTTGTCGTTAGCAAATATATATTGAATAATGGGTTTTCTTTTATAGGCACCGACTACTGTAAATATGAAAAGCTTTTACCCGTTATCAATTCAAAATGCCAGCTGGTCACCTCAAAGCTAAAGTCAGTCCTCCCTCTCTTTTAGTCTCTCTGTTTTCTCTGTCTCTGTTTTTTTCTCTTACTCTCTCTATCTCTCATTCGCTCTCTCTCTCTCTCTCTCTCTGTCTGCCAGCCTGGGGGTTGCTGCTAACCCCTTGTTTCTTTCTCTGACGAGAATCGAGTTCTCCCATGCGATAAGTGTCCGCTGCTCTGTTGAAATGGTTGCATGCAACAACAGGTTTGAGTTTGGCTGTGGCTGCTGAGGCTGCCGCTGCAGCTGCAACAACATGTTGCAGCCTATTGACATAACATTTGTGGCAGCTAGGGGGCAGTTGGCATTGGCATTGGCCGGGGACAGGATCATCATGAGGTGCACACGCGATGCCCGCACACGCACAACTGCAACAACTGCAACAACGGCAACAACTACGGGGAGGCGACTCCGATTGTGGCAATCGCTATTGTAGGTGTTTTCTGATATATTGACAGCATTAAGACTGCGATAGCTGCGCATCATTAATCATAGATCCTTACCCCGACTATTCGACTATTAATTTGGGCACCACAAACAAATGTCGGTCCGCTTAATGGTGTGAACACTGTGCAACAAATTGGCGAAGCGAACCACAGACAGAGACACAAGCACAGTTGAGCAGTGGCTCTCGGGGGCAGACGCGGTGGGGCGCCGCCACCCGCGCCACAACAAAAGAAACGAACCCGCCGAAGGACAACAGAGCATTGCATCATAAAAACCAAAGAGCAGAAGAAGAAGAAGAAGCAGAAGCAACAGAACAAGGGAAAAGAAAAAAGAAGTTACACGCATGCGCAGCGGGTGGTGCGCCTCGTTGTAATAAAAGGCGAACCACAGCGAGGTCTCACATATCGAAGCTTTCGATCAAATTGCCTATCAGATTGCCTTCAGCTGCAGCTGCTGGTCGAGCAGGTGAGGGAGGGGTAGGGGGGAGTGTTGAAAAATTCTTTTTAATAAGCGCCCGTAAAATGCAGCACGCAATATCTGAGCAATAAATAAATGACAATTATGAATTGTTCGCCGGAACCGAAACGAAACGGAATGAACCGAACTGAACCGAACCGGCTCCAAATGCCGGAGCCCTTTGGCCCCGCTTAATAAGGCGGCGCCCGCACCACTCAGCTGTGAGTGGATCTCATCGGAGCTTCAGCTTTAGCTTTAGCTTTAGCTTCGGCGGTGCCTGTCGTCGTGCCAGGTCATTAATTTGTTGTTTATCGCACCTTGTTAAAATCGCATTGCCTATCAGCTCTGCAGGTGTGTGAGTGTGTGAGAGTGTGTGAGAGATGTGTGAGAGATGTGGCTAGATTGGAATTCCACAAATGTTTAAAGCGCAACTCAGCGTATGACAACAGCGAATATAGAGATTATCATGATAAAATTTGGTTGATTATGGCTTAAAATCTGAACTGGAATTTGTCAAAAAAATAATTAAAATACTGAAGTCGATACTCAAAATATACTTTTAAATGGATGTAGAAAGTGGAGCTGAAGCACTCAGATTCAATAATAGTAATAGTTAGTGATAGTAGAAACAGAAATTGTAGTAAGAGGAGTTAATAGGTATAGGCAATTGCAGTAGTAGTAGTATTAGTAGTATAAGCATAAGGAGTAGTAGACGGAAAAGTACTATTGGTAGTACTAGAATAAGTATTAGTATAAGTAGTAGTAGTATAAATAGTAGTTGTTGTAGTAGCATTTAAAATTGTAAATAGGAGTAGAATGAAAAATAGCAGTTCCAGTAAAGCGTAAAGTAGTAGAAGTAGTCAAAGTACTGGAGCAATAGTAGTGGTAAAATAAGTTTTCAATGTTATATGTGTAGTAGGAGATGTAGTGGTAATATTACTGGTGAAAAAAGTACTAATTGTACCACAAGCATTAGTAGTATGAAAAGTAATAGAATGTAAAGTAGTAATTAAAGTTGTACCACTAGTGCTAGAAATTTTGTGGTTGTGGGATTATACTACTATTTATACTATAGTAATATAGTAATATTTGAAAGTAAAAATAGTATCCCTTTTAAAACTAGTATCAATAGTCGTGAAATAAAAGTAGCAGTAGAGCAATATTTCTGAAAGTAGTAGTGCAAATACTAATAAGATGGTTGCAGTGTTTTGTATTTTGTAGCATAGAGTTATCACGGAATATTTTTAATAGATCAGTACTTGAAGCTTTCATTAGCATAGAACTGAAACCTTTCACATTATATATAGGATATATATTATTTGGCCTTCACTTTTAAAAAAGTGAAGGATATATATTAAAAACCCCGAAATAGTGTATTTTACTTTACAATCGGCTAATTTATTTTCAATAAACAAATATTAAATTTATTTTTAGATAAATGCAAAATTATTTCACAATCGCTTCATTCATAAGATTTTTAAAAGAGAAAAAAAAAACAAACAATTTGTTAATATTTTGTAAGGCAATGAAACGGATTCGATTCTTATTTATTTGCACAAGAAATTCCGATGTGGATGCCAAAAAATTAAATGAAATGAAATAAATTTCGCGCACTTATTTATTTTTCCAATTGTGCGTAGCAAAAATGTCAGCACAGACCACTACAATTTCTGATACCCTACCCCTACAAAAGATTATCAACTTTAACATCTTAAGTGTTGTAATTGATGGATTTATAATTATTATGAATAACTGAATGTGATGGAAAGACATATAAATGTGGTTGAGATACTATATGCTAGAATGGAAGTATATCGGCATTGTCAATGTACTATATGTTTTATCTCTATTCTATCATATCATTATTATTACTATTATAATCATAATCCTTAGTATGGAATACATATTCGTTATAAATATTTGTGAGCTTTTCAAATACTAATATTTTTAAACCTGAATCATTCATTGTTTGTTGTACAAAGATTGGAGCTTCCTTTAAGACTCTCTTTAAGAGTAATAAAACTTCATTAAGTCCCTATTTTATTTAAATTCCTTCGACTCACATTTCAACCTATCGACTTCAAACGGATAGTACATTTTATTTGTATTTTTTTTCTATTAGTTGTTTATTATTATTTTTTTTCTTTTGTTTTTGACAAATTCCGCGCATATTTTTTAGCTCGTTTAAGCTTACAGCATTGGCTGTTGATTTATGCAAATCATTAAACGTTTTCTAATAACTCATTATGCCGCGTAAACAACGCATCGCATGACTGTCATTTCAATAGAGATGAATCCGAGAGATCCGGCAGATCCGAGATATGGGACCCGGGAGCTTTGACTAAAGTCTCGAGACTCGACGAGGTCTTCTTACAACCTCATTTTCATTACACGTTCAATATACAGTTGGAAAAGGGGGTGGGGCAGGTGTTAGATGCAACTACTGTTGCCTCTTACTAGTTAAAAGTTAGTGTTAGTTTATTTTCTAACACTCAGTTTTGCCTATTTCCCTAACTTTTTGTTGTATTTCCTTAGTTGTCCGTCAATTTTCGCATCTGTCTACTGCTGCGCTGAGTTTTGTAGCGTTTAGCTAGCCGTCAGCATTGCGCATGTCAATATTTTCGAATTGGTAATTGATCAAATATTTTGCTACCCGACCATGATTTGCATTTCAGTTTGTTTTCCTGACCTGCGTCGAATACGATTTTTGCGCTATGGTCCAACTGGCTGTTGTGTAAGCTTTTACTTTCAGTGTATTTACTTAATTACTTAGAACAGGGTTTTCGGAATAGTAACGCTTCAGCGAGAAATAATGATCAGCAGATTGGCCAAAGATGATCTCAACAATTCAATTAAGCCGAGTGTTTACCCTAAATTTCTAACAATTAGGTGTTGATCCATTCCAAATGTACTTAAAACGCAATTTCCTTGAGAATTTCTGACGACAGTTGCATTACACTGAACAAAAATATTGAATATTTGAGTAGAAAGTTTGTATAATTGAGAAATGAGAAAATTTATATGTATTTGTTGTATGGCAAACAAAATGATTGATGAATTCTTTTGAAGTTCACTCACAAAAATAACTTGAAAGCCTTAAAGAATGATTTCGAAATATTTTCTAATGTTTCCTTAGCTTACACTGAAGGAAAACATGAAAATTAAATCAATAATTTAAATTAATTTTTAATTCTAAATAAGAATTCAGCACATAAAATAATGAAAATATATTTCTGTAGTGAGCACATTTTCTCGCAGTGCAGTTAAAGTCAACTGCTTTGACCAAAACTTGCAACAGTTGTGAATGCAGTTGCATTTGCATTTGCATTTGCATTTGCATTTGTAGTTGCAGTTGCATTTGCAGAAGGTGTTCATGGCTGGACTTTAGCTATTTGCATTTGCATTTGCATTTTAGCACCTCGGCAACTGAGTGGTGGAAGGATTGGGGAGGGGGCGTGTCAGGGGGTGGGGTGGGGTGTGGCAGCATCGCGTTGCATTCTGCTGATTGCGCATGCAAAGTCACAAGCACAGCGTCGCAAATGAAAGTGGGCAAAAATTCTCGCATTCTTTGCGCTTTGTATATAACTTAATTCTGTGCGCCTATGACAGCCACGCCCACAAACAAAACGAACGAGATTGCAGAGTCTCACCTGCGTTTCACCTGCTCAGGTGGTTGCTGTGTGGGTTGCCGCTGCTGCGAAGCGCGTATCTAATTACAAAAAAACGAGACAGACGCTGATTTCAAAGATAAATTGCCGACGCTGCCGCTGAAGTTGGAGCTGGATGTGGAGCTAAAGCTGGAGCTGATGCACTGCAGCATTTGCTGCTTGATGGATGTATTTATGCGCTGCTGCGACGTCGACGCCGACGCCGACGCCGACGCCAAACGAAAATAAACAACAGTTTATTGGCTTTGCCTGACGACTGCCTCGAAGCCAAAGATTCGCCTCCAACGAGCTGCAGGCTTGCCTCCACATCTACCCATATAATATATATTTACATATACATACATATATACTGTTTTTTAGGTATTTTAATTGTTTAACAACATTTGCGCGGCTCTCGATGCGTGAAAGGTGTCGTTTTTAGGTCTAGAACCTTTGACTAGCTCCACAATAATTCACAATGGCTATTTATATTATTATTGTTGTTGTTGCTATTTTTTAGTTGTTCTTTTTGCATTTTTTTATGGCTAAGCGTTTTTTATGGGTCTAGCCTTTGAGTGACAGCGGCGCTTTTCCAGGCATTTGATTTATGTTCGACTTTGAGTTACGTATTCGCAATTTTCATGAGCTCTCCGCTTTTTTTTTGTTGTTTTTTTTTTTTTTCTTCGAGTCTATTGTGACCTGCAAAACCTGCGAGAGCGGTGAAAAAACTTTCAAAGATAGTGGAAGTCACACACAGGTGGGTGGATAGAGAAATAAGTTGATATACAGTTAGAGAGTTTAAGTTATTTAAAGGATCGATAGATCGATGGATGGAGGGATGGATAAAGAGAAAAATGAATGGATGAAAATATAGACGAATAAATAGGAGATAACTATATATATATAAATCTTTCGATAGATGTTTTGACAGATAAATGGATGTATGTATGTAGATATACAGATAGATGGATATATTAGGTCGATATAGATAGATAGACAGACAATACAGTCCTTATTTTTAAGTTTGATGAATTTGAATTTGATAAAATTGAATATCTACTAGCCCTACATAAAATCAAAAAGTAATCCGATAGAATATTCTCTTTTCAAATAAATAAAAATATGTTTTATAATTTCGCTATATGAAATTTGTTCAGCAGATCGTAAAGCAAAAAACAAAACTTGCTTATAAACAAAGTTGTGGATTTAAGAACTGAAGCATTAAGCGCATCCTTCAACTTGCAGCAAAGTTGCCTCTAGAGGTAGCACTTTATGGCAGCCAAGCAGCTGGGATCAGCCCCTCTACCTGCTTCTCAAACGATGACAAGAACTTCCTCTCACATAATTCAACAATCTTCCAGATTGAAACAAGCCAACAACAAGAACAAAAGAGAAAAAGAACAAGTGAAAATATTAAAAAATCTACACTTGACCTCAGACACGGGCAGCCGCAGCCACTGGTCAGTTCCGTGGCCAATGTTCAAGTGGCTTTTATGTGGGTCTCACTGTATAAGCGAGGGGGATGGGGCAGGTGTAGGAGTAGGTGCAGGGGGAGAAGGTAGGGAAGGGGGCTAGGCGGCAGTTGGCTTTGGGCGCGCATTCGTTAAGTAAACATGCTACGGTACGACGCCTTCCTAAAAACCTGGCCAACAATTCTCGGTTGCAGTTGCAGTTGCAGTTCGCATTCTCATTCCATGGCGTCAGCGAGCCCACAACTACAACTACAACAACAAACAACAGCAAACAAGAACAACATCATCATCGTCATCATCAACATCGACAGGCAAAGTACACAAACAGAGAGCTCAACACATATACCTCTGTATCCATATATCCATATGTTTATATATTTATATATATATATATATTTATACATATATTTATATATCGGGAACTCGGAGATTGTGTCGGCTTCGCTTTGCATCTTTTGTTCGTTTTAGTTTAAATATTGCCTACCTACGTCCAAGACTTCCACTGTCTCCTGCATTCGTCTCTCTCTCTCGCTCTCTTTCTACCCTTTCCTCTATTTCTCTCTCTATCTTCCTCTGGCGTTGTCTGTCTTTTTGGTCTGTCCAGCTGCCAATAGTGCATGGTATTTCATGCACTTTTCGTCTTTTTCAATCAACTGAACCTTCAACGTTCAACGTTCACTTGGAATCTGAAAGAGTTAAAAAGCAAATGAAATCTGCCCGCACTACGACCGGAGAATACCCTGTTTTATATTTTGTAACAGTTGACTAAATGGGATGTTGATTGTTGGTCGGTCAATCAATGATAGAATGATTTTGAATTATTTACTCAGTCAATCAATCAATTTAACCTTCTTTTACCATGCTTAGCTATTTACAGGGTATTAAGCCGCTGAAAAAAACTGCTTCGCTTTCGCTCTTCGAGGGCGCTAGTTTAGGATCTGTCTTGAGCACCCGGTTGACCATTTTGTAGCCGTTTATTTGTGTTTCTTAATATTTTTGTTAAATGTTTCAAGCGCGCGTAAATTAATCTCGAGCTTAATTGCTTTTTCCTTATTTTTTCGCTCTTTGGTCAGGCTTACTTTTTTGCATGCCGCTTCTTCATTTTACTGGAGTGCTTCCACTTGGCCTCGAGGCTCCACCTTGAGCGCCGGACCCTCAGCTCCGAGTGGTTATAAATATGTTTCGTCTATTTTTAGTGCTTCCTCCCTTTACCCTAGTTCGATTATCATCATTGTAAGCTGCAACTGCTGCTCAGTTAGTTATAGTTAAGGGTTTGACTATTTAGATTAAGCTACTAGCTATTCGTTTAATTTTAAGAAACATTTTTACCCGCGATTTTATATTTTTAAAGGGCTATTTTGTAAGATTGCACTTAAACTGTTTGGGAATTAAAATCTCGATTCTATTCAATTTAAGCGCAAATGATAATTATATAAATATGTTAATATCATTAGAGAAAGATTAGGCTTGTTTGTATATTTAAATTAAATAGATATATATATACACAAGTTAACATCCGTTAAATTTCGATCACATTCTCACCCACCTTTCGAGAACTTTCGGGCAAGTGTTTCATAAGGCATAACCAAAAACATGCCGGGTCCAAGAGTTTTTCCATCTCAGCTGTCCACTTATGCCAATTTATGCACCAGTTTCTAGCACTTTAAGGAGGGGGCCAAAATGTGGCCAAATGCGAAACGGACAAGTTAAGTACAAGTGCGATGCAAAGGCCGCCACGAGCCTCCGACTGGGCCACAAAGAAGGAGACTGGCAATTTGTGTTGGACGGGGCGCATGCGCACGATAACAAGATTAGAAAATAAGATTTATCTCATAGATTGATAGATTCGATTACACGGGACGTAGAGTGAGACGCCAGAGACGGTGGCGGGGTCAGGGACGGAGGCGGAGTCGAAGTCGGAGTCAGAGTCGGAGCCGGAGTCGGAGACTTCGACTGGGGCGGGCGAAAGGCGGCGTGTAATTACAACAAAAGCAACAACATCGAACAAGAACAAAACGAGCTAAGCACCGAGCTGGAGACTGAAGAATGGTTGTGGTTGTGGTTGTGGCTAGGGTATTGCTCGAACGAACGTCACGGATACTTCAGATACCCTAGAAATATTTAAATTGACCAAAAATTGTGAGTTTGCGTGAAATGATGTTTTCATAGATATATCGTATTGTAATTATTAAATAAGCGTTCTACAAAACGATCATCAGAATGTGTCACGTAAGTCCGGAACTACAAGAACCAGACTTATGAAATTTGTTATGAGCCACAATTTCGTGGAAAAGCAAGATTTTTATTAGATTCAGTGGCAGTTCGAAGACCGTGGATTATTGCCTTGTCAAGTAACTCAGGATATCCAAGAGCTGGACTTTTAAGCAAACTCTAGCTCCATTCATTATTATAGAAGAAAGACTTTTAAGAAATATCTAAAAAATCGATCCATTCTTTTCTACGCTATCTTTTACAGGGTGTCTCTAAGTGTCGCACTTTTTGAACTAATGCAGTGTAGAGCTTGGACTCTGGCGTTTTAATGGAGTTTTAACTGGTTTCTGTTGTTGTGCCGTGCTGTGTTGTTCGTGGCTGCGTCTGCGCAGCTGCTGCACCTGCAACAACTGCAGAGTCCCGATTGAAGTCGGATCTAGCCGGGCGTTGCATATTTACTAATTTAATAATTCAAAAGCATTTAAATTCCTAATCATATCTGTGCAAAGCTGCCGGCCGGCTTGGCCCGGCCCGGCTGGATAAGCCCGGCTCTACCCAAAGCGCAATTTGTGAAAATTTCTCACCATTTCATGCCGCTAGCCACGGCTGAAGACCCCCCTCTTAACTCTCCCATTTTCATCTGTGGTCGACTGTGTGTTAGATTTCCACTTTACTGTCTATGCAATTTGTTGGCTAACTAGATGGCTATCTGCAAATGGTTGCTGTTGTTTTTGCAGTTGTTGTTGTTGTTGTTGTTGTTGTTGTTGCTGTTGTTGTAGCTGCTGGTTGTTCGATGGAGTTCTACACGTTGCTTGTGGCCCGCTGAGCTTTCGTGTTCTTTTCATCTTTTGGAGCTGGCCTTCGCATAGTCTTTGGTCGTCGGTCTTCGGTGTTCGGTCTTCGGTTTTCTTTTTGGACGATTACTACTGCAGTTTATGCATCGCCTGGCGTTAGTGTTTTGCGTCTTATTAGACTCTAATTGCATTGCCAGTTATGGCCGCCTTTTATGGTCATCTGGGCATGCACCAATTGGAGTTAACAGCCGGCTGTAAGCCGTATCGAAAAAGGGTCGGCGAATGGACTTGCAGTCGGTTATCTGTTAATTTAACCGCTAGTTGGCCTAGTTGCATACCATATTAGAGAGAGAGAGAGAGAGAGAGAGAGAGAGAGAGAGAGAGAGAGAGAGAGAGAGAGAGTGAGAGAGTGAAATTGAGATTAATATTGATCAATTAGTTAATTCTAAGGTAGAGGGGAGACACGCAAGTGAGAGAAACAGAAAGAAAGAACTTTTATAATGAGCGATTCATTAATCGAGGGAAGGAGCAAATGAGAGAAATCTATATATGGTCAGATTATAGGCGATAAATCAATCAATAATTTCTCACTAACGACTTTCAGCTATATATGTGGTTAATTCTAATCATAAAAAATCTAAATAAAGTTCATACTTTAATAAAGAAAACCTCATATTAAACTTATATTTAATTAATTAGTTATAGTGTGGTTAATGAATTAAAACCAATGACCAAACAAAGCAAATCTTATATAATAATAAAGAAAGAAATTAAGAAAATAATTGAAGTGTGGTAAACTTTTTTCTATATTCTGATAACTTAAAATTGTAGACAGAGATTCAACTTAGAACTGAGTTGCTTACAAACGCTCTCAGGCGTTGCCGGATGTGTCAAGACTGACAAAGTGGCAGCCCTGCTAAGCATAATCTTACTCTCTGTCAAATGTTCAATACAATTGATTCGAACAACAGTCTTTTAGGTCAAAGAGCAAACAATTCTTATTCTTATACTTTGTAAAGTTTCTCTTAAGTTTTTTTTCCCCGGCGCCTCGAAGTCTGCAAAGAAAGATAAATATGTCAATTCGAACTGAAATTCCTTTGTAGGTGTTGGGTTTGCGGTTTTTTTTACGGCTGGCGTCATAGAAGCGCCTGACGCAATGCATTTCCAATAAGAGAAGGCGTTCCAATCAGACATCCGACATCCGACTGAAGGCCGTGGGACACGCAAAACTCTGGCGTCATTTCCCATCCTGAGCCGCGTCTGCGGCTCGACTTAACGGTGCCTGGTCGCCATGTTGTCGGCGTCCATTTTATTCAGAGCACGGCCGAAAGTTAATTTACTCACACTTTGTAGTTGCTTCACAAAGTTAGTTGCTGTTACTATTTTTAGTCGCATGAGCGCAAAAATAGGCACGAAACAAGTTTGTGAGCAGCCTTTAAAGGACCCCAAATAGGAGCTGTGAGGGTCCTTTTTTATGTATGAGTCGCGTTTATTTTTAGAAGCGTTAACGAACTAACTAATTAGGTTAGTCGAAGTTGGTCTGCCACTAAATTTAAATCAATATTAATTTGTTGGCTTATGTCGAGTTTTAATCAAGTAATTTTAATTAAAATTTATCTAATCTGTTGACTTAGTCAAAGCTTACTTTCTGTTTTCTGTTTAACTACAATTATATCTAGTCAATAACAACAGTAATTAAAAAGGACTCGCCCATCCTTGTCCTTTTGCCTATACGAACTAAGTTAGCAAGAAACAAGAAAACAAGATAAAGCACACTTCGTATTTAGTTTATTTTGATCACGCTCAGCACACATACTATCAATAATCATTCCCACATAAATCGTTAAAGAGATATGGGACAGAAATACAACAAAGAAATCGCTGCTAAAAATAGTTAACGATAATACAATAAGTTCTTAAAGCAAACCCCACAATTCTCCCAAACCAAACCAAAAAAGTCTCCATCTACAACTTTGTTACGCATTCATTCATATAATTTCTTGTACGTGTGTGTGTGTGTGTGTGTGTGTGTGTGTGTTTGGGAACTTTTGTTGGCGTTGTAGGCGACCCGGTGTCTGGCTGAAAGGAGGTCGTCCTGACGAGCATCCATATTGCCAAGTGGCTGCCTTTTGGTTACAGGGAATTAGTTGAAGCACAGACTCAATTGTATGTAAAAGGACGAGACGTTTTTTTTTTTTTTGAATGTTTCAATAAAGTTTGATTGCTTGGCAATTATCTACTGACTGCTGGCATCAAGCATTTCAATTTGTCGCTTACCCTTAGCAAAGGACCTGCTGGATTTGTGCCCAATTATTGGAGCTTTGCTTTGACTAAGATTTTGAAGGCTACCAGCAGCCAGTCGGCCAAAATCAAAAGTTTTTCTCGTCTTTGTTCTTTGCATTACGTCTCTTTCATTCAAGGCAATTGACGATTAATCGCTTGGCTAAGAGCATAATGGCAATTGCTTGAATGTGGGTCTGCTAATCGGCTTTATTTATCTTCTTTTGAACAATTTGATATAATTTCTGCAACTGTTTATGACTGCCTTTTCGTAAAGTTTCAAAACTATTTTGAAGTCGCAGTCGTTATGAGATATAACTAAAGTAGTAGGTATTCATATACCTGATGAATTGAAGTGATTTAGTTAAGGGAATGTGAAGAAGAAGAAGAAGAATTGAAAAAGTTGTCTCACATATATATTAGTTTTATCACGCTTGTTTTAACATATGTAGTTGTATATAAAAGTTGTTATATTTATATAAAGTACGTGAAAATTTATTTGTAATTAAAAATCTGAACCTTCTAAATATTTTTATATAGAAAGATGAGAGCTAAGAGTTACGGTATTACTTATATATCGGAAACCGTTAACATCATTTTGAATACAATCCACTATTAAGGAAAATATAAATTGCTTTTTTTTAAATTATAAAAGTCAACTTTTCCAAGTCGACTCCCACCTGGCCTTCCCCCTGGTCTTCGCGTAGCTTCTTACTGCGATTCTTAATGCTAAATAAAACTTCAATTCATAATAAACCCTATAAAATCCTCACACTTAATCGAGAAATCGCAAAGTGAAACTCGTTCTGTTAACAAAAGTTGAGCTAATCAAAGTCGAAATCAAAGTCGAAGTTAAGAACCCTCATCTTCAAGCATATGTCATATGCAGCAGGCGAAGGGCATACCCTCAATATTGAGTGTGAGGGAGTACCCACAACAAATGAAAATAAATTCAATTGTGGAAAATGTTAGCTTTAAGCCTTGAAGGAAATCAGTTTTGGCCTTTGCAACCGGCAGGAATTTTCAGGATGAGTGAAATTTATGCAGCCTTGTTTAATTTTCACACATCGCTGCAAATGAAAGAGCGGAGTTTTCCAGTTTGCACTTTAAGCACAAAGTTCTGAAAGTCGCAGCTGGTGAAAATGAGAAAATGGAAAATGGCTTGCGGCAGCAATGAATTGCAATTTCCCTTTCTTTCCGTGAATAAAATTCTTCTGCAGCTTGTTGCAGGTCCTGCAGGTTTTTCAGGATAATGGCGTGAAAACCGCTTCATGCTGCTCCTCCGGGTGCCAAATTTAATGTTATTTGCGCAACTTTTGCTGCCGCCACGCTCTCTCCTTGCCTCCTCGCCTCCTCCACGCCTACTCGCATTTGCAACGCAAGCAAATTGTTGTTGCATATTTATAGTCAAACATTTCGTTGCAACTTTTTCTTATTTATTTTTATTATGCTAAATGCTTTTGCCATGAAATTTTAATCAAGTTTCAGCTTCCGTTGTTGTTCTTGTTGTTGTATTCAAATGGCAGACATGTCTGCCGCCTGGCGTTTCCGCTACGCCAACATTTTTGGAGCCTTGGGACATGGTCAGGAGATAAAGTCTGGCTAAGAGCTGACTTTTAGACACGTTTGCAATTGCGACTTTTAAGTTAAGGTGAACGAACTTTTTAAATATGTTGGCTTCAGAAATATTTGCTGCTTTAATGTTCTTACGTTTTATTATATATTTATGTTTGGAAGATACTTTTTTCAACTTGCTTAAATGGAAACTATCTACATTTGTGTGATGGTATTTATTTGTAAAATCATAAATATCTATTCATTAGCCAAACAATAAGTTGAAGATACGAAATCTGTTATCGAAATAATTATATATATAAAAGATAGAAACAGAATAAGGTAACACATAAATCTAATGAAATCTGTTATCGAAATAATTATATATATAAAAGATAAAAACGGAATAAGATAACACATGAAACTTTTATTAAAGATGTAGAGAATTTGGCATGTGTAAGTCTCTTATTTTATCGATAATCGTGATTTAAATATAATCAACTAATTTATGCCAACTGTTATTCGAATAAGTCTACAAATACCTTCGGCATCTGAGACCCATTTGTACCTTCGACATCCCTCGAGTTAGTTACCATTTGGCAGAGTTTTAATAAACCTCTGAGGTGCACATGCGACACCTTTTCAATTTGAGCTGGCACAGATTTCAGTTGAATTATGACACTTATGAATAGACAAATGCCAGCTATAATCCATTTATGCCATTCACAATGCACACAATATTTGCAAAATATCCTTTGTGGGTCCTTTTCTGTGGCACATGTCGCTGACAAATGAAAGCCAAATGCAGCACGTGACGCACACATAACTGTAAGCCATATCGATGCTGCCTCTTCTTATGACAGCTCTATAAATATTGCTAGAATATTATATGCTGTCATATTTATTCCCTGCAGTCTTCGTGTGTGACCTTCTGCCCTTCTCTGCGCTTCTCATGCTGCCTTCGCGAAATGCGCCAAAGTCACGTGCGCCTGACAGCCGAAATTGACAGTGTCATTAGGTTCTGGAAAACTTGGAAGGAATTGCCAGGAATTGTCCTCTAATTGCAAGTCATTTCGTCTTCTTCTTATTCTTTTTTGCCAAAACGGAGACGCGTACTTGTCAACGACCAAAACGTGTCCATTAACAAGTTTCACTTAGGCGATGTCACTATGGAAGAGCTGACATAAAAATGTGCTCAAATTGATTATGTATTTGAATATAGTAATAATTTAATAAGTATACTATGTGAATAATTAAATGCGAAGTAAGAAAACATTTTGCAAAGCAAACAATTTGTTCTGTATTAGATTTTATTTATTATATTATTATTATTATATTTGTATTATTATATTTGTAATTAAAACTAAAACAATAATTATAGTGATAGTAAACGAAATATTCATTATACCAATAAATTCTCCTCTAAATTAATTTATATTTATTCATTTAAAATTTGATTGAAAGACTTTCAATTTTTAGCGAAATGCGACCAGTGTCAGTAATAAATAACTGAAAAATAAAAACAACAAATAAAAACCCCTCGAAAACCCACCAAAAAAAAAAAAAAAAAAACAGCATGCACACATATATACTAACACGCACATACACATCGAGTTTTACCCTGTGTTCGGCTCGTCTCAAGTGGTTTACACAATTTTCTTGATAAGGTTGCGAGACTTGCCACTAAATGTTTTTGGCGTCCGTTAGTGCAGCAGCAGCAAGAGGCAGCAGCAAGGGGCATGCGGTATGTGGCAGTAGAGGCATCAGTGCTCATGAGCTCACATTTTCAATTTCTTCTCAGTCGATTGCCAGGTAATGCGTCTAAAATGAACTTCCAATGGCACCCCAGATAAGACCTCTGTCTCTTCCGATAGATTCTAAGAATGTATATATATATATTTATATATATGTATATGTATTTAGACTCAATTTGATATGTAAATGTGGTTCATTGATGATTCTCGTTTCGTTGGGAATTTAAATTGACCCGCAGACCCGTTGCGAGTGACTCACGCATCAAACTTGGAGGCTGATTCAGAAGAAATTGCTGCTGCAATTAGAATGGGGAACTCACATATATATTCATATATATTTTATACGCCCCCTGGCAAATCAATTGGTCGGCGGACCCGGGCCAAGGCCAGTTTTAGGGCTCAGCTGCTGCCGTTTCAATTGCACAAAGGATTTGCACAATAGGCCAAAAATGCAACTGCAACGCGGCTGCAACTGAGTGGCAAGCGGCAAGGGGAAAGGTGAAAGTGTGGCAAGGCTGCCAAGCGTAGCGAGAGCCTTTCACAGCCCAGCAGAGGCGACCAGGTAGGCGAGTCCTGCAGAAGGACACGATTCGGGACACACCTTTGCCGCATCTCCTGCTCCCAGTTGACAATAAATTTAAGTATAAATGAAATTTTATGCATTTTACATGCTGAATTACGAGCCATGTGGCATGCGGCATGTGGCATGTGGCATGTAGCATGGAGCATATGGGCCTTGCAGCTAGTTTAAATTCATTTATAGTTGCATAAGCCGCTACGATTTTGCGGTCAGGCTATAAATTATCCAAGTGTCTGTGTGTGTGTGTCCGTTTATTACGGTAAAATTTGCAATTATTTTCCCTTTTCGCAAACATTTTCCATTTGGCAGCGAAAGTCTCTGCCGTTACATACTTTCAGGCGGCGAAGCCAGGCACAAAAATAATTTTATTTAATGGCCCTTTCTAAATTGACCTTGGGTTAGACCAAGCTGTCATATATATATGATAGATGTAAGAATATACATAGGAGCAGCAATTAGACTTGACTGAGAAATACTTTTGGTATTTAGCACACACTTCATAAAAAAATCATAAGTTTTAACTTAAAGTATTTTAAGTTGTTTGGTATTAGTAAACTACTGCGTGATACTCTGTCTTAAGATATTACAGCTATTGTTAATCATTAACTTGTCTATTAAATATAAAATTATTCACAATATAATTAAGCATAAAATAACTCTAGTATTTGTAATTAGTGTAATAAGTTCCTTTTTAATCTTCTTCATTTGTAAATTAGACTTAATATACATTTTCTAATATAATTAAATATCACATAATTTTATTATTAATTTCATATTATAATATCTTATTCCAAGTAGTTTTGAAGTTTACTTGCTAGGCTATTTACCAAGGTGACCTTTTTAACTGTGTGTGTTTTCTTTTTCACAATAAGCAAACCCACAACCTTTTTTCCGTCCACTTTTCTACTCGAGACACTTTCACTGGCCACAAGCACCTGACTAACACACACACACACCTGTGAGCGCTCATTAGCACAGAAGAAGAAAAAGAAGAAGAAAAAAACAATTTCGTATAATAGCTGAAATATGGGTTTTCCTTATTTTACCCACGCTCAACAATTGGAATTATGATTAAGGTTATTGTTTTGATATCAAATAAATTCAATGAGCCACAAATAAATAATAAAACATTTGACCGATTTACGAGCCAAGGCATGATTAATGTGTACATATATTTAGTTGAGTGCGATTGTGTCCTTTACAAAGACGGCGGTCAAAAAGGACAAATTCCAATGAGAGCATCGAGTATTCATTGATTAGATGGCGAAGGACCCCACACAACGCTCCCTGTGATTTATCGACAGGCAGGGAGAGAAATTAGCCTTGGAATTTTTGGAATTTGGATATTGGAATTGATTTTTCTATCGATATTAGAGCTGGCTGGCCACACAGTCAGTGGGGTCTGCTAATTGACCAGAGACTAAAACAAAAAAAAAACCAACCAACAAAATAAAACCAAATGAAGTGCTCAAAAGGATCTGCGATACATAATGTATGCAGGCATTTCTTTCCCTGCTGCTGCTTCACTTCTGCCTCTACTTCTGCTTCTTCTGCTGCCTCTTTCGTTTTTTAATTAAGTACAACAACGCAGCAAAATTGATTTCACATGATTCGAAGCAGGCCCAAACGAAGCTACCGACCAGGCTCAAACGGCTGCATTTGCCGGCCGCTATCTCTGGGAGAGATCTCTGAGAGATGCGCTCCGAGAGATAAGAGAAACGCTAGAAGTTCGACCCCACCTGGATCATATTTAATATAGTTTGTAAAATATGTTTATAATCGCTTATCGCTGCTAAAATATCTGCCGCAGGATTCGAGTCGAGCTGCCAAGTCATTAGGCCACATTAAGAAATTTGTTAGACGCGTTTTTCACGACGCGTTTTGCTCGCGACTTAGGCGCGTTTTTAATAGGCTTTTCTCTGACACAAATTGGAGTTAAGCAAAGTTAAAAGAAATTTTTCAATAAAAGAAACTTTTTACTTATAATAAGTGCTTATTTTGCACATTAGCTGGCTACCTTTTGAGCGCGCGTTTTTCTAGCGTTTTGGGCGCGTTTTATTTTATGAAACACTTGCAACCTTTTTCCAACTATGGAGAAAATTGTTATTTGAAACTAAAAGCTCACTTGAAACGTTATGCATAAATTATGTTTAAAATTTTGTTGAAATCCGGCTCCCAGATTCGTATCGAGCCGTAAAAGCTAAGTCCAGAATTTAGGGAGAACTCCAAAGAGTGAATTGGAAGACATTGATCAAGCGTTGATAATATAAATTCCAATTAACTTATCGGCCACAGTTCGAGTGAGACATTCAACGGTAAACGGCAACTGGCAATTACAAAAGAATAAATTTTCCCATTTCCCTCCGATCGTCCGGTCTTATCGGTGAGAAACTATCTAGTCTGATGTCGTCTACGGCTCGATGTCTCTATAAAGTGCATTCAAATTATGGCATATCGGTTGACCAGAGCCCAACTTGACATCCAGTCAACCAGGCCAAGATCTTGCCCAGGGGCCGCTTCGCTGTGGCCTAATGAAATTATTAAAAATGCATTTCAGTCGAGTTCACAGTATGAAAGAGAGAACTAAATAATGCATTATATGCATAAAAGGCAGCCCCAACACGCATAAATAACCAGACTTTGGCTCCAGTCCCCAATCTGAGGCCCAGTTCGAGTTCCAGCCTCTGGGCCAGGCCTTTGACAAAACTAATTATGCATTCATTTTGTTTGCCAACAATTAACTGACCCATGGGCGTGGCACATTTTTCATTTTGCTTATTAGTAGTCGGTGCTCCAGGATCGCGAAGATCCTACCTCTGATTTATGATAGCGAACTACTTGACGTAGCGACCAATAGGAACAAAAACGAAGGGGCAAATGTGAGTCAATTCTAGAAATAAATTTTAGATCTGTTTACAAGACTTACAAGAAAAATATATAATATATATAACTCTTTAAAAGTTAAGCAATATCTTAATTAGAACATCTCTTTCTAATTCTCATGAATGTTGTAGGATTGTAGGCTTTTAGGCTTTTAGGCTTTACCTATACGAACTTATTTTTGTGTTGCATATTCCAATTTTTCAAATATTGCCTCTCTTTGTTGTTGGTTTTATACCTTAATTTATATTTTTAGAGGAATTTTTCATGTGTTCTCTCCTTTTCTCATTGTAATACTCTAAGTGTCTGCTGTTCTTTCTCTGCCTATTATATGTCAAAGTCTGTGCCCCTCCCACCAACATGACAATGAAGTAATCTAGTTCATAATTATAACTATATATACATATATATATTTATATCTATATCTTTATAGCTGTGCTAGTTATAAATTTTATTGATTTGCAAGCGTAGTTCCAAGAAAGTATAAAATATCATGCATAGATTGATAAAATATTATAAAAAGGTTATTAAAATATGTATCCACAATATTTCTGTCAAATCCTGAATAAATTTTTGTTAAGCCAACTTTTTTGGCAGTTGCAATTGCAGGAGAAGAAATTAAAGAAAGCTTCAAAAGTTTTTGCCCGGCTGCATCGCTAAAGAAAATAATTCATCGCTGTGGCAAGTGTCAAGACGCAAGAACTGGTTCGACAATCAAATGACCATTTATAACACCAACAACAACAACAAGTGACGGATGGTAGATCCAAATTTAGTTCCAGATATAGAGTCACCCACGCGCTGCTCATTCATTCATGCCACAAATGCCACAATTACTTTCTAAAAGAGAAGCAGACACAAGAAAAACAACAGCAACACAAAAAAAAAAAACAAAAATCAGTTGAATTTTGCACCAAATTAAGCGCCAATCTGAAAGATCTTCAGACGCAGTTCCCGGCGACTAGCTCAAGAATTTTCATGGGCGTTTTTCCAATTTCTGGGCTGCTTGAAGAAAAAGAAGAAGAAGAAGACGAAGAAGATGTTGCAAATACCAATCCAAGCAGCAAAGTAATGTGAAAAACGCCTTATCCGGTGTGGAGGCAAAGTCCATATGGGGGAACTGTCAACGCGGTTGCAAGTGCTGCCGGTGGTGCCGGTGGTGCCGGTGGTGCTGTTAGTGCTGTTAGTGGAGTGGACAGTGGCCACCCATGTTGCAGCTGGCTGGTTGACAAACGCTGACAGCCAACTGCCCCACAGGCCCCGTTGCAAGTAGCACGTTGCACGTTGCACATTGCACGTTGCACGTTGCAAGCAGCTATTGACACGACAACGAACTTGATTTCTTATTTGAATATGTTTTCGATCGCTCGATCGATCGATCGTGACAATCGCCAACGCAAGTGAAAAACTCTTCACTTCATGTGTCGCAACCAACGGGCTGCCGCTTGCCACTTGCCACTTGCCACAAGCCACTTGCTGCCGCTGCAGTTGCCACTGCTCTGTGGCCCATTGGAAGTGATTAAAATTGACGTTTGGCGATCTGATGACTGGGCTCCAACTCTTTCGCTGGCTCCCCAACACTTTCTTTCGCTAAACGTTTTCATCATTTTATGAATTGATCAATTTGTTGTTGTTGTTGTTGTTGTTGTTGCTCAGTTGTTGCCCTGGAAGCAACAGCCGCATCGTTTGCTTTGTTTGTTGTGGCCATTAGCGTCACTTGATGGAACCACTGTCCCAGCAGCTCTCCAGCAGCTCTCCAGCAAGCGATCCTAACCGAACCCACCTAACTATCCAGCTCCTATAT
Organism: Drosophila pseudotalamancana; assembly: GCA_037075185.1. Classification (NCBI taxonomy): domain Eukaryota; kingdom Metazoa; phylum Arthropoda; class Insecta; order Diptera; family Drosophilidae; genus Drosophila; species Drosophila pseudotalamancana. The sequence goes on along the minus strand of JBAMCK010000001.1, from coordinate 1,127,109 downwards.
CGAGCATTGAATCGTGCCGGGTCTGATTTAATTTATTTCAAATTGTTGCAACTGCAAATGAAGGCAGCTTCATTCCATCCATTCAACCAACGATACACTGCAAATTATTTACACAAGTAATTTATGCATTTCAAATTAGTTCAGGAGAGAGAGAGAGTGAGAGAGAGAGAGAAAAGGATAGCAGAGGAAGAGAGAGATAAGAATAAGCGGACTAATAGTTAGGCCGGTTACAACATTAAAAATTGATAATTAAACCAAATTTGTGTAACTAAAAATGAATGCATTAGTTATACTGAAGAAGAAGACTAACATATGATCATATAATGCCAAGAAATGAAAATCGTCTATGGAGATGCTCACAAAAGAAACTTAACATACTTCAATAATGGAAATATTCATTAAATAATCCGCTCAAAATCATTTTGAAGATTACTTTGTCAAATATTATTTTGTGAGGCAAGAATATAACTAAGGAACTATTCTTTATGCAATTTTAAGAAACTATGATAATGATAGAGCTCCTAGCTGTACGGAATAAGTAACTACTTCTAAATGCTTTATTTTTATTTAATATTAAATGAAACCAGTTCCAAATACCAATCCAATACATTAATTCCAACAGACAGCAAATGTTAATTATTCCAGGGAAAATAAAAATAATACTCACACTCGCATAGGTGAAAATGTTATTAAATAGGCGATGTGCCAGATGCGCTTTAGTTGTGGTTTCTATATGTTGCGTCACGCTTAGTGAAGGTTGTCAGCACTAAGAGTGGAACTCTATGGAACCCCTCGAACAATATCAGTGACACACATTTGTCAACAGACACGCGATTCAATGTGGCGACCATTAATCAAGAGCGAGCCCTTGGCAAATGAATTCCATGGATCCGATAGAACAGGACGGAAAGTCAGTTGTTAAAGTTGACCAACTGTTTTAGCTGACCTGGACCTGGCCGAGTTGTTGCTAATAAACAGCTCAAACAGTTTGAACGCCAATTAGTGTTCAAGCGCTAATTTAGGACAGAACAGACTTGAATCAACTATCAACGACTATCTGTGCCGTTGTCTGTGGAATGCGACGACCACCAGGCGTTGCATCAGCTTAAATCTGTCTAGAATATATACATTCACATGCCCTCAGATATGTATACCGAAAGGTATTCAGATCTGAAGTCATGGCACAGATTGAACGTTGGCTTCCTCTTTCTTTTTCTGGCCAGATCCTCATTCCGTGGTTCCAACATTTTGTGCATTTATATAACCTCAATCCATGAAGGGGTATTTTAGTTTTGTTGAAATGTATGTGAAAGGCAGAAGTATAAAATATAAAGAATAAAGTACATAATAATTATATATTATAAATTATATATATATAATAAATTACATATATTCATAGATAGCAACCCATATCCATCTATCCGTTCGTTTGTCTGAGACTTTGTTAGAATGAATGAATTCTACCTTAAGAATTACCAAATATAGAGAAGATTAAAATATAAGTTAATATTAATTAACTGATATATCATCCGATTTCCTGAATATCAGTAACAGTAATCCCTAATTAGACATTTTTTAAGGCACTTTATAAGAGCTAAAAACACACGCCTAGCATCCAAGTTGGATAGGGTATTTCCTAGTTGTCCACACCCTACTTATGCACTCTGCCCTGTCTCGTATTCATTTCAACCACGTTGACCGCAACAGAGCTGCGTCTGAGTCCAAGTCGACATTTTCGTCAGAGCCACCCAGTTTTCAATTGAAAAACCGCAAGGCTGCAGGCGAGACGCCGAAGTCGCAGTCGCAGTCGCAGTCGTTACCTTTGTCCTGGCTGCCGGACCGGAAGCTATGGTCGTGTCCATGTCCTGTGCCGTGGCTTTTATTTAACATGACGCAACATAAAGGCGAACAACACACAAATGTCCTGTCAACAATCTTTTGATCGTCTGCCACCTCCGGCAACTTTCTTCTTCCCTTCTTCCTATTGTTGTTGTGGTATTTACTGTTGTTGCTCTTGTATTTTTTTTATTTTTCTTTTTTTTGCCGCTTTCACCTCGGCCCTGTGAATAGCCTTTTAGCCGCCGGCTAAGCGACAACTGTGACGGGATTTACGATGACTTGCGACTTTTTATTGTCGGCTGTTTGCATGTCCAATTCTCCGTCTCTGTCTTTCTCTCGCTCTCCCTCTCTCTCTCTCTCAGCACCTCCCTAGCCTGGGCTGTGACGTCACAGACTAATTACTTGACCAAAATAAGGAGAAGTTTGCAAACAGATTTTGTAAAATGTTACACAAGTAAATTCAAGCTTTAGATTATCAAAAAAAGAACTGCATTAACTGAAATTTTGTCTGATTGATTGAGTGACTAAATTCGAGGAATAAACCGGATAACGAACATTCATTCGATTATTATAAAATTGATATAATACCTCACCAATTTTTAGAGCGTTACCTGATTAAAGTTTATATCGATAATTAAACACAAATTAACCCATAAAAATTTTGGGCCTAGGAAGTGAAATTTCCGGTAAAATCGATTCAATTTGTGCGAAATTCCGGAAGTGTTGATAAAGCCTATTTTATAATTTTTATAACTGCAGCAATTGTCGATCAGGGAATTTGGCACACTTTCCGGAAGTATTGATAAAGCCCATTGTACAAAATTTATAACTAAAGAATTGTCGAACAGGAAAGGCGGCACACTTTTTGATAACATTCTCATCAACTTTCGTTAACAACTTTTTCTAGTCACATCCGTTAATAACCCGACTATCTGACATTCCTGTAGCTGAGTTCGAATTGATAGGATCAATAAAATTGAATATTTGCACTCGGGGTAACGTCAATCGCTTTCACGGAACGATCAGTGAAATCACAATTCGAAAATATTTTCTGTCATTTTTTTTTGGTGCTGATATCACAAAAATATGTCCGAGATATAGTCAAGGTGGCATTTCCTTAATTGAATCGTCCAACATGGAAACAAAACTCGAACACTCACAAATATTTGAGTATTGGCATAATCTCCCAAAAAACCTTCACATTCCGATTCCACGCGCTTTACTTATCGATGCTTACTCTAAAATCGTACCTGATCTATTCGAGAGGTTCTTTAGGCGGTCGACAACTATTTTCATATTTTCATATTTGTTTTGTTTTGTTTTGTTTTTGGCACAAGCAATTGACCAAGTGCACAATATCTGATTGTCCCCAATCGAAAACTTTATACCTAGCGCCTCCTAATTTGGCAAGATAAACACACCGAATCGTGACCTACTACAAGCAAGCCAAAACACTAAACCACCAAAGCCTCGCGTAATCGCAAATATTATATTTTTGTCAAATTTGTGGTGGGCAGGGAATACGAGTACGCCGTATGGCGCAATTTGACGAATGCGGCCCGTTTGTTGCGGATTATAAGTGGAATCTACGGGTCTTTATCAGCAGAGCCACCGGCCACCCACCAGTGCTCCAACGGCCTGATCTAAGCCTGGCGGCACTCACAAACAACCTCTAAAGTGCTTTTGGCTTATTACAATTACGTGTCCACAGTTTCAGTATTTCTCCAAATGCAGGCCACAATTCAAAACGTGCACTTTTCTACGTACAATTGTTTTAAGTAAGGTCTCAGACAGCTTTCCAGCTATCAAAGTTTATGAAACGTGTCTTAAATGAGATTCCCTGCCTTCTCACTGGTATCACAACTTTAGCTCCTCATTGGGACGTCTTGCAATCTAAACTTACTCGAAAATATATTTATTTAGGTTATCATGCAATCGAGTCTGAAGGAGTTCATTTTAAATATGAAAGAAGAGAATAATCTAGGTAGCAAAAGAGAAATAGGGAAACTTAAGAAATTTTTAAAATCATAAATAGAAAGGGGATGCCAAATGAGACTACATATAAGGGCATACAATCTAGTCTCTCAATTTCTGCTTCATAGGGGTTTCCAAATTTATTAAAGAATATCTTAAATCCTTTAAAAACAGGAAGAAGAAAACTTTTCTCTAATAACCCTCCAATTTAACTTAGCCCAGTATTGTTTCTGCATATAAATCTTCTCTTGGTAACACTATTTGAGCCATATTCCAATTAGCTTGATTCACTCAGACTACTATCGGACCCCAGACATAGACCCCAGTAACCAGGCAATGACATTTATTGCACTTGAGTTTAGCACGTTTCGTACGCCTGACTTGGCGGCAATATTCTGGGCCATAAATGTCCGACTGATATCGTGGTCGATATTGTGGCTAAATATTTTGGAATCAGCATGATACTCTATTATTTGTTTATACTCTATTTCCATCGTTTATTCTAAATTTCGGCAATTTATGCATTTGGCGTCTTAAATTTTGTCTGTAACGAGACTAAGAAAGTCTAAGACCTTAAGCCTTGACAGCTGATAAGTCGAGTGCCGGGCAAAGGTCCAAAACTTTTCCGTCAATTGCACCAAAAATTCCTTGGCCATTAGTCATTTCACTGACCATGGCTAAAACGAGAGTTCGTTATCGTTGGCGGCTATGTCGCTTGTCCATGACATCACTCTCTAATGAGCCGTGATATCGTCTAACGATAAGATCGATTTGACTATAGTAAATACCGAAGACTGACTATCTTCACACATACATATATATATTGACCATTATACGATCTGCCATAAGCAATTGGGGGCCTGCTTATTTGCCTGATTAGTGCAATTTCGCAGCTGGGAATAAGTTAATTATCCTCTTAACAATCGAACTATTTAACCGTGCCTTAATTATCATAATTATTTTATAAACATATTGTAAATAATTTTTTATTTTAGTGTGAAGGTCTTATCGCTAATCTAAAACCAGACCAATTGTTTAATTAGATTGCGTAGAGCTAGGTCAAGGTTATATCGTACCATTGTTATCGATAACATTCAAAGTTACTCAATACTTTTTGTTTACGATCGATTGAGAAAGTTTGAATATATACTTTCGACCTTCCATAGAGTGATTTCCCTTTCCTAAATGAAATCGATAATAATCGAAATTTTGGAAATCTCTTAGTCACTTATCGCAGGATTTGAACAGTTATCTAATCGATGGTCAGTATATATAGAGAGGCTTTCCTAATCCAATTGGAATTCAATTGATAAGCTCTTTCTTTGGATCGTACGCAATACTTCCGCAATTGCGCATTAGGATCCGTTTAATCAAACATTCCGATCGGCCATGACCATAGCAATCGATTTCCCAGAATTTAATATCATATCGCATGATACGCATTTGAAAACTCAGGAAATACCTTGGATCGTTCGATCTAAAGGTATTTTTATCTGCTATTTTTTTGTACTTATAAAAAGAAGTGCATTATCTGATCTTTGCCCAACATTTTATTTGGCTTCCAGCGAAACGGTAATACCTATTACACTAGGTAGTAATATTGGATCACATACCTGAAGTGGAAACCAGTTGGAACCAGTATTAGCTCTTATCTATTCCATAATATAATAGTATAAATGTATTATAAATAAGATTGGTAAATAAGTAGTGTGGTTGTTTGGAAAGGAATTTGGACAATAGATTAGGATGATATGATTTGGACATTCTATATTCTATATCTGCAATGGATCGAATCACAAAAATAGTTAAAATTGAAATTAATACATAATACATTTTGAAAGGGAGAATATGTAAATAAAGTAGAGAGGGTAAAATGAACTGAGAATTCGAAAATAATTTTCTAAAATGCCATTGAACTGAATTTAAATGGAATGGATGTGAATACCAAATATATTAGATAATAGAAAATAATTGATATAAAAATGGAATAAAACAAGTTAACGACAAGAGAAATGGAACGCATTAAGCTGGTAAGCAACCGAATCCAAATTATTTTAAATATAAATAAAATGTATTCCAAGGACCAAGTATTGCCTACCAGACATTCCCACTTAATGTAGGGTATCTTAAGATCGCCCACGCTTCTGCACTCGACAGGCACTTGTATTTTTTATGAAATACACTCAAGAAATTAAGACAGAGAGTGTTGCATTTACCTAATGCTAAGCCGCAGACCCAATAAAAGAGGCGCGTTCCTTGCGATATGATGTATTACGATCTATTTCCCTTGCATTTGTCGGCGTTATCATCCCTAATCAGCAAATGCCACTTTATGGGCTCTCCATGAGGCATTAATCAGTCAAACGCTTTTAACACACCCATCAAATCAATCAGGCTCCAATTTTTTTGGCTATTTAGCAGTGACCTTGCCGCGACTTAAATAATTGCCTATAATTAGAGCAATTAAGTTAAAACTCTTGGAAAGAAGGGGACGGAGGAAGAATAGATCATGCTGTCAACAGCGCTGTCAGAAGAGGCGGAGAGGTGGAGGGGAATTGATTGACATGCCAAAACGGAAGTGACAAACAGCTGTTAATTGGTCCGGTCTATAAAAATTGTGGCAGTCAATGAAATGCGCCACCATATAAATCACTTACAAAGGGCTTTGATATCGGCCGCAATGAGTCACAAAGATTGGCCAAAAAAGTATCTCTGAGTTTCTGTAACTCACAGATACAAATGTGTCTTTGTATCTGTGGCACACGACGCTGCGTCGCAAGGACCTCAATGGACTTCTATTAAATGTGTAATAGCCAAAAATTACATAGCTATTAGCCGGAATACCTTTTGAATGCCCCCTACCTTTCGATTTACCTGGAAAATTATTATGTGGCAGCAGCGTCTGTTGCAAATGCAGCCGCAATTATCCACGCACCGGGCACACATAAATTGTCAATTCGTTGAACGTAGCTGTGCTGTTTCTTCTTCTGCAGCTACCTGGTTGCATGCCGCATGTTGCACGTGGCTATCTGTACCGCTGTGCCACACGCTGAGGTCTGCACTCGTTTTTCGCAACAGTTTTTTACCATGGGGCACGGAATTGTGGCACTGACTGACTACTGCCTCATTGTTTCCGATAAGCAAATACCTTCCCTTTTTGTTCTCCCTTCTTTTTTTTTTAAGTAAAGTGTTTTATCTGGCACTTTGGTTCTTAACTTGTAATTGGCCACGCTGATAAGCGTTAAAGCCTGGTCCGAAGTGGTTGGGTGGGCGGTCACTGATAGACTTCCACGTAACTCCATAATTGGACGAATGTCCTCGCAGCTGACTAATGCAACGAGATCGGAAAACTGGTAGTACAGTTAGAAAATACATGTATATGGATAGGATATATGAACATATATGTATGTGTATATATATAGGGAGCTTGAATATCTATAAACCTACATATAATATATTATAAAGTATGTATCTATATTCTATATAGCAAGTATGCAAAGTGCCATAGATGTTAAATTTTATATATAATGTATCTCTATTATAGATATGGTAATACTATTTTAACTACAAATACAAAGAGCCGACTCTCGGAATAGCTAGTATTTTAACCATAGTAACCCCTTTTAATAAGTTTCCCGTTGAAACTAAAGTTGAGGCGTAGATATATAAATTATTCTCCGCAAATAAGCATGCTGATCATGCTTCTCAAGATGATGATGATGCTATAATTATACTATTGTGTGAGTCCCAAACTAGACTGGAATGCACAATGGATCATATAAGTGGGACACTTGGATTTTTTTTTATTTAGGTTCAACAAAATTAGATAAATTGTGTTTCTGTTAAATGCTCTCTTAATTTTTACTACTCGTAGTACCTTATGAGCTTCCTTTTCCACTCATAGAACACTCTGAGAACTTTAACAACTTTTTGTCTAAAGACCTTAACGCCAATAAAGGCTCATTAGAAACTTGGCTTAGGTTCGTGTATCATTAAAATCATGTCGAGACACGAAAGGCCGTGCAACAGCTAGTTGCAACACGCGCAACAACAGCAACAGCAACAACAGAAATGCATTTGGCTAATTTACATATTTAAGTAGCAGACGAAATTCCTACTTTATGATGGTTGTCAACGAACTTTAACTACTTTCTAACTGGACCGAAAACGAACTTGGAACTGGAACTGAGTTTCTCAGCAGTGGGTCGTGGGTGAGCTGAAAAACTGACTGACTGACTGGCTGACTGAGTGACTGAGTGACAGACCAAAGATCATAATGAAAATGCAGTTATGTTAATTTTTGTATATTTTCCGGAGGCCCCTTTAGTATTATTTATGGCCACATATCTCACAAATTTTATGGCAGAAAATATTCACATCTCGTAGACTGAGTGACTGCAAACCAAAACGCGGGTGACTGAGCGACTGACTGACTGACTGACCGACAGACTGTAAGGAAAAGCCCAGTTTTTGCTCTTTTCGCAGCCACCCGTTGGGCCATAAACTGTATACTGGACACCGCACGATTTTCATCTATATTTATATTTATAAATCAATAAAAATGTGAATAAAATAAAATATCGTAAATTGCCAAGCAACATCATTCATCTATTGTTTCGGCCGAAAGCTGTTTCGGCTTCTATCAAAATGTATATATGTTGATATTTTTCTAAAGATATTCCTAACCTATTCAAATGCGACCCTGACATTCTACATGGATGCCGATTGACTGCCATGAAGTCATCAGCGTCAACATCGGCGTCAGGCACATCAATTTGATATGCCCGAGTGATATGCTCCCAGTCCCCAGTCCCCAGTCCCCAAGCCGCAAACCCCAATCATTCAAACTCGATCCGGCAACGCCGACACGAATCTGAAAATCAAACTATCTGACTATCTGATGCTCGAATTCGAATTGAGTTCTGTGTACAACAGCGATCGACTTTTGTCTCGAGGCGTCAATCGAATAGAATCTTGACACCTGTGGCGCCTCAAATGTGGAAGCATTTTTTTTTTGTTAGGTGCCGGTTCTCGAGTTATGGGAACCGAACATCGAACTTTCGGTTTAAGGTCGTACAAATAATCAAAACTCATTTTCATATAGATTACAATTTCATTTAAATGTCCAAGTGACATTTCAAGTTTAGCTATTTAAACTATAACTATTATTATTATTAGATTAAATATTATATTTTAATAGATTATTCAGAAGGTACTTTACATATTCCAGTTTAGGTGTATATCGTGTATGTACAATGTTATTTTTTAGACAAATAATTTAGTTTTAAAGATTATCCAAATTTTAGATAAGATTATCTTTTTTTTATAGTTAGTCATGGTTTCTAAAATTTTTTAGTTGCAGTTTATTTCATTTCAACATTTTTTTAAATTTAACTAACTAAATAAATTTTTGGAGCTACTACATTTTTTGATAATTTTGCTTATTTGCCAACTTTTCGAAAAACAATCACTATTGCCGCCACACCTGAGCCTGAAAGGTAATTATGGGTGGCATAAATCTTAAATGGTATTTCCATTGTGTAAAATTCCATTTGCATTTGTTTCTTATCAGCTCGATCAATTTTAATTTGTACAAATCATGTTTTCCAGTTCCCATGACGTTCCTCCAAATACATTTTATTGGCACATGCTAAACAAACTGGATTTTCGATTTATATTTTGGCCAGGCCAGACGATCATAATTCAAGCGACTTCTATTGTTGTTGTTGTTGTTGTTGTTGTTGTTGTATTTCTTGTGTTTTGTGGAACATTTTGTGTGGTCTGAACTTGTATGTTAATCTTCAACAACTTATAGGCAGTGAAAAAGAGAGAGAAAGAGGGATGGCTATAGAGAGGGGCTTATACATCTAACGGTTAACCATGTAGCGCATAATTCAAACGGAAAGCTTTTTACTTTATCTCCACTTGGGGAAGAAATTAATCAACCCAACCCAACCCAACCCAAAAGCGAATCCAATCAAAAACGCATCAAAATCAAAAGGCCGCCAAATAAACAACAACAATTTGTCAAATGTGGCAACAACAATCAACGCCATTTAATTAGATGCCATTGATTAGGAGCAGCCCCAATGATGGGTCAGATGCCTACTGCTGCTCCTCCTCCTCCTCCTCCTCCTCTTCTTTTCCATATGCGCATCTTACAATTCATTTCCCCCACTGTTGCGAGAAACCACTTGAAAACTTGTCGAGCTTGACAAATTTGACAGGCTTGATTGAAAATGAAAAGCGACCGGAGTTGAAAAATGTTTCGACAATGGAAAGATAGAAAGGCCGAGCCGAATCGTATCCAAAAGAAGAATCTTCACAGCCCTCTGTTCGGGTCTTATGATAATGATGACGATGAACATGAAGAAGAAGAACAGGCAGTTGGGCAAAGCTCTTCAGCTCGAAGTTTTATTTTGTAGTTTTTCTTTCAGTTTTGAAAGTCAAAAAAAAAAAAAAAAAAAAAAAAAAAAAAAAAAGACGACAAAGGCAACTGTCAAGTGCTTTGGCACTTTCCAAACCAAAATATCTTTGGCCAGAGGTGAGAATTTATGTAGTTTTTTTTTTTAATTTCTGTAAGCTGCCAAAGCCCTCCCCTTTGGACCCCCTTCGACCTTCTTTTTTTTGGCTATTTGTCAAAATTGTTTAGTCTTTAGTCGCTGAGCGATTGACAGGCCGACTAACTAGCTAACTAGCTAACTAGCCAACTGGTTGCCGATTGTGGCCCACAACTTCCAACTTGAGTTTCTGCTGTTTTACACAATTTCCCATAGACATAGAATAAGTGGTGGAGGGAGGTTCCATTGGGGGGCTATGACACCGATATCGGCAGTGGAGGCTGCTCTCTGGAGCAGCTAATGATATTGTATGCATATAAATGTGTATATTTAATTTTTTTTCGTTAGCTGCATTTCTGAGAACCCGCTTAAAGCTCTTGGCCAACATTTTTTCATTGGTTTTTCTATTTTTGCCAGGTGTTGGCAGTTATTCGAAATATTTTTAGCTAAGATCGGCTTATGGCCAAGAGGTGTTGGCTGCTGCAAATATTATTCAGCTGCTTGTTTTACACATTATTTTTGCATTTAAGAATTTCGAAAAGGATCTGAAATACGATTACAATTACTTAAATTGGTGTACTATATGTTATTAATATTTCTTAGTTCTTTGAAGTTTTGAAATCTTCATAATCTTTCCGAAATTTTAAAGTGTGCATACCAAAGATATTGTATGAGTGTTTCATTTAATTTTCGCTAAGTGTACTCGGGTTTGCAACAGTTAACTGTTAGCTGCGAACTATTTGGACAAAGGCGTTAAAAACCTTTTCGGAAAAGGTGGAAAACTGCTTTTCAAGTGGCTCATTGCGAGAAAGAAGAAGAATGCAGAATTAAGCCGCTGACGAGGCAAACACAGTTAGGATTGTTTGAAGAAGCCAGTTAGTAGACTGCTAGTAGGTAGTCACCTACTCAATGCCATACCCACTCCATGGAACGAAATGGAATGGAACGGCCAGCGGAAAGGTCAGCCTGTGGTTAATTATTGATGAGTGGACGACTACGAGTTTCAGTTTTTGCTTTGACCCTGTGAAACACCCGCACAACATGCACTTGTTGCTGTTGTTGTTGTTGTTGTTGTTGTTGTTGCTGCTGTTCGGGGTTTTTTTTGTTGTTTTGGTGTCATTAACAGCCGGCGAGTTGGCTTGCCAGCTGGCATTCCATCATTTTTAATGTGCGCGCTCATAAAAAATCAAGTGCAACAAGTTGCCGAAGAACTACGTTGCAGATACGACAAGTAGGAATTGTTAAGGTGGAATGTAATCGACTAGGACATATCCTAGAGTGATATAAATATCAAGAATTATGGCTTATTTGTATAAAAATGCACCCACATACATATGCATATGTACATGTGTCGCTCACTGCTCTCTTTATGCAGCTGCTGTGGATTTCTTTAAATGTGAAAGACTTATTAGAGGTATCTGAAACCAGAAGAACCATGAGAACCCATATATAAACCTCCCATTGCTTCTAATTTGAATTGTATGCAAACAATTCGCAAAATACCAATTTTATGTATTGATCGATATCAGCAAAAAACATTAAAATTGTTCTTCGTATAATCAACAGGAAAAAACTAATTAACTAACTCTTGCACTACCCGAGATAAGCTCATTCATACAGATGAACAAACGCACGGACGGACAACATACCCAATCAGCCATTTACAATGGGTGGCGGGTATAAATAGCGTACTTACAGATACATTCTAACTGTTCGCACTTAACGGACGCTGGGCTTGAGGGGTGGGCGTGCCACAAATTGACAAATCATCTTGACACCTCGCAATTTGGCATTGGATGTCATAAAAATGGGCTACAGACATGATTTGCAATGCAATAAACTTAATTGAGTGCGCGTCAGTTTTTAATTTTAAACCGTCAAGCGGGATTCGAACTGTGGACCGGTTTCAAATACATGCACACAAATAGATACAATAATATACAACAAAATAGAAAATAAATAAATAAGTCGGTAGAACGCGGCGATTCGAAGGCGCGAAGTCGTAAAAAGTATCTTTGATGCCGTCATGGGTTAAGAAACGTTGTTTTCGGTCATTTTTAATGATCCCATTAAAATTAAATATACATATATATGGATATGTATATACTGTATATATACTGTTTCTTTTGGCTGTTGTTCAGATTCAAGCTGCGATTTAATTGTTGCATTATAAAATCCCACTTTTATTATGTTCCGTTTAAACGGCGCCAAAAAAACACTTCATAATCGATTCATTCGGTCATCATTAATTTGGAATTTTTGTGGTACGCTATAAATATTTCGTATAGCTGCTATAAATCGACATTACGAGAGACAGATGTGACGCACTTCTTTAGCAAATTGTCAGCGACTTTTGTGGTTCGCACCGTTCCCAACTGCGCTTCACACGTTCTACCCCGTTACCTTACTAAGCATAGCCGAATTCCTTAGTTTATAATTTTAAAAATAAAACATATTTACAAATGATATAGTTTACTCATTTTTTATGATTAACAAGAGCATTTCTATTTTAAGTGCATTATATATTGTAGCAGTAAATCTGGTATAAATATTGTCGGCAGCTTAATTTACGGTTTGAAATAATTATCTGAACCGAGTTTTTCACATTATTTTAATATCGCTATGTCATATATTTTGTACATTTTAATGAAATATTTCAATTTATTAATTTATTTGGAGTAAGGTACTGGAAAGTTTTGTACAGTTGGTTGTTTGTAAATCTTAAAATAAAACATATTGAAACAAAAATATTGTTCGGTTCGATTGTATTTTGATAACCGTTATTTCTGTTAACAGGAACAGGAAAGTTTAACAAAGTAAAGGAATTTCATATTTGAAATATTTTATTTATACAACATATGTATTCTACCTATTTAATTAAGCTCCAAGTTAATAATCATTCGATCAATCAAATTTTTTAATAAAAAACTTTTGGAGCTTTTTTTTTTGTTAAATTAAGTTAACAACATAACAAGCTGATGCACATTTCTTTGGATATTTATTTAATTTCGAATAATTAAAATAAGCCTCATCTAATGCCTCGTAATGTTCGCCGTCGACAGACGAACTGCAAATCCCGACTTAAGCTGCACTTGAAAAATGGATAAAAAGTCAACACGAAGCGATCTGCGATACAGGCTTAGTTACAGATACAAAGATACAAAGATAGACAGATACAAAGAAACTCAGAAACTCAGATACTCAGATACATGTCTGTGTAACTGTGGTATTTCCGTCATTTAAGCAGCGGCTTAAAATGTTTCTTCATTAGAATAACTGTCATAAAAATAAACGCATAAAAATTCAAAATACTCACCGTAAAAGCGGATCTAATCATTTTCCCATAAAGAAACGCAGCTGCTCAACAAAAATCTGCTTAAATTTCACCTGAAGCGCTAATTCGGCTAATAAACACACCAAAAAGTGTCCAAAAAAAAGAAAAAACATCTAATGCTAATACTAATAACAATAATAAAAATAATGTGCGTCAAAAGCAACACAAAAATTCGTTGGAAGCTAATTTAATGTGCGAGGCGGAGGCGCCAATCGGCCCCCGTTTTGGATCGGTGTGACAAAAGCTATGCCAAAAGTCAACAAACAATAAAAGAAAAACAACAAAAAATATAAATAAAATGTATATTTACACAAGAAAGTAATAAAAGAATACTTATTGATTTCGAGTTATAACAAAAACGAAGAAAAACGAAGAGCGAATATAAAATACTCTTTCAGATATAGAAAGTGCTTTCATTCAACAAATTATACTAACAAAACTTTAAATCTTTATAATGCAAGATCTTAGGATTTTCTTAAGAAAGAACTTGTACTAACAGATATAAAATGTTGACTGTTTTATGAAAATAAACATAGCGTTTATCTAGAACTCAAGATCCACTACTAAAACAAATCCAAGCAAATGAATAACCAAATACTAATTAAATAAGACTCTAAGAATAAAAATGTTGTAACAAAACATTTTCAGAGTATCTCCCATTTAAACATCTGATATCTGGATCGTTTTTTTCGGCCTTTGTGGCAGATTCATAAATATTATGCGAAATCCATGAGTTAATTATTGAGCTGATTTATGGGTATGACGTTGAAGCGAAGCGGCATTATCATGCAAATCGGTTATATATGGGTTATTCCGAAATTGGTGGACATATATTATGGCTAATAAAATAATAGACATGCAGTGTTCCATTGGCTTAAATGTTGGCAATAGAGTTGAAGACTTAATGAGAGTGAGAATTGATTCTGGATTGGCAAATGGGTATTACGCAAATTTTGATTCAGCTTTTAAGACTAAAGTTCGTGTGTTTCAATTGATTGCTTAACATATTTATTTTTTTAAATTTTGTTTAACAAATTCATAAATTATTACTTTTGGCGCATAATAAAATTTCATTAGCGATCGTCGCCAACGGCGTTGGCGTTTTTTTCTTTATTATTATTCTTTTTTTTTTTTTGTGAGTCGCGCGCAGACGGCGCCAGCTTTTTTTTTTTTTTTTTTGTTGGTTGGCTGGTTGGGACTCCGCCTTGGTTTTGGCCTTTGTTTTGGCCAAATCTGTCAACTGAGGTGTGGGGAGCAGGTCGGAGCTTGATAAATCTCAACAACAACGGCATCTATTTTGATGGCTTGGTCACTCGTCGCACTTGCGACCGATTTGCATATTCCGACTCGAAAAACACATTTTGCTTCTCTCGTTGGGGTAATTAATTTTGGACAAGCCATAAATCTTGTATACTTTGCATATATTATTATTAATATTACATATTTATTTATGACTTATGCGGCGTGTCAACATTCCAGCAAATCGTACATATCAACAGTTTTCCCCCGATCTAAAGTCCAAACACCCACACGATCCCAACTGGTGGACTTCTCATGTTTTTTTTATGACAAGCCGCTCGGATTGAGGTCATAGATGGGGAGATTTACACATTGTCACATGGCTCGAGATTCTTATCAATAGTTACATGATTTTCGTATTATGCCCATTTCTGAGTTCGAAATTCCACCGAGGCGCTCTTCACCGATACTGATATTTCCGGTTTACCAGATGACCTTACGATTCAGATGTGATCGCAGTAAGCTTGGAAGCGCGAAATTAGTCTAAATAGTACCGACTTGAGTGCATCTTGAAGATTTTTTCCTAGTAAGCGATTCTTAAGGATCTTTGAGTCATAGTTTGGAGTTGATCTTGAGTGGGTTGTCATCTCTTGTTTATGCTAGAAAAGCTTTTAAGAAACTTCTTGTACATGACTTCCTCTGCTCAAGGAAGTGGGTATAGATTAAAACCGGCTGAACTCAAAATTGTATGTTTGTTTGTCTAAATAGCCTATTCTTATCCCTTACATCTTGGAGGAATAAGAGTCTTCTTTACTTGTGGCAAACAGGATTGATACCCATTGCTAAAGCATAGACATAGGTAATGCCTAGATACAAGTTAGAGTATGGCAGAATTCTCAGAATATTTATCTAGCATTTATTACCAATCGTTTGGTCACCCGTATTCCAAAGCTGTTAAAGACATATTTTCGGAAGGATACTTAATTCCTGCCACCAGCTCTTAATATATCAACGAATATTTGTGATTATTTGAAAGCAAATCGGCACCACGGTTCACCACTGGCCAAACCCATTTGGAATTGATATCCTCCACAAGGATATTTACCCACCCATGTGAAATGAATACGTCAGGTTTGTATTGTACTATATGTGTTTCATATTTATTTTGAATTCGTATCGTTTCATCGTCATTCGCAAATTGCTCGTTATAATTACTATTAGGGCTATGATTGGGCTGCAGCGCCGCATTATTATCATTGCGATTATCGTAAACAACATTAATATTTGCATTATAGTTATTAATATTAGGTTGTTGCTGCTGCTGTTGCTGTTGCTCTTGCTGCTGCTGCTGCTGCTGCTGCTGCTGCTGTTGCAATTGTAGACTGGAAAAGTAGTTTTCTTCTTTGTGGCTGTTGTTGTTATTACTGTTATTGTTGTTGCTATGGCTATCGTCGCTTATATTATGCTCGACAATATGGTTGCGATTGGGCGCATCAACAAGAGTTGCTGTTGCAGCTGCGCTGCTGCTGCTATCAATTCGATCGTTTATCAATTGCTTAAGATTATTGTCAAAGCCCCCCTCGCTCCGGCTATGGCTACGGCTATGGCTATGGCTACGGCTATGGCTATGGCTATGGCTATGGCTATTTGGACTATCGAACTTAGTGCTAATATCTAAACTACTAGAATCAGTCGTGCTACTTTTAGTATTCATATTATAATGCTCGTTACTGTACAAGTAGTTGTAGTTTTTTGGCAAGGCAGGTATTGCATTATTAACATTAGGGCTATTACTATTTAAGTTTAGTTCTACATTTAGTTTATGGTTAAGCATTAAGTTTAAGTTACTATTAACATAGGCTTTTGAGTATTCATTTTGTTGCTGCTCCGCAGCCTCTTTCTGCTGCTGCTGCTGCTGCTGCTGCTGCGGCTGCTGTGAAGGCGTCTCCACCAGTTGCATATCCATGTCAGCAGCACTGCTAGCAGCGCTGGCTGCCGCTGCGCGTTTTCGCCGCCCGCGCTTTCGTCGACTGGCCGCCAACATGGCGAACAGGTTGAGCGCTGAGGGCGCCAGCGACGCAGTCGCAGTCAGCGCTGTCGACGCCGCTGTCGCCGTGTAGGAGGAGGAGGAGGAGGAGGATGACGCTGTGGGCAGCTGTTGCTCACGCAGTTCGCGCTGCTGCTGTTGCTCGCGCTGCTCGCGCAGCTGCTGCTGCTGTTGGCGGCGCTGCATGCGTCGGCGTTGGCGTCGCTCCAGCAGCGTCGCATTGTTGTGATGATGACGCACCACCAGGTTCTTCGGCTGCGGCTGCAGCATAGCGCCAACTGCTTTGTGTTGCTGCTGCTGACGCTGGCGCTGGCGCCGCCGCTGGTGCTGCTGCTGCTGACGCTGGCGATGCTGCAGCCGGTGCTGCTGCTGCTGGTTGCGCTTGATGATCATCTGCTCGCGCAGCGCATCGTCCAGCACATTGTTTTGGGACTTACGACTATTGTTGTTGTTGTTACTGTTGCTATTGATGTTGTTGTTGTTGTTGTGGGTAGAAGAACTATCGCTATTAATACTTGTGTTTGTTTTTGTTGTTGTTGGTTTTGTTGTTGTTGTTGTTGATGGCTTCGGGTGACGCGATTGTTTGCCACGTGCGCGTTTTGTCACCGCCACTGGGCTCGGTGTTGTTGTTGTTGTAGTTGTTGTTGTGGTTGTGGTTGTTGTAGTACTTGTTGTTGTTGTCGTTGTCGTTTTTGTCGTGGTCCTTGCCTTAATTTGCTGACTCCTCCACTTGGCCAATTTGCTGTGGAACTGTTCGGCCTCCTCGCGATAGAAGGAGAAGCAGGCAAATCGATTCGCCTTCTGCATATTCCTAGGCCCAATCGGCCGAAAGTTTCGCTTGATTCCCACCCGCAGCGCCGGATTGTAGGCATTGGTATACTGATAATATCCCCGATCCATTGACTCTCTGAAGTGGCAATCCTTTGTGGCGTTTCTCTAAATAGAGCAAAGAAATGGAATAAAGAGAGAAGGTTCACGTTAAAGCTGAGTCGAAAGAAGAAGAGACTTTCGTCACTTGTGCACATTAATTAAGAATAAAAATACGGTGTCTAAAAGATCAAAATCTTATCGTAAAAATATAATACATATATGTATAAATCGATGCCTAATAGATGCAAATTTCATATATATAGAAATATATATACGATATTTTAATCGATTAAATATCGATTTTTATAAATATGTTATTTGCAACTATTAGACATCATCAACATATATATATGATATTTTTATCGATAATATATTAAAATCGATATGATATCGATACATACATTATACATATATAGCGTATCTTTTGTAAACTATAATTTTATTCCTAGGAATTCTATTGCTATACATATATTATCTATATTGCTAGAAATTCTTTTGGTACACAAATATTATCTAATATTTTCGATAACTTATTAGCCAATCAAAACAAATTGCTTACCTTTCCAACAAGTTTGCCTTGGACAAAGCACAAATAGTAGTTCACATCCTTGACATAGATGGTGATTTTGAAATCCGGGCTGAGTACATCGCCAACACTGTCCATTGTGAAGGATTCTGCAATGGGTATTATCAAGAGAAAGAAATCAATTTTAATTAATTATAAGCAAACAAACTTTTTATTTTGTTCTCTCTTCTGTGTAAGTTAAGTAAACATTTAATGCTAGTTGAGCCACCTCTATAGGCTAGCTGGGAGGGGGAGAGACTGCCCCCATACACTTCAGCAAGCAGATAACCCAATTAATTGAAAGGTTTTCGATAAAGTTATGAAAGGTTTGATAAGGCCGGCGAGGGGCAGAGGCAAAGCTAACGATGGAAACAAGAGTCAAGCATTTAATGAAATTAACTGCGGGTGTATTTCACAGCGGCTCTTTGTCTGAGCCCAATCGATCGTAGCTCACGGTTCCCAGTTCTCGATTCTCGATTCTCAGTTCTGAGTTCTGAGTTCTGAGTTCCCTGTTCTCGGTTCTATAATCAGCAAGGTGCGTGCCAGTCAATTACGGACTGAGTTCTTATCAAGCTGCGCCAATCATTAAGCGGACAGACATTTCTGGGGCCCTAACTCTCAAGCACAGTCGTTGAACTTCACTATCTCTCTGTCCCGCTCTCACTCTCTCTATTAGCCCTGTTTTGGCAGATGGTTAACCCTGAAACCAATGAAATGCCGAGCTGGCATCTTCTTTAGTTCATGCCTCACGTGGTCGTTGCATGCCGCAGACCTTCGGTATGGCAACGCCTCGTAAACAAATCGATCAAATTAGCTAAGTCTGGCAAGTTTTTGGAGCTTAACTCCAAGTATTCCCTTCGAATCAACCAAAAGCAGCAGCAACAACAACAACAACAATACCTGCTATAAGATAAGATAAAATACCAAACTGACAAAGTTTTTCGTTTAATTTATAGGAAACTGGCGCCTCCGCCCCACCCTCTTTTTCTCTCTTACTCTCTCTCTCTCTCTCTCTCTTTCTCTCTCTCTCTCTCTCTCCCTCTCTCTCCCTCTCTCTCTCTCTCCCTCTCTCCCTCTCCCTCCCTCCCTCTCTATCCCTCTCTCTTTCACTCATACTCTTTCTATCTCGCTGCTCTAGCGACTTTCACGTGTCTACAAGTTTAAAGTATTATTTATGGCATCTGAACTTTGCACTGGTCAAGTGGAGCGCCGGTTAACGATCGCCGAACCGCCGATGACTGTGACGCAATCTCCAGAATTTTTGGAAACCGATAACAATCGAAACGATCTTTGGACTGATACCACACTATCTAGATTTCTATGTAACCCTAATATAATATTTTTACTCAATTTCTTTCTATATTTATAATATATATATTCTTAAATATATCTAGAATTATGCATACTCTTCTAACTGTAGCTTGTATAGAAATCTATAGCTGTATCTGTACCTTTGGCTCTTTCTGTCTCTCTCTAGTTCTACATCCATCTTGATCTACATTACATATATTATCCTAACTATTAATGCATTTACCTGAACTATCGTATCCTTATTCGGATATCTATCCATATATCCCTAAGCAACATTCAGTTCATATAAAGCTCGCCGATATTCTATTCTATAGTAAGAGATCCGTAACATCTACTCTGACGGCTGCACTCACCGTTACCTTCACACGCTTATTACTGGCGACTGCTGTCGTTATCGCCTAGAGATCAACCTATTTGTCGAAGTGCTGCTCCTGAACTTCACCCACTGATCGGACTCGATCGAGCGGCAAATAAACAAATGAGTGAACGAGAGGGGAGAGACGAAAGGTGGGAGGAGCGCATGAATTCAAATAAATTGAAAAAAGAAGAAGGTTGGCATGAAAACCACAATTGTGGCGCCCGTGGCGGGGCACATAACATCAATCAAATATTAAATTACCAATAATTTAATTAAGTCCACAATATGCGGAGACAGCAGCAGAGTTCAAAATAAATGCCAATTCAATTTAAATGCCATTCGAGCAGCTTTCGAGATACGCGCGCGCCCGCCTTCAAACAATGGAAATTGATGGGCGCCGAAACAAACCATAAATCATATCGTTATATATATCCTACATATAACATATATGTGCACAAGATATACAAGACATAGCAAGAAATCAGCTGTTGCTGTACACTTACGTGCCAGTGAAGTATCCTCGGCTGTTACCCGGCCGTGCGCATTGATATGCAGCGCCCGATTGTTGTCGGTCTTCAGTGTTAAAATGTAATCCGTTTTCTTTGCACATGTTGTGGACACAAGAGCAAGCATTACCTGGAAAGTTAAGAGCAGGTGTTAGATATTGGGGTATACAGATACACTTATGCTAAAACTTTTCAAACTGTAGACCAGAAGTCTACAGAAGAAGGCGGAGTAAGTATTAGAGAATAGGGTATACCCAAATAGATAGGTACAGCAGCTTAAGCCCTAACTTTACAAACTCCAGCCTTTAATCCCGTCCATAAATTTCCATTAATACGCAAAGCTTTTTATTATGAGACCTGGAAAGCTGAACCTGCACCTGAGTCTAAGTCTGAGTCGAAGTTTGAGGCCGGAGACAGAAGACACGAAATGCCGCAAGGTTTTGCTTTTTATGGCTCGCAACGCTGCTCAACACTGGCTATTAAAGCGGCTTATATTTTGACCAGCTCTCAGCTAATTGGTTTTCCGAATGAACCATCGGCTAATCCTGCACATTGTAGCAACAACTCGGCTGTGGGTCGCAGTGAGCAGGCAGGCTTATCGAGAATACTCTTTAAACCTTAGGTTTACGATTATCATTATTTATACTATTATTAATATATATGTCAACATCTGTAGATAAGCCCACAGAGGAAATTAAAATGCTTATCGCGCAGCCATCGAAAGGTAAGTAAGACGCGAAGCATCAATCAAAGCAAGTGCCACCCCTCAATCAAATCAATCAGTTTAGCTGCTGTTGCCAACTCCGTTAACCAACACGTGTCTGTGCCGTGTCTGTCTGGCACTGTCACGTTCTTCTTTTTCATTCTCTACTCTTTTTTCGTTACTCAACTCTGACAGCATTTGCATAAATGGTTCCTGTGCGAGGGAGGGAAATATTGATAAAAAGTTGTTGATATCGCAATTTGTTTTAGAGCCCAAGACTTGCGCAGACAGCAAAACAAGACGTAACTGGATATATATACCTATACACATATATATTTACATACATTAACATAAGTGATATCTACAAAGAACTGTTGTACGGCTGTAATTTCGGATAAACTTCCTACACTTATACCGGTCTAGAAAACTTTCAAAGCTAATATTATATCGTATATAGAGTCCAAAATATGCGCAGTCAGCAAAACAAGTACTACAAACTGGATATATATATACACATATGTATTTACATAAATGATATCTATAACTCGTAGAGGGGGTTGCAGACGGCACTACAGCTAACGTTGCAAATAACGGCAGTTATTTTGGTCGAACAGCTAAAAATATTTCTATCAGAGGCTTATAGAGGACTTAGGCCCATGAATGATAGTCAACAATTAACCAATAAAAAAAATTGAAGAAGAATTGCGCAAAGGCACAAGCCAAAACGAATTGACCCAAGTCTAAGACAGTTGCCAACCCCCTGATAAACGACGCCTCTGAAAAGTGCCACTTGCCACTTTTTCGAGGGACTTGACGAAATTCCTGAACTTTATTTTTCAGCTGCCTTGTCAGACATTTCATCATACTTCAAGTTGACACAAAATCAAACAGTGTCAGTTTACTCCCCCTCCCCACCCCCCCCCCCCCCCTCTCGTACACCCCTATGGGGGCCTTCTGTTTGTACTACTCATAAAATTGTTTGGTTTCAGTTTTTCAGTTTTCAAAGTTTTTGTTGATGGGCTGCTTTAATGACGTGCGACCTTTTTCATAGTTCAATGACGTTTTAGCGTGTGCGCGAGTGTGTGTAAGCGTGTGTGTAAGCGTGTGTGTAATAATAATAATTATTATTTTTCTTACTATTTTTATTACTATGTTGCCCAGCTCTCAAGTGGCTGTGCCACAGAGCCCGACCAGACCCTGAGCCAATGGGCCGAAGCAGATCCGCAGACGTAGCCACTCCAATGTACACACAACGCCTCAGATATCAGACCCCAACCCCCCTTGTCCTCACCCCTTTCGTACCCCCTTCACTTGTGATTACACACTCGATCTTGTTATAATAATCAAACGGAAAGAAATACTACACATATTGATATATAAATATGGGGTTTTTTATGATAATTATTTCGAGTGCTGAAAACAATTGTCACAACAAATTTCAATTTTTTATTTTTTTTGTTTTTCAAAAAATAGCCAAAGATCTTAACATACATGTATATATATATCATGTATATCTTGGTTAATAGACTGCTGAGAGGCTTTAATTAATTTTGTTTTTCTTCTTTTTATTTTAATATTCGAATTGATAGAAAGATTTTACACGGGATCGTATCGTAAATCAATCGCAGCAATCTGATCTTTAATAAAATAATACGTACACGCCCATTATCAAGTAGAATCTGCGATAAAGTGCTAAAGTGCGAAGTCATATTGAGGTATTTGGCATTTAATTAAAGTACAAGTTCGATAGGAATTACTAGGAAAACAGGGGCACGACTGCAGAGTACCCTGTTAACCGTGGAATTGAATTAGCTGTTGCACTTATTTATCTGATGAACATATTTAAATTGCTTTCCTTTAAATTCTAACTAAACTCTTATACCTTTATACTGTTATATCAACTGTTATAGCTGCAAATGTTCTGCCATTATCAAAACTGTTATATTTGCGGATTAAATTCGCTTTTTTACTTACATTCAGTATAAAAATAATCCTGACATTGAGCAGCATGAACTGTAGTAACCTGCAATATAGGGAAACATATGATGAATATCATTAAGATAGGATGAGATTCGACTTACGATAACTACTATAAATAAAGTGTTATACGCTAAACAGAATTAACATAAATCATACAGATTATTAATGATTATTATTTATTTTTATTGATTTGTTTTGTATTGTTTTTAGCTTTGTTTTTATCGCGATGAGCACAACTTCCGTCTCGGGGCTGGGATTGGGAAGCTGCAAGCATCAATTAAGTCATTTCATTTGATTGCCCGATCGTGAGCTCTTTAAACAAAAGCGTCAATATTATTGAAAGCCAAAAATATGAACTGCTACCTTTCAGTAGTATTCACGAGTAGTATTCATGAATATAAGAGTTGCTCAGGCTCAATGTCAATGGTTATGGAAAAAGCCAAGAAAACGTTTCATTTTTTCTTTTTTGTTTGTTGTATTTGTCGTGGCTATCGATTGGATCTTATATATATGTATATATATATATATATATATATATAGATATACCATACTTATATTTTTAGTGCATATATTTTGTTTCAGGCGTCGCTCACTAATCCCCTTTGGCAGAGGCAGAGGCAGAGGCAGAGGCAAAAGGTCATTGATTTCAGCTTAGAGAGCTGTCCAGAACCAAGGAACCATTCCTCGAGAGGGTAGTTTCTTTAGACGAAGGTCTCTTGTTCTCGGTTCTTGGTTCTTGTTCCTATTCTTATTCATTTGTTTTTTGTTTTTTTTTTTTGCCTCTTTTGAAAAGTGAAAATCGCGCACAAGCCGCAATGGCAACAAAAGCGACTCGAAAGTGCACGAGAAATCAATAGAAGGGACCCTCGAATAACCTGAGTAAAGGCCCAAACTCAAGTCCCGGGCCAGAGGCCAGAGGCCAGTGCCATGTGCAAATTACTGTGCCCAATTCACAGTAGGCAGTCCCCAAATAAACTATACGACACACCATATGTATGTGTACACATGTATGTATGTACATATATTGAAAATTTGAATCAAATGCCTTTTGGCTTTTTACGTGTGAGTCTTGTTCGATTTTTATCATCATTTTTCAATTTCACAGCAGACAATAAAAAAATCCAAAAAAAAAAGTTCATTTGAAATAAAATAAGCAAATGCTTGATTGAGAATCGTTTCAAACATTTCTCGAAGCTCATTGATGGGGCGGGTGATTTGATTCCGAGACCTATTTCGCTTAGCCAAGCAATTAAATGAGCTCTGTTTATGTTTTATTTTTTTATTAATATTTTTTATGTATTTCCTCCATTTATTTTTTTAGTTGAATTTTTGTTAAGCTTGCATTCGATTTCATTTGGATTTCGGCAACTCAGATTTCAATGAACTGCAGCTGAGTTGCGAATTTAGTAGAGAAAATGGAATAGCGCTCTTTTTTCTGATTATGCGGAGAAATCGAAAACTAGGCGGAGCCCAAAAGATCTTCAGAGTAAGATTTAGGATTAAGATGATAGTTGAGTAGCGCAGCTTGCGCTTAATTGCTTAAATATATATTTATTAAGTTAAGGACTAAAGCAATGGGCTTAAATGAGCTTTGAGCTTTAAGCTTTCATTTATGCTCTTATATTAAGCTATCTGATGAAGAATGATCTACAGCATTAGCTTTACTAACTGTTATACTCGATGGCTTAACTCCTTTATACACTTAAAAAGCTCATTAAAACTTTTTGGTGCTTTAGAAATTGTATGTCTTTAATTTACTATAAACTTAAGTTTAATTTAATCCTTGATTCGACTTAAAGCCTTTTTAGCTTCAAAAGTGGTTCTGATGTGAAGCGCAACTGCCGACTTTGCATTAATACAGACCTCAAGCTAACTGCATCTGATGTTTGGCTAACCGTTTGGCTTATCAACCCTACAGCCGCAATTGTTGGCGAATTGAAGCCCAAATGGAACCCCAGAGGCAGCTTTTCTTATACATAAAAGCTCAGTTACCGCCGGATTGTGACCCGTAGCTAAGGCATAGTTATTTTCACTCCTATAATACTGTTGTTGTTCTTGTTGTTGTTGTTGTTGTTGTTGTTGTTGTACGCACATTGTATTCTTCTTCATTGTTGACTGTCTCTATGCCACATTTCTCATGTATGTAATTTGATATTAGTTCTTTCTATGGCCGTCTGTGCTTTACTTTTGTTTCCCCCTACAATGCGGCTCATAATTACCTTTTTGGTATGCAGACAGAAGCGCAGAGCAGACGCCCAAATGAACTTGAGTAAAGTTTTTCGTACGTTTCGGATCTTCGGAGCCTTTTGGCCGGCTACTCGGTGAGTGGATCTGACGCAATAGACGTCGTTCCCATTGCCATGCGCTATGCATATTGAATAGTTTTTACTTCTGTTTGTATTTTCCTTTCATTTCATTTTGGCGGGGGGGAAATTTCAATTGCTTGACTACCTCACATATATTTCAGCTATTTTATAAGTTTTTACGGCAGCTGAGGAATTTGGAAACGTGCCTGCATGCCAAGGAGGACCACCCGAAAAGTTGCAGCTGTGAGACGAGCTTTCACACAGACAGGCCGCACGCATAGGACACAGCTTAAATGGCAGGCGAAGCTTTCAAAAGCTCACCAATACAGTGACAGCCGATTCGAAAGGCAGCTTCAGATAAGCACGAGTTGTCTGGCATGTGGAGTCTTTCAGCTACTTGGACACACTTGAGCCGCCTACGTCACAGGCAATCTAATCGCGGACACGGACTCTCCGCTAGCCGTAATTAGTTCGCATTTATACGGAATGCAGATCAAAATGACAGCACAGAAAATGCCAAGCGCCAAAAAAAGAACTGATCGACTGGCCAGATTAAATGCTAAACGCAACTTGTCAACTCTAGTCACTTGCTTGAAATCTGATTTAAATAGTCTTAGCGGTTTTTTTATAGTTGGCCAACTCGTTTGTCGTTTGATTTGCCTTTTGGCCAACACGTGTCACACGTTTTCCGACTGGATGCAAACTTGTTGCTGCCTATCGAAAAGTAAAACAAAAACACTTCAGGCTAAAAAGCTGGCTACTTAGGCGTGCGAGGAATTCGCGGTTGATTAGATTAACCCTTGAGCAGACGTCCAATTGCGAGCGGGTCAAGATTCACGATAGCCAACAATGAAGGCTGATAAGCAGGAGGACGAATTTGTCAGGACTATTTGCCAAGAGAAAGATTTGCTAACTTAAGTGCTATTCACAGCCTGATTGCTGGCACGTGCATTAGCTCTATCTCTCTTCTCGTCTCTCCTTCTCTCTTTCTCACTTTCTTTTGGCCTGTTCAGCTGTCCCATCAATCATGTAATCGCTTAATAACAATTACAGCAGCTAAACCCACTTTCCTACCCTCTGCCACGTGCTTGCTCCTTCTCTTTTGTGGCCAAGTGTGAAATTTCGAGCTGTCAATTGTGCGTATGACAAGCACGATGGTCACCCTAATACACTGATACCCCTGCTGCAACAACCTCCTACCCTGCCGCCTATGGGCTTTGCTGCACTTAATGCAATTTTTCGTTTACTTTTCTTTTAGGGGTTGCTCCGTAACTTTACGTTATTTAATACCCTGCTGCAACATCCACCTTGCGCTTTTTTTGTTGTCCTCAGTCAACCCCCAACCCCGATATCCTGTTCCCTAACTGCCGGCTGCAATTGCAACTCTTGCTCTTGTTGTTGTTGCTCTTGTTGCTGTTGTTGTTGTTGCTGTTGTCGGGTTAGGGGCGTGCGCTTTAATGAAGTTCCAAAGGGAAACTTTTTGCTGGGTTTACTGACTTTGACAGTTTCCAGCTTGTGGATTCGTTTTTTTCTTTGTTCTTTTGCTGTGCGGCATATGAAAATATTTTTATATCATTTATATCATGAGGTTGACAACACTATTAAATATGTGTCTAAAAAGTAAGTTATGACAAGTAATGTTAAAAAAAAAAAAACATAAACAGAAAGAGGAAATTTATATATTTCGTATTACTGTTGCTTTTTATTATTTTAAAAATGATCTTAACCCCGCACAAACTGATAGAACCTTTGCTCAAATGCTATTTCTATTTATTTTTCAGGAATACCCCTATCAAAAGCTAACATACTATTTGCATACACTGTAGAACACACGTGAACTCAAAGCTTGACCGATTATATAGCCACAAATAGAAATACAGTTATAACCCTTAGATACTTGAACTTGTGGCAACAGCAAAAAACGCCCCAAATATCAAACCGCAATTCAAGTTAGCTATAGAGCAACAACATCAATGAGAAGAAGAAGAAGAACAACAACAGTCGAGTGAGAAGTTCAGTGTACTCCAGCGATAAGCTAATGTTGTTGCTTGTCTACGAGTATCTGCGAGTGCGAGTGTCATGTATCTATATAGATTCATAGATACGCATCTATCTATATATGTATCTACAGATAACTATGCATCTATGTATGTATTTGTCTATACTATGTCGATGTCTCTATGTATATATGTATCTATCTACCTTTGTATGTATATGTATATATGCATCTTAGTATCTAATTATCTAGCCGCACTTTGCAAGGGATATAGAGATAGAGATTCGACACGGAGTTGGGAGTTGGATGATGAGAGCTGTCAGTGCCTAAGCCGGTGTCGTGCCGGAACACAAATCGCAGCTCATTAGCGATACCCCTTCTGGAATGTATCTCGGTCTGTTGCTGCATAATTCTTAAATAGGCGTGAAAATAACACGGCGACAATTGCGCAGAGCAAGAGGAGAGTTTGAGAAGAGAGAGAGAGAGAGAGAGAGAGAGAAGACAGAGAGAGATGGCTTGCAATGCTTGTATCTAATGCGATTTTCGTAAGGGTTCAGGGTGTGGGACAGCTGCTGGGCTGATAAGCCGCTTTTCGTACTTCTGTTTTTTTTTTTTATTTTGTTGTTTTTGGTGTTTTTCACAGAACGGGCCGCGGGCTGTGCAACTGGGCTGATAAGCCATATAGCTGGAGACTACTTAAGTGGCAGCAGCGTCCAAAACCAAATAAATTTTGTTGTGCTAGGCAGTCGCAACTTTCCCGAAGTGTCAATATTGGCCAGACAGAGAGTGCCAGACCATGGGCGTGGCAGCGGAGGGGGCGGAGTTGCAGACGCAGACAAGTCCAAGGCAAACACTTGGCCAAGTGCATTCAATGGGCACACAAAATCTCTCGATTGAAATATGAAATGTGGCTCAATTCAAACACCCAGCGGAAAAATATCTGCTACCAAATACAGTTGGTTAAGCAGTGGAAATTAAAGTGCTGTCTGGCTAATAGACTATAGCCCAATGAAATTATATAAATTGATAAAGAATACCTTTCTCCCCTTATAATATGACATAATTTGATATATATACAAAGGGCTTGCGAGTCTTCCAACTTATATAATTAAGTAATTAAGCTTAAGTAAGGTATTTGTTTTTATTTCCTTTTTTTATCTGTGATATTATAAAGAATTGCCGCTAGCTTTAAAAGCTTGTAACTTTCTAATTTTCTCCCAAAAATTGTTACCTATTGATTTGGTTAGCGTTGATTTTGCAATGCAGCTCAAACTGTCCGTTGCTGCACCTGTGTGTATGTGTGTGTGTGCGTGTGTGTGTATGTGTGTATGTGTGTATTAAGTGGGTGTGTTTGTTGTTATACACGACAGAAGAGACAACAACAACAACGCGTTGCACATTGTAGGTCAGGTGCAACGGCGATCAAGCACCTGTTGACCAAGAGAGCGAGAGAGCGAGAGACCGAGAGAGCTGGTGGGGCAGGGATGGGAGTAAAGGGGAAGGTGGAGGGGGTGAAGAGTTGACTCTTAGCCCTCGACTTGGTAATTTGTAATGCAAATATTTGCATAAATTGAAAAATTGTACAACCACGTATTCGACTTTAACATGATTTATCTGCCTCTGCGTGCCCAATTTGCCTCTCGCTCTGGCAGTGCACTGCAGCTGCTGTCCCTTTCGCACAGCTAAAATATTTCAATTGTTTTATAATAGCAGCGCATAAAAAGAAAGCGCAGCAGCGTAGTAAAAATATAAATAAATAAAACAAAAACAAAAACAAACAAACGTGTAACGTAGTAAATTGTAATCCCCAACTAGGCGATAAGTACTCTATAGCGAATCTGGCATAGACATAACCGTATACATATATAGCAATATATATATTTATATAAATAATGGGCAGTATAAAGTTTCAGCCAAAATGAACAACAAGCAAACTCGAGGGCCGTGACTTTATTTCTTAACAAAAATATGAAACAAAACCAAAATACATGAACAAGTGCTTTTTTGGCTCTTTTGTTATTATTATTATTTTATATTTGTTTTATTGTTGTTTTTAGTTGCATGCGAAGCTTTTAGTAAGTATCGTATGTGTAGTATATGGCGCATATATTGAACGTGTTGTCGATAAGATAAAAAACAGCGTCGCACTTGTCGTAGCGGCTATCTAGACCCTCCCTAGACCCTCCCTGAAACCTCCCTATACTCTCCCTAGACCCTCATTAAACCCTCCGTATTACACGAATTGAAATTGCGTTGAATAATATTTAGGGCCACAAATCCCTAATCTGCCTTAAAGAATTTGTTTTTAATGTTTGTTAAGCAGCCCGAAAGATCGAATAGAAGAGAAATACATATAACACACAGAATAAAATATATACATATACAATAAATAATAAAGGCAATACAAAATATACATATACAATTCACATACTCTCTATCACTATTCGAGACAAACTCAAGTATTAGAGAGGCATAACAAATGCCCAGTCATGGCTGCGTTTATGAGCGCGATTTAAAACGCGCGCGCTTATTTATAAGGCTTGAGTCACAGCTGCAGCTAGAGTCATCCATATGCTAATATATATGTATGTATATATATATATATATTCTATATGCTCTATATATGAGAAGCATCATGCGTTCATCATGAAACGTGACTTTTTTGCTTCGGCTAGACTGCGTCACGGCTTTAGCTGGAATCTAGTGCACGGCCCCCCTTCAGGCCCACGCCTCTGCTTGCGCTCCTGGCCAGCCTCACCTACCTGGTGATGCCTGCAACATATATCAAAATATCATCTACATATATATGGGCAACAACAACAATAAGAAGAGAACCGTTTTCTCTTCTGAATTTGTGCAGCTTTTCTCCACCCGCGCGTAACCTAATTATAAAAACTTCAACTGACATTTTTAAACCATTTTTTTGCTTATTAATGCCGCCCGCTATGTTATGTATTTATATATATAAAGTTATGTATATGTGTGTATTTTTTAAGTGGATCGTCGAATCGTGTGTAGAAAGTTGGCGACAGGTAGTTTTGCTTTTCGCTTAAAGTACGTTTGAACCCGTCACATTTGATACACGACACGTTTAACAGTTAACTGCCACACAAAAAAAAAATAAAAATTAAAAAAAAAAAACAAAAAAACAAAAAAAAACAAAACAAAACCCCAGTCTAGAGAATGCAAACGCCTATCAATGGGTAATTGAACTAGCTCTGGAACGTAGAGCATCTGTGCTACATCATAGAACTCAGCGACAGATATTGCATAACTGCAAACTGGGAACTGGAAAGGGAGCTATAAATAGCAGAAGTTACGTTTACGTTACTTAAGCTTAAGATTACGTTAGCTTAACCTTAGTTAAGTTTAAGTGCTTCATTTTATAAACCATATGCATTAAACATCTGAATTTGTAAAAAATATTTAAAATTTCAATTTGAGTTAATTTTTATTTTATTTATTACAAATTTTTATTTGTTTTACTATATTTTAGCATTTTTCTAATACTTTAGGTATGTTTTTTCCTTGGAATATTAATTTTGTAGCTATGTAATATTTATGTTTATTTTTTATGGTATATTTTTTAGTTTTGTACGTCAGTTTAAATAATTATCGAATTGGCATTAGTGATTTAAATTGTTGTTGCAGTTGCAGTTGCAGTTGTTGCTGCACTTGATGTTGTTGTTTAGCAAACCCTCGACTCAGTTGTTGATGCGTTAAAGCCAAACACTGAAAGCCGCACCCTCAAAGCTTTTAGCTAATCGCCACATCATTGACAAATTGACTGACAAACTGATAAACTAACTAATTGACAAATTGACTAACTGACAAGCTAACCAACTGACAAATTGACAAACGGAATAGTCAAGAAGTTGTCCCAGGTCCCGAATGAAACTCACTAGAAGCCCATTTTGTAGCTCTTTAACAACAGTTACTATAACAAAGATTACTGTTGATAGTGTGCGTGCGTGTGAGTGTGTGTTTATAGATTGCATTAATCAAAGCTGCAGAAATATGTGCCGAGTCATAAAAGTATTTGCTTTGGCTACCTTTTTTCCATGCGTATCTATCGGATCGTAAATCTCAATAAACCAAATATCAGCTGCAAAGAGTTCCATGTGACTAGATGAAAAACAAGGGATAGTACAGGCTGAAGTTATTTTAGATTCCAGAGGCCTAGAAATCTTCAGGCATGATTGAATAAAATACTATAGCCAATAAAGTTTTCCATAAGCACATGTGTATAGCCAATTAGTATAAGTATAAGTATGTACATATATACTAATTGTTATAGGCTAATTGGTATATAGTATTTATTAATACTACCATTAGTAGTATTAATTATTTTGATGAAACCTACTTAATAATAAATTTGCAGTATTTATAGTATTCAATTTTATATATATATAGTATACACAATAAATCTCTCACTTTTATAGTCTTCTTTTCAAAGACTCATTTGCTTAAGAGCTCATAAAACTTTAATCTTTTTACTATACAGATTTAACGATTATGAAAGGTACTCCAAGATCTTGTTATTGGTAAATGTGTGCAATTTGATATAGTTAAGACCATACAGTTAGTTAAGAAAACAAATATTGCTCAAGTTCTAACAGAAAATCTTTATAAATCACAATTTCATAATTCTCAAAACTTTTAAATACATATTGTGATCTATTCAGGTAAATACTGAATACTGAGTCATATGCCATAATAGAAAAGTCTCATAATGTGCGACTATCTCAAGTATCTCTCAGAGATCTTAACTTTCAGACTGTTTGAG
This sequence comes from Drosophila pseudotalamancana, assembly GCA_037075185.1. Taxonomy (NCBI): domain Eukaryota; kingdom Metazoa; phylum Arthropoda; class Insecta; order Diptera; family Drosophilidae; genus Drosophila; species Drosophila pseudotalamancana. Next base: position 1,094,735 of record JBAMCK010000001.1, on the reverse strand, counting down.
AATTTGCCACCGCGTTGAGCGTTGATCCACATTCCAGATTAAAGTGCTATAAAAAGCGACGCTTATCAAAAAACTGAAATACTTTGGGTTATTGTCTCGCATTTACAACTGTTCTTTAAGAATGTATGTGTATGTGTATGCGTGTGTCTCATTTTTTATCTGTGTGCTTTTCCGTTTAATTAATAAACGAAATAAACCTGCGACTCGAAACTTAAATCAAATATTGTCTATTTTTACGAAATGCGCGCTTATCAAACACCCAACCCCCAAATATATATAAATGGGGGCGTGACACTGTGCTGCCGCTGCATTTGTCGCCTGTGCATGTTTATTTTTGGTTCGGGTTATTCCGAAATTTGGAAATTCTTGAAATATTGCTGTGATTAATCGAAACGTTTTCGTGGCGTTTTTTGTCGCTAGCGACGCGGCGGCTGCGACTGCAATTGATTTAAAGCCCAGGTAAATGTCCTCCGATCAGGACACGCCACAAGAGCGCGAAGCACGAAGCTGACGACCCTTTGCAGCGAACTTCTTTTCGCTTTTTCAAAAAGGGGTTGTACACACACACACGCATACACTTATTGAGAATGGGTTGAATCCTGGCGTTTTGCATGTGTTGGTGCCATAACAAGTTATGAATCGCAATTATTGCCACGTTTGTTGTTTTTTTCTCTCTCTCTTTGCATTTTGGTTCACGTTTTTTTCTTCACATTTCTCGTTTGAAACAAATAATTGTGCTTTTTTAATGTGTGTTTGAAAATTGTTTTTTAAGTGAAATTACTTGCCGCATGATAAATGTGCATGTGTGCAACTGCAACTGCAACTGTGTGCGTGTGTGTCTGAAACGGATATATTTACTTATAAATATAGCCAAAAGGGACTCCACACACAGGTCATGAATATCGCATTTGTATTTCCTTTTTGTATGCCAAATGCCGTGTTTTTTTTTTTTAATTTTGTTTTTTTCTGTGTTCTGAATGTGGCGTGTTTTTTACTGATGCTTCTTCTTCTTTGTTTATGCACGTGGTTTGCCTTGGGGTAATTATTGTTGGCTTTAAGCAGCGAATGCCTCGAGCTAGCTGTTTAAATTGTATCTTTAATACAAAGGGAAATTCTAGATCTTTGGCTTAACAAAATGTTATTTCTTTTGTTTTTGTTTCAATTTTTGCCTAATTTGAAATTGAAAAATAAAGTATTTCAAAGGTCAACTTAAAGCTTTATTTAAGAATAGTTTAATGCTAATTTGAAACATTATTCAAAATATTTAACTAACTAACTTTTTATATTGCATGTAAATTTTCATCAACAAACATAGTTTATATCTTAGAGATATTTTGTAATTTCATTATTCTTAATAAGAATTCCATAAAAGTTTATCGAATGAATTCTTATATTTTTAGTAACTCTTATCTAGATAACTTTAATTTGCGAATTCCCAGAATTCGTTTTATATTATATCATAAAGTCTTCAAGGGAATCAGTTGTGCGCCACATTCAAATGAAATAGTTTAAGTACAAATAGGTAACTCTGCAATACAGGTAAACATACTTTTTCTGTATTACGTTCCATTTAGTTATCAGTTCAGTAATTAGTTTCTTTTATATATGACTTAATTCATTGTAAGTGCGATCGTAATCGTTCGCATTGTGCAATTAGTGTTAACAGTAAAGGGGTAAGGGGGCGTGTCATGAACTTACATTGTATATTTCTGGCCGCATTGTAGCCCCCAAATTTAAGGGTATAAATTATAATCCAACATCGATTTGTGCGCTTTCGAACATTGACGTAAAGTTGCGACGTATCAAAAAATCCAAACGCGAATCAAAAGCAGTTTATGTGTTGTAGGTGTGTAAAAAACATATATATAATATATAGTATATTGTATATATGTGTGTGTGTTTAATTATTTTGCATGCAATTTGTGCCGCGTTAACATAAAAAATTACACAGCGAAAAAAATGCAACAAAAGCCGAATTAAAATTTTTTTTGTTTTTGTAACTTTTTACAGCACTTTTTGTGTACAAATTATTTGTGTTGTTGTTGCTGTTGTTGTTGTTGTATAGATTATTAAACGAAAAATATGTTTTCTGTTGTTGCAATAAATTTATATATATTGGTTTATTAATAATTTCTTATATATTTATTTATGTATTGCACTTTTTTAAATATGTTATTCGATTTTTATTTGGGACAAATAATTTTAATTTTCTTTTGGCACTGGGGCATTATTTTTGAATCATTTTCATTATGTTTTGTTTAAACTGGTTGGGTTTAATAATTTATACATATATCTTTGTATAAGTCGATTTTTAAAACAAAATCAGTTATTTTAAACGAAACTTTTGGCGTATTTCTCATTTACTTTTCACTTTCATTTTCATATTTTTTAAAATCGAACTTGCATTTTCTTTCGGGCATTTCGAAAAAATGTGTTGTAAGTTTTTTTTATATATTTGTATTTATATTTTCATTTTCTCTTACGTCCGGCTTTATTTCGAAATTCAATTTCAAATTCAATTTAACGCATTTGTTGTGTTTCGGTTGTGTGTGTGTGTGTGTGTGCTTGTTGTTTGATACTCTGTACTTCGTGTTTTCTTGCTTTTCTTATATTTTGTTGGCTTGTTATCCGCTCTGTTCCCGGCAGCGATCTTGAACCGACGAAAGGTACACACAAACTCAGATACAGATACAAAATGTGCTCCGGCTGTAGCTATCCAATGGCTGTAAGCGCGGCAGAGCACTGTTAACTAATCGCATGGCGCTGTTAATGTTAACTCAAAATGGCAGCGAACACGCTCGCTGCCGGTTCGATGTTGTGACTGATAACAGCCGCTGTTAAGCGTGTGTGTGCAGGGGAATTCGAGAATAGCTTTGAGCGTATAATAAAAACGCCATTTGAAAGGTGCAAATGGAATCAAAAACACATGCCAATTTGTACTACTAACAATCTAAGTAACCCACAAAACAACAAAATAACAAAATAACAAAATAACAAAACAACAATAGAACAAACCGCACAGCTAATCGGCACTTTTTAACTAGTTTTAGTTATGACCAACTATTGCACAATATACATATATTGAGCAAGGTCCAGTTGATCGATTACCCCTCTTGTTTTATTGATCAGTTGCTGTAAATCGAATTGTGAGCCTTGTTGCCAACGAGTTGCGATTACATATGCTTATCGAGAGACGCACCTAAACGGCTTTTAAATCTAATCAAGCCGCCGTCAGACAACGATTACAAGAATACTTTTCACAATTCACGAGGTATTCAACTGCACTATGTAATGAGATCTTCTCCCTCACCTGAGGGAACCTTCAAAGTTCAACGCAATTAGTCGAAATAGTTGCTGATAAGCGGAGCTCGTGCTCAGCTGTCATCGGCTATCAGCATCCGAACAATCTGTCAAGTGGAGGTGTAGAACCCCGGAAAAAAACAGAAATTCCAAAATTTTATTTATTGGACTTTGCCCGTGTCTCAATTTCCAATTAACTTTAGGTAGATATCGCACACATTTTCACAGTTTTTTGTCCATGAAATGACGCCTCGATAGGCAGCCAAACAAATCAGTTCAATTAAAAAACAAAAACCATTTCACATCAATGAAATTTTTTCGATAGTGTCTTCAGGGAATTCGGTAGCTCCCCTTATCAAAAACAGCTTTTATTTTTTTCCTGTTTTTTCAGCTATTTTGTTTACGCAAAACTGTGTCAAATGTCGCTGACTCACAATCAGAAAGCATATCGAAATGCAAATTGAATGGAACCATTTACTGAATTGTTTGATAAAGCGAAATATAGCGCATATTTCGAACTTTAAGTTGATAAAAACTATTTACAGCGCATTTGAATTTAAAAACTACACCCGTTAGGTGTTTCAACAGCGCGCTGTTAGCATAGAGCGCAGCAAACATGTTGCGTCTGTTCTGTTGCGTTCGAACAATATTATCAAGCAGTGCAAAAGAAGCAGTGCAGTGCAGTGCTGCACTGCGCGCCATTTCAAATAATTTAAAGAAAATTATAAAAAATTAATTATAAATGTACAAAACCTAATTGTAATACTTTTGAAAAAAAAAAAACTTTTAATAAAAATACAAATACAAATTTTTTAAAGATCATTAAATTTGTGTGTTTATACTGTTATGTTAATATTGGACTAATTGTTAAGTCTTCGGTCAATTGGCTTCCTTAATATGAAAATAACTTGGAAATCAAGTTTTCGTTGCTTGTAATTTGTTCTAGAGCAATGCATTGGTATAATAGATACGCATATATTTATATATATATGTATATATATGTATATATATATATGTATATATATATATATATAAATATATGCGTATCTATTATACCAATGCATTGCTCTGTATATATATATAGGTTGTGGGTGCGTTTTACTTGGCAGTTCGCTGAAAAGTAACTCAAAGATAGATTAGGCACCCGCTAATTGAGATTTATGCGGGGCTGTCGCGTTCGTAGTGCTAACTATGTCCGAAATTTTAAAAGGAAGTGACGAAATAATTAACAACTAAATATGACAGTGATAAATTAAATGTCCGAGCACTTAAAACATAAAACATAAAACCGATTGAAAAAAACATTCCATTGATTAAACCAATTATTCAAATCAAAATGAGATAAAGACGCAGAACAAAACTTACGAAATAGATAAAACAAAATGCGACTTAAATAAATTTATATATTTTTTTTATTTTCGAGTAATTAATTAATAACAATTGCTAACTTGATTTTCGATAATTCTGCTTCAACAACAAATTCAATTTGTTTCTTTTCAGTAGTCTAAAAAACACTGAAAAAAATAAATAAATGAAAAATAAATTATAATTTGATTATATTATTGCGTAAATAATAAATATAATTGCATAAGTTAACATTTTAAAGTATTTTAATTTCCCTTAAAAACACTTGTAGTCGTAGGACTTACTATAATTAATATATATATCTTAAGTATATTTTATTTATTTATAATTCCGTTTATTTTTTAAGATTTTTGCTAAAAGTTTAATATAAATTTTTATAGATATATTTTTATTATCATTTCAGCCAACTTTGCGCTTCTACTTCAGGGTAAATATTTGGCTCTTGGCTCGATTTCAAATTGTAACATAACACGCAATTTGCAAATTACCCTCCGAACATTTCAAATGTCCCAAAAAATCCATAAAAAATAAAAAATTAAACATAATTCCCAACAAAAACTCCCATCGAAAATTCAACCGCAAAATTTTGGCCAATCGAATTTTTGCCACACACAGAATCCCACTCCTACCTTTCGCCTTAGTTACATATTTTTATAGTTGTGTATATGCGTGTGTGTGTGTGTGTGTGTGTGTGTATGCATGTGTAGTTGTGTTTGTTGTCCCTTTGGCAAACGCAGCAGGAGTCGCATCCAGGGGCTGGCGCCACGTCGCGTCCTCCTTGGTTGAGAAATTTAGATGTTTCGCTAGAGACAAAAACGTGTCAAATGCAACTGGCAAAGAACAATAGAAAAACAATAATAACAAAACGAGGAAGAAAAAGAAGTGGAATAAGTTTAACTATTTATTAGCTCGTTGGCAACTCAGGTGCGACAAGTTAATTTTCACTTCTTGCACTTTATTTCTTTTCCATGTACCACTCGGTGGGTCTTCAACTGATTTATGAGTGTGCGTGTGTATTGGTGTGTGTATGTGTGTGGTTGTCCTTTGACTCTAGTGCATCATATCTGATGCAAATGTGTCACATTCACGACAATCGCAACAGCGCGAAACACTTAAAAAAAAGAAACCCCAAAAACTAAACCAAAGCTGAACGAAAATCCAAAAAAAAAACCCTGAGAAATATTTTAATTAAAATTCAGTGCCCCCAAAAAGTGAAAAATAAAAAAAATTACCAAAACCTGCCTTGGGCCAGGCTGCCAGGCTGGCAGGCAGGCAGGCAGGATAAGCCGCACTGTTCCAGAGTCGGACGTATCCGCGCCTGATCTCAACTGATAAACGCGAAAACCAACAAAAAACAGCACACATAATAAAAAGAGGCTCAAGATTGTGAACTCCAATGCGACTAGCGAACACCCTTAAATAACAAATTATAAATGAGAATTACTATTATGTTCTTCAGTCAGTCTTAACTTTTTTCAGTCCGCTCGCTTAACTATTCTGAAATTAATTTATAATTAGTGTTCGATTCTTATTGGAGGAAATGGACTTGAAAGCAAGTAATTGTTATCGAAATATCAAGTACTTAAACTGTCAACGAACTGTTTTATTATTATTCTTTATTATGTTATGGTTTAGTAAGTATCTATCCTCATCATCCTCCTGTATTAAATGTTATCTTCTGCTAAGACAATAAAGGAATTTATAACGCATTTATAAGTCGAACTTGAATCTCAACTTTTATACATACATAGATTGCAATATCGTAATAGCATCTATTTATATCTTTTCTCTACGCCCCGCGTGAACTCTTTTTCTTTATTCTATTCTACATCTCCTATCTTATACAAATGTGATTATATTAAACAGAAAATCAATTCGAGTAATCTTAACCACACATTACAAACTGAATGGCGAAATCAATATAGCCCCATTGGTAGGGTGCACAAGGCAAAGGCAGCTCTAAAGGCGAGCCGCAGCAGAGGTGGGCGTTGGCCAAAGAGGAACAGCGCAAACACAAAATGTGGAGATGAGAGGCTGTTCCAAGGAACTGCGCGAATCGTCGGAGACTCCACTGGATGCAATGGGTTTTCAACGCGGATGGTGTCGCAGATCTCTCAGTCCAGTTCTTCAGCTCTTTGTGATCAATCGATGGTTTAAGACGTGGCCAAAATTTACCGCTGCGGCTATCGCACGCATCTTTTTCCAGTTACACACTTTTTTATTTGTTTCGCTGATCGTGAGCCGCAAATTCAATTAAACAAACAATGCGCAATGAACGATCACAAAGTTTTGGGTAACCATTCACCTAATTAAGATCCGCCCCTATGGAAAAAGAGTCAGAGAAAGAGAGAGAGTAGGAAGGAGGGACTTTACAGTTGCCAACTGTCATTTCCGACAGTTGGCTTTTCCCCTAATGGAAATGTTAGGACAGTTGACAACCCTGGCCAGCTCCTCACTCCTTACTTATTAATTTATGCGCTGCGGCCCATTGGGCATTTGTTTAGCTATTCTTTTGATCTTGATCGCGATCATCACCATAATGAAAACCCACTTCTGTTAACATAAATGTTTTAACGAGTCGGGGCGCAAAATGAATAAAAAGACGAGGGTTGTAATAGGAGCTAAGAGGATCTCGTAAAGCTTGACAGCTCGAAATGTCATTGAAAAAAAATATATTTGTGGATGATATTTATCGCATGCTTACATATTACAGGGTAAACAGAACACAACAAACATTTTTAATTGTACAAATAATTTTAATACTATTCAAAACTTTTTGTTTGTATATATAATCTATAAGAGTACTAACAAAAAGTTTTACCGTTTGAAAATCGAACGGAAATTGAAATCTACTAAAATGGCGGATAGCAAGAGATTTGCAGGAATATGTTAAAAAACAAAGATTCGCCTTATCTACCCAGGATATTCTACAATATATGTTTAAAATTTTAAATCTGTAGCTTTTATAGTTTCGGAGACGTATTTAAACAGGCAGGCCGGTAGATTAATTAAACTCATTTATCAAATTCAAATTTAATTTGTTATAATTCGGCTAAATACAGTCAGATTTTGAAAATGTATACCATTTCAGACTTGGAAAATTAATAGAATAAAATAGAATCATAAAAATCGATTCTAAAACCAAGTCGTTTTTGGAAAAATATTAGAGCCTACGCCTTTTTTAATATTAATAAATACTGTATGATAATAAATACTATGAGCTCAAAAAGATGTAAATTTAAATTAAAAAACAAAATAATTAGAACAAAATATATAATTTTTTTTGGCTTGAAAATAATTAAATCTTTATTATTCAATAAAAATACTACTTCTATATACATATATAAAGATATTCGCAAGATATTCGATTGCCTACTTTTAGAGTGTTTGAAATATATTTGAGAAACAAATAAAAAACAGCAATAAGAATTATAGGTAGTTTCTTTAAGAAAGTTGGGATTTAAAACGGAAACAAGCTTCTAGGAATCACTTTTATGACATGTTTAGCTTATTATCCTAAAGAACTTTAAAATGATTCTATCTATGAATAACATTACTATTGCAGATCTTAACTATTCCCTTAGAGTTTTCTATTTCAAATATCCAGGATTTCGGGTGTTAAATACTACTTTAAAATAATATATAATACAGAAACTTTAGTAAAATATACTGCTAAATATGTTTATGTGTGCAACCAATACTCCCATTATGAATGAAATGCAAATAATTATAGGGTATATAACTATTTGTCCAACAATCGCAGACTCCTCCATAGAGTCCGTAGTGTAGAAGCCGCTCATCAATTAGAGGGGTATGTGGAAACACATTAACCCCTTTGGCCCTGGCCTTAACCCTTGAGCCCTTGCCGTTAATTTGCAGCTCAAATAAGGCGTCTGGCTGCTGAAATTCACACTCATTGAAGGCAATATTCCAATATATTGTATTCGAAAATGATTCACAAATTGACGCAAATAAACAAAACAAAAATACAAAACAGAAACCGAATGCGGAACTCGACTCAAAATATTCAGGAATTTGGCCAAGTTTTGGGTTTTTCTCTATTGTCTTTTTGTCAAAAAGTTTCTATTTATATTATTGTTTTTATTTGTTCTAGCTTTAAAGTCAACTGAAATCCGAATAAACAGGCAGATTTCACATATTCTTGTGTTTTTAAGTAATTTTTCATACATTTTTTTATTTCACTTTCGTTCTTTTTTATCTGCTGTTAATTTAAAGAGTAAATAAAGTTTTATTCGTGTTTCGAACACAACAAAAAATTTGAGGTATTACTTGTGTGACAAAATCGGTTGAACCTTAAAAAAATAAATTAGCTTATTGACAAATCCTAAAGTAAAAAAAAACTTCAGTTAAAGCCCAACAGAAGAAAATAAAAACAAATCAAACTCCATTTCAGAATCTTAAGAGGAAGCTGAGAATAAAGTTCATTAGTTCAAATATTGAAGTACAGCTTGAAGGCATTACAAACCGAATCTGGTTACAAACCACTCAACTAACAGAGAGGATCGGTTAAAATTTATTGGATAGAATAACTCCTTTTATTGAATGAACTTTATTTATTTACAACTTTACTAACATGTTTTTCTTTTTTTGTATTGAAGTATTGCTTATCATCCAACTTAGTTCAAATATTCTAATGATGATTTTTACCAAACATGTTTATTTACGAAGTATTTCAAATTCTGTTTCTCAGACATCTCCAAACTTAAACTAAAACTGAAATTTTGGCATCAATAAATTATAAATTATTATTTATCAAATACTTTTCCCACAACTCAATTCTTTACTTAAATATTAAAAACATCTATAAAGATATTCAAACCAACCATTTTATTGGACTTATGCAAATATGTATTTACAAATTTAGTCAGTTAGACCACAAACATAAATAATACCTATTACTAGATCAGGCTTTAACTGTAGGCATTCACTGAGGAATTCACTGTCGCTTTTTATGAGCCATCTAAAAGGGAAAACCGAAGACCGAAATACCCAAAAAAAAAAAAAAACAAAAACCTACATAAATATGTTCCTAATGATATCTTAATGTGAGAGTCTTATTATCCGATTAGCATTGAAAGGTATTCAAGAGCGGATCGATCAGTTTCGTTGGCCGCTTCATTACCAGATATTAGGCATCTGTCTGTTTTTTTTTTTTTGGTTTGAGTCTTGTAATTTGATGCGCAATAAATTTGCGTTTCCCACCGCATACCAATAAATAAAACAACTATAAAAAAGACAACCATTTGGCCAAAAGGCGGCCGAAGGCAAACATTTTCATTAGGCCAAGACGCATGACACCCACAATCAAGAGTGTGTGAGTGTGTGAGTGTGTGAGTGTGTGTTTGCACACTTATAAGAAGCGGGCTCATAATTTATTGAGCCAACAAGCTCAGCCTCGACATCCACAACATCTGCCCCCACAAAAAGAAAACCAAACCCAACTGAAACTCGAAATTTTGTTGAATGAATCGTTTTTTTTTTTTTCGTTTTATTTCGAATTTGCGATACAAATTTGCGCGCCCATGTGAAGTGCGAGAAGAAGAAGCACCAGCTGAGCTAAAGCCAGTTATAATTATAAAACATATAAAAAACGTATATATATAGATAAATATAAACATAATGCGTTGTACAACACTCGTGAAGTCGACGAATTTCGCGCTATGCGCGGTTGAATTTGTGGCCAAGTTTTTTTTTCGTTTGGCGAATACCGCAAGTTTAAGCCACCTATAATGCACAGTGGGGCAAAGCCAAATGCTGTGCTGAAAAAATAAGCAGCAGCTCCAATTCGATACATAACTAGGATTAGCAAAAGCATGTATGAGGAACTCGATGGGTATATAAGCAGTTGTAATCGATAATTTCGATAAGAATAGACAATTAAAAAATAAAAGTATTATTAGATTTCTTATATAAATATTGCTAACGTACAGTAACTAACCTATTTACCTACATAAATGATGCGATTGCCCCACTGTCCAGCGATTTTGCTAATGACTTGCTTTAATATTTAAACTTGCACATTGTTCGCCTAATATGCAATAATTATCTACTGCTATATCATTTCATTCCCTTAACGGCACAGATCACACAAAATCCAACGATTTTGCATTCCCAACTTAATTAAACAAATTTGTAAATTTGTCAATTTGCACGGGAAATTCTCATGACTTATTTGTCGAACGTTTGTAGATGATATTTACAATCATTTTGCAATTATTGTAATTAACACCAGTGCGTTAGACATTAAGAAGAAGACAAGATAAATGATTAAATAAATGATTAGATTTTGGATGCTCTTTAGAAGACCTTTTTAGAGATAGTTATATCATTATTATCATAATCATTGACATTAGGATTATCATTATTTTTATTATTATATATATTCATCAATATAATTATTATTATATATCATTATATCAATATCATTATACATTATAGTATGTATAGGATAAAGTACGAATTCTTTTGGCCTTGCAATAGTTAATGACTAATTCAGCAACAGTTCATCTAACAGTGAACTAGTTTCTTATACCTAATCACATATAGTTGTTCTTCCGTGACTATATGAATAACCTTTCGATACTTGATTAGTTCCTTTAGCTGTTCGGATGATATTTCCAACAGGTTTTCTCCACAAAATGTGCCCGTCAAGGGCTAATCAACGACAACCTTTGGGAAACGGCCCTTCGGAACGGCCCATAACGAACCTCAATGACCAAAACGCGATCCATATGAATCATATGAATGGGCTCCAAGCCCACCCTCGCAGCCTCGCAGATCTGCCTGCCTCAATTTCAATCGCTTTCGCATTCATATGAATGAGTGCGGACTCGAGCTTCGGGCAATCAAGTGAGAAAATTAAAATTACATGCCCTGCTCCGGAATGCCACAGATGCTGACCAGCCAGTGGTGCAACTGTGGTGCAAGTGTGGAGCTGCTGCTGCAGTGGTTGCTGCTGTTGCAGTGGTTGCTGCTGCAGTGGTCACATTTAAAGGTTCATAACTTCCAAGTCAATTACGCGGCGCATACGCAAAATCCCATCCATGTTTCGCCTCATGGACTGTTGCCTTCTGACTGCCTGAATTAGATACAAACTCAACTGCTGACAAGGCGAAGGGTTACCCTGTATAAATGAAAAACTAGAAATATACGAACTTCTTTAAGGGGTTTCTTTATTTAACTTATTGTCTGATACATTAAATGTTAATAACGAAATGTATATACTAACACATACCCTGTAAAACCATAAACTGTTCAGAGACCACATTTATGTAATTTTAAGCTATGTTACTTGAGTAATCAAGCATTTCAAAAATAATATGCAACTACATACCCTGTAATGGCAATTCCACATTAACGTCTCTAATCACAGGTAAATTCATATCCAATGTACTCAAGTCTCCTATGCCTTACTACAGGGTATGCAAATTGCAGGCTCAAGCGTAAGAGGCTCGCGGTATCTGGATTCCGAGTCCTGGCTCAACCTCCACACAGTCCCACAGTCAGACAGTGGGACAGTCAGACAGTCGGACAGTCGGGCTGTCTGTCATAACTCACAAGCACAGCCTCCGCAGCGAGAAGAACCGCTGCTCAGGCGCAGGTGAACTAGACAAGGAGCTGCATTGCAGAAGCAGCAGAAGCAGCCAGAGCAGCCAAAGCAGATCCCAAGTGGGGGCAGCAACTACTGTGGGAACCGTACCGATCTGCAGCTCCAGCGAATTAATTTGTGACGCGCGCTCCAGTCCGATTCTGAGTGCTCGTTCCACACTGTGGCAGCCGGCAGGCAATTTACTCGCACGCCGTTCAGTTCAGTCCAGACAACAGCCCAGGGCCGAGGGTCCAGGTGGGAGATGGGTTTTGGTCTTGCTCTTGCTCTTGCTCTTGGTCTTAGTTTTGGTTTTGTTTTGGTTTAGCTCTGGGTTGCAGCTCGTGACTGCAACGTCGTGTGGCAAGTGGCTGCTGCTCGTTCTTTGGCTGCTTGCCTCTTGCGGAGGCAACTCTTGGCGGCTTTGGCGCTGGTGTCAAACGTTTTGTAATCTGTCACGTCGCATCGTTTTAATATTTTCTGCGCTCTTGGCTCCAGCTCCACCTTCAGCTGCATCTCCAACTCCAACTCCAACTCCGGCTATACGAGGAAATTCAGACGCTTGCGTGTAAAAATAGGCGTTACCCTTTGGTATTTATGATCGTTTGCCAGGCACAGCCCCTTCTCCAGCCCCCTCCACTCCACTTGCCTCTTACCCGCGTTTTGTTTGGTTTGTCAGCAGCCGCGAGGCAGACTCCGCAGTGCAGCAGGTTCACCTGGCCGGCGTCTTTTCGGGTAGCCTCTTTTATTATCTAAATCATTATTAGTTTGACCTTCAGCCCGAGGTGTTTCGAGGCGACTTGTAAGCCTGCTCCAACTGCTTTTCTTATCTTATTAATTATGCTTTTCCCGCAAATTTCGACTACTGTGCGTGTGAGATTCAGCCGGGACGGCGAAATCATTTGAGCGGATTAAATAGAACGTTGATATAGAGTTAATAGAAGTTGGCTTAATAAGTTGAAAGCAAACCTTAATGCTAGGATTTGTACTCCATCAATCTACCTACCTTCGATCAATCTACCTTCACAGAAGCTAGATCGGTCGATTTGATTACTTCAAGCCTTGAACGAACTAAAAACATAAATCCCAGCCACCCAAAAATTAAATACATACTTATTCACAAATTTTTTATTCAAATAGCATTTAAAGTGAAGTAAATAGCATATAATAATAATAATAACTAACTAAAATAAACAGTTCAAATATATCACTTTGTTAATCTTCCACGCCGTACCATAATCCGGATCAAGTTCCAAATTCGTTTCAATTACCGATTTAGCGACATCGCATCCGGAAGTTGAAATGCTTAAAATATATACTAAGTAAATATATAGAGTATAGTCGATTAGGAATTAAGAAGATAATACGGTTTCATTTAACAGTCATGATTTCATCTACAATTCAGCCCTATCCTAAATTTAACTGAGTTATTAGTTAATTTCTGTTAGTTGAACGTTTTTCTTTTTTAAGACTTCCCTTTATCAGGTAGTTATTTAATCCTTACATTTACAGTAAATGTTATTATCGCGCTGACATACTGCACAGACTGTTGAGTAGCATTTACCGTTGCCGTAATAAATGCTAATTGCTATGGTTAACAGTCTGTTAACCCATGTCAATGCTCCAATTACCGCATGCTTAAGCTGCACAAATTCAAGATCTGCGGTGCACTGACCCACTAACTGACTGACAATGAGACGCACCTCAAGCTGGACAGTGACTCATCACGGAATAAAAAACATGTTGCCGGAAGCGAAAAACATTCCCACACGCCCAAAAAACAAAGTAAATAAAATGAAAATTCTGCACGCCTATTAGCGGGCAATTCGTTAACCCTACTCAAGTGCACATAAGCAGGCAGTCAGCGGGCATTTAACATGCGCCTAACATAACAACAGCAACAACAACAACTACATCAGCAGCAGCAGCAGCAGCAGCAGCAGTGGTATTAGCAACAGACGGAACCGGTACAGTAGTTAAGCATTACAGTGCCTGACAACCGTTAATCAGGCGCCACAAATCAGACAGCGACAGCAGCAACAGTTAATTGTTTAACGCGCAGCTCTCACAGCGATTAACACAGCCCTCACCCCCACCCTCTCTCTCTCTATATCTTTCCTACTTCTCTTTTGTGTGCCTTGCTCTCCGATTGGTCGGCAGAAACAGTGTGTGTGCGTGAGTGAGAGAGAGCGAGCAATGCGACTACATTTCAATTGTTCGCATCTATTTTTAGTTTCGATCGCCAACGTTAAGCAAAAAATGGCGCCACAGTGCCAAGACACACGCCAAATACCGCGGTATTTTCCATGGAGCGATCAAAAACTGTCTGGTAACTCTGTCTAGGCGGCGCGACGCAACGCGAAACGCGAAAATATTGACGCGATTCAAACGCTTCAGACCTTAAAGTCAACATGCTTCCATCCAAAGGGGTGAAGTAGAAGAGGGAGGGGAGAGGGAGGCGGTTATTATTGTTAGCATTGTGCTTTGGCATAGGCATGAAAATTATTAAGCTAAATATAAATACAAGTACGATTGATAAATAAAAAATACATCCCACAGCTGGTCCCAAATTCGAGAGTATTATAGAACAGGATGTGCATGCGATTTCGATGCGTAGGTGGGCGTAGGTGGGGTGTTAATTGCCGGAGAGTTAATCAGCTGGAATGGAATATTTATGAGTTGGGCAACAAATAAATATATCGTAGCGCTAATGTAGAAAACTATACGAGTGCTAATTAAAGCAATTGGCAACAAACGTTGAACCAATAAATAACAACAATTACACATGCAATTGACCCAATCTTACAGTCTGCCACGCTTTAGACTAGACTGCTAGGTGTACGTACAACATTTAAACGTAATCGAAACTAGTTTTACAATTTACTTTTGTAAGCTCTAAATCTACGTTTATCTAATCTAGAAATTCTCGATATTTTGAACTGCAAGCCTTTTTAAAGACCTATATGATCTTAACTATCGGGTAGCATAAAACAGTTCGTATACCTTAATTTGAAAGTCTTTTAGCATAAGGTGCAACCACACCTTTACGTTCCTAACTATCTGACAGCTCGGAAAATTTTTATATCTAAGTATAAATATTTATCTAATCTAAAGCTTCTAGATATTTTGAACTGCAAACCCTTTAACATAAGGTGTGGCCACACACGTTCCGAACTATCTGGCAGCTTGATAAGTAAATGTAGCTAAAGCTGCGATACCTTAAGGAAAATGAACCCCAAGCTGTGCTTTATCCAAACCTTTGGTTGCTTTCCAATGTAAACAACGATCGCAAATTTAGTTTTAAGTAGGAAAAATAACACACTTTTGAAATTGGTTTATTCTTCTAATTGAAATATGAACCACATATTTAATTTTCAACTTTTAATTACCAGTTCTTGCATTTCAAGTTCTTCGAATTGAAGTCGAAAACGTATCAACAGATTTTATTATTAACAACAGTTGAACATTTTCTCTAGTTTATAGTAAATCGATATGGCAGCAAATCTAGGAACCAGTTCGTTTTTAATTGTTAGTAAACATTTTTAGAGATATCTGCAAATTATCTATTTAGGGTCTTAAACGAGACAAGTATGAGTTTCAAACTCTTTAAGCTCAGATATGAATTTTGTCACCCATTGCAGACATTTCACACTTTATAACTATTTTCTACCTTGAACTTAATTCAGTTCTCAACCCTCAATTTGAAGTAGCTCACAAAAAAAACGGTGTGATAAAAAAGAAAATATCTCTTGCAGATGGCGTTTTTAGTGCGTTTATTTCTAGCTTTCGCGTTAATCCTTGAAGGCAACGGATCTTCAGAGGATATTCTGCCTGCTGTTATAAACGAGCTGAACGATCAAATCGGAGTTAAGACAAACATTATCTATAATCAGCACCTGGAAGATCTAAATTATCTACATAAGATAAACCCTATAGGTCAACTGATTATAAACTCGATTAATGAATCAGTTTTCAATGCAACAGAACTAGTTCGGTTTTTGGATCAGGAGGTCCTCTTTGTTCTTCACGTAAAAACGGCTCCGTTTGATCTATTGGAGCGGTTACATTTCCACTTTCAACAAGCGGACTTTCTGCTGGTACTGCAGGAATACCCTGTAAATGATATTTGGTCAGAGTTTGTTCGAAAGGCTTGGGAGCTAGGCTACACAAGGCTTCTCTTCTTGCAAAGCGACCAAAATGGAGCCCTGTATAAAAAGAGTTTGTTTCCGAAAATCAAAATATATCCCACCGATGTGAGCGACTACGCAGCAACCCGCACACACTTGGAGAATATGCATCGATTTGAAGTACGAGTCGCGATCTACTCGAACCCTCCGCGCTGCCTTATCTATAAGGACAAGCAGGGCAGGCAGATCTATGGCGGATATTACTTACGGTTCATCATTCACTTTCTGGAGGCGCACAATGCCACTTTTGTACCCGTTTACACCGCCAACCACTCGCCCGTACACTGCATCGAGGCGTTGGTCTCCCGCCGTGTGGATTTATGTGCCGATGCACTGGCTCAGGGATCGGGCAAGACTTACGTCGTGACGAATGCCATACGTGTAGCATATGCCAATGTTATGGTCCCCTACGCCAAACCCTTGAGTTCCTATCGCTATCTGGCAGCCCCTTTCCATACGACTGTGTGGATCGGCCTGATCGTCTACATAGCTGTTATTGTATGCTTCATGAGCTACATCCACTGGCAGCAGCAGAGGCGCTGGATCTTCAGCACCTTCCTCCTGGAGGCCATCAGCTCGCTCCTCTTTACGGGCTTTGCATTGAAGGATCTGCATGGAAGAGAGCGGTATATCCTATTTGGAGTTCTGTTTATAGCGGGGTTTATCTACTCGACCTTCTATCTGGGCTGCCTGAAGAGCATATTGACTACGGAGGTGTTTGAGGAGCAGATCAACAGCTTCGAGGAGCTGGTGGATGCAAACATCAGCATCCTCATAGACGAATACGACCGCAACCTAATGAAAAGGTTCAGTCTGCCGGATATGCTCTGGCCGATCATTGAGGTGGTGTCCGAGGAGAAGCTGATGGAGCATCGCACCGGCTTTGACCAAAACTACGCCTACCTACTCTTCACCGATCGGCTGGACATGTACGCCTATGCACAAAAGTATCTGAAGCATCCACGAATGCGCCGCTTACCCATCAACATTTTGTTTACGTATGGCGGCTTTCCCTTGCGCGAAGACTGGTTCTTGAGGCAGCCTTTGAGCAAGGCCTGGGCCAATGGCTTCGAGAGCGGCATCTTCCAGAAGCTGATACAGGACTCCGAGCACGAGTCTCTGTCATCGAACGTGGGCTACCTCAAATTCCTCGTCACCAAGTACTACGAGGCTGAGCCTCTCGGTCTCGATTATTTCGTCATGCCGGCCATGTCCCTGGCCCTCGGCTACGGTTTGGCTTTGCTCACCTTTGTCATCGAGTTGACGGTGTGGCGCATGCGAAGGGACCATTGAAGATCCGCAGCACCGACCAGCGTCCACTTCTTGGCGTTGATTGATTGATGGATGGATTGATGGAGTGCTGCGGTTGCAAGTTCCGTGCCACTTTCTAGTTGTTGGCCATGTCTCTCTTTGTGTGTAGTTCTCGCAAATAAAGCAACAATTCTGTTACACTGCAAAAAATTAATTTTACATATTGGTAACCGTTCATTAGCGATTGTTTATGTCTCCACGCTTAAAGTATATCTTTTCTGAATCTTATTCCTTTGTAAGCATTAATGTGACTAAAGGTAAGGACCTGAGCTTCCTGTACGTCCCATCCATTCCTCACCTTTAGCCACCTTTTCCTTGCACTCATATACACATTTTTTTAGACATCAATATCGTTATATCATAATTCTATATAAGTATCAGACTTGTCCAATTTTCCTGTAACAGTCCTGAACCACTAGAAACAAAATAAATGAAGCTTCCTACTTTTCCCCTAGCTCCACTCTCCACACAATCAACGCTATAAAAGTAATGCCTCTCCGTACTTCCTATCCTATCCTGTCTACATCACTTCTTCCTCACACTTAAGTTTACGTATTGTTGAAATTCACATGTCTAAGACACGCAAATTTTACGCTTTACCTCTTCTACAGCCCAACCACTTCACAGCTCTAAACCGTTGTAGACAAATTTGAAGTAAGCTCCTCTAATTTAAAACATGTCTAAGCTTCTCTGTCTATTCTGCCTTTTCCTGTACGTAGACGCAAGCACCCATGAGCTAAGCTCAAGCATAGCCGCACTCAATCGAGGGCTACAAAGCAAAACTAATCTTGTTTACACTGAAGCGACAGAACGCTTGGATATCTACGAAAGCATTAGTCAAACCCTGAGCCAAATTCCTAGCGTATTACTGAAGAGTAAAAATAAAGCAAAGCTGTTCAGCAGCCGACTTCATCTGCCGAAACCCCTCCTGATGATACTACCGCAACCCGATCACGGACAAATCCAAGCGATTTTCGACCAGTTTCCCACCGAAATGCAACAATCGGATTTTCTTTTTGTGGGCTGCGACACCGCTAAAAAGTGGCTGCAGTTACTCTCAGCCATCTGGCAACTGGGCTATCCGAATGTGTTAATCTTTAATAGCACGGATACAATGGGGTTAAAAGGTCAGCTTTATACCAGCGCCCTTTACCCACAGCAGCAACTGCATCCCAGTAGCATTGATCATTATCTGTGGGCTCGTCGACACTGGTTCGACAATCTTGAGGGTTGGGAGGTACGTGTGGCTCTCTATAACAATCCGCCTAGGGCTTTGGTCTATCCGGATCGAGAGCTATACGACGGCTATGCGTTAATGCTGCTGCGTCAGTTCTTGGCCCGTCGAGGGGCCAAATTTGTACCGATCTTAACGCCTGACTATCGGGTGTATTCGGCAAATGATTGTCTGAAGTTTTTGCATGCCAATCAGTCTGACATTTGCGGAGATCTGTTGGCCTATACCAAAGACTTAAGCTTCACGGCCAGCTACATGTTTTTATATGGCAACATATTGATACCCTCCTCGCAGCCCAGATCCAAGAACTACTATATTATAGCTCCTATGCAATTAAAGACCTGGTTCGTGATGCTCCTCTATATAGTTGTGACTTGTGGCTTTGCCAGCTTCATCCGGTGGACGCAGCAGGGACGCTGGGAATGTGGCCGACTTCTCCTAGATATCATTTCTAGTCTGCTCTATGCGGGTTTTCGACTTCGCTGTATTAAGGGCTGTCAGCATTACATACTATTCTCTAGCATTTTCCTGGTGGGCTTCATATGCTCCAACTATTACCTGGCTTTCCTTGCGACCATTTTATCTACGGGGGTGTACGAGCCCCAAATAAACAGCTTTGAGGAGCTGGTCAAGCAGAATATCAGCATCGTCGTCGGAGACTATGACAAGACGGTGCTGAAGACCTACGACTATCCGGATATCTTGTGGAACATAACCCGTGTGGTGTCGTACGATTTCATAATGGCACATCGTCGGATCTTCGACACCAACTACGCCTATTTGGCCCACAGCGATCGGCTCATTCTCTTCAATTTCCAGCAGCAGTATATGGTTAAGCCGCGAATGCGTCCTCTACCTATCGATCTGATGCACTCGCTGCCGGGTTTCCCAATGCGGCGCCAGTGGCTATTGAAGTACAAGCTAAGTGAGACGCTGCTCAACTGCTTCGGCAGTGGGCTGATGCAGAAGCTGGCGGATGACACCAATCGGCAGACCATACACATTGGCTATCTGAATCTGATACCCTCGGAGCCGTACGAAGCCAGGCCCCTGACATTGGACTACTTTAATGTGCCTCTGATAGTGCTTATATCGGGTTTACTTATTGGCTTTGTCTGCCTGCTCGGCGAGTTATTCTGGCGCCTCAAGCAAAGCTCTGGTCACAGAGTCGTGGAGTAGATCGACTGCACAAACACAAAGTCTCAAGGTAAGTCTTTCGATCTACTCATATATGAATATTTTTCCACTAACAAGTAATCTTTTCAATTTAAGTGGCGTGGAAAGTCTTGAGGTAAGTCTTAAGAACTATTGCTACTACTATTAATATTACTATTTATTCTTTCATATATTTTCAAATTTAAATCCATCAAACAAGAAAACACCCTCAGCTGATTCTTGGACCATTCATTGATCAATAGGCATAAAAGTAAATTGTGTGCAAATAGCTTTAGAGTCCCACCCTTCAAAAAACTCTCCGTCTCGAAGAGACTTAAAATTGAAGCTCAAAACACAACCACAGAAATCCATAAAAACCGCATTAAATTTATGCGAAACACCCTCTAAAAGATTTGTAGCTGAGAACTCAGAGCTGGAGCTTCAAGCACTTTGACAGCCGACTAAAATAAATAGCACTTGAGATATATTTCCAAAACATTTGGCAGCTACGAACTGCGTTTCACCGTTCGACCCCTTTTGACTCGCTGAGCGCCTGCAAGTATGCAACGCAAATGATAACACAAAAACATGCCAAGGGGGTGTTGCCGAAAAACCAACCCCGCCCACCACCCCAAGCCCATTCACAGCTGCTGACTTGCACAAATATTTGGCGACAAGAGGAATCGAAAGATAGAACAACATCAAAAATTACTTTGCACAGGGGGTTGGGGGTTGGGGTGGTCGTTGCTCGCAACATTTTGGGCAATGGGCGTGTCTGAGCGACACATTTTGTAGGTCGTTGACTTGTGCCACAGTTCTTGCCGCCGTGGCGCCTCGAAGGATGCAACCCAAATGTGGCGACAATAAAGTTTATGCCCGGCGCCAGCCTCAAAAAAAATAACCCACAAATGCAGATGTATGTGTGTGTGTGTGTGTGTGGGTGGGTGGAGATAATCACCAATTGCCCAACAATTCTCGCAAATAAAAAATTGTACTGAATTATTGCGTACAGGAGGAGCATTAACTTTTTGGCTGCACTGTGGAAGCGACGCAGATTTCATTGTTTGGCAACGCCCACCAAAAATACGTACAAAAAGGCCTACTATGCAAGTCCAGGGTTCGAGTCACGTGCGTGCCTGGACTCAATATCGTTGCTGTCGACGCAGCAAGAGATAAAAAAAAAATTATAAAAAAAAAAAATGAAATTAAAAGAAGTTGATAACTTGCAGTCGGATGTAACCGACTACACTATTATTCGAGTTTGACGACTGTTTTAGTTAATATAAGTAAATGGGCGTGGCAAGAATACTTGCTTGCATAAATGAAGGAGGTTTATATTGTATGATAAACTCCGCAGATTGTCCAAATTATTAGATTTTAAATGAAATAACACAAAATCAATGCATACCGAAAACAATAAAATAGTAATTAACTATTTGCCTCGCCTTTAGGCGAATACACTTGATCTAATCCTTTATTAGCTTATGATATACATATATATATATATTTCAAATGAAAGGGCATTGCACGAGGCCCATATGCTCTGTTAGCCTTTAGGAACAGAGTATCAAAACTGTAGATATGTATATATAGGTATATATATGAATATCTCGCCCTTCATCCGCTTAATTGCTGATTTCGTGTTTTCATCGCGACTTTAATCGATTTCGTGTGCAATTTAACTGCCCACGAAAGAGTGTCACATGTGGCATGCCCCATCGGCTGGACTGGTCGACCAACCCAACTGCGATTACAATCGACTTTAAAAGTAAACATTTGTTTTTATTTCTGCTGCAGGGCGGTTTTAATTAAGATTGTGTAGGTCGATAAGTGGCAAGTGTTTTCCCGAATCGATTCCGTTGAATGGGGGCGGATCAAAACTCAATATAAATTCCGGATCTTGTGAGCTGTTGATAAAGGTACATATATATGTACATGTATTATAGTTGTGGCATTGTATCTGTAAGTGCAGCAGATGCGGCTTTCACTCCTACAGAGCTGTTTATTCCAACTGAGGATTTTCAATTAGTCTGACTCTCACGTAAGACTATTTGTTAACAGAGATAGCTATATGGGATATATAGCAATAAATAAAAACCCATTGAGAAACCATTTCCTATCTAATAAATCGCTACAAAGTTTACTACTGTAAACTTATAGATTGCATATCAAATTTCAAGTTAAAAACTTTCACATACTTTAAGCAAAATATATCCGTCTAAATAAATCTTTATACAAGCACACTTATCAGTTCCTCTCTTCTATTGCTAATCCTGAATTGCTGAATTGTTAATCCAGGAAAAGTAGTTTCTAATTTAGGGGCTTAAACATGAGGAGCTGCGGCTTGAAGTCCAGTTATCTTAATGGTCTAACCCAACCCTCAATTTGGAACTTCGACCGACTGTAAGCGAAACGTACAACCCCAGCTACCCCTCAACCCTCTCGCCATATAGGACAATAAGGGGATTATCGGGTGCGCTCAGCTGTGAGCTGTGTCACGTCCGACCCTTTTATCAAGCAGACATGAGCCTCACATATCGCTTGCCCCAGGCCTGGACACACAAAACAATTGAAAGGCCTGCCCCAAAGGCAATTCCATGAGTCGAATCCCACATGATTGACTGCACGCTTTGTTTATTGGCTTTGGCTTTGGCTTTGGCTTTGGTTTCGGCTTGGCTCCCATTCGTACTCTAATCGAAACTCGCAGACTAATTGCCGTTAGGATGGAGTCCTCATTGTGTTTTGGGTTTCCCGTTTCCTCCGATTTCTGGATGATCTCTTTAAATGCTATTATTTAAATTAATGCTGTGGCATCGCCTTTAAAGCCTGCTTTAATATACGAGGTGGAAATTTATGTGCCATGCCTAATTGTCGGCAGCGAACTTCAAAGTGAGCCCCTCTCCTCCTCTTCCTCCTTCTTCTTCGGTGCTCCATGGAATGCAATTATCGCGCTGCAACTTATGCTAAGATAAATGACCATCGCACAGCCAATGAAAATTGGCCACACTTTCGAGTCGCTTGGCTCATAAAGAAATAAACCTGACAATTGCCAATTTTTGGTTGATTTTGCAATTTATGGCTACAAGGAGAGCAGCGGGAGCAGCAGGAGCACCAGGAGCTGTGGCCAGGGGCTGCAAGGCGTGTAAAGGTGTCCAAAGGTGTACAAAGGTGTGTGTCATTGGCGGCATGACCAAAGACCCATATACCATACATCGAGCTCTTGCCTTGTGCTCGTTACCAATTTAGGAATTCTGCAAGTGCTTGAAATGCGAGGAGAATAGAGTCGAGCATACCTGACCACGACATACCCCTTTGGATCCTCATCATAAATAATAAATTACGAATATATATGCTTTTTATGAGATCAACTACCCTACTTTGCCCTGCTACACACAGTTTCATTATTATATTAATATTTCAATTCCTCAATAAAATTTTTTTTCTTTCAGCCATGGAATGCAGGGAAAACCCACTTCAAAAATCGATCTGGCATTCGAAGTTTATCACAAGAATCTGTCTCAAGCAATACTATATAAATTTATTGTTCAAGCACTTAAGTTGATTAAAGAAAGAAAAAGAAATTTACAATTTGTTTTTGCACAGTATGCATATACTATATTCCTTTAATCTGAATATAATAAATCGCGCTTACTAAGTTTTCAAAATTTACGGCTGTAGTTTTAAGTGAGAGATTAATGTCTAATGTGAATTTTTACAGGTTTCAAGAGTTCCAAAATTAGATACGATATTATGATACCCGACGGGATGTATCTACGAAGTTGAATCCCTATTAATGGAACAACATTCGCTATAAAGAAAAGTCCATCAGGTTTGAACCAACAAAGTAAAGCCCAAACACAAAATGAAAGTTGTCTTACGTAAGTTTATCCATTTATTCAAAAGATGGCCTTCTATCTATTTATCAGTATTTATTCTAATTTAAAAAGTATGAGCCAAAAGAGTTGAAGACGTTTCTTAGTCGAGTTGCTTGAGTCAAGGTCTCAAATACTTTAGCAATTGGCAAGGAGAGTTGTTCAAGCCAGTTTACCTTATGGCGAAGATCTTTGGGTCAGACGAGTTGCTAAATTTAGCTGCAGACAAAAAGCCAAATGAAATGCTACCCAATTAAGTGCAACAAACAACTTCACGCCACATGCCACATGCCCCATGCCACATGCCACACGAGGCGTTTATCGGGCCAGTCCGATCAGATCCAACATCAACATCAACTCGATGTCGGACCCTGTCCCTCTGCCTCTGCCTCTGCCTTTGCCTCTTCCTGCTATCTTCTGTGGGTCTATTGTAATGGCAAACGATTTGTCGCTGTCGCAGGACCTGCGGCTACAACAACAACGACAACAACAACAATTGGCGATCGTCGTGCGATAAGATCGAGCCCCGATAAACGGCGACAGCAGCCACATTTATGCTAATAAGTTGACATTTGACCACCATGACGAAATAATGAAACGATCAGTGGCCGTCAATATGACGGCCCACCGTACAGTGGGCACAAAGCAAATCGCAAATATCACTAAGCTTTTTAAGCGCATATATAACGATTCCTTAAATCATTTCAGGAGAGGTTTTCGTTATCCGAAATTTTAACTATAAGTCGTAAATGCTATGCAATCTTATCACAGCATTGTTTAAATTGCCTTTAGTTCTTAATTTATAAGATTACATCTATAGTATTCACTGATCTTGATGTTATTCAGTATCTTCTTCATTACCAATATCGATAACAAAACTCGAATAGATCATAAACCGAAGTGAACCAACGAACTAATTAACTCACATAATAGCATTCCCTATCAAACACAATTTTATAGAAGAAATATTAATTGCCTTTTAATGAGGGTTTATGGATGGGCGCGATTTTGTCAAAAATTGTTTAACAATATATTTTAAAGACCCTCAATAGAAAAAGCATAAGTTAAAACATTTTGCATAGAGATAAGACCTTTATTAAGGAACAGAAAGTGAATTCGATATAAATGGCAAATTAGGATTTTGGGGAAGTACTCGACTAGTTCATGCCCTGTTTTGCTGATCCGTGTAGTAGGAAAATAAAAAATGTAAATAAAAATGCATTCAAAAGAATATTTCAGCCTTTTGTTTCTCAAGAAAAAGCTATACCAACAACTTTTACGTTACGATGTCGCCAATAGAGCCACTTTCTATAAGTACAGGGTATCGATATTACGATTACGATCACCCACGGGGTCCCAGTCAAAGAAGGCAATAAGTAAATGGGTGTTATAAATTTATGTGTTTTAATTGTTATTTATTAAAGCACCGACTTTATGACAGTATTCCAGACTACTATAAAATGTTCAAACGGTTCCTCCGTGCCATTTAGTTTCACTTGGTTGCCCGTGGAGCATACTTCGGCCCGATCGGACATGAGCGATAAGGATAAACTTGTAATGAGAATCAAATTAATATCTCAAACAGTTCTTACTAATGAACTCCATTCGCAGATTTCAGAAGAGGATGGAAATGGGTTAGTCAGAAGCTTCGCCAAAAAAGAACCCAATGTGAAGCTTCCTTGGTATCTAGGCACCGGCTTTCTACTCTTCTGGGCGCTACTGTTTTTTGCAGTGGTTATTCCTCTCTTCTACCGACTACCCATAGCTCTGACCATCGAGGATGATCACAAGGGAGAGTTCATTGGGGAACGGGCTTATGACGTTCTCAACAATCTGGTGAACATTGGAACCCGGGTGGCTGGAAGCGATAACAACGAGGTGGATGCAGTTATCTTTCTGCTAGATGAAATATCCAAGATCAAAAAAGATATGCTTGAGGATTTGTTTACCCTAGAGGTTGATGTGCAGAAAACTTCCGGCTCACACATCTATCATTCTCTGCTTGAGATGTACCAAGGTGTTCAGAACGTTGTGGCGAAACTGACCCCGAAGAGCTCCACAAGTGAATCCTACCTTCTAGTCAACAGTCACTTCGACACAGTTGCCACTTCTCCGGGAGCGGGTGACGATGGCTTCATGGCTGCCACCATGATGGAGGTATTGCGTGTAATGGCCACAACTCAGCAGACCTTCGAACACCCCATCGTATTCTTGTTCAACGGAGACGAGGAAATGGGAATGCAAGCCTCTCACGGTTTCATTACCCAACACAAATGGGCACCAAATTGCAGGTATTTCTGAAAACGATTTTAATTCGAAGGGAACGCCGTATCCAACAAGTTCCTTTGCAGGGCTGTCGTCAACTTAGATGCCGCTGGTAGTGGCGGTCGAGAGATCCTATTCCAAACTGGACCCTCTGCTGCCTGGCTGGCCGATGTAAGACTTCTCTACAAAACAGACCTACACATAAACTCAAAAGAATCATCATTTATTTTGCAGTACTACAAGAAGAGCGCCAAACACCCGTTCGCCACAACCTTGGCCGAGGAAATTTTCCAAATGGGCTTGATACCATCGGATACAGACTATCGCATTTTTACGCAATATGGAAAAATACCTGGTAGGACAGGAAACAGTTTATTATTTAATGCTGCTTTATCACGGGGCTTTACTGCACACAGGTGTTGACATGGGTCAGGCAATCAATGGATATATATATCATACGAAGTACGATCGCATCGATGTGATCCCTCGAAGCGCTATTCAAAACACGGGCGATAATCTATTGGGTTTAGTCAGGACATTGTCCAATGCAACGGAGTTATCCGATATACAGGTTTGTTTTCACAGAATCTTAAGGCAACTTTTCTAACGACTCAAAAACAGGCACATCAAGGAGCACACTCAGTATACTACGACTTCTTGGGACTCACCTTTATCTGCTACACGGAGGAAACTGGAACCATTTTGAATTACTCCGCTGCAGGAGCTACTCTAATCCTGGTTTTCATCTCTCTGTGGCGCATGTCCGCAGTTTCTGAGCTGCCTTTATGCCAGATTTGGCAGCGTTCGATCTTCCTAGTGATACTTCAGATCATAGCTTTTGTACTAGCCCTGGCCCTGCCGCTACTGGTCGCCTATGTCTTAGACAGATTCGGTCTCTCCCTATCCTACTTCAGCTCCCTATCGCTTTTGATTGGCTTGTACATATGCCCGGCACTTATTGGACTGGCGCTCCCAATCACAATTTATTATCAATCGCAGCAGAACGTAAGTATATAAATAAAGTCTTGATTTACCTGCCCACTCAATGTTATCTTTAATAGAATAAACTACCATTCAACTACCACCTTCAACTGGCGCTGCACAGCTGGGCCGTCTTACTCGCTGCTCTGGTTGCGGGAGGTACCGCTTATGAAATACGCTCCGTCTATGTTATCACAATTCTGATAGCCTTCTATGCCGTATCCTTGGCCCTTAACCTATTGACTACCTCGCACGATCGTGGATCCAGTTGGACGGGTCTAGTAATGCTTAGCCAGGTCGTACCTTTCTTGTATAGCAGTTACCTAATTTACACATTCATCGTGGTGCTGACACCGATGAATGGTCGCTCCGGAAGCGCGTCCAATCCGGATACGCTTATTGCCGCCTTGGCGGCTGCAGGCGCTGTGTTCTCCTTTGGCTTTTTGGTAGGTTTAGATTTACAACTGATTTTCTAGACATTCATGACATGCCTATTTAGCTGCCCTTGACCAATCTGTTCCGTCGGCCCAGTTCGGTTGTCCTCACCCTATTGTTTATCACTGGCGTAACGATTTTCCTAGCTTGTGGCACCCAAATCGGTTTTCCCTATCGGCCAAGGACCAACAGTGCCCGAGCTGCTTATCAGGTACTTTTAATATCAATTGATATGGCGCTTAATCTTTAATAAATTTTCATATTCCATTAAGCACGTACGCAGAATTTTCTACGAATACGATGGCACCGTTATCAGCGATGAGTCCGGTTATTTATTCAATTTCCAGGACAGACGTCAAGCGAAAGCATTTCCCAGCGTAAATCTTACAGGTGCGATTAGCCAGAAGTCGAATTGCGATAAGCACATGATGTGTGGTGTCCCCCTCTTCGATGAACGTTGGGTTGGGAATCGTCTGCAGGGCGCGTGGCTGCCGCGAGAGAAACCCATTGAACTACCAACAACAACCACTCTGGAGCTGCTTGACAAAAAAGTGTTGGATAACAAGACCACAGCACGCTTTACATTCCGCCTAACAGGACCGCCCTACATAAGTTTGTTTATTCAAGCCTACGAGGATGACTTCGCCACAGTGAGCAATTGGACCTTCTCTCAGAGTTACCTAGTACAAAAACCAACTCCTCCGCTGTCATATCACATCTACATGACCTACGGTAGAGCTGCACCACTCGACTTTACTGTGGATATTTCAGTAAGTATCAACGAAAAGTTATTCTTTGAGATATGTGTAATATTTCTTTTATTTAGAAACCAAATGGGGACTTTGATGTACCGCTGTTCCAATTAGGCGTATCAGCACATAATATTGGAGACAAAGGCGATGAAGAAAGTATGAAATTCGCCTCTTCATTCCCTTCGTATGTGGCGGTAGTCGATTGGCCCTCTCTATATGCAAGATACATATTCTAAATACATTTCCCGTATTGAAGTTGTTTTTTGTCTTCAGTGTAAACAATTAGTTAAAGGTAGCAGAATATTTATAGCATATGATTTAAAATGCGTCATAGCGGGATTCACGAGTGCGACAAAAGCATTATTATACTTCCCGCTAACCTCTTATCAAAAAAACGGGGTAATAAATGGAATAAGTTTACCACAAGATAAGCCAACTAATTGAAAAGTACTTCGAATATTAATTATTTCTTGATTTCTTTATTACTCGAGAACTTTGGCTGTACTTGGAATAGGCTGTCGATTGATGACTGATTGCACTTCAATATACAGACAGACACGGCGGAATCGATATTGATCTATAGATTAATACAGATTAGGGTTTATACTTTATGACATTAGATTAGGCTTATCTCGGTGATCTTATGGCGTGCGTATTCCATTTCATCATGATCGCGCCTAACTTTAAAAGCGTGCTTCTTTTTTAATCGTAACTGTAAATTTGACTACCGAGGGCAGTTCGAAAAGTTGCGACAATATAGGATGCAAATAGAAATCTCTTATGTTTTTCAATACAAAACAAGTTCTATGATGAATCCCACCTATGTTAAGTCTTCACTTAATAAATTATTATTTTTTATCATGTCTTTCCGTCATTTTTTCATTCCTTTTACTTATTTGTTTTAAGTTATTTTATTTATGTCGTAAACCACCCTCGTATTTAATGTTATCAATATTTTATTGAATCATTGGCGCTATAAAATGATATTTTCTAAAAATATTCTACTGAATTCCCAAATTTTATGACTGTTTTCTGTGCCTATAAAAGGGAGTACGACTTGTGAAAGACATTAGTTAAACAACTGTAAGCGCTGGATTAAGACCGCGAAAAAAACACAAATTTAGAACATGAGCGATGAGGATTATCTGGTAATGCGTCGGCAATTTATAATCTGCATAGTTGTTTTTTCATACCTTATGTAACAAACTTGCAGATTTCAGAGGAGGATGGTGTTAGCCTTTCCAAAAACAAGGTTAAAAGAAGTGAAATCAACGTAAGACCCCCCTGGTACATTGGCAGTGGATTTCTTCTCTTCTGGGCGCTGCTGTTTTTCGCAGTAGTGATTCCCCTCTTCCATCGCCTGCCAACATCTCTGACCGTCGAAGATGATAATACGGGAGAGTTCATTGGAGATCGTGCCTATAACACTCTCAACAAGCTGGTTAACATCGGACCTAGGGTAGTGGGCAGCAATGCCAACGAGGTGGAGACTGTGGTATTGCTGCTAAAGGAATTAGGGGAAATCAAGAAGCTCATGCTTAAAGACTATTTCACCATGGACATCGACATTCAGCAACCGTCGGGCGCACTCAGATATAGCCATATGCTTAACATGTACCAGGGGGTGCAAAACGTTATTGTTAAATTGAGCTCCAAGAATTCGACGAGCGAATCTTATCTGCTTGTGAACAGTCATTACGATACGGTGGCCACATCTCCGGGAGCGGGTGACGATGGTTTCATGGTTGCCACCATGCTGGAGGTATTACGGGTGATGGCCACGACCAGCCAACCTTTCGATCACCCCGTCGTCTTTCTGTTCAATGGGGCTGAGGAAACTGCACTGCAAGCCTCACATGGCTTCATTACCCAGCACAGATGGGCAGCGAATTGCAGGTATGGATATAATTGTATAATGGTATAAAGGAATCTCGTCCATAAAAATCACCTTTCCAGAGCTGTTGTCAATTTGGATTGCGCAGGCAGTGGAGGGCGCGATATTCTCTTTCAGAGTGGACCCTCCCACCCCTGGCTCGTCGATGTAAGACCTTACGAGAAACTCTCTAAAAAAAACATTGCTTTAAGACTTTACGTGATTCACAGTATTACAAAAAAAGCGCCAAGCATCCATTTGCCACAACCTTGGGAGAGGAAGTATTTCAATCGGGTGCGATACCTTCGGATACGGACTTTGCTGCTTTTGTTCAATATGGGAATATTCCAGGTATGAATTAGGGAGCTTTTTAAAAACAACCTTATCAACAACATTATGTCGGCCTCTTAGGTCTGGACATAGCTCAGGTTATCAATGGCTATATTTATCACACCAAATACGATCGCATGGATGTTATTCCCCGCGGCTCTCTGCAAAACACGGGCGATAATATTTTGAGTCTAGTCCGGGCTTTGTCGAATGCAACGGAATTGCACGATACACAGGTAGAACGTTAATTTTGCAATAACAGAACAGTTCTTAATAGAAACATCCTTTAACCAGGCACATGAGGAAGGACACGCGGTATTCTTCGATTTCCTGGGCCTATTTTTCATCAGTTACTCCGAGAATACTGGCAAAATTTTGAACTATTCAGTTGCCGCAGTTTCTATCGTCCTGGTTTTCATCTCCGTGTGGCGCATGTCCGCAGTTTCTTCCATTTCCTTGTGCCAAGTGCTGCAGCGGGTGCTAATTCTGCTGATACTACAAATCCTAGCCCTGGTTCTGGGTCTGGTACTGCCTCTACTGGTTGCATATGTCTTCGACAGCTTCGGCCTGTCTTTGACCTACTTCAGCTCTTTGTCGCTTCTGATAGGCCTATACGTGTGTCCATCACTTATAGGCCTGAGTCTGCCAATAACGATTTACTACCAGTCGCAGCAAAATGTGAGTGCAATAAGCAATGTTAAATCCATCAACCCACTCAATCAAGTCTCATCTATAGAATAAACTACCGTTCAACTACCACCTTCAACTGGCGCTGCACAGCTGGGCCGTCTTACTCGCTCTTCTGGCTGTTGGAGTTACCGCTTCTGGCATTCGCTCCGTATATATTATAACTATTTTGCTTACCTTCTATGGCATAGCCTTGGCTCTTAACCTGTTGACCACATTTCACGATCGGGACTACAGTTGGACGGGTCTGGTAATGGTTAGCCAGGTCGTACCTTTCCTGTATACCAGCTATCGGATCTACCTCTTCATGGTGGTGCTCATTCCAATGAGCGGTCGACTGGGCAGTTCCATAAATCCAGATCTTATTATCTCTGCATTGGTTGCTATGGGTACCATACTTTCCTGTGGTTTCTTGGTAAGCTCAGTCACACCTTATTATGTCTTATATGAGAAGCTAATGGTTTACACCTTCAGATGCCACTGATCAACATGTTCCGTCGTCCCTATTTGATAGTGCTCAGCATACTAACTGTAACTGTAATTACAGTAATCCTCGCAAGCAGCACTCAAATCGGGTTTCCTTATCGTCCTAGAGCGAGTAGTGAACGGGTTTCCTATCAGGTATGTAAATGATCTATTAAATTGTAATCCGTAATCCAACTTATGCCTTATTCTAGCATGTGCGCAGGATTTTCTACGAGTACGACGGCACAGTTAGCAAGGACGAGTCTGGCTATTTGTTCAGCTTCCAGGACCGACGCGAGGCGGAACCCATGAAGATGCGCATGATAGATGCCAAGTACATGCGATCCGACTGCGAAAAGCACATGATGTGCGGAGTACCTTTGTACGATGAACGTTGGGTCGATAATCGTCTCGAGGGTGTTTGGTTGCCCCGTGAGCAACCCATCGAAATCAAAAACAAAGCTAGCCTCACCCTTTTAAGTAAGACAATACTGGAGAACAATACAACGGCGCGATTCGAATTCAAGTTAGTCGGTCCGGATCACATGAGTTTGTTCATTCAGCCATACGACGATGACTTCGTAGTACTGAGCGACTGGTCGTTCGACCGCAGTTACCTTGATGATCCTCCAGCCTATCCACTGCCCTATCACATATACTTTACATACGGTATAAATAGCTCACCATTAAAGTTCTTTTTGGATATATCCGTAAGTTATCTTGGATCAATCACTTAATTCAAATTAATGAAAATAAGTTCCTTTTAGAAATCCAATGGAGATTTTGATGTGCCGCTATTCCAATTGGGTGTATCGGGTCATTACATCCAAAGTAAAGGCGATGCACTTAGCCAGGAGTTCGCACACACTTTTCCATCGTACACAGCGCTCGTCGACTGGCCTTCCTCCTATGATAGACACATATTTTAGTCCTGTAATCGACTAAAAGTACTAAAAGCCCCAATTAAATTCATTTGGTGCTGCGGGCGATGAGCTATATGTAAGGTATATAGACGGCTGCCGATGTGGGCAGCTGAACTCTAGAGCAGAGCACTGCAAAAAGAGAGATTATGGCCATTCCAACCTTTCGTGCACAAATGGGGTTAAAAGGGACAACCCTATAAATATCGAATCCCAAAATTATACCACTCCACTATTAAGTCTAGATGATATAAGAATGTTAAGCAATGTTGCCGTATGTGCCTTGCTTTGAAGCACTGAAATGCTGAAACGCTGAAAATAAATTTAACAGTCCGATAAACCAGCTGGTAAACCTTTCAGAACTGTGACGAGCAGAAACAAGTTTGACAGCTTGTTAACTCCGCTTGTCAACCGCAAGCAAGGCAACTCGAATTTTGAGCACACACATCAACTGCGTTGCCCACTGTGCAAGCGACAAGGACACACAGGCTCACTTATGTGTGCGTGTGTCCGCTGTTGCACACGCATCTCACACAGCTTTTGACATTTGTTTGACACAGGAGCCGCTGCCGCCGGCGACGCACTAACTTCCAGGAATTTCACGCCACTCTTCGCTTTACGCTTATCGCTGTGGCAAGAATCTGGCGACTCGGTTGGTCGTCAACAGAGGGTATGCAAATTTTGAATGTATCTTCACACGATCTGCAGCGCTCTGCAGCGATCTTCAGCGATATGCTGCGATCTGCTGGTTTGTTAACTGCTCACAGATTGAGCTGCCGGCACCCGCGGCTTTTGGCCATGTTCAAAATGAATTTTAATTGTTGCCCCAGCCAGTGCCTAATGGACAATAATTTACAAACAAATTGGCCAACAGACGACTGGAATTTATTACGAAACGAAGCTTTAGCGACAAGTACAGAATCGAATTGGACTAATTACGTGGTTATTCAATGGAGGTAGCTGGCAATTTATCCCGTTGCAGGTCAATCGAAAATTTGAAAGCGATTCGAACTGTTGCCACCCTCCTGCCCCCTGTTATTGTTGTTGTTGTTGTGGCTCCTATTATTGTTGTTGTTATTCCTTGTGTGTGGGTACCTGCTGGTGCTGTAGATGTTGCCGCCTAAACTATGGTTAACGTTATTACTGCCCCTTCTATAATTGTCGTAGTTGTCGCTTCTGCTGCTGTAGTTGCCGTTGTTGTTCCTCCAATAATTTTTGTAGTTGCTGCTGCTCCTGCTGTTGCTGTTGGCGTAACTCTTCTCCTCTCTATGTTTGCTGGTGGTCAACTTTGGCCGCCAATTATTGTCTTCCCGATAGCGTCTATTATCCACTTGATAATCGTTATACCGCCTCTGCTGATAGGAATGCTCCTCGCTGCTCCGCGGCAGCTGTCGCCAGCGCTGTTGTGACTCCGTCTGCTTCGGCTGCCTCTGCTGCCTCTGCTGCTGCTGATGCTGATGCTGTTGGCCTTCGACTTGGGCATGATATGTGTTGCGCCACTGTGGGCGCTGCTGCTGCCAACCATCCTGATCCTGTTGACGGATACGCCAATTGGCGGATCTGTCCTCGCGGCGAGAGTCGTCCTGCTGCTTATCCTGATGCCGCTGTCGGCTCTCCCGGTAGCTGTGACTGCTCCCACTATGCAGCCTGGGCCGATCCTCTTGCGATTTTAGCTTCTGCAAGGACTCCGTGTAGTTCTCGCGCTCAATTTTATGGCCACGCGCATCGGCAAAAGCTGCAAGTCGAAAGTGAATATTATAACAGAGATTGTTCAGATCCTTGGCTACCACATTACGCACTTTGTATGGCCAGCTTGGGGGGCATGTTCATCTTGGTGATCATAAAGTAGCAGATCAGATATCCGGTACGATTTACACCGTGTGTGCAGTGCACGCCAATCAGTTTGTCTGTAATGTGGATTTGGGAGTTCTTTTTTTGTTGTATTTATTTATTTTATTGTTATATTAATGACAAGCAATTCATTCGTCAGTTGTTAAGTACGACACACAGACACAAACACACATGATTTGTATGAGTGGAAGGGATTGGTAGCTGTTTGTAGAGAAAGCATTTTAGTTGCCGCTATTTGCGGCATGCCTCATGTCGTTGCAAATTGCTACAAATTTCATTTGAGAGGCAGCCACAGGAATGCGCTTCACATCGCCCACGCCGAGTGCAGCAAACCGGCTCCAACTAAAGCTCTGACTGTGTTTGGCGACCAATTGGCATAAAAGCAGAAGCAGAGGAAGCGACGACGGCGACGACGGCGGCGACGGCGACCTGGGCTAAATCTAGAAAACAGCGCGCACTGCCAATATGCACAACATTGGCAATAAATTGCATACAAGCAAAAAAGAGAAACATGTCAGCGGTCCGCACTGGGGCAGGGTACAGAGGTGCATCGCCAACAAAAGTCGTTTTGTGGCGGTGCGCTATGCGGGTGCTGCGGCTGCAACTGCGACTGCGGCCGGTCGCAACTGCCAGTTGTACGTCATGTATTTGGCTGCGTTTACAACAAGAGCACTACAACAACATCTTTGCCGCAATGTGGGGCACAATGGGCCATCTGATTACCCAAGCAATGCATTACATATACATCTGGCAAAAATGCTGTCTGATTTAGTCATAATAAAATTAGTTAAAGGATATGCTGAGCATCGCAAAACGCAACCATTAAATCGATTCGCTTAAATTTCCCCTTATTCAATTATCACTATTACATTTATGCTATATGCGTAGATATAAAATATTTTTTTTTACAAATCTTTTTGGCCCACTGTCCAATTATATGACCCCCGCCTTCTTTACGAACCATCTGACAAGTGCCGACCACCTTGAATTGGACTTATATATATATCTCTTGATTTCTTGCTTGCGTTTTATTTTAGTTTGTCAGTTTAAACATGCAGCGCAGTCAGTGGGATATTTATTGGGATTTTGTATAAGTGCCAACTATCAGCGCGAGTAATCTGTTACAAAAAGGGGAATTTACAACCTTATCGTTGGTTGGCAAAGCCAAAAATCCTAAATGTTAAGCTTAACTGATTTAAATGAAAAAAATCCCTGTTATTCTTTTCACATTCTATCGCTGTTTTAGTCCTTAGCAAAATATACTATAATTCCTTTCCTAAATACTATATATATATTTAGTATATGTTCGTATACATATAGTGATAACAAGGTATATCACAGTCAGGTGCACCCAATTAACATTCTCTTGCCTTATGTGAATTATTCGCCTGCCACTTGGAACTGAGACAACTAGCTCTAACAGTTAGAGTGGGCGTGTCCGCCCACTTGCATGCGCCAGCTAAAGGTTAACTCGTTATTTTTCTGGTCACCTATTTTCAAGGTATGTTTATTGTGCGCTTGCCAGCTGATATGAATCTGAATCTGAATCTGGCGGCTGCACTGCATCCACTGCAGCAGGCCTTTGATATCATTTTCGTTGTATATCTCGAGCTCTAATTGTGTTGACAGATATGCATCTGCATAGCTGAGAGGCTGGAAAGACTTTAAGGGAAAGCGTTCCCACGGCACAGTTGGGAGTTGGAAGTTGCGAGTGGGTTAACTCTGTATCCACTTACCATTATCCGGATTTGCCTCCAGGAAGCTTGTCACATATTTGCAAAATCTTAAAAACAATCACAATATTTAATTAACCAAATGGTACACAGTTAATAGTGTAAGCTGACGAACCTTAGTGCCAATTCCCTTGGAGGCGTGTGATGGCCGGGAATCATGAGCTTCTGATGGCAAACATTTTGTTTTGTAAATACCTACAAGAGATGCGATTGCAATTAGGGAAAGTATTTGACAGAATATGAGACATTAATGTTTACCTGCGGATTATAGTATCGATCCGTGTTGGTCAAGTCAACGATCAGACCCAGATTCGGGACGGACTCCAGGAGCGAATGTGGCGCCAGGCGCAGCTGCTCATTGTCGACGCTCTCATTGATATTCTGTGGAAAAGGGCAAATATGAGACATATACGCTACATGGTAAAATTGCTCAATTTATGCACTAGGCCGGCGGCAATACAATTAATAAGCAGCCAAGGAGCGACACACACACACATACACACACACACATACATACATACAACTCCTGGACAGCGACTGTCCCGGTGTTATTTAATTAAGCAAAAACAATTTAATTTAATATTCATGCGGCTGCTGCGTGGGGTCCAGCGAACTTCGCTGTGTGTGGAACAGCTTGTACCACTTGCCACTTTTATGCATAATTGCAATACACACAAAATTCCGTTCCCTTTTGTTATTTATTTATAGCGGAGCCTCGCGCTCGGTGGTCCACATTTCAACATCAATCAATTTGCAGCCAGTTGCAGAGGCTGCGACTGCAACAGCCACGGGGACGTACGCTACGGATGCTCCTGTTAACCGGTTTTTGGGGGTCTCTAAGGAGGCGGCTGCACTCACCTCTCGCAGTGGCACTTTGAATGCTATGAATCGTGTACCGGGAATTTGTTCGCCGATTGGCCGATAATTAAGCCAGCTGTAAGAATCAAAACAATGACAAAACTGAATCAATTATGCAAGCACGGTTTGCATTCAAAATCGTTGTAATCACCGATCTGGTATTGCTTTGACCATTTTTGCACTTATAATTGATTAATATTAATAATGTACATAGCCAAAAATAAACATCAATTTACTAAAATTTTGCCGCGTGCTATATACAAAATAGTATAGTACACAAACACACATATATATATGTGTTTGGAAGCACATGTTATGGCGTTGCCACTACGCGCGAGTTATGTGCCGGCAGCCCTGTTAACTAACAGCGGCAAAATGTGCAAAATGTGCAAAATAATACCAAGCGCAAACAGCTGGCCGAACGACTTTTGGACTTTCTGCGCTTGATTCTGTGGCAGGTACATTTTGAGTCAATCAGCATTAATTGTTTATAATTATAACGCTATTCTTTAACAGTAAGAGCTTTAAAAGTACACAAGATGTTTGCCAACAACACACGCAATCTAGTGCGCAGCAGTTTTGTAAGTATTTGATGGGAATTGCCCAAATAAAAAGGCGCACGATCACCTTGCATTCAATGGCGTATTAAATAATCAATTAATTCACTGCTTAAAGCTGCAGCGCTGCAAGAGCACCTTGGTCGTGGCGGAGCACAACAATGAGGCGCTCAATCCACTCACACTGAACACCATCACGGCGGCCAAAAAGATCGGCGGTGACGTCACAGTTCTGGTCGCAGGCACAAAATGTGGACCCGTAAGTTGTATTGTTGTTGTTTTTGCTGCTAATGGTTTGCATAATCATTGCGACTGATTGTAGGCCTCGAAAGCTGTGGCCAAGGTTGAGGGCGTCACCAAAGTTTTGGTTGCTGAGAACGCCGCCTTCAAGGGCTTCACCGCCGAGTCGCTGACTCCATTGGTCCTGGCCGCCCAGTCGCAGTTCAAGTTCACGCACATATTGGCCGGCGCCTCAGCCTTTGGCAAGAATGTGCTGCCACGTGTCGCCGCCAAGCTGGACGTGTCGCCCATATCCGAAATAATCGACGTCAAGTCGGAGGACACATTTGTGCGCACCATTTATGCAGGCAACGCGATTCTCACTCTGAAATCGAAGGATGCCGTCAAGGTTATCACAGTGCGTGGCACCAACTTCCCCCCAGCTGCCACCAGCGGCGGCAACGGCGTCGTTGAGCAGGCACCGGCTGGCGACTACGCCAGCAGCCTGTCTGAGTTCGTCTCCCAGGAGCTGACCAAGTCGGATCGTCCCGAACTGACTGGTGCCAAAGTGATTATTTCTGGCGGACGTGGCCTCAAGTCTGGCGACAACTTCAAGCTTCTGTACGATCTGGCTGACAAGTTTGGCGCTGCTGTCGGCGCCTCGCGTGCCGCCGTCGACGCTGGCTTCGTGCCCAACGATCTACAAATTGGCCAGACGGGCAAAATTGTTGCCCCCGAGCTGTACGTGGCCGTTGGCATTTCCGGCGCCATTCAGCACTTGGCTGGCATGAAGGACTCCAAGACGATTGTCGCCATCAACAAGGACCCCGAGGCACCCATTTTCCAGGTGGCCGACATCGGCCTCGTGGCGGATCTGTTCAAGGCTGTGCCCGAGCTTACTGGCAAATTGTAAAGAATATGCTTTGCCCTATATTTGTATAAAACTAATAGATCCTATCAAATTTAAGATTTGATTCGTTGCATTTATTTGAAACTAGTTTTGTGGCAACAGTCCGAGTTTCGCCGGCTGTGCGATTGATGTTTGCTTTTTCTCCTTTTTTTGTAATAAAAACTAAGCCGAATGTCTGATTATTCTTGTTTTTGTTGTATGCCGCGGTCAGGAAATCAAATTTCTTATCATTCAGCAAGATTGTGCTACTATTTGTGCCGAGCATACAAACATTTGTGTTCCTTTTTAAAGATCAGCGAGCGATAACAGCGAAACTTTTGTTTTGTCTGATGTTAATTAGCAGAACAGCTACAGTTAACAGTGGCCTAGACTGTTGCAGTGTTATTTATCACTCTTTTAATTTATAACAAAGTTAAGCATTTAATCTATTAACACCAATGAAACTCTTTACTTACTTTACTTGTTTTGCAAAGGTTATCAAGTTAATGTTGTCTGTCTGAAAAAGTCGTGAATGTACTACGATTTTTGGAATAACAACACTTGCGCTTATCTTTAAGTAGCTTATATTATCAGACTATCCCCCCATATCTACGGTACACATAACACTAGCAGGCGACTCTATCTCAATATTGTCATAATTGCGCCCCACTCGTTTCCCAAACGTTTTCCATATTTTTCGTATTTCAATTTTCTCAAGAAATTAACAATATTTTATTTACTTTTTGTATGTATGCAACGTATATGCACACACACCCACACCCCTACATGCATAATAAACAAACAGATGTAACAGATTTTTCTTTATTTTACGCGTTCGTAATTTCAAGCTGATAATTGTGTTAATTATGCTAATAAACTGGAATGACACAATGACTTTGTTTTACGATACAGTTACATATTAATAGTACATATATATAAATATACATTGTGGAAAATCTTGCAGCAGAAGAAAAATAAAAAACAAGCTTCGATCACGAGAGAAAGCAAGAGATTGTCGAAAGCATTTGTCAGAAGCTTCTGGCCAGCCGGCTTATCACACAGCAAAGGGCACACTCATGCACACATGTAATCGTACATGAATGCACACTTGCATAAATCGAAGCGGAATTGAGGAGCTGTGCTTACTGCATACTTTGTTGTCTGGCGCACTTTCATTCAAGATGACGCTGACGTCCGCGTCGACGTCAACGTCTCTGTTATGTGACGGGGCGATAAATATTTACAGCAAGACAATGCTGTTAGAGTCGACTAGACAAAGCACTACGATTTGCAAGTGTGTTAATGTATTCAGTAATATTTGTCACTATTAGTGAAAAAATATATCATGATAGTAACAAAAGTTAAAATAGAGCTCAATTAAAAAGTATATACATGTATGAGTACGTGATCTGCATGTCTGTAGCAAACGGCATCTGTTAACCAAACATATCTCATTAGTGTAGAGTATTGCCTATCGTCAAACGCTCGGGTATGTGAACGTTGGAACCCACGTTGTAAACGCTGGAATAGTCACTTATCAATTGGCGAGCTGGAGAGACGCATCGGCGAAGGCTCTCGGCAGTACGTGAAACAGTTTTTTTCGTGAATAAAAGAGAAAATAAAATATTAAACAAAAACATGTTCAAGACTCCGATGCACGAGCTGCGTCGCGTGTGCGTTATTGGAGGCAAGTCGATGCAATTTCGTAATTCATTTCATTTCGAAACAAGTTGAACGACCTGTGGAATCTTTTCAATCTTTCAGCTGGCACCGCAGGATTGAGCGCCTTGAAGAACTCCCTCGAGGAGGGGATGGAGGCGGTTGCCTACGAGCGGGGCACGGAAATCGGCGGCACTTGGGTCTTCTCTGAGGAGCTGCCAAAGGATGAGTACGCGGAGGTGCATAGCAGCATGTACGAGGGCTTGCGGTAGGTTAACGCTTCAAATGAAAACAAAACAGATAGCCTTATCAATCTCAATCTTATCATACCCTGTAATTGATAAAGCACAAATTTGCCGAAGGAGATCATGGGCTATCCGGACTATCCCTATCCCACGGACATCGACGAGTCGTTCATTACATCGCAACAGGTCTTAGAATTTCTGCGCTCCTATGCGGATCACTTCAACTTACGGCCCCACATCAAGCTCCAGCACGAGGTCATCCGAGTGCGTCCCCGCCTCAACGATTGGGAGGTGAGTGCTGACGACAATCGTCATTTCATCATCATTTCATATGTACACATATGTATATATATATATGTATTATATATGATATACATGTTTATTATGCAATACAATAAAATTGTTATTCGGATTGGACATGCATGAAGGTCTACGTTTGGGATCACACCAACAACACTTGCGATCCGGTCTACTTCGACTTCATCTACGTTTGCAATGGCCACTACACGGAGCCGGATATGCCCACCATCGAGGGCATGGATTTATACGAGGGTCACCAAATTCACAGCCATTTGTACCGCAAGGCGGAGAAATTTAAGGGTGAGCTTGACGGGGATAACGAATAGCATAGCATAGCATAGATTATATAAACTAAACTTACATAAGATTGTATTTGTCTCTCTCTTTCATTTGAACTATCAGTCGCGTAAACTTTTAGCCTAGTTACAGTTGGTCTTTTGTTCACATATAACAAATACTAGTATAGTTCAGCCTTATCAACTTCTCCACCAGATGTTCGGGTGTTTAACCACAGAATATTTTTAATAGTCGCCAGGAAATTCACAACTGATAAATAAGAAGCACTTCAGAAAGCTTATCCCAAGATTTACAATTCAGATTCTGTATTAAATACAACTATTTTGATAAGAGTTTAAGAATATTTTTTTCTATACTTCTGCTTTTTATCTTTGCAGATGAGAAGGTGTTGATTATTGGAGCCGGTCCCAGTGGAATGGACATCACAAATCACATTCGACGGGAGGCCAGGCATGTGTACCTGAGTCACCATCTCGCGACCACGCCCAACACCGCCTTCATGGGCAATGTGACGCAGAAGTCGGATGTGGAAAGGTTTACGAAAGACGGCGCCGTTTTTAAGGATGGCAGCCGGGAGACCTTTGAGCATGTGGTCTATTGCACCGGCTACCAGTACAGCTTTCCGTGCCTGAGCACCGATGTGGGCATCCAGGTGATCGACAACTTTGTGCAACCCCTGTGGAAGCACTGCATCAACATCAACAATCCCACAATGTCGTTCATTGGACTGCCCTTCAACGTGATACCCACCCACATATTCGACATGCAGGTGAGATTCACGCTCAAGTTCTATAGGGGACTGCGCGAGCTGCCCACGCGGGAGCAGATGATGGCCGACTTGGAAAAGGAGCAGGGCGAGCGCTGGGAGTGCGGTTTTGTCAATCGAAAGAAGGCCCATCAAATGGGCGAGCGACAGGTGAGAATTGTTTATTTAGCATAAAATGAGTAGTATGATAATTTATAATAACTTTACAGTTCGATTACTACAACGAGTTAGCCAATATGACGGGCATAGAGAATATAAAGCCCGTTATTTTGAAAATGATGAAGGATTGTGGCAAGAAATACATATTTAATTTGGATACTTATCGCAACCACCGCTACAGGGTCTTAGACGATGAGAACTTTAATAAATTCCCGCTTTGATGGTATTGCAGTATGTGTTTTTTGTGTTTATAGCATAGTTATAACAATGTGAAAATAAAAAATAAACAAGTTTAAAAAAACGGTTTCATTGCCATAGCAGACAGCCTTGTATTGCTCAGTTAGTTGACTGTGTGGCAATGTTGTTGCTGTTGCTCAAAATGAACTTTAACAGAATTGTCTGCTACACAGCATTGCATAGCAGACAGCTTTGTATTGCTCAATGTTGTTGCTGTTGCTCAAAATGAACTTTAACAGAATTATCTGCTACACAGCATTGCCATAGCACGCAGATTTTTGTAGCTCACTAAGTTGACGAGTAAACATAGAATCTTATGTTAGACGGAAATGTCGAAAGGTGCTATTAAATTTAAATTGATATAGAATTATAACGCGTATTCTGTTGTAAGTATTTATATACATATATTGTAATAATTTATTCATTCAATTAAATTCTGATTTTGTCCGCACTTTGTGCCACTACACTTCGTTAAAATTATAATTATGTTTATTTAAGTCAACGCGCGCACATCTACAATATAAGCTAATAATTGATAAGGGCTACTACTATTTCTACTACACTTTATGCTTATGTCTTATACACTACTTTTTTGCTTTAGCACTGTTGTTGTTGGTGTTCATATTGCACACTTCCTCCTCGTCCCTGCTACTGCTGTTGTTGTTGCTGCTGCTGTTGCAGTTGCTATTGTTGCTATTGCTGTTGTTGCTATTGTTGCTATTGCTGTTGTTGCTGTTGCTGTTGTTGTTGTGCACATCGACTGCCTCCAGATCCCGCAGCGCTATTTTCTGAAAATCGCAATCGATAATCCTCTTGCGCTTACGCAGCGGACGCGTGCATTCCGCTGCCGCAGCACTGCCGCTATTGCTGCTGCTGCTGCTGCTGCCAGTTGTGGGCGATGTGGGCGTGGCCGTATCTTTGGTTTGAATGAGCGTGCGTTTGGTCTGCAGGCGTGTTATCTTGATTTTGGGCAGCTTCTGCGTCTCCGCCTCGTTGGAGGCATTGGCGCCCACCTCCTCCGGCTCCACGTTGTGCACCACGATGCAGTGCGTCGCCTCGCGGGTTCCGTCCGGCGAGGTGTCTGTGGCGGGCGACGTAACTGGTGACGGTGTGGTTCGAGCTGGCGTTGTCTTTGGTATGGATTTCAGATCCTCTTCACTCTCCAGCTCCTGCTGGTCCTGCTCCTGCTGCTGCTGCTCCAGCTCGAGCTCGAGCTCCACCTGTCCCTGCTCCTCTTCTTGCTGCTCCTCTAGCTCCAGCTCAGGCTTGGCCTTGCTACAGTCCAGCGGCTGTGGCTGCTCCTCCCCTGCACTCGTGGCCCGCTCCTCGTCGAACCGCTTGCGCTGCTCCGCCGTCAGATGCGCCTTGTAGAAGTCC
Organism: Drosophila pseudotalamancana; assembly: GCA_037075185.1. Lineage (NCBI taxonomy): Eukaryota > Metazoa > Arthropoda > Insecta > Diptera > Drosophilidae > Drosophila > Drosophila pseudotalamancana. The sequence goes on along the minus strand of JBAMCK010000001.1, from coordinate 1,050,850 downwards.
ACAATGGGCAATGGCACGGGTATGGGTATCGGCAGCGGTATTATAATGGGATACGGCACCATCACAGTCACGGGCGGAGCACCGCCCAGAAGTGCGCCGAGCACTCCCTGCAGCTCCGGCTGCAGATGTGGCTGTGGCAGCAGCTGAGGAGGCGGCGGTGGCGGCGGCGGCGGTCCGAAGTGTGCGCCGAATCCGCGCGGCAATAAGCCCGGCGGAGGCGCCAAGAACGGATGCGGCAGCCCAGGCCGAGCACCAAACGGATGACCGAGCACCCCGTTCGGCGGCGTCGCAAAGTATCCGGCGGACAGGCCGCTGCCTGGTCGACCCATCGCCGGCGCCGACTGTGGATGATGCAGCTGCGCCTGCTGCTGCGGCGCCGGCTGCTGCTGCTGCTGCTGCTGCTCCTGCATGGGCGACAGCGGAGGCAGCGGCACGCTCGACCCACCGAAGTCCGCACTAAGCGTTGGCGGGTGCTGCTGCTGCTGCTGTTGTTGTTGTTGTTGTTGCTTCTGCAACAGACTGGCGACCGTCTCGGAGCCAGTCGCTCCGGCGACACGATGCGACCGCTTGCGCCGACCCGGCTTGGGGCCAGCGTGGACGTGGTGCCGCTGCAGCTGTGGAGGCGGCGGCGGTGGCGCCGCAGTTGTCTTCTGCGCCAGCAGCTTGGAGACGGGCGCCACTGAGATCAGAGGTTTGATGGGATGAGTGGGCGGCGAGTTGCAGGGCGAGCTACGCTTGGAGCTGGCCGCTGGAGCGGTTCCGATCCCGGATGCCGGTCCGGTCCCTGTCCCTGTCCCTGTTCCGGTCCCGGGCCCAGGTCCAGGTCCAGGTCCAGGTCCGGGTGACACCGAAATGGTGGACGCAGGCGAGGCCGAGCGACTTCGGCAGTTGCGCAGCCACAGATCGGGAGTGATGAGACCCGCTCCATCGCCGGCGGCGGCTGCCTCGAGGCCCTGCTCCCGCAGATGGGGATTCATGTCCAGGTGGGCCTGCGTCTCGTTGCAGAAGATCTGCATCTTGTACTGGTTGAGACACTTCTCCGAGCAGAACTGCAGCTGCGATGCCCCATCCTGGAAGTCCACATAGCTGACCGCGTGCCTCACGTGCTTGCACCAGTCGCAGGTCTTGGCCTTCTTGAAGGACGCACGACGGCTCTGCGTGAAACACGACTCGGAGCAGTAGCGCGGCCCGTCCGTGCTGGTCAGATAGTCCGGCGCGTTCTCGGCGATGGGGCGGTGGCACCAGCAGCAGTTGTTGTAGTCTGCGAGGCAAGCAGAGAGAGTGGCAGGGTTAAAATATGAATTTATTCGTGCTGTTGAGAAGCGCAGAGAGAGGCGCATTAAAGTCGCAGGCTTTAAGCTCTGTCCACCCTTCGGCTGGCCTCAGCCCGTACTGAGCCCCGTCCCAATCAATGGATTTGCAATCCATTTGCCCCCCCACTACGGTCCGGAGTACCTTTCTCTCCACTTTTGTAAACCATATTTGGCTCTTAATGAATCTGTTATTTGATAATGCAGCTGCATTCGCTGAAAACTCGGATGCCAAAGTTAGCAAAGTTTCAAACCTGTCTGCATGTAAAATTCGCATAATGATTGACTCCCTGCAGGTGGCTAGCCGAAGGGGGCGAAAGGCGTGCGGGTTGCAGGAGTTGCGGTTGGGGATGTTCGTTGCCGGGCACAAGCCGAACTTATCAAGTTGCAAGGAATATCGATAACAGCTGCAGCCCCGAACAACGTTCAATAAACCGAATTTATGATTTACATGTTCACCTGCCTCCCAACAAACAAGTGCCTCAATGCTATACCCTGCAATAGATGAGCTGATGGGGTAGAATGTTTGTGGCTATCAGCTAAGCTCATTGCTATGCAAATCTTATTTTAAGTGCTCGGTAGCCAATGCTGGGTGTCAACTAGTCGGGCACTCACCTATTTTCTCCTCAGCGTGCGACGTCGCCAGCGCTGCGGCCGACGGCTTGCCAATCGAGTGGGGACTCTTGGAGTCCTCCTCGCGGGAGCTGCGGGTGTCGTGGTCCGAGGGGGTTGTCGTATTGCTGTGGCAGTTCAGACTTCCCGCTTTCCGATTGTTGTTGTTGTTGCTGTTGTTGATATTGTTACTGTTGTTGTTGTTGTTGTTGTTGTGGTAGGCTGCAGCTGCTGCCAGCGCGCTGCTGCGACTGCTGCGCAGATGATTGCGCTGTTGCTGTTGCTGCTGCTGCTGCTGCTGCTGCGTTGCAACCGCTGCTGCTGCGGCGCTCTGCAGCAGACGTGACGTCTTGGTCGGTAGATCCAAGCGATCCACATCGACCCCGTCGAATCCGTACCAGCCGAGCAGCTCGTTCATCGTGTGCTGTGCGAATTCCTGGAACAAAGAAGAAGCCGAGAGAAGAGATTAGCTTTAGGATTCAGCTTTCATCCAATCGGACTGGATGACGCAGTTAATCCGAATGCTGACAAAGTTACTTTATCTGGGCCACTTTCTTGGCCATCTTCAGCAGTTCGAGAGCGTGTGCCAGGCAGCTGCCTTCCCAGGCAATTCAATACCCTCGCATACCCTACTTGTCTTCTTCTTCTTCTACTTCTTTTTTGTTTTATTCTGCAGGTGCAGCTCAGTGAGCCGCATAATTGTGGCAGCTTCGCCACCGCTTGCCGTGGCATGAACCACAGCTTGTTGCAAGTGCGGTGGCGACAAGCTGCATAAGTGAGAAGTTCTCTATTTTAGGCTTATCTGGACTTATTTAAGTGTTAAATATTTATTTTGGTTGATTAATGGAACATGAAACATGAAAAAATGTTGAACAAATTCTAGAATATTCTGTAAACTTTGCTAAACCATTTTTAAAAACACAACTTTTTATCTTCAAAAATTGAAAGAATTATTAATTTTCGAAAATAAAATACCAAATAAACCAATATCAAGTCTCTGTCTCTTGTAGTTGCTGAGATCGACGCGTTCATACACTCGGACAGACCTGCGAAAAGACGGACTGACGAACAGTCGACCGGACGGAAAGACAGACGGACATGGCTCAATCAACTCGGCTGTTTATCCTAATCAACCAATCAATATGTAAACTTCATGGGGTCATACATTTACACATAAACATTATACCGTTCTTCAATTGGTGCAGAGTATAGGAAAACAAGATTTGCGCGAAAATCTGGATTTAAAGATATGTAAAGGCGAATTATTCTACATTTAAAAGAACTCTTTAAAATTACTACCCTTGCAATTATCGAAGTTCCACACTGCGTTTACCAGCACTGAAAACTTCAATTCATGTGAAATAAAATGCACCCATGTCCATAGATTAGAAAATTGTTAAAAGCCCCTTTTTTGTGAATTTTAAAGTGTGTTTTAAATACATTTTTGTCAAAGCGTCGGAACAGGAATTAAGCTTCGTTTGTAATTAATAACTTTGATGAAATTTGTGGCACACACATACACACACACACACACACAGAGGTGTACGCATAAGGATATCAACTAGCACACACGCACCCACAAAACAAAAGTTTATAATGAGAGGGAAGAGGGGAGCGCGAGGGCGTGTGTGCGAGGGCAGGGGTGGGGATTTGTTAGGGGAAGGGTTTAGCATACGCATGCATAATCCTTGTTGTTGTACCTGTTTTCTTTGCAATGGGATCTGGTTTTCGGCAGCTGCAGCTCCCCCCTCCACCACCCCCTCACCCTTGACAAGCTGTTGGTGACATTGATATGCAAAGTTCTGTCCAATATGTGTGTGTGTGTGTGTGTGCGTGTGTGGCATATACGTATGTAATACGTATTTTAAATTAAGCAACAATGTGTGCATGTGTGTATGTGAGAGCTGAAGGCGCAAGGAACTGTGTTGCGGCTTTAAAAGTTTGTTTCGCTTTTATCGTTTCTTGTTTCTCCAAATGAAACAAGCCAAAATGATATATGTATGTGTGTGTGTGTGTGTATGTGTGTGCGCGTGTGTGTGCTGTCTGTGCACGGATACAAATATTTCACACAAGGCTACGCAACTGCATTAAGAAGTATCCAATTACATTGAAATTCTCATATTCAAAGTCGTCGAATGTGGCTGTTCTTGTTATAATTGTTGTTGTTGTTGTTGTTTTTGTTATTGTTGTTGCAGTCAAATGCGACACGTCAGAGCAGAGGCAGAGACGCCAGCAAAAGGGGTTTGATTTTCAATTGGTCAATAATTGAATTAAATTTATGTAAAAATTAAAAATGGAAGAAAAAACAAAAAGTTATCTTCGATTAGTTATTTAAATCCATCTTTTAGCTAAGACAAGTAATAATTAATATGTATAAAAACATATATAAAAGTATGTAAGTAAAATAAAGTATCAATATGTTCGAAAAACTAAAACGTGTTATCGATAACAAGCAAACGAAAAGAGTTATCGACCATCGAAAACAAAGTTATACGCTATAGGAGAACATACATGTAAAATTTCAACTCTCTAGCTGTTGTAGATGCTGGGATCGACGAGTTTATACATTCAGACAAAATCATATACACTTTATGGGCTGTGCCATGCCTACCTTCTGCCTGTCATACATACATATGCACAAAAACAATATACCTCGTTTACCGATATTTAAAGGGTTCAATTTATTAAGATAAATGTGACTGGATTGCAACCCCTTTCGAGCTACGCCACTGGCAGATACGAGAACATTTTTTTTTTGTTGGTGCTTCGGAGGAATGCTAAATTACTCATTCGCCATGTGGACAAAAAGAACTGTTGACACACTCGCCGACAGCTCGAAGGCGAAATGCAACGTGTGGGCGTGGCAGGCGACCGACATTGCTGTTGTTCTTTCTGATATTTCGTACAAAAATCTGTCGCAATCAAATTTATGCATTGTGTAATTAAAGAGAAGAAAAAATGCAAATCGAATGATTCACATTTGAGGTGTGAAATCTATGCCAATGTCTTCTCGTCTGAGTTGGCCAACTAACTGCTGGCCAACAGCTTGGCATTTGTCATGCGATACCCCTCGCTGTCTGGCTGGCTAGCTATCGGATATGGCCCACTGTAGCCGGCCGCACAGTGGGCACAAAAAGATGTTCAATCAGCGACGGCTGCACGTCTGCCAACTCTTTGAGCAGCGCTCACACGCTCGCTTGGCTCTGGGCCCTGTTAAGACTGGTTTGCTATTTGTTGTTGTTGTTGTTGTTGTTGTTGTCTGTAGGGTATTAACAATTCGCACGATACAAATCTTGTGACTCGGCTGCAAGGCGTATCGATTACACGCCTCAGGTGCGACCTCGTCGCTGTGCGAAGGGGTTTCGCTTGCGGGTAGAGGGAGATGGGAAGAGCTAGAGGGAGAAGGCAAGTGAGGGGGAGGGAAGGAGGCGGAGCGACGCACGCTCGGCTCAAGTTCAGCTCTGTCGCAGTCGCCAAATCCAACTGTGGGGTAATTGGAGGCGCATTTCTGTTAGCTCTTAGCATATTATTTCCACCTTTTGATACCTACTCGATCCCTCTTTTTTTGCTCTCTTTCTTTCTCTCTCTCTCTCTCTCTCTCTTTCTCTTGATCTCTCTCTCCCTCTCCGTTGTCTCATTCTCCGGGTTTTTATAACATTTGACTGTTAATTTATGTTTGGTTTTTAATTTCTGATTTGTGCGTTCGCTGCCAGCAGGGTGAAGGGCAGGGGAATTAGGGAGGGGGGTTGGGGCTAGAAGGAGCTTCTAGAGGCAGCCTCCAGCAACAACGACAGCGACATTTAAACTTGCGCTCATTGCAAGCGCTGAAATTCTAAACCGAAATGCGAATAAAAATCAATTAATTAAAAAATGAAATTGTATGCCCTTTATTTCTGTTATTGTTGTTGTTGTTGTTGTTGTTGTCATGGTTTTGTCTGTCAGTCAGTCTGCCTGTTATTTTCTTGCTTTCCGCCACATTTCCTCAACATGTTTCACGCTCATATTCCCCTTTTTCTTGAGTTTTCATAATTAATGCTTAAAGTATCTGACAGATACATTTGGCAATTCCATCGCTATCTACCTCTCACTCCCTCATTCTTCCTCGCTCTCGCTCTCACTCTCGCCATGTTTAGCTGTCTGTTGAATTTCGCAAAATCTCAACTTACAAAAACATATCAAATTTTCGTTTTTATTATGAATCGCAAATAAACTCGAGCTGACTTGACGAGTGTTTTTCTTCCTCTTCTTCGTCTCCTCTTTTTTTCGATGTGTTCTTTGGGAATCCAGATCCAAGCAACAGTTCCCGTTGCGAGAATCACTTCAATTGTTGTCGAACCAATTGCATACACTGTGCGAAAAGCAATTGTGGATTGTGGCAAAGCTTAAGCTAACAGAACGAAACTAAATTGATAGTTAAATGGAACTTTCCACTTTTTATTTTCTTTTGTTTTCATATGGCGTAAAGTGAACTAAACTATTACAGTGCAAGGAAATAACTGTAAAATGAATGGCAATTGATGTTGAACTCCAGTGAAACCGCGTTAAGCCCTATTTAACTGATTCGAGTATTAAGTACTTAATATTTTATTTCAGTGAAATGAACAGCTTCCCCCAACAACAACTTCTACGGCTTGCTATATGCTTTTATCAATGTGTCAGTCAATCAATCAACTGTTTTAATGTATAAATAGATAAAGCCGCAATTGTCAATAATTGAACTTAGTAGTTGTAAAAAGTGTTTGCTTTTTAACTCATAAAATATCTTCTATGCTACTATTTTAAGGCTGTAAGTCAATCAATCAATCAGTCAGAAGAAACTGTTTTAAATGATTACATACAAGAAATGCATTGCTTAAAATGTAAAATAATAAAATTGAAGATTTAAGATTTAAACTGAATGGTTATCTATTATTATTGTCAGTCAATCAATCAATCAATCAATCAGTCAATCAGTCAACTCCCTTAACATTCAAAGTAAAAAATAACTCATACTCTAGTAAACTACTTAAACAACTATTTATCCATTAATCTCATCAATCAATCAATCATTCAGTCAATCAGTCAACTCCTTCAACACCTCAAGGTAAAAAGTACTTCTCCTGCTCCATTTGCGCTTCGTAGTTATTTCCACAGCCAACACTCGAGCCCAAGGCTAGCAAATGGGGGATTGGGGGCTTAGGGGCTGGGGCTGGGGCTGGGAGCTGTATGTTATGTGAGTCGGCCACATTAATATATGTCTACGGTTACTCAAAAAGAAACCTAATAGAATAATGTAAAGCATACGCTGGCAGTGGCTAACGACGGAGACGATGGGCAACCCAATACGTTTATAATAACTCACCCTGAACCCCCGTAAACTGAACTCAGCTCAGCTGAGCTTCAGCTGCTGCTGCTGCTGCTGCTGCTGCTCCTAAAACTAACTTAACCGGAGACGGAGACGGAGACGGAGACGGGGACGACGATGTTCACGGAGGAGGAGACGGAGACGGAGACGGATTCCGAACCACCAATAGCACCACCCAAAAATGAAAAAAAAAAAATGAAAATAACAGCAACAAATTCTAGAATTACGCTAGTTTTCTCATCGCATGAATGTGTCTGTGTGTGTTTGTGTGTGTGCCTTGGTGTGTGTGTGTATGTGTCGTTGACAAAGTCAGTCGGTTTTTAGTTTGTTGTAATCGAATATCGATAGCTCGGGATTGAATGACGCGCGTCCTTCTTTTGAATTCTTACATGACATACTTGCCAGCTATCTCTATCTCTCTCTCTCTCACTCTATTCCTCTCTTTCTCTCTCACTTTCTGCGTCTGTCTTTGTTGGTGTCTCTGCTGTGTGAATTTTCAGTTTTCCTCATGTGTTGCTGTTTTGCAACTTAATATTTTATTTCATTTTAATGTGTGTGTGCATCAGATATGGGTTGCCACTATAAGATATATATGTATATGCTTGTGTGTGTATTGTATTACAATGACCTTTTTGCCTTAGAGCACATCTACTTGAAGCAGGGAATACTTTACACCATGCTATATAGCTTTAGTTGAGTTAGGATAATTATCTACAAATAGTTATGGTTATACTTATACAATTACTATCTGAAATTCTTGTTCTTCTTACCGTAGATCATAGTTTTCGACTAGTTAAGCTAAACAAATTTGATTGATTTTATTTTAAACTTAAAAATTAATTTCCCTTTTCTCATTTAAATATTTTCTAATGTATTGTTTACCCATAATTTAACTATATTTTTTATGAATAAAATAAATCTACTTAAATATTTTTTATAACTTGTCTCTATTTTTTTTTTTTGCATATACATAGTTATACTCCTATTTAGTTCAGATATTAATAGAGTATACATGTGAATTTCTGATAATATTGCACGAGTCTTCTTCTTCATGGTCCTTAGTCCTTGATTCCTATTGCTTAATTTTAGTCACCGCTGTGTTAATGTTGTTTTTATTTTCTATTTCTCTATTGTGTGCAGTTTCCACTCTTCGCTCTCCCGCAGCTCGAATTCTATACCCTCTTTTAATGCTTTTATTTAGTGCTTTGTGCATTTCTATACCCTACATTCCATTCAGCACAAAAGAGTTTCTCGTTGCACTCGATGCTGCTGCCGCTGCTGCTGCTGCTGCTGCTGCTGTTGTTTCTGTTGCACTCGAGCGCCATCTGATGCATGCCAGAGTCAACAGCAGCAGGTCACCCCATGAGCCCCCACACACCCCCTCTATTCTCCATTCCTCCTCCTCTTTTACAACTATCTGCGCATAATGTCGTCCACTCAGTGACTCGAATTAATTTAACGTTATTTTAATTTGAGCTGCCTCCGTCTCGCTCTAACGTACAGTGCACACGGGCGCCACCTGTGAAGTCGAAGTAGGATGCTGCCTTCACAGGGTGCCTCACGTTACACTCCCTCCCTCCCTCCCTCCCTCCCTCCCTCTCGCTCTCTATCTCTCTCTCGCTCTTACACTCTTTGTCCTGTGCGTGCGTGTGTGTGTGTGTGAATGCAGTTGGTGATGTTTTCGTCTAGAATTTATCATATTCTATTTTGTTTGTAATTCAATGCGAGTCGCTGTTATTAAAGTTCTGCTGTTGCCGCGTCATTTGAGCTACGCCTAACCCCCACCCCCACCACCACCCCCACCCTCTTCCCCACACACTCCAGCTCCCGCCCTGTCATTGTGCTTGTAACCTAATATTCCCGCCCTGCAAAAGGCTAAAACTTGGCTATATGGAATGTGCGTGGGCAAGTGTAAGTTAATAGCTGAAGGACCTTCGCTGCTTCCCAAACTTCCCCGATTACCAAATACCTGTGCATGATTATTCATGTCGCATGTCTTATATGCAAAATGCGCGTTAATTATAGAACAAGCAATGTATTCCGTTGTATGTAATACACATTCAATTAGAATTTCATTTTAGTCCGACTTTTCCAGCATACCGAATTGTAAATACTCTCATACAAATAAATCTCATATAGTTTACTTCTGTTCGTCTTATATACCACAGTAGTCAAAGATATCATCAAAAACTAGTCCATTGCAAATTCGCAAGACCAATAATAACAATAAATAAGAATGTTTAATGTGTGACATGTGACATTAAGAACTCTGACGGACCGTTATTTCTCTGTTGATGTGTGACCCTAATACGACCTCTGTCCAGCTTAATAACTATTCTATTTGTATTTGTCAATATCGTTTATGACGCCCACTGGGGGTTATTAATTTCATATATGTAATTCATATATCCTGTCTCGACTGTAGCCCTCGGCTCAAACGCTCCAAATTTGTCATTATGCGAGGGCAGTTACAGAAGTTGTTGCGTTTGCGAGCGGCTTTTAATATTATATATATTGATAATTATAAGATCTTTTTTTCTTAGAATTGGAATAAATTAAAATAGAGCATCATTTTGGAACGGCTGGAATTGAAACATTCAGTTGTTCAAATACAATGAAAATTTTAAATGACTAAATATAAAATAAATGTATGTAGATATGCATAGGACAGAAGATCTTATGTGGATAAACACTAGATTCAATTTCTGAGGAGCTCTAAGGTAGCTAGACTTAGAATATATATCTTCCAAAATCTAATATAAATAAATATATGTGTACACATCCGATAACTTAACGTGGGATTCTCGATTGGGTATGTATAAAATGTAAGGTCTGAAATTTTACAAAATTGGAACTGAACTGAAACACTTAGTTGTTCAGATACAAGGAAAATATTGACTGACAATACCTGAAATAAATACAAGCAAATCACATCATTTTTATGAGTTGCTATCTGCATAGACTTAAGATCCATAAACTTAGGATGTCTGATATATCTGACATCCATGTCTATATCTATACCTAGATAAAGGGAAAGTATTTTGTGGGATCTGCACTTTACATGTATGAAGATAATGGCGTTAATTTGCTATGGCATTACCTGTAATACATATTTGTATATATAACAACTTCTTATATCACCCTACATGTTTGTTTGTTGTGTGTGTCCTTTTCGCACATCCTTTCAGAGAGTAAGGACTCGGGGTTAGGGGTTAGGGGTTCGGTTCGGTTGGGTAGGGTTATATTTTTTTGATTGTGGATCGACGGACGACGCGTCGCTGTCATGAGGCGGAAACCTTGAAGCGTATCGTTTTACCACAGACCTATCCAATTGCACCCATGAGGCGCGTTAATGTTGTACTTGTGCTTCTTCTTCTTTTTCTGCTTGCTTGTTGTGTGTTGTAATTATGTTGTCTGCTTCTTCATCCTACTCTCCACTTAATACTTACCACTGTATTTGCAGCAAATGCAGCTCGTAATTACGACACGGTTATTGAGCCCGATTAAAGCAAAACTCAGGTAAATTTCCATATTCATAATTGATATATTCCACGTCTTCTTATTTCTAATTGTTGAATAAGAAAAGTATTGCATACTTTGCGGTTGAGTAATTAGGGGATGCTTACGCGTGCTCAATTGAGTATAAAACATGTATATGAAATAATGATTAATATTTGATTTTCCAGTTATTTGTCATTCCTTTATTATCTTATATGATCTGATATTGTATATTAAATATGCAATAATTTATATTGGTGGAATTTCCAATAAAAAATGAAATTAAAAAAGCTTTATAAAAATGATCTTAAATTAGAAAAGTTTTAGGTAGAACCATTGCATTTTAAGTCCATACAGTCCATTTTTATATACACAAGTATTATAATTTAATAATTTTAAACCAATATATTTATGTACGATCTTTAGTTTTCGCGGCTGACAGGAGTTTTGCCTATAGTTGGCAATAATTGTCTCCTGCAGCTGGTTAAATTAATTAATTAAATAAATACTTGGAATTTAATTGAATTGTAAAAAAAGAGTTAATTCGACTTGGACGTAATTCAAGCAAAGTTGGCGACTCAGAGCAAAGATGAGCCAGAAATAAGGCGAGCCCCAATAAAAGCCATCGCCATAGCCGAAGACCATAAACCCGAACTCAATCCCAACGCTGAGCTCCATTCATTATAATAATTTTTCTGTTTAATAATATCATTGCGCTCAACTGCAAGCCAGCGGCTACAATTTCAATTTACCGATCCGATTACACGTGCAACAACAACAACTACAACAACAACAACAACAACAACAGCAACAACAGCAGCAGCAGCTACAAAAATGTTGTGCGACCGCCGTCAACGTTGTTGCTGTTGTAGTTTTTGTTGTTGTCATTCTCGCGGGTCTCTGGCATTAAATTAATTTTGCTCATTTGGCGAAAAACTCACACACAGCGCAAGAGAATGCTGATAGAAGGAGCTACAGATGGAACGAGAGCGAGAGCGAGAGCGAGAGCGAGAGAGGGTAACGGGCGCTTAAGCTAACGGACAAAGAGGTAAGAAGAGAAACGAAGACTGAATGCGAAGCAGAGGCAGGCAGTCTGCGTCTATTTGCAGCCCACTCACAAACACACGCACTCTCTCACACACACACAAAAATAAGCAAACACACACACACATACAGACAAACAGAGTGTGGCACTCGTTCACTCACTCGTTAAAATGATTATAAAAATTTATCAATATAAAATTACCAGCGCTGCTTCGGTTTACAGTTAACTCGCACAATGTTGGCGTAATCGTAATTGCTAGACGTCTGCGCCACCGTCAACGCCAACGCCAACGTCAGCTGCGACTGCGACGCAGACACAGGCTGTTGGAGATGCCAACTCTGTTTACACTGCGCTGCGGTTCAACGCTAATTGCAGGCCCAGAGCTGAGAGCGCAGCACAGTTATTCTGAAATTTTGTTATCGCAATGTAAAACGAGTCGCAAGCTACAACTGAGAAGTGGGTGGGGGGGTGGTGAGTTTCAGGGTTAGTTGCAGTTGCATATTTGAAATTTCGAAATGCTCCCAGCATAGAAAATTTGTAATTGAAACTGAGCATTTGCTTGATTTTCTAGCTATTAAGGATTCAGATTCAGATTATGCATTTTTCTCTGCATTTTATTTATTTTTTTTTTTTTTGTTTTTCTGTTTTTTTGTTTTTGTGTGTTTTGTTGGAAAATGGAATTTGTGTTTCGTTGTATTTGTTTTCATGGCTTTTCTGGTAACTGGAAACTAATGATGATGAACTGTTATTTTTTGGCTTATTTAAGAAATTTCAGTGTTGAATTTAGAGCTAGAATTCGTAAGCAGAGCTTGAATAATAAGCTTTGAAATAGAAGACTAACATTTGGATTAACGATAAGACAAGAATGATCTCTATATAATCTACATTTAACTAGATAATCAATAAAAAAAAAAAAAAAAAAATTATAATACTATTTAATAAGCTTTCAATACAATTAGAAATGGGAGACTGTGTTAGTTATAATCTAGGACAATGCGCAGTGAAAAAAAACACAAATTTTTAATAGGTTTTGAAAAACAATCTCGGAAACCGCGTGTTATTCACCCCTTTGAAACAGCATGAAGGAAATTTAAAAATAAACCATAAATAATCAATAATAAAAACAACATTTTAAATGCAGCAAAGAGAAAAGAGAAAAATTGAATAAAAAAATATATCTATGTACATATATAAATATTTATATCTATGAAGAGATTTGCACTTTTCTTCATTTTGTTATATGTGTTATTTTAGCTAATGTGTTTGTGTTTGTGTTTTTGTTGTTGTTGTTGTTCTTGTTTATATTTTCTTTTTGCATCCTTGTTATTGAATACTATTTAAAACCAATGTGCAGACAGTAGTAATTAATTATAAATGTGTGCTGTCTAGTGCCAAAAATGAAGGTGAGAATTACGCCAGATTTATTTGCATATACATACATATGCATATGTACAAATGTATCTGTGTATCTATGTATGTATATGTGTATCTTTGTATCTTTGGTTAGTTTTCATTCATGAAACGTACCTTTTATTTGAATTTATATTTAAATGTATATATCTATGTAGTTATGTATCTTTGTATCTATATTTCCATGTATCTTTCTATCTTTGGTTTGCTTTCATTCATAAAACGTACCTTTAGCTCATCTCACATTTGAATATATGTATGTATATAAAACAAAATCAATGCATAAATGTGTGTATTTTGTATCTTTCTATATTATATCTATGTATCTTTGTACCTTTTGTATGTTTTCATTTATGAAACGTACATAGTTTAAAATGTATCTCTGTTTCTTTGATTATATTTTATTTATAAAAGGTTCCGTTATCTCATCTCATAATTGATTAATTTGTATTTATTTTTTCTTTATTTTTTTATTGCAGTTTATTTTTTTCATTCAACGTACCTTTATCTCATCGCTGGGAAGCTCCTTTTTGATTTGAACAACGCCGCTTGCCACATTTTGTGGCACAACGCCGGCAGCAGCTGCCACATTGCCATCGCGCGAATTCGAATTCGACGGGGAAGTTTTTGCGGACATTGTTAACTTATTGTTGGGCCTTCAGAAGTTAGTCGGATTCAAAAGGCAGCTGAAACGCGAGAAATTTGCGTATTAGTCGAAGCTCAGCAATTGCTTTATCATTTACAGTTATTTGGTTGTATGAGAGTTGCACGATTTCATTCGATTTCCGATTGTTTTTTATTTAAAATTTATCATTCTGCTGAATTATTATCGACTTTTTTTTATAATAATATGACTATTAATAAATATTAATGATAACAAAGCTCTAATTTGGTGTGCACGACTATGTGATACCCTATAACCCGGAAGTGGAACAGATCTTAATAGATATAGTTAAAGCTGAAAGAGTTAGCTTTAACTCTATATTTGAACTTTTTATATACATATATAAAGCATCAAAAGAAAATACAATGTAGGGTTACCTTTTAAATTCTCTGAATTTTACAAATATTCGAAATTATATGAGATAAGATTTGGAGTGCAACGTAGTTTTTACCTTTAAAAAGCTGTTATAATATTATATAAATTTAATTGTGTTCATATTTCTTAGAAGTCTCTGTTTCTGGGGATCACATAGATGCTCTCTCTCCCTCTCTCTTTCTGTCGCTCTTCTTCTTAAGCTGATGATCAATCAAGCAATTCTGTTCATATTATGGGCCTAAGCACGCCCACAAATGCCGGCCCGTAATCTTTATGTTTTAGCCTTTGCTTCTTCCTCTTTTCGGGGCCATAATTAATTACAGCGTCTTCTTAATTTTCACAGAGTGTCTTTTGCTTGAGTACGTGTGTGTGTTTGTGTGTTTGTGTCTATGCTTTGCATATTGTTTCGCATCCATTGGATACGCACGCAAGCAGACGGCGGCAGAGTATTTATATACCCGAACGTCTATCTGTGTACACACACAGACGCATAGTTGTAGCTGTATCTGTGTTTGTATTTATGTGGTTGTGAGCGTGTTTGGTTCGCGCGCACTTTGGTGTCTTGTAATTTAATACCCCATACGAAACGTTACCACCTATCGCATAACACAGCCACACACACATATACACATAGGTACACACACACACACACACACACACACACACACACACACACACGCATAAATACAATTTACAATAACAAGAGCCAAGTGGATTTTGTGGTATGTATTAACAATCAGAACCAAAAACATTTTTAGCGCGCACTTCACATGTTTCGAACTTAGAGAACTTCAATTTCGAATAGTTGGATATAAAAAAGATTTGTCTAGAGCTTGAGCTACATACTAATTTGTCAGAATCTAGCGTTATATTTAGTTCACTACTAATTGGTAACCAATTGGAAAACATTCCTAATTTCAAAACTATTTTGAAATCTTATTTGCGCGCCCTCAACATGTTCGGAATTCGAATTCAAAGAACTTTAAAACTTTTAAAACCGAAAAAATTTGCCTAAATATCCAACTGATTTGAAGTATATCATAATCTGGCGGTATATATAGATATGATTTATTTTATTTGTAACCTCAATTGTCATATATTCAAAACAAATTTGAATTTAGAAATCAATTTTCAATCGATAAACATTCAGCAGACTGTAATTATACATTGATCCATTTATCAAGCTAGATCTTCCCTATATAAATGAAATTTCTGAAAAACAAAACATCTTCACTAATATAATATTTCATTTTGGATTAATTTCGAAATGTTCACACCATATATGTTTTTTTTTACACATTTGTTTATTAATTCTTAAAGAGGCTGTTTTTATTTTTTTTTTTTTATATACATTCGTTTTTATGTGTTTTTCTTTGTTGATCTTTATTGAATGTGGGTTTTTCTTTCTTATTTTCGTGCTTTCTTTCATTACTTTTCTCACTGAAAACATTTCAATTTTTGCGTCGCATCGTTCTTATTATTCGCTTTGTTTGCTTTCGAAAAACAGAAAAGTTTTTAGCTTGCTTTTTGAAATTTATTTCAATTTCGAGTATAAACGCAACTCAAGGAGTATTTTGATAAATTGCACATATATTCGTTATATTTTTTCTTAATGGTCATTCCACTTAAAGATGAAAAAAACAACAACAACATCTGTATAGTTGTGTGTTTTCCAATGCAACGTTTGTCGAATATATAAATATTCCAAAAATAGTTTTATTTTTTCGACATTATGTATATTTTGTATACGGCCGTTTTTCACTCACAATTGCCTTTCTTTCTGGTATATTTTGAATTTATTTATTTGATTTTTCTTTATTTTTGATTTGATTTTCCGCTTTATAACAACACCGCAACCGAACGTCAAGGAAAACCATGCCCAATGCTCATTTTCATTTTCACTTTTCACATGCACATCGAATACGAATACGAATACGAATACGTTTTTCAATTTCCCAACTCAATTCTGAGTGTATGTTTGTTTCAAAAACGATTTTGAGACTCTTCCGATTCTCTCGCTCGTCTTTTTTCGCCTTCTCTTATAGTTATTCTTCTTCTACTTCTTCTTCTAGTCAAGCGTGCGCTCCGACCGACGTCCGCATGCGGCCGCGTTTCATCAACGTTTGACGCTGGCAGCGACTGCCTTGTGAATTTTACTTTGCCGCCGTTAACTCTGCCGCACAGTGGGACAATTGTGATAACGGTTTACATAAGGCACAGAAATTTGTGTTTAGCACCAGACAAAGTATAAAATATATTATATATAGATGTATTGTATATATATAATATATAATACATGTTGCATTAATAGACTTTAATTTTAAAATGCAAAAATTATAACCTAACTAATCCAATTCCAATCAGTTCTCAAAATAAATAAAATACTTTGAAAACAATTAAATTATAAAAATACATATTTCATTAACGATAGCCCAAATGAAACATGCGAAACAATTTACTGCATAATTTGATTTTTTGTATACGTATGTTATAACCACATATTACCAAACCTTCCACTAATACTACGACGTATTGCTTAAAGCTCAAAAATATATAAGTCTGAAAACGATTTACTTATAAAAATATATATTTAGCGACAACATAAAACAACATACCAAATAATGCAGTACATAATTTGATTATTTAAATGTTTAAGAATAATATAATAATTTGCAAAAGCTTTAATAGTTTTATTATAAGGCCTTAAACTAATTTTACGAAGCCCAAAAATAAGTTAACTCGTAAAACGATTTAATAATAAAAATATTGATCCATAGATAAGCACAATATAACATGCATGATAATACAGAGACAATGTTTTTTGTATATACATTTAAGAATTAATACATATTCGAGCAATAAAATGCATTTTTGTTTTTCACAATTGATGCCACTGTGCAGCTTCTGCCAACGCTCTGCTTCGTGTTTGCTGTTCTGTTGGCCTCTGCTGCGTTTGCGCGCAGCTGTGGGTCCCACAACGACGACGACGGCAGTGACGACTCCCCAGTCCGAAGGGCTGCTGGTTGATGACGTATTAAATGTGGAGCGTACCCCAATCAGCGCTTCCCACCCCCTCGCAACCTCCCTCACATTCAGCCGCTGGCTCTGATGAGTCAAAGTTGCGCTAAGACGAATTTTCCGTCTCATGAAAACGAAAACGAAAACAAATTTGTCTCATTTGATTTCTCTATCTTTCTGTCTCTCTTTCTATTTCTCTCTGACTGTCTTTCGTTGCTATATTGCATATTTTCATATTGTGGTGGATGCAACTTGTAGTTATAAATAAATTGCATCGTGTGGCTGCTGCCTGTTTACCTGCCCGATTTATATATCTATATCTATATCTATATCTATATCTATATCTATATCTATATCTATATCTATATCTATATCTATATCTATATCTATATCTATATCTATATCTATATCTATATCTATATCTATATCTATATCTATATCTATATCTGTATCTGTATCTATATCTATATCTATATCTATATCTATATCTATATCTATATCTATATCTATATCTATATCTATATCTATATCTATATCTATATCTATATCTATATCTATATCTATATCTATATCTATATCTATATCTATATCTATATCTATATCTATATCTATATCTATATCTATATCTATATCTATATCTATATCTATATCTATATCTATATCTATATCTATATCTATATCTATATCTTTTGTTCATTTTCGAATATGTCTAATTTGCTTTAATTTATTTTTATAATTTTGCACTAATAAAATTGAAATTAATGTTTGAAAACTAAAAAGTCATTTAAAGCTACAGAATATACATAACATACTAGTTTCAATAACCAAGTACGTATTTGCACCGATTAACAATTGGAAGTCCAAATTCCAGATCGATGGCCACTTGGGTTAGGACCTTGTCATAAGCTACGAGCTGCCAATATTGGTAACGGGACAGGTTTGTGACAATGTAACAGAAACAAAACAGCTGGCAATGCAAGATGTAACAACTAGTTAATACATATATATATATTTATATATATACACATATATATATAGTAGCTGGTGCCAGTCGTCGTCGCCCTTTAAGTTATGGTACCTGGAACAGGCAAAAGAACAGAACATAAATTGGCTAAGACAGTCCACTTGGCTAACTTGGCTGTCGTCTGTTCTTGCAAATGCATCACCATCTACTTTATAAACAAAAAAAAAAAAAAATTAACGAAATAATGAAAAACTAAATAAATTGTTCAAATAGGACATCATTATAATCAACAGAAACAGCAGAGATCATAAGCATAAAAATAATTCAAAGCAGCTGCCGTGTCAATCAAACAAACAATGCAACTAAAGATAAATGAAGCATTTAAACAATTTATTTGATTGAATACTATATGTGAGTGTATGACTTTCCCTTCAAGTGCCAAATTAAATGCTCATTTAATATATTATAAGCGCTGACTAACACATTTTCATGACAGCCGTTGAAAAATGCATTTAAATATTTGATTGTCTCGCAGTCGATGTCAAAGAAATTATAAAAACAAAAAGTTTTGCTTTGTTGTGGTTTTCTTTTTGAATTCTATTTGTGTTGTGTTAATTATTTTAGAACAGCTTAAACAATCGTTCCTTGGGGCATACAATACATCACAACTTTTAGTCAAGATCATTTCATGTGACTCCGTGGCGCAACGGTAGCGCGTCTGACTCCAGATCAGAAGGTTGCGTGTTCAAATCACGTCGGGGTCAATTGTGATGTTTTTTTTTTATTACATTAATTAATTTACTGTATATTTAATTATTTTTTAATTCGGAAAAATATAATAACAGAATTAAATTAATTTATAAATTTAAATAAAAATAAATTGCTTATGCATTTTAAAAGAAGAAAAAATCTACGATAACCTCATAGCAAACATATATTTACTTGTACTCTAACATTATATTTATTTTTATTTTTATTGTGTAACTTCTTTTCATCATTTATAAGTTCTGTATATTATTTATATTTGCATTACAGCACAATTCGTCTATGCTTTGGAACGGCAAAACGTCACTCTTAAATTCTCGGAGAGCGCATGCTATTAAATCCAAGAGAGAGAGAGAGAGAGACAGAACAAGAGTCAGCTGTAGGCAAAACACAAAACAGCTGTTTCCTATCAGCTGTTTAAAGTGCACGCGAATAGCAGAAACGTAACCAAACCAAAATACGAAATAATATATAAATAAATACAATATAGCAAAACTGCTATAATTGTGAAATTATAGAAAAGTGAATATATTGAAATGCTAAGATGTCGAAATTGCCGAAAGCAGCGCTCAGCTTAAAACAGGTAGGCCACACTCAACAACAGCAGCTAAAATTCTGTGCTACTCGATTAACAGCGCTCTCCTTCGCATAGTTCATGCTGCGCCAAGAGGTGTTGAAACTGTACAGAGAAATTTGGAGGACGACTCGATTGGTGCCCGACCAGCACAGCCGAAGGGAACTAAGGGATTGGGCACGGCACGATTTCCAGGCCAATCGCAACCAGAGTGACGAGGTTGCCATTAAAATGCTGTTGCAGAGCGGCAGGCGGAGCTTGACGGAACTGCAGACCAGCCTAGAATTGAGCGGAACGTGCGTTAAGTGAGGAAAATGCCTATATCTTTTATTTTTGAGCTTCACAAAGTTGACTGCTGCAATCGAATTACAGCTACATAAGAACATAATAAATAATAAAGCCTAAAGAGAACAGCCTAAATAAACCTTTGAGGTGCGATAATTCGCTGTTCAGTGGAGAAAAAGCAGTCTAGCATTTGGTACATGTTACTTAGCTAAGAGAGGACGCGTTCAAAGCATCGGGCGCAGCAGACTGAGCCAGGCGACCTTCAGCAACGCCAGCCCAAACAACAGCGACCCAACGCTGGTAATGATCAGCGAGATGAGATCCCGTTTAGCATGCTGCTCGACACGTCCTACCAGAAAACTGTGTATAACGGTGCTGGTAATATGTGCTCCGTCAAAACCGAAGCAGGGTATTGCATTAATTAATGCCATGCCAATGCTAAATACCACGTTATATCTGAGCAGCAGCGAAAGGGCATCAGGCCAAGCCGAACTAATATGTTTATAGCGGGGCACAAAGGCCGACACGCGCACTGTTCGGAGCACGTCACGCGCCTGGCCCACGTACATGACCGGCGGCAGGGGCTGGTGCTCAAGGTTCTGGCGCTTAAACACCAAAATGCTCGTTGTATTGTGAAGCATGGCACGCAGACAGTAGCCCTGGGCACATGCACCCGCCCTGCAATACCCGCTGGAATCCTCGAGCGTGCGCCGCATGGGCAGGCAGACATGCTGGGGTATCTCGGCAGGTGCATCCACAGTCACATCCTCAATGTACTCAAAGCAGCTGACATTGGGATTGCGCTCGTCGCAGCACTGCAGCCGGCCATCCGCATTGTGGTGGGCTATGTCAATACTTTCGTCGTTGAGCCGTATGAAATCCGAGCTGATGCAGTACCCCAATCGATGCTGTTGCGCCTCCTGCAGGCAACTCAGCCAGGTATCCTCGCTGCAGACCGGACAGTCATTCAGCTGGGTGATCACATTCTGCAGCTGAAGGCCGCGTTCGCCTCGCAGCGGCGACTTGGCCGTCAGCTCGGTGATAATCACGTGTTCGTTGTACTGGTAAAATGGTGACATTGTCATGCCCAGCGTGGAGATGAGCATGTAGCATGCCAAGGCTAATACGAAGTTATTCCAAATGCCGGCACAGAGTATGCGCAGCTTGCGAAACCAGCGCAAGCTGTTCAGATGATCGTGGGAGAGCTCCGTGTAGGCCAAAGGCAGGCAGAAGTAGATCTAAAGGCATATATTAATATTAAGACATTTAAAGTTTTAGTATAATCTTGCTGCACTCACCTTGAAACCGAAGCCGGTCACCGGCACATCCTCAAGCACGGCAGCCAATGCATGGCCCAGCTCATGCAGCAGCGTGCAGATCATCAGTGTGGTTATATAATAGCCAATCTCCTGTAGCGGCAGATTAATGCCCGGCAAAAATATCTCCAGCTGAACATTTGCCGTGGCCGATGCTGCCTGAGCTGCTGCTGCTCCTCCTCCACCAGCAGCTGATGTGCCAGTCTCACTTCCATTGAATATTGTAATGATCAATAGTATAATGCCAATGGGCAGCAGCAGAAAGGACAAAAAGACGCCCATGTTGAAGCTTTCCACTAGAAATCTTCGCGTGCAGCCGGCTGTGGAGCCCCAGCGAATGAGCATGCGATTGAAGGCGCTGGCATTTGTATGCCAGTGAAGGCTCATGAAGTTTATTTTCAGTCCACTGCTGCGCAGAAAGGCATCGTATGGATAGTGCATGCAGCTCTATTTAACAAAATAATATATTTGTGAATTGAATGCCAGTTTTTGGTTATAGCACAGAACACACCTTAAAAAAGCGATCGAAAAAGTACAAGACGCCATATAAAACCGTCAGTACTGTAAAAAATATTATTGGATCCATTGTGCGCTGATTTGTTGTGTTTACTGTTGTGCACTAATTCAAATGACGCACATTGTTATTGTCATTTAATTTTGTTGTTTTTTAATGTTCTATCCAAGAAGTTTGCCGGACAGCTGTTCGCTAAAGCTGCCAACTTGTTTACCCTCCTCAGATGGGCAGCACTTTGTAACAAGCAAATTTCAGAGATTGTTCAATGGCGCACAGTATATGACGTCAATATCTGCCATGTACATATGATTAAACGTTGCAAAATATTTCAAATGTAATAAATTATTTTCTAAAATTGTCTTTCATTGCCCTTGCCACTGCTACGTATCGAATTTCCTTTCAATGCTACCAACAAGCATTTTCAAACACTGCATGTGACGTCACAGTTTTCGACTGAATGTAACCTTTTTTGAATTAACGCAACATTAAGCTCAGCGTTGCCACACCTATTTTTTATTGTGTGCAAGCAACAAACAAATTTTCAACACATTTTATTTGCTGAAGCAGCAATTTTGGAATAGTAAATCCAAGAAACAATGCCAAAAGTGCGTCGCAGTCGTAAACCACCACCAGATGGCTGGGAATTAATTGAACCAACGCTGGAAGAGTTGGAACAAAAAATGCGCGAGGCCGAAACAGAACCCCACGAAGGAAAACGAATTACGGAGTCGTTGTGGCCCATCTTCAAGATACATCATCAGAAAACGCGGTATATCTACGATCTGTACTATCGCCGGAAGGCCATAAGCCGTGAGCTGTACGACTACTGCCTCAAGGAGAAGATCGCCGATGGCAACTTGATAGCTAAGTGGAAGAAATCAGGCTATGAGAATTTATGCTGTCTGCGCTGCATACAAACGCGCGACACAAATTTCGGTACAAATTGCATTTGCCGCGTGCCTAAATCAAAGTTGGAGGAAGGTCGAATTGTAGAGTGCGTACATTGCGGCTGTCGTGGCTGTTCTGGCTAAGATGTAGCTGCTTCAAAAAAAGAAACCTTAGCTTGTAAATACAGATATGCAGATATTAAGTCTCAGTTGAGGGATGTACATAGAATACACAAATTGAACGCAAGTTCAGCTCAGCTGCTTTATCGGATAAGCAGCTCAAGGAGCAAACGTACAGCCAATGTGGCTAAGACATTCAATACAAGAATATGAGTATGTGTTAGTGAAAATATGTATTAGTAACATTTGCTTTGTATCTTAAGCTTATAGTAGATTAACTTCTGTCTGACGTCTATGTGAAACTATCATAAATACAAATAAATATTGTAAAAACAAAGCAACATTTTTACATTTTTAATTTATATACACTTAGACAACTATTTATAAATATTTGATTACTACCATCGGCGCTATCTAAGAATACGTTTTTTCGCAATTTTCTATAGCAATATCTATATGATAATTATATTATAGGAATCACTGAAATCTAAGTAACAAGAGTTGTTTGTCTGTGTTTCGGTTTAAATTATCCAGGTTAAATTTGTCTAATTTTGTTTGAAAGTAAACTATGTCAAGATCCATACAAATATTAAGAATCATTACTATTTTCATTGGGTTAACATGCATTTCAATATGCCTATATTGCTTGTATGAGGAAGCGACCACATTTATAAAGAATACGAAATTGTATATAGAAATATTGTGCTTTGTTTTAACGACTGTGGATTTGATAACTACTATCTTGCTCTTAGTAGGATGTATAATGTTAAGGCAAGTAATATTTAAATTTAGATATACTTAATGGAACAAATATAAACTCTATGCAGACATTTTTACTTGGCGCCCTGGCTGATATGTTTGCCACTGACCATTATAGACAACGCCATCCTTATCAACAAAGTGGCAAACAGCATCTGGGGTATCGTGGTATCCATGCTAATCTGTATGTAAATGTATATATATTATATATATATATATATATATATATATATATATATATATACAGTTATAATAATCTAATACCCTCTTTTAGCCGTTGCCCTCTGGCTGGTACCTGTGAACCTGTTTCTCAAGTTGCACAAGAAATATCGCCAAAACGAATCCGTAAAGCACAATGAAACCCTCCTGGCCTTCCAAGCGTCTTCCGCGGCCTAACCAGACTTTACCAAGCGAGCGGCCAAAACTGCCGAGCAAAACAAAATGGAAACTCAACTCTTTCTCTCTCTCTCTCTCTTGCCATCACTCGCATGCCATCTTGCTAACAATATCGCACTCACACAAACTTTGAAAGAATACAACTTCACCACGACTTCACTCTGTGTTGAAGTTGAGTTTAGCGCCTTTGGCTCGGCTCGGCTCGACTTCAAAGGCGACCAAAGGACACATCGCAAGGCAGTTGAACGCAGAACTTTGTGCCAGGCACTACAAAAGAGGAAACAAAAAGAGAACTTAATAAGAATCGTGGTGTGGAACAATTAATGAATAAGTAGTGGAAATTGTGCACAAGTGCGAACAATTGCATAGAACATTTGTTGAGTTAATAACAAAGGTGCGTGCGTGTTCATAGACTTATTGGCGGCACTATAAATCAAATCCGAGTGAAATTTTATTGGGCAATGTGCAACAAAAGAAATGTTTGTATCGATTTGTAGCAAAAAATTTTGTGCAGCGCATATTTGTTAAACACACAAAGAGACACTGGGCGCAGTTAACTGTGTATGAGAGTGGGTGTGTGTTATGGGTATGTGTGCAGCAGCGGAAACGGAAACAGCAACTAGCCTGCTTTTTTCAATCAACGCGCAACAAAATGACGCGAAATACACAACAAAAATTTAATTAATTTAATGCACTTTGAAAAGCGATACACAAGTTCCTGCAAAGCCTTAGTAACAATATAAAATATTAAAAAATAAATAAATAAAATAAACTAACATATTTATATATATATATATATATATAAATATATATATACACATATACATATATCTATTAATTGTACATATACTCTGTGCCAAAGCATTAACGGCATCGGATACGCCGTGTGTGCTACAAAAGGTGAAGAAATCATTGCGAAATTGGGCCAACTTTTGGGCCGACTGAGGTCCTTTGTGCTGTCTTTGTGTGGCCATCCAACCGAGCTAAACCAATGCATTTGGGTGCACAACAACAACGTCCCAAGCAACAACAACAACAACGCGAGCAACAAGAGATTCACCAGAGAAGGCGCCTAACGTACCGCAAAGGACGACAATGTCATCCCTGCAGCGTGAATGGCATTTACAGGTAAGAGAGAAAGAGAGAGAGAGAAAGAGATAGAGATAGAGAGATAGTTATCCCAAGGTGGAGCGTGGACACAATTACTTCCTCTTCCAGATGTTTACATTGTACATTGCACATTGTAATTGAATGTTCCTTGCGTGACAGCTAAGGTCAAGAAACGCGTCTGATTTATGGCCTGGCTGTGAGTTTTGGGCCAAGCACAAATATATTGAGGTAGTTTGAGGTCACCTGCCATGCGAATCGATTTGGTGAGCATGCGCTGTGCCATCTCACACACTCTCGAAGACCCAAAACAAAGCCGAATCACTCGAATGCGTGTAAACAATGGAGTAGCCAATGTGTAAGCCAGGAGTGGGTCAAAGCCGGGCCCAACACATGTTTGGCAATGACATTTGACCCCCCGACCCCCCCAATAATAATCGAATGTGGCCACAAAGTGTAATCTGTCATTATCTATCAAATGTGGCATAGTAATTGGAATATAAGACACTCCCAAAGTAAACACAAAGGAAACTCATATCGATTTCAGCTTAATTGAGTTATAATAAGAAATTAAGCCACAACTGTTTGGGAATTATAAGAAAGCGAAAGAGTAGAAGGACAGTTATGGTTTAAGAGTACGAACTGTTGAGCTATTTTATAGATTGGAAGTTTAATAATAGGTTTAGATAATTTTTTTATTTATTATTATTAATCTTATTAATAGTCCACAAATATCTCAAACTTCCTCTTATCAATGAGAAAATAAGAAATAGCGCTGAAAGATATTTAAATAAGCTGCATAACCACAGGAAGTCAGTGCAAGACAGATTTTAAATAAAAAAAAAAAATTAAAAAAAAAACAAATAATAATAATATGAAGCAGTAGTATTATCTAAGTTGTCATACATATGTATACTGAGATCATTTAAGTCCATAGCGATAGCCAATGCCAGCTCCTTGCAAAGCTGTCCTGGGCTTAAGCCTTTGTCTTGCAACAAGTTAAGCCCTTGCAAAGCTCCGGCCACGAGCCTGGCTGTGAGCCACAGCCAATTGCCAGGACAACGAACCACTCGAAGCACCCACCCACCCGCTTAAGCCGAGCCAAAGTTTTTTCATTTCATTTGCGTCAGGACCTTGAGAGCTGTTGCGAAATTGAAAATGAAACACAGCATTGGCGCTCGGTGGGGACTTGTGCCCACTTCCACGCCCACTTTCACACCCACTTTTTGTACGCTTCCTGGCAATTTAAGCCAAATTCCTGCTGACAGGCGACAGCCGTTGGCTCTGTGTAGAACAATAGAGCTTAGGCTTTGACATCTGGCAAGGTCAAAGGGCGTGGATGCTGCCGCACTCACAACTGTGCCACACGTTGAGCCTTCCAAGCGAATGACAAATACATTGGGCTCATTAGAGCAGTTTTCCTGTGAACATTGCAATCGATAGCCTGCTTTTTACTTACTTGCAATTTACCATCAACATGTGGCATGCAATCATTGGAGGCATGACATATGCCAATGCGATGACTCAGCTGATAGGACACACGCGCCTTGCAGTCGACTTCAATTAAAAGCAAAATCCATTTAACGGTATGAGTTGTGAGCGCTGACGTATACGTAATACGGCTTAAACGAATTACGTATGCGACGCGTGGCACGCAGAAAAAAACAACTGACTGCATCTGCTTAATTATGCAAATGATATCTCAAAGCGGCACTTAAATAATTTGTTAGAAATAACGAATATTAAGTGACAAAGCTTATGTTTATTGCAGAGCTAATAAATAAAGTTACTGCTTTACAGTTTAATCTACAGTTAATGTTAGTAGCATGATCACAAACTGAATGATGAGTTTGCTGCTTAAAATGAAAATTAATAAATTTAACTCCATTTTCATTTCACATATGAATGCCAAGATCTCACATTTGGAAAATAACTTAAATATTTAATACGAATAAAAAAAATTAATTTTTTACTGCTACTACAACTCTTCAGTACTTAAGTTAATATTTAAAATAATTTAAAAAACAAAAAAGGAACTATCATCATTGACCCCGACGTGATTTGAACACGCAACCTTCTGATCTGGAGTCAGACGCGCTACCGTTGCGCCACGGAGTCACATGTTATGATCCCACGCTAAGTGTGTTTTTCAGCCGTAAGCTCGTCTGTTGTTAGAAATCTAATTTTATTGATTTATTGGGATTGATTTATTTTCACAGCAAAAACAACAATGAACGTAACTTATCATAATATATAAATGATAATAATATAGAAAAAAAAAAAAACAGCTCACAGCTAAATTCTTAGTCTTATCTTTAGATTCCGATAGAATAAAAAATTTACACAGCAACAATTTGCTATTAACAAAAAGCACAATCATATTTTTAATGGACAAGTCGTGCAGCTTTTAAAGCTTTTGTTCAAACAATTGTTTGAGTACATTGCAAACCTGTTTCTTTGTATGCTTTAAAAGAAAATGTCAACAAAAAGAAAGACAGATGCTAGTTCAAAAAAAAAAAAACACATGATTATTTCATACTTTAGTACTGTATTAGTACATAATATTTCGATTCTCCAATAAAATTGCAAATTCCCAGTTTCAGGTATGTTTTTCAGGTATATTATATTTGGATCTGACTAAACAACTAGATAAGATAAGAAATCCCCTAAAATTTGGGCTTTAAGAGTCTTATCTGAAATGTTCCATATTTTTATAACATTTTCTTTCCCAATCTACATTCGAGAGTAAATGATTGACTTAAATTAAAGATTAGTTATTGCAGTCTTCAATTTTTAGTTGATTACTTTGCTGAATTTGTTCGGTTCTGTTTTTCTTATCAGATGTCTGCCATAGACTCCCACGGTTTCGTGCTTTGCTTTGCACTTGACCCTGAAAAACTGGCAACTGGCAACTGGCAACTCGCAACTGGCAATTGTTAAAGCTAGGAAAGTGGGGAAAACCTTAAGGCAAACGGAAAATGGAAAATAACCAAACGTCATGCCAATTCATGCTGCATACGGATGACGATATTGAAGGGGCATTTAGGGGCGTTTTGGGGGCGTGACTGGTGGCTAACAACTACAACAGCGAACAACTTATTGCATCGATTTAACAAAAGTAACTTTTAAACAAAAACAACAGCAACAACAATAATAATGGAAAATAGTTCTAGTAGCGAATAATTACAATAAAATATGTATGTGGCATAGACTTTAGGGCGTATAAACAGGCGTGTGCGTATGCGTATGTGTGTGTACGTTGTTTATTTTGCTGACTTGTTTGCCAAAGGATTAACCCAATTAGAGGATAATTTACTTGGCGTGCATTTAAGTGCTGAGTCATGCGACATTTAAAGCTGATTATACTAATAATGGCATACTAAAATACTACTTGCTATTTTCGATCCAACAAATATAGTCAGATATATGTTTTTCAGTTGGGTTTCCCAAAAAAAAAAGAAACTATGATTCAGCTTGTGTCGTGCGTGTTTGTCAAATTAATAGTATAAAAAAGTTTGTACATTTTTAGTTTGCATTCAAGTGGAACGAAACGAATTGCAAATGATGTAATGATGTAAAAATGTACAACAACAAAATTGAGTTATGACAAATGTTTCGACCAAAGAGTCTTACCTAAATGACAGTCTTCTAGAGGAGATAAAACAAGTATGAAAACTCTATTCGAGTCTGCTCGACTTGTAGATACTTTCAAGCCCATTCAATGTATTCTTATTGTTCAATGTTTTTTTTATTCTTTGCAAACTTCTCTGCGTGCTTACACAGTAAAATATATAAGCACATGCATGCCAAAATTAAGCACATATCCGATTTAAATTAATTGAAGATCTTCTAAAATAGAACTATCTAACTTTAAAAAATAGTTGTTCTCCAATAATGGGACAAAAGGCGAGATATCTAAAATATCTGTATCCTTATGGTGGTATATATATACTTATAGTAACTTTGATGACTCTATCTCTTAAGATGTACAAGATATGATTGAAAAACTAAAGCGTACGTGCTAAAGGAGAACCTACATATACAAATTGAAGTGTCTAGCTTTGAGGCGCCGACAGACGGACGGACGAACACGCTGAAAGGATTCATTCGACTCGACTATTAATCCTGATCAACAATTTACATACTTCCTGTGGTCAACAACGTCTCGTTTCATCTGTTACATATATTTTCACTGAAACATTACAATCTGAGCTACCATTTTTAATGGGTTCAGGGTAAAAAAAGACACCTCTCGCCTAGGTCTAAGTTCGCGTGTCACTGGGGCATTCCGAGAAAGTAATTTGCAATGATTTGATTCGATTCTAATGGGCTTATTGCAGGGTTCACGGGGATCGGTTTACTGCGCGAGTGAACCGGACCCAGCTGGTGGAGTCCAGTACGAGTCGGGAGGGCTCATTCTCAACGACACAGCCAGGACAGCCAGCAATGGCGGCGGAGTTGCGGGCCAACAGACCAGCGGGTCGCTGTTCTCCGTGGTGTCCGCGCCACCTGCACCGCTGCTCAATGGGCCCCTGGCCCAGCTGGATGTCAAACAGATGGAAGCACTGTGCGTCCCTTCCCCCTCGCCGTGTGCCTCACCAGCGTTGCGACCCGCAACGCTCAGCTTGGATGCGCCGTGTTGCCCGCGGACGCTGCACGCCAGCCTCTTGGAGCATCAGATCTCCGAGCTGGAGGAGGATGACAATGAGAACCTGTTGACCGTGTCCAGCATAACGGCCCGTCCGTTGATAGCCAAATCCCATGAGCTCCGCTCCAGTCGCAAGCAGCAATTCTCGTCGGGCACGGCGCGCAGCAAGTGCTTGAAACGGGCCAAGGAGCTGGAGCGGCCGACGGTCCGCCGGAGCAAACAGCTGGCCAAGGATCGCGACTCATCCACCAGCACCACAGAGAGTGGCGCTTGTGTAGCTGATCCGCCCGATGGCGGCTACGGATGGTTCATCGTCTTTGGCGCATTCTCCGTTCAGTTCTGGGTGGCCGGGTTGGTGAAGTCCTACGGCGTACTCTATGTGGAGATTATGGAGACATTTCCCAGCTCCACGGCCACGGTGGCCTCCTGGATACCAGCCATACTCTCGGCTCTCTGCCTGGTCCTGGCTCCACTCTCGAGTGCTCTTTGCCAGCGCTTCTCCTGCCGCTCGGTTGTCTTTGTGGGCGGCATTTTTTGCTCCCTCGGCATGGTGCTCAGCTATTTTGCCACCAGTCTGCTGCACTTGCTCTTCACCTTTGGCATTCTCACAGGTGAGCAGTTAGTATTTAAGTCTACAGATGCAATTCTTACATCCATTGATTTAATAGTAACATTTGCATTGATTAATTACATTTAATTACTTTCATAATTACATTTACAAAACATATTTACTCTCGTACTTGTCAAATTTAATTTTATTAGTATTTTATACCTTGAAAAGGTAATTAAAGACAATTAAGAAGATAGAATAAACATTTACAAATATTACTTAGTTACTAAGTAATTATTACGTCTAGTTTCAATTACTTAAAAATGTATAATATTCTTATAAATTACTGCATTTTATTAACAAATTAACTCAATAATATATCAATTTTAATTTAATTTGTGAATAAAATACATCAACTTATAATCAAACATAATTAGCTAAGTAAATAAAAACTAATTACATAACAAAATTGTAACTTTCTCAACTTTTTACTTCATTGAATTAGTATCAACATTATAAAAGTACTATTGAAACTTGTTGAATTATTCCATGTACAATATAAAGTAATTACTTAAGTAATTATTACGTATAGTTTCAATTGAATACAAAATTATTATATTAAGTGTTAATTAAACATTATCAAACCTAATTAGCGAAGTAATTAAAAAGTAATTACGTAAGGCAATGTTAACTACTTTAAGGAATTGGAGGCGGCCTCTCGACCACGCCCGGCATTGTTATTGTCTCGCAGTACTTTGACAAGCATCGCGCCTTGGCCAATGGGATTTGTGTGTCGGGAACGGCAGCGGGAAGCTTTGTGCTGCCGATACTGATAAAACATCTGGCGGAGAATTGCGGATTCCATGGAACACTGCTAATCCTGGGCGGATGCATGCTCCATGTGTGCGTCTCGGCGACGCTTTATCGTCCCTTGAGCGATTATACGGAGCAGGCGCAGGCGCAGGATTCGGCCAGCAAGCCCGTCAGTGATGACATCAATCCCAGCACAACGGGAATGCTGACGACATCCACGTACTTGGACACCTGCGAGGTGGGTGCCAATGAGCTGAACGACAAGTTCATAGAGCATCTCTTCTTGGAGGAGTGCAAGAATCACCTCAACTACTTCGCCAGTAAGCAGCCAGCAGGTGAGTTCTGCTCCACATTTCGAAAGGATCCGCAATCCAACTCCAATCCCAACTCACAGCTCAAGACAAGTCCGCGCAGGAGAGCGATGACGAGGTGAAGGACATCATTGGGGAAACAACCTTCATAAAGCCAATGAAGAAGGTGCGCAGCTCCGGATTGCTGCATTCCGTGGAGGATCTGAGCACGGACTCCACTTGGGTCTATCGCAAACACTCGGGCACCGACTCGAATCGCGGCAGTCGGAGGCGCCGCAACGTCTTTGCCAATGACGAGACCATCAGCAAGATCCAGGCCCATCTCGAGAAGCCGCTCTCCCCACCCAGCGTGGTGAGCCGTGGCCTGAGCAAAAGCATGGAGATACCCACACCTGTCAGCAATCTCAGCGAGCTGAAGCAGCAGCCATCCGATGGCAGCATCTTGGACTCCCAGCTGCTGGAGTCCACCGCCGTCTATGACGACGACGACGACGATGACAATGAAGTTGCCGACGAGGATGACGACGACGAGCGCCAGCTGAAGCGCAGCTGTTGCGCCCGCATCGAGATGTATCTGGACATAAGTCTGCTCCAGGAGCCCAGATTCATACTGATGTGCCTCTCCGTAACGCTCATGTCTGTCGGCTGTCCCTATATGCTATACTATCTGCCCGCTCACGTCATATCCATCGGTTCGTATACCCAAATATGCATATACATATATATGATATATATATATATGATCTGTGTTATATTTTGGAGACTTCTCTCTTGCTTCCAGGCTACAACAAGAGCGAAGCAGGTTACTTGGTGGCCATCAGCGCGGTTCTGGATCTGTGTGGACGTCTCGGCTTAGGCTGGCTATCGGATCTGCAGCTGTTCGATAGGAAGAAGACCTACACACTATGGTAAGTGGCAGTGCGTAGTCTACAGAGCTGAATACTTAACTGCACTTATACCCTAGCATCTTGGGCGCCGGCCTGGCCGTGCTGACAATACCCTTTGCCAAGACTTTGGTACTGGTGGGTCTTTCGGCCGCTGTCTACGGACTCTGCTTGGGCAGCTGGTACGTGCTGATGCCCGTGCTGCTGGCGGACGTCTTTGGGACGGATCGGATCAGCTCCAGCTACGGGTTGGTGCGCATGTTCCAGAGCATTGGAGCCATATCCGTGCCCCCGCTTGCGGGTCTGCTTCGGGATCTCTCTGGGGACTACGAGATCTGTTTCTATTGCATGGGCTCCTGCATGGCTCTGGGCTGTGCTCCATTGGTGGTGTGGACCATATTGGAGGCGCGCAATCATCGGCTGTTTGTCCAGCAGGAGGAGGAGGACGAGTGCGAGGAGGCCTAAAGAAGAAGAAGAAGAAGTTTCTCGGTTCTATTTGTTGCTTAGCAGAGTTTAAAAAAAAAAACAAATATTTGTTGTTCGTGTTTTTTAGTAGCGTTTACAGTTAGACCGAAACATGTTTTCCATAGCAGTACAAATACAAAATAAACAGAAGAAGAAGAAGAAGAAGAAGAGAAAAAGAACAACCTGAGTTCGAATGCCTCACCGATATCGTTGATACTCTTACTGAATACTCTAACCGAAGCAACATTTACTTTACTCAGCTCTCACACAAACTTCATCCCCATAACAGGCAAAACACTTGATCGCTGTCCTAAGTGTACATATATGTGGTATACATATATCATCTGCCTGCTTAACCTATGCAATATTTGCAACTATAAAAAAGTTTAAAAAAAATTAACAACAAGAAAAGCACCGAAAGTTGCGCAAAGAACTGAGTTAAAAAGACATGAACACAAAACAAAACAAAAACAAAAAAAAAAGATAATACCCATATACTATATATATATGTAATGTAACTTTATAATATTTAATGTAATGTGTATGTAATTTAAAGCCCGACATACAATACATATAACTGTACTTAGCTGTAGGTTTACACGATGATCATTCGTTTACATTGAAAACTGTTTACAGCTGGAATTCGTCTGTTTTTTTTGTTTGTTTTTTTTTTTTTTTTTGAGAAGCGCATAGAGAGGCTATTTGTTGTAATTGTACCAAACATATTCGAGCATCACATTCTTGGGCCATGCTACAGCATTACATTCATCTAGTTGTAACATAGTTGATGTGAGACATTTACCCTAAACAAGACAATTACCAAAAATAAACAAACTATGAAAATAATACGGATTTTTACTAAATAATACTTGAGGGGGAGTAAATAGCTAAGTATTTTAAGTATACATTTTAAGTATTTATAAAAATATATTTTTATTGTATTATTATTTTTATTGATTTTAGAAGTTATCTATGTTTTCTGTACCATATCCGTAAGGTAGAACAAATATAATATCCAAAATAATACTTGAATTAATCAAAAAATCGAAAGAGATCTATTGGCTAGCACACTCAACACTCAGCACTCAAAATATGGTATAATAATACTTTATAGAGAATTTCATAACTCCGTTTTTATTTATTTTTTCTACCGGCACACAAATTCGTAATACCCCAAAAAAAAAATCACGTACTTTAATTATGTATACTCTATAATTTGATCAAGAGACGTGAGTGGAATTTTAAATTGGAAATCGTCGAAATGACCATAATTATTTATTGTTTAAATGTAAGTCAGGGTCGATTGCTACACATACAATTACCGTTAGGCGTGCCATAAACACATCAATATTAAAACCTTAAATATAAATCCTATATATGAAAAGATTTCGTATTTTTACATTTTTGATATATCAATCTATCAAGCATTTTCCTAGCAAAACTATTAAGTAGCCTTAAAATATTTATATTATATGGTATATATATCGCATATGCATGATCTATGTCGTATATAGATGAGATATCGAT
The DNA here is from genome assembly GCA_037075185.1 of Drosophila pseudotalamancana. Lineage (NCBI taxonomy): Eukaryota > Metazoa > Arthropoda > Insecta > Diptera > Drosophilidae > Drosophila > Drosophila pseudotalamancana. Next base: position 1,016,689 of record JBAMCK010000001.1, on the reverse strand, counting down.
ATGATTTATACAGACAATTGTTGTTGTTGCATTGAGCTGAAATGTGGCTGCATTATAATATCCATAACTGATGTCTTAATTCGTGGTGTGGATCGATTTTTACTGGACCGTAAGTTATAATCGGAGAGTTCCATTACATAGATACCATATCATCGTTTATCTGCAGGAGATTCTCTGTTGGGCTTCGCGGCGCTTATCATAAGCGGTCTTTATCTCATTTGCTGTATAATTCTATTGATCGGGGCTCTGATGGTTTGTATTATCATAATAATAAGCGATCTCTTTCAATCCATCAATTTATTGTTTCTCATTTTGAATTTCGGATTGCAGGGCGTACGGTTTCTCCTCTTGCCATATATATTCGTCGCCCTGATACATGTCATCGTTTTAATTTGGGAATGCGCTTATGTCATCATGATGGACGACTTCTACGACTTTGTATTATTTGATATATTTCAAGCAGGTGAGCAGATCAGGCATATATATTCTATTATAACTGAAGAGAATGATTAATGTTTCATGCATATTTCTAGTAATCGGTTTATATTTCTGCCTGGTTGTTTATTCCTATTACATAACTTTGTAGAGCTACGCCTGTATATTTTATCTTGTATATCAGAAATATAAAACTTATCTTTACAATCTATATTACGATTCTTTTCCTTGCCTTTGATATGCTTACTACAAATATCTTATCATATTAGATATCAATTTTGAATAGGAATTATTTCCAATAAAAATATAAAATAAAATAAATAAATAAATACAAAACAAAACCGGAACCTAACTTAAGAAAATCACTTAGTTCCGCACATTAAGCGATCATTGGACCCATTTATTTTTAATTTTTTTTTCTAAAAAAGAAATTCAATGCGTTTGAATCTTAATAGGTTTTAAGCATTTGAGTATATGGTATACTATTAGTATGGTATGATTTGATTAACTCTCCATACGATTTAGAAACGGGTGCATTTACGCCTGTTTTTCCATATCCTCAATTGTATGTAGTTCGAAGTTTAATTAATTAAAGTCATATATCATTTCTATATCGTTTAATATCAAGGAGTACATATAAATAATATTTACACATGTCTATGGAAGAGTCTTGGGAAGGGATTTGGGACTAGGCATTGGGCTTAGAACTGCTCCACAGTGCGAGGGGCGGGCGGTGCGCCGTATTCGTCGGCGGGCACGGATACGGGGGAGGGGGGAGGACCGTACTGAGCAGCGGGTCTTGGCTGTTGCTTGTACTTGATGAAGTAGACCTCCGGCTTGCTGGGCTCCGTGGGTGCGGGGGATGGCAGAATGACTGGCAGCTGCTCCTCCGGTTTCTTCACCAGCACATAGACCAGGGTCTTGTGCTCGTCCTGCACGGGAGGTGGCAGCACCTGACGCACCGGAGTCGGTGGGTTCGGCGCCTTGATGAAGATGATCTTGTAGTGCTTCTTGGGCACTGCCGTCTGAATGGGCGATGCGGCGGGATACAGTTCCGGTTCTTCTGGTGGCACGTGCACGTAAACGTTTTTGGTGACAATCGCCTCCGCCGTCGGCGCTGCAGGCGGTCCGTAGAAAGCAGCCGGTGGTCCATAAATGGGCAGCGGCTGGGCCGGCAGTGGTGGTCCATATTCCTTCTGTGGTTCCGCCGGCGGCGGAGGTGGTGGTGGTGGTGCGCCATAGCGTGGTCTGGGCGGCTCCGGGCGTGCCACCACGAAGGCCACTTGGACTGCCAGGACAAAAAGTAAAGCTGCCTGTGTGTTCATTGCTCGGATCAGCTCGATGGCTCACACTCGAATGATTCGATTCGGCCAGGTGAGTGCAGCATTTTATATGAGCGGGTCGCGGCGATTAAGACCCCTGCCCCTTCTCTACTTTGCGGCCCGGAGAGTTGGCCCGGACTTTTTGCATAATATTTCTGATGGCTTCCCAATCCATTCGTTACGGAGGCGTCGCCGTTGCCCACTTCGCATACAAATGAGTCCGAATCTTGTGCCCAATTTCGTTTTCGATATTTCGATACTGAAAACGAAATTGCAAACGCAAACACAGTGACCCCTCGCTTCAACGAACCTCCCCCGCACTGCAGTTTATTTATTTCATTTTCAAGTGCTTGTGAGCCGGGCACGTTCTCTGCCTTTCCTGGACTTCCCGGCCTTCTTTCTTTTTTTGCCAACAACCATTTAAAACTCGATTGCGTTGCGTACGCTTTTTGTTTATGATATAACACTTGTACAGGTAATGCTCGAAAATACCGTTGCTAGGCCATGGACGGTCATTGCAACCAATTTTAAGACTGCTTTACGTTATGTTGAACTTGTCGGATTGTTGCAATTGTTGCGATTGTTGCAATTGTTGCAATTGTTGCTTTTAGGCCTACGTTAAAATATTTTTACGACTCATACAGGGTGCTTCTTTAAAAAACGACCTAATGGAAGGCGATGCGTGAATCGCTTTCAGTATTATCATTGTTAGAAGCATTATCATTATAATACTCGATCTCATTACTAATGATATCATTAGTATTATTTTTACCATTGCCATTAGCATTATTATATTCATAATCATTGCTTTTATCAGTATCATTATCGTTATCACTATTATTAGCATTAGCATTAATATTATCACTTCCGTTATCATTATCATTATCATTATCTATATCATTAACAATAGTACAAGTATTATCATTATCCATTGGTATTATCAGTGTCATTAGCATTAGCATTTGCATTATAATTATCATTAACATCATCGATCACTCAATAATACATTTGTGCAAATATCAACTGTCTGTCAGATTTAACAGCTAGTTAACTCCTCAGAGAGGGAGGAACTAGTCCCAGCCCTAACTCGATTTCAAAATATTAAAAAAGAGACTTCGAAACAGTGATCAAGGCGGCTTTCGAAATTCCTTCAAATCGGATGAACACCCCATACAACAATTTTGGTGCCTGCATCAGTATTTAATAAGTTTTTGCTAACATTATATATAAAAAATTATAAAATATTTATACACAAAGTAAAGCGAAGCTCAAAAACCAAGTTAAGCATAGGCACAAGATAGGTACAACTATTTGAACCCTCTAGAAGGCACAGAACATATTTCGATAAGAGGTGTTGCAATACACTTGAGCCAAATTGTGTAGAGGCCTTGGGAGGTGTACAGTTATTGTAGGACATTTAGTTAGTGGAAGGATATATTATTGGATACATCAAGATGATCTATTTGCAATATTGTTGCTTCTGCATTGACTTGCGCATTGGCACATTCATTATAGCAGCCACTGATATTCTGATGGATCTAATATTTGGGATAATTATAGCAATATTTGGCGAATCGGGTAAGTTAGCTGAACAATATCTTATATCTGTATATGTCTTGTGTTTATATACTCTTAGGTATCCCCGATCTCTGCCACAAACTGTTTCTTGTATTCATGGTTTTGCATTTGATAAGCGCGGTTTGTCTGTTGATTGGGGCTATAAAGGTGAGTGTAAACCGTTATCATGCAAGTTATCGAGTGTTATGGATTTATTATTTATTTATCTTTCAGCTACGTCCGGGATGTATGCTGTTCTATATATTAGTCACCTTGGTGAAGATATTTGCTATGCTTATATTAATAATATCAGATTTTATACTGAATATCTGGTACCCAATTCTAATCCTGTATGCGGTTATGTTTTGTAAGTGAAACTACCTACGCAGATATATATGATATGTACTCATTGATCTTCCTACGCAGTCCTGGGCTTATATTACTGGCTGGTCGTCTATTCGTTCTACGCCGCACTCGGCGGTAGTCTTTTCATCTAATTTACCAGTCGGATGCCTCCAGTAGATATCGTTTTGAGCAAATCTATAATGTGGATGTCAACTATATTGCCTTGCCTTAGCAATCATGACACATATACGAAATAAATGTGCCTATTCCACAAAATTGAGTGTTCCATTATTGTTATTGTTATTATTATTATTATTTTTAGTCATTATCATTATTATTAGCAGTGCGATGTTGATTTTAAAATCTTGCTGCTTTTTTATTAATCTGCGTCACGGCTGTTTTATCATAGCGTGCCTTGATTTCATCTTAAATCTGGCTCTCATACTATTTACCAGTGGTACTATCGCTTTTCCAGACCCATTATATATATAAATATATATCCAATATTTCCTAAATACAGACAAACAAATCACACAACTCGAGCGAGCGATGGCCATTTGCCACTGCATCGGATGTGGAATTCTATTGATCGGAGCTCTAGTTGTAAGTTAAGTTGTCACATTTGGATTAAGCCGTAGACCTCTATTTATGAAATGCTAGCAATCGACAGTACTGTTGGTATTCTATTTAATCACCAGCTTAGTCAACGCTGGCCTCAGTGTTGTCATCACCGTGATGAACTCCATTCACTATGAGGAAGGAAACATTTACATAATTATCGGAACCATTATTATACTGTGTAAGTCTCAAGCTCATAAGATGTGATCTAATCTAATTTGAGTTTCTATATCATTCACAGGCTTTAACCTCTATAGTTGGATAGTTGTTTACTCATATTTCCGGAAGATAAACGTTACGTTCGAGGACGCCGAATAGGCAGCCTATAAAATCTACAATCTTGTTTCTATTTTGATAATATCTCGGTTCAAAGCAGAAAAAGGATTGCGGATCTTACAGACTGCTTGTATATACACACTTAAAAATTGCAAAGTAAATAAATTTTACGAGTGTCATATTATTATAGTTATATTTATTTCAAAGGTCTCCTAGTTCTTTAGTCCTAAGACAAAATCAATATTAAGTTTGTCAACAGATTGAAACACAGTTGAACTTTGATGTTATTTTTGAAATACATATAATATATCTTACAAACTATTTGGCTTCTAATATTTGAATGAATATTTATAGATTAAAGTCCGAATACAGTCTCTTGTGCTTACTGGCTATATCTTAGATGTGATCACAAGGCAAGAAAAGATCATATGTTTAATGCGACAGCCTAAATATAATCGCCAAAAACATACTTGTTGGTCATTGTACTGGTTACGGATGGTACTTGGCTACCGCTGTTGTAGAGAAAACATCCATTAGTTAACGTTAACGATTGGGAAATAAATAATTAGACTCACTTGGTATATGTCTTGACAAAGTTCATAACATCTTTCATAATGGTTTCGATATCCTCATTTGGCTTTGAGCTCAACGTATCGCAAAGTGTTTGAATAAAAGGCGTGCCGATTTCCAAGCGGTAGGAAACGTAACCCTCATAGGTGCTGTAGCACTTGAGGATCTCGCTGGGATCACCATGAGGCTGTTTATTGATAGAGATGAGTGATCGTTATTGATCGGTTCGGTTATTGATCGACAAACAATATTTTATTTACCTTCATTGCATCAGTTTTAAATTTGCCCGTCTCTCTGGCTCCTTTGCAGGCCTGCACGAACAGGATCTTTGGTTTGTCGATCAGCGTTCGATTCCTTAATATGGGAAAGATTATATCATCGTCCAGTTTGTATTCCCCATCTCTGGCTGCTATAGTATCGTAGCGTTGACCATGACTCATTATAACGAGCACCAGTGCCGAGCGATCCTCCAAGTTCTTATCTTCCACTGCAAATTATCATTGGAATAGAAGATCAGATATTGTACCAATAATTATATTTAAATAAATCGTTGGGACTATCACAAATTTTCTACCTCTTATTACTAGTGTTATCTATATATTGTACATATCTTTCATAATTGGACTCACATTTGCGCACTGTTTCATTGATTTCCTTTAGCGTTGCATTATTTACGGTTTTCACCTTGCATTTCAGGCCCTTGAATGTCTTTTCCAACGATTTGACATCCTCGGCGCTGCCCGAACGGAACTCATTAGCAGTGTCGAAACGTTCATTGTTGAAGATGACAACTTCAGCGGGCTTCAGCTTCTTCTTCAAGGATAGTATGCGCCTCTCTGGAAGCGTGGGATTCATCTCGCCATGTGCATCTTTGGAGTTTGCAGCGCTTGGATTACGCTTGGGCACTGCGCCTTTGCTCGAATTGAGGCTGATGAAGGGTTTTACAACGGTTGTCTTTGTAGTCGGCAATGTTGGCCTTGACCCAATGGTGGTGCCGGTCGTAATGGAGCTTTTCGCCGAGGGCTTGGACAGCACAGAACTGGTTACCGTAGGCTTGGATACAGTAGAGCTAGACGCCAACGGCTTCGAGAACAGGGAGCTGCTGAACGTGGGCTTCGACAGTAAGGAGCTGTTGGTAGTACTTGCACTTGTTTTGGATGCATAGGGTGATACATAGCTGGCATCGAGTGGCTTAGTCGCAAGGGGCTTATATGGAGTCAAGCTGGTGCCCACACTTGAGGTAGTTGTTGTAGTTGTGGTCGGCTTAGTGAACCAGCTGGTCTTTGTAGGATTTGTTGGATTCAATCCCACGCGGTGATATTCCACGTGCTGGGTCACAGTGCGTCCCTGTTTCTGTGACACAGAGGTTTGCTCTGTCTTGATCAATGTGCTGGACCGTCTGGTCTCCGCGTTGGGCTTGAACGAGGTGGTCGAACGTAATGCAACGCCGTTCAAGCGCTGTGGACTTAAGCGCCTGTTGCTGCTGCTGGTTGTTGTCGTGGAGCTTGTTGTGCCGCCAGCTCGGCCGACATTCATCTTCTTCACTTGCTCCATTAGATCGTCCAGTTCTGCCTGGCTTGGGGTGCGACGCGTTATCATTTCCGTTACATGCGCCTGCTGGGTATGCGTCACAGTCTGACGCGTGGAGCGATATGTGACCGTGTTTTTGTTGCTATCAAATATCGTAGAGTTCTGCACAGCCGTGTTGGTTGTATGGGTGGCAGCGCTTGTTGTGTGCACCCGCGTCCGTGGATCCTGCAGCGCCAGCGCCCGTTCGTTGTTGGAATCGGAGCTGGCGCCATCATCGGTGAATTTCGTTTTGGTAAACCAGCCCATTGTCGTTTTCTTCCCGCTCTAGCTCACGGACTGTTTGCGCTCTCGCCTCTTTCACTCTCTCGTTTTATATTTTCACTACGCTCGTTACTACAATTCGCGCACAACGATCCGTTCCCTTCGACGTTCTGAAATAAACTAAACGGCATGAAAGCTTTCGCCTCGTTAGGGCAATTCGTTCGTTAAGTTGATCGCTCTTGCTCGCACCTACTGCCTGGACTGCTGCGGAGAGAGTCTGTGCTTGAAAATCCCCACTGCACATACACCTATGGTAGATTATTACTCATACGCAGAACGTTATCTATCAAACACAGCACAAATCTGGTTGCCTACGTGTGAGCCCCCTTCTCACCGGATCCGAATTATTAAAATATAAAACCCTTGTAGGACTATCAAAATTGTGTTGGTATTAATATCAATAACTTATTCTCTGACCCAATAACTAAAATTCAATCAAAATAAATAAGCATAACCGATGTCAATGTATTCTAATCTCGATTTATTTTAGACACACACGTGAATATAAGTTGTATGGCAAACATATTTACAACTTCAAGCTTATCAAACGATTTCCGGGTAGCACGTATATGATTTATTTACATACTCACAAAAAAAAAAAAAACAATATAGCTAAGTTCAATTAACAATATGCAAAATATTTAAAAAGAGAAACTTCCCAATAAGCAAACGCTTAATACAGGTCTTCTCTTTCAGCTTAAACGCTTCATAACTTGCAGGTACAACATTTATTTTATAAACTATTATTGCCAATGCACAAAATACATGTGTATGTATATATTTGTATATTTATAACAACTCAAAGTGCATGACAAATCGCTTAAGTACTTTACGATGGCCCAGTAATCACCTGATCTATAAAACAAACATATACATACATACTTTCATATGTGTGTGTGTATACATATCTATTTTAAAGTAGTTCGTTTGACACTTCGTATTGGAAGATCGTAGCAAATATAACTGAACGCATTCATAAAAAGTAAATCATTTTGTGAGTTTCGGCAAGTTTCTTTTCTTTGTTTATTATTTTTGAAATTCTCCTTCACACTGGACAAAGACAAATTTCCAAGAAATCTCATGATACTCGCGCGACGCGCGCATAAAAAAGATCAAAAGCACCATAAACAAACAAAAAGTCTGCTTGCCAGCTTTGGCGCTCTTCGTTTCCACTCTTAAGTACTGCACGCCCTCTCTCTCGCACTCTCTCTCTCGCACTCTCTCTCTCTCCCTTTATTTCTCTTCTGCATTGCGCTCTTAACTGCTTTATCGATTTTCAGTAGCCCGGCATCTTGATTTGCAGTCTAGAACAGAAACATGCACAAATACAAGCACAAAAGAAAGCTTCCCTCACAGTGCTGCAATGTTTGGGGACGTTTTAGAAATTTCAGTACTTTGGCAAACGTAGCATCGCGAGGTGAGTTGGGAACAATTGTGCCGTTAACAACGTAACACGGGGCTCGAAAATTAATGCAGCAACAGCTGACAAGTGTTTAAAGGAAATTGTGGGGCAACAGTTATTTATGTTAACAGTTCATTAAGGGATTATCTTTCTCTCGGAGTTTGTGGCCCAAATGATTATGATTATGATTATGATTATGATAATGAGTGCAACGACTGATAAGATAATGCATTGGGCTTACATTGGAGCCGGCTTATCACGGACTAACGTTAGCCACGCAGATAACCTTTAAAATTATCGAAGGCAAGGTACAATTACACAGGCTGCCAAAGTTCCCATATAGTCCATGAATTAGAAATGTGCTGAATGTGCAATAATTCGACTCTGTCGTTAATAAATAAGTGCAAAGCAGAAATATATATATTGACTGATTGATTGATTGCTAGATGGCTGGTGCTCAATGGCAAGTTTTATTTAGCAGTAACCGTTGTAGTTTGCTTACGTCAATCATTTGTCGTTTGTTGATGCTGTGAAAAGTTAAAAACCCAACTGACGCATACCTTCAATGAGGCACTGTAGCAACATGCAACAATTTGTATCAATTGGCAACAATTGCATGCGGCTTAACAGACATGCAACTTAACCAGCGCAGATCCCAGCTAGATCGGATCTACGATCAAATCTATATATATATTTGCCGGTAATTGATCTGGCGCCAAAGAAATGTAAACATTAATGTAAATAGAACGTTTAAATTAATAGCCACCCGTTTTTATAGCTTTACTATTAATTAACATTGATAAGTTAAACAGCTTTGATATTGCAATCTAAAGACCTTTTAATATTTAATGTAATAAACTAAAAATATTAGGAAATAAGTAAATAAGTAAAATATTAAGAAGTAAGTTTTTAAGCTGAGAGATCAATTTCCATCGTAACAGATAGTGAAAACGACATCCTTATATTTCTGAGTAAAAATATACACATACAGTCTTTTATTATATTTGAAACTTTACCGAATCACGATAACTATTTTAATCACTCTAAATGATGTACTTCTTATCAGAACTTCTACTATTATGAAAACAAAACTGAATACTCTTGCTACATAGCCAGACGGAAAAGTGAGAGAGACACAAAAACAACCAAAAGAGAGTCAATTAGTTGTGCGACGACGTCACACGCTCATTTGGGAATGCCCCATCATTCACACACACACACACATATACATGTATACGCCGAATCTCTCTCTTACTTAGCCGCTTACAGGTGCTTTACATGCAGTGCAGTGCAGGGCAGTGTTGCCAACTAATACGTACGTGTGTATGTACACATCCAGTTTTAAGACTAAACCGTTCCTCACCATTGAATATTTACCACACTCTTAAGGGCCAATTTATGTTTTACACGAATTTTCTTATTAGTGCATTTAAATTCTCTCTGCAGTTGCTGCTGTATACCAAAGCGCTTGATTGTTTATTGAAGAGTGCAAGAGAAAGGACGAACCTGCACGTGTTTGTCAGATCCCAAAAGTTGCGAGATTTTCGGTAGAGGTGGCAAGGCCCTCGAGCACTGCAAACGTGCGTTGGCCATTTTGAAAAGTAAAGAAAAGTGCTGGCTGACAGAATGGCACAATCAGTCGCCGCCATGGACTTTGACGAGATACTCACGCAAATTGGCGAATTCGGACGCTACCAGAGAGTCAATTATTTGCTCATCTGCCTGCCGGTGCTCTTTGCGGCCGCCAACAGTTTGTCGTACGTATTTACGGCCGGCACACCAAAATATCGCTGCCACATCGAAGAATGCGAGTCGGACGAAGCGCCGTATTACCAGACCGATTGGCTGGAGGTTGCCATTCCGGGCACACGGAACAAACACGGCTACTTTACGCCAAGCGACACGTGTTTGCGCTTTGCCCCTAATGAGAGCCACGTGCCGCAATGGGACTCATCGCAAACCTGCAACGCCTCGTTGTTTCTACCAAGGCAGACGCAACGCTGTCAGGAGTTCGTTTATGACCTTGGCGAGTACACCATTGTGCAGGACTGGCAGCTGACGTGCAAGGAGAACGCCTGGAAATTGGCTTTTGTCGGCACCACCCACTTTGCCGGGCTGGTGGTGGGCACCGCGGTGTCCGGTTATCTGGCCGATCGGTATGTAACGGTCGAGCAATTCGTTCTATTAGCGCAACAGTTGGTTTTTTTTTTAATTTAAAAATTTTATTACTAAGTGGCAATACAAATAGCTTTGAAATTAAACCTGGCATCTAGGATACTCACCACACTTTTCTCACAGCTATGGACGAAAGCTCATCTTTGTCTTCTGCACCATCTTTATGGGATTGACGGGCATTGGCCAGGCTCTAGCCTGGGACTATTCCAGTTTTCTGGTCTTTGCACTTCTTAATGCAATCGGCACATCCGGCGTCTATCCGCTGGCCTTTATAATAGGTGTCGAAATGGTTGGACCACGGAAACGTGAGATGACCTCCATCGTGCTCAACTATTTCTATGCCATTGGTGAGGCGCTCCTAGGACTGGCTGCCTGGTTGCTCTCCAATTGGAAGATACTGCAATACGCCTTGTCTATTCCTCCGCTGTTCTTTGTGGTTTATTTCTGGCTGGTACCGGAGTCAGTGCGTTGGCTGTTGGCGCGCAACGAGCACGAAAAGGCGGGCAACATCATCAGACGAGCAGCGCATGTTAATCAACGTGAGCTATCGCTGGAGTTGATGGCAAGTTTTAAGCAGCAGGAGCTGGACGCCGCGGACAATAATTCTGACAAGCCGAGGCACCGGGAAGAGCAGCGCGAGATTTGGCCGTCTGTCAAGCAAGTGTTTGCCTCCAAGAAGCTGATTGGACGTTACATAATCCTGCTCTTCATATGGTAAGTATTACGGCTCGACCAATTCAATTGCACTGTCTTATGTATGCACTTGCAGGGCTGTCAATGCCATCGTTTTCTACGGACTCTCGTTGAACTCGACGAATCTGAGTGGCAACAAATATTTGAATTTTGCACTGGTCTGCCTGATCGAGATTCCAGGCTATAGTTTGGCCTGGGTACGTTTTAAATGTCATACATACACAAGTGTATTCGCATCAAAATAATACCTATTTATACATCCCGCTCTCTAATTGTCGCACCAAAAATAGTTGTGTCTACGGAAACTGGGACGTCGATTGGCATTATCCGGCTCGCTGTTACTCTGTGCTATCACTTGCGCAGCCAGCGGATATTTGACAAAGGGTAAGACAATAAAATAAGACCATAAAAATTTATACATATATTTAATTTGATCCTCACTTTCTCTACATGCCCACATAGTTTATGACAATAAGAGAAAACGTTAAGTACATGAATATTTGTATATAACATAATATGCAATACGACCTTTCCAAATCTTAAAACTATAAATGTAATGCTTGATTTATTATCATGTCAAATTGAATTGCGCAGCCTTTTACCGCTTAATGTATTTTATCTCATATTCTCGACTCTAAATCTTGGTTTATGATTCCGTATAAGCAGTACACTTGATATATATAGCTCTATATATTCCAACTTTTGCACAGGTGCCAATTGGCTGATCGTAACACTTTTTTTAATGGGCAAGCTGGGCATTACCTCATCATTTGCGGTCATTTATACTTATACGGCGGAAATGATGCCAACGGTCGGAACAATAAATAGTTACATTTAATATTTTGGGAATAATTGCAATTAATTTGTAGGTCATACGGAGCGGAGGCGTTGGCGTGATGTCCACATTTGCGCGGTTTGGTGCAATGCTGGCGCCTTTTGTACCGTTACTGGTGCGTTTCCCTATAATATAAATTTAATTTATAAAGACCTATATATAAACTTCTATGATTTGTAGGGTAACTACTATGAGCCGTTGCCTTTGCTGTTATTCGGCGCAGTTTCGATGCTGGCAGGACTTTTGTCGCTATTGCTGCCGGAAACATTTCACAAGAAGCTTCCGGACACGGTGAGTTAACAAATATTATTTTATTATTAGAAGAATATATTTAACGAAAAACTGTTTCTATACAGGTCGCCGACGCAATTGCATTGGGCTCCAAGACGCGTCCTGCTTTGGACAATTCCACATCCTCAAACAGCCAACAACACGAGTCTATAATTTAATCAATTTAATTTTACGTAATGAAGTCTAATATTATCTCATTTAGTACAAAGCACTAGTAGAAACTTAGAGACTTGTTTGATGTTTATCGCACTTTTTTGTACTTTTTTTTGTATGTATGTATGTATGTATGAATCTTAACTATTTGTAACAGTTTTTTTTTTACAATACTCGATATTCAGATTTTTATATCAGACAGCAATTATATTGATTGGTATAACCTTTTGCTTCATAGCTCAAATTATTTTTAAAACGCCATTGAATTTTAATTGTAACTATATTAAAATGTGTACTTTATAATTGAAACATGCCTATGACTATTTACAAATTTCAATACAAACATCTAAGTTGAAATATTATTTCCCAAACAGTCCTTCAAAAAGAACCGGGTCCGTTATGACCCCGAAACGGTGAAGCAGCTTGTAATGCTGTTTAGTATCAGTGCGCAGACATATGGGCTGAAAGAAACCTAAAACGCTTCTGCTCTTTGGTTCCCAGTCCGGCAGCAAATCTTCAATATCGATCAACGCTTCTTGGCGTCGTCCCCAGAAGTCTACATAGGCCAGCTTCAACTGATCCTCCTGCTCATTGATGTAGATGAAACCGATTATATTTTTGGTCACAAAGCTTCCAATTGAGAGCGTCATGAGACCCGTGATCCCAATTCCTGCATAAATCGCCAACGCATCGCCCGAGACTTGTCCAGCATTACTCAGAGCAAATGCCAGTGGAGTTCCAGCCACAGTGACAACGGCCTGATAGAGTTTAAGTCGATTAAAGGCAGCTATTATGCGTATTAGAGGCAACCGATAGACGGGCCGCCAATCCTTAAAACCGGCATCCGACGCAGATGACTTCCCGCTTTTTGTTGTTGTTGACGTTGCGGCCTGTGTAATGGGTTGTGTTGTTCCATAGCTTCGGTTGCTGCTCACACAATATGTTAAAGGTAGTTTGAGAAATTTGGGTCTACACAATCGTTGCAGCACTGCAAAAGAATTATTCTGTATTAAAAAACATAACTACATTTTATATTTTTTTTATATAAAACCAAAACTCACTTGTTGTGAGACTGTTAGAAGAACACTTGCGCACGCTGTTAGGCTTACTCAAATTGGCACTGCTAAAGACTATCGATATGCTTCAAAAGCTTTGGCTGGTCACACAGATTTTAAATTTAATTTTTAAATATAACGTTAAATGATATTTGCTGTTAAATGCGTCATCAAATAAACGTTCTCATTAGAGCGTAATAATTAGCTGACAAAAATGACTCTGAAATAACCACACATTGGAATCTACAGCTGTGTTTTTAAGAACTCGCAGCTACGTGCTTGTAATTATTATAAACTGAGCAGATTGAGTACTGAGCGCCAGGCATTTGTTTAATAATAGACACAACGATGAGCGACATTGAACAGAGAATTCAAATTATTGTTCAGTCCGCGTCGACATCGTCCACAGATCGTTGTTGTGGCCACGATCTTGTGCCGATCAGTTTTGGCCAGTTACAAAACGAATTTACATAGTATGTATTTCGTTCAAATTGAATATAATTTTTCGAAACTATAAATTATATTTATTTAATAGTCGAGCTAAAAAGAGAATCCAGTCGCCCAATTAAACCTTATGCATAATACAACTAAAATGAATTTCAAATTCACATATGAGATTAAATAATAGCTCAGCTAATCAATGCTAAATACAAAGACAATAAATACATTAATGTTTTTCTCGTGACAATTCGATGTTTCGTATGTTGTTTAACAAGCTGCAAATATTTTTAGCTCAATTTTGGCGTGCTGCGAATTCTAAAATAGTTTTCAATGTTTGCGTGTGCGTAATTTCTTTGCCCGAAATTCTCACAAGTGCAGCATGTAAATAACTGTATGAATATATGAGGAAAGAGTTAAGATATACGAATTTAGAGAAATTGATGTTGTCCAGAAAAGCCTTCAATCTAAACTTGCATAGGTAAAATTGGATATTCCTTAAATATTTTTAGTTTCTGAATTTGGGAACTGCTAATAAGGATGTCGATGAGAGCGCTGGGCATAAGCGGCGGCTTCATCGTCGGTTGCTGCATTGCAGCACAGATCGCGCGCCGGGTGAGTCGACGAATGCTCAAAACCGAGGGCCTTGTGCCGGTCCTGATGAACGAAGCGATTGCCGCGGCGGAGCTGTGTGCCTGTTGCTTTGAGCTAATCATCGGTAAGCGTATAACTCGAAATCGAAGATTAATTGTTAAATGTAAAAAAAAAGTTAATGTGGAACACTTCCAGTTGCTGACAACTTTGGCGTGGCAACCTATGCGATTTTTCTGTTTATGCTGACCATTTGGTGGGGCAAGGTGTGGGGCGATGCCTCCGCCTGTCCGTACACCCACATGGAGGATGTGCTGGAGGGACGCACCAGCTTCAAGGAGATGGCGCTGCGCACCTGGGCCGAGCTAATGGGCGGCTGTTGTGTCTACCGCATTGTGCAGGTCTTCTGGTGGCTGGAATTCGCCGAGACCCACAAGGGACGCGCCTTCGAGGAATGCAACGCCGACTTGCAGGTTAGTCCCTATGTGGGCGCTGCCATTGAGGGCGTGGCCACACTTCTGTGCCGCCTAGCCTCGAAGACCATCAGTGAGCAGGACCCGAAATTTAGCAGCTACATAGATTCCTTCATCGGCACCAGCCTCGTGGTGGCAGGTAAGTACTCGCCCGCCTTCAACGCGGCTTCCAATTGCCGCCATATCCTCTCAAAAAGTTTACGCTTTTAATTATGCACTGCTTGCAGCCTTCAACTTCTCCGGCGGCTACTTCAATCCAGTGCTCGCCACGGCCCTCAAATGGGGCTGTCGCGGTCACAGCAACCTGGAGCACATTATCGTATATTGGATTGGCGCCTGCCTGGGTGCTATGCTCTCGGTGCCCATTTTTAAGATCTCCAAGGTGCGAAGATTCCTGCTGGGCGAGGAGAAGGCTAAACAGGCCTAGACTGCGTCAAAACTAAACTCATAGCTCATAGTTATTTATTTTATTCATGTCAACTGTCAAGTCCAGCTTTAAAGTTATCGATATGCCGCACTACTTTGCTTGAGCGTTGCTATCGATAATTAAAAGAACACGTTTCATGGCGCCATAAAATACTAATCAAATAATTAAAATACTTAAAACAGTAGGTAAATATATCGAGTTTTGAATGTATTGTCGCGAAAAGCTCGATTCTTTTAATTTTGTTAATGTTAATTAAAATAATATAAATATTATTTGTTATGCTTTAAAGAATTTCGTCCAAAATTGTTATTAAAAATTGAAAAACAGTTGGTTATTTAATTATAATATTATATTCAGACATTCGTGGTAAATATTAATTTTACTATCTAAAATCACAATAAGTAGTTACAAGTTTATATCTTATTTCATTGATAAGTTTACCCTGTATTACATAAGTATATGTATTCATCTCAAATTTCCATAGCTTAAGTAAGCATATAGCCAGATATCTTACTAACACATATAGTACTCATGTCTCCTTGGCGACAGTTGCTGCTGTTGCTGTTCCTGTTGCCGCTGACCGGCGTCGCCGACGACGTGTGACGCGCAGCACGACCTCATCATTGATCCGCTCGAATTGATAATCACTGTTGCCCATCGAGCAGCGTTTGGTCACCATGGATACATCGCTGCTGTTGAGACTCTGCTGTAGGCTACTCGCATTAAAGGTCTCATCGATAGTTACATTCAGCTGCGAGGAATCACTTGCCAAGGCTGCCTCTGGTGGCGTGGACGGTACAACTGGAACAGCGCTAATTATTGTCTCTTCCTCGCTTAACTCTATTTTCCGTTTCTTAAGCGGTGTTTTTTCTCGTTTATCCTGAGTTACCTCATCACTGCTTGGCGTTGTCCTTTCGCTAGCCGTACGTGCTCCACCTTTCTTTAGTCCGACCTTCACTTTTGTTGGACTTGGCACCGCAGTTTGTTGCAATGGCGATTGCATAAGTATCTGGATAAGATCCTGCTTGGGTGTCTGTCCTCCCTTCATAGAGGTAGACGTGACAGCCGTTTCGTCCGGCTGGTCTTCAGTAAGCGACTGCTGATGAAGCTGCTTCAGTGCAATCTCTATTGTATCCGTTTCTAGGCTTAAATTTGGATAGCTTTCATTCACCGTAATGGCCTGCGGCTTATCAGGTATCAACTCATTCATTACTGCCTCGAGTGCAGCATCGTCTTCATTGTGATCAATCTTGGTGGAATCCGGCTGAGCGTACATAACAGTAGCTGCTACGACCGTCAGCTTGGGCGTGATTGTCGTATTAACAGCCACAATTTTGGAATTTCTTTCATTTTTATTAACTGTAATGAACTGCAGCTGAGATTCTTTAATTTCAGGTGCTGACTGCTCCGATGTTTCTATACTCATTTGCTTTATGACATCAAGTTGGCGCTCGTTGGTTTGCTCATTTACTAGCAAACTTTTCTTCTCGTTCGAACCATCTAATTTGATTGCAAGATTCCCAACATCCATCATGATGGGCAAGCGTATATTTTCAATTATTTGGATACTCTCCATGCCTCGCACTGAACGCTTGGGTGTAACCATGTTGTCTTCCGCCTGAGATGCCAGTTGGGCTAATTGAGAAGAGCTTCCGCCCTGGCTTGTTGGCGTAGTGGGTTCACTTAGTGTGGGCTTCACTGTAGCTTCTATTTTCAAATTGCTTTCTTCATGGGTCTCATTTATTGCTGACTTGTTGCACTCAATTTCAATTTCAATTTCTTCAATATTTTTCGTCTTATCTGATGGAGACGTCTCATTTGTGCTGTTTTTTAATTCCTCAGCATGCACAAAGTCTTTATTTGTAGCTACTTTCGCTTCAATGTCGAGCTGTTTTATTTTTTTAGTTTCTTTCTCTATAGCTGACTCCGCTAACTGAATTTCAAGTGAAGTTTTATCTTCGCCAACCTCTTCTGACAGTTTTTCATTAGTTGCTTCACTTGCGATGTCTTCTTCAACATTTAATGCTGGGCAAGGAATCCGTTTATTTATTTTGGGTTTATCAACATTGTCTTTAAGTTCCTCTTCCGATGCATTATTTAGAGTAGAAATGCTTTCCTGATTTTCTACTCTAAATTCGTTGGTTACCTTTCCTTCAGGTGGTAATTCAGTGTTCAGTTCTTTTGTTTCCTCCAATTCGGGTTTTAATTCCGGACTGTATAATTTTTCATTTGTTTGTATATCATCCACCTTTTCTGTCAGCTCCTGCTGAACTTCAACATTATTATCTGGTATGCTTAAATGTTTCTTTTTCTTCTTTCTGGACACCTTTACTTCTTTCATCAAATTCGGACTCGGTATATATTCTTGCTCTTTAGTTTCCACTTGCTTTTTATTCACCGCTTCGTTCGTCATCTTTAAGCTGGGAGAGCATTCATCCATTTGTTTACAAGTTTTTACAAGTTCTTCAGCCTGTATATTTTCTACATCTGTTACCTTTTCCTTATCGATCAAGTTTGAGCCAGGAAACTCTTCCTTGCCTATTGAGTCAATTTTCATAACTTCATCCTCCCCCAAATTCAAACCGGGAACGAATTCATTTTCTTTCCCATCAACCTTATTAATTAAATCTAGACCCGGAATATGTACGGTGCTACAATCATTGAATTCTTTGTCCTGCTCTTCGGGTAGAAAATCCAAGCCGGATATAGGTTCATGGTTTTCTGTGTTCTTCACCAAATCCTCGCTTGAAACGTTAGTTTTGACATCAAGTGTTTCCTTGGACTCTTCAATCTCAGTTACTAAATCAACCAATGCTTCTTTTTCAGGGATTTCAGGTGGTTTGCTTAGATTGGTGTTCTCTTCATTTTCTAAAGACGTTAAGTCCTTGTTTGGCTCAGATTTGTTTGTTGTTGTGTCAAGAACTTTCTCCGAAGACTCAATTCCTTCAACTTCCATGTTTTCAACATTCTTGAAAAAAAAATCTTCAATATCTTCGTTTTGCCTCTCCTTTCCAGAATCTTCTTTGCTGATTTGCTCTACTGTTGTCTTGGTTTGACCTTGCGACGTGTAAAAGTCATGTGGTGTAAGTGGTTCCACATTGGCCTTTGTCTTTTTCATCAGCTTTTCACTGCCCGCACTGCTGATCCCGTCGTTCTCCGGATGTGCCGGGCTGCTGTGCTTCGGTGTGCCGCCAAAAAGGTCATCCAAGGTTTTTTGTTTGTTGCGCTTGTCTTGGGAAAAAGATTTGGAATCCGTTTTTCTGTCGAACTCCTGCGATCTGTTACGTTTACTGAAATCGGGGTTTGTGGCTTTAATAATATATATATTGCAAATAATCGGTACACTTGAATTCATCGAACTTACCCGCTCTTGCCGTCATTTCTGTGGCTTGACTTCGAACGTGAACGCGGGCGACTTCGTCGAATCCTCTTCCGGTCCTTGCTGTGTGACTTGTGCCTCTGCCCGCTGCTTTTACCACGATCCCTACTGCGGCAGCGGGTGCGACTACGACTTAAACTCCGGCGTCGACTTCTATCTCGTTCACGATCACGATTACGATCCCGTTCACTATCCCGTTCGCGATCTCTTTCCCGATCTTTTTCTCGATCTCTATCAGAATGCTCAGGTTTTTTTATTGCTTCAGTGACAAAAGACTTGTCTCCTTTATGTTGACTTTTTTTCTCAGTGCTTGAATGCTGGTCAATAGATTGTGCTGCGGGTTGTTGTTTGGAATGCTGCTTTGCATGTTTCATCTTGTCATCGCAGCTTTCGTTGTTGTTGATTGCAATTTCTGCAATTCTTAAGTTGGCCTTGTCCTCGCCTTTGAAACGTTTTTGCTGATGCTGTTGCCCATCGAATGAAGGTTGGCTCTGGTTTTGGAAATGCCCCAAGTGTGGAGCCTGCTTGCGTTTAAATACTAGATCATCTTTCCTATAAAATTAAATTGAATAAATCAATTCTATTTTTAACAGCTTGCACTTAAGTCAGAGCCACTTACTCCTTACGCAGCTGCGTTATTTGTGAGTCCTTGCGTTTGATTTCAGCCTTTGCGGTGTCGAGCAGGTTTTGGAAATTCACCTCCATTGTCCTGATTTTTTTCGCAAATGCTTTATTTTCTGCCTGCAATTTTGCATTTTCCGCCTGTGCCGCATCGCATTTTGCCTCCCAGGCCAACAATTCTTTGGATTTCTATTAGTTTCATTAATTTCCATTAGTTTCATCAAGCTGACTACGAAATTCCACTTACTATATTTTCAGCTTCTTCAAATTGATCCAAGTCATCATAAATATCGAGTTCGTCGCTAATCATTTTATGTAAACATGCAGAAACACTATAAAATGCAGTAGATTAAATGCGCGAAATTCGACCAGTGTTGTTTAATGCATAAATTCAGAGATATTACCAAATCAACTCTGCCTTTTAACCGCTGACACAACAATTTGAATTTTTTTAACTGTCACAAAAATACTTTTAGTTATTTTACACCTAAATACACAAGTATAATTTTTTTTTTTTTTTTTTCATACATACAAGTACATACTTGATGACATGCAATGGCCGACCGAGAAACGCGCCCATATTATTACAAACTTGAACGTCAAAAGTTTGCATGTATTACATATGCAGTAACATTAGTATTTCTATTGCTCGCAGTTTTGCAATGGTATTTGTTTTATTTGATGTAAGTAATTTCTAATTTCCAACAATAATAATAATAGTACTAATAATAATAGCGATAATAATAAGTACACGTTCTTTTGCAGACAGGACACAAATAAATATTTTACTAGAAATTATTGGATTGGCATAATTTTCTTTGTACTCAGCTTACTTCTCATCTTGTTATTTATATTCTTTGAGGATCTGCGGTTCTTTACGCCTGTCAATTGGCTACTGGCCTTTCTTATTGTAAGTAAGATTAATTTACATGCTTAATTTCCTTTTTACACTAAGTTTGCAGTTTGAATGCGTTGTCATCGGGGTTACATCCTTGATTGTGCGTCATTATAAGTACCAATTTTTAGTCAGTTTCCTTATATGGACCATTGTACTAATAATCTTCGTTTTATTTGGCTCCTTTTTACCTGTAAGCGACGAATACATAAATTTATTAAATATATATTTATAATTAATTAATTTCTTTACAGCACGACCTGACTCTAGATATTGTGGTACTTGTTATATTTGGAATTATTTGCATCATTGGTGCGATGTACTTTTTAATGCTTCACATTGTTGCAAATGTACCATATTCGTTTTTTGTTTATCGTGCATTCATTCTGTTCAGCATCGTAACCGTAATCAGCTTTCATTACTGATTTTACAGTAAATCACAATCCTTATCTTCGCAGTTTATAATGTACCATGCACAAATTATCAACGGCGGACGATTTGCTGAAATTCGTGACAAGGATTACCTTTTGGCGGCCTTGATACTATTTTACGATTTCTTGCTTATGTTTTTATTTACGTTTCAGTTGGCACCAAAGTGGAGTGATTTTTGCGATGCTAACAAAAATATTACAAATGTTTTAGTTGTGGACAACCTTATCACTACAACCAAATTACCGATCACAAAATTACCATAAAAATATATTCGTTCTGTTTGAATTTGCGCGCTCCGTTAAATAATGAAGGAGGGTAACACTTTTTTAAGGCGCAACCAACTTCACACGTTTCGAATATTTTTGGCGCGTTGCAGCTGTTTATATGTTCCGTCATATTTATCTGATCCGTTGTTGTTGTTAATATTAATGTGAATAAACTTTAATTGGCACATAGCTGACATAAACAATAATTTTTAAATTTTGGAACGGTTCGTTCAACATTTCAGTGGTTAGTTAAGCAACAGCCATGGATCCCACCATATCTGTTTCGAAGGTAAGCGAACGAATTGGAAATTTATAAATTCTGGCTGAAACGTAACCACTTTGTTTTTAGGGCTGTTTTGTTTACAAGAATGGAGCCACACGCGCCAATAAAAAAACACCCACCAAAAGGAAGTGCTCTGAAGCGGCGAGCAATTTATTGGGCAAGGAGCTGACCAGCCAACCCTTCTATGCGGCATTCACGGAATCCTGGAATCAGCTTCACAGCCACATTATTAAGCTGCAAACGGCTAGCAATGCCCGCACCCTGGAACAACTGGAGGAGTTTGTGATCGGCGAGGGTGCATCTGCTAAGGACAGCACTGAGCTGCTGCCCGCTGCGGCGTTGCTTACGGGTATCAATCAGCCGGATCATCTAAAGCAATTCGAGACCCTGAAGCAGCGTTTGCAGTCGGAACAAGTTGCTTGCGTCTGTGTGCTGCAGTCGCGAGATTGCGCCACATTGAAAGCAGCCGTGGAGTCCATGGTGTACAATTTGATAGACGATCAGTCTGTGCTGCTGGACCCCGACGAGGAGGATGAACGTGAGCGAGATCGCAAGCGATTGCGTCGGACGCAGTGCACAATGAAACAACTACACACATGGTATGCCAACAATTTTGCTGTTGAGGAAAAGCAACGCTCTTTGGTCGTTATACTACCGGATTTCGAGTGCTTCATTGCCAGCGTACTGCAGGACTTCATCCTGATCCTCAGCGCTCAGTGTGGTCGTCTACCCTTTGTGCTGGTGCTGGGAGTGGCCACGGCCATGACGGCGGTGCACAGCACGCTGCCCTACCATGTCAGCAGCAAGATTAAGCTGCGTGTGTTCCAGACCCAAGCGGCTCCTACGGGTCTGAATGAGGTGCGTTAAAGTTGGATAATTATAATCAAATGTATTCACTTACAAGTACAACATAATTTTAGCTGCTCGATCAAGTGCTGCTTTCGCCCAAGTATGCATTCCACTTGTCCGGCAAGGCTTTCAAGTTTCTGACCCACATATTTCTGTACTACGATTTCTCCATACAAGGCTTCATACAGGGCTTCAAGTACTGCCTTATGGAGCACTACTTTGCTGGCAATGCCTTCGCTTTGTGCACCAGCTACAGCCAAGCTCTGGCACGGATCAAACAGCTGACGCATGAAGATGTGGAGACTATACGGCGTTTGCCCTCCTTTCGTCCCTATGTGGAGCAAATCAACGATTGCAAACGGATAATAGCAGTGCTCACCGATGACGATTATCTGAAGAAGAAGCTGCCGCAACTCTTACGCGATTGTCTCCTGCACTTCATGCTCTTTCGCTGCTGCTTGGAGTTCTTTACGGAGCTCGTTGGCGATCTGCCACGCTGTCCACTAGGAAAGCTGCGCCGTGAGCTCTATGTGAACTGTTTAAACAAACCCATCACAGAGCAGGCAGACTACAAAGAATGCTGGCAGATGTTAACATTCATGTCGAAGTCCGAATTCACAGCCAAGTTGTCCAAATGCATTGCCTGCACGGAGCTGTTTCTCTGCGAGCAAATAGCTCCAGTAGAATTGGCCGACGCGTGTTCGGATGTGATGCGTGGCAAGCTGCAGGCGCTGAAGCAGTTGCTCAACGATCTCGAACTGGCTACCATGGAGCACCAAGCACATTCCACCGAAACGACTTCAGGAACCGATGCGTCAACATTAACGGATATTACGCACGTGGCTTCGCGACAGGAGCTGAAGGAGCAGCTGCTGCTGCGCAGCAAGCAGGACAAGCAGCAGTTCACGTCGGAGTTTACGCGTGCTTTGAACAAGATACTCTCACTCATTGAGTCGGACATTGTGCTGGCCCATCTGCGTCCGCTTCAACAGGCTCCGCCGCTCCATGAACTGTATGTATTCAGCGACATTGCGACGGTTAGACGGAATATCATTGGAGCACCTCGTGCCGCACTGCACACGGCCCTCAACAATCCCCATTTCTATATGCAATGCAAGTGTTGTGAACTCCAGGATCAGAGCCAACTGGTCAGCACGATGCCCGACCTGTCGGTGGTCTACAAATTGCACTTGGAGTGCGGTCGTATGATTAATTTATTCGACTGGCTGCAGGCATTCCGTTCCGTGGTGCGTGCCAGTGACGAACAGGACGAAGCGGAGCTGCCACAGGAGCAGATTGATCCACAGATTCAGTGAGTATATATAGAGGATATATGAGATATATATTTATTATTTACTTTTCTATGTTCAGAGCGCGCTTTACTCGCGCGGTGGCCGAACTCCAGTTTCTGGGCTACATCAAGATGTCCAAACGGAAGACGGATCATGCCACACGCCTCACCTGGTAGACTGTAAAATCCATACCTACACACCATATATGTACCTATTTGTCCCATATGCCATCTGATCTATTTGTAATAATTTGTATACCAATTAGATTTGCTGTTTGAAATCTTGTTGGATTAATTATTTAAAAATCCAGTACAAACTTGTTTATTTATTGAGTTCAATTGAAATGTTCTCTTATATACCCATTGAAAATGGGTAAAAAAAAGGGTATAATGTTTTTAAGTAAATGTATGTAACAGACAGAAGGACACACTGAGGTATATCAGTTCTTGATCAGCATCAACAGCCAAGTCGATTTGGCCTGTCTGTCTATTAACGCGTCGATTTCAGTAACTACAGGAGCTAAAGACTTGAAATTTTATATGTAACTTTTACTTTTTCTATCATATCACGTTCATCTGAAGAGCTAGAGGTATCAATATATTTAACTATATATGTATATTCAACTAGAGAAGACCCACATTGTGGATACCTTCTTCCCCATTATTGGGGGAAAAACTCATTTATGAATATAGATACATAGGTACATATACACATTATTTTGTAAATAACATATGCTAAAATATGCGTGCTTTTGTAGTGGTTGAGGGTATCTCTTAGTCGATCGAGTTTTTTTTTTTTACATGTTTAAAAAGTATTTTGTGAGTTCAGGGTATCTATTAATCGTTCACACTCGACTATAATTTGTTTTGCTTGTTAAAGAAATTTTGATTCAGATGAAAACTACTTTATTTGCCACAAAGAAATCTATTAATAATCTGAAAAACAGTATTTGTCGTAACGTAACCAAAAAGGTCGCCATAGACGTAATCAAATAGAACATATGTCCGTAATGCGTTTATGTTTGTATAAATCTTGTCCGGACGCACTCTCTTTCTATTTGTCGGAGTATTTACCACAAATTATACGAAATATGGTGCAAGTGCCGCATAAAGGAAAACGCTGCCCACTTTATAATATGGGGTGTTCCCACATTGTGGTTTCCTCCATACGCAATCGCTGTTTCCCACATTCTCGTCCAGCACCCTGTTTGAGCAAATGGTATAAAATGTGGAGCATTCGAAGAAAAGTTCGCAGTTCTACTCCACATTGTGTAGCCGAGTGTGCTGTGCAACGGAATTCCAGAATAATCAAAGGGTATCTATACTGTAATGTATTTACTGACTCCATTTGGAAAAATGGAAGTTGCCATAGTTCTGTTGCTGCTGGCCACTTCGATGGGCGGCATTGGCGGAGCACCAATTGAGGTAAGTTTACCCTTTGGATGGAAGACTACAATTTTAACATGCACGTTAAATAGGCCCCTGAAGTGTGTCTTCTACAGCCTGGATCTATGGAATGTTCACACGGTAAGATTCTACTTCGCTGTACATTTTAATGCCTACTTATAGGCCTAGTTCAGCTTATATATATGATGTATTACGAAATTGGACTTTTAGTATAGTTTTTAAGCTGGTATTAAGAAATTTCTAGGGTATTTTGTAGTTGTTTAGGCATTACGATTCTTCGTAAAATTTGCCCTTATTTGTATTCTATTATGATATACCCTAGAAATTTATTAAATTTATTATATTTTTAGAAAACTTACACTTCCGCCAATAACATTTCGTTATTTTATTAAATATAAAGGATTATATTTTCTTGACTAATCTAATCTTAATCAATTTAAGATTACATTCATTACATCCCAAAATTTGTTTAAAACTGGTAGTATATTCCCTTTAGATTTCTCTATTATTTGGGTTAAATGGGTTGGCCGGCAAAAATCCTCAGACTGAACCCTCCTCGCGGGTGCCGGCTGGGCAATGGAAGCTGTGAAGCCTGTTGGTCGAAGGGAATACAACTAAACTTCCTTTTCGTATTACACAACAGATATTCCAGCATCTAGCTAAGGACTCAGAACAGGCTTCCAATAGCGCTGGAAATGAGCCATGGTCTTGAGGTATCCAAATTTGGTTATTAAATCCATAGTTTCAAGCAAACTTTATGTAGATTATCAAACACTCTATTGATTATTAAAAACATCTCAGGAAACTTTCCTTAAAAATATTCCCCATAACAAATAAAACATATTAAAGAATTTAGCCTCGACAGCTCGTTCCAAAAGGAAATCATTAAATATTTTACAAACTTTAATCTACCAACTAATCATTCCATAGATCGAGAAGCTAAGTTCCTGAAACATGTTTTGACAGCACCATAAATAAAATCATCTGTTGGATCCCTTACTTTGAAGACCTGGACTCCCTGATTAATCTGGACACTGCTCGATTTACTGATTAATCGGATTAATTAGAAATTATTAAGGATTTAATGCGTAGCTAGGACAATAAGAAATATTCTTCCCTAAAAAACCTCTCTTGAGAAATGATTTATCCAACTATAGTCTAACATATTGGACTTATTCGAATTGTATAGTATAATAAATGAAGAATCCGACAAACAATTTTTAAGCTTCACTTTTTAAAAATTCTTTTATTTATTTGATAAATTAGCACAAATTTTATAAATTGTTGCTATTGATTAATTGAGTTTAAAGCACCAGAAATGCTTACGAGCTCTTTCTGTTATATTTATTTAATATTTGTGTTTTTTGAAAGCGAATATAGTCAAGCGTCCAAGAGAATATCAATAAAATGCAGGTGATCCTGTCAAGGCTCAGGGTTTAATTGCTTTACATCAGTTTCAGTGTTTCGATGGCCGATGCAATGCGTTCGATTTCAGTGCGGGATTCGGTTAGCTTTGTCTCATTGGCTGCTTGCACCTCGGCTGGCACCTTGGTGGCATAGTCGGCAGCCTGAATCGCCTGGCTTAGCTTGCTGACGGTCTGCTCCAGCTGATCGCGTTTTTTGTGCAGCTTAGCAATCTCTTTGTCCGCCTCAATCAGACCCTTGAGCAGCAAATGCACCTCACATTGTCCCGAGATGGTGAGGATGGCGCATCCAGCGGGTGGCGCAGTATCGAACGTCACTGAGGAGCAGTACGCAATGGTGGACAGATCGCTGGCATAATGCTTTAGTATATCATTGGGCGCTGGATCCGTGCATACGATAAAAGCCTCTGTTTTGGTCTTATTGGGCAAATTGTAGTCGGAGCGCGCGGAGCGAATCACACGCGCTGCCTTCTGCATGAATTCCACATCTGACTCGACCTGAGTGCTGCGCCAGTTGGTGTTAGCTGTGGAATATAAATCAATTAGAGAGGATCGGTTATGGTTATGGTTATGGTTTGTTGGGTTGTTACTTACTTGGATAACTGGCAACGCAAATACTGGGCGTAGATTCGGCGCGTGGCAGGCGTTGGAACAACTCCTCAGTTATGAAAGGCATAAAAGGCGACAGGAGACGCAAGCCATAGTCCAGACAAATATACAAAGTGCGTCTAGCTGCTGCCTGCTGCTCGGCGCTGCCGTTCTGGAAGATTGGTTTCAGACACTCCAGATACACATCGCAGACGTCGTATAACCAGAAGGCGTAGCAGGCGCTGGTCACAGCCGCGAAATCGTAGGAATCGAAGCCTGCATTGCAGGTCTCAATGGTTGCCGCCAAGCGGGACAAAATCCAGGCGTCCATTTTATTTGATTGCTCTGTTAGTGTTAGCTGCGTATTGTAAAGCTCCTTGCCGGTAAAGTAGAGGAGCGCAAATTTGGTGGCATTCCAGAGCTTGTTGCAGAAGAACCGATAGCCCTGGACGCGGTTAATGTCCAGATTAATATCTCGCGCTTGGGTAATATACGCACAGAGAGCAAAGCGGAGCGCATCCGAACCGCACTCGGGTATGCCTTGTGGATAGTCCTGCTTCTGACCCAACTTTGCCTTCTCAATCTCACGGGGATCGAGATTGGAACCAATAAGCTGTGCGTGAAGACCCTCGAGTGTAATACCATTTATCACATCCATGGGATCGATGACATTACCCAACGATTTAGACATCTTGCGGCCGTGCGCATCTCGCACCATGGGATGCAAATATACCTCCTTGAAGGGCAACTTGCCCAGCAGCTTTTGGCCAAAGAAGACCATACGTGCCACCCAGAAGAATAGAATATCGTGACCCGTCTCCAACAGCGATGTGGGATAAAACGCTTGCAAATCTGCCGTATTGTCCGGCCAGCCGAACACGGAGAAGGGAAACAGACCGGAACTGAACCATGTGTCCAGCACATCCTCATCCTGCTGCAACACAACTTGGCTGGCATTCACACCGAAGCGTGCAGCAGCCTTCTTCAATGCTTCTTCCTCACTACGTGCCACAATCCAGTAATGCTCGTCATCAGGCTTAAATTAAAATTATAATGCACGTTAAAATTGAAAATTGAAATGAAGTTTAAGTTACAGATTTTATTTACCGTGCTGCCCTTAATGCTGTCATCCTTGAAGCTCACATGATAAGCGGGTATGCGATGACCCCACCAAAGCTGCCGTGAGACGCACCAGTCGCGAATGCCATCCATCCAATGATACCAGGTCTTTGTGTGATGCTCCGGCACAATCTTCAGTTCACCGGAACGCACAGCATCCGTAGCAGCGGCAGCCATGTCCGAACAGCTGACGTACCACTGAGGCTTGATGAGTGGCTCCACCACATCTTTGGAGCGACTGCAAATGGGCACCACCATTGCATTGTTTAGAGTCTCGCGGTAGAGACCCAACTGCTTTAGTTTCTCCAGCAGCTTCTTGCGGCAATCGAAGCGCTTGAGACCCGTGAACTCGCCATAGTCCCCAATGATGAAGCCATCGTCATTGAAGATGGTAATAAATGGCAGATTGCACCGCTTGCCCACTTCGTAGTCATTAGGATCGTGGGCTGGTGTAATCTTAACGGCGCCTGTTCCGAAGTTCATGTCCACAAACTCATCGCACACAACGGGTAGGCGGCGATCGCAGAACGGATGCACCACAAACTTGCCGTGCAGATGCTTGTAACGCTCGTCCTGTGGATGCACAGCTACAGCTGAATCACCCAGCATGGTCTCAATACGCGTGGTGGCCACAATAATCTCCTCGTCGCTACCCTCCACTTTGTAGGCAAACTTGATGAGCACGCCGAACTCCACCTTCTCGTCGTACCCGGGTATGGCCAGGAATGTGCGTCCCGGCAGCTCCACCTTGTCCACTTCTATGTCTGAAATGGCAGAGCGTAGAGTGCACGACCAGTTGACCAAACGTGAGCTGCGATAAATGGCGCCCTGTTCGTGTAACCGGACAAAGGCCTCGGTAACAGCACGGCACAATTTTGGATCCATGGTAAAGTTCACACGAGTCCAGTCATAGGAGGAACCCAAAGCCTTGAGCTGATCGTAGATGCGACCGCCCTTCTCACGTCGCCAGTTCCAGATACGCTCGATAAACTTCTCGCGACCCAGATCGTGTCGTGAAAGACCCTCCTCCCGCCAGAGCAGCTTCTCCACCACCACTTGTGTGGCAATGCCTGCATGATCACAACCAGGCACCCACAACGTAGTCCGTCCCTTCATTCGCTGGTAACGTGTGATGGCATCCTCAATTGCATTGGTGAGTGCATGACCCAAATGCAACGAGCCAGTAACATTTGGAGGTGGTATAACCATTATGAATTTACCATTTGGATTGGGTGCATCAATGGAATCACGCTAAGGGTAAGTTTGTTACGCACAGTTTTTACAAATTCGTATTTAGCTTACGCCATATTCAGGCTTGAAGAAACCTTGCTTCTCCCACCAGCTGTACCACTGGGCCTCCACATAACGTGGACTATATGAATCTGGAAGTGCTTCGCTGATGTCCTTCTTTTCGCCAGGCGCTGTGTTGGCCGTGTAAATCGCAGCCTCTTTTGTCTCTTTTGTGCGTTTCTGTAATAAGGAAAGCGTAACTATAACTTTCACCAAATTAAACAAAACGTACGTTGACGTATATTTACAATTTATACATTTGCACTACATACCTATTCACAATATAAGACAAACTCCATTTGACAATTTTCAGTTACAGGGTATAACAATAGAAGCATAATTACGACATTTACTTTGATCAATGTTTGCGCATCTCGAAAGTAATTGGGTTGAAATTGAAATTGCACACGTTTACATGAGTCACACATATTTGTAAATACCCTACGTAATCCCCTACAGTTGCAAGCACAACAAAAATAAACCTAACCTGACGCAATGTGTGGGAGAGATATTTACCTCGGGCTTTTCTTTCTTTTCTCCTGCGGCTGGTGCTGCTGCTGCCTTTTTGTCCAACTTGGCCTGCAATTTGGCTAATTTCTCAGCCTTCTTGGCCTCCTTTTCCAATTGTTTGGCCGTCTTGGGTGGTTCACCATCACCGGTTGGCGTCTCGGCACTGCTTGGCTGTTCCTGTTCTGGCATGCTGAGTGTTAATGTATATATCTGCGCTGATGTAATATTTAATAAAGCTTTAATAACTAATTTAGGTCTGATGCAATATACTTATTATTTAAAGTAAACTTACTTTTCAAGATTTTAATGCAGGCTGCATCCACAGATGAAAACGTGTGCAAAAGGTGTGACCAACGCAGATATTTATGTTTTCATAAAATATCGATTAGTGCCTTGACAGAAAAATACTCACATGACTATCGATGCTTAACGCTCTATCGTTTATGGTGCAGCTCTAGTTCTTTCAATGTGTTTTGTTAAATTTAGTAAAAGGTTTGCAAAATCTGTGTATTTACTGATATGTCCATTGTGAAATAGTTTTTGACTAAATAATCCATCAAACTGCTAGTGTGTGAAACTAAATGGAAGGTCTCGTATGCAGGATATGCCACAGGAATGCCAATGGATAACGTCAACAGGACAGAGATGGAAAGCGTTCTTCCAACTGTAGTGTAGTTGTGTGTGGATAATGATTAGAGGACGCCAATTGGTTATCCCAAGAATAAATAGCTTGGAATGTTAATGTAATGCGACAGTGACAGACAACAACAAACACAAAATAAATCAAATTGCAGACAAGTACATACACACGCACACAAACACTCCTACAAACACAGAGACAGCTCCACATAGGCTTGTGCAGCAGGGCGAGCTGATCTATTGTAAATAAACCGCATACACGTCTATTGTGAACGCTTACTCTTACTGTTCTCAGTCACGTACGCCGTTTGTTGTTGCATTTGGGTTCTGAGCCCAAACTATTGCGAATTGTTCAACATTTTTTATTTTAATCGATAACAACTGACGAGTC
Source organism: Drosophila pseudotalamancana (assembly GCA_037075185.1). Lineage (NCBI taxonomy): Eukaryota > Metazoa > Arthropoda > Insecta > Diptera > Drosophilidae > Drosophila > Drosophila pseudotalamancana. The sequence goes on along the minus strand of JBAMCK010000001.1, from coordinate 985,798 downwards.
AAACAGCGGCATGTAATGCAAAGACTTGCAACAACTGCTTAATAAAAGGTAAGTTGTCTTAGCTTTAAGTTTTATTTATTTGCAATTGAGTCGGGTATTTGCAAAATCGATTTTTCAAGTTACCTTTCACCTTGCAACGAGCCACAACCGTGTTTCCGCCTCTCCTGAACATAATTGGCAGCTGTCTTCGTGGCCCACTCTTTCGTTTCCTTTTTTGTGTTTGTTTTTTTTTTTTCTTTTATTTTTTCATTTTTAGCCGGCTAACGCGTCACTTTCTCATTAATTTAAGATATTAACTGATAAATATTTATTCTGTGTCTTAGATATGTGGGATATGAGTTAAGTTATAAATTAATTGCTGTTTACAGTCTATTGGTGTACAAAGATTGCCCATGGATAACATATAGGACTAAAATAGTTCATATAATTTTTTATATGAATCTATTGTTGTTGGGTTTATTAAAGTCATCAGTGTATTACAACAACAAAATTCAAAATTCATAAATTTCTTTTTTACTTAAAATTCTGACAACTTCCTGTCCTATAATTAATAAAGGTTATATTTTGGTAAACTTTTAGCACGTTTCCTTGATTATATTAACAAATTTCGTACATATTGACAGTATTTCAATAGAAAAAATTTAAATACTATCAGTTAACTACACAACTCTTCTTTTAAACATCATTCTGGTATAACCTAACACTACACTCCAGTTGGTAATATATTCAATAATTTATACCCTAGACAGCTTGTCAGTCCATTAGGGATATTCGGGTTTGCCACGCCCCGAAATTGAAGGCGACAGCTGGCCTCTTTATCGTAGTGTTAATGACTTCTTCTAATCAAACAAACGCGCCTCGATGAGAGCAAATGTTTGAAAGGCAAATAGTATTCAAAAACAAACAGAAAGAGGAAGAAAAGAATTTATTGACATGCGTAGAGAACCCTTAACCAGAGTCACAGGAGCGGCAGGATAATGAAACAAAGGCCCAAGTCCAGGCTGTCCCAGACGACAACTGACCTGCGACAAAGACAGCGCCAGAGAAACATCTGCCCGTGGACTCGAAACGTCTGCGTTTGTAGCCTACCTGCAGGCAGATCAGGACACGGCACACACCGCCAACCGCACAGAGAATAGGGAACAGGGAATAGAGAACAAGGAACAGGGAACAGGACACCCAGACAGAGTTCAATGTACGCCTGCGCAAACATTTTCACAGGATGCGCGCGCAGCTGCGACGGGATTTGTAGCTCGGATGTTCGTGATTTTGTGTGCCTTCTCTTTTGTGTAGGTTTTTATTTTTTGCTGCTTCTTCTCTTCCTTTTCGCACTTCCCATTACACTTAAAGGTTTAAAAAGCGGAAATCTCAAATGTTGTAACTGTGTTTTTACCAGGCAACTTATATGTAATCTCTGTCCAACGATCGCACGACCCAAATACCTTCTCCTGGGCACGCCTGATAACCTCTCCGTCCTCTCTTTCCCTCTTTGTATGTGAGCTACCGGTTTTTCCCAAAACAAGTTGTGAACGCAATTTGAAACTTTTTTCCTTTCGTATAATGTTGGGGTCCTATTCCCTCTCGATTGGGGGCGATCGTACCCCTGTCTACGGGTCGGCCATGTATTAGGTTACAGTTGCACGAAAAGCTGCGTCTGGAACGTATCTTGTTTTCTACTTCTTCCTCCTTTTTTATGAGTTATGAACGATACTGTACTTTGTTATAGTGTATAAACATATGCTGGCTGGACTAAAAAGGCAGCTCCTTTTTTATTTTACTACTGGGGGCAGATGCAGGTGATGCAGCTGCCTACCTCGTTTAACCAGCATATAATTTATTTATTGGAAACGTTGCGGTTAAAATCGATTTCGTGTTTTTTATTATTTTTTTTTTTTGGAAAACCAAAGACAAATACAAAAATTCGAGTTAAACAGCTGCGATTACAGAAGAGAACAATTCTGAGGAAATAGCGCTCATATCTAATATATTTAGCTTCGATAAGATTAAGAAATTTTAGTCAATTAAAAAATTATATAAATTGTATACTAAATTTCAAGGTTCATATCCTAAGCTCATTTATTACCCTAGTTTTCTATTTGCCATAATAAGAATTCCAACTATTTATCAAATGAAGTTAGATTGTGACAGCTCTTACAAATCGCACAACTGTTTCAAAATATATTTCTATGTATCTATGTGTGTATATAGGAACAACCGCAGCCAATCAATCGAGCGACGTACATCAGCTGCCAAGCTGAAATATCAACTGGAGATATAAAATTAGAATTGGAACTGCTGCAGATGTTGCATTGAATGCTTTAGAAGCTGGCGCATGCCAATGCATTTAGATGTATCTAGTTTAGCCTAGGGGTACTCCCTAGCCGAAAACAGATGTTGTCCATAATCACAATCAATGCAACAGCGGGGCAGCTGCCACAGGCTGTGAGCCAGCCAGCAATGTACCCTACGTTGACTTGCAGCCGGCTGCCAGGCATTATATTCTTCCTACCTTTAACCGTGGCGACAGATGGCAGTCGAACTGGCGGACTGACAGTCAATGCATGGTTCTTGGGGTCAAGCAGCAGCTGCTGCTTCTCTACTGCTCTTGCCCCTTAGCTCAGGGTATAAGCACTTGAAATGCAGGTGTTGCTCTTGTTGCCAACAGAATTTTTGTACTCGTCAGCTGGTCCCAGTTATTGGCCGGGTTGTTCCGGCCGAACCTACACAAGCACACACGCCAAATCCTTAAACGGGGGATGTTGCCAAAAATCAGCTGTTTTTACGCAATGTTTATAAACAAAATGTAACCCTTAGACAAGTCTGGGCCACATATAAGTACATATATATAGATATATATATATATTTGGGAACCACCACTGAACTTAACATAGCTCTGGCTGTTGTGAGTAGAGTTGAAAGGCAGAGCAACCACCGACCATGTCCACGACCTACTTTGGCGCACTGGCTCTGGGCCACATGGCGCATGGGGTGGTTCCGCTCACAACAACAACAAGAACACAGACAGCGTAAGGCGACGACGGCCTTTGTAGGTGCAAGGACGTTTCGACACCGGGCATAATAAACCCCCAACAACCCAGTCAGTCAGTCAGTCATTCAGTCAGGGAGTACGCCGGCAGCAACCACCACAAGTGAATACGCAAGGCACCGACCGACCACCACGACGGACAAAACCATGTGCTCTGCTTTGCTCCGCTCTTGGTCATGTGCTTAACCGAACCACCACCACCGACATCAACAAAACCCACCTTGCAGCTCATTGGCATGTGCCGGCATGTCATCAGCCTCATCCACACAACGTCTTCGTCACTTTTAGGGGTTTTCCCGAAAAAAAAAAAAAATGAAAACAACAGAAACCAAAACAAAGTGCGACTTGGTGGTAGTTAGAGTCGCGCTCCCATTCATAAAGCATAACATAAACATACCCCCGGTCTATATTATATATATATATATATATATATATATAGGATATAGTGTATTGTTTGTTTTGACGGTCTCTGGGCTCTCCATTCTAGGTGGTGTTTGTTGGCATAGATTTCCCGACCTAATCGCAGGTGTACCCGCATATATACATACATATATATATTTATTTATAGACAACCCCCTAAAACTTGTGGCTAGCTCAACAGGTCGTCCTGCTTAGTGCTTGTTGGTGTGTGTGGTCCGATTGAGGGTAATTAGTATTTTTTGGGGTTATACAATTGCCATTGACCCAAGTTCGATATATATACAAATATGTAGTGCACAAGGGGTTGAAGGTCATACAGGTTGGTCTTAAATGGGTTGCTGGGCTATTAAAACACATGCCCTTAGTCAAGAGTCTTGGAATTTGATGGTCTAAATATATAAACATCTTTGAAGCTTGATATTAATAAGAATAGCATAGTTTTACATTTATCGGGAAACTTGATATATATACATATATATAAAAATAAATATATATAAATATAAATAAAAATATATAAAAATATAAATAATATATATATATATATATATATATGCTTATATATATATATATATATATATATATAGAAATTGAGAATGCGTGCCTACAAGAATAAACCACACTATATATTAGTACATTTGTTCTTCAAGATAAATTAGATTATTTAAATGTGGACCTTAGAATTTTATAGCATACTTTCTTGCAATTTTTTTCTAGAAAGCTTGTGAAATAAAAATAAACTGGAATTTAATTATTTATTTCTGAGTATATATAAAGCATAATTATGTTATATATATAAATATGTATAAATAATAAAAAATAATAATTTAATGAACTTCTCTTTTTAAATTAAATATATTTACAAAATATTTTATTTTCTGTATGAGGGAAATATATGAAAATTCGTATAAGGGAATTTGTATGTTATTGATTTTATGACAGTCGCTTATGTTTGTGTTTTTCCCAAGTAATAATATATTAGAATTAAATTGAATTAAAAGTCAGAAGTGCTTCTAATGTAATATCCCTTATTACTTTAATGCTGTATGTATCAATCTGAAAGTGAGTATGAAATAAAGTTGCCGTAAAGTCCTTGAGATCTTAATACTCAAGCCATTTGCCAAAATGGTGTAATTGGAACACTTGCAAGCAAGCAAAAGTAAAATAAATTTTTTAAAATGTGCCCGTTTTCCGGTCGAACAGGTACTTAAACACATGCGCCGTTAAATTGAAAATATTATTTCGTTTTTTATTGTATTTTGCTGAGGAACGGTCTTGCTTAACGCTTACAAAATGGCGACGCCGCTGACCAAAAACAAAATCAATTCAAGAAGTAGACGTCGACGTGCGTAGACAACAAGAATAAACGCAGCAGCAACAGCAACAGCAACAACAACAAAAGCAAATATTAAAAGCAGCAACAGCAAAAACGCTGACAGCGACGCAGACACTAAACAATTTCGCAGCAGCGCAAATCAAACGGTGCAAACAATGGCGGACAAGGCAAAACGGAACGTCAAGCGCAAAAGAGAATTAATTAGATTGCGGCGGCAGCTGGGCGCAAAGGCGGCAGCTGAGAGAGTGTGAGCCATTAAATATAAAAAGTGAGAGAGAGCGCATTTGTGAGTTTATGTGTATGTGTATAAGAGCAATTGCAATTGCGAGTGCGCAAGAACGAAACATCGTAACAAGCATTGAAAGCTTCAATTTGTATCCTTACAAAAGCAACAACAACAACAATGTCGGCTGGCGATCCAAGTACAACAATAACTTAATACGAACAGCAACAGAAAAAATAAACTGTAAAAGCGAGCACCTCCTTCCATTTAATTCAAAAGATGTGTACCAAATGTAACGAACAGTCGGCGATTGCAAAAGCAAAACAAAGCATTGAAACGAGCCAAAAAAAAAAAGGAAAAAATAAAAATTCAAAAAATAAAACAACACAGTTGTGCAATTGAGATAACAAAAGGGAAACTTGAAAAAAGGGGACGCGCGCTTTGCTTTTTGTATGACGCGTGTGCTATAAGCCTCACAAAAGGATATAAAATGGGCACAGGCAGCGCTAGAATAATAAATAATGTTTGTTGTTGTTGCTAGCGCAGCAGCTGAGACCGTTGGCGAATTGAAATTTTATGAGAAAATGAAATTGTATTAGAAAATATGCTGCGTGAATCACACACGAGACACACATACACATGTAACATACACACACGAGCAGGCACACACAGGCATACATGCAAAGACAGACTGTAGTGTGAAGGGGACGCGCATTATGGCGTTCTCTACGCGCTTTCGTTTCAGTCGACGTCAACAGCGACCGCAGGACGACGTCATCGTCAGTCAGTCAGTTGTTGTTGTTGCTGTAGCTGTAGCTGCCACTGCTGCTGTTTGGTTCCTGTTTTCGCTTTTTACCGTTCAGTCAATGACCACATTGTGTACATAACGTATGTGTGTATGACTGTGTGTGCCACTGTTCACATATTTATGTGTTTATGTGTGTTTCTTGTCCTGCCGGAAGTTGACGCCGCCGCCTGGTCATTCTCGTCGCTTTTGCCCAAGCTCGCTGCGACGCTCTCCCTCTCACTCAATCTCTCTGTTGCTATCTCTTTCGCTTACTCGATGCTACGCTTGAGCTACTTTTACAAAAAAAAAAAAAAAAACAAGTTTATGAGTTTGCTTGCGCGCAGGATCCGGCTCCCCAATACAAAATGCACTTCAGCTCCTTTGCCTACCATGATATTCAGTCCTTGCGCGCACGGCCTCTCGCGTCACGCTTTGATCCTGCCGTTGCGTCTCGCTGCTGCTGCTGCTGCTGTTGTTCGTTCCTCTTACTTCCTTTAGGCCGTCACCCATGCCATGGCACATAGCATAGGCGTTGCCCAGCTAATGACATGTTGTAAATTTTATTCCCTGTGCCGCGTTTCGTTTCTCTTTCTTCTTCTTGTAATTAGTTTGGTTTCGCTTTTTTCGCTGCGGCTGCTTAAATTCTGTATTTTGTGTGCTTTTTTTCGTTGTTTATGTTTTGTTCCTATTTTTGAAGAAATTCAATTGTGGGCCGGCAGAACTTCTTGTTGGGCAAGTTAACCACGACTTCGAAAAGCACACAAAAAGATTACTTTCAATTACTTTCATCTGTGTTTGTAGATCAACATTTGGTTTCTTGTTGATTTTGTGGTTAACATAAATTTAATTAAAATTAACGTTAATTTAATTGTTTCCGTCTTAAAAAAAGAGATACAAAAAATCGTAAAATATTTCTAATCAAGCGGTGTACACATCGCTTCGTATATTATATCGCTTCTTTTATGTTTCAATTAAATGAAATATAATATTTAATATAGTCACAAAAATGTAAAAAAACTGATCTTTCAGCTTCAAATACTTATCATGCTGTCCAAACATCTGTCAGAACTTTCATCAATTTTAATTTAAACCTGTAATTGAGACGAACAGCTATTCATGTTCTCCGATTTGACATTTAACATTAAAATGATTTTTAGTTTTTCCAGAAATTGAAAACTGTTTCTGGTGCAGGAAACCATTCAAGTACCAGCTGAAACGTGCGTACATTAACCGTAGACTCAAGTCAGATCGATATCAGATCCTGTACCCAGATTTAAAAAAAACGTAAATATGTGTAAGCCAGGCGAGGTTCAACTCCTACTTAATCATTATCTCTCTCTCTTATGCGCTCTTTGTGGCTTTGCTTCAGATGAGAAAACGAGAGCAGCCACGAAAGATAGTAAATGTGTTTTTGTTTAGCATTCGCTGCAGCTCGTTTTTGCCAATAATTCACAAAACATTTGCTTCGCAAAAATCTATTGTCTGCCACGGACCAACTGCCGCTTTTCCTCTGCATTTTCCACACACGAACACACACATGTACACACTTAATTGTATATCATGCATTGTCCTGTCAAACTTGTTTTTGCTCTCGTTATAGTGAGCGTTCGCTCTTGGTTTTCCTTGCACATTACGCTTTAGTACCGTCATTCGCATTAAAAGGACAACGCTCTGTGTCTGTGTCTGTCTGTCTGTTTGCCTGTTTGCCTGCGTTGCTGTATGGATGTGTGTATGTTAGTGCTGCTGCAGTCAGCGTCGCAGTCGCCGTCGCTTGGTCGCGCCGCTTGGTCCTCGCAAGGCACGTCATGGTTTCAGTTTACGCTCGCAGCTCCGACAGCTCAGAACATGTTGCTGATCCGCGCCCGTTGCCGTGTGTGTTTATAGCAGCAGTTCATAATATACCTAAAATATACACATATTAATATAAATATATATTAATACATATACAGAAACAAACATGAATATAACTGCAACATATTAATATTATACTGAAAGCTCCCACCTCAACCGGCTGCTAAAAAAATATAGAAAAAAAGAAAGAAAGAAAATAAAGTGCAGACACTCGGCAAATGTTGCAGGCCAACATTTTCTTTTATACAGTTACAAATACATGCAAGCAATTAATTCGTGTGTCAAATAAACAACAACAAATTGTGCAATTGTGTAAAATATAGCGAGCGAGCCAGCTAAAAAAAAATAAGAGAGCGAGTGTTTGTGCAAGAGAGCGTATTTTGCAAGAGAGAGCGCCTAAGCGTAAGCAACAAAAAGCTAAAGAAAAAAGTGTAGCACACAAAAAGAGTGACAAAATAAGAAGAAGAAGCAATGAAAGGTTGTTTTTTTCCTCAATTAACGCCAAATACAACAAAAAGCAAAATGTGCAATTAACTGCAAAAATAGGCAAATAAAACAAAGAAATACTTGTAAACGTTGTGGGATTAAGTTTGAGTGAAACAGGAAGAGCGCACAACTGCGAGTACGAGCGGGAGGCAGCATTTAAATTAAAAACCAACCGAAGCGCACACAAGTGAGTTTTAAATTTTCTACATTTTTTCCCATACATATACACAATGCATAATACATATACATACATATATACCCAAATGGCACACACACACACACACACTTGTGAATGTATGGCAGTTTCTCTCTCTACACGCGACTCGTTACTTTGCTACTCGCCCATTTGCTGTTCCATCTCGCTTGCGCACACAGCGCGCACTCGTCGCTTTCGTTCTCTTCGTTATCCTTGTCGTCCTCATCGGGTGGTGGTACAGTTTTCTGCGTAGCCCTAAAATTGCGTAAATTTTCATCCATGTAGTTTGCTTGCATGTCTTGCACGGCGTTGTCCTCATCGTCTCCGTTGTCGTCCTTATTTCCCGTTCGTCCTGTTATCGTCGAGCTTTTCAATTTGTTTATTCATCAATTTGTTTTTTGCTGCCAATAAACATTTAACATTTCGCATAGAGGTTTGTAACTATGTTTTACTATATTCTTATTGGGCGTGTTTTTCAGTGTGTTCTTTTTTTTTTATATTATTTGGGCAGTTCGCTATTTTCCTCTGCGCCATTTTAGTTGGTGTCCTTATATTTTTCCTATGTATGCAACTAAGGGGATTAGTTGATTTTTACTCACTTGGAATAGACGAAATTGGCATTCATTTTGCTTATCTAAGATTAACAAACGATTTTCAGGACTTTTTTGCTGCATATGCTGTGTATAACATTGTTTGTGCTTGAAAGGATATAGCTTAAGTTTTTCTTTATACCATTTATAGATACATACATATAATATGTATGTATATGCAATAACCCAATTACAAAACGAACAACCGTTATGACAATTGTGGGAAAGTAGTTTCAAATGATAACATTAATTCATTCCTTTGCGAATAAGAATACCTAAAAATGAGACAGTATACTATATTGTGATGAAATACAGTTATTGTTGACTGTAATTCAGAAATATAGGATCTGTTATATGTATATGTATAGCGAATTAAAAGAAAAATCTTATTTTTTAATAGGAAACACTGGAAAAAAAATAATAGTAATGTGCAGTTGTACAATTAGAAAAATTGTATATATATTTTTTATACATCATTTTTATATACACTCAAAATAAAGAAAACTTATTCTCTCAATCAGTATTTTAAACATATTTTACTATCAATTGTATATATTATAAGGATAATTTAATTGGATATAGTAACTCAAAATTATTATTACGTTATTCCCCTAACGTTATATAGTTAAGTGGGGATATTTTTTGATTTCACCATACTGTATACAGCTAAAAATTGTAAAATGAGATCGCTTTGCAGTTTTTCTTCTTCTTTTTTTAAAGTGTACTCAAAATGTTTCTAACTTTAAGAGATAGCAATAAAATATTCCTAAATCTATTTACATATATTTTTTTTTATAAATCTAACGACTTTTCAGCCATCAAACAAATTTTGACAAATTTTTCTTCCATTTATAATTTATTTCTTATAATATAAGTCTTAAACTTTTCAGCATCATATTCAAAAAATAAATTAGTTATAAATCTAATTGTGTTGCAACTTTTTGAACGACTTGAAAATATAGTATTGAACTATTCATAGACTATTTGTATTGAAAATTATTGTTAGCTAATCTAAATACCAATGCAATATCAATGCACTTTTTGAGTGCAGCCTATTAAAAAAATAATAATAACTGGCTGACAGGATATGCAACCAAGCAGTTGCTTTGAAGCCTGTTCGACTGCCTGCCTGCTGCTGTTGCTGGCTGTGTCCCATTGAGAAAGGGCGCTCGAAAATAAAGTTGCAGCTGTTCCTCTGTTTGCCAAGCAACAACAACAACGACAGCAGCAGCAGCAAGAGTAGGAGAAGGAGGCATGTCAAGTCTTTGGCATCTGCGCTGCTGAGCGGCTAATGTTGCCTCGCTCTCTCTCCCTCTCACTTGCTCACTTTATCTATGTTTCCATCTCTTTCTCTAACAGTTGCAGATCGAGTTGAATAGAAAGAAAATAGAGAGAAAATAAAATAAAACAAAAGAAAGGAAAATGACCGATATACCGCGCATTATGGTCTTCCGTCCCACCTGGGATGAGTTCAAGGACTTTCCCAAATACGTTGCATATATGGAATCGCAGGGTGCCCACAAGGCCGGGCTGGCCAAGGTGGTGCCACCAGCGGAATGGGTGCCACGACGCAGCGGCTATGAGGACTTGGATGCCTTGAATGTCACCATTCCTGCGCCCATTTGCCAGGTAGTAACCGGCAAGCAGGGTTATTATCAACAGATAAATATACAAAAGAAGCCGTTAACGGTTAAACAATTTAGCGAATTGGCCAGCACCGAACGTTATGCAACGCCCAAGCACTTCGATTTTGAGGATCTGGAGCGTAAATACTGGAAGAATATCACCTATGTAGCACCCATTTACGGCGCCGATGTTAGCGGCAGCATCACAGACTCTGATCAGGATGTAAGTGTTCAATGGACTTGTATGTAGAGAGTCCTTTTTCTCATGCATCGTTGCAAATGTGTGTTTCGCAGAGTTGGAATATAAATCGGTTGGGCAGCATATTGGACTTCGTCAACAAGGACTATAATATACAAATTGATGGAGTTAATACTGCCTACTTGTACTTTGGCATGTGGAAAACGACATTCGCCTGGCACACAGAGGACATGGACTTGTATTCGATCAACTATTTGCACTTTGGTGCGCCCAAAACGTGGTATGTTGTGCCGCCTGAATATGGTCGGCGTCTGGAAAAGATCGCCAATCAATATTTCCCGGCCAGCTATAAGAACTGCAATGCGTATTTGCGTCATAAAATGACGCTTATATCGCCACAGATACTCAAACAGCACAATGTGCCAGTTAGCAAGGTAATATCCAAAATCTTTCTTACCCGAAAAGTAAAAAGGCAGTATTCGAACTGGGGATGCGTTGTGGGAATTGAGATGAGATGGTTAAAGGGGCTATAATATTTTTTGCAAATGTAAGCGGCAGGCATAAAGTGCAATGGTATAAAGGTGAACAGTATACATGTTCTTGATCAGGATCAATAGACGAGTTGATTTAGCCCTGTCCGTTTGTTCGGCGACTGTTCACATGTATGAACGCGTCCACCTCAACATCTGTAAGCGATATAGACTTAAAATTAATAATTGTAATTAATATTTAGATTCTCCTATTACACGCTAATTTCAAGTTTGATTTTACCTTTTGAATACCTCCCTCCATTCCCGAAAATTGGGAAGAAAAACATGTTCTAAGATAGAAAGTTGTGTTTCTAGAGGAAGCGCAATCGGGGTATCATCTAGTCGAGCACACTCGAGTAGAGTTTTCTTATTCTTATAGACATTCAAACTCAGATTAGTTATAAATATAAACATAGGTAAGGTCATTCGAAGCGTAAGTTCTTCATCACACTCATTTCTAAATTTCAGATAAAAGAACAATTTACAATTAAATAAAAAATAAATATTATATTATTATTATTATTCATTAGCATTGATTAATCAAATTAATCATGCCAAGTAATCAATTAAAATGAGGCTTCATTTATAAAGTTAATTGGATGTCAGTAAAGGTTAATTAATGTAAATTCCTGTTCGAAATCTGGCCACACTTTTGAGCAAACCTCCATAGCCCTCAAGTACTTACCTTCCCATGCTTTAACCACCTACACAGATCACGCAGGAATCGGGCGAGATAATGATCACATTTCCGTTTGGCTATCACGCTGGGTTTAATCACGGCTTTAATTGCGCCGAATCCACAAACTTCGCCATGGAACGCTGGATTGAGTACGGAAAGCGTGCAACGCAATGTACCTGCAGCAATGACATGGTCAAAATTTCAATGGATACATTTGTGAAGCGCTTCCAGAGCGAGCGCTACGATGCGTGGCTGGATGGACGCGATCTTGGCCGTCATCCGGAAGATCCACCGAATGTGGTGCCAACAGCAGCGCCGCTGCCACCGCACCTCGATGTCCTCTTGTGTGATAAAAAGTGGGTTGCACTTAAAGCCAAACCTTGATTTTCGTTATTAATTTTCCTCTTCGCAATCAGAATGAAGAAGCAATGCAATCCCACCAAGGCAAAGAGTTTCAAGGAGCGCAATCCGGATTTGGACTTGGATGAAATCCAGCAGAATCCCAATGTGCCCGACGATGTTAAGGCCATGTTGAAGGAGAGTGTGCTGACGCTAACAGAGGAAGAACCCGAATATCCGCCAGAGGACACGATGAGTTTGCAGAGTCCTGCAGACTTCAAGACCAAGCAGGAGTTGCTGGAGTACATGGATGATGGCACTGGTGAGCCGTTTAGATAAGCAGTTCGTCTAAATAACTAAACCATCTTTTTTGCTTCCTTTCTTTCTTTACGATACTTTGCAGAGGACGATGATGAGGAGGAGGACTTTAAGAGACGTAAGCATAAGCGCAGATATGATGCGGACTACGATGATGATTGGTTGGCGAGCAAAAAGCGGAACAACTCGCGCAACAGCAGTCGCGGTCGAAGTCCGCGCGCCAACAAAGACGATCGTTCCATATCACCAGCATCCTCCACATCCACGTCCTCCACATCGAGAGGAGCGCGCGGCGGAGCACGCTCCAAGGCGAATTCCACGCCCCGCAAAACGCCCACGCGGCGAAAAAAGGAGGCAACTGCAATCAGCAGCTGCAGCAGCAGCATCACAACAATAGCTACAACACCACCAGCAGCAACAACAGTTACAGAGCGCCAAGCAGCAGCAGTTGCAGTTGCAGTTGCAGTCGCAGGCACTGAGGCCATCAGCAGCAGCAGCAGCAGCAGCAGTGGCAGCAGCACCATTGTTGGCGCAGGTGAGCGCAACAGCAGCGACAATTTGAACAGTATCTGCAACAGCAGCAGCAGCAGCAGCAGCAACAGTAGCAACAGTCACTGCAACGCTTCAGTCACAACAACAACAACAACCGCTAGCATAGTCACATAAGAATCACAGCCACCAACCGCCATCATCATCAACATCAACTACAACATCAACATCACCATGAACAAGAACATCATTATCATCATCCAGCTAATCCAGCCAACAATTCCCCAACATTTAACTGTTGACTAACATTTTACTACATCTAACCCGTTCGATCCTCCTTGAACACATTCACAGCCGCTTTAGTCAGCGTGTTTTTTTTTTCATCATCGTCGTCGTCTTTTAGTTTCTCGTGTCTCCTACTTTGTTTATATTCCTTTTATTGTACTTTTGTATATTTGATTTGAAATTAGAAATTTTTGCTACAAAATAAGTCGTCAAAGTTGTGTCCTAAATTGTAAGAGCCTGAGAAATATATGAGAGAGCACTCTCTACACACTTATATATATATATATAAAATGAAACTTTATGCTAAAAACTAACCAAAAACCAAAACTGTTTTTTACTAAAAAAAAAAGGATAACAGGACACTTTATGGGCTTGTTTTCTGGATGGGCTTCAGTTTCAGTTTCGATTTCGATTTCGATTTATTTCCGCTGCAGCTTCGATCGTTCGCTTTTACTACATGTATATAAGTACATATATATAGAGATAATAAATATATATATTTATATATATATGTATATATATGTGTGTGTGTGTATGTGTGTGTGCCTCGCTTCACAATCCCAACGCTAACCTGCAAACATATAACAAACACATCTCAACCAACATCCAACAACACAAACAAAACAAAACAAAACAAAACAAAAAGAAAAACTCTAAAATTCTCGAACGCATTTTTACAGATGCCAAACGCAGGCTCAACGAACAAACACAGCAGCAACATCAGCAACAACGACAACAACAGTTGCAATTTATGCAACAGTCGCGCAAATTCGAAGGCAAAATACCAAAGCTAAGTCAATCGACAGCAGCAACATCTAGTCAGCAACAGCAAGAACGTATTGCTTGCATCAACATGTTGCCCGCGGCGAATACGCTTAATGGCATTCCACAGCAGCAACATCAGCAGCAACAACAACAACAACAACAGCAGCAACAATACAGCAGCGCTGATGGCACTGTTTATCAGCTGCAAAATGAAATACTCTGTGATGCAAATGGACAGCCGACAACAGCAACAACGGCCACATATCAAACAACAGCTGCTGCAGTGGCCAGCAGCAACAGCAGCCCTCAGCAACATGTTGCTACCAGCGTTGCCGGTAAGTCTCAATTCCTAACTGGCAATACTCTATAGAGTAATAAACCTAACCAATTACGTTTGTCGTTTTGTGTAGTTTATTTTGCTTTCTTTTTTTTTTTGTGCTCGTCTGTTTTGGTTTATTAGCTACATTTACTAACTCTTCATTTGTTTAAACGATTCCAATTGGCAACAAGTATTGTTTAACAACACACATATATATATATACTATATATATAATAAAATATATATATATATATATATTATATATTAATATATATTACATATATATAGTATATATTCATTATCATTGTCATGCATTAACATTTTGTAGCGGTTAACTCTTTTTTATTTTTTTTTTAAATTTTGTTTAACGTGTTTTTGTGCCAAATCAAACTGCAGCTAACAAGAAGAATAAAACTTGAAAATCAAAAAAAAAAACAAAAAAGAAAGAAAAGACTGACAAATAATTACAGCTTTTATTTTCTAATTGTTAATAAAATTCAATTGTGCTGGTCTTCCATTTGCGGTGTTCTTTATAAGAAATAATAAAAAAAAAATTAAAAAAAAATTCAGTTTACACAAATCCTTTCCACAGATAAAAAAAAAACCCTTAAGAAAAATATCCCAAAATTTGCATCCCAAACAAAATAACAAATCGCTTTTCAGTTTTTGTACACTTTTTACATCTCGTACATCATATAATTAAACTTCTCTCTTGCTGAGCATATTACTTATTGTATCATTTCTGTTTTATATATATAATGCAAAACAGATCTCGAATAACCGTATAAAAAAGAAAACAATATATAAATAAATGCACAAATTAGGCCCAACAAAAATATATTTATGAATGTTACTGATGGATTGTGCGAAGCGCATTTGACAAAAGGCTCAAAACTTATTTATTTTTCTTTTATTTACTTAGCGTATGTTTTTTCTTTTAGTTTATATTAACTTTTATCTAGTTTAGCTCTTAAGTTTATTCTCAATGTTCACAATGGAATTGAGATTAAAAAGAAAACAAAAAAAACACGTTTAAATAAAAAACAAGTAAATTACCGAACAATTTCCCTTGTGAACATTTTACGTAGCTATATTTGAGTATAATTTTATTTTACGTATTTTGCACATTTTTCTAGGTATTTTTTTTAGTAATATTTTTGACATTATTTACTACCGTTTAAAGTGTGGCCAATATCAAATTGGAATCAATTTTGTAAACACACGTAAAATTTGAAATATTTGACTCCCAATTTTTAATTTATTATTAATTTAATGCTAATAACGTATGCTAATGTATGAACAAAAGAATTCTAAAATAATTCGTAGTAATTAAGTAAACACAAAATTACAAGCGACAAACAACAACAAAAAGTATGAAACCAATTCACTCTTTCTCTTGGTATGTAGTGTATGCCGTTACATAGGGTATATACGTAACGATATACCCTATTTGAAGACTGTGTCTAGTTCGATGATGATTAGTAGCTATCATTTTGCACAGCATTCATTAATTGTTTGTTTTCGGTATTTTTAATTTTGAGTGAATTGTTGATTGATTTTGATTACGATTACGATTACAATTTCGATTTCGATTTCGATTTCAATTACGATTTTTGGAATTGATTTATTGATTATTTATGCAAATATTACATTCAAACACATCTTTTATATGAACCAAACCGAAAATGTACTTTCAATCAATATAAACAAAAGACAATGTGGTCACAACTATTAGTTCGTCCTCCATCCTGCACACGAACGCCACAACGAATGGAGGAACGGAACAGCAGCAGCAGCAACAGCAACAGCAACAGCAGCAGCAGCAGCAGCAGCCGCAATACCATTATATAACCACAACGGGAGAGGATGGCCAGACGCCGACGACGATAGTCTTTGAGAACTATAACGGTGGTTTGCCAGCGACGGCGGTTAGCGCCCCAGCAACAAATCCCATTGTTAGCAGCATTGACGGCGTCGGGATTGGTGGTGCGGGTGGCGGAGGTGGTGCTGGCGCGGGGACAACAACAACCACAGCGCTGGTCAACACCGATGGCACAATAATTGAGTTCGATGGCAGCACCTACGAGGAATACCACGTCCTGAAATCGGAGAACGGAAGCAGCGATTGCCTCAGCAATGGCAGCAGTGCAGTAGCAGCGGACATTATCAAATACGAGCCGCAGCATGTGGGCGAGGACGAGGAGCTGATGGAGGAGGATGAGGAGAGTGGACTGCAGGTCAAGTACGAGGAGCAGAGCATGGAGCACGATCATGACTTCGAGGAGTATCAGGTGATCAAGGCTGAAGTGGAGGCCGAGGCAGCCGAACAGGCAGCGGGCACCACCAGCTACACAATCAGCGGCCACGACGACCAACAGCAGCACCAGCAACAGCAACAGCATCAACAGCAGCAGCAGCAGCAGCAACAACAACAGCAGCAACCACAACAGACGCAGATCAATGATGCAATGCCCGGAATGCTCTCGAAGGCTGCCGCAGCCAAGCAGAAACGCAAACGGAAAACCCGCGTCGTGGCGGAGGATGAGCAGGGCGAGTATCTGGAGAAGATGAGCGTGCGCGGCTTGGATATAGCGCGCTACGAGCACATTATCGACGGCGTGGCCTATTGTCTGGTCTGTGCTAAGAACGACATTTTCAAGACGTTCAAGAACAAGTACAGCTTCCAGCGGCACGCGTATCTCTTCCACGAGGGGCAGAACCGCAAGATCTTCGCGTGTCCCATTTGCAATAAGGAGTTCTCGCGACCAGACAAAATGAAGATGCACAAGAAAGACAAGCACGGCGATATGCCCATGCCGCCCAACTCGACGGCGAGTACGCCGCAGAAGTCGGAGGCGACGAGCACGCCGGCGCCCAAGCGGGCGCGCACTGCCCGCACGCCGCGCGTCCGTAAGCTGAAGTCCGGGGACTCGGCCACGCCCACTAAGAAACGTTTGGCTCAAATCGACAGCGTGCTGGATGATGTGCAGAATGCGGAGGCGAAACAGCAGCAGCAACAACAACAACAGCAGCAACAACAACAGCAATTGCAGCAGCAGCAGGCGGTGGCAGTTGCGCCTCAGCAGCAGCAGCAGCAGCTGCAAACGCTGCCCTCCCTGGACTTCAGCGGCATGATCCTGCCCGGCGGAGCGCAGTTGGCTTTGGCCAATCCCGGCGCAAGCAGCTCCATGGCGCTGCAGCAGCGCGGGCAGCCGACGCCGACGCAGAGCGCACAACCGACCACCACAACGCTCATCTATTCGAATCAGCTGGAGCTGCAGCAGGCGCTGTTGCAGCAACAGCTGCACGGCCAGAGCATCATGATCCAGGATCAGGCCGGCAATTTGGTTCCGCTGCAACTGGATGGCACGCAGACCATTTATACGACGGCGCCAGCGCAGCAGCGAGCGCCGGCAACGGCGTATCAGACCACAACGCAGCAGCAACTGCAACAGCAGCAGCAACAACAACAACAACAACAACAACAGCAGCAGCAGCAGCAGGTGACAACAAGCCAAGCACAGACGCAACCCACACACTACGAGCTCGACAATGTCACCTACCTCAGCTCCACGGCAGCAGCCACGCCCACTTTGCCCAACGACCAGCAGCAGCAGCAACAGCAACAGCAGCAGCAACATGTCATTGGGACCGTGCAAAGCTATCAGATCCTCACGCCCGACGGCCTGCAAAGCTTTCAGCCCAAACTGGAGGCCACGGAGCTGGGAGATCTCTGCCCGTACACGATGAGTGCTGCGGCAGCGCCTCAATACACGTTCACCACGCAGCAGCCGACGTTGAATGCGAATGCATTGGACGCGCAGCAACATCACCAGCAGCAGCAACAACAACAGCAGCAGCAGCAACAGCAACAGCAGCAGCAATCGCATCAGTTGCTGCAGCAGCACCAATTTGGCCACAATCCGCATCAGCAGTTCATGGAGCTAAAGAACGAGCTGCTGATCAAGAGCAGCGACGCCTACACGCTGGATGCCTCCTCCATGTACCACCTGCCCTTCTCGCCCACCTCGATGATAAATGCGGTGAACGATGTGAACAACTCGTCGCTGTTGGAGACCAAAGAAATTAGGTAAACACACTCAACTAACTTTCTCTCTATCTCTCTCCTTCTATCTCTCTTTAACTGTATTACTCTCTCACTTTATATATATATATTTATATCTATTTAAATGAAATTTTGCTACTCGCTATTCAAGTAACTTTTGTTTAATGTTACGCGTTCTCGTTTGTTTTACTCGCTCTTCTCTTTCTCTCACTCTCTCTCTCTCTCTCTGTACTCGCTATTACACTGTCTCTTTCCCTCTCCCTCCAGTCTATTGCTGTCTCTTTTTATCAGTTTTGTTGCATAGTCGACGGCGGCGCTGCGTCATTGCTGTCGCTGTACCGTTACGTTGCGTTCGATTCCGTTTCGTTTTTGTTTTGTTTTCACTTCTTATCTAGTGTTGAACAACGTCGCGCCAACTACTACTAAAAACACTTTCCAAACACAAGCGTATAAATAAATTTAAAAAAAAAACACTCACTTACGCATTAACCAAGTTTAGTTTTATAATTTTTATTCAAATTTTCTCGTAGATTTTTCCTTTAAGCATATGTATGTATTTAAGTATTTTGTTTAAATATTTTGTATATCATAATTTTTATATGTAGCTATGTTGGTAAACTTATTTATTTCGATATTAGATTAGTTTTAACACTAATTTGTGCATTTATTTATATTATTTATAAATCTTTATAAATATATGTATATTACATTTCTATTCAGTTTTTTTATTGCTTTCGGTTATGTATAGTTTTCAGTGCTCAATAATACCTTAAGTATTAACCTTCTATCAATAAATAACTGAAAAAAGAAAAACAAAAAAATCATACTCTGAAGATTTATATCGACATTATTTGTTTTTTTTGTTTTTGTTTTTACTTTCCCAAATAATTTTAATTATAATGTGTTCAATGCGATTTGTTCTTTTTTTCTTTCTTTTCTCTTGTTTTATTTTATGTACACAAACCAATCCACCAACCAACCAATCAATCAAACAATAAAAAAACTCGTCTATGTATAAAAATTAAAATAACAAAATATATAGCTACGATATATCGGAAGCCGTGCTATTAGCCCTCTGAAAAAGCAACTCGACCGAAAAATATAAAACAAGCGACAACTGCAGCCAAAATACCAAAAAAAAAAAAAACAGCTATATGTTGTTATAACTTAATAAATAAACAAATGATGAAACAATATAATTTAAACAAATTAAAATTACAATTAAAAAACAAAGCAACGCAAATGGAAGCCATTTACAATGCGAAAAATCGGCATAAAAAATATATACAATAAATTATTAACTGCATACTATATACATATATGAAATATGTTTTTATCGTAACGCTTAACACATAATACTCATTCAACACAAATTTCACAACACTCGCCACTAACACACATGAGGAGAAACTCGCATACATTCAAGTGACACAGCACTGCTCGACGTGCATGTGTGTGTGTGTGTAACACTATAACACACATCAATAAAGAACTTCGCACATTTTATTAATTTTTGCGCACTTCACAAACATTTCATTTGCATTTGTTACTAATAAGGACGCATTTTCCTTTCACTCACATTAAATAAAAACGAAATACAAAACGAAATATACCAAAACATAATTATAAACATAAAATTGGACTTTTTAAGTGCAAGGTATGTGTACTTTTATTTAATTCGCTTTTATTTTATTTTATTTATATTTATTTCTCTTACGTTTTTCTTGTGTTTAACCAATTTTTTATACTCGCACTCATCTAATGCTCCATTATTAAAATTCGTTGTTGCTTTTCTTGAATTTTAATCTTTTCCTTTTTTTTTGGGGGTAAGAGTAGTTTTTTGTTGGGAGCCTCCCTTTTTTGTATTTAAACCTTAAAACCCTCATGTTTAAAATAATAGGTAATAGTTAATAGGTAGGTAAGACATTTAATGGGAAAATGTTGGTTATTCTTTAATACTTTTTCGAATAAATTTTGTATTATGATTCACCTAATTTATTTATCATATAATTAAAGCAGAATACAAATCGCTTTCGACAATTTTGTGGGCACACACTTTTGTTAGCCGTGTCACATTTAATCTAAAGAAGATATTTGATATATAGAAAGAATTATTTTGAATCAATACAGGCAACGACTTCTATGAACGATACTCAGCAATACAATAAAACTCGAATATTTCAATCATTCTAACAGTGAAATCAGCCATTTACAGTGTTACCTGCCATACAGAACTTAAGCTGCACGGTTTAAAAATCTATACATACATATATATATTTTTTTTATATAAGTTTCATTTTGCACTAATTTTTAATTTATTTTCTCATTGGCCTAACAATTGGCAACAACATCTATCCATAACATGTACATACATAACGCAACCAACCATTTATATACATGTATAAATATGTTCTGATTTACTAACCCAAACTACAAAGAACAACCCTTAAATTAAAATTAAGCATAATGCTAAAAAAGAAATTTTTTTATTCAACCAACAAATTTTTCCATTTTTTTTTTCATTTTTCTCAACAACAACTTTTTGTTCGCCCGTTGTGTTCATGTTTTGTGTTGTTTTAATGTCATATTTATGATTTGCACACAAAATTCATACAAAACAACAACAACAACAACAACAACATGCATCATTACAACAAAAACGACGACAAAAAAACAATCACAGGTTTTTTTAAACAACATGCATACAACAACAAGAAGAACGAGCAGTTCAAGCGGCCATACACACCACTCAACAACAACAACAACAACAACACTCAGAACAACATGCACAACAACAACAATACCCACAACAACAACAACAACGACGATTGGCAACGGCGCCAACGCGAAGCAAATCGCATCTATTATGAGGAGATTGTCGTAAAGCAAGCGAATTCACGCGCTCTCCTCGCTGCCGACAACAACTGCAACAGCAACAAAAGCGACAGCAACAGCAACAAGAATCGTAGCGCCGCGGTCAGTTTCGTCGACAAATTCGCTGACTTTGTAACAAATAAATGTAGCAATATGAAAAGCAAACGCGTCTCGAATCTGCACAACAAACACACTAATAATTCCAATGCTGTTTCATCTCTCATTCCAAACTTTAACGACAACAGCAATGGGAACAATACCAGCACCAGCACCAGCAGCAACAGCAACAGTACAAGCGCTGGCAACAGCATCAACAACAACAATAACAACAACAACAACGTGAGCAGCAGCAGCAATGGCATCAAAACGACCATCGGCAAGAAGACGCCAGTCATACTGCTGGCCGCTCGTGGAGCTGGTCACAAATTGCAGCTACAGCAGCAACAACAACAGCATCCGCCGCTAGCAATCCTCAATGGCACCCAGTCGGGCGGCAAGCCGGCGGTCACGTTGCTGCGCGTCAGTCCGAACGTGAATCGCAGCCGTCCGGTGATCATCACGCCAGACGCCTCAAGTCTGCAGCAACAGCAGCAGCAGCAGCAGCAGCAGCAACTGCAACAGCAACAGCAGCAGCAAGAACAGCAGCAGCAGCAATTGCAACAGCAACAGCAGCACCAAGAACAGCAGCAGCAGCAGCTAGAACATCAACAGCAGTTAGTCGAGGAGGAGGAGGAAGACGAAGACTTCATCGATGAGGATGCCTATGATGATGCGGATGCATTTAATGCCGCCTTGTGCTCTTCCACGGCGCAAATCTTGCGTAAATTTCGCATACCCAAAGGAACGGCGCTCACAGCCAAGACGGCGGATGGTTATCTGGCCATGCCTACGCCGACGCCTTCGCCGCCTGTTGCTGGCGGCAGCATAATGCTAGATGCGTCCACCTATGTGGACAATCCGGACGATATGATCGAAGAGCTCAACGAAGATGATCTGGTCGAGGAGGTCATCGATGAGGAGGCACCTGGCTGCGAGGAGCCACAGACCACTCCGAACGAAGGCGATGGCCTGGATCTCAGCTCCAGTAACACAGATCCAACTGAAGCAGCAGCGACAACAACAGCAGCCGCAACGACAGGAGCAACAACAATGCTGCTGCAACAGCCGCAGCAACAGCCAGCAGCGTTGCAGCTGCAAACCGTGGGACCCAATGGCACCGTCACCTGCTTCAATCTGCCTCCGAATACGATATTGGTGCAAGCGGCCGATGGAAGCATCATAGCTCATCCCAGCAAGGCCGGACAGCAGCAGCTGATTATGTTGCCGGCGGATTGGCCTGCGGCCAACATGGCCCTACCCGAGCCATCGGCAGCAGCAGCAGCAGCTGCAGCTGTTCAGCCAGCCCAAACGCAAACGCTGTTGCTGACAGCCGATGGAACAGCGATTCCCATCATGGCGCCATTGCAACACCAGCACCAGCATCAACAACAGCAGCAACAGCAACAACAGGCTGCAGCTGTTGCTGCTGCGGCCCAACTATTTGCTGCGTAGGGTCTAATGGGTGGCCAAATGGGTCGATTTTTGAATAATGCCACCATAATGCCAACCACTTATTTCTTTTAATGCGATTGCCACCAAGTGTTGCGCCAGCCGCAAAGCAACATGTGGCACAGCTAGTTGTGTTGCTTTGCTTCAGTTGCAACGCCACCAAATTTAAAATCCGGATTTCCATTCGATTCTTTTATTTGTCCTGCAACAATTTGTTTTGTTTTGGGCATATATCAAAAATCGACACATTTGGCCACCAAATACAAAAATAAGATAAAATCAATCAAAACACAATTTAATATAAAATACATTTAATATTAAACAATAAACAAAAGCCAAGTTGAACTTATAAAGAAGAAACCACAACTCAATTGAAAAGCTATGCGAAAAAGAATACAACTGATATTACATAATGTTAAAATGCATACCAAATCTATTTTTCTATATACATATATAAAAACATAATACATAAAGAATCCTATATATATATACGATATACTATATACTGTATACTACATATATTTATATATATATATATGTATACTAAACATATATGTATATGTATGTGTATATGTAGTATATATAAAACTCATGCTTATGTTCATGTTGTGCGCAAGATGTAAAATGTAAAAATTGAAGTTAAGCGAATGTTGTTCATAATTCAAACACACTCACTCACATGCACAGCCAGTGTTGTGTAACAAATTCTGTAAATTTCGAAAAACAACATCTAAATTATTTTTTAAGACTAAGTAGCCTATTTTTAAGTGACCACCAAAACGACACCCGAGCCCAGTTTTTTAACTAATATTTTGACCAGGCGCTTCCACAGCGCCAGACAAAAATTATTTTTAATCTAATTTAATATTAATAAAATAACTGTATTATTTAAAAGAAGATGAAGAAAACAAAGAACTCATAATTTCTGCTTACTAAACTATTTAATAATTTAAACTAACCACCTAAATAATATTTATCTATATATTAATATAGATATATATTCATATATAATTTGTTCCTTTGCATACTATAAAAAACCTATTTGCCAGCTATGCAACGTATTTCATTTAAAGTATTGTCCGTAATTATTTATTTTTATTTCAATTTTATTATTCTTATTTTGATTGTTGTTCATATATGTCCCCCAATATAGAGACTATCCTTTTTAACCTTAAATGTTGTATATTATTTAACTAAACACACACACACACATAAATATTTATATATACATTTATTATTTGCAATTTTGTTAAGACATCCGCCAGCGTTAAGAAAAATACATTGATTATGATTAAAGCTAAGACTAAGAATTGAAGCATAGCACTGATCTAAGTTGTTAATATTAAGCGCGGTACCGTAGTTAAGATCAAAGTATTTTTTCATAATCACAATGCATAAAGCGAAAAACAAGAAAAAAAAAACAAAAACAACATATTTTTTAAGCATAAATAACTATAACTATGGAAGACAATGATAAAAATTCAAAGCATATTTATTTTAAGATAAAAAAACAAAAAAAAAACAAAACAAAAGAAAAAAATTAAAATCGGACGAGAGTTTTGTAAGATAATTACTTAGTATAAGTCGTAACGAATTAACGAAACTGCAAGCAAAAAAAAATTAAGCAAACATGAGTAGAATACATTATGTATAAAAAGTCTATGAATAATAATAACTATATATATAAATAAAAATATATATTTATTATAACAACAAAAATACAATTTTAAAAATTCAAAGCAAATAAAGAATTAAAATAAAAATTTAAAAATTAAAAGAATAAAGTTGTTTTTCTCTTTGATTAGGTAAGTCTTAATATTATGGAAATCTTGAATTTAAATTATCAACACGTACTTAAGCGATAACGAATTCGATAAGCGGCAAAAAAGTAATCGGTAATTTTTTAAATATTCAAACCCGCTTTTCCGCCAAAAGTACGAAAATATATAAAAGTGTATCTCTGTGTGTATATACATATATTTCAATGAAGACTTTCGTAACATTAACAAGAACTATATCTAATTTGAAATTCACATAGTATCTTTATAATATATATCATATATATATCAACAATTTGGTCAAACGAGTGGACTTAATCGCTGACTCGGGCGTAAACTACGGCCGTGCGGCAGGGCGTATAGACTTGAATGAAATTGGAGCGTCCAGCATGGCCCCAGGGATCGGATTGATGCTTGCAGTTCATGTCGATGCGATTGTGGCCGCCAAAGATAGGATCGTCAGAGGAGAGCACCGCCTGGTAGGTGCCAGCCCAGTTGGTACCAACACGGTAATCACTGAAACTTTGCGTCGGATGGAAGTTGAAGACAAAAATCAGACCCGCGCGTTCAAAATGAATGGTCTTGTCACTCTGGTGTTTCCAGCTCACATAGGCGGGACCCGAATGCAGCCAGCCGTAGCGCTCCTCCAGCTCGTTCATGGCACGATCGAATTCATTAAGGTATTTATACTTGAGCAAATTGTCATCCACTAGATTCCATTGGCGGCGCGCATAGTGGTAAGAGTCATTGTTGCCCACACGCGGAAAGTCCAGCCACTCGGGATGGCCGAACTCGTTGCCCATAAAATTGAGGTACGCCTCGCCGCCCAATGCGTGCGTAATGAGCCGTATCATCTTGTGCAGCGCCAGGCCTCGATCGATTATTAGCGTCGGGTCGGATAATGTGGACATGTGCGTGTACATCTCCTTGTCCATCAGCCAGAAGGCGATGGTCTTATCGCCAACGAGCGCCTGATCGTGCGACTCTGCATAGGCTACCGTGTTCTCCATCCAGCGTCGATTGGTCAATGTGTGCACGATGTTGCCGATGTCCCACTGATCGTCGGTTTGCTCCTTCAACAGCTCGATCCATTTGTCTGGAATGGCCATGCCCAGCCGATAGTCAAATCCAATGCCACCTTCTGGCACGGGGCGGCACAGTGTGGGCATTCCAGAGACGTCCTGTGAAGAAGGAAATTAAGGTTTAAACTAGGAAAATGTGTGTGATGGGTTTCTAGCTTTACCTCAGCTATGGTTATAACAGCTGGGTCGAGCTTATGTAGCATGTAATTGGCTAGACCCAAATAATTGAGCGCATCCGTGTCCACGTTCAGGCCAAAGTATTCATTATAGTCACCGCTGAAGCCTTCGCCAATGCCTCGTGAATGATACAACATGGATGTGACGCCGTCAAAGCGATAGCCATCAAAATTGTATTCGTCGTGCCACCAACGCAAATTGGACAACAGAAAACGGAGCACCTCGTACTCCGTGTAGTTAAACAGACGACTGTCCCACAGGGAATGCTCACCACGAGCACCGTCGTGGAAGAAACCGCTGTTGGTGCCATCAAACTGGTTGAGACCATCCTGGACATTTTTGGAAGCATGCGAATGAACCACATCGAGCAGCACGTAGAGTCCCTGAGCATGCGCCACATCGATCATGCGCTTCAGTTGCTCCGGATTGCCGTAGCGACTGGAAGCCGCGTAAAAACTCGTTATCTGATAGCCAAAGCTAGCATAGTAGGCATGCTCCATGATCGCCATCACCTGAATGCAGTTATAACCTTGACGCTTGATGCGCGAAATAATGCGATCGGCGAATTCATCGTAGCTGCCCACACGTGGTTCCTGGGAGGCAATGCCAACATGGCACTCATAGATTCTCAATGACTTGGGCTTGGCGGGACGCGCGTTCTTGCAATGATAGCGTTCGCCTTCTGGCGGCTGCCACACATACTGCTTGTAATTGACACCTTGATTGGCGCTCTTGGGTGGCTGCACAACATACTTGGCCCAGGGCGAAAGCCGATCTAACAGTTGTCCGGATTGGTTGCGTATGATGACCTTTATCTCGCTGAGATGCTTAATGGGCGCACTTCCATCTTGATTGGCCGGCAAGTGTAGCTCCCATTTGCCGAAGGGCAGCTTCTTGAACGGATGCGATTCCCATTGCCAATTGTCTGCATGAATTTAAATTTAAATCATAAGCAAATACTACATTTTTGGCATGACTGTTAAATTATCGATATTATGGCTCGCAATTGGAAATCACCTTTATTCGGTTATCGATAGAAAGCATGAAAGGTAAATTTAAGTTTAATTTAATCAACTATCGATATTTCAACAGCTTTTAAGTAAGAGCGCGTTTAGTAAACAGGCGAATTCGGAAATGGGGCGAATACTGTTGCCAGTTCGCTTGCACATCCTTAATGAACCGAAAACAAAACTGCATCTGATCTTTCGCACTTTCTGAACACTGCTCCAAAGAGAATAAAATTTGCATACTCACTGAAATCGCCAGTTAGATACACATCTCTTGCACCCGGCGCCCATTCTCGTGCTATAACTGAATTATCCGGCTGAAAGTGTAGACCATAGTATTTGTAGCCCTGCGAAAATTCTTCCATGCCACCCTCGCATTGATCGATCTTGCCAATCCATTCCTTTAATACGCCGTGTCTGCGTATAAATAAATGAAAATCAAGTTTAGATCTCAAGTCCAAGGCCAGTAGATGGCGCGACGGCTGTTCC
Organism: Drosophila pseudotalamancana; assembly: GCA_037075185.1. NCBI lineage: Eukaryota > Metazoa > Arthropoda > Insecta > Diptera > Drosophilidae > Drosophila > Drosophila pseudotalamancana. The sequence goes on along the minus strand of JBAMCK010000001.1, from coordinate 958,297 downwards.
AAATGTTTTCACTGCATGTACGCGTGAAACACACGCAGCAAAAGCGAAGTAAATTAGACGCGCGACCTTCATCTGACATTGGCAAACACAGTTTTTCCAACTGCCCCTTGGGCGGTAGTGCAAAAACAATTGACATGATTGTGCAGGGCGCAACAACCACTTGCTGGCCTATTCCACACTGAGCCGCTTATCAGCCGGTACAAACTACGGATTATACGATGCGCGTCGTCCTAAGCGGCGAGTGCATTTTAATTTTTATTACTTACCGGCGGCGTATCTCACGCTCGAAGGGCTTCAAGTAGCCATCCATTTCGAACAGCTTCTCGATCTCCTTAACCTCCACCTGCATCGCATCGCCCATATTGCAATTAGCTTAGAAAATTAAATACCAAATAACAGTCAAATAGAAAAGAACTCGCGCAACCACCGGCGCTGCTTGCAAATGGACAACTGCGATGTACGAATACGGACCCCAACACAAAAGCTTTGGCTGCAAGCTTTTTTTTAGCTGGCGGTGATGGTATAAAGCAACAGCTGTTGCTTCTTCTTCTTCATTGTTGTCTTTTGTTGTGCTTATTCGCGCATATAAACAACATGGCAATTAGTTGCATAGCCTGCTGATAACAGCAATAGGTGATAACACGTCTATGTAGGCATATAAATGTATACTAAGAGGATTCGCTTGCGTTGATATTTCTGAACTGGCTCCGGCGATATGAAAGCATCTTTATTATGTAAAGGTTGAAAGGAATATTACAAATTTGTAATATCAAAAACGATCCGTTACTAAGTCATGCATGTTCGAAATCACACACAAGTACACATATGGGTGTATGCTAACAATGACCTTGTTCAATTGAACTTTAATTATGAATCTTCGATTATAATTAATCTTGAATTTGTAATCTAAGTTTGCGTTCAAATCTGTAGCCAATTTTTAGTTAATCAGTATTGACATAGAATCTTATTTAAAAATATGATAGCTCATCCATATTTTATGTTTCTATACTCGCCAATTTTCGACGGAACTAGTGTTAAGCCAAAAAATTAATTTTTAAACGGAGAAAGTGGCGGGAGTTCTTATACGCTTTTAAATATGTATAATACCGATGTATATACAATTTAAAGAACAAGTTTAAAAAAAAAAAAGTAGATTCCATTAACGACAAATAGGTTCTTGCTGCGGTACCTTTGATATTTTTGGGAGCCTTATTTTCGATACGAAGTGAAGTTATCGAATAAAGACAAAGAAAATGGTCACACTCATGAGGTTCTCAAAAAAGGAAAAGAACTGCATACCAACTACAATCAGCTGTTGTGGTCAGCGGCCATTTGCAGTCTGTTATAGCGTCGCGGGTGTGAAGGAACGCTCTTCGTTTTTATTTCTAGTTTTAGGTTTAGCGCGTTTTACTTAATGCCGGTGTCGTCCAATATATGTTAGACACAGCATTAAGCAACGGTGAGTGTTCGCGATTAGCAAACTATCAAACTAGAATGAGTTAATAAGATATGATTTTCTGGTTAGGCATTTTGTATATTTCTATACGTTTAATAAACGTAGTCATACATTAAGGATAAAATGGGTCGCAGCCGCAGTCCCGCTTCGCCCGCACACAGGCGAAGGGAAAAGGAGCGCACAGAGCGCAAAAAGAGGCGCGAACGGCGCTCAAGAGAAAGAGAAGCCATCGGCGTTGGAAGCAGCAGCAGTCGCCGTGATCGGGATCGTGAGCGTGACAGAAGTCGCAGCCGTGACAGGGATCGTGCGCGGGGCAGGCGTTCGAGGTGAATAAGCAAGTGTAGTGTACCAAACCACAACGATAAGTATAAAGTACTAGAAATTTTTTAAAAATCATTTATGTATGTAATCACTAAGCATAGCATACCATACAATAATATGCATATGCTCAGTGGTTGAATGCTAACTATAAAGCGTGGCAATTTTAACTGCTGAACTAGTTCAGCCGGTCAGTCGGCGGCTGGCAATCTTTTTTTGTTGCAATGCAACCCTGTGTGTGTTGTGTGTGCTTATTTTGACAGTTCACTAGTTCGTACTCTCGTCTCCAGATCATTTCTTCTTTCGGCAACCGTTTAGCAAATTACCACGTGAAGTGAAATACGCGAATTTCACAACATAATTTAAAGTACACTATTAAATAGAATAAAAACACAGAGAGCAACTAGTGACTGGCTTCAGAAAGCAAACAAAGTTCGAATTGAATATAGTTTAATTGTACGAAATAAAAATACTACATTACACAAAATGGCGCTACGCGTGCAATTCGAGAACAATGACGATATTGGCGTCTTCAGCAAATTAACAAACACATATTGCCTGGTGGCTATTGGAGGCTCCGAGACCTTCTACAGTGCCTATGAGGCCGAGTTGGCCGAAACCATACCGGTGGTGCATGCCAACATTGGCGGTTGCCGCATTATTGGCCGCCTCACAGTCGGTAATCGTAACGGACTGTTGGTGCCGCATTCCACCACAGACGAGGAGCTGCAGCATTTGCGCAACAGCCTGCCGGATGCGGTTAAAATACAGCGTGTCGAGGAACGTTTGTCTGCGTTGGGCAATGTCATTGCTTGCAACGATTACGTGGCTCTGGTGCATCCCGATTTGGATAAGGAAACTGAAGAAATCATATCGGATGTGCTTAAGGTGGAAGTCTTTCGTCAGACTATTGCCGAGAATACACTGGTCGGCTCCTACACAGTGCTGAGCAATCAGGGCGGTATGGTGCATCCCAAGACTAGTATACAGGATCAGGATGAGTTGTCATCGCTGCTGCAAGTGCCGTTGGTTGCAGGCACTGTTAATCGTGGCAGCGAAGTTCTGGCTGCTGGCATGGTCGTCAACGATTGGATTTCGTTTGTCGGGATGAACACAACGGCTACTGAGATTTCCGTTGTTGAGAGCGTATTCAAATTGAATCAAGCGCAGCCGGCCACGGTGACAACAAAGCTGCGAGCAGCTCTCATCGAGGAGATGTCCTAAGCGAACAGCTTTTTATTATATTTAAGCAAACACACACATACACACAAATAATTTGTTATCTTTTGTAAACAGTCCGCAAAATACAAGACAACCACAAATAAGTTGGCCAACAACCGGTTCTATAACATTATTGCCCATCCGCCCATAGATAGGTGTCACGTTTTATAATTAAATCTTCAAATTGCTGCCATTTAATATATGCATGTGTATAAATGACCCTGCCCCAGTTTTCCCAAGTACTTTTTTTTCGTTCTTCCTTTCCATTTATAATTTAAATGCAATCAAATTTCAGTTCATTAAGTAGGTACCGCTGTCTCGCATATTTTTTTTTCACAGATCGCGATCGCGTGGTGCAGGCAGCAGTTCGGGCCCATCCACATCCAGACGCGCCACACGGAACAATTCAAATGCAGCTGCAGAGCGTCCAAAAATCAATGAAGCAGATCTGGAGGGTAAATCGCCGGAAGAGGTTGAAATGCTCAAGACAATGGGCTTCTGCACTTTTGACACCACCAAGAACAAGAAAGTCGAGGGCAACGATGTTGGTGAAGTACATGTAATCCTTAAGCGCAAGTATCGTCAGTATATGAATCGCAAGGGTGGCTTCAATCGGCCACTCGACTTTGTCGCATAGCAGCGGCAACTAGTTTTTTTTTTAAATGTTACTGCTACATTTTTTCACGTCCTTTGTGCGTTGCAATATGCGAATGCAAAGCGACGGACCTGCAATTTTATGCAATAGACCGGTTTACAAAATTTCACAAATTTGCCAGACAAAATTTCCACAATTCACTACAGAACTCAACACATACAAATACCTCATATATAACATGCTAGTTATTTAGTAATTTAAGTCAATTGCGTTGTTTTAAAATTAGCTTTTGCGCGCCTCGAAAACCAGACAAAAGTTAATTTTACAACAATGGCAACGCCAACACCCTCCCACAAATGTAATTGAAAGCTCAATGCAAAAAATGTTCTAAATTATGACCGATAATTGTCAGCGAGGTGGCAACACTGGTTGCTTGCTGTCATTTAAAGTTTTAAATAGCGTTTCGTTGCTTTCAATTGCATTTGCCGATGTTTAATGCACACGATTAATGCTTTTTAAATATTTAAAGTAATTATAATTGTTTTTGTTGTCAGAAAATCACTTACATTCAATGCATATTTGCTGTGTAAGCATTTGGCGTTTGCAAAAACTGCAAAAACTACGAATTAACTGCAAATTCAAAAAAGTACTCTTTCGGTACACACACATACACAATTACTTAAAGTATTTGAAAACATAAACACACACACATACACAAATACAAAATATCCCAAACCCGAAAATCCTTTTCCCAAAAAACTTCCTCCATACGCTGCAATAGTACAATTTTTACAACCAAACAAATATATATCAAATATATATTTTATATATAGAAAATTTATTTATACACACACACACCAAGTACCTACAAACCCTATGAAATCCCTACCGTTAAATCGAACTCTACAATAGCCATAGCCATTTGTTGAAAATGTTATTTGTTTAACAATCAAAATGTTGTAATTTTTTCTCTCTCTAATATACAAAAAGAAACGAACAGTTAATTCATGAATCACAAGTGCCAAGTGAAAAATAGAAGCAACAACAAAGCAGGCAAATTAAACAAGTTTATGTTTAAGTGCAGGCGCAAATGAAATATATAAATATATACAACTTTTATACTTTTTATACCAATAACAATGTGTAAACAATAGTTATTAATTTGGCAACAAATAATACGAAGCAATTTGGCAAATACATACACTCACTCACATACATATATATTGTCTTGTAGTTTTAAATATAACGAAATTGCAGGGATTTTTCTTACACTAATAAAACTATTTAATAAAAAGAAAATACATGCATACAAAATGTAAATTTTGGTTAGATTCACTCTTGACATTTAAGTTAAATCAAACTGTGTAATTTATAAAAACAAATACAAACATCAGAATTACAAACGAAACAAAAAATGTGTCTAGTTCATTATTAACATTAGCTTAGCCAGATAAGTCTCGACTCGTGTTTGAAAAAAAAAAAATATATATAAAAAAGCAAAAAAACGTCAAGAAAATAATTCAAAATTTGATATCGGATATATAATGAATAAATATGGTTTCTATACACGCGCTGTAACAGCTCAACTACAAGATACCCCGCTGACGCCTTTCATTCCACATAGGGAAACGTTCCAAATACGGAAACGTTCGTTGTCTGCCGCGGCGGACACCTGTCGTCGGTTTTTGCGGGTTGACAAAACTTTGGAAAAGGATTTCGCACGCAAGTGCCAAAGAGCCTTTCACATGGGTAATCACCAGTCACGCGGCGACAATTCAGACTTGGATGACAATCAGTTAATCGGGTATAAAGAAAGCTTAGTGCGTATGTCCTGCTTGGATTTGGATAGCACATTGGCTCATGAGCATCGCATGAAGGGATGGCTGCCACCAATCAACCGTAGAATGTAATAATTCACTTAAGTCAATAAATAAATCGCCATTTTTTTTTTTTATCAAAAAGAAGCTTTTAATTGTAAATTCAATTGTGTTCTTTTTCCCATCTCAATATACGCTAAATATGAGTATATGTTTGTCTAAAATTATAATTATCAAAATTCACGCGGTTACATACATATATAATTTTATTAAAGTATTTATCAATGGGGCTTGTTTTACATAGAATTACATTTCAGTAAAATATGAATTAAATATTTATTTTGTTTTAGATGAATTGAATTCTTATATTTTATATTTTTATCTTCGCTCGTTGCTTCATTCATTAACTTTAAATTTCAGCTCAAATATTATTTGGTCGCCTTAATTTGCTTTTATTTTTGTTTAATGTATCTTGATTAAACAAGAGATTTTAAATGCAATATTTGCATTCGTTTATTGACGAAAGACACATACATTTAAATTGTTATACACGAATTTAATACAGTTTGCAATTTTATTGAAGAAATTATAATAGAATAAAATTGTAAATAAATGTGAACACATTGATTAGAATCGAAGTGATGAGAGTGTGTAAGATCGCAAGCGCTAAATTATATGACTAAATATTTAGTTATTGTTACGTGTGTATAATTATGAAATACATGTTGGTGCTAGGATGCGATTGCCATACTCGTAATTGCTGCTAAGAATCATATCTATATAATATGTATAAAAAAGGTTTGTTGCAGCTTAGAAAACATATTCATATGCGACAAACTTTAGTGTATTGTGCGCGAAATCAAACAATTAAAACAGATTTGTAATACAATAGCAAGCAATTAGAAGAATGCTCAATTGTTGTTACAAAGATTTCTTAGTTGTTTTGCTTTTTATGTAATGTTAGGTTAGTCTTTTTCGTTTCCACCTTTCGCTTAGCCGGTCCGCCGCACACCTTAATCCGCTTTGCGCGGCTTACGCTTGCGCACCTGTTCTGTAATTTCGGGCCCTTCATCGCCGGCCGATTTGTTTGTTGTTTCTGTTTTCTCTACTACATTTTCGGACTGCTTTTCATCCGCTTTATCGCCAGTTACTTGCTTTGTTGTCTCCGTCTCTGCGTCGGCATCTTCGTCCTCCTCATCGTCATCGTCTTCATCACTGTTGCGCTCTTCATCTTCCACATTTTCTTCTTCCTCATCTTCGATATCCTCGGTGGCCAAATCCTCAACGCCTTCGGCTAGATGTTCCTGTGATTCGCAGAAGCTTTGACGCTGTGATTTCTTTGGCGGATAAATTAAGTCCACAATGCACACGAGCATCAAGCCCAGAGCGGCGCCGACAAAAATTGTAGCAATGGCAAACAGTGCATAGGAACCCCAGGTGGGCAGTCCATATTCTTCCTGGAGGCGCGCGTTGAAGTCCTTAAATAGTTTTTGTGTGTGCTATTAGTATATTAAACATACACATATACATACATACATATTATGTAAAAGCTTGACTTTGTGCTCAAAATGGTCAGTTTATAGAACTACATAATTGAAGTTAAAGTGAACTTCAGTCCAGACAAACGAGCTTTGAATCAGTGTGCCAAGAGCTTCATTCGAATGAGACAAAGACAATTTAACCTCTTGGCTAATTAAAACTGATAAGCTTCCCCATGAGAATATTGAACTTATCAAGACGTAACCGAGCAAAGCGTACGTAAACAAGCGATTGCAGAATGACGTACCTTCAATGTGTGCGACAGCTTGAAGAAATAGGATAGCATGGACATGTGAATGGTATCGGGCTTCTTCCACGAGGACAGTGGCTCAATGCTCTGCCAGGACTTCTTTTTAAGGAAGTACAACAGGGCATCGGCATCGCGTGCGCCACGATATTGGCGGAACTCGCCATCCTTGACGCTGCGATAATACAAGGATATCATTGAAATTATTTTTTTAGGAATATAGAATATCTACACTTACTGATAGATTGTGGGCAATGCGGTGACAAAGAAGCGTCCGCTCAGCGATGGCGATGTGGTTACATCGATCTTGGCCACATGCACATTAACATCTTTAGCGGTGCTGGCATAGCGTTCCCAAACAGGCGCCAAATTCTTACAGGCTGGGCACCAGGGAGCAAAGCTGTAAGTAACGATAAGCGACACGTAATTAAACGAATTATTAAAAATCCAAAAAATTAATCAGCAAAAAGTGAATTTATGACTGATTAATATCTATGGCAACTATAGGTATTGTAGTTCCTCATATTGATTAGAAATATCTTTTGTCTCATTCTCGAAGACACGTTAACGAAATTGGTTATGTTGATTCTGTACGGTTATTTTCGTAAATTTGTTTAATATTTATTATTTATTTAATATTGTAATTTGCGAAAACAGCTGCCAAAACGCAGCTGCTTGTCATGACTCAAGAAGCAACTCCGCAGCCAATCAGCAACGCGCAACGCACATTTAAGCGGTATGCAACATTCCACAGAACCAAAACCAGCTCAAGCACTAATTTTGTTGTTGTGCTTTGCTGCTGTTGCTGTTGCTGTTGTAGTATTTCCCTACCGGCAACACCCCACACAAACTGCGTCTGCGTTGACTTTTTTCGTTGTTTCCAGTGCATGATTTTAGACTTACAATTCGATCATCCATTCGCCATTTAGCATCAAATGCCAATTATCCTCGTCCAATTCGATTAGGTTGCCATTTGGCTGCAACACTTTTTTGGTCGCCGTCGACGAACGGTCGCCAGCAGTATATTGTGCAGCGAGAAGCGTGACGATGACACACGACGCGGCCAACATTTTTGAAGTACAATGCATATTTGCAATGTATTTGCAAGTGTATTACGGCTAAAACGCAGTTAATTTCGGTTTTATGTATATTCTTTAATTAGCACAATTTTTTCCTTGTTAAAATTTGTGTGTTTAAAATGAACGTAAAAATTGCGGACGCAAATCTATCCGGTCCGACAAAGTAGTGATGTGTAAGTATAAAGATTGACATTCGAGATAACTTATCGAAAAATCGATTATTTGTATGTTTCGAGCGGAGTATTTCCATTGTTGCCTATAATTAATATAATATGCTTTAGTTGTTTTATAGTTGTTGCTTTTTGACTTGAATCTTATAAGACTATCAGAATTTGGTCATGTTTCCCAATAAGATAATGTAATGCATAGAGAGAGTGTTATGCCACTGTTGTTCACAAGAGTCGGCTGTTAACCTACAGCATTACATTAAAAAACTGCAGTATTCAGTGAGGCCAAAGTATCGATATATTTTGGATAAGAATCGAATAGAATATATCCGATAAGAAAGTCAAATAAAAAAGAAGTAAAGGTCTTATTAATATTTATTGGACACAACGACAACAAAATTTATATATTTCTATAGTACAAAAATTGTGCAGATCGGTCCTAAGCACGTCAAAATGGCCAATAATTATCTACAGCCAGTGAACAATCATTTTGATATGGATAAGTTTGCGGATGTAGACGATGACTTGTTTCTGAGGAACACGAGAACAAGTTCAGACAAAAGGCCACATCGCAGTACGAATCCATTTGATGAAGATGACGAGATATCAACAACGTCGTCAATTGCAGCACAGAGACAGGCCTACGCGGAGAAACGTCGAGAAATTGAGCAGCGCACGCTCGATTCAACGCAAAAGAGTTTGGGTAGGTCTTTGTCTCAAAAAAGATTTTATTTAGGGGGCGTTACATGGATAACATAACATTTATTAAATATGTAGGTCTACTCTACGAAACGGAGGATGTGGGCAAAGCAACAGCTGTGGAATTGGCTAGACAGAGGGAGCAACTGGAGAAAACCTCAAATCAATTGGATGAAATTAACTCTACTCTGAGGTACAGCCAGCGTCACTTAAATGGGCTGAAAAGTGTTTTTGGTGGCCTCAAGAACTATTTGACGGGCAATCGTGATGTGCCTACGGCCAGTGCCTCGCCCGCTGGCAGCCAAATGTCGCAGGAGACCAACTCCAACGTCAACCCAATGGGAGCTGGTGCAATACCGAAGCAACCTTTGTCACCGACTGAACGCTATGACAATCATCCGGTTAGCCGTATACGAGACGACAGCAGTTCCTTTCATCAGCGCCAGGCACAGGCCCAACAACGGTCAGCCGATCCTTTCCAGCAGCAGTTGGAATCGAATCTCGGTGAAATGTGTGATAAATTGACGCAACTTAAGTTTTTGGCTACCGATTTAGGCACGGAAATTGGTTCGCAGAATGGTTTGCTGGACAACATGAATTATAAGATCGAAAGCGTGGACATTAACTTGGGCAAGCAAAATAAGGAAATGAATAAAATGCTGAAGAAGTGAATTTATTTAATTGGTGCCTAGTTGATTAACCACAAATGGTTTTATATTCATAATTATATGTTAAACTAGCATATACAAATTTATAATTAACTTATATAAATATCACATATTAATCATTTCCTCATTAATGAAAACCACAGAACTCAAAGCTGTGTTTTCCGCCATCATTAAGCATTCCTCGTTTTTTTGTTTGTTATATTGTATTAAGTTCTGCACCAAAAAAGATATTTGTGTAAGCTGGTACTTGCGAGTTACAAGTGTTCATTTTCAATGAAGTTAAAATAAAAATAAACTATTAAGTATATTTTTAATGAACTAACTTGTTATTTATCTTGATACTCATTTCTCCAGATATGAGTTGCGTACGCAGCTTTAAGTACGCTATTTTACAACACTGTGTTGATTCGATGAAGAATCGATAAGATAACTTATCGAAAGACGTCTTGAACGCTTGGCGTTTTCGTCGACTTGTTAATAGCGCAGAAAATTCGATTTAGTTACCTATTCCTTAATAGAAATCAATAGTAATTTAATTTGATAGTATTCTATTAAAATGGATGATATTTACAATACAAGCACTCAAATGCTTAAGGAGCCATTATCATTTGAGTAAGTTTAATCAAAAAATGTGCTAAGTCAGACTTAAATTTGTAAAAATTGTAATACGCTTTTTTCGTAGTGAACTGATAAAAACAGGAACCCAATTTGTGGTGGATACAGCCAACTTTAATGATACCGGCTATGATGATTTTGTTGCTGAAGAGAATGATGAAGACGTGGATGAAGAGGAAATTGATCATGAGGCGCTCGTCTCTCCGTGGACACGTTCCTTTGAAGAGTTGCGCCACTCAATGATGGCAGTCGATGAGCACATTTATAAGCGTATCAACCGAGCGGGAGTCAAGGAGTTGGGACTAGTGCCGGAGAAGGCGCGGGTGGCCTTGCGCTACAGCGCCTACTGGGAGGGTGAAAGTGCTCCATTCGATTCTTCCTTGTTGCGTGGCACTAAATTTGAGTTCGAGACGGGTCAGAACATGGTTCTGGAAGGACTCGAGGCGGCTGTGCGTACCATGCACGTTTACGAGCAGTCCGAATTTATTATATCATATAAATTGCTCTTCCACGAAATGGGATGCCCACCGCGCATAAAACCACGAGCGGACGGTCTGTTCAAGATTGAGGTGCTTGAATTTACATTGATTGGCGATGAGCGCTCGCTGGATCAGATCCCACCTGAGGATCGTAACAAGTTTTCGATAGTCTATCCCAAGGCGCAAGATATGCATTTGCATGGCAAGGATTGTGTGAAGAGGGGATCTTATCGTAGTGCAGTTGCCGCGTTCGAGCGTGCCATCGGATCGCTCAATTATTGCCGCCTGGCGGATGAAGAGGATGAGGTTAAGCAGAAGGATTTGCTTATTACCCTCTACACCAATGTTATGGTGTGCAACAACAAGATAAATAAGCCGGCACGCGTGTGCATTGCTATGAAAGCTCTGCGTCTGCTGTCTAATAACCAACCCTCCTGCAAGGCTCTGTTCCAGGAGGGACGGGCTCTGGCCGCCTTGGGGGAGTACAAGCAGGCACGCATGTCCTTTGTGCAGGCATTGGCTAAGCAGCCCAACAACAAGGAGATCAGTGATGAAATTATAAACGTGGAGCGACGTGTAAGCAGATATAACAAATCTGTGCGTGAGATTTGGTCGCGTGCGCTCGTCGGCAAGGAGCAGTCGCGGAAGATTACTGACCAGAACAACGAGAACAACCTTTCCAATCAACAGTTTAGACAGGATTTCGAATCGCAGCTTGCGGAGTTTAACAAGTCCTCGTTGCAGTCCATTAATATGAACCGTAAAATGTATACGGACAAGGAATTCGACGTGCTGCGTCTGCTGGCCACACAGCACAATATGAAGTTGAGTCTATCTCCGTTGGATATAGATCAGCTTACACTATCCAAGCTGCAAATCAAATAGAAAGTCATTTAGTTCCTACTAAGGATATTTTAGAGCCATCTCAAGCCTTAACCATCCCAAAGAATGTACCATTAAGTTGTCAACAGAATTTATTAGTACAGTAAACGCTCGAATCTGAGCAATTATGGTAATAAGACGAAAGAATATCAAAATTCTATTGGTTAGTTAGTTAAGTTTTTTAAATATTGTTTTTATATTGCAAATTCAGCTCAGACCAAAGATTTTGAGTACATCCCATATAAAAACGAACTAGAAAAATGAGCTAGATTTAAGTTGTTATTGCTTATGAATGAAGCATCTATTGTTAGTTTTTATAACTGAATCTTGAATATACATTTATATTTATTAGTTACATTCCCAATCGGATTAGTTATCGCTCTTTAGCTGCAGCTCTTTGGCCACCTGCCGCTGTAGACAACCCAGGCACACGCAACCTTTTACATGGGGCAGCGGATGATCAAGGACATGCACTTCCTGTAGCTCAAAGCTGTTGGAGTTGTAGGCAGTCATGCTTTCAGCCTGCTGGCACTTGCAATACAAACAGCAGCACACGATGCAGCCTGCAAGAGTAGCAACAATATGAGTTTACATACTGGTAGATCCTTCAGTCTTGCTCACCTATACAGACGACCCACAGGGCCAGCAACAGGTAGGGATAGACATACGTAGGTACTATTGGAGCTATCACAAATTCGTCGTCGTCATCTTCGGGGGCAATTGTGGCTCTGCTTCTGGTGCTGTTGCTGCCCGCATATATATCCAGAATCGTATCTACTAGCGTTTGAGAATAGTGGCCCACATCTGCAATGTCACAGCACACAGGACTCCAGCCTGGATATAGCATTAGGGCCAGGATTAGTTGAGCACTTGCTGGAATGCACATATTCATTGTCTATTAAGCAACTGTCGTCGAACGAATGCTTTAAAATTAACAACCAAGCGCCAAAAGTAGTTTTAAAACGCCGCCTCAATCGAGGGTGTGTGCGATTGCATGTGTGTTAGTGCGGACTTTTCTTATCGTGGCTGTGTGCGTGAGAAGCACTGGTTTATTGATAAGCAAACAGTTGTCCGATCACGGTTTTGTAGGTCTGTGTAATATGAGTGGAATATGTTTTTATTCGGGCAGCGGCCTTTCAATTTTTATTGTTTGATCATGAATAACTACATGCATATGTATGTGTGTGCGTATTATAACTGTAGTGTGTCGTCTGCTCCTCCACCCAGATTGCGCAAATATGTATCTGGTGCATTTTGGACAACCAAAATAGTTATTTTGACATCAGGTGTGATAAGGACCTCATGCATTTTGGTCCGCACACGCAACATATAAAGATTCTGAGGCGGCTCCAGTTTCTGGAGAAACGCTTGAGTCTTCTCGCGCAAGTTGTCGTAGAGGCAGGCATGCTGCAGTGCATCCTGGCGAGCCATTGAAGTTTTAACAGGCACACCCGAACGATTCATGATGAGGACATCTTCGACGCCAGGTTTCTCGAGCACCAAGCGGTAGGCTTCATCTACATAGCGCTGGGTGCGCTTTGGCTGGCAAGAGGTAAGTCTTGATTATTAAGAAATAATATATAAGAGAGAGAGAGAGAGAGATTTACCTCAACTTCAGCAGCTTGCATTTTGTTTAAACTGTTTGACTTTTGTTGAATTAAAATTATGACGAAGCTTAAATGAAAGTTGACTGCTAGGTTTAAAAAGATTTTATTTCAATATAAATTACATAAATTGCAATGATATTCAGTTAACACAAGCTCCATTTATAGCCGCCGTACACCATTTGTAATCAGCATACCAATTCTCAGTCACGACTATTATAAAGGGAAATGCCACGTATAGCTGAGAGAGCAATTTATAGGCCATTTTGGAGTATATTTTGTATTAACTAGATATTAAAGTCAACAAATGTTTTATACAAGTTTTAATTCGTCACTCATATACATTTTACGCGACTTAATATTCTTTAATAGGCCAGACATTCAAATTTGCAATGCTACAACAAGCAGTGCATACAACTAATTATTGTGTAAGCAGTTGAAACCAAGCAGATGTATTAAATTGTACACTGTTTGAAAGCAGTTCAAACGAAGCAGTGTATATACATTCAACAAAAGGGTGGCTTTGAGGAAAACTAAAATTAGATTACAATTTTAACGATGCGGTTGTGGCGTCACTCGTTAACGTACCTTTCTTTACAATGTGAGATGCCGCGAGTTCAAGTTCACTTCAAAACGAATATTTTTTCTGGGTTGGCGTTTGCCACCACATTCTTCATCTATTACTTAAGTAAAGTATTATATTATATAAGAGCCACTCTCTTTGGCCGGATTAATTGTATTATAATTAATGCCGTTTATGCGAGAGTAGGCAGATTAAATTTGGTGGGAATTTGCCTTCGGTGCCCATAACGGTTATCAAATCCGTGGGAAAACTATCATCCTTGTTTCCCTCCACAATTTTTATTTATTTTTAATTTTTTACATACATATATATGTTCCTTCTTATTTATTTGAATGAAACTTCTTTCAATTGTGTTAAAACCCATAAATATTTATTCAGAAATTATCTAATAATACAATAATATTTCTTAAGTTATAGTAACATATCTTTAGTTTTTGGTTTTGTTGGCCGCTTTGGATTTTAATATTTTTTGTCAATAATACATTCACATAGTATATATTATGTGCATAATAGAACAGCAAAATATTATTTAAAGAACTGTTCGCTCAATGTTCGCTTAAAATAAGTATATGAGATATTGTGAGCCTTACGATTTATCTCATATATACATATATAAAAATTTTAAGCGGACAGTGAGAACATTTCGCAAGTATAGTTTATATTATGGTTCATACAAAATAATTGTACTGTTATGAGCAACATTTAAAGTTGTGAACATTTATTTTTATTTTATTAACTCTAGAAGTTTTAATTGCTCCATGCCCATATATATGTATAGCTAAGAGAGGGGAGCAGACCTCGATAGCTCTGTTGTCAAATTGAGTTTGACAAGTTATTCAGGCAGTTGTGAACGCACGAAGAGTGGGTTTGGACCTCAAAATCGCCGCGACTATAAGATACTTAAATGAAGATATTTAAGAAGAGATAGGGCATGTTAATTTAACATGCATGAATTTAGGATTTATATTTAGGCATAGAGCATTGTCTAGTCGATCAACTCTCCGACAACCCGTTGCATAAAAGAACTTAAAACAAGTATATATAATTTTTCATTTTAAGTTTAACTTATTGAATAGGTAATACATCAATTCTATTCTGCGGCTTTGAATACACTTATAAATTGTTTTATTTTTATGTAAATAATATTATTTATTTTCCATTTTATTTAGAGTTGCATTTCAATGGGTTTTTTCTGTACATCGAGCGCATTAGAAAGGTGGGTGGAGTTTTTTCTTTCAAGGTTACAGATTCCATCGTAAAATTATTTTGAGTGTATTTTATTTTATAATTTTTTATTAGGCTTAATTTAGCGATATGAATTTTGTAGTAATTCCTTTTCTATTTTATTATTTTCTTTCGTAGCTCAAAATTTCATATAAAATTTGAAGCTCCTGTTTTTTCGGCATGGGTTTTATATACTTTTTTTTTATAAGTAAATATTCTTATATGCTATATGTTCATTCACAAATTGTTGAGCATATTTGTAACATTGATTTTGCCGGAATTGACAATTTTTTTGCTGGATATATAATTAGGTAAATAATAGTTTTGATTCTTGAGCAAATTGCTTTTGATTTGCTTAATTATAAAATATTTAGCTCATTTTTTATGTACAACACATATATGTATATAGTATATATATAGATATATATATATATATATATATGTGTTTTTTTTTTTTTCAATTGCATTTTGATCATAAACACATTTTTAATTGTTTAACAGCCATTTAACATTTCCATATTTATTTTATTGTTGATAATAACTATTTTTGTGTTTATATTTTTATAATTTTATAATTTTACGTTTTACAGGTACATACACACACATGCATATAAACAAACGACATGCAACAATGGATTAATCCGTTATATATATTATATATGTATATATTATTAATTTTGTTCTCTAGGTACATTGATTCGTAATAATATTTCACAGCTACTGCGCTAAAAAGAACGATAACTCAAAAACAACAATTGATTAAAATTCCTGTTTTGTTAATTTTCTTATATGCTCAGTAATATATATTTATATATATATTAAGTAATATTCCAATATTTAACAAAATTTGAACATAGTTTAACAAATTAATTATCACAAATGTTGGGTTTTAGTCTGAATCAATTTTATTTTTGATAACTTATTCAAAATATTTAACTAAAATTTTGCATTGTTAACGTAAAGTTCGAATAGTTTTGATTCTGCATTATAGATTACATAATATTTTGTTATTAGTTTGTTTTTTCTTCACTTTTTGCCACTACCTAATTGTACAAACACATACAAATAGTTAATATTAATGTATATTATGGGTATATTTAAATACAATCTTTGTTTTGTTTTTGTTTTTTTTTCTCCATTTAGTAACATGTATATATGTATTATAAATAGTATATTTTAACAACGATACACAATAATTGCCATATAAATTATATTTTGTTCTTTTTATTTTCCATTAAGTTAATTATTGTTATTTTTTTTTTTAGTTTCATTTAGTTAGTGTTCATCTAAGTATGTTACACACACAAGCACAT
Organism: Drosophila pseudotalamancana; assembly: GCA_037075185.1. Taxonomy (NCBI): domain Eukaryota; kingdom Metazoa; phylum Arthropoda; class Insecta; order Diptera; family Drosophilidae; genus Drosophila; species Drosophila pseudotalamancana. The sequence continues at coordinate 941,791 of JBAMCK010000001.1, read as the reverse complement.
TGTCACACATACATAAAACGTTTCTAAATATTTGCTTAAAGTTAGTTTTTGGTTTCTTCTTTGCCGTAAGATCCATAGGTATATTCACAATATCTTGAAAAATCCACTCGTATCTTAATTTCATTTAGGTACATGAGTCTCTCATTTATTTAGGCTTATCAAAATAGAGTTTTACATTGAGCTCTACACATATAAATTTATTTATATTTATATTTATATTTATATTTTTACTAATTTCTAAACATGCATAAAATTTCAAATAAAACCAAATAAAATATTTCTGTAAAGTTCTTCTTCTGTCTTGATCAATGCCCAAATTGTAAGCTCTATAAAATGTATAAAAAAATCGTTTAAAATATATAAACAATATTTGCAGTAAAAAAAAATATATATTTATATTAATATATATGTATATGCATGTATATAGGTTATTTTGTATATATGTATATAAATGTATCATTTTCCTAAAATTTTAACATATTTTCCTTATTTTCATTGCATTCGCACATTGCTCTTAAATTGCCTCAGTAACGTTTTTCTAATGCTTCTAATCATAATTAATAGGTTTAATATAATATATAGTGATGTATAATCGGGGATATAAGTAATATATATGTATATTTAGACAGACACTACAATCAAACGTGATACTAAGACTACGTTAACTTCTTTGGTAATTTCAATGAGTCTTTTAACATAATACTAAGATGGATATAGAGTAATATAAATCAGCTGAGAAGGAACTATTGCAACATAGTTTGTTTGTAAGCATGTTAGGTACATAAGTGATGAATACTGTAAAGTTAGTTATAGCTAGGAAACATTTTGAAGGTGTGTTGTTTAAATACCCTTGCAGTGGGTGTTGCTCTAAATTTGAATATTAATAATATTGATTTAAAATGAATTCATTTAAAGAGAAAAATGTCTTTTAATGTCTTATACATATTCCCAATAGATGGCGCTTATCAACAACTTTAATACCTTACCAACTTTTTAAATAAAGATTGTTTTTTTTTTCGGAATCTTTGCTGTTTCAGTTGAACTTATGATCGAGCGTGTGTATATTTAAGTTTATAACTTTCAAGATTCGCTAATTGAAGAATAAATTTTAATTTACCTCACAACTTTATTCAAATTTCTGCAAGAGTATTACATATTCGGCATTCCGAAAATGATTTTTCTTTCAGGGAACAATTTCAGTTTGGCAAATATTTAAAGTTCTCTGGAAACTGTTTAAAATTCTCGAAAATGTCGCAATTTCTACCAGTTTTTCTCGCTGCTCGGTGCCAAAGTAAAAGTAATCCAAATAAATATTTATAAAATCTACGTCTATGTAAACATTCAGGCATATAACATTTATATATATATATATATATATATAGATTTATATATAGTACTTTTAGTAACTAGTACTTGTTAGGCTTAGTTCGACTTGGTTTACTTCATATTATATATATATTTTTAAGTATATATATACCACGTTATATACTTAGAAAAATAGTGTTCGATATTGGAACAACGTTTTATAGTGGCCTTCAAATCAATCCTGGTTTTTATTTCTTTGATGCGGTTGTTGCTTTCGTTTTGCTTGTTGTTGCTGGCGTATTTGATGTTGTTGTTGGCTTGCTTGTTGTCTTTGTAGGGCTTGTAGTTGCTGCCTTCGTGATCTTTGGAGACATGTTGCTGCTGCTGCTGCTGCTGGGAGTTGCTGTTGGTTTGCTTGTTTGCGATTTAGAAGTGGCTGCTGCTGCTGTTGTTGTTGTTGTTGTTGTTGTTGGAAATGTGGTGGCTTTCTTTGTTGGTGATGATGCTGAGAATGTTATTGCCTTTTTAGTTGGCGATGTTGCTGTGGGCTTTGGTGTTGCTGCTGCTGGGAATGTGCCCTTTTTAGTAGATGATGTTGGTGCAGTGATTTGTGCGGCTGTTACCGCTGCAGGCTTTGTCGAGGCTGTGACTGCCGCGACCTTTTTTGTTGGCGATGTTGCTGTGGGCTTTGGTGTTGCTGTGGTGTGTGCTGTTGCTGTTGCTGTCGTTGGGAATGTTGTTGCCTTTTTAGTTGGTGATGTTGCTGTGGGCTTTGGTGTTGCAGCTGCTGTAGCTGACTTAGCTGTTGCTGCTGTGCTTGCTACAGCTGCTGGTGTTGATTTTACTGTATTGCTGGCGTCTACTAAAGAAGCTGTCTGAGCAACAATTGCAACTGGTTTTGCAGTGGCAACTTTTTGAGTTCCAGCTGCAACAATTGCTGTCACAGTGGCTCCCTTTGTGGCAGCTGTTGTGTTGCTGGCAATGACTGTTGCAGCTGTATTAACAACAACTGCTGCAGTAGGCTTTGTTGCAGCTGCTGCAGTGGTTGCAGCTTTTTTTGCAACATTTGCTGTTGTTGCTGGCTCTTTCTTTCTTATATTACTGGCAACAGTTGCTGTTGCTACTGCTGGCTTGGACACATTGCTATCCACAATTGTTGCTAAAACAGTTGCTGTTGTATTTGCTTTGGGCTTCGCAGCAACACTGACAGTTATTGCTGTTACAGCAGCAACTGTTGTAGCTGGCATGGCGGCGACACCTGCAGCTGGCTTCGATATTGTTGTAACAATCTTTGTTGACTTCTCGGTGGTTGTGATTGAAGTCTCTGCCGTTACAGCGGCAACTGTTGGCGCCGCCTTTGCCGTTTTATTGGTAATAGTCACGTTCACGTTCGGCTGTAATTTTGTTGCTGCAACTGTTGCTGGTTCACCAACTTTGCCAATGATTGCTTTTGGAGCAGCAACACTCATATTTACATCTGTTGCAGCACTTTTGCTGGTATTGCCATTAGCAACAGTTGCTGCTATTGGCTTTGTGGCTGGCATAAAAGTTGTAAGAGCTGTGCTTGGCTTCGTGCCAGCTGGCATGGCAGCAATATTGGTAGTCGCTGTTGTTGTTGCTGCTGTGGCAGCAGCTGCTGTCGACTTGGGTTTTGTCACTTCCTCAGCAACAGATGCTGTTGCAGCTGCAGCTGCAGTTGCAGTTGCAGTTGCAGTTGCAGTTGTGGTGAATGTGGACATGGTGTTGCACTCACGCCCGCTGCTCATGGTGCCTGTCGACAACACCTGGGTGGTAGCAGCAACTGTTGCACGTTGCTTGTTGGCAGTTGTTTGACTCTCATTGGCCGCCTCGATGAGCGGCTGCCTGCTGGCAGTTACCTCCGGGATGGACTTCTGTCGTCCATTCTCCGCCTGAGCTTGGGCTTTGGCTTGGGCTTGGGCTTGAACTTGCTGCTGATTGCTGTTGCTGTTGCTGTTGCTGTTGATGTTGCTGCTGTGCCTGGCGGATGTCTTCAATATGCTCGGACCCGGCAGCTTACCCACGGTCATGGGCAGCACATCGACGTCAACGACGCTGGCGGCCATCGCTGACGAGGATGCGTTAACCCGCTCTCAGAGTTGCATTGCCTCATCCCGATAGCCGTTGCCATTCACGTTGCCGTTGCCGTTGCCGTTGTCGTTGTCGTTGACATTCCCATTCCCATTCCCACTCCCGTTAGCTGCTTCTTCCGCCGGGGCACCGCTTATTAGGATTTGGGTGTTGGTGACACCGTCGTAATTCTGGCTCTGATACCGTTCGGCATGCAAATTGACGCAGGGTCTGCCGGCGGGTCCCCATTCGGCGGTGGGCCTCAGCAGATGCTTGAGCCGCTCACGGAAGTTCAGATGCTTGGGAGCCTTGCAGATTTGCTGCACGCCAACCACAAATATGATGAACACCGGCAATAGACCCACGATCCAGCCCACGGCATCCGCCCAGAAGGGATATACGTAATGTCCATATTGTGCGGGCTTGTACTCCACCCAGTTGAAGAACAGAATAAACTACGAAGGGGGTTTGAGATTTACTTTTCTTTAAGAAGGACTGGAGGCTGGCGATACGAGCAGATCTCGCCTGAGATCAACTTGCAGGCAATTATAATTGAAATTCAGTTATAGAACTTACCAAAAGAGTGGCTGGTGTTATGTAACGCCACATAAAGCCCCAGAAGAAATTCCACAAACGCGATCGTTTTCCAATCATTCCCTGAATATCATTGAGAAAACGCTGGGATCCATAGATCCAGGCAATCAAAACGCACTCGAATATGGCTATAAGGAGGACAGACCAATTGGCAGCATATTTGTCCATCAGCTGGAGCCAATACATTCCGCTCTAGTGAAAGTATGAGTAAGATAATTCTGAGAAGAAGAAGAAGAAGAAGAGAAGGAGAGGGAAGCTTACATTGGTGGTAAAGCCGAGCCCACCCAAGTAGCCAAACACGCCCACGAAGAGAACAACCCAAGTTTTGAATTGTCGCAGATTTGGGAACTTGTCCAAAATGGCAGTGGTAACGGTTTCCATCAAAGCGAACTGCGAGTCCAAGCCCAAGGTAAGGAGCATTACGAAAAAGAGCACCGACCAAACGGGCGAAATGGGCAGCCGAGTGACCACCTCCGGATATACAATGAATGCCAAGCCAGCTCCCTGATCCACGACCTTTTTCACCTCCACATCCAGTTCGTGGGCCAGAAAACCGATTATGGAAAATATTACCAGACCCGCAAAGAAAGAGGTTGCAATGTTGCAAAAGGCTACGATCAGAGCGTCCCTGAAAGGTGAAGAAATTTTAGATATATTATGTATTGAAGGAGACATGAGATTTTTGACTAGCTTTTGAAATCAGCCTTAAGTTAGTCTCAAGCAAAAAACCTGTTAAAAAGAATATTTATGTGTACTGCCAACTAATCCTATATGTATAGGGATTGAGGCTATGCCAGAATGCGAAGCAGGAAACTTACTTATAGCAGTTATTGGAGAACTTGTTGTAGGAGGAGAGGGTAATGAGACCTCCCCAGGCGGGACTCAGGGCAAAGAAGATCTGCACCGCGGCATCGCCCCAGACCTAAAACAAGATTCAGATATATGTATAAATATTAATATATATATGGATGAGTTGGGTGACAAGTTGATTGATTCACTTGAGCATTGGCCAGTTGCTTCCAGTCAGGCGTTAGGTAAAACAATATGCCCGTGCTGGCGCCCGGTAGGGTGACGCCGCGGAAGAAGAGTATTACCAGGACCACATAGGGAAAGAGGGCTGTGAAGTAGACGACCTTGCCGGAGGATTGGACGCCCTTGCAGAGGCAGAGGAAGACAATCACCCAGGCGATGAAAAGGCAGGCGGCCAATGAAAATTTAATGCTGCCCGTTTCCTCAATGCCCGAGGAGAGGCCCAGCACAAAGTTGCTGCAAATAGAGGCGTAAATAGAATCAACTCGTATACAGATATACATATATGTATATACACATATATGACTGGTTGTCCACTCACTTGAAGTACTCCTCGGCAGGTGGACGCTTGAGAGCGTGGAGCGCCAGTTCCGTTATGTTGTTCGCCTCCGCATAGGTGGAATTGTAGCAGTTGCGTAAGTAGTAGGTCCCGTTAACGGCATCGCACTGATCGGCCTTCACGTACGAGAAGCAATCTGCAAGAGCCATCAACGAGTTAACAAATTGAGCAAGGGATCAAAACAAAAAGGACTGCGAGTCCTCTTGCGAAGAGTCGCTCAATTATGCAAAAAGGGGCAGACAGTTTTTTCTTTTTTAAGTTCTGCTATACATGTATGTGTGAGAAAGAGTGAGAGAGAGAGAGAGAGCGCTGAAAAAGGACTCGAGTGTGTGCGGAAGGACAACAAAAGCACGAGTCCGGCAACTTTTGTGTGGATTCATAATTAAAAGGACAAAGTAGCAAATAAGTGCAAAAGAAGAAAAAGGTCGCACTACAACAACAACAATAATATGAGCAATCCAAGCAAAACGGATTGCGAGAAAGTGTTCGGGTATACGGCAAGCAGACCCCCTGTTAAAATTTGTTGTTAATTAGTCGTTATGCATATGTATACGTATGCTAATAGTAATAGTTATATACAACATCTGCTTAGTTTGGGAATTCTTCCAGAATTCCTCCGTAATATCCTGTAGTTCACTTTCTTCAAGATTTTCTTTATATGTATAATCATTATCCTTCTTTCTTATATGCATATCCAAATGTAGAAAGTTAAGTAAATACGTACACGCAGATTATTCGCATTGTTAATACCCTGTACAAATTAAATTGTTGTAACGTAATCTTGGCAATTGATAACAGCTTCTGTAACTTAAAGATATATATATATACCGAAAGTCAATTCTCAATTTTTTTTTTATTATTCTGCCTTGGCGGTTCAAATACCCTGTAATAACCTAATTCAATGAATGTTAAAACTCCTACAGAAAAGTATCGAATCTTGCCAAGCAACTTCATCAAGGTTGTTATTGCAGGCTATTTAAAAAAGGGTTAAACTGTCCAAAGGGCACGTCAGCCCCTATAACAACGCTAACGAGTACCGTTTGTTGACCCACCATTGATTAAATTTGAAGAGCGTGCTTTATAGAGCCAAAAATCGAAAATCAGGGTTCGAGTTCAATAAAAAATTTCAATGGAAGCGCTGACACAGTTGATTACAAACAATTCCATTTAGAGTAAAAAAGAAAACAGTGGAACATTTTGCAGTGGATTTTAAATAAATAATGTATGATTAGCAGAGACACAAAATTGGAACAGCATAAGTCAAGGGTTAGCCGAGTTTTAAACCGAAATTTAATGCCGTTTGCAGAGCATTTCCTACTTCCCACTTCCCATGCATATTATTAAAATGAAGAGAAATTTGTTCGGGGACCGCATTTTTAATGAGTTTTGCACACCTGGCGCTGCCAATTTGCGGCTCTGCTGCTTAATCTCGCTGCCAAAAAAGCGCGCAACTGTTTATGACATTTGACTTGAAGGTTGCCGCAGGGGGCGCATGAGCGCATACCCTCCAGCCAACCCCTACAAAAAAGGAAGAGACTTTAAGCTGATGTTTATGAGCGGATGCTGCGGTTTGCATGTGTGTGTGTCTGCGAGCATGTGTGTATGTGTGGAAAGTTTTTTGGGTCTTTCAGTTGACTAACGAGGCAAGCGGTTGACCGCAAAAATGACTTACTGACTGCTGACTGCTGTCTGCTGAATAGCTGAATAACTGAGTTGCTAACTGCTGAATAGCTGACTAGTTGACTGGCTGACTTGCTGACCATGTGGCTATTCGTTTGCCAAGTTGCCAAGTTTGGAGCCAACAATTCGATATTTGCTCTGTGTTTGCAGTCGGACTGAAGTGCGGTCACAAATGCTGAGCTAAGGTGCATGCCACATGCCACATGCCACATGCCACACAATCCATTGGCTAATGGACTGTGTTGACCTCCCAAACCAAAACAAATACACAATTTAATTGATTGCTGCAATTTTAGATATTCCTGGCATGCAACATTTCATAATTATTATTTTTGCATTTCAATATCTAGAGATCTGCATTCTGCATCCACCTGTCAATTTGGCATTTAATTAATTTACTAATTTGACATGCTGCTCACGTAGCTGCCAATAAATAGAGCTGCAAGGCTAAAGGTACAGTCTACACATTTACTGTTCGTTGGGGACTCATAAAGAAGTAACATAACTTGATTACGTTCCAATCAGCAGCAGTCTGTTTCAAATATGTGATTAGGATCCACTTTTGTAGTTCGCACCCTTTGGAACCCTTTTCAAGCACATACTTTAAATGCTTGTCAAAAGTGTTTTTTTGTTTAGGTGTGAAGTTTTGTAATAGGTTTTGTAATTTTATTATTATTATTTATGTATTTTTTATATGTTATTAATAACGCCCTCTATTGGCTATGCTAGCTACTAAACGTGTCCATGTAGCTCGAAATGTTTGACCCAGTAAATGACAAATAACTATTTAGGAAAATATAGAAATTCCACGTGAAGCTTGTCTAAAACTATACTTTTCTAGTATAAAGAAATCCTTACTATATACATCTAAAAATCTTGTTTCTGAAAAATGTTTAATTTTCATTTCGTAAAAGCCTTAAAATAAAGTAGAAGTCAGCTTTTACAGCTTTGTGTATTTTAAATAGCTTTAAATTGTTTCCAAGATAAGGTTGGACATGTTTTACAGCATGTCCTTAAAATATCAATAGCTCTGCGAGCCTTTTTATTTCTAAAATACGTGACATTCTGTTTATTCTCTACCATTGTGCCCTTTTTATTATTTTATTTTTTTTTACATATATATACATATTATGTAACCGTTTTTCCGCTTCATTTATATTTTATTTCCTTAAAATATTTTGCGCAAATATGTGCCAAATCTTTTTTACATCCATGTCAAATATCGACATTTGTAACATTCCAAAATCCAATATTTCAATTTGTTAGCTAATTTTAATTTAAATATGATGAATTTTTTATATACATGTCTGCAACTCCATTCAAATTAATCAAAGACTCTGACAAGAGGCCGAACCCAACTCAATCAGCGTTTTATTCAATTGCTGCACGTTACGTATACGCCACATAGCTCCCGTCTAGCTGTTGGCCAAGGTTAAGCTATAGCCTGCTTTTCGCTGCTCGCTGCTTTTCACTGCTATTCTGGAGCAAATTCATCATCTAATCAATCAGCAGGAAAATGAAAATCAAATGCTACATAGAAAAGAAAATTGGAGCACACATTTTACTTGTGGCTGAGTTTATTTTGTTTTCCTTTTTATGCTGTGGGCGGGTTCAAAGTGTTTACACACCGTTTAATTTGCCTGTCTGCCTTTATTTGTTATGCAATTAAATTTATTACAAATACACACGCACACACGTACATTTATATACATACAGAGATAATCTGATGGAACCCGTAGATACAAATCATATAAAAGTTTATGTGAATGCGGCAGCAGGCGAAAACTGTCTGCCTTTCAATTTGGCCAACTTGAGCGTGTGTCTGTGTGTGTGTCTTACATTTGATTATAAATATACACACAAACATACGCACACTCCGATAAGATTGTTATATAAGACGACTGGCAGAGGAAATTGCCATTAAATTTTGTGACCTTTAACTTTGATGTCAGCATTCTACTTTTTTTGTTCTACAAACTTTTTACTAACAATTTGCTGTTGTTGTTGTTGTTTTGTTGCTGCTGTTGCTGCTGTTGCTGTCCATGTGTCAGGCACATGTTGGCGTGACCATAACACACACTTTGATTAGCTCAACAAGCTTATTGGCCCAATTAGAAGTTACAAAAACAGAAACAGCAACAGCAACAGCAACAACAACAACAACAACAACAACAACAACAACAGAAAATAAGCACATGCTGTGACATGGAAGGAATTTCGTTTCAGTTTATGAACTCAATTAAATTGAATATCAAAGGCTAATCAAATAGTTGCTTAGTATCAAAAACTGATGAAATACTAACTTTAAATTACTTATTTTACTCTCTTGTTAGCAAGGACATAAGCTGAATTGCTTCCCTTTCTGTCAGCCTATTTACTTAGCTAAACTGCGTTGCATGTTGAAAAGTACAGTCCAACTCAAGGTACAGTTGTGTCATTAGTTATTTCTTTTTTGTTGGTTTACCTTGTGGGATATTTCTATGAATATCTTTTAGGTTGAATATCAAAGGATAATAATAGTATAATCATATATCAAAATCTGAACAAATAGTAGTTTGTTTCTAACCATTTACTTGCTTAAATGACTTTCTTATATCCGATTTACTTATTGCCAGCCTTTTTAATACTCAAACACACTCCCACATTTGTGGAGTTTTATTTATCTCACTTTTCGGTTTAGCTTGTGAGATATTTACATAAATTTCTTTTCAATTGAATATCCAGGGATAATTAGAATGATGGCTTTGTATCAAAAACTGATGACATACGAACTTTAAATGATTTATTTTTCGCCCTTGTTAGCAAGGACATCGTTTTAATTGCTTTCCTTTCAGTTAGTCTATTAGCTTAGTTAAACAGCTTTGAAAAACTCAAAAGTTGTCTCTGTAGTTAATCTTCCTTTTTGTTTAGCTCGAGAGCTGTTTCTATAAATATCTTTGTTGAGTGTGAGTTTATTTGAAAAAGTAATCTGCTTTATGGCATTTGTGTAACATTTGCTCATCATTATTAATTGCTTGGACAATAAACTAACACTAAGGCAAATACTAAAAGCAATCAAAACGAAAATAAACCGAAGGCACACTTTTATGTGTGTTACTCGCTTAAGCAAAAAAGAAACTGAAAACTTGACAAAATATTGACTGAAAAAGTGTTTGTTTGTATTTGTGTTGAGGGTCACAAACATGATGCAGAGTGCCAGATATTCAATCAATGAGCAAACAAGTTAAACACATTTTAATCATGGGCCGAAAAGTAAACATTTATCATCTAAAATTCGATGAGACGTGTATCGAGCATGAAAACAAGGACGAGGACGAAGTCTAAGACGAAGAAGAAGAAGAAGACGAGGCTAAAGCCAGTGGCGAGACGAGGTGAAAGTGTCAATAAATGAAATCCTTAAGAAATTGCTTGTCTGTCGCTGTGATTGCGGCTGTGTGTGACAGTGTGCGTTTGTGTGTGTGTGTGCGACTGTGTGTGTGTGTGTAGCTAAAGAGCTTATAAAAAGCCTCAGCATCGCACAAGGCTGCGAATCGTCATGCAACCCGCCGCCGCCTCCGATTGAATGTCAAAAAGTGTTTAGACATAATTGTTGTCATTTTAAGCATTTCTTTTCTATACCTATGAGCAAGAAGAAGCAGAAGATTGAGAAGAAGAATCGGTAATGGCGCTGATGTGCGTTCAGCTCAACTAGAACATACCTAGCACTAAGCTCACATTTAATTAATTTTATTTGAAGCAAGACTAAATTAATTGATGCTGAATTTGTAAATTAATCAATTCTGATTTTCGACTAAACTATTTATGATGATGATGAATTTAAAGCCAATGTAGAAGAATCTATGTAATAACAATCTATACTTTGTTCAATGTAACTATTTAACACAAATATTTGTTTTCTACAGGGTATAAAAATGTGGGTGAGGTAAACAATTAAATCGCCTCGATTGCGCATATCGATTTCTATTGCCGAGCGTCAAAAACGGAAATGCCAGCCGCCGAGCAGCGTATTTTTCTTCTTTTTTTCCTTTTTGTTGCTGTGCTGCTTTTTCTGTAGATTGTGGCTTTGCATCAATGGCGGCCATATTAAATCATGTTGGCCCAAGCGCCGGTTGGGCGTTGGGCGCTGGTTGCTGGATGGTGAATGGTGGATGGTGGATGGTGGATGGTGTATGGTGGATTGTGGGTGGTAATGGAAGTGGGTTCGGGTAGCGGGTAGAGTGGCAGCTGCTGCTGAAGCTCATGCAAAAACTTTCAATGGCGTTAGCGGTTGTTGTTGTTGTTGTTGCTGTTGCTGTTGCTGTTGCTATGATTATTACTTGTACGGGCTGTAGCCTGTACACAGTACCACTTCAGTGTATGTGTGTGTGTGGTGTGTGTACATGTTTAAGTGCTACTGAGGCAGCCGCAATAAAATAAGCAAAGTACGCAGGCATAAAAAAGCAGCAAAAGAAGCTTCAAAAATAAATTATTCACTAGCAGCGACTTTTGTATGCTCTAGCTAAGTTATATATATCCTAATATACATATATGTATGTTAATTAAACAATTAGAGAAATTAAAACAATGTTTAAATGTATACTTAACATATATTGTCTTAGCTTTTTGCAAATATATCCGAAAAATAAAAATATTGCTTTTGTACTACTTCACTATTCATTCCAAAATATTTAATTAATTATTAATTATAACCCGATTTTATAAAAGTTATTAAATATTAACTACCACAGCAAGTCACATACCAAATCCCAAGTTAAGATCGTGAATTAATTCTCTTCAGTCTCGATTGACGGCCCAGACAGCCCAGCTTAATCTTTTAAATAGTTTATCATATACTCTACATTTTGGCACCTAGTTTGGATAGCCTTGACTGCCTGTCTGCTCTCAGAGACTCGTTAAAGATTTATGTCCTTCGCGTGGCGGACGAAATTTTAAATTGTGTATGTGTGTCTGTATTACCTTAGTGTGTGTGTCTCTGCAAAGGAATCAAATGCACGCTTAAGCGCGCACAATAAGCTCTGTCCTGCCACGCCCATCGTGGAGCTGCCTCCTGCGATGTCAAACAGAAACAATTGCCTACTTCAAGGCGTTCGCCGAGCGGCGGGGCAACGTTTTATTATTGTTTTATTACTGCCGTCGTCGTCGTCGTCGTTACTGTTGTTGTTGTTGCTTTGTTGCTTTGTTGCTTGCCTGTTTATTATTATCATTTTTTTTTTTGGTAAGAAAGTTGGTTTTATTGTTTACGTGTGCGTTGATTGCAAACGAATAAAAAATCCAGCTGGACAATTTGCCTGCTCAGCCTTAAAGTTCGCTCCCGAGCGTAAAAGTTTACTAGCAGAGGCGATTTACTGTTATCGACTTACATACAAAAAAGTCGCACTGTGTTATCGATACTCATAAATATTTTACCGCTAGCTGATAAAGTTAGAAACTTCTGTGGACTAACTTGAATCAATCGACTAACTGTTAAGTAATATTATCAAAAAACCTTTAAAACGTTGAATTTCGTTACTCAGCTGTTATCTGTTATCGATATCGATAAGTGCGTCAATCATAAACAAACAGTTAGAAATCGATTGCTCATCAATCAGTCAGAACTTAATGAAAGCTCTTGCCAATCGTTTAATCAAGAGTTACTGTAAAACATGATTTTTTTCTAGCTTTTCACGTTATCGATTTTAATAGCAGCTGATAAACAAAAACTTTGGTTACATTTATTGTACCTGCACATATAGAATTAATGGAATAATCAAACTTTCTGATCAGCTAAGGAACAACACTTGTGTATGTATTTATTTCGCTGCAAATTTTCCACTGGGTCGTTGACTTTTACGGGACTTGTCTTTTAGTTTTTGGAATTGTGGCCACGTTCGCCTCAATGTGGCCAAAAGCAAAAGTTTTTCACTCTTGACAGCTTGCAGTTTGTTTAGTTTATTACAAGAAAAAGAGGAATTAATTATTTTCTCTCTTTCTCTTTCCCTCTCTCCCTCGTTCTTGGTTTGTTTGTCTACTCACTCTCCGTGCTCCACTCCGGCTCGCAGTTCTGCCACGGCAGCTGGGTGCGGAACGAGGCGAACATGTAGAATATGGTCCAGGCGATGATCAGATTGTAGTACAGCATGACGACGGCCGAGACGATGACCATGCCGGTGCCGAGGCCGCGGAAGAGCGGACAGAACCGGCGATAGATGGCCACCGGACCGAGTGCGGCGTATTGGCCGAACGAGAGCTCCATGAACATCAGCGGCAGACCCGCAATGATCAGCATGATGGTGAAGGGAATGAGGAAGGCGCCTGCAAGCAAATATTAGTTGAACACTTGCAATCTGGTCAAGGATTCGGAGCCACGACCCACCTCCGCCATTGTTGTAGCACAGATAGGGAAAGCGCCAGACGTTTCCCAGGCCCACGGAGTAGCCCAGCAGGGAGAGCAGAAAATCGAAGCGACCCGTCCAGTTGCCGCGCTCCGGCTCGCCCGTCTCATTGACCACTGCCTCCGCGTCCAGTGTGACCAGCGCCGTGCCGGAGGCGCAGCCCGCAATGCTTATGGCCGTGGGCGTGGTGCTAAGCTGCGGTGCCGGCACCTCCTTGCCCGATGCCGTGCCTGTCAATGCTAATGCCGTCGCATTACCGGGACAAACCACAGAGCAGCTGCCTCCACCGCCGCCAGCAGCGGCTCCACTTGCTGCAGTTGTTGTTGTTCCTGCTGCTGCTGCTGCTGCTTTGCCACTGCTTGGCAATTTGTGGGGTGACTTTCCACGCTCCAAATTGAATTCACAGCTGGTGAAACGATCCTCGTTTTGCTGCAAGGGATTGGAATGTTGGCCCAGTTAGTTAACCTTGCGTCACAGTCACTTGACACACGTCTGGCCAGCTGCCAGCTGCCCGGCAACCGCAACGAAAGCCATTTTCTATGCTCATTAATGGAAAATCCCGTGCCTGACAACGACTTCCAGATGCTCTCTGGTGCGCAGTAAATATAACACTTTAACGCCTTATATTCTCGCTAATTGAGCTAATTGAGTTTGCCTTGTCAAATACTAAATATCATAACTTCCGTTATAATCAACATTTATCGTTTATTTTTAAACGAACCATAACTGATATTCGGAAATGTACTAAGCGTTCAAGTTAACATCCAGTTTTACGATCTTCCTTCTCGCTAATTCCATTTGTCGTTTAAATGCTAATATCGTTTTTAAGTTTTATGCTAAGTATAATATGTTAGCAGTGTCACACACAGCTTCCTTTACGATCCACACGATATGTGAACATTGAAAAGCGTTCTATTTCTAATTCTAAAATAATAAACTAAAACTATTACCAATAAGTTCACCAGCGATGACAATAAATATAGGAAATATTTTTAATTTATTATTAGTTAAATTCTAAGTTGTGAAAAGTTAAAGGTCCGTTTGTTCGACGTTTTCTTTTTTACCCTCGTTAATTCCTGTGTAAAAAAGTGATCCCCCTGACATTTCGAATGATCGGAATTCGACTCTATTTCTTGGAGTGTTTTATCTAAACGATTTGTAATGCTGTATAATTCACAGAAATTCTCACAATTCTCATTAAATAATGACAGTTCGCATTTAAGTTATTACCTCCCACAGATCCACATCCAGCTGGGTGCTTGACTCTTTGTTCGGCTTGAGGCTTTTCGTTTTAGATTTCGTCTTTGATTTCTTATCCATGTTGGGGCGCAGTTGTTGCAGCTAATTGCATGCTATACTCGCTCTCCCTCTCTTACTCAGTCGGTCTCGGTCTCGGTCTCGGCCTCGGTCTCGGTCTCACTCTGGCCTTTGTTCGCTTTGAACTGTTGTTTTGCAGCTTTTCGAGTTTGCTATTTTGTGATTTATGTCACTTGCTTCATAAATTCAAATTCTCGTAACAGATGGCACTCGCTTGCATATCCTTGTTTCTGTTCTTCTTGCTGTTGTGGTTGGGGGCGTGGCTTAGGCAGCAGTCCTTAGTTCATGTTTTGCGGCCCTTTAAAAAACAAAGACACAAACTTTTGGTTAATGATGTCGAACAAAAGGGTTCATTTACAAGCTGTGAAGCGTTATGTTGGGCCTTATTAAAGTTTTCCCCAATGCCATTTTGCATGGGAATTTCAAGTACAATTGGTGTGAGAATTGAATAAAGTATTTTCCAATTGCTCTGCTTGTTAAATTTCGCAGCTAGTAATTAAATAAAGCATGTTAATTAGCTCGCATAAATAGAAAACATTTTCCAACTTATTCTTCCGCTAACTAAATTGCATCGATTCGTTTTCCATTTTGCACATTGAGTGGCATTGAAAACTTTCACATTGACATACAAAAAAGGAATGCGATATATATATATATATATATATATATATATATATATATATATATATATATATATATATATAAGTACACATTGGCAACATTTGTATGCACATATGTATATATATTTGAAATTAACCCAATTGATGGGTGCTGAGGTAACAAGGGCATCAGCTTTATGGATATGTTTACATATTGCGAAGGTTTTACCTTACATTCGTCCCTTTCGTTCGTTAACAAAGGACTTTGCTGTAGGAAAAATGGAAAACACAACCTTGATGCAGATTATTGTGAAATGGAAAATGGAAAATGCAAAATGAAAATGATAACAAGTTAGATTTCGGTTTTAACATGGCAAAAAGGCACAGTTCAATTTGCAATACAATACCAAAAATATCGTTCGCCTTGTCAGCTTGTCAGAAGTATTGCTTGTCTTTATAAGTTAAAACCAATTTGTGTTTATAAACTTCACTCTTTTCATGGCTTTAACATTTTGAGGCTATGTTGAGAGCACCAAATATTGTTATATATGTTAAGCTACAAAGTTGTAATATAATATTACCTTTTTGCTCAAAATTGAAGATTTAACTAAGATGTGGACTTTATTTATATATATGAAGGGGTTGAGGTCTAGGTGGCTAACTAGCTGGGCTTGAAACCTATATTTATAATTCAGCAAAACTTAAGTTAATTTTCTCTATCCAGCTATTACCATTTAATAACTCAAATATATTATTCGCACCGAGCTGTGCGAATATGAAATTTTCCATATTTATTTTTTATCTTTTGAATAGATTTGTAAAATCAATATTTAGAAATATAAAAGTTCATTTTTTTCATATAACATATTTCCCTTAGTTGTGCGCAATATTTTCTTTGACTTTCGCTTTGAAGAAATTTTGTCGGGCACTTTGAGATTAATGAATGCTTAAGAAAATGACGTGTCGTCAATGACACTTGAGGCTGTTGCCGCACACACACGCACATATACCCGCAGATACTCAGTCGGATATGTGGAAGTGTGTGTGCGTGTTACATTAGCTTAAGCGAAGCGCCGTGCATGCTGCAAACCTCAACGTTTAGTTCTTGGTCACGTTTTTATGCATCAATTTTGTTGCTTTGCTTTTGTTGTTGTCATTGTTGTTCTCGTTGTTGTTGTTGTTGCTGTGTGTGGGCAATTTGTTGACAAGTTTGATAATTAGGCAGCCAAATGTGCATTTAAGTGAGTGGGTGTGAATGTTTTTATGTGCTTGCTGCCAATGAGGCGCTTCCTCTAGCTGGCTGGGCTAATAAGTGCCCGCCGTTATTGCAGCTGCTTTATGAGGTCAAGAGTGGGTCAGAGTGGGCTGTTAGCTGTTTATTTCGAGAGCAGTTGGGCTTCTCTTTTCGGTTATCTCTATGAAGAAAGTGGTTAAACTGGTTGGCAATTATAATAATTATTCTGTTTAAGAAAGTAATTCTCTCGAATTTTTAGATCTTTCTTGTTAGTCAGCACCTGAACCATTTGTGGACATTAATTTATATATTTGTTTAAGAACTAATTTTAGCTGACCTTCTAGTTTAGTATAAATATAATAGATCTTATAGTAAGTTTTGGCAAGTGTTGATTAGAAAAATGAGAATAATATATCAATTTATTTAACAAGCTGTAACAAGTAATATATACTAAAGAATTGTAATATGTTGAGTATAGTAGTATAGTAGAGTAAAGACTAATTTAGTTGTCAAGTGATTAATCTCATACTATTGTATAGTAATAATATTCCATTATATTATAGTTTGATATGGTATAGGACTGCATTGTAGAATATAGGAATTTAAATAGTAGAAAAAGTTAATCATATTAAACACATGTATAGTAAGAATTTGAAATAATTTTGTATAGTGGATTAGTTCAATCTGTGGTTTTAGTATAATTTTCTAATACTTAATGAAATAAAGATATTTATTTACATGTGCCTTAAAAATTATTTGGTATATTACAGTAACAATAAAACATTGAAATTCTTATTGTTTTTATTTTTTTTTTTTTTTGTTTTCAACCAAAATTCTGGTTTCTATTTTTCAGCAGTTTTTAAGTTTTTCTGTTGGTTTTTCGCTCTTCTGTGGAAAAACAACTATTTGGCATTTCAACTTATTCTGGCTTTTAACCACATCGCTGTTGTTGTATCTGTTTTTGTGCCACTTTCTTTCATTTGTGTGTGTGTCTGTTTGTACCATTCGCGGTCTGCTGGGAGTGTGCCTCCGCTTGGTTCTCGTCCTAACTCCCCGTCCTGGTTCTCGTCCTGGCTCTGAGGCAGCGGCTGTGGCTGCGGCTTTTGTGCTGTGGCATTTGCTTAGCAAATAGTTTTTAATGATTCCAATGCTTGTGGCCAGTTAACGAATATACACACAGCCACATAACCCAGCCTTGGACTGCACACACACACACACACACTCACACATATATATATATACATATACAAACTACAACAAAAGCAATCGTTTGGCTTTGTGCAAATTGTGCGGCATTTGTTGCAAATAGTTTAAATAGCTGCATGGCGCGCAAATGGGGTGTGGCGAACGGTAGGGAGCGGGGCCGAGGGTTGAGGGAGTGTGCCGAAGGGTTTGGGTGGGGCATTTGGGTGGCTATTAAGCTGTTAACAGGCAGTTAAAATTGCATTACGCGTTCGCAACTGCGTGCCATTAAAATTGTATTTTATTGATTTAGTTGCCGAAGCAAAAAAAAAAAAAAATGAGTACTTAATATTCGATGACAATTAACTAGGAGTGATTTTTCTTTCTTTCTGTTTTCATACCGTAAACCCATTAAAAATGGTTAACAGGGTATAATGTTAACCATTTTTTATAAAGTATATATATTCGTGATCAGAACCAACTGCCGAGCTAATTGAGTCATGCCGTCCGTCTGTCTGTATGTCCGTCAATCTGTCTGTCCGAATGTATGAACACGTCGATCTCAGCAACTACTGCAAATAGTGACTTAAAATTTTACACGTAAGTTCTCTACACTATCGATAACATGTTTTTGTTTTCCGATCATATCTTCTACATCTTAAAAACTGTATACTTATATACATACATATATTCAGCTAAGATTTAACCTTCCTCCGTTTCAGAAGGTTGCGCTCCGAAAGGTATACGCATATGGCACATATATGCGTTAACATGCACAAAAAGTTACATTAATATCGTTTAAGAAGTCGCTAGCATTCCCATATGTGTGTATGTGTGCGTGCGTTAGTTTAAATTCAACTTGACTTCAACTTGTTCGGGCTTGTCTGCCTACGGGAATGTTCTTTGTACGGATGTAGAAAAGTAAGCAAAATTGGATATGCTTATAGCACCACAGCACGGAGTTCAGGGTATCTCCTAGTCGAGCACCTTCGACTAGAGTTTTCTTAATTGTTGTTTATAGATGATTTCATGAAGGCGAAAGTTTGTCGAGCTTCTTCTTAAATTTGTTTCCGAAGTTTTACGCAACTGCAGAAAGCGGCCCCTAAGGCTAAGATAGAAAAAAGTTTGCGCAATCGAGAAGAAGTTTTAATACTCTTCTTTTTTGTGTTTTCATGTGGGTATATGCAGCGGGAACTAGCTTAAAAAAGAAGATTTATAAAAAAAGGTGAGCATGTAAAAGAAAGAAACGACAAGAGCAGCTGAGCTGAGAAACGAGACGAGATACCATTTTCTTCATTAAGCCAGTATACCCTCTCTAGTAGCCATTTTATAGGATCTTAAGTTTTTAAATGTTAAATTTGATTTCTTGGAAAGCAAGTCCATAAATAGCGCAATTAGAAATGCAAAATTAACCCAATTAAATAAGCTGAAAGTTAACTTGGCTAATAGCGGCGCGAAAGAATTTCCCATGAAAAAGAAAATTGCAAGAAAATTAAAAATAGGCTTAAAGCATATAAAAGAGGGTTTTCGTGTACTCAATTAAATATAAATGAAGCACATTTCAAAGTAGGTTACGTAAGAGGGAGCAGATGGTTAAATAATATTTCCTTCTGCTGGTAAATGACAGTTACAAGTACAGTTAGTAAGTAAGCCTTCAAAAGGGGATTCCCCGATGTCAGCGAAAGAAAGAAACTTCAGCATTGAAAACAATCACTCAAACGCAGCCACTTTCTAAAGTCCTCTTCAAATGTATTGTTGGAAAACACAAACAGCAACGAACACACGCACACACACACACATACACCCACTGCAAGCTGGCAACATTTTGCAGCGTTGCCGTATGTTTGCTGTTAAGCAGCGTGTGCGAGGGGAGAGGAGAGAGCAGCGAAACTGGCTATAAACTTCTTTTAAGTGCTGAATCATGCCGCAAATACCAAATAATTAATGTGCACACACACACACACACATATGCCAAAACATTTGGCCAAACCCTAAAGTAGCAATTAAGTATTACGTATACGCCAGGAGCAACCCGCAGCATAAAACTGAATCTGCGGTTGGGCTTCCCCTTTTCTTTCTTTCTTTAATTTTTGTTTCATTTTTTTCTTAGGTGCTTTCGCTGCTCGTTTCGTTTTGTTTGGTCAAGTCGAGTGTGAAAATGTTCTCGAGCGCTTTTCATTATTGTTGTTGCAGTTGCTATTGTTGTTGTAGCTGCCGCCTGTTGACCTTGGACTGCAATGTGCAAGCGCATGGAACGAAATGAAACGAAACGAAACGAAACGAAACGCAGTGCCCAGCCTCTAGGTTTGCCTTTTTTAGCTGGGCGTGGCGCCGCGTTTCTCCTCTTCTTCTGTTTTACAGTTATTTATTTATTTTATATTTTATTTAGTTTTGCTTTTGCGCCATTATGCCGTTCGTCCATCCTCTTCCGGCCCTCCAGCTACAATTCTGCATATCCTTGGCATGCAAGTAGGCAGCACTACTTTTCATAGAGGGCTGCGTACAAAATCTGGGTTAATACTACTTCTGCTCCATATGCAAGATCGATAATTCAAACTTTTTGCAAACTTATGTTAACAATTTATGGGATAAAATGCTTGAAGAAGGGGAAATATTGCGATGCATTGAGGGAATGTTTTGTGCATATCTGCATAATTTATTTAATTATTTTTTTATTATTTAAATTTATTTTATTTAATTTTCACAACCACATATGAGAATCTGCAGCTTGGTATATGAGTAAATGCCTCTCTTTGCTCGATAAGTTAGGTGCTTAGATATAACATACTTCAAACAAGCTTAGAAAATTGCGTATAATAGAGTTCAATAGCTTGGTGTATGTGTTTGTGTGCCTCTCCACTCGTTCGATAATTTATCTATTTAGACATTTATGTGTGGTCAAAATCAAGTAAGCTATGAGATCTTCTTAAGATCGTAAGCTTCAATAAATAGTTGTTCGATGGGTCGCATACCTTGCATTATTTTTACTTATCAAAACGCTTTTCACTATTTCCACACACATTCCTTCAAGAACTATGTCAAAGTCTTTGATTTTTAAAATATGAGCCTTATTCCATTCTTATAAAAAAGCTTTTAAATTTGCATTGCCGAGAAACCTCTTTTACTAACTCAGATTGTGATGCACAAGTCAAAAGTGTTTCGTAGTCCAACAAGAGAACTTCATCAAAAATATCGTCATCATCATCGTTAGTGTCATTATGATTATTGTAATCGTTTGTCTGCTTTATTCATGCACAATTCTCGGCAATTTTTAAGTGGCCATCGCTGAGTGAGAAATGTGCCATTGAGGAGGGGGTGGAGGATGGAGGATGGAGGATGGGCAGCACTTGTAATACGCTTGAACTTGATCCTGCCAAGGCTGCCTACAATCAACAAATAAGGACAACAGCCTCGACCCCTTGCCATGTCATTCGTTCTGCATTTGTCATGGCGTATTTTTCTTTTTTCTCTTGTATTTTCTGCATCCATTCGGAATATCCGCACGTAAAGCAAACTGCTGACAACGATTTTGTCTTCCTCTTCTTCCATTATTTGTTGTCCTGTTGCAGCAAGCAACAAATACAAAACTGAAAAAAAAGCAAATATATATATGTGCCTGATGCTTCCTATCACCGTTGTATCGATTATTGAGAATTCTCAGAGAAAAAGCTTCTGGAACGCATGCAAATTAGTTTCAATGCGAATTCCAGTTACGAATTCGCTTGAAATTTACCTGTCTGGAATTCGAAAGTGGAGATTACAGGTGCGGTCTGCGGTGGGTGGGGGAGGGGTTGTTGCTGAAAGGTTGTTGCTTGACAAATAAATTTCACGAGTTGCTGCATTTTTATTTTTTAGTAACCTTTTCGTCTTGCTCTTGCTTTTGCTTTTTCTTTTGCTTTTGCTTTTTATACGCATCGTTTGCCATTTACATTACCCTTAACAAGGGTTTATCTACTATGAAGGGTAAAATGCAACAAGGGAGAAAGAAACAAATATAATTTGTTTACGTTTATAAAGGAGATCATCATATCTCTTCTATATGTGATATAAATATTAATGAGATTCTTAAAGATGGAACTTGGACAAGTTTTCTGTTCTGTAAGTTAATTTGCTTAAGAAAGTAGCTAAAGTACTTCCTCGAAATAATAAATCTCAGCTGCATCTCTAAAAAATAGTAAAACATTTAATTATTGTCAATACATTTCTGATTATAGCTAGGAAAATGTACTCTTGTAGAGTATTCAAGTTCGGCATACTCGAAGCTATTTGGCTGCTGGCTGGCTGGCTGGCTTTCTATCTCGTTGCTTGACTACATAAAATATTCATAGGACTGTGGCAAGACGACAGCGATGTCCTTGTCCGTTGGGTTAGTCCTTGTCGTTGTGGGTAATCGCAAATTCAGCGCTAAATCTCAATCAAAATGCGCGTAAAGTGGCATTTCACTTGATTTTTATGAATTCGAAATGCGTCATTTTTGTTGATTGAATGCTAAAAAGTTGCAAAACGAAAATTATTTAAGCGCACAACTTAGCCAAAGTTCAAGCCAAGTGCTTAAGCTGGAGCTAAAAGCTTAAGATATATGTGTGTACGTATGTGCACAGCTTTACGACAGCTTAAGATATTAAAGATATGGCAGATTATATATGCCATATGTCATATGCCATAAGCCATAAGCCATAAGCCATATGCAATGTTTTAAGATTAAAATGGTGTGAGCGCAAATTTATTTTATTTACCTTGAAAGGTTGTTAGACGCAGTCGAACATCAGTTGAATATAACAGTTACTCAAATATCAAATAAATTATTATTTCATATTTGTATTAATAATTTTCAATGTAAAATATATTATATTTGATTCATTATTCAGTCACAGCCTTGCTGTTTTTTTTACTCTATCAAAATTCTGTGAGAATATCTAGAGAAAAAGAATTGCCACACTCTAACGATTCGTTGCTTAAAATTAAATTTGCATCGAACTGCTGGCCTGCACTTGCTTGTTGTCTGAGCAACCCCTTCTCCAAGTATAAAAGGGTGCACACGAATTGCATTTCCATTTAATGCGCTCAATTTGTCGCCAGTTTTTAATGGCGCCGACTGTAACTCTTTTTGCCTTGAGCAGAAAATGCATTTAATTTGAATTCCAAGCAAGAAAATATGAAGCAAAATCAAAAAAAATATAAAAAAAATAGGAAAAATGCTGCAGAGTAAGTGAATTAATGTTTATATCACAAGTTTTTTGAGCGCTGTTTTTATTATTTTTCTGTTACCTTGCGCATAATTTTTGGCATACACCCACAACCCGAGTACGTGTGTGTGTGTGTGTGCATATGTTTTTGCTTTGCTTAAAATTTGCAATTTAAATGTAATTTCTCAACTGTTTATTTGGTTTATGACGAGTGCGTTCGCTCTGATTTAATCGCCAGCGACAGGGGAGGTGTGGGCGTGGCATGTCCCTTTTATTTTGCTCCTTTAAAAGGTGACAACATGAACGATGGCCAGCCAGCAACAACAACAACAAAAGCAACAAAAGCAACAACAAGGCGAAAGGTAACAAAGAGGACAGAGGGAATAAAGTTCCACACACAATATATATGACAATTGAGCTATTCGAGGGCTCAGGCACGTTCTATTATAATAACATTATCCTTATGCCAAAAGGACTTCCATGCAAATCAACACTTGTACCGGGGCATGGCGCCTAAAAGGCTGCAACAATTTATCGATACAAACTTTCGTACACATTTTGCAAGCGGCAAAATTTTCGATTTGTCTGCGCAAAACATTTTGCAAACATTGGCACGTTTTATGGCATGATTTCTATATATATGTATTTCTGAATTTATGTATGTGTGTGTATGTATATACATACACACATATGTATGTATAGGAAAAATTGGCAATTCAAACAAAGACCGACAAAACTGGCAGGAATTCGATTCATATCCATTCCAAGTGGCAGGCCGCAACGATTTTTTCTCTTTAAATGCTTTTATTACTTTTATTTTTTTCTTAATTGAGGAACATTTATTTGTATTCGAAATTGCTTTAAATTTGTTTTTCGGTTCCTGTTAGCTTTTAAATTTGATCATTTTTTTTTACTTTGTGTAACTTTGGCTTGATTTTCAATCACTTTTTGAACTTTTTTAATATCTTAGTCTTAACTTAATTTATTTCTTACAAGCCTCGTCTTTAAGATTCTGTTTCCCCATTTCGTTTATATCTGGAATACTAATAAACGTTTAGCTACACACCTACAAATCTCCACTCTATTTGACATTCGTTTAGATCAAATTTATGACCTTCTCGTGACATTCAGCCAATTACAGAAAAGATTAAACTTTAAGCTCAATTCTTTGTGGAATGATGACTATCTCCGCATAGGAAAAGCCGAAGATTTAAACTGTTCCTTCTATTTATTCAATTATTATCAAAAAATAACCAAATCTTCACTTTTCTACTATAAGAAATCCAATAACTTAGTTAAAACCCATAAGAGTTTATTTCTTGGAAGCATTTTAAACATTATTGGAGGGCAAAATCGTAAATCCATAATTTACTTACATATTTAAAAATTAATTTTGTACCAAATTTTAAATTATTAAACATTGAAACTTCAATAACAGACTAAAATCATATGAATTTGATTCTTGGTAACATTTTGAGCAACACTCAATATTCTGCATCCATAATTTACTTATAAAAGCATTCGAGAGTTTTTTCTTAATAAATTCTAAAGTTTTCCAATATTCAAAATTCTACATCTTAGCAAAAGCTCATCAGAGTTTGTTTCATGGCAAGACTTTATTCATCGAACATTTTTTTTATAATCCAATATTGAAATTCCAAAGACGTAGCGAAAACTTAACCGATCTTCAACAAATTTTAAGCACAAGTTTTTGCAACCTTGTCTGCCAGATGTCGGACTTATTGCTCGTCAAGTTATAAGCCCTACATCTTCTTCTTCTCTTCACGTATAACTCATGCTTATTTAAATCATTTCCAATTTATGCTTTGGGTACCGTTAATCGACTGTCTGCGATGTCGCTTTGCTATGCACAACTGTTTTTCCTCCGTTTTTCTTTCGCTTGGAGCGACTTTTCCGAGCAGCTGCCCGAGCAGCGTTGCGCAGCAGTCTTTTAGTCATTAGCGAAATGGATTTGGGTGAGTGCAGACGATGCATTTCCATTACTGGGGCATTATTAATCATAGTCTGTCAAGCGATGTGCGAGTCGCTTTATGTGAGCGACAGTCCGAGCCTCAATTTTGCGCTCGATACGACTTTGAGCGCCGTCTACAACGGCCATCGAATACTCTTTCTCACAGCTCTGGGTACATTGGCTCTGTTGCTGCTGGGATGTCTCGGTAAGTTATCTGCTGCAGGCTCCCTCATTATAACAGTAAATAAATAATGCATCCCTAAAGGATGCTTTTGCTGCTGCTGCTGCTGCAGCCGCACGGTGCGCCGCAGAGCCGAGAGTCTGGACGCATATGCTCCGCGTTCGCAGAGCATCGTGTGGCCTAAACTTCCCGCCGAGACGGCCCGTGTCCTGGAGGTGACTTTTCTGCATACGCCCGGAGCCGTCGACTGCGTCTGCCGCAACTGCTGCCTGGCCAGGAGCAACGTGCTCTGCCTTGAGGATTGTGCCAATGCCACCGAATGCTGAATCCGGGCGCCCTCTGATTTATATATATTTATATATATATACATATATATAGTTGTAATAGGTTTAAACGACGACAATCGAAGCCTTTAATTATGTATAAATTATGTAAGAGATCACTGTTAGTAATTGTCTATTTAATGAATCTAGAGCAAACTTCTTTTTTGTGACTGATTGATCGTAGGACGAATATCTTAGACAGTTCCTAAGTATCTTTAGCTAATACTATAGTTAAATAAATGTTGAACCTGTTGCATAAATAAATGCAGAATGCTTTATTTATACAAAAAATATAATGTTTTTTTAAGTGACTTATTGGAGATGGATGACTTATCTTATGAGGAAGGATATCAATAGTCTACCTCATTTAGATCTTTTACTTAAATAAACAATATTTTAACTGTGAATACAAAATTGATTAATAAACGTAATTAGCAAAATACTATTTCATTCTTATGTATAAACCTATAATGTATAGAAAAAGAACTTCCGACACAACGCATGATATATAATCTCTAACTAATATAAACTACTAGATTGGATCTGACTTGCCTTCCACACTTGGCTTTTAAATAATATTCATGGAATTCGAAATTCGATCCACAAAAAGGTTTGAGGCAATGCTAAATGTGCTCCACGGTTAGTAAGTGAAAAATGAGCTATAAAATTATGGTTTGTATGTGCTTATGCACATATATCATAAATATCGCCCAACTCTATGATTGCCATTCTCTGTTCACTGTTTGTTTTCTTTCCCACTCTTTATTATATTCTCTTTCTACCTTTGTTATCTTCCAGAAACGTTTGCCTGAATAACCTGCAAAACACTTTCACAAGTTTTCATCCGTATCTGCACAGAATATTACGAAATGTTCGTACCTGCTACCAATTGGATTGCCTGCAGCTGTTTTTACCATTTGAATGAAGATTGTCAGGAGAAAAGAGTTTATTTTAAAGACGTTGTTGATCGAAGCCTCAGTTTATGAGCAAAAGCCAAAGTATCCACAGTACAAATATGAATGCTGTTCAAAACAACCAAACACAGAAGTTCCTGCTGCTGGTGCTTCTATTCGTAGGGTATCCCCAACTCTTCCTGGCTAACAATTTTACAGGTGAATGCAAAGAAAAAAAATAGTTACTCTGTCTGGAGGTTTATTTCAACTATTTGCAGATGATTATTGGCTAAATGAGACACAATCAGTGGAGGAGGACCATAATCTAACAACTAATTCGAGTGGCTATGCAATTACTAGCGACATTGACGAAGAAGATATCATTTACGTCCCAATGGATCCACTCAAGAGGGTGGCCTTCGTTGCCCTGCTGCTGCACGTGCTTATCGTTGGCGGAGGTGAGTTTCACATTGCAAGATAATCAACTGACAGTTGACAATTGCCATTTGCGCTTATCTGGCAACACTGTCAGGCATTATCATCTACAGCGTTGCCTGCTGCAAGTCACGCGCGGATAGACGGCGACTGGCGGTGCTCAAGCGTCGTCTGCAGAGTCCTCCCACACTGCAGCACATACCCAATGCCCAGAATTGTCCCTGCCATGGCTGCCGAGTGGCCAGGCAGATTCTAAGCGGCCTGATCGTACAGCAAATTATAACCGAGCGTTCCGAGCGATGAAAGGCCTTACGACCTATGTTTATGCTACATACATACATGTATATAATTTATGGTGCAAACGTGAAACACCTTGTAGTAGTGGGGATACCCCATACTTGTATATAGGCACCCTCTGTAACGGTATTTTTAGCTATAATTTAAGTGCCAGGCTGCAAGCTTGTTTGCTTAGCTGGGCTTAAAGAGCGCATTAATAAATACCAAAGGGCCACAAAAAACAAGATGTGGCAATATTTTTTAAGCTTAATTTAATTAATTTCCAAGGCGGCTTACAAATTGAAAAATTTGTTTCTTATAGGAAGAAAAGTTTACAAGCTTGTTTGCTTAGCCAAATCCTTAACGAGCGCATTAATAAATACAAAAAAGCAACAAAATCCGAGATATGGCTAGTATAGTATTTAATGCTTAACTTAATTAAACTCCGCGGCAGTCTACAATTATAAAATTCGTTTTTCATATGAAAAACGAGTATTAGCAGTCGAGTGTGCTGAACAAATACAAAAGTTAAAAACCATGTTAAGTACACTAAATAATTGATTTGCTATTTTAATCCCAAATTTCTATTTTTAAAAATGAGTTTTTTCCCAAAAATGTGGGAGGGAGGGGGTAGGCGTCCAAAATTTTAAATATGCAAAATGTGTGTTACCCTTAAGAATATATATATATATATATATATATATATATATATATATATATATATAGGGCATACTAAATATTAGCCAATTCCATATTGTACTTAAAAAGTTATAGATCTCATAACATAAATGTTTGAATTTTGCAAAGAATTAATAGACAGCTGATATTTTCTGTTTTTTTTTTTGTTTTGAATTATTTTTTATGTTTTTGTTGCTATTCTTATTATTTTTGCTACATATTTTCGTTAAGAATACATCAAAGAATAAGACTGTAAAAAAAAATTATGAAAAACAGTGCCTTTCGTAATAAAATATGATGTAAAAGTTGAATTTGTATAACTTTTTTCCCTTTGCAAACAATTAATGGACATACTGTATATATATAGTAAGTTTGATACCTCTAGCTGTTAGGATGCGATCGAAAACTAAAGCAAGTTATCGATAACAAGCAAATAGAAAGCGAACTCAATATGCGCGTGCAATAGGAGAACCTATATCTAAAATTTCCAGTCTGCAGCTCTTCTAGTTCACAGACAGGCGGTGAGGTCTAAATCGGTTCCGAATATATACCCTTTATGGGGTCGGCAAGTCTCCTTTTGGGTTCAGGATATAAAAAGGGGACAAGCTTATTTATTTGGCTGGACTTGAGATGGGAGTAACAAATACCGAAAACCAACAAAATACGATTAGTGGTAACATTCTTTGGCGTATGTCCAGTTTACTTAACTAATTAATTCAAAAATTCATCTCTTTTACGATAAAACGTTACTAAGCACTAAAACGAATTAAAAAATACTGAAAAGCAATAAAATACAGGATGTGGCAGCACTTTTTGGCGCAAGCGCAGCCAACTTAATTAAGCTCCGCTGCAGTTGTTTACAAATTGGAAACTTGACAATGTCTTTCGGCAGCGGGAAATGTTTAATGGACAAAAATAACAATGGAAAGTCGGACTACGAGGTGCAGGAGAGCTTTCCATTGGTGCGGGACAGCCGACCCTTGCTGGTGGCCAATTGCTCGGAGTACGCGGTGGCGCACTCGAATGTGCCTCTGAAGCCAGCGCGAAGTCTGAACGAGGTGTCCTTTTTGCCACACATTCTAAGCACGATGCGACGCTTGCGCTTAACGCAGCTGCTGCGACTCCAAAGCTACGCCTGGCCACATCTCAGCCGGGGTCCGGACCATGGCGCAGTTATTGTGAGTGCGCCGCGCAGTGGACGCACCTTGAGCTATGCCCCTGTGCTCTGCCAGGCGGTGTGCCTCACATTGACGGAGCGGCGTAGCCGCTCTTCCTGCTGGCGGCTGCATGGCCCAATTGCTTTGGTTCTGGCGTCCGATCTGGGTCGCGTGCAGCAAATTGGAGGGCTGTGCAATGCGCTGCTGCGCAAGGGCAAGAACGAGGAGTGGCTGACGCTGCTACTGACGGTTCCCTCGGCTCACACGCCGGACCTCTTTCTGCGGCTACTCAACGGCGTGGGCTGCCTAGTGGCTACGCCTGCCCAGTTCCTATGGCTGTGCGGGCATGGCATTAAGATGCCCGATTTGCGCTTTGTGGCCTACGATGATGTGGACTTAATGCCAGCGGAGCAGCTGCAAGAAGCCCATCGACTGCTGCTGCGACTGACCCAGGGAGATCGTCCGCAGCTGGTAATCAGCTCGCAGTCGTATAATGAGAAACTGCTCCAAATGCTGCGAGAGTTCAATTCCCAGTCCATGGTCCTCTTTGGCGATGTGCTTGAGGCGGCTGTCTATGGCGGCACACGTATGCGCATCTCGCTGCTGGCGCAGTCGGCCAAGTGTGAGGAGGTGCTGCGTGTGCTGCGCGATCGTCCTCCGCATCTGAAGTGCACTGTCATCAACTGCCAGACAGACGCCGACATTCGGGAGCTGGTGAAGAATCTAAGGAAGAATGGCTATCGATGTTTGCCCTATTATCAGACGGCTGACATGGAGGTGCGTGAGCAAGTGCATCGCTGGATGCAGGAGAGTCGTGGCGAAGTGCTGCTCTGCACCGATCACTGCCCGGAGCTAAACGTACGCCACGCCCACACCCTGCTGCACTACAGCGTCAGCGACAACTGGAGCCTCTTTAAGTTGCGCCATCTGGCGCTGTCTGACAATTTGCGCAATCAATTGAAGCGCCGACCGCCGAGCGAGCAATCGGAGCAGCAGAATTTAGAGCAGGGTAATGTGTCCGATACATGGGAATAGCTATTGCTGATTACTCCATTTCAGATACATTGCTTTCGCTGGTGTTCCTCGACGAGAGCAACAGCAAACAGCTGCCGCGTCTGGTGGACTTTATGCAAATGCATATGGATGTGGATGAACGTGTGGTTGAGCTGGCGCGCAGCATACGTGTCCAGCTGGAGAGTGGCAAATGTGATGCGATGCCACTGTGCGATCTGCTGCTGTGCTTGGGCCAATGTGCGGATACACAATGCGAGAAGCGGCACCATTTGCTGCAGAAGGATCGCTTGCTCTCCCCGCATATGCCAGTCAACGGGGACGTCAAGTTCCAGCTATTGCGGGTCTATTCGCCGACGCATTATTGTGTGCGTCTGTTGGAGCATTTGCCGCTTGGTGGCAATTGGCGAACGTTGCCGCGCAACGCAGCTCTGGAACTGCAGCTGCAGCTGCTGCAAACCGAGGAGCGACCTCGCCACTGGCCGCCGCAAGTTAACCAAATATGTCTCTATCGGAAAGAAAATGCTTTTGAACGCGTTCGCATACTCCGCGTGGCGCGCATTGAGCGGCTAAATCTTTCTCGCACCGATGTGGCTGTGGAGGTGCAGGCATTGGACGTGGACACGCGACAGCTTAAGACCACCAGCGGGAAGCTGTACGTATGCCCAGAGCATTTGCGTGATGCACCGCCAATGGCAATGGATTTGCGCATCCTGGGCCTGGTGCCCCACACAGGAGAACGCAGCTGGCATGAAAATGACGGCCGGCTATGTGCAGCCTGGTTGAACGATGTGCCGCAACCCAGTTTCTTGCAGGCACGCATTATGACAACTCTATCCTACACACTCTTTGTGCATGATTTGGCCGTGACAAGCTATGCGGAGGGCCTGCAGCTGCATGTGCGTCGCTTGACCATGAGCCAGCAGTTGACACGCAACCAATTGGCAAAGAAATGCAAACAAGCTGTAGCGAAACTATTGAAATTCTTGGAAATTGACAGCTGTCAGGCAGTGGATGAGCAGCAAGAGCCTCGGCTGCCAGAAAAAATACCAAAGCTAAACACAACAACTCCTCGCGAAGGCAGAATTGCTTTCATCAGTAAATTGGCTCTGCAGATGGGCAAGGAGAATGGGCTCCGGCTCGAACGTGAGCAAAAACACCAGATGGAGAAACAGCAACTGGATGCAAAAAAAACTACAAAGCAGATGGAGGAGCATACTGAAACGCAGGATAGCATTAAAGCCCTGTACAATTGTCTAGTGAAATGCACAATGATGCATTCCACTGAAGCGGATGGGCAGGAGCAGCCGATTAATAAAATTATGCAGCCACAGTCAGAGGAGGCACCGCAAGCGTCTTTTAATTTACCACATAGCATTAAAATAAAACCAGCCTCAGTCAGCTCAAAAGTACACGAAATGCAGACTCAGTTTCCCTCCAATGTGATCCGCCCCGAGGTTATCTACTACCAAACTCGCTGTAGTCTGGAGCTGCAGATAAGGTTGCCAGAAGACGAATTGCCTTATGCAGCAGTGCTTCACAATGACTGCTGCATTGCTTTCTGGACACTGGGCACAGCAGGCTCGCCCGTTTATCAGTTTATATTGAATACACATTGCTCCTACCATCATCTTAGCCATCGCAGGCAGGGTCGAACCGTCTATGTAAGCGTGTTCAAAACTTTGGCTGTGACATATCCACTCGATTTTGGTTTCTACAAATTTATGAAACCGCATTTTGAGATGCTGCATCGGTTGGAGAAGAAGCGTCGTGGCCAAGTGGCTAAATTTGAAGATTATTTGGTGCACCATGGCTACATCCAGGGTAGAGTGGCAAAACATCTCAGCAGCGTGGAAGAATGGAGCAGCGATGAACCATCGCAGGTCCCGCCATCCGACCCGGTCAGTGATCGTGTGGAACGGCCGCAAAATGTGACAGAATTTAATTCTGATTAGAATGTTACAAATACAAATTATTTGACTTTTTTATTATTATTATTGAAACAAATATATGCCTTAATTGATACATTTTATTGATGCAAATTAATTATGTAAATGGATATGGGACATCACAAATTATAATTGAATTCAATTACTATTTTAAATAAATTTTGTATTTCAAATAATATTGTTATTAAAAGAACTGCTTTTTAATTATAAATAGCATGAATAAAATTATTTTTTGTAGCACTTATATTTAATAACTGCAGTTCGATAAATGAAAATAATAAATACCTTTTTTTTTAAATAAATTAAAATATGAAGAAAGCCATTAAACAATTAAACTTACTATACAAACTCATTGGATATAAAAATAGAAATAAATTATTTAGAAACATTAAAAAATGAATAGAACATTTTGTTTTATTAATTTATATATATTTAAATAAATGAAATGATGAATATGAATTATGTTATTGCTTAAAAACTTCTGAACTGCGCGTCGTTCTTATAAATATAACAGCTCTCCATGTGCCGTAGCTCAAGTATAATATTTGCCAAACGTGATTCAACTGACCGTGTGGCCTAATGGATAAGGCGTCGGACTTCGGATCCGAAGATTGCAGGTTCGAGTCCTGTCACGGTCGAACACAATTGTCTTTTTATACATTTTTTTATAAATTACCGTGCATTGATTTTTGGCATTAAGTTCGGGTTTCGAACCCCACACACAAAAAATAAATTTTAATTTTTATTTTTTATTATTTATGAAAATAATGAGACACAAATAGAAGATAAAGTCAGAAACACAGTCAAAACCGTTTTAATCAACAATTTATTAAAAATTATATTAAAACAGGGTGATTAAATGTATTTCTGGAATGTTCTACAAAATTAAAATTTGCAACAGCTGCTCACTGTTATAAATAGTTGTATTAGCCTTTATAAAGACTGTAACAATCGATTGAAAATAGTTTTTCTTTCCATCAGTTTTCATTTGAGTTGTTTTGTTGTTTTTGTTGCTGTCATTGTCAGCTGCTTAGTTTTATCAAATGCATTTGTGCCTTTGGCTGACGGAGCAGGTAAATGGAAAACAGAAATGTGGCTGTCATTTGGCAAAAGTGTTTGCAAGTCATGTGACAGCTTAAACTACGGACAGACAGCCCAAAGACAAAAGCTTTTTCTCATCTCTCTCTCTTTCTTTCCCTCTTTATATATATAAATGCCACATGGGTACAGTAAATGTTCGCATGATTGATGATTAATGATAACTGTAAAGTAAAAAACTCTCTTATGTAGTTTCTTAAATAAACTGCGATCCGAAAATATGTTTCTTGAGCTATCTTTTTTAAATTCGTATAATACATTTTATATTGCTGTTCGTTATCTTTTTGTTGAGTGCGTTTTGCTTTGTTTAAATTGAGTTAAGTAAGGTTGGTTTTAGTTAAGTGAGATAAGATTAGCTTAGCTTGCCTAAGGCTAGTTAGTTTAAGCTTAGGCTATTTTGTAGAGTAGGGTAAAAACCTTGGATAGGTTGTGTTTATGCCCTGAACTATAATATTTTTGTGAAACTGAATGCAACATTCTTCATAAAAATGAACAGCCGATTTGGTTGATCTTTTCCTTCTGTCTGTCAGTCCGTCTGTCAGTTTGTAGAACGCGTCGATCTCTGCAACCATAAGAGCTAGAGGCTTGAAATTTGAAAAGTAGGATCTCCTATAGCACGCGCACGTCGGGCTTGTTTTCGATAATCGATAACTTTTTCCGTTTGCTTGTTATCGATAATACGCCTTATTTTTTCGATATATTTCATATTTCATATTTCGTACATCACAAGAGCATAATTCATCAAACTTACTATAAACTGACTATATAACTTATGAAGATACCTATTTTGGATACCTCCCATCATATAGAGAAGCAAGGTAAATTTTCTAAAAATATATATACTAGTGTTAATTATTATTTGTTGCTTGTGCTAGACTTGGTTAGGTATAGATCATAATAGTATCACTTAGTTTTAGGTATTCTAAGTCACAAATCACTGTTTTGAGTAGATATACTTATATATACATACACATATACACATGTGTAAAAATGTAACTGTAAAAATATTATCACTCATTAAAGCTATGAGCAAAGCAGTTCAGTAACTGTTGCCTTGTAAAATTCCCTTCCATAAATAGACGGGTTTATTTCAGCTCATCCGACCGGAAGAAGTTTGTTAGCTGCATTTATTCAAGCCAACTCTAGCAGTAAAGCTAACTTTATCCGTTATTTCAATTTAAATTGGTTTCATGTGTTTTGAATGAATATATATGTATATTTGATATTTTTATGAAAAATATTGTCGTTGTTGTTTTTGCCTTCTTTAAGCAAGAGCTGCGCTTAAAAGCGCATAAATGTCAATGTTAGCCGCAAATAACTAATACAATCAGTGAGACACACACCCTTTCACACTCTCACACTCTCACACACAAGCGCACGCACACACAAGCGCACATTTACAACTGCAGTTGCATTGTCGTAAAAACTGTAGCAGTAAAAGCTATAAAAACAATACGTAGCAAAGGCAAAAGAGGGCGTGGCCGAGGGTGACGGGGAAAGGGGCACTTGTAGTTGTTGACAAGGCAAAGAGTGAGATATAAAGGAGACAGGGTGCACGATACAAGGGACATGCACAAGCTGTTTAACAGCTTAGCTAAGCATTGTTGTTGTTGTTGTTCTTCTTATTGTTATTATAGTTGTTGTTGTTGTTGTTGTTGTTGGCATTATTATTGTTGTGGCAATGGGGTTAGAATCGCGCTCCGGTGCTAAGGTCAAAGTTCACAGCATTTACTCAGGCTAAAGAGTGTTCGCTAAAGGACGTGCGTCCTGTGCACTTGGCACTAAGCTAGCACGTGAGGCTTTGATATATACAAACATATATGTATCTATATGTATATGCTCGTATTTATAAAATGTTACGGAGCATTGAAATTGAAAATAATAAAATCTGCTTTGACGCAACTTTAATCTCTGTTTAATAGAAAGTATTTACGGAAAGTCGAAAAATTGAATTTTATAAAACGTTATACGATTGCTTGGGATATTTATTTATAATGCAATGTACAATGCAATGAAGAAGAACTGATATTATAAAATCTATATAATGTATCATAGACAAATACTCAGTTGCTCTTAAGTTCTCTCTAAAAAAGAAAGAGTTTTACCCTTATCATAAATATAATCACTTTGCTATAGCAAATAGTTCTATGCCACAAAAATAACGATTATTTATCCAAAAGTAAGTCTGTTTTTCAATATTCATAAATTACAAAATATGTCTTCTTCTTGACTGATTTTATTAACTTAATGTTATGAAAAAGTAAAGTTTAAGCGTGGAAATGTACACACACATTTTTCTTAAGCTTTTCCAGAGCCAACGTTCTCTTCTCTCTTGCTCTACCAATTTATTCAAATACCACAAATTCAAATACTACAAAATCCACTTGCAATAAAAATTCCAAAAATGTGAATGAAGAAAACAAGTGTTGTGAGCATTTTTTTTTTCATTTCAATTTTCTTCATTTTCTTTCAAGGGCCTTTTCTCGAAGGTTGTGCCTTTTATTGAGTTATGTTTTTTTTTGTTATTTGGCTAACAAAATTTGATCAACTCTTGATTTTTTCTTTAAGAGAAGTTACGAAATACGAAATAAAGAACGTTTTCTTCTCGCTCTCTCTTTCTTTCTCTCTCTCTCTTCTCTCTTTGTTTCTTTAGCTTGCTCTCTCTCAATTCATGCATAGATATAGTAGAAAGTCGTCACGACGAATTAACTCCCTACTTTAATTTGTAAACCTGTTTCCACCATGCATATAGCCAGATATACATAGTAGCCTAGATGCAATCAGATGTAATCATATATCCATGATATAATCCATAAAATATCCGTTATATTATACTGGCTATAATATTTTCTTTTGTACTTATGCAAATAACTTTTAAGTTTGTTGACTTGTTTTTTCCAAGTTGTTTAGTCTTGAATATTAAGTTCTTGGCACTCTCCTATCAGCTACATAGCTTCTGCACTTGACTTATATGACAGGATACTTGGCTAAGATTCATCTATAGCCCACATATTCAGCTATCAAAATTGTCGGATTTCCTTTAAGTAATTCAGGTCTGGATCGCAATTGATTACGTATACGTCATGTGTGCCAAGTGGGAGTTATGTCAAAACTTGCCGCAATCCATCAAAATGGCTCGCTTTGATTTTTACATAAGGACAGTGAATGAGGCACCTGTTGTGAGTAAATATTAAAAAATACCTGGCAAACTTACCAGCGAGCTCTTTGTTGTTGTTGTTGTTGTTGTTGTTTTTGTTATTGTTTAATTGTTGATGCGCTTAATTCCTCAGCCTTAAGTCGTTAATTGTCGGTTATGCAAAAGAAAGAAAGCAAGTATAAATGCCAGGGGCGAAGCTGGCAGGTAAACAGGTGGAATGTGAAGAGTGGAATGCAGCAGATGGAAGGTGGAAGGTGGAAGGTGGAAGGTGGCAGATGGCAGGCGAAAGTGAATCTCTGTGTGAGCAGGAAACAACGCACGTTCACGTCGAGCAGGAACCAGGAAGGAACCAGGCACAAGGCAAACAGACAGGAAAGCAAAAAGTAACGTCGAGCATTGACGAGCGACACCCAAGGACAAGGATCCGCAGGTAACAACAGCAGCAGCAGCGGCAGCAGCAGCAGCAGCAGCAGCAATAACTATAACAAAAGGTAAACGGGCCAAAGAATACAAAAAATTCAACAAGAACATACATTTGAAGCAACGAAGTCTAGATACCCTAACAGCACAATAAATGAATGTAACCAAATATTTATTTAACTATAATCTCTATAAGATTAAATGAATCTAACCAAATATTTATTTAACTATAATATCTATAAGATTAGCTGCTCATAGATGAGCATAAAATGTGTTAAATGCATCACTCTATATATAACTATTTATGATACTATAATTAGATCTACATATATTACATTTTGAATAGAATTTTTTATATTATTGTTATTGATCCATCTATGTATCTTATATCTATAGAAACTACATAATATAGTGCTTTATGCTACTGCCCCCGATGATAGAAACATAATAAGAAAGATGGAATTGCTATCCAACTAAAATTATATTAATTATTAAGCCAAGTGAAAAGTGCCTACAAATTTCCCGGTCTTATAGAAATTTTATGATATGGTAAATGTTAAGAAATTCTGTTATTAAGTATTAATGAAACAAAAACTGAATTTAAACTGAAATAATTTGAAATATGAAATGAAATACACATACAAGCAGTCTAATATATAGTATATATAGGTAATATTTTCAAGCGTTTCTTACTTATATATAAAGACAAAGCTTGGGAATGTCTCAATAGACAATAGATTCAAACTTCGACTATAAAATTCCAAGAAAACGAAATAGCTCGGCTATCGATACCCATTAATATTAAAAATCGTTACATATTTAATAGAAAAGTGAAAGTACCTCCGGCAAGGACATATAATGTGAAAAAAAAAGCTGAAGAGGAAGAGGAAGAAGGGCAAGGATAGCATAGACATTCCAATAACAATGAAGCTGGCTGCGAATAGCAAAGAAGGCAGGAAAAAAGGAAAAGTTTTGCCAGGCTTTGCCCGGACAGCGGAAGCTGGAATTAATTTTGCGTTCTGTAACGCTTGGCTGGAGTACAGTGAGGCATGTGGGTGATGGACCTGGAAGCAGTGAGGAGAAGCGAGGAGCAGCGCGGGTCAGGTAGCCCCCTAAAAAACTTTGTCCAAATATTTGTCGACTACCTTACGGGTTCAAAATGGCTCAAGAACTCTTAAATTTGGCTACAGAACTCAATTGCAGCACTTGCTGCCAGTCTATATACTATAATTCTATATGTGAATGGAATATATACTATATGGAGAGCACAATGTGAAGGATAACAAAAGGATAACTTACTGGATATGCATTTGACATATGCATAACGGATGAACAATAGTTTTGTCAGCAAGCAAAACTTAGCTTTTAGTTGTATTTTATATTGAATTATATATTGAAGAGGCTAGTTCTTAAGGGAATACCCTTAATGGGGAGCTAATCTTCATGTTTAATCAAGCTTAATTTTGTATATTGAAATGATTTGTAATTCAGATAAATTAAAATATAATTAGTTTGCATAATAGCATAATTTATGGGATGCATACTAATGTAATAATAGAGAAAATTCTGAAAGGAATTACATTAATAGAATACAATTATTAAATAATCGAATCGAATTCAAGTGAATTTTCACTTTGGAATTGAGTTCTGAAAACTTAAGAGATATTGAAGTTAATTATTGCTAATTAGGGAAATATTCACAATTTTACTTTTTAGATTATGTATACTATTTTCTACAAATTGGAATGGAATAATAAACAGTATAAGTATGTACGAGTATCTTGTATTCTCAGCTATAATACCAACGATTTTTAAATTGAAACATATACAAAACGTTAGCTGTGAATAAAAATGTAATTGGAGCTTTACAACACTATACAAGAATAAGAAGGATTTAATGCCATGTGAGGGATAAATGGCAGATATATAGTTCTAGGAAAATGAAATTAGTAAAGACTCATACTACAACTATTTCATTTGACACTGTAAACAACAATTCTAAGTAGGTAAACGATTTCAAATCAAAGTTAAGAAACACTGTTACTAAAGACAAAAGGAAGGTTGTGGATAGTAAATAGTCAGAATATAGACATAAAAGGCATCTAATTATCCCACATAGAAAGTACAGTAAAAACACAATGACAAGATAAAGCCACTTTTGGCCAGGCTATTACAGAAACGGGCATATGTTTGGTCGGTGCCTTGACCTGTGGTTCACTTCAGCTGGTAAAATGGGTTAATTAAATTGGCCAGGACGCGGTCCTTCACGCCGAGTTCCTAGCTATTTTTTAAAATTTATTTTTTGCTTTTTTGTTTTAATTTACTTTTTGTGTTTTCATTAAAAGCGCGCGTCGTCACATGCCAATTAAATTGTTTTCAAAATTTACTCAGCCAAGCAGTACAGGGTACACGAAGGACACACGCACTCAATAAGTACACGGAGGAAAACGCGATTCGTGAACAAGACGCACGTTGGCCAGAATAAAAGTTTTCACATTTGCCAAAATGAAAATCAAAAATCGTTTTAAAAACCGACTTACACAATTTTTTTATTTTTGCTCACAGCGAAAACGTTTTTCAGATGTTGTTGGTTTTAGTTGTAGTTGTTGTGCTTGTTGGCTTAGGTGTTAATTGATTGTTGGCTTACATGGGGCAACCGCTTTGGCGCACAATTCGCAAGCAACTGAAAGCAAAAGCCAATCGCAGCTGCAGCCGTGGCAGCAGCAGCAGCAGCGAAAACGACGTCGACGTCGGCGTTGGCGTTGGCGTCGGCACCGTCGACCACCCACACAGAGCGAAGCTTTTGCGTGAGCGCTTAAAAGCTTTGGCAAGCGCGCGCGCGGCCTTTGCCATAAAGTTTTATGGCAGCGCAGTTGGCGGCGCAGTCAGCGTTGCGTCTGCGTTTGATTTACAATTTGATTAACTGGCGCCGCCATTTTTCGGCAGAGGCAGCGTCCGAAGCTTTTACTGTGTAGGTGCATGTGTTGAGCATGTGTGTGAGTTGGTTTGGATGTGTTAGTGTTTGTCCTATTGTAAATTGGATCCTTGAATATTTATTCGCTTAATTATGCGTATGTGTGTGTTTGCAGTATATGTTGCATATTTATGTGGGCGTGCAGAGCGCTTAGGCAAAAAGTTTCCTCCTCAAAATAAACAGTTAAGGGTGCTCCAAACTAGTTCAGTTAATTTGACAGCCATTAATAGGGATATCTTTTTTATATGCTCAGCGCTGTTGTCTGATATTCTTATACATATGTGTGTGTTGAGGAGAAGGGGAAGGGGTTTAGTTTAACTAATTAATGTCTATGTTTCAAAGACCTTCTAATACGATACTTCTAATACAATAATTTAAAAATACATTTCTCTACTCTTAAACCTTAGTTATTTATGTATTAAATTTACTAAATGATTTAAAAAATATGTAAATTATAATTAAAAACACAATGCAACAAATATTAACTACAGACAATTAAGCTAACGCTCTGCTCTCTCCTAACACCCGCTCTCTTTTACCCCTTCTTTTTTGCTTCGGCCCTTCGCTCAGCCGTTAAACTAGTCCAGAAAACAATTTGGGCATATGAAAAACGCATGTAACTGTGTTTTTGGCAGTGTGGGTGACCTTCGTTTTAACACATGACATACCCACTCACACACACACTTACACACACGCACACGCACACGCACGCCCCAACACACATTGACACCTCTAGCTAAAGTATAAAAAGCTGTAGCTGTCGCTGCTTCTGTCGTTGTCGCTGTCTCTGTCTCTGTCTCTGTCTCTGCTGCCTCGACCTAGACACTGAAAGCGATGTTAACGCCGACGCTGGCGGCTGGCCTGAAGTGAGCGAGATGCTGTGCTGTGCTGCGCTGTCGCTCTGCTCTGCTCTGCTCTGCTGCTCTATTGGGACATGTGTTAAAGCTTAGAATCAAACGGGAAACTGTTGGCATCCGGCTGGGATGTACTCTCTGTTCGCTGCGTAGGCGCAGGCTGAACATTAAGTAGAAGAAGAAGCAGCAGCTACAGCAATTGGCAGGAACAGCCGTTCGCTGGGTTAAAACTATAAGGCGATTATAAAAGCAACGCCCGCGGGCGCAATAAAACTTGAAATGCTTCAACGACAACAACAAAATAAAATATAATACTCATAATAAGCATAGCGGCAATAATTTCATTTCGCTCAAAGAATCATTGCAAAGTATTACATTTTTTTAGCTGCCTGCATTAACTTACAGCTACTGCGTTGGCTATTGCTGTTGTTGTTGTTATTGTTCTTATTGTTGTTATTGTTGTTTTTGTGCAAGGTTATGAATGAAAAGCTTTTTCAATTCAGCTTCTGTTGGCCCTTCGGCAACATTTCCGATTGCGGCGCAGCTAAACCAGAGCTTCGCTTGGCAAGTAACCTAGATAGGTCGTTAACAAGGCATTAAAAAGCTTCAGAAAGGGGAAAGGTGGGGGGGAAGCGTGTGCAGCTGCTGTTGGTTGAGCAAAGCATAAATTAGGCCAACAATTGAGAGCAAATAGTTGGCAATTGTAGGAGGACTTTATTGTGATATGTGAATCCCATAAGCTATGTTATAAAAGCTGTTCTTATCAAATTTTAATTATTGCAAATAGGCACCCTTCTATATTTAGTTCTTTACCTAATTTCTAGCTTTGATCCGCAAACTGTAGTCTAAGCTTTTTAGCAAATACACCAACCACAAAATCTGCGACTGATATTAAAAGAGTGCTGCTTAAATAGTGCTGAGCGTGCGCTTGCTTAAGTAAAGAGAATTCTTGGCTCTCTTTAAGCTTAACTATAAAATACAGTTGCGATTTGAACAGCTGATCAGGTGCTTGCCGGCTAAGCATTTCGAGCAAGCGAGCAAGAGCGTCACAATAAGAGCGAGGGGGAGAGCGCTATATAACAAATGCTGATCGCTCGATAAGTTCCGCTATAAGCGAGGGCTGACAGCAACGTATTAGCCATATAAAAATTCATTGAAATATATTTTGATAATGTTAATTTATTAATAATTAAGATGTATTGTTTACCTTAAACCCCTTAAAGTTGTGAAAAGCTTGACTTCATATTGAGCTTATACTTATAGTTGTTTTCCCATATCGCTTGAGTTAATTCTATTAAGATGTGTCGTCAAGCAACTTTTCGTACGGGCTACGAGCATTTTTGTTTGTGTGTGTGGATCGACCAATTGGACGATCGACTCGACGCTCATAAATAAAAAGCCGCCTTTTCGCAAATTCCGCAGCCAGTTCGCATTTTGGCAGCAGAAGAAGTCGACGTGAATTCGCAGCCGTGTTGTGTTTGCATTAGCTCCGCGTGTTTGCATTATTGTTGTGATTGTGTTTGTGTGTGTGTGTTAAAATTAAATGCTATAACCATTCGAATGTGTCTCTAAGTAGCGCATTTAGTTCAAATCTAACTCTGACTTCGGCTGTGGAAAAGCTACAAGTTATATAAAGCTGCAATTCCGCTCTGCGTGTTCTGACTAAATTATTTACAAAAAACAAAATGAGCGGCGAAAGGTAAATGTGAAATGCTAAATATATTAACAACAACAGCAAAAACTCTTTGATTTAGTTTTATTTTGCATATTCAGCAAAATCGACTTTCAACCGTGACTCTTAAAAAGCAAAGTTTTTCCATATGACAAAAAGATTTTTGTTGCCAGGCCTTTAACTCAAGTGCTTGTCCGGTTCTGATTAGCCAGTACACACTGTAAATGCTTTGAACTCTTGATAACGAACTTTTAAATCGCTGTCTGGCCGAAATAATATATGAGAAACGTAAACAATACAAAGCATGTATAAAAGACAAACATTCCAATATTATTTTTTTATATTTTGTCTCGACTTTGGGTAAACAGACACATTAAATTCTGATCACTTGATTGCTTAAAGATTAAAAACAAATCAAGATTTGAAAACATAAATCGGGCAATTTCATTGCCAATTTGTACATTGATTACCCTTCTTCTTTTTTTTTTATCAGTCACAGGTAGTCGAGTGTAAATCGTTATTGAACAATCCGATAAGATATTTCAGTTCTACAGAATCGAGAGAAAGAATTCATGAAAAACTTGTGAGCGGAGACTGTGATGCCATATGCCACATAAGATATAGAGTCAGTATTCAACTACGTTTACAGTGAATGTCATTTGCATAAGATATGTTATCTGTGTTCTACACGAATCCGGGTTGGAATCGCAGGAAATTGTTTAAATGTTGCATTCGCCCAGACGGAAGCTATATTTTAAAAACTAATGACAAAAGATCGAATGATATTTTATACTTAGCATATACAACGTATTAAAAACTGTTAAGCATAGTATTATTTTATTCGATATAAGAGTCATTTCTTCTGCTAAGTGAATAAGTAAATATTATAAAATAATCGAATGAAACCTTATAGAGAAAACATTACCCAATTTAAGGCCTACACAAAAGCAAACAAAACCCTACTTATTCAACTTTATTGATAAGTCAATATAAAAAATCAATCGACAAATCGAGCTCAAATTACGATAATCAATAAATAAAAACAAATAATTGCAGAGTGAGCCACTTTTCAAAATGGTCTAAAGCTGCTTTCGAAATAAAGCTTATACATACATATATGTTAAAAACTGTGTCTTCTATCTATGGGTCGAACATAATTTTGGGTTGTCACTTTTTAATATTCATGATTATATGAAAATTGTTAATTATTATATTACTTCCAAGGCAATATAGATGCAATAATACTCGAATTATGTATTATTTTGCGTCACTCTTTGTTTCATGAAGCTTATTGAAACATCACTCGTTTATATGATCGATCAAAGATCATCTATAGCTGGGCACCTGATAGATTGTTTGGTGATCTAACTAGCTTATAAATCAATTCAATTGATTGCAATTTCTAGAAATTAGTGTCGACTCATTGTTGACAGCGCAAATTGGCAAACATTTGAAGTCCGAATTGATCTAAAAAAATCCTGTTTAAGTCGCATTTGATTGAAAGTTTGGAAAATTTGATTGATTACCTGGCAAAAGTTTTTCAATAATTGTGAAATAATATTTTAAACAAGAATTTCTTATTGTTTATGAAGCGATATTCAAAAG
Organism: Drosophila pseudotalamancana; assembly: GCA_037075185.1. Classification (NCBI taxonomy): domain Eukaryota; kingdom Metazoa; phylum Arthropoda; class Insecta; order Diptera; family Drosophilidae; genus Drosophila; species Drosophila pseudotalamancana. The sequence goes on along the minus strand of JBAMCK010000001.1, from coordinate 898,211 downwards.
TTTACCTAATCTCATATTCCAAATGTATTTTTAATTGGCTAAAAATGTAAATTATTTTGCATAGTTTTTGCAATTAACAAATTAATTTGCTTACCAATTGTTAATTAGTGCGATAAGCCAGCTGAAGGAGTTGCTATTGAATATGTCTATAATAATAATGTATATTTATATAATACTACAGAAATTCCCACGCCTAAAAAAACGTTATCTTATCAAATTGAAAGAGTTTAGCAAATTTAATTACGCATACGCCGCGTGTCGCAGTCATGACAACAGAAGCAAAGTAAAGCAAGGCGCTAATGATGATGAAATCAATGCCTTATATATATATACTGAATATATATATATATATATTGAGTAAATGTGTGTATTTACAATTTGTCTGCACATTCGCGTATTTTGCAATGCCTGCTTAATTGATTCAATTAGACAGCCAAGCCAGAAAACAGCTGAAGTTTGACTTCATCTATATATAGCAGTATATATTTATATATTAATATATGTGAACATGTATGTATGTGTCTCTTATCAATTGTTTAATTTGTGCGGTCAACATAGAAACTTGTTCAATTCACACATGAAATACAAAAATTGATAAGCGAAACGCGTTCAACTTTCTTTCATTGACATCAATCACGCCTGTGATTGATTTGATTGATTAACGTCGTCTGATTCATGTATTATTACTTAATTTCCTTCCCTTTCAATTAGTTATTCTATAATTCAATGCAACAATAAAAAAAATAATATTTGTCACATTGAACCGATTTCTTTCTTTTTGTTCTTATCAGCACTTCCTTAATTTTGGAATATTTACAGCTCACAGCTCTAATGATTATACAAATGGGAATTCATGGTGGTATTGTTGTTTTTTATAATCTTTTTATATATGCCATTCACGTTAAGTCGCTTTTGGTCCGGTCAATGTTATAAACATCAAGGTTCAAGTTTTGACCCGGACAACAGATCACTGACACATTTTATACATATGCTAAATCAGATATACAAGAGTATAAATAAATAATAAGCGAAAAATATATTTTTAATAATTATCTATAATATATATGTATACATAGTATATAGAATATATATGTAGTATAAGGACACATATCATTCGGATCGATTACAAAGAATTTTATGGGTATTCCCTATGGCTTATACAAGTTGTACAAAAAAGAACACAATTCATGGAAAACAATTCTTATCGAAAATTGAATAATATGTCAAGATATTTGTAATAAGTATGTAAAAATGTTTCCTTATCTTCCAGCACGAACACCTTTAATTAAATATCCATACTAATTTATATTAAAGAAAACAGGTGATTGAAGGTGAGTTGAGCTTCGCCTTGACAACCAAAAGTTATTCGCACCTGTTTAATCAAAACAATGCAGCAAAATCTAACAGCAAAAAAAAAAGAACAACAACAATAAACAAAATGCTCAACAAAAATTAATGTTAATAATTATTTTCGCCAAGCAAAATAATTACAAAACACAAACAAAAACAAAAACCTAAATAAAAAGTTGCCCGTCAATTAGGCAAATCAAATAAAAAAAAAAACGTGCGCGAAATGTTGTTGCTAATACTTTTGTTGCTGCTTTTGTTTTGTTGTCACTTTTTGTTTATCATCAAAAAAATTAGTCACATGCGTTTTAGACCTGTGACGTATACGAAACATTTGCCGGGTTGCTCGGTTTTCGCTTCGAGTCGGACTGAAGTGGGTTCAAAGTTTGTTATTGAGGGCTAAATAACATTGAGATATTGCCTGACTAGTAGGTACCCTCTTAATTAGTAAAAATAGTTAAAAAAGACACATTAAAAATATGTTAGCTGCAATTAGTTTAAAGTATTATGGATAAAGAGATTGCCTGAGTAGCAAATACTCTGTAAAGATGTTCAAGACCTAATATAATAAACATATAGATCATGAGAAACATTCTCACTTTGATTGGAAATATCTGCTTACACAAACGGATATTTCTTTATACATATATATAAATAGATATTTGTATTTAGAACGTTGGGTCTGCTGTTTCAGTCTCTTAGAATAAATTCTTATGGCATTTTACAAACTCGTAAATCAACTTAAACTCTAATTTTATGAGTGTAGGGTATTAAGAAAAGTAATCAGGTGCATTGCTTAGAGGAAGCCCCTACATAAGAACCTTTTAATTGTAGACGACCTGTTTAATTGCTTAACAACTTTAAACAGTTCCAACTGCAGTTGAATGGCATTCAAACCAGTTAATTTAGTCCCAAGCGAACCGGCTTTAATATCCCATATAAATTGTAATCTGACATATCTGTATATATATTACACGAGCTCGAACTTTGATTTCTGGTTCAATTTAACTGAACCGAATGAACCTTTCAGAAGATTTATCTGTAATGAATTTCGTACTTAATAATTATAAAGAATCCTGGAGTAACGTTTCCTTCTTTATAATGAAAACTCACTGTAAAACATTACGAATTTGATCTTAATTATTTATATAATATTTTTTCACTTAATTCTTATAATTTATATTGATTGGGTGTGAAAGTGAACTCTTGTTTATTTAATTAGTAAATATTTATTAATGTTATTATTAAACGTTTATTGAAATAACATAATAAAAATATCCTTAATCAGTGGCTCCAATTATGTGTGATCCTCTAAAAGACACAACAGAGGAATGAAACAATTATTATCAATATACACTTGTATATATGTATGTATATATAGCTCTGATGTCACAGTGTGGCAATGTCAACAATTTGCAAATTTGTCTCAATTGATTTGCCAGCTATTTAATTGCTATTATTGGTTCGTTTGTATCCGAACACAGGGACGAGGAGTACAGCAAAATAATGCCACAAAAAAAGATGACATATCATGTGGTGCCTGGATCGGAGTTTCAGTGCAAGGTGCCGATGTCCATGTCCATGTCGATGTCCATGGCCCTACCAAAGGTGCGCAAATTGTCGACCATCGATGAACAGGACTACGATGCGGCTAATCGGCGAGGCATGATTAACCAGGTAGGTCTAAAAAATAATCCACCAACAAAAACTGGTTTGAAGAAGCAGAAGAGAGACAAAGAGTGAGAGAGAGGGAGATGGACGTACAGCTTGCCAAAGAAGCTTTTTCTTCTAATTGAATTGAACGTTTTTAAGAGATCAAAATTTCGCTCTTTGCTTACGGTTCTCTTTTATAGCAACTTTTGGTGGCTGTCCTTGAAAATAAAATGCAGTAAGACATCAACAACGGCAGCAGCGGTGGCAGCAGCAGCAGCAGCGTCGGGAGGCGAATTTGCCTAATGTAAATTGCAGATGTAAAGCAACTCAAAGAGTTTGCGTGGGAGTTAATTAACTCCGATAAGGGAATGGAATGAACCAAAGCATTCCCTTTTAGCAGAACCTACACAGAAGGAACCTTCACAGCTTGCAGCTGACTGTTCAATAGAAAAGTCCTGGCAATTACTTAGGGCAGGCAGACTTTCAATATTATGCAGGTGCTTTTAGCAGAGATATTTACCGCAACGCCTCTTTCATTCATTTGTAAAACTTTTCATTTCTAGTTAAAGGTATCTATTAAGACCTCAGTTTTGTATGACAGCATTTGGTTCGTATTTAAAAGTACATTTTTTACCAATCGACGTGCGATAAATCAATCAAAACTGTAAAACAGACAGCTTTCACTTCGGTAAGGTCTAACATAAATTAATTTATTGTAGATATGAGCAATTTATATAATTCATATTACAGATTGGCAAAGCTTTTTGCTAGACATGTGATTTGAGCAATAACTCAATCAGGCTCTCTTTATCTTTGTACCCATTACTAAATCTCTTTTTATGCATCAGCTTAGAAGATGCTCTTTATTTCCCTTATATAATTTCCCTTATTCTAATTTTTGTTTGAGCCGCTGTCCCTCTCTTTCGATCCTAGCTGATACTCAGGACAAATTGAGCTGCCAAGTAAAAGCGGGTTATCTTAGCTATCCATCTCTTAGCCAAGTTAACCAGCTACCAAAGACGACGCGATTTTGCGTGGCTGCAAATCAATTGTGAAGGACAAAATGATAAGATACGCAATTGAACTTTCTGCCCATGATTAAAAAACACGACACGGAGCCCATGTGGCGGACATGTGACACATAGAATTGCCTCGAGAATTGACTCAAATGGCACCCGATGCCAGTTTCTGACGTCACAAACGGATTCATCTGCATATAAAGACTGCACTCAAGAACCAAATTGAATGACAGGCACGCAGATCCATTCGCTCTCTCTCTCTCTCCCCCACTCTCTCTGTCTGAGATCGTTTATCACTATTGATACCTCAAGTGAAAAGCGGGTCACTTCGCATGTCATTCACAGTTGCTTTAATTGCAACGTGCCGCAACTTCAATTGCCGCCAATTGCTCGTCTCTCAATCAAAACAAAATAAACTTGCCACAAAATTCGCTTCCCCATTCAATTAACTATCAATTGCAGTTATGTCTATATCACTTCTATATGATGTTAAATTATTTATATCTTTGAATACTTCTATGTGTTTATTATGGCTACAAAGTCCAATAGAAAAGCAAGCGTTGTTAATTCGCGTTTCAAACCAGTGCCCACAAATTTGGTTTAGTTGGGTAGTTGGGCTTAATTCTTGCTTCCTTATACACTCTGCATAGTAAATTCTATATCTTACTTATTAGTCAGGAACTCGAGTCCATGTTTCCTGAATTTGTTTTGCAGTACTCCGATTAAAGCATTTTTTTGCATAACTTCATCATTACAACTTTAACATATTGACAATGGTAAGAAGTAAAAATGACCGACAACATAAAGTGTATATATTCTTGATCAGCATCAACAGCCGAGTCGATTTACTCCTGTCCGTCTGTCTGTCTAGCCGTATGTATGAGGTCTATCTCAGCACCTGCAGCAGACTTGAAATTGTATGTGTAGGTTCTCCTATATGTAGGCTCTTCCATATTGTATTCGGTAAACGTTAACTCTTCCCGCTTACTTGTTTTCGATAACATTTATTATTGTAGAGCTAGAGATTTAAGAGCTAGATTAAAAAAATATATAAATATTATACTATATACAATATTGCTATATACTTTTGTTTCAAAGAAGATACGTATACGAAGATACTCTGATATTCGGGGAAAATAATTTTTAAATATATGTAAGCGCTTCGACAAATACAGTTAGCGCATTATTAGTGTCAATTAAGATCGGATAATAAACAAAAATGTTAAAGACACGCGCATTGAAGCAATCTATGAGCAAAGCTGCAGTGTAAACTTCGTGGGTATTTTTAGTCGAGCACATTCGACTAGAGTTTTCTTTCTTGTTTTTATGTGCTTCCACTTAGTTAGTCTTAGTTCTATCTTTTTCTTTACCCACCTAGCTAAGTATTACTTTATGTACATCCTTGGCTTATTCTCAACCCGTATCTTATTTAACTCTCTGCTCATCCGCTTCTCAGTTCCAGTTTAGTTTTATATATTTCCTGTTTATGTATATTTAATGCCATACCTATACTTTATACTATTCTCTGACTATTCCTCAACAGATTCTCTCCACTTGCGCTGTTCTCTTGCTCTCCGCTGCCTGTGGGATGCCCATTGGCTACTCCGCTGTGCTGCTCCCGCAGCTCAACTCGAACTCTACGGAGGTGCCCGTAGATTTGAACACCGGATCTTGGATAGGTAAGATTATGGTGATAAGTTAACGAGACATTTTCTTAGTTAGTAAATTATTGTTATTCGAAGCTCAAATCTGCTCCTTTCTCTTCCTCTTCTTGTCAATAGCCAGCGTACACAGTTTGGCCACGCCCTTTGGCTCCTTAATCTCCGGACCGCTGGCGGACTATTTGGGCCGTCGCAAAACGCTGCTGGTGTCGGTCATACCCCTCTTCCTGGGCTGGAGCACGATGGCCATGTCGAACACTGTGAAGGCCTTGATATTTGCGCGATTCCTCTGCGGCTTCGCGACTGGAATTTTGGGTGGACCCGGGCAGGTAATTCAATAACGGCCAATGCCAGCGCAAGCGCCAGCGCCAGAAAAGTTCGTTCACTCTCGCTGCTGTACAACTGACCCATTAACCAGATTAATAGCGAATCAGGCGCAGCCCTGAACCCCAGCAGGAACTGTTGTGCTCCAAATGCCGCAGATGAGTATGTGAGAAAAGCACAACCAGCTGTCAGTTGTCAGATTTCAGTTGTCAGCTGACTGTCAACTGGCCACTTAATGCCATTGTTCCGTCGACATAATCGAGTGCTCCATTGTGGCATATGTTAATCCGCAGTTCAAGTGAGCAACGCAATTTTCGCCCAGCCGGCATTTGTTTATTTTCTTGTTTATCTTACGGGTCTTACGGGTCTTACGGATCTTACGGGTCTTACGGGTCTTATGGATCTGTCCGTGACTTATCAAGCGGCCAAAATGATAACGAAAGCGTATACTAAATTAGCAAATCGCTTTCCGCACACACAAACCAAGTTCCGGATTCTTGACCTTAGTCTATAATAAGTTTGTTGTTGCCGGCCCACAACTGGGTGCAGGGGATGATTCCGCCCCATCCCCCCTCCAATCAACTTGTTGCGCGTGTGTCTCAAACAAATTAATTGTCGTCTGCGGCAGTGGCCGAAGATTTATGATTTTATGATTAAGCTTCGGATTATGTTGATATAGTTGATACAGCTGGCTGATATTTTTGTGACCCTGTTTGCCATTCAATTTGATCAAATTGTTTGTATGTGAGTGTGCGTGTGAGTGTGAGTGTGAGTGTGTGTATGCGTGTGTTTGTGTGTTACTTAAGATTAAGGGAAAGTTGTCGTCGCTTGTGGACATTTCTAGAGCTTGTGCGAGGTCAAGGTGGGTTGTGGGTTGTGGGATGTGGGTTGTGGGCTGTGGCTTGTGTATTGTTGACTGTGGGCTGAGGGGTGTGGGGTGTGGGCTGTGTGGGGTATGGGTTTGCTTTTTGTTTGCTTTGAGGAACTTGTCACGATTTCATTTCGTTTAGTTTGGTCAACTGCATGCCCGCTTAATACATAAAGAAAGATGGGCCAATAACTCGACTTAATTATAGTCTTCAGTTTCCGATTAGCTCGCCGATAATCAGTTGTCAACTGTTTTTAAGGGTCTATCAATGCAAACATATATAAAATAAATGAATAGATGTTCTATCAAGTGGTTCCATATTTTGTGTTCTTTTATTTACATAGAAAATATATTTAACTGAATAGGCTACTAAAACAAGTTTACACACTGGAGTATTCTAAGTAAGAGACAATTTAATTTAATTTTCAACCAAAGTCTAGATCTAGTATTTCTCTATTGTATTAATATGAGTGATTCTTTAAATAGAATTTTAAGAGTTATTTGAGAAGGAGTGAGATAAATGTAGAGAGAGATAGAGATATATAGAGATTTATATAGAGATATATATAGAGATAGAGATAGAGATAGACATAGAGAAAGAGATAGATATAGAGATAAAGATAAATATAGAGATAAAAATAGTGATAGAGATAAGCTTGTATTCAATCACTTGAATATTCTCTTCTAATATTAGTATTGCACATTTTTTTACGAATAAACCATTTTTTCTGATGTGGAGTTGCACTTTCACGAAATTAAATAATTTGAAGTAAGTAAAATAGAGGTAGAGATAAATAAAGAGATAAATAAAGAGATAGAGATAGATACAGAAATAGAGATAAATAAAGAGATAGATGCCGCTATAGAGATAGAGATAGAAAACATACACTCTTTAAACAATCTTAATGGAAAGTCTATTTGCCAGTCGGGTATCAGTCTCCCACTTTCTCACCCCTTTGCACTTTACTCACTGATCCCCTTTTTCCTTCATTCCAACCAGGTCTACATAGCGGAAACTGCTGAGCCGAACCTGCGCAGCCTGCTGATTGGAGCTCCATATGTGGCCTATTCCTGTGGCATTCTGCTGGTCTATTCCCTGGGCCCCGTCTTGCACTGGCGGAGCGTGGCCTGGTGTGCCAATATATTGCCTGCGCTGGCCGCCATCTCCATCTTCTTCATACCTGAAACACCGGCCTGGCTGCTGCGCAATCGACGCGAGAAGCGGGCGCTGCAGGCGCTGACCTTCCTGCGAGGCAGCGAGATTAGCGCCCAGAAGGAAATGAATGACATGAAGGCGCGCTTGGAGAAGGAGCGGGCCACGACCAGAACGAATGAGAACATCTTCCAGCTCTGCAGCCAGCGGGTGGCCATTAAGCCGCTCGTCATTGTGATTCTCTTCTCGCTGCTGCAAATGTTCTCCGGCACCTTCATTGTGATCTTCTACGCCATTGACATTGTCTCCGAATTCGGTGCGGGCTTCGATAACAAGCAGGCGGCCATTTGGACGGCGGCTGTCCGCGTCCTTTGCTGCATGATCTTCTGCGGCATCTTGATCATCGTCCGCCGGCGTCGCATCACGATCATCTCCGGCATTGGCTCCGGCGTATTCAGCCTGGCTCTGAGCGTGTTCATGTATATCCGAGTGGGCCAGCCCAAGATGCCCTACGACATACTCGTGGTTGGCGGCTGCCTCTTGGGCTACATAGTCTTCAATACGGCGCTGATGGTGATGCCGGGCATAATGATCGGAGAGCTGTTTCCAGCTCGCATCCGCGGGCGCACAGCTGGCGGCGTGTTTGCCTCGATGAACGTGGCACTCTTCATCTTCGCCAAGGGTTATCCGGCGCTGCAATCGCTGCTGAAGATGCGCGGAGTTTTTCTGGTCTTCGCCACCTCCAGTTTTCTGCTCACAGTATTCATGTGCCTGTTCCAGCCGGAGACGAAGGGTCGCAGTCTGGAGCACATCGAGGATTACTTCAATGGCAACAATTGGCTCTGGCTGCGTCGTGATCGCGGCTACAAGACGGTCAAGTTGCTGCCACTGCAGCCGCTGGAGGAGAATCGCGAATTGCAACGCATTGCAGAGCATGCTTAAGCATTCCAGGGTGTTTACCATTTATTTAGTTTTTATACAGGGCTCTTAAGATTCCATAATTTGTTAGTTTGTATTATGTGTAGCTCCTAATAACGCTGGAGTATCTCGTAGAAGTATTTTTAGCGTCTTTCTACTGTTCCTTAGAAACTTTTATATATCACTCAAACAGCTGACACTCAATTTCTGTTAATTGACCAAATGTGATTTTTGCAACTATGCATTAGCTTTTTAAAGTCTCGATATAGAATAACTATGTAATATTTGTACAACTGTATAATTAGAAATAAAAATAAAATTTTAGTAATAAATAAAAGAGGGTTTCGAATTTCTGGCGCCAATTGTGTTCGAATTGTGCGCTTCAAACGCAGCTAACTTCAAGTCGATGTCAGCTCGATAAGGTTATCGACTGGCCACCACTCGCCAATTTAATCGCAGCTTTTTTTGAGTGTGGTTGTCTGTGTTTTGTATTTTTACCATGTCATTCTGCTTGAGTATAGTTTTATTCTAAGCCCGAAGAGTGCAAATAAAAAAGGAATCAAGAAGATAAGAAGTAAGCGCAAATAATTATTTTTTAATTCCACAATAGCTTTGGGCGGCAAATTGTCGGTGCTGCCAGATAGCTTCTTTAATGTAATAAATTCGGATAAGCGAATGTGATGCCAGATAGTTCAATTTACTTCGTAAGCAGTTCGTTAAGTTTATATGTTATTCGTTTCGTTCAAATTAATCGAATGTCTGCTCTGCTGCGGCTGAGATTTGGCGCGCGCTTGCAGCGATTAAGCTTAAGTTTAAATTGAAGATTTTTTGTTTATAGAAACCGGCCATAAATATGTCTGGATTACATTTTATATTTTGAAACTGTTGTAAGCATAAATGCTATAATATAAATTAAAAATACTGGATTAGCCAATAAGCTTGTATTCAATCACTTTAATATCGTCAACTGCACATTTTTATACGAGTAAACTATTTTTTCTGATGTGGAGTTGCACTTACCCGCCATATTTAGCAATTAAGTAATTTGAAGTATGCGGTACAACAATTTCAAGACTTTGACCTCCGGAACCCGTATTGCCGTTAGGCAACGGACACTAACCTTCCATCTTGTATACAACAACAATATACAACTATACGTAGCATAAAATAAAAATGCCCCACGTGATGTTTAATTTTTAATAGACTTCTCAGCGGCAGTCGAGTTGAACTTTGAAATTAAAAAAAAAAGAGGGAACTACAGTGGAGAACTGGGCGTGCATGCATATTTAAAATTCTATTATCCCCATCAGTCCCCGGTTTTGATACTCGTCCTGCGCTCGGCTCTCGCTGTGCTAATAAATTGTATAATTCTTGGCATTTATTTTTCCTTCTCTATTTTTTTGTAGCTCGACAAACTTGTGCCGTGTATTTTCTTTGTGCATTCCTGACTGGGTGTCAGGTGGAGGAGGATGGAGGGGTTTGTTGTATTGGGGCTGCCACGCCGGACAAGTGGGGCTTCAGTGGGAGGCGCCACTAGCCGGAATGCAGGCGGAAAAAAATTGCTGCGGCATACCGGAAACGCTTCAAGTTGCTGAACTCATTCGTCTCTGCGATTTGTTGGCATTTTAACGCGCTCAAGCTCCGACCAACAAGTTGCCCGGAGGGGTGTGCCTGACTATGAGAATACCCCGTAAATAAAACATTGTTATTACATAGGTAAATACAATATTTGTTTGGGCTGATCAACAAGTTGCAAAGCCATGAGGCTTGCCAAGCTACGAGAATACCCTGGGAATAACTTATGCTAGTTGGGTATTTGAAGGCAATATATCGATCTAAAGCGACATCCAACAACTTGTACTAGACTAGGAAAATACCCTGTAAATATAATTTATTTGAAGTATGCACTACTTATACTATATTTTCTTGGTGTTCACTGATTGATGTCTCACACATTTAAACCAGTATAAGATAGATGGATAGACAGATACGGCAAAATTATCTCTGAATATAAGAATAGTAAATAATACATTTAAGAAATAGGGATAGAAATAAGCGAACTTGCTAGTCACACATACCCCATAGGCCAACGTTCACAGGGTATAACGACGTAGCTGGCAATAATTGTACCAAGTGCTGCGCGTCAGCTAAATGTGAAGGGACAAGTCGGATCGAGGAATCCGTGTAGAGGGATCGGGGGCGTGGCTGTTGTATGGTGGGCGTGTTGCCTGCTCATGCAATGATAAATGAAGTTTTAGTGGCTTTTGACCCATTTAATAAATAGTTAAAGTTGAAAAATGCGCAAGAATATTGTAAACTATACATACGTATATATATATATATATATATATATATATAAATATGTATATAAATGTGGATGTATAACTGTGAATTTGTTGTTGCTGTTGGAATTAGGGTTAATTTAAAAGTTGCTTGCAACACTGACCCTTGGACTGCAAGTTGAAGTTGTTGCAATTGTTGCAGTTGTTGTTGTTGTTGTTGTTGCATTTGTTGTCCCTCGCTGCCATGTTGCAAAGTTTTTTGCTGCTGGCCCACTTTTTGCAACAGCCAAAGTTGCGGAATTTTAAATAATTCTGTTAAATTGCATAACGTGCCATGTTGTACAGCTCAAGCCTAGGCTTACAGTTACCCCCCACCCTCCACCCACCCCTCTTAGGCAACTTTAAAACTTGGCTGCTTATTAAGTTAGCGAGGACAGTTTTACAGTTAATGTGATTATGCGTACACTTTAAATGCAATTTGAATATTTTATTTGTCCACTTTGCAGCTCAACTAAAATGCTCCCAAAAATATTCACAATAAATATGCGAGGCTTTTCGTTCATCCAGAGCCTAAATAAGCAGGATAAAAGATAAAAGAATACCTTGTCTTACATATATGTACGTATATATTTATTTATACATACGTGCATATGTATGTATAAACAGTTTTCTATTATGCAAAAATAACAAGGAGCAACAACAAAAGCAACTTGAATGGATTTTTGCATAAGAAAAGCTGAGAGCAAAGTTGAAGCATGGCCAAGCAGCTAAAAAACAGAGTTACAAGCAGTTCAGCCAACCCCCTACAACAATAACAACAACTACAACAACTTTTTCTAGCCTTTCCCAACAAATTTTGGTGCCACCTAAGTTGTGCTTTCTATGCGCTACAACTAAATAAATAAAATATATATTCAATGTCAATAGAATTTAGTATTATATGGAACAGATTTTAAATAAATATCGATTAACTAGAAGAAAGGAAAAATATATTTAAAAATTATGGAGAAGATAACTTTTATTTATATATCTCTTTATCTATCTCTAAATATATCTTTATTTTAAACATAAAAGTAAAAATAAATAATTCTTCGGAAGTTTTCACCATGCATTTTCTATATCTTAACTATAACACACAAGCTTTATTACAACTTTCAATAACTAATTATTATATCATATGTTATTTCAATCATAAAGCTTCTATTATATACAGTGCTTTTGGTATATATATGGAGTAAAATATTGTTATCATATCTCTTATTAATTATATAATCCAAATGATTCTATACACATATGTATAAATAATTATGTAAAGTGATAGAAAAATCAATTCAAACGTTATTTTCCCTTATAGCTTCTATATTCTATGTTTTCTTCTATATTTTATAAATGTTAAAATATATGATCATAGAAATAATTGAAAAAATGTAAATATTAATATACATATATTATATCCAATAAAATTATAATAAAATCTATCAATCATGTGTATATCATATATCTGCTTTGTATATGAATTCACAAGCACAATAAAAAGTGCGGATTAGTTAAGCGCATTCCTTATAAAGAGAGCCGATAGTAAAGGCTGAAAAGATGGGTACAAACAATATATGAGATCATTTCTTGAGGTCTGCGGGTGAAGCGTTGTTATGCAACACGACCGCAGTTGCTAACTAACTGCTGAAACTGAAGTTACCTCCGTGACCCAAGTCAATGCAAATGGCGTAGCGGACACACACCTAGCCGCACATAGATATAGGCACACACACAGCTGGATACGCATGCACACATACACACACATACACACACACAGTAAGGCAGAGGCAACATTTGCAAGCAAAGCCACAAACAGAGCAGACGGCACTGAGACGGGCCACAGCCACAACAGTGTATATAATGCTAAAGAGCAATCACCCACCCACTAGCCTGCCCCAACCACCCGCCTGCCCGCCTTCCCGCCTGCCTCCTCACCCACCTGCTGTGATCTGTTGCAGCCAGAGGATGAAGCAAAAACGCAGTTGTCGCTGGGATAGCGAAAAGTGCTGAGCATAAATAAGACATTTGCGAGTGTAAGCACACACCACAACAGCTACAACAACAACAACAACAACAACAATTACTGGAGTGCTCGAGCTGTGGCTGTTTGACTAAATGATACCCCGTAAACAGTTTGGTTGAAACATAAGTGTAAAATTGCGACAACAAATAATACAAAATATACCCTGCTTAAATATCTATTAAGTTTGGAAAAATTCAAATTATAAAAGATGACATTGAGTGGATGATAAAGGAGAATAAGGTATCTGAAGTTCGTCAACTCTTTGAAATAAGTTGTAGGAGTATCTAGAATCAGATTTAAAGATCATTTTGCTTTATATGCACAAAGCAGAGATTTGGCTTTAGGTCTACTTATAGGCTTCTAAAGGGGGGCTTGAAAGAAGTTACAAACGTTTCCTAGATCTAAAGTTTAAACATATTCCTCTTGAAAAAATGGAGATAAAATATTTAGGCAATGCTTGGTATACAGTAAGATATATAGATATTCTATTAAGGAACATTAAATATTAATGCATTAACATAAGAAATAAATAATTTCTGATTATTTTCGTGAGTACTTTAAGGTGTTTAAGGTGTTCTACAGAATGAATAGAGATCAGTATGTAATAATTATATTTATAATTATAATTAATTAATTAATAAATTCTAGTATTATCTCCACTCTTCAATCAGCAATCACCATCAATCATTGTTTATGGATGATTGTGGTTCACTTACTTACCTTATATTTGCACAAATTTAGTATATATTTAATACCAATAATAATAATATATTTGTAGAATAACAATAGGTCTATATTTTAGAGTATATTAAATACCAATAATAATAATCGATTGCTTGTATAACAGTCGTTCCATATGTTTATGTACATATATATTGAGCTGCTCATGATACCCATCTATCTTGTTGACACTTTTGAAGGGTAAAGTCTGGAGCAACAATAACAAAGAGTTGAAATAAGTGCACACGCAACATTGAAATGTGGCAAAGTTGGCAACAAGGAGTTCGCGTTGGAGACTACAGAATTGGAGTAGTTGGAGCAAGGAGTGTGGACTCGCAGGATCAACAGCAGCAGCAGCAGCAGCAAGGAGCAGGCAGCAGGACCTCCGGCAATGTTAGCTGAAAGACAATAATTTCGAAACTGCTTTCAAAGCAAAGTCGCCAGCAAAAGTAATGCGAAATGCAAAGTCATCGCTAGCACCAACAAAGCCCCAAACTCCAAAGCCTAGTGGGTGTGGCCTAACGCCCACCCCCGCCCACAGCCGAACGACTAGCAGCTCCACCCAAGCAATTGTTGTGATTTCTTTCCATTTCTTTCTTATTTTCTGTATTTTGTACTTTGCGGGCAGCTCGTGCACATGCATTTATTTAAATTCCTGTTGTGTGTGTGTGTGTGTGTGCGTGTGTGTGTGCGTGTGTGTCTTGCCTCATTTTGCCAATGTATTCATTGTCTGTGAAATTGTTGTGCGGTATGCCGGCGCATAATGTCTTTCTTTTGCCACGTCCTTCAGACCTATGTGCAACCTCGCTCCCTCTTTCCTTCCCTCCCCCTCTCTATCACCATCCCTACGCCCTCTTTGAGACTCCTGCTGCAGCGTTGCGGTTTTTAACTTGTGACAGTTTTAAGTGGCTGCCGTTTGTCTCCCTCGTTGAATTCGCTACGTACAACTCCACCTTCCTCCTCCTCCTCCTCCTCTTTCTCGCTTTCTCCATTTCTCCCTTTCTCCCCTCCCACATATCTCACATATATCCATATAAAATATAAAGTTTTATGTGGATTTCAGCTCCTGAGATTTGCAACAGAATTTAATGCTTGTTATTTTGAGCTTATAAATTGTTCTACTATAATAATAAATACCTTTTGCCCTTTGCATTTCGTAATGCTTAGCGTTCAGTTTTCTTGGAATTAGCTTCATTTTGGTTGTATTTCGCAAGCTTACAATGGAACGGGTCTCATAAGCCGGGTGTTATTTGCTCTGCTGGCATTTGTGCTAAGGCGAAAAGATATGAGAAACTATTTGGCGGTATTTTAGAGACAATGAATGCGCTTTGACCAGCAGAAATTGTTAGGTTAACCGGTTGGATTGATTTAGATTGCAATATCATATAAAAAAACAAAGAAGTTTCAATTGTATTTTAAATAAGGATTTCTATTTAATTTCTTGATTTTTACCACACCACTTGCTTACGCTTTGATGATGATTTGAGAAGAAGGAAAGAAGCCATATACAGTATGACCAGAAATTCATTTAAATAAATAACTTAATTAATAGACTTCATTTCACTTAAAATACTTAATCTAGGGTTCAAAAGTGTAATTTTTATAAGTGGAATAGGGGTATTCCAAAATAACCTTTAAAAATGATGTACAAAGGAGAATACATTAATTCTCCAAATGTTTTGAATGAGGAAAGTTTATGTATGGAAGGGGCAGACCGAGAGAGTCTGAGCAAATGGGTCTTGCCTATCAATATTTTCAATTAATTAGCTGTGGTGAAACAAAGAAGAATTGTTGAAAGCTAACCTCTTGAGGAAATTTGTTTATGACTGAGAGGGAGAAAGCAATAGTAGAGATAGAGAGAGATAGAGAGAGAGAGCGAGAGTGTGACTGAGAGTGCAAATATGTCTAGTTTTTATATTATTCCGACTAATTATCTATTGCCTACCATTTAAGAATAAATCAAGAAGTACAATTGATGAAAGATATGAATATAATATACAGACAGATAATCAATTATTGCCAAGAAACCCTACAAAAACAAACGTGTATTGCTTATAATTATATATATAATATAATTAACTTAAACTAATTAACATATTTGCAGCATTTAAGAACAAAGTGCAAGAATGAATTATTGGACTAAAGAGATACATAAAGATAGATAGATAATTAATTGCAAGCAGGATTTCCATTTAACTGTAAACAAATAAATATGTCTTGCATAGCAGTAACTAGCACTGTTGCAACGTTTAAGAATAAAGTGCAAAGAGAATACATGAACTGCAAAACACAATGAGAGAGAGGGAGATAGAGAGAGAGAGAGAGAGAGAAAGGGAGAGACGAAGAGAGAGAGAGAGGGGTTGATGTGCAAGTTTGCTGGCTTAAACCTTTAAGGAGATCTGCAAATTCTCGCAGATGCTTTTCACATGAAATACCTCATAAATTCCCTAAGCGAGTATTTATTTTGGGCTCCACTTATCCCTCACATGTTGTTTACTCAACTATAATGAAAATTTCATTAGATTTTGCATAGGTTGCAAAGCAGAATTCAGCTTATGTCAAGCGCTTTTCCTACGATATTTTAAGCTGGGCTTTTCATATGTGAAGCGAGCGAAACTGAACGAAACGCAACGATAACAGCACTTTCTATCCTTCCGGGAAAGTGTCTTGGCCCACTCCTTCTACTCCTATTCTTTTTCTACTTCTACTCCACCTTCCACTTACCGTAGCCCCATTCAATTTTCAATCACGTCTCACCTGCTACAGGTCGCACTTTGCCTTTAATGCTCATTGCTCGGCTGCCATTTTCGTGACCCATTTGAATGGGATCCCGCTCCTGCTCCCGCTCCTGCTCCCGCTCCTGCTCCTGCTCCTGCTCCTGCTCCTGCTTGTGCTCTTCCTGCTCCTGGTTATATGCCTTGGTCCATTGTCATTATGCGGCCTTTTGGCTCACGCCCATTTGCCGGCCACGCCCACCGAGCATTCACTTAGATACAGCGGAAGGAGCGGAGGGAGCTGCTCGAGCTGTAGAGGAACCATAATCCTTCATAGTTTCCTGCCAACAACCTTTTGCCTTTCTTGTTGTCGTTGCTGTTGCTGTTGCTGTTGCTATTGTTTTTGTTGTTGCTGTGAGGCAAACAAAAGGAAAACAATTTTCATGCGTGCATGCGAAAAATCAAAGGAAAAATGTGGCTGCAAACACAGTCGGGTCGAGCACAATGCCTATGTGGGAGATAAGAAAACAGCGCCTCACATCGGACTCAAAGCAATTGCCAAGTGCTGCTGCTGCTGCCGCTGCTGCTGCTGCTGCTGGTCCACAGGTAACACGCAGGTAACGCGCAGCCAAATCGCAGGTAACTCACAGTTGGCGCTGGAGCATAGGCTCCGTGGGTTCCATTTCCAGCGACACTCGCCGCCTAAGTGGCTGCTCATTGTCTTCTTCTTCTTCTATTTTCTATACCATCCGCAAACTCTTTGTTGCCCTGCTCTTGCTCTAAGTGGGCATATTAGCTGTGCAGGGCAACTCAAAATTGTTGTGGATTTAAATATCTTATTTTAAGAATATTTAAAAATTTAGCAATCGATATGTTTATCAATATTTATCATTCATATGTAAATGTATAAGGAGAATATATATATAAATTTAAACAATCTTAACTAGAATTATCTAGAAAGAAGATAACTATAGATATCTATAGAGACAGGTTTGTTTTAAACATAGGATACTCTAGTTGCAGTTTTGATTTGTTACAGGGTATATATAACTCGGCATATTATTGATTCCTTGCTTCTTTTTAAGACAAGCTTCTTTTTAAAGCATTACTTATTCTAGTTGTACCTTTGGCTATTATAGGGTATACATATTTCATCAGATTCAGTCGCTGCATAATTCTTGCCGCTTGTTGTTGTTAGTTGTTGTCAACGTCAGAGGCAGGTGAGAGGCTTTGTTATAGAGCAGAGTGGAGCACTAGAAACCATTTTCCGGCTGGTTGAATGACACGCCGCAACTACACATATACATATGTATGTGTATGTGTATGTATGTATCGATACTCTGTATGTGGGCTAGCCCAAAAGCAATTAGCCCAAAGGTGGAGGAGGTGGAGGAGGTGGAGTTGGGGGTGGGGTGATGGAGCTGCAATTAGGGTGCGAGTGGCCTCGATTTCAAGGAGCTCATTAAGTGTTTAAGCATAAATGCCAATGGCAGAGGCTAATTAACAGAGCGGCAGCTGGAAGTTGGCTTTTAGCATTTTGGCCACTTGTCCAAGCCGGTTGTTGGCAAGTTCGATTCCGCTGCAAGTTGAGATTTGTGGCAGAACGCGCTGCCCACCTGGCAAATGCTTGTCGAAACTTTTATAATTATGTTCGAGCTATGGCAAAAGTTTCAAGCGTTCTTCGCCTCTGCTCATTTCTCAATTCTCTTGGCCAAGTTTAGACGCAGTGAAAGTTGGCTTTCTACTTTTTTTCCATTCATTTATATCCTGTACACAAGTAGCTCTGTAAAGCGGGTAATTGTGGCTAGACGAAGTATTTAGGATCGGGCGTATGAATTATGTTGTTTATAGTTGCTGTCAAAGTGATTGTCAACTTACATATGAGCTCGACGAATTACGATATTGAATATCAATTGTTTAAATAATGTGTAACTGTTTTCAAAAGGTTTGCCAACTTTAACATTTGGAAATTGGCTTTCAAAAAAAGGGATTTTTTAGCTTGTTTTGAATAATGTGTAGCTGCTGTTAAAATTGCAATCAACTTTAACATTAGCTTTTCGAATTGGGGTGTCTTTCGAAGTTATAGGGTATCTACAGACTAACTTGTAGCCTTGCTTCAGCTGGCGATTGCTTCCTGTTGATGTGCCTGTCAACTTTGACAGCAGCCAAGTTTTAATTTAACAGGGTATCCTGAAGTACAAACGCTTTTGAATTGACAGCAACTTGTTTTTTACTGCCTGGCCCTTTATATTTTATTTTCGTTCTGTTTTGCAACTTTCACAAGTGGCTCTTGGCTTGGGGGCGTGGCACTAGGAGGCGGAGGTGCCTGTCAGTCGTTACCGCCTACAAGTTAATTATGCGACGTTCGCTTTGCTGTGTGCGGCGCCACTTCCGGTTTGCTTGACGCCACTTCCGATGCGTTCAAGGAAATTAAAAATGTCGCCGGGAAAAAAGAAGATGAAAATAAGTAAAATGAAAAACAGAAAAGTAAAAGAAGAAACTGCTTGTTAATTAAACGCCGCAACAAATGGACATAATATGAAATTTCGAGCCTTCAGTTTGCACTTTCCCCACCCTCTCCCCCTACCCTTTTTCCAATGCAGCCGCCATTTTTGTAATCAATTAAATATTTTCATGTTGCAGTTGTCGCCAGTGGCCAACAGCTCGACGAGCTTCTTGCCACACTTGCTGCAAGCAATTATCGACAAATTTAATTAAAGCGCCAAGTGTCACAAGCAGCAAGTGTCTATCTGCCTGTGTGTGTGTGTGTGTGTATGAGTGTGTGTGTGTGGCTGTGTGTGGGCACAGCCTATATTAATGTTAACGCTTTAATGGATCATTAAGCGGCGTTAACGTTTGCTTCGTTTGGTCACCATTCAAGCCATCAAAAGAGACCAACCAAAAAAAAAAAGACAAGCTCACAGTTTGCCATGGAAAAATATGTTTAAGCATATGTGTGTGCATGTGTATATATGTGCACATGTGTACATGAAATAAAAGCAAAGTGGAATTCAAATTTAAATATAATTTAAGCAAAATACAAATTGAATTAATATTCTAGCAAAACTTTATGTAGTTGAATCGAAAGAAAATAAATTTTATATTATTAAGTTGCAATAAAATTAAGTATGAATTTATCAGAACTTTTCAGTTAATAAACAAATTAAAAAATATGCATAAAATAATGCTTTTTAGTATTTACTATTTAAATTTAAATATAATAAAATACATTAAAATAAATATGCTTACAATATTTTTGTTTTCAGTTTTGCAGTTAATAAATAGATAAAAGTTGATGAATAGATCAAATTTAACAAAAATGCAACTAAAAATCTGAGCTGTAAAACGCGAATCTTAAACCAATTCTCTTAACTAAATGAAACAGTCAAATGGGAAAATTCACACAAATCACAAGCTTCAGTTAGCGAAAAAGCTACTACAAGGGGGGGAAATTCCTGGAGGGTGGGCGTGAGGGGTTGTTTGACCAATGGGGAGTCCAATGCTCCAAATTGAAATGCAAGTTGTCGTCACCGACGCTTGAGGATTTGCCGGGGAATGGGTTGTCCTTTTTCTCCTCGTTGTTGTTGTTGTTGCTTTTGCTGTTGACAAATGCAAAACCATTTGGCAAATAAATAAGCAGCTCAACGTAAATAAATATGCTTTCGCCACGCGCATTTACACTCAATAAAGACTTTCCATTGGGACAGAGGACGAAGGATGCGGGAGTCAAAGGATAAGTCTGGCAATGCCAAGCATAAAAATTGTATTTTAATGCTCGCGCATAAATAACACAAACAGGACACAACACACACACATACTCGCACATATACACAGACATACTTGGAGCCACGCTCTGCCATTTTATCAAATGGTGAATCCAGAAGCTGGAAGCCAAAGTCGCTGTCACTAATTTAGTGGGCTTCCGTGGCAGTGCCCAAAAATCAACAGGAAACAAACATGGCAAAGGCGATGATGAAGAAGTTGCTCCTGCTCCCGCTGCTGCTGCTCCCGCTGCTGCTGCTGATGATGATGATGAAAATGTTGATGATGATGGCAACACCGTTTAGTGGCAGTGCCACGCCTGGTTGCACAGGCGGCGTTGACAATACGCGGTGCAAAAAAAAAAAAATAAGTATACGCCAAGTTAGGCAAGACGCATTCTCTATGCCCTATCCTTGAGAGGATTTGGACAGTATTGGAAAGATATCAACATCTGAAGTAAATATTGATAATCGGTAATTATCAATATTTTTAGATTAATCAATATTCCATAACTTATCTAAATCGATAGGTAAAGTTATCGACAATTTTGAATAACCAATAACTTATCTAAAAGTAAGTAATCGGTAGGCGAATACTAGCCGCACCTACAAATGCCAAATATTCAGTTATTTACTTATATGTATTAACTAGTATGTAAGCTTCTTTAAGTATCGATGGGCAATAGACTAACCGATTATGTTTAATTAAAATATATTAAATAGTAATCACTAAAATTAAAAGTACATATATATCGATACTTATTATCGTCAATTATTAATTAAACCAGATTGTCAATAGATAATAGTTATCGATATTTTAAAGATGGATTGCATGCAGACTTATTTTTCAAAGTTTGTTAAATTTCGAACCGGTTCATATACGAAATATACCTTCAAGAGCTAGAGTAGACACGCAAAAAAGACGGTATTGGATGGAATGGAGTGGAAAGTAAACCGGAACGATATGGGCGCCCAGCATCTTCATCATCAGGCGGCATATGTTGGGTCCCGGAAACAGATTCCGAGCTGGAGTCGGAGTTGGAGTCGGAGTCGGAGTCAGATTCGGCGTTGGCGTTAGGTGCTCATCAATAAAATCATCGAGGTCATTAAGTGGATTAACTGCAGCCCATCAGAAGCATGTGGTGCCACAGCACAGAACGCAAAATGCCAAATACGGACACAGTCAACGAGGAAAGCGAACAAACACACACATACACACACTCACACACACGCGCGCGCATGCCAACACTAAGAAATGGTCGTCATCCTTGGCTTTTGCTTTACACTTTGCACTTCATAACAGACAATAGCAAAGTACAGTGGGAAGTTTATATAAAAGTACTCAACAAAAATCTTAATCATGGGTTGAATAAAAAATAAATAAAAAAAATGCAGAGACAGAAAAATTACAAAAGTATTATTAGTAAAGATTAAAAAGTAAATATTTCTAAGACTCGTAGTTAAAATGAAAAAAGAAGAATTTTTAACAATATGTGAAAATATTTCTGTATAAAAAAGAAGTAGAATAATAAATGAACTAAATCAAATTAATCAATTAATTGAAGCTATTTAAGCTAAGCTTGAAGGTAAACATAAGCTTTAATTTTGATAATGTGTTTAAATGTGAGCTTCGAATTAGCTTCATAATTAATTAGTTAGAAATTATTATAATGTTTAAAAAAGCTTCTATGAAATATTTTTAAACATATAGAATTCTTTTGTAGCTTTGTATTGTTCAATAGCTTAATTGGGCTTTTGTTTTTTGGATTTTTAGGTGCTGCAAAAGAGTTAAAATAAAAAAGCAAATAATTAAATAATTAATAGTTAATTGCACTTAATGACAGCAGAAAAGCTATGAGTTTATCTGGAGTACAGTTGCCTCACACCCATTGTAGAAAAATACCCTGCTTGTTTGTTCAGCATCATATCTACGAGTGTGTGTGTGTGTGTTAGTGTTATTCAGTGTGCTCCTCCTGCAGCAAGCTGAACGAGAAGAGGGAGCTGAAAGATTGGGAGGAGGGGAAGGGGCGCAGGACAAAGGGGGATCGACTGCTTGTCTTGTCTTGGTTCCTGTTGTTATTGACATGTACGAATTAGGTTAAATTTATTTACTGTCAGTTCAGTGAACTGCAAATGGTTTTAGTTTATTAAATTTGGCCAAAATAAAGGACGAGAGAGCTAACAATCTGTTTTAAGTTTGTTAAATGCCAAAAAATCAAGATACGGATTAAGCTATCTATACAAAATTCATTGGGCTTCATTTTTGACAGCTCCCTCCCTCTCCTTTTCTTTCTTTCACTTTGACTTTTCGCTATCTCTTTCTGCGGTGCTCAACTTTTAATTTACAGTGAAAAGCAGCTGGAAATTAATTTCAAAGCTGCCGCCGTGAGGGCAAAACTCAATTGCGGTTTGATTAATTGTGCTGTACATGAAATTCAGCACTCAGCATACACACACACACACACACACACATTCAAAGTCGAACTGGCACTCAAGTTGCATTAATCAGCGCAGCTCTGAACGCTGCTCATTTATTTGCAAAAAGGCAAATGAGGAAACGAAAAAAAAAAAAAAAAAATACTAGATGTAAAAAAAAGGAAAAACGTAAACGTGGAGTTTTCAAAAACCACTTTAGAAAATCGCAGTCAAAGTTGAGCTGAGCGCAAAAAACACGTGAAAAAAATATAAGCAGCAGCAATTATTTCAGTCTAATCGAAGCTGAAATGCTCTTGAAAATAGTTTAACTTCCAAATAATTTAAGAAGTGTTCAACTTAATATTTCGAAATATTTATTTAAGATATAACAAATATTTTATACAAAAATATGTTAAGTGCTTATTGGATTACATTGAGTTAAGGATTTTAATAAATTTGTTTGAGCTATATACGCAATATATTATATAATATATATAATCCGTTTCGTATTTGTTCACTTGGATTCATTTAATTATGTATATGTGACCAAAATTTTGGCTCATGATTAAGCATAAAATAATTATGAGCGTAACTAATACTGATATAACTTCCATCTGCTCGATTTATGTACATATATACATATATTTATTTTATTATACTATACAAAACTGAACTGAGGTAGAAATTCTTGAGCTTTGACTTGCTTTCGCTGTTACCAACTTCGCGACTAAATATTTACGCCCTCTACCAATCCACACACACATACATACATATATGCACCACACACACGTAGAAATAAACGCGTCCTTGCAGTATTAAAAGCTTTGGCAAAAGTTTGTTAAGCGGCAGCGCAAAAAGACGTTTGCTCTAGAAATCAATTAAATTGAAATTACGCATACGACATGTGTGCAAACAGCCAATGAGAGTGAAAGAGAGGGGGACTGCGATGGGGATGGAGCTGCCTCCATACGCTTTCACTTTCTGCTCTTTGAGTTTATTTTGTGCCAAATAGAATTTTTGACTGCCGTTTGCCGAGTTCAAATGTGCCAAACGTGACGTTTTCAGTTTTAGGAAAGATTTTATTTTGTGTTTGCGTCTAATACCCTGTACCAAAGACGAGTACGTTCAGACGGGCCCAAAATAATGTCACAAACTTGTAATAGATATATAAGAAAATTGTCATATATAGAATTTTTTTAAACAAAGATTAAAGATAAAAGAGAGTATGGAATAAGGGTATATGCAAGTCGAGCAAGTTAGGTATTCTCGACTTCTAATTATTTAGCAATTTGCAATTCGCAATGAAATTGAAAGCAAGAACTAACAAATCGATCAACTTGAAGTGAATTTCGATTGCAAATCTAATTGAATTTAAAGCCAAAGCTGAAGCTAAAGAACTTGAAGATATACCAAAGGAAGCTGTGGAGGAGCCTCTAATTGCTGATGGAAATGCTGATGCATATGCAGATGCAAATGCTGCTGCAGCAGATGCTGCTTTTGCTGCTGCTGCTGCTGCTGATTTTGCTGTTCTCGTTTAAAATATTTATATTTATATTTATTTAGGTGCGGGCCACATGGCGTATGCGCTATTTGCGCCCGCATGTGCTGTCCACATTGTTTGTTACCCACACTGTGGTCATGTGTGTGTGTGTTTGTGTGTGCTTTACTATGTGTATAATAAACAATAACCAGGAAGACAACAGCAGCGCTGAATTTATGTTGTCGTTTGAACGCTGCCACACATACACACACATGCACGCACTCCCACAGCCAGTGCCACGCCTCCAGCCTCTTCCAGCATTCTCTCCATATGCTATATAAACATATACAGAAGGCTGTGTCAGGCAGCAGATGCCTCGCCCGTTCCTCTGTGGCCATCTGACCGCAACAAAGAGTCAGTTTTCACACACACACTCACACATAGTCTCAGACACACACACATGCAAGTATGCATATGCATGGCATAGAAAGAAAGTGTTGCATATTTTTTAGCGCAGATCGCAACACCTTTGGGGCATGCAACTAACTTTGCAGCTCATAAAGTTATAATTAAGCTGACCCCAAGCAAAAGCCTGACAACGGCCAAACGCATCAATTCAGCAGGTCAAAGGGCATTTGGTAGCGAGGGGTGGGGGTTCGAGTTGCTTGTTGTTGCTTATTAATTAGAAACTAAAAAGTGCAGAAAAACGTTTGGCATTAAATGTAAAATTTATGTTTCAATAGCGAGTGGAAGCTGAAAGCTGAGCTAGTTTATGTCTACGTTGTGTTTGTCATGCTAGTTGCTTGCAATATGGAAATCTATTTTAAATATTAATATATAAAATATTTTAAGTATCTCGTATCTTGATTGTTAAGTTTATATTCCACATATTAGACTGCAATTTGTTTTATGATTATAAAGTTTCATTAATTAATCATTGAAACTAGATACTGTGAAAGAGGCATAAAAAGTAAAGGCAAAAGTACAGGGTATGTCTCGGATAACCTTTAGGCACTTTTAATTCTCCAAATCGATAAACTTGAACTGCAAAGGAATCCGTGGAGTGGCTAGCTGATAGGCAATGAAGGGCTTCTCCGCCGGATGATGGAACTCTACTTGGAAATTTCTAAGCACACGGGCGACACCGATTTCGAGCTCCATTTCGGCTATGCGACGGCCAATGCAACTGCGAACGCCAAAGCCAAAAGGTAAATAGGCAAAGGGATGACTAGGCTTGGTGGCCATCGGACAACCGGAACCGGAGCCGGAGCCGAAGCCGGTGTCGGTGCCGGAGTCGGAATCCTGTTGATTTGCACGCAACCAACGCTCAGGAATGAATTCGTCCGGCTGCGAGAAATGCTTCTCATTGCTCCAAAGGTTCAAATGGATCATCGCCACTTCACAGCCGGCTGGCACAGTGTAACCGCTGAGGACCATTTCCTGGCTGATGGTTCGTACGTTGCCCGAGATGAGGGGATAGTAGCGAAGTGCCTCTTTGATGCAGGCACGCAAATAGGGCAAGTTCCTCATCGAATCAACCGTTAGGGGCGTGTCCTTCTCAGGCAAAATGCCAAGAATTTCGGAGCGCAGTTTGGCCTGCTTTTCGGGATGTTGGGCGATGGCCAGCAGTACGGCAGTAAAGGTGCTGGTGGTCTGAAATTTAAGAGGTCCTACTTAAGTTTCTTAATTACCGAAGTATATATTAAATATATATATACCCACCGTGTCGACGCCAGCGAAGAGCATGTCCAGAGCTATAACAACCGCATATTTTCGATTAATGCTCAGTAGCTTTTCCAAAACACTTTTCTCTTCATGGGTTTTCACAGTGGTCGATTTATCAATGCGTTCGACGGCTTCCTGAACTAATTTATCGGTTATAGCAAGTGCCTCGTCCAAGCCTTTGAGAGCCTCACGTAATTTTGGGGTCTTGAACATACGCCAAAAGGAGGGTTTTACTTCCAGGTCAATAGCGTGTTCAAAGAACCGTTGCAGCAATGAAAAGAAATGCCGTCCCACAGGATTTGTATTATCTATTATACCCAACTGACAATCCAGTGCTATTTGACCCACGGATTCCAGAGTCCAAGCGCTGATTTCATCCTTGAAATTTTTGGGAACTTCCAAGGTTTCCGGATCGCGTATGAGTTTTATACTATAGTATGGTATTACTAATTTAACACCGATTTGTGGGTTTTGACTTATCGTTTCTCTTACCGATTTATAAACAGCTGGTTAATGCGATCCAACGAGCTCAAGTATTGCTTCACATTCTTGGGATGTATTACAATAGGATTTACTGCTGAACGCAACTTGCCCCAATTCTCATTTTGAGTGGTTAACAGACCCGACTCCTCGCCAAAGTAATCCTTACGATGCACGTTGCGATGATAGTTTAGCAGCTCGAAACCCTTGCGATAAGGCCAAGCGCCATCGTGTCGAAAAACTGTCTCGAAATCGTCCGGATTTTGAGTTATAACTATCGGTGGCTTGCCCAAAAAGCCTTTTGCTAATATAATATCTCCGCCACCCTGCTTCAATAAGTCCTTTGTTATATCATTGAGATCTAGCCCACTGTATTTACCACCTGGCCTAAAATCCCATGTGGTTTTCAACAAACTAAGACTCGGCATTTCTTTAAGTGGTTTTGCTGGCGCCGCCTTCGTCGAAGTTGCTGCTGCGCCATAGCGACGCTATCAAAGAAAAAGAAAAACATTACATAACAACAATCATTGTTGCTATATTTATGCTCAGTATTGTGCACAGCTGTATAACGTACCTGCTGCCATTTCTGCGATACTGTTACAGAGCTTCCATGTTTTGTTGTTGCTTGAAAACTTTTTATGGCGGCAGTGCTGACAAATATTTTAAGCTGCGTCATTTTCACTTGTTTTCGTTGCGTCTTTTTCTCTCGCCTTGTTTGCTTCACTCGTTCTGTTCGTTTCACACACCTCGGTTTGTAGTTGTTTGTTTTGTGCTGCCCGCGTGCGTAGCTTCGCTGTTGAATGTTTTTAGGCAACTCGCCGCATCAGCTGCTTGCCGTACACTGAATTCGCTTTGGCACTGACCCCCCAAATATGTATGTATAAAGCGGGAACGGCTGACGCAAGGAATGGCAATTTAATTGAAACTATCGAGAGCGTTGATTATTATCGCTCTCTTTGTCGGCATATGCTTGTAGCGCGAGTCGCTGAAATTTGAGAGATGGTCAAGGTAGAGCTAAACGTCATACAATTATTTAACTGGTGTTACACTCAATTTATCTCTCACACGCGATCATTTGTACTTGCCGGTTATTTGAGAATTTCTGTTCTTTAGATCTTTGTAAAATCATGAATATAATTTAATACTAAAAGAATTAGGTCTAAGTTGTATCTATAAAAACCATGAAAGTATTTAAAAAATATTCATATTTTTATATATTGTGAATACTGTGTAACATTTAAATCCAGTTTCTATTATCGTGATCTGTGCTGTGCGCAGCTGCTTATACTCTTGCTGCATTTTCTGTGTTGCTGTTAATCTTTATACTTGTTTGTTAACTTTTTATAACGGCATTTCTCGCCAAAAATTTGAACTGCGTCATTGTGACATCGCTTTTGTTTTCGTTGCATCCCGCTCGCACGCTTCGCTCTCTGTTCGTTTCGCACCAGCTATTTAGTTACGCTCCGTGTTTTGCCTAGATTTAGCACTTAGGTGTTTTTGTTTTTTCGTCGCGTCAGCTGCTATCTACTGAATTCGCTTTGGATGTGTCTGGCACACAGCGACAAATGAATTCAAACAAATCGAAAGCGAAGCATGTAATCGATCCCTTAGCTGTTCGCCGGCATGTGTTTTACTTGCGAGAGTCTTTAAATTGAGAGAGTGTCTATAACTTGTTGCTTTGAAATTATTTTACTGTTGTTATGGTTACGTCTATTGGTGCTCTCTCTTGTTATTTTGTGTGTGCTCGCGATCATTCACACTCTCTGATTACTCAATCTCTCATCTACATAGCTGGATGATGTGTGAAATTTGTAGATATACACATTTGTTTATATTACACACAACAGCAGTAAACAAATGTTTAATTTTCAGAATGTTTACTCATACAACAGTCCTTATCGTATCACATACGTATGTACGTATTACACTTTAATGAAAGCGTAATAAACTACCTTTTCATCGAAAAGTAAGTTATATTTACACAACTATAATTGTGTGTATACCCATTGACTTTCATAAGAAAAATGCTTCGTAGTAAGTAAAAAGTTGCGCACTTGTCAACAGTTTGCATTTTTAAAATAACAATTTCTTGGTCTGTAAATAAAATGTAGTCGTTGCTTCAAAATTATTTGCGCAAGTGCAGCAAACAAATTATAACGGTAAGGAAAAGGCTGCAGGAAAGTGTTCGAAAGTGAAACACCCTGTCTTGTCAAAATTATATTTATGATCTTACTTAAGATATTGTTAATTAAGATATTGCTTTGTTTTATAATTATTAAATGATTAAATTAAATCATTAAGTTTTCCGACAATTATAGATATTATTGGTTGAATGTATTTTATGGTATATATAAATCACAGATATAATTTATGATGTTACACAGAGCTAAGACTGAGTGCGTGCCTTCCCCATTGTCCTTTTTAGCTATTATAGGGAATAAAAAAAATATGTTGACTCGCCTCGCAGGCAACTTTCCTAGGAAACACATTTTCCCAACACTTTGCCAACTGCTTCAACAAATTGAAAATTTCAGCTTGAACGTGTTTTGGCCTTAAATCAGATTTCTGGACTTTTGTCGGCGTAAAGATTTGATTTATATACATTTGTATATGGTAAATGACAATTTAATAGACTGCAAAGCTAATTAAATTTCCATTTGCGCGACAGAGTGCGGACAATAAAATCTCGTAAAATGTCGGAAAATGTTGGAAAATGTCGCCACGTGCGATTTGTCAGCCACGTAACATATGAATAAATTATTCAAAAAAAAAAAAAATAAATAAATAAGTGAATGTAAGATGAATAAAAAATTGAAATAGGAAACTACAAGAAAAAGTTGGCCAACAACTTTGCGCATTAGCCAAAAATGGCGGCCTTAACTTTGTCGTTGGGCGGGCGGGCGGTAAAATGTAATTTATCAGACGGCAAATAAGTAAATCAAAAACAATTTGAAGGGGAGGGGATGGGGGTGAGGGAAGCCATCATTAGCAGAAAACAGGGTATATCAGAAGCTGAATCAGGCGGCAGCTTTAACTTTATTAGCTCGTCTAAGCCATCTAGAAATGGGGCTGGTTGGCATTGTCTGCAGAAGTCACGCCGATGGCCTCTCTTCACAAACTTGCCAAAAAGTTCAACAAACACACGCAAACACACACACACACACCCATACATACACACAAGCACACACACGGAGTTAATGAAATTTTGAAAATTTTCCAACAACGAACCTCAAAAGCAATTAATCACCTGCATTAAAGCGCGTTAGGTGCCGACATCTGAAACTCAGCTACCCCTCTCACTCTTCCCCACTCTCCCCCCTCACTCGCCTTCCCTCTTTTTATTTAACGATGTTTGCTTAAGGACTTGCCACCCTTGCTGAGTGGCCTGACACAACTGAAATCGTTCAATCCAAGCCCCTCCCCCAACCCTTGGATAAGTTGAATGCTTTGTGTTATTGTTTGCCCAGCAGCCAATTGTGTTTGCTTTTTGGTAGTTAATCCTATTAATTAGCCAACTGTGTGAGTGGCAACAAAACACTTGCGTATAAGGCCAAAATCTAAGATTTCGCTTCGGTTTCTTTTTCTCTTTTTTTAAAGTATTTTCCGTCAAATTGATTAACAGGCTGCTGGCAATATTTTAGCTCGAGTTTTCACTGTCGCGAAAACCAAGTTAAGAAAAAGTTTAGCTTAATTTTAATAAAGCAACATTAAAATTTTTTTTAATAATTTATAACGAATTTATTTTAATGATATTGTTAACTGATTAATGTTCAATTAAAATTGTAAATAAACAAAACATTTGCTTAGAAGCTGCCGAACACGTTTACGTATGACGCACAAAGAAAATATAAAAGTTATATCCAATAAAATAAAAACATAAAAGAGCGGGAAAGGAAGGCAGAAAGAGAGAAGCATAGTCGTAGAGAGAAAGAGAGATTGAAAGATAAATTCAAGAGTAAAACAAAAGAAAAAGAGAGTGAAAAATAAATATACGGAAATAAACGGAAAGAGAAAGAGATAAAGAAAGAGTGAAAAAGAGAGATAGAGAGAGAGAGAGAGATAGACAGAATGATATGGAGAGAAAGAAATAGAGAAAATGTAAAAGAAAGGTTGAGAGAAAGCGAAAGAGTGAATAACAAATATAAGAAGAAAAAAAATATATATATATATATAGAGAGAGAGAGAGAGAGAGAGAGAGAGAGAGGGAGTAAAAGAGAGACAGAAAGAGAAAGAAAGAGACGGAGAGAGTAAGAAAGAGAATAGGAAAGATAAGAGAAAGCTGAGAGAGAGAGAGAGAGAGAGAGAGAAAGAGAAAAAAGAGAGACCAAAGAAAGAAAAAGATACAAAAAGGAAATTAAGAAATAGAACTGACAAGTGAGCTTTTAATAAGTTTAATAAATTGCTTTGGACCTGTAATAAGTCCAGCAGAGCCTGTCTCAAAGACTAAGCTATACATCATCTCCAACATCTCAGCTCAATGTGTGTATGTATGTGTAAATGTGTATAAATATTCCGAAAGGCATCCGACTAGGGCATCCGTAGCAGATTATTTGCGCTAACAACGCTTTGACACATCAAAATCAACGTCAGCGAGGAAAAGCGGGTGAAAAGCGAATGTCTCGAGCAAAAATGAGGCATCAAAAATAAAACAACAACATAATTGCGTTTAATGTTTATTAACTTGGTCATCAAAGGCACGCACGCACAGAGGGCCAAAAGAGAGGCGAAAAGGAGGCTGGATGCTACGCTTTGCATGTTAAAGTAAAATCCAATTAGCATTCGCTTCCCTCTTTTGTGGCAAGTAGCAAGTAGCAAGTGGCAAGTGGCAAGTGGCACGGCAGCTGCCGCTTTTCTCCATTTCACAGTTTTCCATTTTGTTTGATAAACGCGCCAACATTTCAAATTAAATTACACGCAACTAATTTGTTTTTGTGATTTTCCACGCCAAGCACAACGAGACACACACATGTGTGAGAGAGTGTGTGTGTGTGTGTGTGTGTGTGTGACTGTGTGAGTGTGTGTAAATAACAATGCCGCCTGCTAAGTCAACAGCTAACCACACGCCCAAAAGCCGCTGAGTAAACGTTTTCTTTTTTCCTCTCCTATATTTTATAATTTTTCTTATTTCATTTCTTTTATTTTTTGTGTATTTTTTCAGCAATGTGATATACAACACTTTTCTTTCGGTTTTCCTTTATGCCTTGCAACACAGTTGTGGCACGAAACTGCAACGAATAGTACGAAGTTGAAAGTCATGCCACTTGCCCCAGAGAAAACTTGGATAAAGCGTTGCCAGGAAAATGCTTCAAGGCTGGTTGTTAGACAGGATTAAAATAGAGATTATGTAGGGTTAATATAGTACTATATCTGTATAGTTAATATACAGTTTTAAGTTAACACATTTGGCATATAGTTCTACAATGTTAAATAAGTTTAGGTTTAAGTTTCATATAAAATAGGTTTCATAAAGAACTCATGTCTATATATATTTCTGAACCTTTGTTGGGGGCATTTAAAACATTATAAAAAACAGTTATTATTATTTAATTTTTTAACGAATCGACGATTTTAGCATACATTTCTTAAATTAATCTGAACTTTCTTTTTAACAAACATTTTCAATTTTATTAGATTTCTGGAGTGTTTCTTCATTGTAAGGAATTTCAAATGATATATATGGAATTTATATCTTGAACTTTTTTAATCTTTCTTTTATTATACGATCCACTCTTATGATAAGATGTCTTACTTTGTCTTACGTTCAAAAACTCATTTGTAAATGGATTTTTAAAGTTTATATTAAGTTTATGGGTATTATTATTTAAAGTTTCCGTTAATTCAATTCAAAATCTAACCTCAAGCGGTCAACTCTATTTTTTCCCTATTTCTGGAACGGAGACATTTAAGAGAATTAGCATTAATGTCATATTACGGCAAATAATTACAAATGTCTGCTTACAGTGACTGCTCATAATGATAATGATGATAATGATGATGATGATGATGATGATGATCATGATGATAATGTTAATAATGGTGACAATGAGTTGGCAAGCGAAATGCTATACGCTGATAATTATGGCATGCAAAAGTGTGCCGTTAGTTAGCACAAAACGCTGTGAAACCCAATATAAATGCCATTTATCATAAGGGGGTTGCAAGGGGTGGGGGAGGGTGGGCGGTGCGTGCGGGTCGGAAGTGCCACTGGCAGTGGGCGTGCCGCTGAGCTAGTCTATGTGGTGACTGTTGCTAATAAATTATGGTACTCAGCCGGATCTGGACATGTGCCCCACACAGTCCAGGCGAGAAGGAGACAGCAAGTGTGTGAGACCGAAAGAGAGAGAGAGAGAGAGAGAGAGAGAGAGAGAGAGAGAAGGAGAACTGTAGTTCTTGGCTGTCGCTGACAGTTTTAAATTACAAACGTTGGCATTTGGTTACGCTTTGGTTCATCTGGTTTTTGGTTCCATGATTCTGGCTAATTAAGCCAAACATTTGGCAATTGCATTTTGTGTCCCTGTCATAACTTGTGCTGCTTATTAGCTTTTTAATTGGCCAAAAGGACCTTTTGCCGAACCAACACAAATGTGCACATCAAAATATCCAAAAATTTGTTATTTATTGAGTCGTCCTTTTAAGCTGCGACTGCTACCCTCTGACACATTTATTTATTTATACGCTGTGAGGAGTCCTTGCCCCTACCCCTCCCTCCCTGTCTTAGGGCCTTAACCTGGCCTCATTTTTCACAGCTCGCCCATTGAATTGCGCCAATTATGCGTTGACAGCATCAAAGCTCCAAATGTGCCACAGGACGTGGCAAGGACTCTGGCTGGGACCTTTCTTTAAGTGGAAACATGTGCGGACACAATTGTTCGTTCATTGTATTCGTGGCCAACAGATTTGTTGTTGTTGTTGCTGTTGACTGGCAGCTTATGCTTAATATAAACTGTGGCAATTGCCAAGGCCCATAAGGACATTCGTTTGCTTGCCAAAATTTCATACCAAAAAAACGGATACAAATTGTTATTCAAGTGGCAGCCGATCAAAAAAAAAAAAAGTTTCCTTTGAAGAAGACAAAATACCTTTTTTTGTTCGGTTCTATATTGTATGATATATATTATTATGCTAGCTAAAAAGCTATTGCCAGGGTATCTAAAGAACAATTAAATAAATTTGTAGTTGAGAATGTGATTATTTGCTATATTTTGTGAATCTCAGTGCAAAGACTTTTATTGGTGTTTCGTAACTTAATACACCAGATTTTATATTTTAGATAAATAGATGCCCATCTTTTTTAAAGTCTCTCATGTATAATCGAAGGCTTCGCATAACTGATGAATTCGATAAATTAGATTTTATTTTTTAAGATATCTTAAAATAAGCTTTTTAAGGAATAAAAATGTTTCAAATGTGATTAATATTAATATGAATATAAAAGATAATACGATATTTCCTAAGGGGATTCCGTTTAGGAGATTTAAATATGATCTTCTTTTATTTCTCTTCTCTCACTCGGAAATTCCAGTTCGATATATTATTATAAAATATGATAGAATATAAATACACAATATAGTACAATATTTTTGCGCTCAGAAGAGTGTAGAAACACCTCCTAATTCTTAGCTAGATATTTTATTATTGGAATAAGAGTATTTGTTTTTATGAATCTCCATAAGTTATTCCATGCCCCTATTTTCTATGCTTTTCACTTTTACCTTTAACATCCATCAAAAACGTGTTCCATAAATATTTCTCACTTCTAAACTTCGATCAAAACTTCTGACTTTCATTCAAAATCTAATTCTCACTCTTGAATATCTGATCTATCAAAAACTGCAATTTGCTTCGTAAGGAATTACGTAGCAGTATCTTTTAAATTTCTCCCATATCCTTAGTCCTTCGCTTAGAGGACAGCAAAAAGTAAATGAACAAAGCATAACGAAAGACTTGAGCAATATTTTTGACAGGATTGCCAACTGAGCTGTCTTTATGCGCTGTTGTTGCAAGCGCTGTGTGCCATGTGCCATGTGGCATGTGGCATGTCAAGGCTGCAACAACCACCCCTTCGAACCCTCCACCCCCTTCGAAGTGCTGACAAAACAGTTCGCAAAAAATGTAACAGATAAAATGTATTTGTATGCAATTTGTTTTTGTGGCAAACAGTGTATATAAGAGAGTCTTGTACACATTTCATTTGCCATTGTTTCACACACATACACTTACACATGTATTTGTATTTGTGAGTGTGTGTTTTTGTATTTATTTAGTTTTTTCTATATTCTGTCATCTTGTATTTTGCTGTCCGCAATTGTGTCATGCACTTCAATATGCACGTCCATTGTTTGCCACCCCCACCACCTACCCCTAGCTTTAGTCTGCCCCACCCCTGGGGGATTCCCCGCATATGGAGCACTCGTATTCACACT
The DNA here is from genome assembly GCA_037075185.1 of Drosophila pseudotalamancana. Taxonomy (NCBI): domain Eukaryota; kingdom Metazoa; phylum Arthropoda; class Insecta; order Diptera; family Drosophilidae; genus Drosophila; species Drosophila pseudotalamancana. Next base: position 863,209 of record JBAMCK010000001.1, on the reverse strand, counting down.
CAACGTATTTGAGCATCATCAAAAATTGTCGCTTTGATGTTGCAACAAGCAACTCTTTGTTTCATCTGGGTTAATGGCACGAATGTTGTTGCATGCCACACACTTTCACGCCTTCAATGCCATGCCCACAACACAGTGCACAAATATTGCAATTGCAGCGAGTTGCCAAGTTTACAGTTGAAAGCTTATTGGAGTATTACATATACCCTATATATATGTATAGTCCATATATACATATTGTATACTTCCTATATATATATATATGTATACATATTTTTATGTATCTGAACATTTGTCATTCTTTTATTTCTTATTAGAAAACAAATCAGTTAAGACCAACTGCGCAATACTCGCTCAGGGTTCGGATACTATTTAATTTATTTAATAATTTAATTTATTTTAATTAATTTGATAGATTTTTAGTGTCAGGGTTTACAATCTTGACATTAAAATATTATCTAATCTTTCTTTAGTTGTTTTTTTTTTTAAGATGTAAATATTGCGAAGACGAATTTGCAAGCCTCTTAGAGGGAAAAATTGGTCTATTTGTAGAGAAGGTCTATAATAGTCATTCTGGTTAACACTTTTTATATTTTTTCAGGTCTTATTACCAGGTATATACGTCTATATAAATATGTATACATATATATGTATATCATAGTTTAGGTCTCCCAAAAAAATCTTTTTTAGATAGCGAGTCGAACTTTTCTCAGAGAATAAATTACAAATTACACAGTTATTCTCAAAGCAAGTCGAACTCTTGACAAAACCAATGTACTCCTTTTTACGGTGCGAACACAGTATATAAACAAAAACAGGACAGTCTATATTAAATTACTTGTTTTGCGAGGCGCAACAGGAGACAGCAACAAGCTTCCATTTGCAGCCGGAGGACAGGTGCTACAAGCCAGGTGCGAGCTGCTAGGTTCTAGCTGCCAGGTGCGTGCCTTGTCATATCAAATTAAATAGCATCGGGCAGAACAATTTTAGTAGCTGTCAACATTAAAATGAAGCATGAGTGAGTTTTCAAAGCAAACGCAAGTCGCACTTTGAATACCCTAACTTGTGCCAAGATTAATTTTAAATTCTCAATCAACAATACTTGCCTTCCTTCGAAGCAGATGTTAAGTTGTTGTAAATCGTATTGAGAGTTTAGTTAACATTTAAATGTTATATCAGTCAATGTTGTTGGATGATAACTGGCAGTTCTATATTTGATTAGTGAATGTTGTTGGATGCTTCATAAGCATTTTGAATACCCTAGCTTTTGACATGCGGCGATAGGCTTACACTTGACCAGCTTACTTTAAAATGGAGTCTAGCTGCATGTTCAGAATTGAGAGTTAGTAGATTAGTAAGTGTTGCTAGATGCTTAACTTGGAGATAAAACTAACTTAACCAACACTTAACCTCCGCCTCCTTTTCAACTACGTGTCGCATGTTACCCTCTCAGCTGTACATACCCTATGTTCAACTAATAAAAGAGCAGCGCACGAGCCGCGAAGAAAGTGGAAGTAAGCAAAAAAAGAAGCGCAGATTGACAGTTAATAAAGTGGCGACAAGTTGCCGGCTGGGTGGTTACCACCGGGTGGCATTTTAAGGAACGTGGCAACTGTGGCGTTGACAACTTGACCCAATGTGTGTGACAACTCTGCCCCGTGCCACGCCCACTCACTTCCTCTTGATCAACCGAAAAAGTTTGCAGGCGAATGAAAAAATGTTGTAAAATGTTGTAATAAAGCAAAAATTGTTCAGCTTCAAATTTCACAAGCTGTCAAAATATTGAGTTTCAGCGCAATGAGGCTTCGCAGCGCCTCTGTAATGGGCGTGGCCGACTTGCTTTCAACGTTTGTCAACACTGTAAGTGCTCTGTCAAAGCAAAGGCCAAAGCAAAGGCGGAGGCAAAGCAAGTGCATAAATTAAATGCACATTTGTCAACAGACATGCAAACCAAAAGGAAGCAATTAAACAAACAATTCAACTTGTATGTGCCTCATGCCTCATGCCACATGCCGAATGCCGCATGCCGCATGCCGCATGCCATATGAGTCATGTGGCACGTTGACAGCGAGAACTTAATTTGTGGGCAGTTCCAGGTACTTCTCAAGGGTTACAATTTATGCGAAATTCTTTACGGGCTAATTATATTTTGTCGGGTGGATGTTTTTTTTTTCTTAGGGGAAAACTTTTGAGTGCTAATGAAGATTTTTACTTGGCCTTTGATAATATTTAATGACTGCAGGGTAAAAACATACATGTATATATCAGGCTTGACAAATTAAATTTTAAATTTAATTCAAAATAAAATGAAATAATATAATATTTTAAATCTTGAAAACTTATTGGACTGAAATTATTTTTGTAAAATAACACAAAAATTGAATTTAAAATTATTTTTATTGTTTATTATTTTCATGAGTTTATTAAAAAATTTAAGAAATTTATTTAGTGAGATGAATTGTAGTTTTAAATTCACACAGCAGGAAAATTGCTTGCGAAATTATTTTCCAGTGAAATTTGTTGAATTTCATTTCGAATGACCAAAACATGTGACACACAAATATAAATTTCTAAACCTGGGCAAAACGAGGGGCAGCAATCGATAGTTTGGGTGGATGTTGTAGGAGGGGGAAAAACAATTTTCACGCACTTTTCAATAGCTGTGCAACAGCCAATTCGAAAGCATTTTCCTTTTATAAATTCAGTTGACATTTTCCGCAACAGTTTTCGCAGAAACTGGAACTGGCTTAAACGATAAGCGAGAACCCATATCAAAAGCGATAAAGAGTGGGAGAGAGAGACAGATAGAGAGAGAGGGAGAGGGGAAATTGAGTGTGAGAGGGAGGGAAGGTATAAGCTAGCTGACTGCACATTACACCATAATTTTCAATAAATAGTTTTTTGGCCAAATCATTTGCTGCGTGCTGCCAACTGCGAAGTTCGTGTAGCTGGGCACAAAATGTGGCACCGCCTGTGCCTGATGCCACAAACGTGACTCTACGAGCATGCGAGACGCTTAAAATACAATTTTTTGTTGTTGTTGCTGTTGTTGTTGTTGGGTGCACAAAGTCAACAACAATAAACGAAATGACAGCAGCGAATGTGGCAACTGAAACTGTGGCAACTCTCATTGCTGCCCCACTTGTCACTGGCAGTTGCCAACGTTTTATTATTAGCCATCTAAAATGTGTGTGTGTGTGTGTGTGTGATTTTGGACAGGGTATATCAATACAGTTACTTGGTTAGGGCAAACACTTTGGCTTAGAGTATCCTTTCTGTAGCTGGGCCAATTAGCCTGTCACAGCAATTAAAATGGCAAAAGCAACTGGCGGCACGAAACATGCGACAAGGTAGCTGCCCCATGTTGCAAGTCGCGCGAGACACTTCTTCTTCGCTCCATTTAGCCTTCCCACATAATTCCAAGAAATTTTCTTCAATCCAATGCCAAGCAGTTTCACGAAAACGAATTCGCTCTAAATATAAATTCAGTAAAATAAAAACAAAGATGAAAGGGTAAATAAACAATGAGAGACTATGGGATACTCAGCACTTCCCTCATTTGTACTATTAATGCAACTGTACTATTTTATATATTAATAATAAATTTGTGACTACCGCAATTATTTACAACCTGACTAATTATTGAACTTCTGGTAAGCAGTAGAATATCATACAGGTTTGTGTCCCAGCTTAATAGACTTGTAGATCATTATGAGTATAACAACCAACGTTGATAAGAGGGGATGTAGCTCAGTGGTAGAGCGCTCGCTTTGCATGTGAGAGGCCCCGGGTTCAATCCCCGGCATCTCCAAATTTTTTAAAGGATTTTTAAGGGTTTTTAAATATGGTACTTTTAAAAATGTTAATCGTGACACCCCATAAATGTCCCAAATGAAAGTATTTGACTATTAACATACCCTGTATTTCCGTTTCACAGAAAATAAAAGCATAAGCAATTATTGTAGTTAAATCGAAACCATGTCACACATAATTTTCATTAAACTGAAACTCTCTCCATTTTTAGCTCACTCCTGCTTACAGGGTATTTAAATTAATTTCTAACCAAGCGCCTTGCGCAGATTTCTTGTTGCATATTTCAGTGGAAAAAATGTGTCATTCGAGCTGTTTGCAGTTGTTTTTGCTGCTCAGCGTCTTCTTCTTCTTCTTCGGCTACTTGCTCAAAAATTAAATTTAGCTGCTGGAAAAATTACAAATATTTAATAAGCAACTGCAGCTAAGGAGATTAAGCACAAATATTTTCGAATCCTCAGCGCTTAAACTGTCGAAAGGGGGAAATAAAGCACCTCGCAAATATTTAATCAGAAATTCATCCAACGCATTCATCAACAGAATTTTAAGCGCAAATATTGTGTTTTATTAAAGTAAAGTGAAGACTGCAATTAGAGAGCAGATAACAATATTTGATTTGATATTTGTTGTCTGGTAAGTTATGGCAGAAGTTTCCAGCTTTATTCGTTTTTTTAATTTCAATATTTAATTGCATAAATTTTCTAATTTCTAGACATTGATTATCTTCTTTCTTACTCAACTGTGCGTTACGTAATCTTTGACGCACATAAGTTTTACAGCTCTTCTTCTGCTTAACTACTTTTAGTTTTAGTTCACAATTGTGCCCGCAGCTCTTTAATTGCTTAAGTATTTTATTCAACTTGTCGAGTTTTCACTGTGCCGCAAGCACACTTCAAGCATTGCCAAGAGCGTACACGAGTCCCCCCTCCCCTTCCTCATTCTGTCCAACATCCAGACACCCACTCACGAAAATAAAAACGACAACTCATTTAGCTCCATAGACTCATGCCTTGGTTGACGTGAATCACTCACTCAGCTACTCAAGGAGAAGAAGAAGATGGCACGAGGGGCGGGAAAATGGGACAGGGCTGGAAAACTATTTTCGCATCTAAGTCGACGGCGGCCTATTAGCTCTGACCGAGATGATCCCAAGTAGCGCAGCGTTGGAAAATTTAGCTCTCGAGCTGTCACTTGGGCCGTCTAGCAGATGACAGCAGCACTGAGGAAAGACTGTGGAAAAGACGCGGAAAAGCGAAAAACTCAAAGTGGGGGAAAAGACATAATGAAAATGCAAACTTTTGAATTGCTCATTAGATACGCTAGTTTTGGGGTGTACGCACACGCACACACACATATACAAGCACATTACGCCTGCTAAGTATGTAAAATTCATTTTATCTGCTTAGAGAGGAGCGCGTGCCGTGACACGAGAAAACATGAGTTCATAAATGGGGATTACAAAGAAAATGAAAGTCGAAACTTTCTGATCAAGAAGTTGACTCTGATTGATATTACGTTCAGTGTTGAATAACGAAGTTTAAGTGTTTTGTAATGCGACCAATAATTTGTAGTTTTGTAAGTCATATAATAATGTTTTGTAGGGTGAACCATTATTTAAGATCGTTCACAGATGCAAAACATTATCAGCCGGTGTATTAAAACGTATTCTGTACTTGTAATAAATAAAAATAAGTATAAAAATGGGAATATGATGTTAAGCTGAGTAACAAATAGCAGCGTATTTGAAATATATGTATATAATATGTATGAGAAACGAATTTAAAATTTACTCTTCATTTTGTAGCATGTCTCGCTCCCATCTCTAGTCTTCGGCATAACATAGTAAAAAACTTGTTGTAAGTTTTATGCGCCGCTGGCAAACAAAGAAAAAAAAACAATTTGACAGACCAATACAAAGAGAATGGCTGATGGGCGGAAGAGGGTGGGGGCTGTTGTATGTTAGTTTTGTGTTTGTTTCGTGTCATGTGCTGAGTGCTCCCACTTTTGAGTGACTTAATGAGGCTGAGCACAGGGTGTGGAGTGTGTTTACTTGCACGAAAAGTGCCGAGCCGGCAATGTCAAGGCGACCCTCTAGTTGTGAAGGTCCATTATTAAGCGAAAGATGAGCAATGAACCCGATAAACACAAACTTAAGTCATAAACGAAAGCTGAAGCAATTGCGGCTTGTCATCTGATTGTGGCACGAATAGTGTTTGCAATTTTAATTAGTGTAAAGTTTTGCGGCGAGAATTTATGCTAAAGGGGTGTTACATTATGGTAAACGGAATAAACTAGAGATATATGTATGAACTCCAATTAGGGAGGGGGTGCGATGAAGGTAAAGGTAGGTATAGGTAAGTATAGGAATTAAAATTAGGAGCATAAGTATGAGTGGAAATAGAAATATAAGTTTACATTTTAATTGGTGTAGACAACAAGGGAATAAAAGGAATAATATATGTTAAGGTATAAGATTAGGAATGAGGCTGGGATGGCAATAGTAGTAGCAAAAGGAGTAGGAGTGGGAATACAAATATAAATATGAATGTGAATAGGAGTAGAAACAACGTAATCTTAAAAGTTGTAAGAACAGAATAAAATAAAGGTATAGGCCTAATAAATGTACAGCAATGGCAAGAGTAGAAGATGAATATTGAATATGAATTGGAATGGGAGAATTATGTGCATAAGCAAGACTAAAGTATATGTCTAATTACGGAAATACCTCATTTTATTCTTATATATATTCCAAAGACCTATTCATCTATATCAAATGAGATATTGCCAAAGGTATGATAGGTATGGAAGGTGATAGGTGTAGAAGGTATTACCATCTATTTGCCTCTATATTCAAGTATCTGATGAGGTACTTACATTCTTTACTATACTAAGGTTTTGCACCTTTTAGAGGTAAGATGAAAGATGAGGTAAAAAAAAAGCTGAAAAGCATAAGCACTTGTATAAGGAATATTACTTGAAAAGGAAGAGGATAACATTTAGAATAGCAAAAGGATTTGAAATCAATCGAAATAGGACTCGGAATTATAATTTAAATTTGAGAACAAATATGAATACAAATGTGGTTACCCTTAAAAATGCGAAAAGTAAATGAAAAGGTAGCAAACGTTCCGTCGAAGCCATCGAAGTGTCATTTACTGCTCGTTTAGCAAATTGTATAGATAAATTTTAAAGGGCAGATTTTAATCGGATTAAAACGTTGCTAAAAGGAATATTTTTTTTTTGTTCTTATATTCCAAAAAAATATAATATGTTTTTTATTACTGCTTAAAAAGAATTTTTATTATTATTACAAAACTAATTAATTAATGGAATCACACTCAACACAGCTAAAAAAAAACTATTTATAATTACATTACATTTTATTCGTGATAGTTTTACGCCCAAATAAACATATGTATGTATAAGGATTTATGTATACACTTAAGCTTATGTAATTAGCATTATAGAATGTTTATTTATTCAGTAATGAATATTTTGTAACCTTCGTCATATAAATATTTAGATTCATTTACGACAAGCAAATATTTTTTTTCGAATGTATGCCAGAGTTGATTAAAAATTCGTTGGCTACTTGTCGAATGTCTCGTTAAATGTGACTTAATCCAGTGCTACGTCACAATTTGTCACTTTTGAAAGGCTTAGCGCATAATTAATGTTATTTAAAGTTTTAAGTAAATATGCGCCGAATATACACACAGACACATAGCTATATATGTGTATGTGCGTGTGTGTGTTTGCCCATAAACTTTCTAAATATGCTGTCGTTCCTATGCGCTGCAAAACTGGTGCTAATGAAGGGGTATATTGTGCTAAAAGGGTCACCAAAGTGTCTTAGACGGAATTTAAGATAAGAGTCTTATTACTATGACTAATATTATTATTTAGTTTAAGATAATATAAAAGTTGGTTTCATTATTAAAGATATCATTCAAAAAGTCAACACTTTCAACCACATATTCCCAGATTTTATTTAATTTTCCAAGGTTTGCAAGGGTGAAATTTAGAATTTGGAAAGCAATGGTACTTAAGATAAGTGTCTCATTACTATTACTGTTATTATTATATGTATTAACAGTACTATAAGAAATGTTTCTATTCGTTTTATTATCAGCTTAAAACTTTTCACACTTTAAAGCGTATATTCTCAGTTTTTATTTCAAATTACAGGGTATACTCAGAGTCTGGCATTGGCATCTTTGGTGCCCGCTTGTTGTTTTATGCTGTTTGCGTTGCTGGCTGTCAGAAATGTTATTCTTTGCGTATCTTTATGGGTCGTGCGGCAATGTGTGTGTTCCGTTCTGTTCCGTTCCGTTTCGTTTCGCTTCTTTTTATTTCGGCTTGCACACCCACACATGTTTATTTCACTTTTATGATTTTTCCCAAATAAATTTTGAATTTATTTATTCCATGCGCTGTTTGTTCTTCTTCTTGATCTGGCATTTAGGTGTCCTAACAACCGTTGCTTTGCAATTATTTTTATTATAATTCGATTTGAAATAATCGAAAAGAAATTTTATATTTATTTATTTATTTAGTTGCTGTCTCTTTCTGTCTGCTTCGTTTGATTTCATTAACTGATGTCAAAATCATTGGAAATCAATTAAAAATTATTATTTGTTGTTGTTGTTGTTGTTGTTTTATTGTCCATTGGCTGCTCAATTGGTTGACCGCAAATTGCATAATTTCAATTAGATTTGAGAGCCGGCGGAAAATGTTGTTACTGCCGCAAATTGAGGAAACGAGGAAATGGAAATGGAAAATGGGAAATGCGTAAAACGCATTTTCTATTATGTTCGATAATTACGCGACGGCTCAAATTTAAGAATCGACAAATGCGATTTGCTGTGTCATCGTTTTAATTTAATTAATTATGACGCGACAAAAGCTCCCAAAACAATTTTCAATAGAGGGCTCTGGTAAAGGAGGTGAGATGGAGAGAGGGAGAGAGAGGGTAAATTAGAGCCTGGAAAATATATGCAAGTATTGAAATATTTTCAATTCGTCAGAAGAAAAATACTTTTTTTTTTAAATAATTACAATATAAATATTATATCTTTAACATTTACAAATTTCTCTTAAATAAGAAAATTCTTTTCTCCACTTTTTTGATATTGTTTCTTAGATACTTTATTTCAAAAGAAATTATTTCTATACTTATTTACAAAACGAAAGGGGAATATTAGTTATTGTATGCCCGTTTGTTAGCAAAATATCTTTGTTTACATCCTAATATTTATAATTTATCGATAATTATGTCAAATATCCTTTAACTAATTCACTCTATTTCTCTGTCGCTTTCTCTCTCTCTCTCTCCCTCTCTCTGCGCCCCCATTGCTCGTTCTGTCGCTTTCTGGCTTTGCTTTCAACTTTCTTCTGTTGTTTCTTTTAATATACTATTTATGTGGCTTCTGTCTCTTTCCTTATTGTCTCTTGCTCTTTCTTTCTCACAATCTCTCTCTAATTGTGATTTATGACTAGAACATGCAAATTAAATAGGACAACATATTTAACCGGATACTTTATATACATATGTAAATGTTTGTATATGTATGTACATAGTTTTATAAGCATTTTAATTATGGAGGTAGCACACAGGTGTGCTATAATACACTTCCAACAAGGACATTTTTGGCTAACCGCACATGACAAAACTTGTTGGCCATGTTCGCCATGGCCCGAACAACAGCAGCAGCAACAACAACAACAACAACAACAACAACAAGTTGTGGGAGCAATAAACAAAGCCGCAAATGCGTTTAGTGGGCGAACAAATGGCAGCGCATACAGTTGACCAGAGACAGAGATAGAGATAGAGAAAGAGATAGTGGATATGTATATATAGATAACAGATAGAGAGAGAGAGAGGAAGGGAGGCAGCTGCACTTCAACTCCCACTGAGCGGCGCTTGTAAAGTGGGCGTGGCAAATGGGCGTTTACAAAGTTTATTGGTTTGGAGAAGCGGCCGCGCTTAATTAAAACGGGGCTCACGTAAACCCGTATCTAAACCAAAATGCTGTCACTGTCAGTTTTGGCCAAGAGGGACGCGCGTTTGGCTTCCACTTTGAGCCAAAGCTAATTTGGCCACTTTTATTTGGCAACAAAAACCAACCAAAAAAGCAACCAAAAAATGCTGCAAGGAAAAGCGGGAAAATGTTGCGAGTGTCAAAGTGCATGGGAAATGCATTGCGGAACATTAATTGCATAAATTTCGACGTCGCTTTTCAACTGAATGCGGCGCAAATTAAAGAGAAAGAGAAAGCGAGAAGGCGAGCAGAAAGAGAGAAACGACTCATTAAATGTAGCTGCAGCACCTTTGAGCTGAGAATGGCCAGGGGGAGGGGAGGAGGGGGGCGTGGTTGGCTGCTCTGTCATAATTTGATGCCTAACTGTGTCAGTCGCTGGCTTCTGGTCTTTGCAAGTGCTCATGCATAACGCATTTTGGCGCAGCTCAAAAGTATGCTACGAAAATGTAACTCAGACCTGTTGCCATACACACACACACACACACACACACACACACACACCTACACACCTACACAGTTGACTGGTTTTTGGGGCAGCGCTTTAAATCAGTTGCCATTTCATTAAAATGCAAGCCGCACTCTTCCTCTTCGTCGCTGCCGCTTCAAGCACTCTGGCAACGCTTTTTACCTTCATTCTTAACGCCTTTTCTCTTTTTTCTATTTTTTGTTGGCTTGCAACTTAAATTTAGCGTTATGAAACATTTTTATGCCCATAGTTCTCAAAGCTTTGGCCTCTTAATTTCCTCTATGCCTACTTAAATTAGTTGAGTGCGAGTGTTTGTCTAGCAATGCCATAAAACTATTTACCTTTAACAAAAAGCACATCACAATTATTCAAAGCAAATTTAAAGCGCATTTAATTAAAATATAAAATGTTTTTTTTTATGTCACTAAAATTTCTTTAAACAATTTTTTGTGGCAATGTTTTTAAAATGGCGTTGGATAAAATTGAAATTTAACATGCAACTTAATTTGCCAATTAAATATGCATTTTTTTTATTATTCAACAAGTTATTACATAAATTTTTAATTTTGATTTAATATATAATAATATTTATGCATGTTTTCAGCTGAAATGAATAAGTTTTCTGTGTTAATATAAATTTGTATATGCTTAAAGTTTTCACCAAAAGTTATACCTTTATTGATCGATATTCATTAAATTATATATATTAAATAATCATTTTCCTCTTGTCGATATGTTTTATTGTATTTATTTGCCTGCTCAGGTGATTCGATTTACTTACTTTATATTCAACATCTTTATCTACAGACTTATTATTTTAATTAGAGTATCCAAAAGTCAGTATAGCATGTATTCGGTATTCGCATATATTTTTGTCTGCCTATGATCAACATTATGACAGCATTAAAAACCCAACTCTGGCAGATAAGCTAAAACAAATTGAGGTTAGCCCGAAAAATAAATAACCTAACCTCAAATACCGAGCAAAGAGTAAATATAACGGTAAAACATATCAAATTTGCAGAGGCAGCAGCAAAACAAAAAAAAAGGTAAAGCATAATCGAATGTGCAAAAATTGAAATCCCAAATAAAAACTGTAAAATAAAATGCCCAACCACAGAGCAACAACAAAGACCTCTCGCTCACACACACACACGCACACATTCACACTTGATAAGAATTGAGTAGTTTTTGTTGTTGCTCTTTTTTGGAGCAGCAGCTGAAGCTGTGCAGCTTTTGTCTGGCTGGCATAAATAACTGTAAAATGTAACAGAGTTGAAGTCCATGAAAACAACAAGAAGAACTGTGACGTCACAAAACAACATTCGCTGTTGATTTCTTTGTTATTGTTATTGTTGTTGTTGTTGCAGTTGCAGTTGGAGTTGCTGTGGTTGCATTTATTTTGAGTGGATTTATTTATTTGCCATTCCACAAGCAACAAAAAACGAATAAAGCGAAATAAAACAACGCAAATCAACTAAAAAACGCGCAGCAATAAAAAGAGGAAGAACACACGAACAATAACAACAACAACAACAACAACAACAACAACAACAACAAAGAGCACCCGCACAAGTTTTTATTTTATGCAAATGTAAGGTGTCCCAGGTGGGAAATGCACACGTATGCCACAACTCTGCAGTGCAGCAGCCGATGCTGCTTCTTCCTCTGCTGCCGCTGTTGCATTTGGACGCTTTCTGCTCAACATTCAATAAAAGCAACAACAACAATAACTGCACAGGTGGATGGGGGAAGGGGTAGCCCTTGCTGTTGCTCTGTTGTTGTTTGTCTGCACGTCTGTGTCTCTGTTTGGCAAATGCCAACTTTATTAGGAATTTTGTTTCGGTGTGTGCGTGTGTGTGTGAGCATGCAAGTCAAATAGATGAAAGCGGAAATCAAAGCCAGAGCCAAAGCTCATTGCCGTTGTTTGTGTGCGTGTGTTTGTTTGTCTTTTTTTGGCTCAATTTATCCGTACGGTACATTTGCGTGTAATATGCAAGAAGGTATTTTTTCGGATTTAATTTTTGCTCAATGAAACGCAATGCCGCGCGTGCCGATGTGTGTGTGTGTGTGCTTACGCACAGGTGTGGGATAGCGAACAAGGGGCAGCGAGGGAAAACCACAGCAAGAGAGCGTGCAGAAAGCGCCTGTGCTGTGGCTGTGCGGAGCGTAATTGGTGAGCACAATTTCCCTTTATAATGCCTGCAACCGCGTTTAACAGTGGTGGAACAAGTTAGTGGTTATAGTGGAAATAGGAAATGTAGGTTTTGTTGATTAATTGTTAATATAGTTAATTTAGCATATTATTTTAGTTTTTAAAAAAATTACCAAATAATTTGCTGTATTGTAATATGTTGTATAATTTAAAAGATATATTGTTTTTTTTTTTTATATATATTTATAATCACTCAATTATTATTATTTATAATTTCTCCAGCTGAGTTCAAATTAGCTTGTTTTTTTTAGCTTAGTCATGTTTTTATTTGACATTAGGTCAACGGAGCACAAAACAAACATTAGAAAACATTATCACATCATAAGCATAAATTTAACTGGGGCCCATAAAACAGAAAAGCTACCAAACTAATGGACGGCATTTAAGGCGCTATAAAAGCACCCAAAGGGGCAACTGCCACGCCCTCTCGCCTCCTCAGCCACCTGTACCAACCTGTCTAAGACAAATAGCAAATTGTCGTTTATAATTGACCACAAGTGGGTGCTGTGGGCGCTGTGGGCGCTGGGGGCGTGGTAGTGGCCACGACAGCCACAACAACAATACAAATTGTAAATGGACAATTATTATTAACTGCAATAAATTTCACGCACGCACAATTTACATACAAAAGCACGCGACCGTGTGGAGGATTACAGCTTAGAGGATGCGGGTGGGGGTGGGGGTGGGTGTGTTTGTAAATTGTATCCGTGTGCGAGTTGAGGACACAATCTACATCACGTACAAATCGTTTAAGTGCAACACATAATTGTTCAAGGACCCCAACAGCTATTTTCGGCTGCTATAATTGTGCGTGTGTGTGTGTAGGTGTGTAGGTGTGTGTCAATAGCAATTATGTGTGCTTTGGGTGTGGGAATTGGGTGGCAAGTACACTGAAACAAATTTGAGCTGTTTGCTTTTAAGGAAAATAATAATATATGTTGTTTTAATAGAAGAATTTAAAAATTGTTTTATAATAATGTAAACTCTTTTAAATATAATAATCAATTCATACAAAATTGGATTTTATTTTCTTTTCTCTCAGTGAGTTGAGATTGAACTGCTTCAGATAATATGTTTATTTATTGAGCTGTTTACTTACCTAACTACACGTTGATTTCTCTCAGTGCACTATTTTTAACAGTCAGCAACTACTATGCCTGCTATTATTTTTTTTTTTCAGTGTAGATAATATTTAATTGTTTTGAATATTATGTTTATTTATTGAGCTGTTTACTTAGCAAGCAATCATAATTTCTCTCAGTGCAGTAATTTTTGTTTTTGGTTGCTCGTTCCAGGTAATGCGAAAGTGTTTGTTTGCGCCTCGACTAAAAGTTCGGCTTGACAAGTTCCACTTAAGCTGCCACAAACAATGCGAAAAGAATTGAAAAGTAATTTCGACTAACAAGAAATCCCCTCTGTGAGATATGTGTGTGTCTGTGTGTGTGTGTGTGTGCGTGAGTGTCTGTTCGAAAGCCCACGCTCCAAATCGATGTCATTGCTTATATTGTTGTTGCTGTTGTTGCATTGTTGTACGCTGTCCATTAGCGCGCTGTTTAATTGAATTGTAGCAATTAAAGTGCTTCAATTGATTTTAATCGAAAATTGTGCTCATTGTTGGCAACAACTGTTCTGGTTGCTGTTGTTGTCTCTGTTACTAAGTACAGTTAGCGTTGCATACCAGTCGGGGCTTTGACAGTTACCGTTAATTGCATGACAAGTACCGCTTCATTAACGCTTCTCATTCAAATGCCGTAAAGGAAATGTGCAGTAATGTGCCCAAAGCCTTGAGGTCAACAGCAGCAGCGGCCGTAACAACACAAACAACAACAGTACGCATATATCGGTAGCCAAAGCTCAACAGGCTGCTTTTACATTTTTCTGCTCGCATACAACAAGAAAGAAATTTCCCCAACACAGAGCGAAAAAGTACCAAGCGGCCGCTCTCTCGCTCGCTGCATATACTGTTATTCTGCCTGCCTGCTGCTTAATTTGGCCGTCTCGGCGCCTGCCGCAACATGCGCTCAACATTCAGTACGCAACGAACTTTGCACGCAGACGGTTGTCGTTGCTCTCGCGTTAGCCAATTGCACACGCTAACATAGCCACGTGAATTTCAATAGGAAGAAAGAACCCAAAAATAAGCACGCGCGCGTTACACATGTGCGCCAGTGTGTGTGAATGTGACGGTGTGTGCGTGTGTGTGAGTGTGCATTTATTTTTAAGCAGCGGCTAATGTAAAAAGTGTACAACAAAGTAGAAGAATGATATAAAAAGAAAAATAATCAAAAATCTATTAATAACACAGGCCGGCTGCAGTTGACAAAAGCGTAAACCGTCAAGCGAAATAGAAATACGAAATACGAAATCGAAGCGAAATGAAAGCGAAATTCAAATTCGAACAGCTGCTGGCAGCGACGCTTTGCACGCTGCTTGCGTTGCTCGCGCTGCCCGCTGCCGCAGTCGCTGCTGCTGCAGTCGAAGCGCAGCCCGTGAGCAGCTATGGCGCCTCCTTCATATCAAATCCGGCCATATATGCCTATAATGTGGCCAATCAGCAGCAGCAACATCAGCAACAACAACAACAACAACAGAAGCAACGGGAAAATGCCGACAATCAAAACTACATAAATTTCGATGCTGGCCACGTGAATGGCAATTCGAATGCAAATGTGAATGGCAATTACCGCAATTACTATTACACGGATGCCAGTGCCACGCCCACACAAAATACGCCGCCTGCAGCGAGTGCAGCGCCCGCCGCTGCCACACAGCCCGCTCCTCTAACGGGTTGCACTTTGGACCGTCTGGCCGTCTATAAAGTCGTCCTGCACACCTATTGGACACGCGAACTCTTCCCCAAGCATTATCCCGACTGGCGACCCACAGCCCAATGGACCAAGACCTTAGGTAAGTAATTGTTGTTGCGGTCGTTGGCTAACTGTTTTATCGAAACTTTCGGCACTCCAGTTTTTATGGAAATGAAAGTTTTTCTAATAAGTGAAACAATAATATAAACACACCTGAAATAATACTTGATTTGCTATTAATTCTTAAGCTAAGGGTTTGGCATTTGAGATAAATATAATAATTTAATAATATTATAAGCAATGTGTAACTCGTTAAAAGAGTTTCAAACACTTTCAGAAAATTGAAATTGATCAGAAAATTAAGGTATTCGCTTATTATATTATTATAATAATATATGTTTAGAGTGTTGTTTTTAATGTTTTATCTATTCACAAAGTAAGGAAAATTAAAAAAATGCACAGATTATTTATTTATTATTTATTTTATTTTGACCTTTTAGTTTAAGGTATTTTCTATATTCGAAATTCTCTTGTAACATGGATAATATAGATAAGGATATAGGATAAATAGAGACCTATATATTAGGTAGTTTCTATGTTTTTTATTTGATTATTAAAATTATTTGAAATGTTTCCTCATTTGTAGTAAAGATTGGATTTTGCAAATAGTTTAATCAACAGAAGTTGCTGCTTGGCTGTATTATTGGCCTAAAACGCTGATAAGAATCTTATTACATTGTGCCAGCTCAGCAACAACAATAACAACAACAACAACAACAATAAACAATAACAAAAAAAGTAAAGACTAATTTGTCACAATGCTCGCAACTTGGCAGACATATAAAAATAAATCGAAAAGCAATTTCGCAGCCCAAAACATTTGCTTATATTTCTTATTGTTGTTGTCGTTGTTGTTGGGTTAAATAGATATAGAGGCTTGGCCCAAATAGATGAGATACAGATATAAACACAGATAGGAGATACATTGGGGCAGGGCTGTGAGGGAAGTCCTTGGCCGCATTGGCATGTCGCTTGTCTTATCATGTTTCTGCAGATTTAGCTGTCAATTTATACCATACCCATACACACATTCACACACACACACTTTCACATACTGAATGTGAGAAAGAGAGGGAGAGTGAGAGCAGACAAGTAAATCTGACAGCCAAACAAGCGTTGCCTTTTGCCGTAGCATACTTATAGGCACACACTCGCTGGAACACACACACATTCACACACCCGCACACACCCATAAAAAAGGATAAGACCAGCGCCTAAGAAATGCGATTTGTACGTGCTTATGCGCTATATTTTCGCCTCAGTATTGGATAAAAAAAAGAAATAAAGGAAGGAAAGTGGAACAAGAAAGCAATCGTAGAGTATGCCGCAGCTTAAATACCCTTGTAAGCAGATAAAGCCTGCATTTCTATTGTGCAATAAAAAAATCAAAAATTCGCTTTAAATCCTATTTGAACTATTTGACTGTGAATTGTGAATTGCATCTTGTCTATGCTGCAGCAATCGTTAGGTTAATACTTCCGATAGGGTAATATTATAATACCATTTTATATAACGGAAGTTAGATAATATTAACTTAATACTTTCGATTCAAATTCGGATCAAAAGGTTTAATAAGTATAAGAACACATAATATATAGATCCAACTTTAGAAATCACCTTTATATATAGTTGTAACGTTAAAGATATAAACTTTGCCGTTACACGTTAACTCGAATAGTTGAAATACCCTTCAAAAAAATTGAAGCACGGCTAGAAATTGGATAAAGTTGTTGCCCAACAGTTGCTCCTGTGCTTCCTCTTCTCCATTGATGTTGTTATTGTTGTTGTTGTTGAAGATCTATCTTAGGTTTTGATGTTTTGATTTTTTGTGCTGTTGCACTTGAGGAGTTTTTCAAGATTTTGCTTATTTATGATTTTGTTTGTCCGATTATAAACTCTGGCATTATATAACGGTAAACAAGGCATAAAGAACAATCTTAACTAAATGTAAAATATGATAAAACTTGAAACTTGAAACTTGCCGCAAGTTTTATTAAGCATAAATATGCGCGCGGCTACTTTAAATCGCCTCTAATTAAATGCCGCATTTCTGAGTGCTTTTCCTCGCCTCCTCACTTTCTCTCTCTCTCTCTGTCTCTCTTTTTCTGCCACTCTCCTTCCCACTCACTTATCCAATTGCGGTTTACTTTCAGCTTTAGGTACTTTTTGCCCTCTCTCCTCTTCTCTTCTTGTCTGGTTGTTTATTGTGTCCACGGCGAAATTTATAGTATTCAGCAATTGGAAAACATTGCGTATACGTGATTTATATGCAACTCGTCCACAGGTTTACAGTCCGCACTTTCCTCTGACTTTAACTAACGTATATAATGCGCTTCTTATGCTTCAAATATTGACTTGTCAATTCCAAATAGTTTCGTATATAAATTTTTATTTCATTTTCTAGAAAAGTTTTCCATTTTTATAACCCATTTTGCTGAATTGGAAATATATACAAAAATTCAACAGCCACTCAACATTTTTTATCATACCAGTGCAATAAATATTTTATTTTAAGTTTATTCTATTTTACCAACAAATATTAATGAAATAAAGATTATTAAATAAAAAGGCTGCCAATAAGGAGCCTTAAATACGAGAATGGGAAACTCATGCAAAGTCTAAAGCAAACAGAACTAACTGCAGAAGTAAAAAATCCCATAAATAGAAAAAAAAAAAATAAAAAAATAATAATAGTTGAAATACAATTTTATTGACAGATATAGAAATATTTACTTTTATATTTATGTATATATCTATCATAGAATAGACAATAATTTGATAGAAATACAAACATTTTCATTTATTTCTTTACAGTTACTTTTATAGTGCGTATATGTCGGTAGTCTTGACATTAAATATTTAAAGAAATTGTTGTTGCTCCCCGACACTTCGACGCTTAGCAAAAGTTGAAAACTCCTTGAGGAGGACAAATAAAAATGGAATTAGCTGCACTTGGGAGAGCTGGAAAACAGCTTCCTGCGCGTCATATCCTGTTTATAGTTATGTATATACAGATGTATATATAATTTGAACGTCTGTTACATTCGAGCAGGACTAAAAAGTGTCCTGTGAGTGCAGCTGCTCCCGCTTTACTTAACTTGGCCCACTCAGTGCCGGCCAAATTTATTATGAATGTTGCAAAACAAGAAGCGACAGGCAGCAAATGCATTTCTTCTGCCTTTTGTGCATTTTGTCCTGCGCTGGCATCCGAGACGCCGACTGACTCGTCCGTTCGTCCTTTCGTCCTTTCCTTCTATTTGGTCCTTTGGCACCCACTCGTTCCCAGCCAGTTGTTAAATTTCATTTGGTGATTTCGTCCGCTGCTCGAGCTGCGACTCTCGTCGCCGCTTTTTTTCTTCGGCCATTTTGCAGCTTGTTTTTATCGTAAATTGAAACCAAAATAAAGTTTTTGCCTCAACTAGCTGCTGAACCCGAACCCGAACTCCAACCAGAACCAGAACCAGAACCAGAACCAGAATTTGTGTTTCAGAAACCGTTTTCTACGACACATTGCGCCAGTTGCATTGCCAACGACATATTCTGCCAAACACCCAGCGCAATTGTACTTTCTAAGCGGGTATATTAGTTTTAATATAAGTTTGTGCTTCTAATTGAGTGTGGAGAGAATATTTGGTTTGGATTCGATAGGAAATGTAAGAAGCTCTTGCAACGGAAAAAGAGAGTGAGAAAAACGTTAAAGAATTACAAATACAATATAATTGCAATACGTAAAAAAAACTAGCTTCGCGCTCTTCTTTTTAATCCAGGGTATCACTTAGTTGTTCAGTTTTAGTCCCATTTCCATTTATAGGAGATAAATCTTCAAGCCTCGGCGGAACTGTGCTGACGTCAAGTTAAGTAAATTACTTTTCTACACGCTTTTCTTTTAGTTATTTAGGGTATCTCTTAGTTAGTCACTCCACTGTCATTTACTAGAATTTTATTCCACTTCCTTTCATTTGTAGGAAATAAGCCTTAAAATGTTGACACAGTTTAATAATAAGTAAGTTTATAGAAATTACTTCGCGCTCTTTTTCCAGAAATCCAGGGTATCTCATCGTTGCTCAGCTGCAGTCCCTTTCCATTTTTTTTTGCTTCGAGGCTATTTGCTTTTTGTTCTGGATACTTTTTGGCCCGAATGGGGCATTCAACACTTTTTGTTTAGTGCAAGTTTTGTGAAAATAAATAAAAATTTTGCCTTCTATTTTTTGTTTTAATATTTTTTTTGTTGCTATTTTTATTGCACTGCCAAAGCTTTTTGTTTCGCAACTCTCAAGTGCCTTGGCCAGGATATGCTCGATGCGCCTCGTATCCTTGAATGTCCTTCCGCCTCAAAATGAAATGTTGTCCGTTCGCAATTGCGTTTCAAATTGAGCTGCGCGTAGGAAAAAAACTTTGAGTAAAAAAAAACCAAAAAAAAAAGATTTTTTATGATTTGACAAATGTAAATTGCGTAGTTTCGAGCTGTTTCCATATGTGGTATATACTAAAGAATTACCTCTACTAATCCTGATGAGTGTTGCGATATAATGAGTGCTGGAGTATAAAAAGATAATAGTAATTGACTTTATTTAAGCAGAAAGAAAAATATGAGTAATTAGACTTTAAATTGCAATGAAATTCTGTTTGACAGTAAATTTCAGTTAGTTTTAATATTGCATATTTAATTCGGTAATTTAATCGAATCCTTTAATCACAATAATAATAATTGCCTGCAGATGAGCTTTAAGAGGGTTAATAGATTTAAAATACATCCAATTTATGTTAACAGTTAATCTGTTTTTATGGGATATATCTCTCTTACGGCAATCCTTTTCTCTACCTCAATATAAGCGAATGCACATAATAAAAATTGCAATATGAATTGAGATGCGCTTCGGCCGTCTTTGTTTTTGTGCGGCTCGATTGTTTATAGGGTATATTTCTCCTTTGGCAATCTTTGTCTCTGTTTCAATACTATTGAATGCAAATAATAATAACTGCATTTAGATAAATTCAAATATAAAGTTAAACCCGCACCTTCACTTGGTTAACAGCCACTGCCACACCCCCTTGTCCCATTTTATTTGCTGTCCGGCAACGCTAATTGGCCGCGTGGCTTGTCCATTATCCTGTTTGACTTGGCCGCTGGGCTGCGCTTGTTGCCTCTTGTAGTTGGTGTTAAATGTGGAGCCTGCGGCTATTTTCACGCCTCGCGTTTTATTGTTTCAAGCAACACCCTCCCATCCCCCCATCCGCCCCTCTCCGTACCTCTCAGCAGCCGGCTTAATGCCCGCCTAGTTGCGCAAATGAAATGCCAAAAAAAAAAAAATGTTGCTCTTGCTTTTGGCAAATGAATTATAAAAAAGCTTTTGCCAGACGCGCGGCTCGAAATGTGTGCTACATGAATATCACATGCGCCTAATTCCCACCCACACCCCGCAACATGTGTGTGTGTGTGTGTGTCTTTCTTATATTTTATGCACCCCCAAAGACACACACATTCGGTCCCTCTCGAGCTGTGCCGCTTACCTGTCTGGCCTGTGTCAATGCACCTTTTTATACCCCGCACCCAATAAAAGGTGGGTATATTATATTGTGTGACAATATGTAACAACTTGTAGAAGACTTGTCGGTTCTTGGAGTAAGTTAGCAAATATCTTCTATACTACACAAATATAAATATGAACGGAGTATCTGCTAGTCGGGCACTCCCTGCATTCTTATTTGTTTTGATTTTTTTGTTTGTTGCTGGCAAAGTTTTGCGTTTCGTCTCGTAACAAAAACTTTAAATGTTTGCAATTTTTTACACGCACTCAGCGCAAAAAATGAGACAGAGAGGAAAATCATAAGGCGCTCATCTGCTTCGTCCAATCAAACTCTGTGAAAAACTACAATAGCAAAAAGGAAAAGAAAAGTTATGCATGTGTGTGTAAATGTATAAGTAGAAAGTAACTGCTGTTATGCTCTTTCTTCGCTAAGAAACTTTTGGATGGATATCTCTCGCACATGTCTGAGAGTAGGGCTTGATATTTCGCTAATAAGACAGAAAAGTGCTTGTCAAGCAGATCTTAAACTAATGTCTAGCAGAGCTGCAAGCAGGAAAAACTGTGCTTTAGTCGGGTGTGCCCGACGAGGAGATACTCTGATCTTTACAAACAGCTAACTAAAAATATCAAAAAATGTTATGTTAAACATCTCTGCTCTGTTAAGTAGTTCTTATATCGTGTGTGCTTGACTAGCAAATGCATTCAACTTTGAAACCTTTATTTTAAGAATTTGAGATTAAATACCTAACAAATACAACAAGAATAACAATGGATTATTTGTATTAAACATATCTGCTCTGTTAACTATTTATAATGTTAAGTGTGACAGTGACATTTGCTGCCACCGTTAATAACTTTGCATGGCTGTTATTACATTGAGTGTTAATGAAAATAGAAAAAACTAAAAGATAGATAGAAACTTTTTAAGTTTCTTATGTTAAGCTTCTTTTATGGGCTTATTTATTTGATAAACATAATTTCGTGTTGCAATAAAGAACTTTGCTTATTATAACTTTATATACATTTTATTTAAGAATATAAATGAAAAATCAAAATTCTTGTTAGGCTTGCAAGAGTTATAAATAGTAAAGCTCTTATAAATAAATAAATAAAATAATAATAATAAGAAAAAGTATTTATTTCTCTGTGACTCAGGTGGGAGCTTTGTGTGTGTTACAAGCCTCATTACAAATTCATAAAACTCACAGAAATAAATAAGTATATGTATGTGTGTATATATGTTAGCCAACACGCACAACCAAAAATCATAGCAGAAAAGTTGGAGCTCGTCTCTTTGTGCGCTGCAGCATAAGTACATTAATAATAAATGTAAATTTGCTGCTGCTGCTTCTTTTCTGCTTTCCTTGTACTTTTTTTTAATATTTTTCTCTTGGCTTTTGTTTGGGGTAGCCATTGTGGGTGCGGGGGATGGGGGCCTGTGGTGGGCAGCTACTTGGCTAACTGCTCCACCAAAGTGCTATAATTAAACGCAACCGCTTCGTCGCTTCATCGTCGCATCTTTGATATCCTTAGCAAGGCGTTGGTTTTCAAATAGCCACGCCTACTTTTCAATTATACCCCTCAAACTTCCTGCACCTCCCCTTAAGGAAAAATCCAGCTCCTGTTTCCGCTTCTGTAAGCTGAGCCGCGTTTTGCAATTTTTACTTGTCGTCCTCGTCCTCGCCCTCGTCCTGGTAAATCACAGCGGCCAAAGCAAATTTGTTGTATCACATTTTTTGGGTTCTTATGTGGATGGTATCGTATGGTGTAGGGTATATTATTTTGTTTAGTCAATATGTAACAATTGTAGTAATGAAAAAAGTTTTAGAGAAGTGCATATTGAAACAGTTAAGACCTCCGTTATACAATATTCTACGTACAATGCGTCAAAACAAATTTCAGTTATACAGTTAAATGAGAAACAATTATCTTCAGTTACCCCTAGTATGATTTTGAAAAGGGACAACGGGGTTCATTATGTTTCTTATATCTCAGAAATTCCATTATTTCCATTAAGGGTCCACTAAAAAAGTTTAAGTTTAAATAACGATCTTTTTAAATCAGTATACCGACTATATAAAGTATAGAGAACGATTCGTTGCATAAGTTATATGATGGAAGACGTTTCTCGACTTAAGACAAGAATATCTAATAGCATATGATTGTGCATTATCTAATATTTATGAGTGCAAGGATATTTCTTGTTCGGCTCAACTATTCCATCATATTTGTTCTCAACTTTTTTTCTCAATGTTCCTCTTCTTCATTTCTATGCTGCGCATTTACTTGCATGAATAAATTTTCTTGTTGCTGTTATTTTTGTTGTTGTTGTTGCTGTTGCTGTTGCTGTTGCTGTTGCTTGTCTTTTATGTCTACACATTTTGTGCTTTGTCAAATTCGTGTCATTATTCATTCATACATGATTAGGCAACAGAACAGAACAGAACAGAACACAAAACACAAAACGCAGAGCAGACAACAGACAGCAGCGGCAAACAGCGCACAGGTTTTGAATTACACGCTGTCAAGGAGCGTTGGACCCTAGGGTGTTGCCAGAGCTTCCAGAGAAACCCCGAACTCCCCCATTTTATATCCCCAACTCCCGTAATTTCCATTCCTGGCGAAAAAACCCTGATGGATAGTCGAAGGCAATGGTTGTTGTCTGGTCGAAGGACGACAGGCGTGGCATTGCCAAATGGAAATTAATGAATGAAATTTGATATACTGTCAAGTTAACCAACACTGGCTCCACTGCCGCCAGGGTTACCAGCCGCATCAACATATAATTTAATTTATGCGCACGTGCTTCGCATGTTACCAAAATGTTGAGCTTTATTTTAATGCAACGTTTCAGCGTTTTAAACCAATTTACATTCACATATATGTATATACATATGTATATTCTCAATTAATTATATTTATTTGCTAATTTAACGGCGTATGCTGAAGGGTTGACAAAAAAAACTATAATTTAAAAACTTTTTTGTTGCTTTTTGGTTTTCCGTTAAATAAATTGGCATAAATTAGCGGCGCTAATTACAAATAAATTGCGCAATTTGTTTGTGTAACAAAAGAAACAACAACATCAAAAACAACAATATGGAAATTGTGTAATGTGATTATAAGACTACTTGATTTTAATTTAATTTGTTACTATGCGTAGAACTTAATCGCATATTTAAGTCGCATTTAATAATATTTTGTTACTATTTTATTGAAGAACTTTACCCACTTTTTGAAAGCGTTTTCTTATCTAAGGGAAATAATTTATAAAATATATTTATTGTATTTTACAAATACAAATCAAGTAAATAGAAGTTACCTTATATTTCACAGCTAAATTGCTGAGAATACAAATATTATAAATTATTAGTAATTGTTAATAAATGTTCTATATATATCATTTAATAATACTATTTTGTTACATATTGTTTCATTTTGGTTAATCTTGAAGCTAAAATTGAATGAATTAATATAAATATTTGTCCAAGCTCAATTTTCTCTTACGTTATTTGAAACCCAAATCCCACTATTTTTTATTGTCTCGGACACAATTTAAAGTCTCAGATAATAACTAAATCTCATAAATAGCATATTTTAAATTTATTTTTGCTTTTTAATTTCGTGTGTTGTGTTTCACTTAATATGCCAAAATAATTGCCATGCAATAAATGTTGTTTGTTTATTTTGCTGGCAATATATTTAAATTTTTTTTTACAAAATTTTAAATGCAGTCCATGGGTCAAATAAAAGTAAATTTAACCATTATAAGCTGTGTACACTTGTAATGATTGACTATAGAATACCCTGTCGGATCAATTCATTTTGTGGAATATAGATATAGAGATTAATAAAAAGAAGGAATTACAGAAGAATATTGCTACGAAATATTCATTAAATATTTAGATATATATTTAAATATATAAATGAAAATTAGTTATTAAAATGGAAATAATTAATTAATTTCTTAAAATTAAAATATCTTTATTAAACTATAGACTTTTATTAAACTATAGACGCTGATATTATATAGATAAAAATATGTTTATAAATTAAATAAATAAATAATTTATAATATTTAATTACTTTTTATAGATATAATTGTTTACAATTTAACCAGTATTTTAAAATTTTCAAAATATATATGTTTTGAAAACAAAAATATGCTTATTACTATATTCAAAATAAGATAAAATTAATAATAATACCAAGACTTCTTGGTAGTCGTAACAGCCCTATTGATCAAGTCGATGCACATTTTTTTACCCTGACAACATTAAATATGAGTAAACAGGGTATAATGTTTTTGTGAAAATGTATGTAACAGGCAGAAGCAGGTGGGGCCGACCACAGAAAGTATATGCGTCCGTCTGTCTGTCCGTCAGTCCGTCTGTCTGTCAGTTTGTATGAATTCGTCGATCTTAGCGACTACATAAGCTAGAGACTTTAAATTTTACATGTAATTTCTCCTATAGATCGCGCACGTCCAATTAGTTTTCGATTAACAATAACTCTTATCGTTTGCTTCTTGTCGATAACACGTATCTTGTCCATATCTCGTATGTCTTAAGAGCTAGAGGTATCAAACTTACTATTTATATGTGCAGTTAAAGGAGACACACATTGTGGATAACGCCCCCCATTCCCTAATTATTGAAAAAAAACTTTTTTACAAGAACATTCATTAAGATCAGATAAGAAATGAAAAAGTTCCAGTCTCGCACATTGTTAAACGAATTTGATCGAGAACGCAGCGTCGACGTCGGCTTGCATTTGCATATGTGCGTGTGTGTGTGTATGTGTGCGTGCTGTGATTTAACGCTGCGTTCAACTTGATCATGCGTGTCTGTCTATGCTTATGCTTATGTTCTTTATGTAAGCATGTAGAGAAGCAAATAAAATTTGATATATAACAGCACTTTACGGGGGCTTAGGGTATCGCCTAGTCGAGCACACTCGACTACAGTTTTCTTACTTGTTATTATTGTAGGGCATAAAAATCATGACATTTTAATTGGAATATTTATGACAGGAATTCAGGAAAAATACAAATAAAAAATGGGTGTGGCAGCTGCTGCTAAAAGGGAAACCCTGATTCTCATTTAAATGTAATATTTGAACAGTGGTAGTTGTTGTCTTTATTTATGGTTGAGTTTGTTTGTGTGTGAGTGTAAATTGATTTATTTCCGATGCCTGCGCACAACAAATATGCAAAATGCATTGCAAATCGAAATCTATTTCATATTTGAAAGCTCCTAATTAAGTGTCGCACATAAATCAAGTGCCACAAAACGGATCATTAAGAATGCACAAATGGAACCCAAATCGAAGAAATATCCTTAAATATTATTATTTTTTTTCTTTCTATTTTGGGTTTGGTTTTTAGGGTTATTTATGACCTCACAAAAGTGCTGGCAAAAAGCACAAAAAGCAAAAAAAAAATCTGGGCAAGAAATCTTGAAGTTTGGCTTTTGAGTTATGCCACGGGCCACAAGTTACAGTTGCTGCTAATGGCAGCCTAATTATGCTGACCACAACGAATGCGGCCACATACACACACATACACAGCAACCCTTTGGAACATACCCTACTCTGCAACCCCTTCTTTGGAGTTCGTCTGGCGCATAAATTTATGCTCATTGCTTTTTCCGTGCAACTTTAAGACGCGCGCACCTTTTGGACTACATAAATCTTTGCCAGGTGGGTGCGTTTATGTGCCTGTGTGTGTGTTGGGGGCGTGAAAAAACCACCCCACACCCCTCTTTAATGCCACCTCCTTCGGCTTATGCGGCAGACAAGGCGCAGACAACATGCGTGTGGCAAAGCCAACAAAACTTTGTCTGTCTCTGCTGATTGTCTGGGTGTGTAGATGACTGTGTGTGTGTGTGTGTGTGGTGTAACTGCGTGTCTATCTGTTTGTCTGTGCATTTGTCTGGGCTTCGTTTGAGCCCTGCGGCAGCTCTATGAGAAATGTCTACAAATTATAGCACAGTGGCTGCTTATTTAGACCTTTTACCAAACAGGAAAAAAAAAAAAACAAAAGAGGAAGCAAAAGATATTATAACTTTCGGCTGAAGTTAATGTTAGCTTAAACCTCTCATTTATCGGTACAGCTTATTCCGTTAGAGTTTTGGTTTCTATTACAGTTTGTTCTATTTTTGTTGACAAATATTCGCAAAGTTTGGCGAATTTTACTAGTTGAAAAGTAATTTTAGAGCTTTTGGGGGATCTTCTTTATTTATGACAACCTATACAATAATAATGTTATTTACAGGTATAATTTATTATATAGTTATACATATATATATTATATGAAGATTCGTTCAATAAAAAGTCTCCTTTTTTTACGGATTTGTAGATTAATAGAATTATGTAAATATTGAAAACCACAAAATAAATAACCATCATATATAATTATTTCCAAAAATATTATGGGTACTGATTGTTTCTTATATAAATTAAGAGAAGTAGCAATAGACATACAATTTATATAGCTTGTAGCTGTAGATGATCTTATATTAATATATATTTTTAAATATTTTTTATTGATCAATTATGATTGAAATAACTATTAAATTACTTCGATAGATTTTTTGAAGTTGATTGTGAAGCTTCTTTCTATACATATATCCTATAAAAATCAATATTTCTGCCTAGCTTAAGGAATTTATAACTAACTTATTTTGCTATACGGGCATATTCTTATTTGCCTTTAACCAAGTTCTGAACTATAATACATTATCAATATTCAACCCCCTTATTGCTTTCCTTGACATTCTCTTCAGCTATTTTTTTTGGCCCTACCCAATCCCTATCCAAATATTATTTGTGACATTTTTTGTCAGCCAGACTAGATATTTATTAATTTATTTATTTTTTTTGTATTTTTTTACTCACATATTTGTTGCTTATGCCTAGGCACGCGTTTCCCTTTTCCTTATCTAGCAGCAAATGCGACTGTCGGCCACAATTTAACGCAATAATTAAGGACGCTAAAGGAGCAGAACCCAAGTCTTATATATATATATGTATATATTGGCATGAAAAGTCCGTGGAGAGCTACGTGACACGTCTGAATAAATTGTTGCTGGAAGCCGGCGGCGGCGGCGCCTCGGATCAAAATTTGAGTTTGAGCGCTTGCAATGAAGCAATAAAACATAAATTCATTTAATTAAGCAATTTTATGTGGCAAGACACAAAACGTGGACATAAAAATAAAACTTAACAAGCTGTTCAAAGACACAATTTTCTTTGTGTGTGTGCGTGCGTGGGAGGGGCTAAAAGTGGGAAAGTTTTGATAGTGAGCAATTTTCTACGGATTCGACCCGAGGGAGTGGTAATATTTTTGCTACCCAGTTAATAGCTGACAAAGAGACAGATGGAAAAAGAAGAAGAAGAATATATATCAGTATCGAAAAGGAGCTGGCTATAATATCAAAGTGCTCCGTGAAAATTATACAACTTTTCATTTTGATGTCCCGATTCGTGGCTCAATTTTGATGGTCAATCAGGCGTATAATAAGATAAAGCCATTGCAATCACATCGCATGATAGATAGATAGGCCAGCAAGATAGATGAGATAGACCGCTGTGCTATTAAATTAACCGTTACAAGAGACTATGCCCGAAAATATGGCAGCGGAAGTAATTGCAATGCATTTCAAATGACCCGCAAGGTGAAAACCCATGAAAATTGTCTTCAAAATGCGAACAGCTGTTGAGGAGGAGGAGGAACGGAAAAGGTGGGAGAAAGGGCAGAAATGGGCGTGGCACCAGCCACTGCGGGGTTTTTAATGCCACAAGGCAAACAACAACAACAACAACAAATTTGTGTAAAACTTCAAAGAAAACAGCAAATTAAATGAATAAAAGAAAGAAAGAAAATCATAAGAAAAATTATTATCCACAATATAAAGTTTATTTTTACGGCGACTTCTTTGCAAATGGTCGACAAACCCTTCGAAGAAATCAAATCAAAAATTTCAACAGCCTTTTGAAAACCCAATTACAGTAAAAGATGAAAGTAGGGTGTGGAAATCAAGAACTAGAAAAACACATTTATTAAATTCCGATGTTTGTTTTTAAAGGTTGAGGTTTAGCATTAAAAAAATCGAAGATTCTATTGAAAAACAATGATTAACAAACTCTGTTTATAATATACCAGAATATATAATCAAAGTTTCAAGACAGTAGCTTTTATATTTTTTTATTTTTTTTCATCAATGAAGCGTTTACAGAGCCATAGCTCTGATTTCAAAAAGGTTTAAAATTTCTGATTCGGGAAACTTAGTAAAATAGCATAGAGTCAACAACTTTTTATTGCACAGCAATGCCCAATTTCCACAGTAAAGCCCATTTTTTTCACATTTTTTAAACAAATTTGTTCAAATTATTTTACAAATTGGCCTTTGTAGTCTCCTCCTTCCAATATTTCAAAAATCGTCGAAATTTATATTTCTATTGCACACACAAAAATAAACATTCACAATTATGAGAAACTAAGACTGATTATTTATTTTAAATACTTGTGCGAAAATTTTACCTGTTTACAATATTCTCTCTGTTCAATCACCCAAAACTGAATTGGAAACTTTAATTAAAATTTGTTGGTGGTAGATCGATAACACATCTCACATTTAATCAGTTGTATTTTATTTTTTATTATTTTTTAGATATTTAAGAATGGAAAATTGTATAAAAAAAAGACTAATTAATCTGCTGGAAAATAAATTTTAATGCTAAAAATTGTAGTGTATATAATAGCTTTCAGTGTATTGTACATCGACACCCTTATGACATTCCATCCCTTAAGAAATTACCCTTAAGAATGAAGGGAAAGTATTCCATTAAGTCGATCTGAAACATGTGAGGAACTAATTTGGACGTCTATTAGCACGGGTTCAATTCGAGGCGCAAACTTTTGGCCAATAAAAATCAAAAAAGAAAAAATAAAATAAAAGAATACAAAATGAACAACTTGAATGTGCAAGAAAATGCGCTAAAGCGTTAAAAAATGTACTTGGAAGGGATGAAGAGGTGGAGAGGGGCGAGGGAGCTTTCGGTTAGAAAAGTAAAAACTTGGCTAAGCGTAAATAAAGCAAATAAACTTAACGCAAACCCCCGAAAAGTCAAGTTGACTAAGCTGCTGCTGCTGCTGTTGTTGTTGCTGTTGCTGTTGCTGTTGCTGCTTTTGGCCAAAAGAAAGTTGGCTCAAGTTTGGTTTTTGAGACAGTTTAGAGTTTGCTTAGCACCCAAGCAAAAACCGAAGCATACAACAGGGCGTGTTTTCTGGTCAGAAGGAGGGTAGAGTAGGTGTGGAGTAGGGGTAGGGGTGGGTGTAGGGGTGGGGCAGCAGTTGTTGTTGGTGTGAATAATGTTGCTGTTATTTATGCCTCAATGCGTCACGCCCCCCGAAGAGCAGCCGAAAGAAATTGCAATTTCCACGCCCAACTTTCGGGCACTTTCACTTTATGGGGCAGGGCGCAAACCCTGGTTGCTGCTTTTTATTAAAAACTTTTGCCCAGCAACAACAATGGGGCACATTTTTTTTGTGTTTTTAAAGTGTTTTTTATTGTCGCGTTAACCGACCGCAACGACTTGCGCAGGGGGCGTGGCAGGGGCGCTAACTTTGCAAGCTGCGTAAGTGTAAATTATTGTTAAGGTCAGAAAGTTTTCCTTTTTCTTCACCACTACATTTCTTATTCCTCTTTTTATTTGTATTTTTATTTTTATTTTTTTGACTAGTTTGTACTTAGTTTGGTTAACTGGGCTACAAGTTGATGGCTTTAACTGTGGCCGGCCAACAGCTGCATAATTTTCGAGCACATTTCACTTAATTAACGCGCTCATAAAAATGCCACATTAACTTACAATTAGAGCCGCAGTCTACGTGGCCTTTTAACCTAAAAGGTCAACTATGCGGCACCACCCCTGAACAACCCTCCAGGCCTTAAGAAAAAACTCTAATAAACTGCGTGGTTTGTGCTCCTTTCTTGTTGCTGTTGTTGTTGTGCGGTTCTCTTCTTTAAATACAAATTTATGTCCAGAGCCCAAATAAAAACACTTTCACTTGCGCCTTAAGCTCTGCCAAGTCCGATCTTCCTCTTACTCTTCTTGTCAGGTCGAGTTGCTGTCTCTCTCTCTCACTCTCTCTCTCTCCCTTTCAGCCAAGTCCAGTCTCTCCTTTTGACCCTGCCTGCAATTCTTTTTGCCCTCGCTTGACATTTGAAATATGTTGCCGCATTTTATGTTGGTCAACCGGGGCCGGCAATTAAATGACACTGCCAAAGGCAAAGCCACTAAAACACCAGCCCAAAAAAACAATTTTTATGTAGCCGAATAGTAAATACACTGTCCAACCATGTTTCTGTTGTTTCTTGAAAAAATTTTATAAATATTCTTCTTCCTTCTAGGAAAATAGAATTTGGAATAGAATGTGCTTACGCATTTTTTGGGTTCAATTAATTAGCTATCTATAGTAAGACATTAAATGCAATTTAGAGCACAAACCGTTTCGGTTTACAAAGGATTTGCTTGAATTGCTATGAAAATAGAAATTTATCTAAAATGAAAACCAAAAGTAAACTCAAGGATTTTCCATGTTCCCTCCCTTACCAAAATGCTGGCACATATGTGATTAAGCCCACACTTTGGGTAGAGTATTTAGGAACTGCATGTAGTTCGGCAACAACAACTACTGATATAAATTTCGCTTGACAACTGTTCTTTTGGAGCTGTCTCACTGTTGAGCACAACTGTACTTGATGTGAGGCATTGCTGGCGTTGATGGCCCCACATGATTTGTAGCCGACAATTGGAGGCCTTTTGGCAGAGCCATCCAGCATTCAGCTCTCAGCTTTCAGCCTCAGCGGCAGCCTCAGCTAGAGTCCTGCCTCCTCTCCCCTCTCCCTTCCTCAACAGTTCTTCTCCCCATGGGGCAAAAACTGAAAGCAGAATCAACATCAAATTTTAATGCCACTCATAATTTTTTCATACATACAATGCGCAAAGGTTAAAAGTGCCAACGAAATAAATGCGAAATCAGCAAATACTCATAAATGTATTTGTATGTGTGTATGTGTGTGTTGTGTGTGTTGTGTGTGTGTTGCGTGTGTTGTGTGTGGTACATTAATGTCACGAGCAAAATGTTCAAATATATGAAAAGTTTCTCGTATTGCGGCGGTTCAATTATGTCTGAGTTTCTAATCGAAAATAAAAAGTTGAAGGGGTTGTGTTGACTGAGTCGCAGTGAACGGGGAACAGTGATTGAAAGAGTGATTTTTGTATACAAGGTTAACAGAATTTGAACAAATATATAAGCCTTAACGCGAAGTGAAGATCATAGAGATAAATTAAGCTTATAATAAAGATTCTTAAATTATTTTTTTACAATCTTTAATTAAAACTCATAGTTTATCGTAATGATTGTTTCAGTTGTCGTTGCTTAATAGCCAAAGCTTTCCTTGAAGGAACTCGTTAATACGATCAGTAGAAGTTACATTGTATGAACCATACTGAATCATCAATATAATATATTACAATATTACAATAATGCAGTCACTGTACCAATCACAGTAACAGCCAAAGTCACACTCGTAAATGGTATGGCCAAAGTTGGCATCTCTATAAAGCTGAGGAACTACACACATACCCATAGAAACTGAATTGCCATATGCCATTTGGTTTTTGTGGCCAACTTTCAGTGCGCAACTTTCTCAAGGGTCATACAAAAGGCTCAAAAGGGTTGTCCCCGATTGTTGTTATTATTATTGTTCTGCGAGTGTTAGTGTTTGTGTGTGTGGCTGCGTGTGGGTGTAAGAGCTCCATTGAGTTATGTGCGATAGAGTAAACAAACAAACAGGCTAAAAAAAAGGAAATTGATTGTTGCATTGCTCAGCTTGGATTTTTTTTCAAATAAAGAGAAAGGTGGAAGGGCAAATGCTTTGCTTTTACAATACGTTTGCAATTTCAGATCATAAAAATTGATGTGCCCTTAACACACACACACACACACACACACACACACACACACACGGTCACATTTACGTGCATACAAAGGCTTCTGTTTGAAGTGAAGTGATTGGCAAAGCTATACAGGGTATAAATATCAGCGCCACCTTGCGGCGGTTGGAGGCGCAACGTGTAGTTGAGCGTGAAACGTAGAATTTATTATGTTATCGCTTCAGCGATTTACTTTATCGATTTCACAATCAGCCAGAGCGAGAAAGAGAAAAACACGGATGCTCCAGCATCAACACCTGCCACGACCCTCTCTACCCTAGTGGTACATTCACCCACGCACCCCCACCCCTTCCTTAAAGCCTTCCTTCCCTTGTTGAAGCCCTTTTTGCCAGCGTTTGACGCTACTGTTCCCCAGATAATTTGCAGTCATGTTGTTGTGTGTGAGTGTGTATTTGTTTGTTTGCCTTGGCATTTTACCGTTCGCCTGGATTTTGGGCGTGCTCGATGGGCTTTTGTTGGCATTCGCTTGCGGCTCCGTGGCAAATATTGTTATTTGTTTAAAATTTAAGGCAGCCAAAAAGTGAGTTGACTTTGATAAGTGTCTCCACACTCGCCTTGAGGTAGGCCATTGTCCTTGCCCAAAGGATTCACCACCTGGCTAATAGATGAGTGTGGTTGAAAATTACAAATATTACAGATTGCTGCTGATCATTACTGTAAAGTTATTCTATCTTTATTCTATTTAACGTTTGTGGCAAAGCAAATTTAATATTTATTTTAATTGGTTTAATAATTAAATGATCTTATAGAGAAGCGATGACAGTAATATTCTTAAATTCTGTGTATGCTTTTGCTTCTGGTTTCAAATTGCCGCCATACCTATCTAATTATATCTAAACAGTAATTATATCTTAACATATCGAACAGTTCTTCGATTATAGTGCAAAGTTATAAAATCTAATTTAAATTAAAGTTATAATTGAATTAATTTATAATTGAATAAGCTTTTTTTCAACAACTTATCTTTAAACTTTTTTTATTTGATTGATTAATTTTACATAAATAGAGGAAAAAATCAACTTTTAAACAAATCAAATTTTAATCGATGTATGTTTTTAATTGAATATAAATTTCAGAAACATTTCAAATACATGTTTGAACTATAGTGAGATTTTCTGCCTGCTTGAAGGATTTTCGAGGCTAATCACAAATACAATATTTAAAGCTGTCAACTATATAAAATATAAAAATCTGTTTAATAAGGCATTACTTCAATCTGTAGGCGGGTCTAATGCGCTGCTTTTAGCCATTTTGTTTGTTATCGCCAATTTGATCGGTACTTGGCTCAAGGCTTATGCATTTTTAATGAGCTTTGATGGCAAAGACGAAAGTTTGCAGTTTGGCTTTGATGTGGGCCAAAAGAAAAGAGTTGCCAAGGAAAAGGCACATCAATGGCCTATTTGGTAGCTAAGTGCCTGCTCGTCAAATAACCTAAATACAATATATACATATATACTATATAATACTCATACCGTCTCTCTCTCTCTCTCTTTCTCTCTTTCTCTCTTTTGTAGGTAAGCAAATCTGTGATATTAAATTCAATCAAGTTGGCGGCGTGTTTATTTTTAACAATCAGCCGTGGGGCATTTGTGGAGCTGTTCAGCTGTGGAGCTGTGGAGCCGTAACTGGACGAACCCTTCGTCCTGTCACTGAATTGATAATAATTGGATTAGCGCATCATTTGTTGGGGTCTGTGCGAAGAGTTTTGGACAGTTGCGCAGTTTGTGGAGTTGGGTTAATAGTGCCCAAAGGGCTTACGTTCAATGCGCACCCAAGCAGACAACTAACATGTGTGTATGTGTGTGTGTGCGGGGGTGTGTGTTGCAAAATATTTCACGAAATTTTCAACGTTCGCCATATTTTTCAATATTTTCGCGTGCATATTTTGAGAGCGGGAACAAAATCGCCGCGTTGCGCTTCAACAATTTTACAATTTATATGACAGCGACCTAAATGTGTGTGTTTGCGAGGGAGTGTGTGTGTGTGTGTGTGTGTGGGTCTTTTGGCAAGTTTATGCGCCCTATGGTATTCATCACTTAATTTCCACGTGCCGGCAAAGCTGCCATTGCGAAATTTATGACTTGCCTGCGCTGTTATTGTTGTTGTTGTTGCCATGGACTTGGTCCTAGCATCAGGCCAAAACAGGCACACACACACACACACACTCACACACACGCACAGAGCTGTAAAGTTGAAAACCCCTTTGGCGTATATTGTGCAGCCGTTTGCCAGCTGTCAGCGCATAAATAGAATTATGTCAGCTAATTGAATTTTCTCTCTGCGACTTGACATGGATTTATGCACTAATGCAGTTTCCCCGATGTTCTAATCAAATTTCTCGCTTAACCCCGACTCCAAATTTACCCCAGAGCTTCTTCTATATACATACATATTTTGTGGAAAGTTTCATATTTTTTTCGTTATTTGGAGGCTGCCTGTCAAATTGGTGAAGTGCATTTTAATGGGTTACGAGCATATTTAAAGCTATCAAATGTGAACATAAATTCATTTCTGACATGTGCTTTAGGGCAAATACTTAACTGTAAATATATATATATATTTATTGTAGAGAATCTTAGATAGAAAACTTTTTAATGGGATAGTCTGAAAAGAAGTCAGAGAACTTTTATTTTGCTGAAGTCATTATGTAGATTCTATATAAGATATAGCATCTGGTAGCTAAAATAAAAGTATGTTTCGATTAAAGTAACCATGGATATCAGAATTATGTCAAAATTTAAGAAGTTAATACAAATTAGATAAAGATTTATCAAAAATAAAAGTGGCTTATTTATAAATCAATACTTATCAATACTGGAACCATTGTGGATAGATAATTAAAATAGTTACACGAAGTTTAAGTAGAGTTTATAGAAATTTTAGAAGCAACTTCAACTTGGACTTAAGGTAAGTTTTTTTTTTTTCAAAAAAGTAGCTATGGAGGACAGTAACTACTCATAATACAGACAATTCAGTCTTACAAAGCAATATCGCCAATTACTAAGTTAAAAATATGTATTCTTGATAAATGACAAAAAGATAAGAAAAATGATGCAAGATTTACGAAAGATAAATAGGCAAATCCTTTCAACCTTTATCCCGGCTTAAGTTGCCAATAATTTATAAATAAATAACATCCAATCAGGGTGAAAACCAATTGTTTATGCTGCACAAAATCTGTATTTAATGAGCCGCATTTCGATTGATTGTAGCTGAAAATCAAAGTGAAATGTGAAACAATTATTTTGGGAAGTTGGGAAAGTTTTCAACAATTCGAAGATTCGGAGGGCTTTGCAACATTCACTGTCAGACTTTTGAGAAGAGCCGTTTTTCTTGTGGCTGCGGTTGCAGCTGCGTTTCTCGACTCATTTACCAAAAATAATTCAACGTTCTGCTATACTTTTTGATTGGTTTTGTGGTTATGTCTGGTGGGCGATGAACCGTTACCCGATATCCAATTCTCTGATTCTGCTCCTGCTCCTCCTTTTCCGTCTCCTTTCAATCCACATTGACAGTGATTGCAGTCACAGTTTTACGCTTTATGATATAGCGCACGCATTTCGCTGGCAGCAGCAAAAATAATGAAGATTTTTTGGACCAGAAGTGGGGCGAGTTGGTGCCTGGTGGTGCGTGATTGTGGTTGGGCATTTTGTGGGGCTTACGTAAATCAAGCCAAAGCGGGTTGCAATTCAATTTGCGCGCTAAAACCCACCCGCTTCGCATGTTACGCAAATTCTACACAATTATATTTGTTATGCCATACACACACACACACACACACACACACACTCACACACACCAACACTCACACACAGATAGCTGAAATGAGCATGAAATCTATCGAAACGTAACGAATTGTATCGAACGTGCCTAACTGTTAATGCGGTTATAATACGCCAGCGGATTATCATTGATTATGGATATGATTGTGCCTGCATAAGTGTGCGGGTGTGTGTGCGGGTGTGTGTGCGTGTGTGTCTGGCCAAAATAACTGTCGAATATAGCCGAAACTAAGTTCGCAACCAGTTCGCGCGCGGGTTGGCACAAAAGTTCGTCCTGCGCGCTCGAGTGTGGAGTATGAACATAATTTCAATTTTCATTTGTTATTTATACGGGTATCTCTGTGTGTGTGTGTGTGTCCACAAATTGCCGCAGTGTGTGGCATGTGGAGTGGAAGGTGGATGTTGGCCCCAATGTTATATATGACTGCAAAATGCGGCATTGGCAAAATCCCAGGAGTCCGCTTGCGATGATAGCAGCAAATGGAAGGACAATGCTAGTTATAAGTGTACAAGAGGGGGAGGGGGTGGCACACGTATATGTGGGAGCATGCACGTATGTGTGTGTGTGAGCTGTGACATTGACTATGCAAATTTATTGAAACATTTCGGCGCTAGCAGCAAATGGCAAAAGTTTTCGCACAACAATTTTTGGTTATTGAGTTTGAGAGCAATTTAGAAATTTATATTCGAAAAATTTGATCGAATTAATTTGAGAGCAACATAAAATTTGATCACATTGTCTGCATTTTACGATGCACAATTTCAAACATCTGTTTGCCAATACATAAAAAGTAGTTACATTGTTAGTTGGTATTAGTTTAAGGGTCGCAGTGGCTTATTTTGGACTTTGACTCATTTAAAATGTAAATAGTTGACTGTGATAAAATACCAAATACCGTAAAAAATATTTGATCATAATTTACAGATTTACCTCTTAGAGACCTTCCAAAATTATTTAATTTTCTGCCTTTTGTATTGATGCCTATCTTCCATTAAGGCCAATATTTTAAACGCGTAATTGGATTTGAAAACTAATTAAAAACCAAAGAAAATTGTACATCATTCTCTTTGGGGCTTTCTTCACAGTGTTGTTGATGTTGTTGTTGTAATTTGGTCTTGAACGCTAATTTTGTCAGGCCATAAAATTTGCACACAAATGGCTTTTAATTAAAAATAAATACAATTTTAATCAATGCCAGTGTTGAAAATGTTCCGTAGGCCCAATTTACAATGCAAATCAAAATAGGAAAAAAATTGCAGTCCCAGACGCTGACAAGAGGCCATTAAGCAAACCAATCAAAGTCCAAACTTGCCCAAAAGAAACAAAAAAAATAAATATATGAATGATAGAATGAAAGAAAATACGAATTTCATAACAGGAGCATAAAATGCGGTCGCTGCCCAAATGTAAAATACAAACAGATTGTGTTCTTTTTAGTGGTCACAGCAGCGGTTCAAACAGAAATGGTAGGTGCCGCCACTTCCGGCCAAAATGGCAGCCGGCCCCAATCCCGCTCCTCCCGCCCCTCCCCCGCTGCCACTACCGCTTCAGCCTGTGTATCGTTTGGTGGCCTGTTCGTTGTTGCGTGCTTAATTAAATGATCATCATTTGCGCGCAATCAACGCACAAATAAATTTTCGGTCTAGCTATCCTTAAATTCCCATCCCCGCCCCTCAGCTGTAGCTGAGATCCCGTTCGTCATCGTCTCCGTCCCAACTTTTCTGTAGCCTAACCCACAGGCGCTTTTTGCGTAGTTTTGTTTGTTTGGCTGGTTTCCGCTTGAAATTATACCGGCATTTATTGCTGTTGTAGTTGTTGTGGCTGCTGCTGATGCTGTTGTTGTTGTTGTTGTTGTCTTAATTAATTCCTAATTTCGCTGCAGACAGCGTTCGCTTTGACTCCTTTTTTAGCTGCGCATCTTTAATTGAAAATTTTCTTCAAAGACGCTACGTCCGAAGTCCAAAAGTATTCATGACCATTTGCGGCCCCATTTAGGGTTGTATGAATAGATGACGAGCTATGTGACAGCTTCACGTATAACATATATAAAATGTAATATATGTTTATATATATATATTATATATATATATATATTAGAGACTGTAGTGGAGATTCACACTTCAACTATTTTTAAGAGCTTAGACTTTGATTTTTATTATTTACTTGTTTATAACGGTCATAAAAAACATATATGAGTCTAAATGGATCTAATGCTTATACTAAACTATACAGCTATATTGAAAGTTTCCTTTGAGAATATGTATAGTATATATATTCCTATTTACATTTTAATAAATATATGAATCAAATATAAGCAAATGAAACACAACTCTTCAACTACAACTCTATATTGTAGATAGATAATAGTATCTATGAAATCCTCTTGCACAGGGTATTCAGTGCGTCTTAAGGCTCCTTCATTTGTTATTATCTGCGTTTATGGGCAACTCAGATCCAGGTCCTCGTCTGGGCATGTTTGCCGCCAGCTGTTTGGACATTTGACAGTCGCTTTTCATTCATTCATTCATTTGCATATTGCTTTCGCACTTTGCTTTGTTATTGCTTTGTTTATGAATGCGTATTACGGTCCAGTCTCCCTCTCTTACTCTCTTTCTCTGTCTGTTTGGCTGCTTTATAGCCGCACTTTCAATTGTTTCGCATAAATTTGATTACATTTGGGCTCTTGGCCCGATTGCTGTCAATTAGCCGCGCTTTATGGCCAAGACGCGCGGCCCCTCGATATTAAATTTTAATGCAGCTGCTGCAATTGACTGCGTTTGGCCTTTTCAATTACACATGTACTTGGCAGTTGGCCAAGAGAATCCTCACAATCTTAATTAGCCCTTCAATATTTATGCACACTCGCATCTCAATTAAATATTTAATTAAAATTTGTGCGACTGCATTTGTGATTTATTTTGCATTCTAAATTTCAAACTCAGCTGCCTGCTTGTCTGTTTATATAATTACGAGGTAATCCCCCTTTCACATGTATCGCTTTAATCGCATTTTATCCACAACATTTGTGCCTCATTTAATATGCCATAATTTAATTCAATTAATTTAACCATTGCTTAATTGCATTTGCAGCAGTTGCTGCAAAAATGTGCAAATGTCATTAATTTCAATTGCATTCGGCTGCCATCATATTGCAGTTGACACACACGCACTCAAATAAATACATACACATGCATAGATCGAACTGCTGAAAATTTGAGCTCTTATCAATTGGCCTTTAGACAGTTTCCAGTTTCTAGTTAGCTGCCTAAGCAATTAACCTAAATTCGCTTGAACTTCATTTCATATGCAGCAGGTGCGCTAATTCGATTACGATTATGATGACGATAACTATAAGTCAATAACTACAGTTATGCGAGTAACAGCAGCTAATTTAAGCATCTAGGTCAGGGCTGTATTAAATTAATTGCATTAATAAAATCAGTTTTGATATTTAATAATGTAGAGAACAGTGCAGTCTATATTTAAGTTTTCCCTGTTATTTGAAGTCGAATAAATGTGAGGTTAAGTAAAGTTTAAGATATTTGTATACATATTTTTGTATAAGTAAATGTATATATATATATGTGTACACAATTAGAAAATTAGAGAAACTAATGTACATATATAAATATATATCATTTTATATCACATTTAGTAACAAAAAGGCTTTCCACAATGTTAGAAAACTCATTCGTTAATAAAACTGAAGTTAAATTGCACATATCATATGAATTGTGCTATAGATGGATATCTATCATGAATATAAACATGTTTATTATATTAATATTACTCATACTTAATCCATATTTAGAACTCGGCCAGGAGTTAGGTCAACAGTTTATATGCTCCAACTACTCTCCTAATAAGTCTCAAAGCTCTTATAAGCCGAACTACCTATCGCATTAAAACTATATATATATATATTTAAGTTTAAGTGCCACTATCAGCTTATCTGATTGACTTTTGAACAACATAAACATAAACATAAACATATACATATATAAATATATATTTTCCTGAAGAGCTCAATCGACAACAATTTCGGCTTTCAGATATCCTATTCCATACTATTTTTATCCATTTTTATATGTTTTCTTAAGCGCTCGACGCTTTGTAACTAGGCCCCCGGGTGTGATAAGCGCACACATAAACAAATTCACACCCACACATACACACATACGCATACATGGAAAACACCTCGTTGCCTAGTGAGAAATCTTAGCATGATTTTGGCTTCAGATCCCGGCTGGCAAAAATGGCTGCCAATAAAAATTAAAACAAAAACATAAATTTTAAGTGCCACCGTAAACGCGGCAAGAAAAAAGGAAAACAAAAATACAAAGCAGAAAACAAAAAAAATTGTTTTAAGCTAAT
Organism: Drosophila pseudotalamancana; assembly: GCA_037075185.1. NCBI lineage: Eukaryota > Metazoa > Arthropoda > Insecta > Diptera > Drosophilidae > Drosophila > Drosophila pseudotalamancana. The sequence goes on along the minus strand of JBAMCK010000001.1, from coordinate 822,101 downwards.
TCGTGCAGCTTTATTTAACACGGGCTGCAAAGAAGAAAAAGCAGCACCAGTGGCAGCAGAAAAAAGGGCGGCAATGACAAAAAATAAAATGAAATTTAGAAAAGCAGCCGAAAGGAAAAGCAAGAACAAAAAACGCAAAACAAGTCATAAAGATAAAGCAAATTTATGGCTAAGCATTGTGCGAAGCCTTGGCCACAAAAACAACTCCAATGGAGCCGTTGGAACTGAAATTAGGTTAACGATATTTCACTCTCAAATGCTGCCGCTGCCGCTGCCGTCGCCGTCGTCGCTGCCTCTGCTCCAAATTCTACAAAAAACATCTACATAATCTGCGGAATATGTTTTAGCAACAACAACATGCGAGAAGTGGTTTTGAAAGTATGTACATAAATGTCAGCTAGACTGTTAAACACCCTGTAGGCAGTTTGTGTTACAAAACTATCTTATAACTGGATAGCTCTGGATATTTTAACTTTAAAATTGGGTAATCGACTTATAGCATTGACTAATTGCATTAGCATTTTTGTTAACAGATATTTCATTATTTATAGCTTAAAACTGTTTCTATTGCTGGAATGCAGACGGTTTTGATATTCTTTAGATTTTAAGTTATTATATTAAAAGCTTACCCCATATAAACCCATAAGCTCTTTTCGACTTCGGGTACCTAAAGAATATATTCGCAGACTGATGATATATATGACAGTATAAATCTAGTTAAAGCTATTTATATGATCTGTTTATTAACTTAGTGAGCTCTGCATCTGTAATGCATCTACCTTTCTAACAACGCAATTAAAGTTTACAGGGTATCACGACAAGTACATAAAGTGTGGACTATCTTTTGTTTTTGTGCTCTGCCAGTTTACAGTTTAAAGTTGGAGACAAACTGTTTGCCATGCCAAATGTCGCTTTTATCGCTAAACGACGCCTAAGTGAGGCACTTCAAATGCTGTCCTGCAATCCCCCTCCCGAACCCCTATGCAGCCAACATCCTCTCGAGGCACATTAGTCGACGTAACGACATTGATATCCTTTTTTCCTTTCCAAAGGTCCTTTGTTAAGTGCCTGCCGCCTTTTTCTGTTTGCGCTTTCCATTTCGTTCTCTCGAATCGCTCGTTGCGGTCGCTCCCCAATTTGAAATTAAGACCAAAGCCGCCAATAAATTTTAAATAAATCTATTAAACTCATGCTTCGGTTTGCCTTAACAACAACAAAAAATAAAAAATAAAATATAAAAAGAACAAAAGAAACAACAACAACAAAAACACATCAAATTAATTAAAATTAATTGCCGCAGAATATTTGCCTTGGTTTTTGCTGCAGACTTTTCTTTCGCCTTTTTCTGCTGAATGCGGAATTTTCCAATCTTTGTGATTACATTTGACTGTGTATGTGTGAGTGTGTGTGTGTGTTTGTGTTTGTGTTTACAGCTCGTTATAAAAATATTTGTGCTAGCTACACAAAACACAGCACAGCAAGAAAATAAAAAATGAAAGAAAATAAATAAATAAGCTGGAATAAAATTGAAGAATAGAAACTCAATCTGATACATGCCTCAGAAACAGATATATAAGGCAAAAGGTGCTCTTGTTGAATAACCTTTGACCCACTCGTAGGCGGTGGTCATGTGTAGTTGGGTGGTGCAAGTGGTTGGAAGCAAAGAAGAGAACAGTTGAAGAAGTTTGCTTTTGCTTTGATTGTAGTCGAGATTTGCTTACTTTCAATGTGCTTCGGACCTTATTATTATTATAAGCCTGTATTCTGTAAACAATAATAATAATAAGGATGAAACATTTCAAAGAAAATTGCAAAATTGGAAATATTACATAAATTTAATTATGGGTCATTGAATAAAAAGCCAATCAATTGAAATTGATTGAAACTAGAAGACTTGATAAAAATATATTTAAATATATATATTAAGGAATTGTACACTCTCCAAAAAAATAAAAATAAAATCAAATTGTAAAGATGATATGTATTTATAAATGAGCTCTCTAAAGACAACATAAATAACACTGCTTACCAAACTTTGCCTTATTGTGTAACAAAATGTTTTTAAAATAAGTTTTTCCATAGATATTTATTTATGTTGTACAGTGTAATGGGGGAGTATATTGTAAAACACGCAATATTTGCAATTTTGTTTTTATTATTTTTACATATTTTGCTTTTCATTTTTCATTTGATGGCCTTCGATTCACCAAAGGATTTTGTTCATCATCCTTATTAAAATATATATACTTTATCTTTGGGGCAAAGCAGTTAACAATTTGTTAGCCAGTTTTAACAAAAAATTTGTTTCGTATCCTTTGACCAGTTGCGGTTTTTCCTCGCCACAGCTGCCAGCAACTGTTTTCTTTTTTCTTTTTTACCATATTTTCCTCTTTTTGTTATTGAAAAATGAATTTTTGTTTCGCTTTTGTTGGTTTTGCACAACTTGCGGCTGCCTCAAATACTTCATATACCCCGTAATAATAATTGTGCGTAAAAGTGGGTAACAAACAAGCTGCACTTGTTGCAGGTAGTTTTCTTTTATGTACAGATAATAAACCCAAGAAGTGGAGAAATTTTAATATCATATATGTACATCAGGTAACTTAAGAGCTAGATCAAAAGATTGTAGTACTTTAAGAGAATCCTGCAAAAGTGTATGTTAGCATAATATTGATATATTGGTTGAAATAATAATGAAATTCAAGATGAAACTATGTATAACTGTGTATACGAACTTGGTATTCATAAGAACTAGAACTAATAAAATTTGGTTTGTAAGTATTAAGTTACTATAATCCACAAAAAAAGGTATCAGCAAAAGGTGGACAGCTTTGTTTTCGATACAGGGCATAATTGAGTCAATCATAGTTCGCCTAACTATCTGAACTCAGGAACTATGAAAGCTAGAGCAAGCACATTTGGTATGCAGGTTTACCTTTATCTTTATCCCCCCAAAAACTTATGTTTGCTTAATCTAAGCAGCTTAACTTCAGCTGCAGGTCAACTTCCAGTCGAGCACTCTCGACTTTATTATGCTACCAAGTTTTCTTTTATGTGCTATGTTTTTTTTTTATTCCCGACTGCTAGTTGCCCCCTTTTTTATATGCTTGTTTATATTTGGTTTTTTGGTGCAACTTTTGTGCGGCTGCTGCTGCCGCTGCTGTTGGGGTCGAAACTTTGAGACCGTAGCTCGAGGCTTTTTGTATGCTTAAATTGCCAAATAGTTGCAATATTTCGATTGAGCATTGGGTTAAGCTATGCAACTATTTCCATTTGTGAGCAAAACCATTTAAGCAGCTGCAAAAATTGTTGCGAAAACTCATTTGAGCTTTAGATGCAGCTGGTAAGCACTCTCTTTCACTCTCTCTCCCTCCCTTATGGGGGTGGATTCAAGGGGTTGAGCTTTGAGTTTTGTGCACCTGCAGTTCGAAATTCAAAGCGTCGTCTGGCATGTCTAACATTCTGTTTGCATTGCAATTCCCTTACGGTCTGCTGGGCAACAACATGCCATGCCTAACGCCAACAAAAACAACAACAACAGCAACCATTGGAAAAATCTGCAGTTGTTGACGTGCTTACATTGTTGCTGCTGCCGCTGCGACTGCATAAATATGCTAAAAATGTAAATACTGTAAAAAATATTGCAGAATGTACACACACGTATACACACACATATATACACGCACACGCACAGTATGCAGCTACATGCACTTGAAATTTGCTAGCGTATTTCGTTTTCATTTCAATTGGCCACACGACGTATGTGTAATATTTTTTACATATCTATATAAAAGTATGTATATGTACAAATGTATATATCTGGCATATTGATGCGTATGCAAATTGAGTGCAATTTTAATGCAATTTAACTTGACCGAACGGCATTTTAATTAAAAAACGATCTCGGCAAATAAGTTGAATAAAAAATAATCTCGCAAAAATCCATTGCACAGTCCTACAGAATTATGCTGTCAATAGAATGTGGGCAAAAATAAAAATATATATATATAGAAGCTATTTACCTTATGAGAATCGGAAATGATGCCAATTTATGATAAAGGAATTAATGTGTATTTGTTAGTAAGCTTCCAAACAAGAAACCAACATTAGTCTACTATAAATCAATATAAATGAAAAATATGGGAGTGTTCAGAAGTATATGTATAAAAGTTAATATATTCTGAATATCTGCTTAAATAGTAATTATGCTGTTTGTTCACTATGAGATATTATAAAATCCACTTCTAACTATATTGACTGTTATCGATATTAAAAAAACTTGACAGGCTATTGATAATTTAAAATACATTCTATCTGCGTGTGCAATATTTAAACTTAAGTTTCAATTTATAAGTCCTTAGCTCTTATATTCCTCCGACAGTTAGACAACGAGATTGGCTGATCAGAAATATATATTCTATTGCATTTGAGGAGTTTTCACATGAGTACAGCACAAATATACTTTCTTCTATACACACTCAATGTAAATAAACGCTCTTCTATTTGATTCTCATTCACGTAAGAATGAAATACTTGCATGTTATGTTGGTTGCAAGTGTTGTGCCTTTTTATATTTACTATTTATTGGCAATCCAATAAAAGTAATGCAAATATTCATATGTATATGTATGTGTATGTCTGCATATTTGTTTGTTTGTTTGTATTTCCTATTAAAAGGCAATAAAATAAAGGTGCGAGTGTGTGTGAGATTTTGAGTAAGCACTTGTGTATTTACATACACATACTTACGAATATAAATATATAAATTTGAATATATTCGCATTTATACAAGCAATTGAGAACTGGTCAGTGGCTATCTACCATTTATATACATATATACATATATATATATATATATATTTATATATTCGACTGTGTATTTAGTACAGTGAAAAGTTGTAAGTAAACATAAACATTGCTCTGAATGTTTGTCTAGTTAGTATTTTTGCTTTGTATGCGTTTGTGTCTCGAGGGCGCAACGTGTAAACAAAAGTTTTTTAGACCTTAGTCAGATAAGCGCTCAAGTGTGTAGATTCTACGTGTGTGTGCGTATGTAAGGATGTGTGTGTGTCGCTGACAGTTTACATGGCAGCAAAGTTTCAAGAGTTTAGCCAACAAAACAGCCAAAAGGAATTACACACACAGTGAGGAAAAAGCCAAAAAGCGCCGCGCGGTCGCCTGATTACAAATAAAAATACAACAAGAAGAAGAAAAGAAAAACTTTGACCTGTTCGCTGGTTTTCCTGCTGCTACTGCTGCTGCTACTGCTGCTGCTACTGCTGCTGCTGCTGCTCAGGTATGTCAACTTCTGCAACTTTGATTAAAAATTCCACTAATAAACAAACAACACGCAAACAAACAAATAAACAGTAAAATGCCATTTTCTCTGCCTCTGCTTAACTTGTTGTGGCTCCACCTAGTGCTGACAATGTGCAAACACAGATGCATGTTGTAAGCGTGTGAGTGTGTGTGTGTAGAGATGATTGCGTGTCGCAGAAGTTGGCAAACTTAAGATATTATAAATGCAAGACAAACTTCCAAATGCAAGACAAACTTCCAAATTGCCAAATATTTCAAATTCTGTAAGTAATTTATTTAATTACTTGAGTTCGAAAGCGTGTCAGCTTCAGTTCTGCTTGCTTATTCAATAAATAATTACATAAGTAATAAAATTTATTGCTCAAGAATTACCGGAGCAATGTTTCTTGCCAAGCTAAATGGGCTTTTTATATAAATTAATTTATATGTTCATATAAGTATTTCTAAAAAATAAGTCCATAAGGAAATTAAATAATTTATAGAATTACTTTAAGACGTTTCAATAATCAAAGCTGGAAATCTAAAATAAAACTGTTTTCATTTTATAGTTTTAACTTATGTGTTGATTTTATTTTATAGCTTTGTACAGATTTATGCATACTGATAATATTTTACAGTATAAGTCGCTTTGATTCCATTGATTCTTTCGCTGTTTCACTCACGACTTACTCACGTGGGAATCACGCTGTCATATCTAGTGGTTACCTAAAGACGCGGCCCCAACTTTGGGGACGCTCAATAAACATTGCGTTTAACAAAACTTTGTTTTTATATAAGTTCTTTTATTTTTGGAGTTGCGCTGCACTTGTGTGTGTATGTGTGTAAGTGTGGGAGTGTGTGTACCGTCATTTTGTTATGTAAACTTGTTTTAAATTGCGGGATGGTGAAAGGGGATACTAAGGGCTGAGCTGCTGAAAGTTTGCAGCGCTGCTGTTGCAGCCATTTTGTAAATTTTATGTGTATAATATTTGCAAATTTGCGTTGTTTATTTATGCGCGAGCGCGCAATGCACACAATCACACACACACAATCATACACGGAATTCGCAGGTTTCTGTTCGTGTGTTTTGCACACAATGAAAGGGTTTTCCGCTGTACTTTGAACTTTAATTGCATTTGGATTTTAAGCCAACTACAGACTCGAAATAATGGAACCAATTTATAAATTAAATAAATGCTAATTATTGCGGCGCACACGCCCACTAATTAGGACTCGTTGCACCTGCAGAGCTCAACGATTGCATATTTAATGCTTTTGTAACAGTTGCTCGACTTGTTGATTGATTTTGAAGCACGTGCTCGATGCTATTCTGCTGCTGCATTAATACCCTGTAAATGTGAAAATAGGTCGTAGGGTTTGAATGCAATGAGACTAAAAGGTAATGAAATGTGGGAGCCGCAAACTATTACCATATTTGTGAGTTCAATTTGTATATTTCTACTCTAATATCAATTTATTATATACTAAGTTTAATATATTAAATAAATCAATAGCATTAATTATTTTTTGTTTATTTTAAAACAAATGTGTATACCCTACAAAAACAGTCAGTAGATTTGATTCGCATCATAGAAACTATAAGCAAAAATTATCTCAGCAATGCTTGTGTAAAAAGTTTTGCTTTGCTGCACTAAGAAGTGCGTGGTAACTGTTAGTTAATCACTTTCTGTTATTATTTACGTACTTCACTAACATTGTAGTTACTGCAACTAGATTAGTTATTCACATTTGTGGTTTGCCAGCTGCATATGCTAATTAAGTTGCCTTCCATTTCCGATCTGTGCAAAATTTAAGTCCATATCCAAATCCGAATCCAAATCGAATCCGAATCCAAATTAGTTTCCTAAGAGCAGCTGCAAAATGCTTTCTGTAAATTGATGTGTGGATTGAATTGATGCAGGTTGATTGCATTTGCATTGTTCACATTTGAATGGTCGAGCAAGAACAACAATGATTGTGACTCTATATTCGTACATGTATGTATATATATATATATATATATATGACTCACATCTGTTTTCCTACTCAATTTTCAACTGATTCGCTTCGCTGCACATTTTCCACTCATTTGTTGAGATTGCGGCAATTGAACTTCTTTTAGTCAATGCAAAATCAATATTTAATCTTCATTAACTATGGGAAATAATTCAAGCATACGATTATTTACCTCTTAGGGTAAAATTTGTTAAGCTGTGTATTAAGAATCGCAAACCAATTTTGATCGATAATTAAGATAAGAATTTCCATTTAAATTAAATTTATTTTTCAATAGTTTGGGTAAATATATTATTTTATTTCAATTCAGGCACATATTTATTGCGTTTAGCTTACGATATATTCCACACATATTTTATAAATTACATTTAGAGTTTTTAATTTGTTACTCAAATAAAAAATAATTCAAACAAAAATAAATAAAATATATTAAAAAAAAAAAAAAGATTTGGTTAATTCGTTAGACATACATATTTAATGATTTTATAATTTATCCTTTAACTGTATTTAATTCGATTTTAGACAAGATTCAAGATTCTGTCGTGTATCTATTTTAGTCATCCTCTACAAAGAGTTCCCTACACATATTTGAATTTTCCCTCACATGAATATTTTTATTGCGAAAGCTACTTAAAAACTATTTTCAACGTCAAAAGAATTTTCAATATACTCAACTTTGGGATTCAAAAAATATGAATTGAAGTGCAAGCAATTGTAAATTGTGCTTTAATGACATTTTGCTTTCTTGCAAGACATTTAGCATCACTCAAGTGCCAAGTACATACACACACAGACACACTCATAGCATACACTTAGAGGAGAGTATACTTACACACACACACATTTATTATATTATGAATGTCTGGCACATACTCTCACATTTGATACTTGAATTGTGCTCACTATTCGAATTGCTGTCTGCAATTTGCTAACATTTTCATGTTGCGACACAGCAGCTGACATGAAAAGTAAGAAAAGCATTTTCCACTGCCACGCCCACACTCTCCCCAACCACCCGTCTTGCCAATGCGAGTCAGTCGAGTGCTGAATGGGGCTCTTCAGAGGCTCAGAAGGCAATACATCAATCGATGTGCCAGTCTTCTTCTTCCATTTTCTTATATACATGTATGTGTTTTATTTGTTTTACAATTTTGTTCAATTATTTTAATGCAACAAATGTGTTGACTGTTACAGCACGTACAACAAACTTGGCTCTGAGGAATTTGCGAGTAACATTTTATGACTTTTACTTTTGCCAATTTACGACACAAATACACAGACATACACACACCCACACACTCGCAGTAACAGGTTTATTTGTAAGTGTGTCACTATGCTATGGACAGGAGGCAAGATTGAACATGTGGCGTGGGAAACGTCGCCGACTTGCCACAAGAAATCAATCAAAACTGCCGCAACAAAAACGAAAAAACCAACAACAAAGGAAAAAAAACACAGGGTATAAAAGAAAAATGATGAAAAAAGGAATGAAACGTAACAAAAGCGCACGCGATGCTCATCAATTTGTGTGTCGTTGAAACATGTCCTTGCATAAGTCCGCTTCATATGTGATTTCTGTGTGTGTGGGGTGGGTCTATAAGTACGCGTGTGTGTGTGTGTGTGTGTGTGTGTGTTTGTCTGTCTCTCCGTCTGGCTTTTGTGTTTGCTTAGTGCAATGCAAACAAAGGACAATGCCGTGACGTGCCTTGTAACTGTGAGCTGCAGTCAACTGTCAGTGCAACCAACTCCATCCTCCCTCACCCCGACCCCTTACCACAGCCCCACGCCAGCGCCTTCTTCCGGCTGCTAAGCTTGTTTTTTGTTGTTGTTATTGCAAGCATTGCCTTTGCAGCTAACACGACTGACACACTTTTCATGCTACAATAAGCCATTATAATGAACGTAACCAGAGTGTAAGCCCAAATACTAATACACACAGACACATACGCACACACACAGGCACCATTTTTTTCAGGCGAATAGCAAAAAGAAAAGCCCGCACACTATTCTCATGACTTCGTAATTCCCCTCACATCTAAATGCATTTATCCCAATGCAATTTTCATCTATCAGACAACAAACAGTGTTCAGTTTTTTTTTTCTGGTTGGCCAACAGGGCTTTAAGGCTTGAATAGAGGTCGAAAAGTAGACCAAATCTTTGTGTGCATAAATTCTATTTAGTTTTTAATAGAATTTAATATCATTGACATCTAATACCTTTGGACAACATGAGTCACTAGCCTAGCTCGTGTCAAAAAATATGCAACAGTTTTTTTATTTATATTTATTGATGGATTTGATTTTATGAATGCCAATCGATACAACTGACCTATATAAGCTAAAAAACATATAGATTAAAAAAAAGCAACATAATTTGTGCAAGTTATAGTAAACCAAACTGTGAAAACAGTAAATAAAACAGGATTTGTATTGATATAATAGAAACAGAAGATTCTATTGAAAAACAATGATTATCCTATTTTGCAGATAATATACTATTATATGTATTCAAAATGTCCTTAATCAACTTTAAATTTTTATTTATTGTTGGATAAATATAGTCCGATCTTAAACAGTTATTCCCTTCCCGGATTCAAGCATGAAATCAACAACTTTTCATTCTAGAAGCCTATTTGGCAAAAAAGTGTTATGTCTCTCTCTTCTTCAATTTTTTCGAAATTTCGAATAAATTTAGAGTTTTGTTAAATTGATTGTTAAACAATATAAAAAAATTTTACGAATTCATTTACCTTTTAAAAGGCGAACATAATTTGCCAAGCTACAGTCAACCAAGCTGAGAAAATAGGGAATGAAAAGCGATTTTTATTGAAACTAGAAACAAAATATGTTTTAAGTATTCAAATAAATACAAGACAAGCTTCCAGAGTGTTCCGTTGCTGTCTAGAAGGACACACCTGAATTTATCTTTTAACTAATGAATTCGACACGTCTTACGATAACTACCATTAAGCAGACACACACACACACACACACCAAAAATATCTTGTGGAGAACCACTCGGATCATGACTTTGTCCATTATTATTTACAACTTGCTTGAAGACACATGGCCAGAAATAGCCCAAATAATTGGCATGGACGTGCAGCTACAATGGGCCAAATCACATGTGGGCCATAAGACAAATGGCAGCTGGTAACTCGGCCAAAACTAGGCGGTTAGTTAGATGGATAGCTGGAAATCTGGTTGGCCGGCTCGGATGGTCAAAAGAGGCTTAGCCAACCCTCATTTGTCACGTGATTTTATAAACTGCAAATCTTACAGAAGGCGGATGTTGCTATTGTTGTTGCTATTGCTGTTGTTGTCTTGTTATGTTGCTGGTCAATTTCGTTTGTAATCCCTTTGAGCCAGCACACACACACACATACACAAACACAGTCAGATGTCAATAGGCGGAGTGAAGTGACAACTCTAATGCCAGCTTGTTTGTTTGTCTACATAATTGCCCCAGTTGATGGGTTTTTGGGGTGTCCGTGCGGCGGCAGGCTTCACTGTAGGTTGAGTCACTCATTTGCCTAAATGCCGCATTGTTGGTCTAAGCCTTCGAGCTTGGCCTAAGCCTGACATCTGCTTTTATGTCTAGGTTGTTAGCTTTACACATGCACATACGCACACACACACACACACACACACACACACACACACACACACACACACACACACACACACACACACACTCACATTAATTATAAAAGACATGGCCACAAAAGTGCATTTGGTCTGGTCCAGAAAAAGGCTTGCATAAGTCTTTCGCCAGCTCACGGGACCATTAAAGTAATGGCTATATTTCATTTGGCCTCAAATTGGGCCTCGCTGCGGCTTACCCCACGCTTCAGTTGCCCGTCTATAGAAATCAAATGAAAACTAAAGAAAACCTAACAGAAAAGCGTGCGCTATCTTCAAATATTTCCACTCTTATTCCTGCATAAAAGGAAAACCAGGTCTATCACATATGTCAGCCAGTTGACAGTTTATCAGAGCACTGCGAAATGCTGTAGCAAATATGACTCGAAATTCCTATTAACAGGCTATGTCTAAGCCATCCGCCTACACAGCTCCCCAGCCCCTCACCCTCAGCCTAAAAGCAAATCGCAGTGCCAACATTTTGGCTGCTTTATGGAGCACATGAATATTTTAACATCTATATTTGTATATCCAGCAACTAAAGACGGTTAAGGAGTGAGGGAAAGACATAAGACAACATCTATATTTGTATACCCTGCAATTTAGAAGTTGAGCCAGAGGAAGGATTAAGACAATTGTTGTAATTAATCAGCTTTAAGTTGGGATTTTATTTGTGTTAAATTTTAAAGCAAACGCTTATTTAAAATTTTAATTCCATGCATAACTCGTAACTTGAAAATCAAATTAAATATATAAATTGTACATATAGTGTATGTTTGTGCATTGTAATTACAGGGTATCAGCGAGTCAATTGCTGTCAACATACAGTTTTTCTTTTAGAGATTTTGCATATGTGGCGTATGCGTAATGCGCACACAGGTCCTTTTAAGCCCGGCTCTTGGGTGACATTCTCACACACACACACACACACACTTACACACAGAAGGCTGGAGTTCTTGACATTTATACCAAAGCGGGGATTGGGGAGAATAGTCTGAAAGAGAGAGCACATCTGAATTCTCGTATATGTGACAATGTCGCAGATATATCCAAATGCAGGCGCACGAGTTTTGCATTTCAAATGGTTGCTGCAAGGATTTCTGATTGTGTGTTTCTGATGCTGATGCTGATGCTGACTTAACTCTCATACCAAAGCAACCGGTAACCACATTCGACCCCATGTCATGAGCTTTAAAATTTAATTTGCTGCTTAAATTGGTTGCCGCTGCATTATATAGCTCACATATATTGCGCATACGCATCGTTGGCCAATAAAATTAGCAAAATGCAAATATTTATACAGACCCCCAAAATTATATTTGTACTCAAGTGCGTCAGTGTGTGTGTGTGTGCGTGCACATGTCTAACATGTGTGCAGTGAATGGCATAAGCATAAACACATATACATATCTATGTTTGTCAATATATCACGCATACGCCAGGTGTGCACACACTTTTGTGTAATGTATTTATAGCGTGCCGCACACTTTTCCCTTTGTGTTCGTAGGTATATCCGTAAGTGTGTGTGTGTGTGTGAACTGACAAGCCAATTAAATTTGACATACATAATTAAGCGAAATTGCGGCGCGCGCTCAAAAGGAGTTCAAATATTAAACGGGCAGGTGTATTGAATTTTTAATTAGCATTGTATTAAATTTATTACTTACTTTATTGCTGTTGTGTCAGATGTCTGTAGTTTTCATTTATTGTTTGTCTGCTGTGGCTATTTAAATAATTAATCATTGTTGTAAAGCAGCTTAAGCACGAAAATCACCTTTCGAGCATCTAAGAAATGTCTTGAATGTATTTAAAATTTTTACTTCAAAGATTTTATGTGGGAAATTTGAATTATATTTAAAGCATTTTATGCACAACTTAAAGTATAATACAAATTATTGAATAACAGAAATCTGAATATAAAATATTTATATATTGCAGAGATGATAAAGAGTGTAATTATAAAAAAATTGGATTTAACAAAATTGTCTGGAATGTTTTTTCAGATTTTCAGATACATTTACGTTTTAAAATATAATTAAATGAACATATCGAATAATCAGAAACTTGCTATACATTTTTATTAAATTTTAATTTATTTAAATAAAATCGATTTAAAGCTCTTTTGCATTCAAGTGACATTTCACTATGCAAAATTCCACGGAAAATAAATTAACTCAGTATGTTGTGCATACATTTATATTATTCCAACTTGTCTGCAAGAACACCTGAGTTTTTCATATATCTATAAATATTATTATGTGACAAATGTGTATCGTATTTCGCAGTAGCTCAACTAGAAACAAAATTCATTTAAGCTCCGGCAAAATACACAAAACCAATTTTTCATGTCAGACACCATAAATTTCACATATATATTTTTTATATATTTTTATATATTCCGGTAAGCATCTGCTGTGACATGTGGTAGATCTATTGGATCTATTGCTGACAGCCGTGCATTCCAAATGCATCTTCGAACAGCTTCAAGCTTTAACGCACGTTAATTCCTTTATTTTACTTTTATTTAGTCACTTTTTTGTTTGTCTTTTGTCCGAGCTTTGTGCTTAATGCCGGGCTATTAAAAACAAATTTATTGCCTATAATTAAAATTCGTGCCAGCCATGAAGGAAAAATGTCTCACAGAAAAAAAACAACAAGAAAAGTGAGCAAAGTGAAAATATTTCATAGCAATTTTTGCGGAAATTGTTGGAAATCGAGCGTGAGAGTCGCGCAAAAAGTCTGCGTAATTCATTTTTGCACAGTTTAAGCGAAATTGCATAAAAATGATGATAATGGCGATACGAATGATGATGATGATGTTCATGATGATCACGATGGTTGAAGTGTGTCAGCTGTGCATCAGCGCTCGAACAAATGTGTGTCATATACTCGTATAGCCGCACGTTTATTAATACCTGACTTTCAGGCGCGCTAAAAAGTCGCGGTCCCAAACAAATTTCGTTGCCAATCAAATGGCCCCACAGCCGGTTGCCAAAAGATGTGATGGAGGAAGGGAGAGGGAGAATCCAACTGTCCGATGAGTCATTTCTAGGGCAGTTCTAGAGAAAATTACTTTTAAATTGTTCACACTGAATGACAATTTATATACAGTATTCTTTTTCTGTGAATTTATTTGCTAACAAACTCAAAAAAAGTCTTGTTTGTTATATTTGTTTATATGTTTTTACATGATTTATCATAATTTCTTTTGAGATTCGAATAAATAACACGGTTGTAAACATAATTATCTCAAAGAAATCTGAATATGTAATAAATCTCTATTAATAGCTTTGTTTGGGTAATTTAATAAAAACAATGAAGCCTTCTGCAGTTACTCTTATTTAATTGTTGGAGTTACAACAAAATTATTTTTATTTAAATAAGTTCACATACTCTTTGCTTCTGTCTTTATATTTTAAAATGAAAACAACTGCATGTTGTGTTACAATGATTTTTAACATCTCGCTGTTATGTATTGTATATAAATGATGTTATTGTATTATTATACACAGCCCCAAATTTTAACAGCGTTTAAGTCTCTCTCGCTGGACAATAGTTAACATCGATCTGTTATGTTTAAATTATGTATGTTAACAGATCTCTTCATTCACGTTCTTTAAATATTAACATTTCTGAAATTATGTTAATGTCCAGTAACAGATATCCAAATATTAAAAGCTTTATTTACTTCTTATTTAGCTTGCTGGAAATAAGTTATCTATAATCTTTTAAACAGTTGATATTAAAGTTGTTAAATCATTTCCTAGTATAAGAACCTCATTATCACCCAGTTATTTATGAAACAGCCCATGGGAAAAGATGTTGGCTCTACGCCACATTGCATTTTACGTCAATTTACTATTTTACTTGCCGCTTTTTTATTTTTGTATTGTTTTGTGTGACTGTTTAGTAAATTTGTATTAATTTGTTGCAGTTTGCGACTTCCAATTATGATATGGCAAATGGCAAATAGTTCTGATTCAATTCTCTTGCAAAACGCTCCAGCTGCTAAAGAAGCTTTTCTCCCATGACCCACGAGGCGTATACGCAATATAGTTCCATTGCGGGAGCGAGGCGCAATTTATGGCCCATACGTGGCTCGCATTTATTACGTGGCCAGCGGTGTACGGAGCGGCAGGCATGTCAGGTTTTGGCTTTTAATGTGCATAATTAAGCATTAATTACACTCACGTCCTTTCAGACCTTTTCTTTCTCTCTCTCTCTCTCTCTCTCTCACTCTCTCTCTCAGTCACTCTTTTTCTATGTGTCTCTCTCACGCATTGACTTTTTCATTGTTTGTTTTTACAGCGCTCATTTATCTCTTTCCCAGAAGGCACAGATCTATCTGCAGCCCGCACTCTCTTTCTGTCTCTCTCTTTCTCTTTCGCTGTGGTCATTTAACTGTTGACCATTCGAGAACCACCGCATTGGCAAACCGTTTGCACAATTTAAGCATTTAATTGCAAATTTATTATGCTTATTTTTGCGGGCAACGCAATGGCCAATGACCATTCCGTAATTGATTGAACTGCTGCCCATATTGGCCAGAAAGCGAAAGTGGCTATAATCTCCGACCCAACCAGCCAAAACCCAAGCCCCAAATCACAAACCCCAATGCAGATAAGTCTGACAGATGTGCATTTGTCATGGCCTAATGACCTTTATTTGTTTAAAGAACTGTTAAATGATTAACTCATTGATAAATACCGTATATTAATTGTGTGATATTTTATGATTTAATGATGCTGTGATATGATATGAGTAATGCAATTAATATGATATAAAGTTAAAGTTAATAAATTACCCAATTAAAGCTTTAATACTCTCATCTCTTACTTAATAGTATATAGAAAATTCATTCGGTAAACTGTTTCTATCTATTTTTTAGACTTTTCAGAGAGACAACTAGCCTTTACTCGCATTTAGCTTTAAACTCTGACTTCTTTCTGCTCTAGCTATCAGTTTATTCAGTCCAACTATAGACGTAATCCCAGATTTTTCAGATATTAAAACAAAAGCTTGCAAACAAACGGATGTCTGTGTCTCTTTTATTCATGCAGCTGCGACAAAAATAGTGGCGGAGAATACTGAATGCATATCCTGTACGACAACTTAAAGAGTCCACCAACATCCTCTTCCGGCCAAAAGTCAGAAGATTTTATACTTCAGCTCTTTCTCTTTTGTTGTTAATCCCGAACAGAGAGAAAAGCGAAAAGTCATAAAAATCAGATGAACTTTGAATGCTTTAAATAAAGAACGAAGGCCACTTTTTTATGGACTACTAATAAAGTATAAATAAAAAAGGGTATATACAGCTGATTAAGACTTAGGTATATTTCATTGTGCGGATATAAGAAAAGTTGTTAACGCACTTCTTACCTATGGTTATTTTTTATATCTACCACTTAATAATGACTTGCAATTTCTGGCACAGTTGTTTTAGCTATTTTCCTTTCAAGCCCATTTCTATTCATATCTCAAGATTATTTTTATTTCACTTGCCACTAAATCTTGTTACAACTTTGACACTATTTGTGCTCAATTTTTGTTTCTTTTAGGCTCTGCAGGTTATTCTCGCCACATGTTTCCCTCTCTAGCCATCTCCCTTGCTTGTTGCAAAGATGAAAAAAAGTCATGCCCATTGCCACAAGTAATTTAAAATGCTGCGCTCCAATTCGCCTTCAGGCAGTGCGATGTCTTTTTTCTTTCCTTCTTTTTTTTTAGTTCTTTTTGTTTTTTAGTGGCTCAACGAAATTGTCACTCGCTGCCGCCTACCACTGCCCGCCGCCTGCTGCCACGCCCACTGCAGCGCCTTTGAAGTTATATCCGCAGCGGCTGCGCTTGCTCTTGTTTGCGGTTTTTTCTTCCGTCTCTTTCCCTCGCCCCTCTCTCACTGATGCTGTCACTAGGCTTTTATTTGTCTTCAATTAACAGTGCAACATGCCACTTGTGCCACATTTTGTGTCGCTTTTTTTATGCCTGACTTGTCGTGTTTCATTTTATTTTTCGAATATTTTCTTTGCGTTGTTTGGCTTTTGCTTTTTCAATGGCTCTCGCAGTGTGTCAGCTTATTTATTAGTTTTGCTTTCCCCTCCTCCTTCCACTCTTAATCTCTCTCTCTCTCTCTCTCTCTCACCCACTCTCTCTTTCTCCTTCTTTTAATCCATCTCATTCTTACTTATTTTTAATTTACAAGCTTTTTTTCCTTGACAACACTCTTGGCTAATGAAAGCGCCAACTACAAAGCATATTTTTGCCTTTTCAACTTTTGCGCTTTTATGCAATGCCGCCAGCTGATGGAGAGAATTGTCGGCGGGTCGGCGATCAGGGATCGGGGAACGGGGATCGGGGGCCAAGCTGCTTGGAAACTGTGTCAAATGCAATATTATTATTTATGCCTCAGCTATTTATTCTACCTTTTCCCTTTTGATTCTTGTTTATTTGGCTTGCACTTTGTGTAATTGACAAGTTTGTTGCATACTTTTGGGTCGCTTGCCAATAATTGCAAATGGCGCTTGGCCCGGACTTTGCAATTGGCTGAAACTTTACCCATGGATTTTCAGTTGCCATGAAAGCAATTGAGATTGAAAGAATTTGACGTCTTATGTACAACGCCTTTTTTTATAGCCTTAATTAAGTAGAGCACGGCCAAAGTTTCACAAGAATTTCCAAGAATTGGCAAAGGAATTGTGAATGAACATTTGTGCATTATATAACTTTGATTTGCCTTATGAATGGTAAGCAACATAATGTATACCATCACAAAACTTTACCTGTGTGCTTTTAAGAACTGTTTCTAAAAGTTTATGGAGAATTACATTGATGAATTATGTTATTCAGCTTTGCTTTCTCAACACCTGTTTTCATCGCATTGCTTTGAATATAAGTGTAAACTTTGATGAGCGGAGTGTAAAATGCTTAAATTCTAAATACATTTTTTAGATTTTTACATATATGTCAGAAATAATTTCCTCAATTAATTTCTTAAGCATAAAGCTCATGCAATTAATATATTACAGCTTTTTTAGACCAACTTAACCCTCACTAATGACTCACTTTAGTCAAGTACCGCTCACACCTGAGCAGGGGTCTAATGCAGTTCGTGGCACATTGCGTATACGTAATTTGATATTTGAGCGAACTACGAAAGAAAACAGCTGAAGGCAGCGATTCGAGTGTCGCGTGTTGCTTGCAATGCAAATGTTTGCACAATTTGCTGCAATTGTTTCTTTTTTGCTTTCTTTGGAAAAGCTCATTAAATGTAAATGACTCAACACCTCTCACACTCTCGCTGTCTCTTTCTCATTTGCAGGTCGCACACACAATGGGAACTATGCGCTTTACCACATCGGGCAGCAGGCAACGGGGGGCGTCAAACAATTCGCCGAGACGGGCAAAACGGAGCTGCTGGATAGCAATGCCGGCGAGCAGCAGCAGCAACAGATGCAGGCAGCAGCAGCTGCAGCTGGAGGTGGAGCAGCAGCTGCAGCCGGAGCTGGGGTTGGAGCTGGAATTGGAGCTGGTGCCACAATGGCCGAGCGCAGCGTATTTGATGAGTTCAGCCTGCCGGCCATCCAGCTGGGAGCGGGTCGGAGCGAGGCGAAAGTGTTTGTGGACAGCAATCACAGTTTGGTGTCGCTAATGACGCGCATTGTGCCCTCGCCGGATTGGTTTATCGGCGTCGACTCGTTTGAGGTGAGGCATGCCGCCAGACCTCTTTGCAAATCGATGCTGCAACCGAAACGTATTTTTTCTCTCTATCTATTTGCAGCTGTGCGTGGGCGGCTCATGGATTGACACGGTGACCGTTGAACTGGATCCACTCGATGCGGGCACCGACAACGGTTTCACCTTTACCGCACCCAATTGGCCAACAGCACCACAGGGCGTCATCTATCGCATCACATCCCGTTATCCGGCCCATCCGGCGGGCAGTTTTTATTATCCGAAGAGCAAACGTTTGCCGCCCATTGCCACGTTCCAGTTTATCAAGGTAAGAGATGCGGATGGAGATAGGGTGGAGTAGACCAGTGGAGTAGCTCTTAAAAACAAAAAAAAAAGCTTAAACAACTTAATTAACTGCAAATTAGCAGTCAAAATGTTGCCCCGTTTACGGCCCTAATGACTTTTCATCTGCGTCCTTCAAGGACTCCCTCCACAACAACAAAAACGAAAAAAAAAATCAAAGTGCTAATGAGCCATTAGCATTACAATGGCGTGAAACATGTGTAATGGATGTGCGTTTATGTGTGTGTGTGTGTGTGTGTGTGTGTATGAATGCGGGTATGTGTGCGGGGGAGCTGTAAAGAAGGATCAGAGCATATTCCAATGGCTGCGTGTTAATGCGCTTTATAAATCAGCTCAGCCACGCAGCTGCCGCTAAGCGGGCGGAACAAAAAACTCGTGTGTTTCACACACCAAAACAAAAAAAAAAAACGAAACGGAAAAAATTGTGTTAATTTAATTTAAATGATATGTTGAAAAACTGTGGCAAAAATAAAGTAGCTATGAATTTGGTTGCCTTCATTAGTAAAACTATTTAATGCGATAAGGTTCAAGACTTTATATTAAAGCGGACATTGCAATCACAACTCATATTTTAATTGCATTGTCAGCTTCAATATTCTATCGATAAACATCGATATTAAATAATAGTTAATATAGTTAAGCTTGGAAATGGAAAGGTTTTATTTAAAAAAACAGATGTGAGAACTTTAGACTGAACTTAAATTATCAAACACATTGGTTTGAAGGAAACCAATCTATAGTGAACAAATTATCATATGTGAATAGAAAACTATGATTTACCTATGAAATTTAGACCGTAATATAATATAATTATTATTATTATATTATAATATAATAAATTGCATTGCTCAAAATGCGCTCTGTAGGAATTATGGCACCAACTTCGCTCGAACTCTGCCTTATAATTAAATTCAAAAAACTTCTCAAACCTTCTAAAAACTACTTATAACTATTTTTAGACCCCGTACTATGTAAAACGCCCACCTTAAGACAACTCACACACAAAGAGCATTCAAGTGACATACAAATTCAGTTACTCTCCCTAGCAACTCCACAAAGTGGTTCCCATAGCCCCCAATCAATTATTTTTTATATATCCAATCAAATGCTTTTGTCACAGATCAAATAAATTTGGTCCCCGCAGTGCGAGTTAATTTAAGCTACACTTGTATTCAATAAGTTATATATAAATCGTCATTACATTATCTTAGTTACATTTCCCCACGCTTTTCATGCGATTTTCATTGTGGGCCCCGCCCCCAGTTATTTCCATTTCCATGGGTTTCTTGCATTTTGGCCTTAATAAGGTCCAATCCATTTGTTCCCACAAATCGTGAAACGTGAACGTGAACGTGAACGTGAACGTGAACGTGAACCATTTTAACAGAATGCGAATGCTAAATTTGTGCTGGGGTCTTACCAGAAGAAGAAGAATCAACAGCCACTAAAAACGCCTACACTCACACACTCACACAAAGGCACACACACTGGCAGACACGGTGGCTATTCAGGCATTGTAATTATATTGCTGGACGTACGTTTGTTCCGTAAGTGCCGCACTTACACTTCCACAATGCATAGTGAACACTGTACATCGAACCTTGCCACGCAGGAGCAACCCTCAACCTCCCATTTCTGTGTGCTACCCCTAGCCAGAGGGTCGCAGTCGTTGGCGCTCATCAAAATTGCTTTTATGTGCGTCTCTTGGCCGCACATAAAATTTGCGCCCAGCTCCCTTCCAGGCAGATGTTTCGACTACGTTTGCATAGTTTCTGCCTCTTAGGTGTGGGCGTGGCACTTACATTGTACGTGCGGTCATTATTCTTTATTTGTTGGCCAGCTTCAGCTTCAGCTTCAGCTTTGGCTGCGGCGTTAGTTGGACTGCCTCTTCTTCTAGCTATTGTGGGGGTTGTTGTTGCTGTTGTTGCTGTTGTTGTTGTAACGCCTTTTTGACACTACTAATTCTAGTTTTATTTTCTATGGCTGGAGGCGTGGCGTTTGTGGAGAATGCCCTAAAAGTGTCTACTCCTTTGTTTACCCTAACACTGGATACATTTGCTATGTGACTGTGCTTGAAATAGTTTGTAAAAGTCCAAAATATTTTACGTCAATAAAATAAATAAACAAGGAAAAATATAATAAAGTAAATATTAAATGATTTTTAGGAATTTGCTACTGCAAGACAAAAAATATTTTTAATATTTTGAATAATATTTAAATTGCAATTACAAGCAATCTTGGAAGTAAATTTTATTGTTTTGAAGATGATAATAATTAATTATATTTCTTCAATGAACAAAATAAAATACTACAGAATATCAAATTTGAGCCTAAATTTAAGTACAAAGTAAATCTCAATAAGAATTCTACATTTCCTGATAGGACCTATATAATAATCCTAACTATTACTTTAGTTAGTCACAGCTTAAGGAGCTTAAGGAGCTGGGAAAGGGTATATAGTATTCATTATAAAGTCTATTGTCGCACTTATTCAGCTTATTCTTAGCTACTTTTGTTTATGGCCAACGAAATGGAAAGTTATTTACTTAGGTTAAATGTGCGTCTGCTTCATTTTATGGCCAAGACATGTGTGTGTGGACTAGGCCAAGTCTTCAGTTATGCCTGCTGCCCGCTGTTCGAGGTAATTATGTGTTGATTTGGTAGGGCATTAAATCTCTTAAATTTTGTGAAATGTTAAAGCGAAATGCCAGAAATGTTTTGCCACATGAAATCTCGGATTGGAATGGAATTTCCCTCTGTGTTTGAATGTGTGCGGGAGAGCCGAGACTGAGAGCTGGATTTGGATCTGGGTCTGTTTTTGTAATCCACAAGGAATTTCACAGTGTGCGGATTATGTGAATGTGTGTATGTTTGAGTATTTTAATGCCACAAAAGCAACACGCGGACTGGAGCCGAGCGCTGTCGACGCATTTGCAAAAAGGTAGCCCCTGATAAGCCGGTGGCCCAAAAGCTGCGGCGAAAACAAGGGACGGCCCCCAACAACAAATGTGGCAATAACAATGGGAGGCGCCTCCACATAGAAAATGACAGCAGCCCAAACAAATAAATTAAAATGCGCGACAGCGCGCCAGCAAAACTTTTCCTTTCCCTTTCCCCCTGTGCTAGTCGCTGTCACACCGACTCCATAGCCGCGACTACCCCGCACACATACACACCTGCCGCAAAGTCCTATTCTGTGCTGTGTCTGTGTCAATATTTGCCGCAAATTGAAATTAGCAGCGCGTTAGGCGCACCTGCACACACACATACATACATATATATGTATATATGTATATATATATATATATATATATAATCACACCTGTTCATGCACCTGTTTTGTATTTAGCTGGAAGCATTTGCTTTGCTCATGCAGGGCACATAATCCGCGTAAATTAATATGCTGCACACATGGGTGTGTGTGTGAGTGTGTGTTTGTGTGTGTTTGTGTGTGTGTGTGTGTGTGTGAGTGTGTGTGTTTGTGTGTGTGTTTGTGTGTGTGTGCTTAACATTTGCTTTGCCCAGTCTGAAATTGTGGCATTTTCTATTCCCGCAGCTGAAGGAGTACGAACTGAGCGAAGTATTCAACATTGCCGAGGACGATCGCAAGTATGAAACAGTTCAGACCCAAACACACCTGGATGCCGAGCACAATCATGTGGAGATGAACAACGAGCTCTCCGCCAGCATCGAGCGGGAGCGCCAGAGGGACAGAGAGTGGGAGCTCCAGACACCATACAATGATGAGAGGCAACGCATACGCTCCCAGCTGCTGGCCAAAATGAATCCCAAGTGAGTAAACCAAAGGAATTTATGTTGCTGTTTAAGATCATAATTAAGGCAAATATTTATTCTGAGTTATGGAATAGCTTACTCGAGGTGTAGCATAGGGAGCTCTGGAGCTCAAATTGTTTACGAGGATTATATTTATTACTATAATTAAGCTATGACTTTATTTTATTTGTATTTCTCGACTATTATAAAAAAGTCCCATTTTTCTTCGTTCTTAACTGACCAAAACTTTAATTTCCCCCAAATTAATACGATCGATATTTACAGCTATTCATTTCAATTACCCATAATTACCTGCCTTAAGCTTTAATCAATAGCAAATTGGTTCAAAGCTACAATTAAATATAATTGATATACAAATATGTAAAAAAAAGTAGCTAAAAATAGTTAAATGAATTATTAGAAATGATGACAAGGCAGAAGAAATAAAATACCGCATGGCGTATGCGTAATTTCGTATTTCCGCTGCTAAGTAAAACTTTAAGCCAAGCGCTGCCAATTGTAAGCTATTTGACAATGCTCAAATTGTAAGCTGAATATATATATGTACATATATACATAGAGATAACTGTACGTATTTGCTATATAGAGCCGTAAGCTCTTAGAGCCTACGTGACGTATGCGCAATGTGAAACTCGAAATGCAGTTTGAGACCCGAAATCCATCTGCATATCCCTGCCAATGTGAACTAAACATCAATTTGAGGTACTTAACATATGCGTCAGGTGTTTGTCTGCGACGTGGAAAACTGCTTGCAACACATTTAAAGCAGCTGCCAGCAGTTACAACAACAACAACGACAACGGCAACAACAGCAACAAACACAAGCAGCTCTCGAGCACACTTGAAAGCACATTACACTACTCCAGAAATGGAGTTGGGGTTGGGGTTGGGGTTGAGATTGGGGGTGGCTAGCTTTGGGGGCGCTTGTGTGGGGCCCGAGACACTGACAGAGATCGTGGCACGTAGCTGGGGCTAATGCTGCAACTTTAAAAAGCTTGCCCCGAAACCGAAGCAAAAGCTAAAGAAGACGAAGAAAACATGTAAAAGCGCCACTAGTCGAGTGTTGCCGACTACATGATACTCCTTAGTGAGCTTTAAACTATAAATCAAGTTAGCCAAACAAAATATCTATTATATTGACTAAACTAAGTTTGCTTGTAAGCTTAGAAATCACTAGTGAAAGCTAAATCTTAATGAGTTTACTGTTACAATTCATTCACTTTTTGCAATAAAGATTAAAGATTGTCTCCACCCAGCCGTTACATACATAACAACAAAATTGAAACTGCCTCTCTGCCAGTTGCATAGGCTACAGGGTATGCAAATGTGCTGGAAAAACTTAAGACTGAATTTGAACTCGACATAGGACATAGGACATAGGACACAGGGTCCTCGACGTGCAGGATACGAAACGCAAACTACAACTAATCCAGCGCCACGCCCACCGAGCGTGCAACTCGAGTGGATTTTTGGCACCATTGGCACTGCTAACCTGCATATTTAATGACAAGCCCAAAGAGACCCCAGATTCGAGACTGGAGCGAAGCAGGGGCGTGGCAGGTAGAAGTTAGGGGGAGCTGGGGGGAGGACTCGACGCGTACGTGTTCGAGTGCCAGCTGGCTAAAGTGCCGCTGGCCATGCGTGGGCGTTGCCGAGCTTCAACGGCAATTGGCAAGCTGACAAAAGCGCCAACAGCGCCAACAGCCAAAGCAATGCCAAGCGCCAAAACCTGCTCGGACAGTGTAATTACTCGCAATCTTATCAATGCTGTCGCCCTCTTCTGCTTCTGCTTCTGCTTCTGCTTCTGCTTGTTCCTATTCTTCTTCCTCTTCGGTGTACCTATAAAAACCGACGCACTTGAAAAGCACCCAAAGCACACACAGACTCGACTCGACGGCAACAAAATGTTCGCATTGGCAGCAACGACCACACTGATTGCCATGAACACCACATGCAACATACAGCGGCAGCAAATGCAGCAGATGCAACAAACACAGCAGCTGCAACTGCTACAGCAGGTGCAATACGAACGGGACTGGCAGCAGAGGAAAAGTGAGCGCAGAATTTGAGACACCTTGAATATTCAATTATGAAATTCATAACACATTTGCAGTGGAACTGAAGCAGCCGAATAAGCAACTGCCAAAAGAACCGAGAATAGAGAAGACCAATAAAAGTGTGGAGTCAACAACAGAAAAATCACATCGTAAAAAGTGGTATAAGAAATGGTTCAAATGCCAAGAAAAACAAATACCCAATGAAGAAAATTCAGAAAAGAAAAAAATACCAATCGAGGAAAAGAAAGAAATTGAACGATTGTATGAGAAATCATAAAAAAGTCGCAACTTGAAACAAGTAAGAAATCTCTAGCCGAATATGATCGACGAAGAGATACCCTCAACCATTACAAACGCATTCCGCAAGGGACTAAAATTGTACTGCAGAGCGAACACCACGAGGCTAACTTTTATGTTTGTAATCCGATCGTTTTTGGAATATGTTAATTATACTTAGCTACGAATATGTTTGTGTTTGAATATCTTCAAAAATGAGTTTTCCCAGAAAAATGGGCTAGGGAGGAGGTACCTAAAGTGTGTGTCTTAGCTGAACATATACATATGTAGTAAGTTTGATACCTCTAATTCTTAAGACGTAGGAGATATGCTCGAAAAACTAAAGCGTGTTATCGATAACAAGCAAACGGAAAGAGTTATCAATAATCGAAAACAAACTCGATCGCCTTCAATACGAGAACCGTCATACACAGACTCGCCTGTTGATACTGATCTAGAATATATACACTTTATGGGGTCTGCCACGCCTCCTTCTGCCTGTTACATACATTGTCACAAAAACATTATACCCTGTTTACCCACTTTTAATGAGTTCAGGGTAAAATCAGTAGCTACGGAGAAATAATAGTTTAAGTATGAAGAATAATTAAAGCAGAAGAAAGCCTTAACCTATGCTGAAGTGAACGAAACTGCAATTGAACTAGATGAACTGAGCCGAATCAAATGAACCCAATGCATTTTAAGCTCTAAAGGCTTAGTTAAGGCATCTCATCTGATGCTTTAATAATGATATAAAAATTAATTAACAATAACTTTAGTCGCCAAACCTGTAGACTTCAAGGCAAAGATGTAAATATTAAAATGAATTGGATGAAGAACCAACACTATAGTACAGATTAATTGAATTCAACCTAATTTACCTTTCTTTCACTAACAATAGAAATTAGCCCATTTATAGATAATTAATATTATAAAATAAAAATCCTACATCCGAGCTTCACTCTGGGAGATTCCAATAAGTTGACGTAATATAGTCGTATCAATTACAATACTTGAATAGTTATAAAATAATGATAACAAATGAGCTCCGGCATTTGGACAGGTGTAAAGTATCTCTTAATATCTTATCTATTGACGTCTGAGGTTTCTGCCTTCTGTGACTTATAAAACTGAGGGAAATGCCTGCCAACGGAAACAGTAGGGAAAACTCCGTGCAGACAAAAACATGAGAGGAGACAATTACGAATGATGTCTCTGCCGCCGGCAACAATTGCGGTTATTGCAGCGGGTGCAAACAATGCACAAAGACAACGAAAACAACAACAACTACCACAAAAGCGGAGCAGTAAGCCAGATGCCAGATCTATATGTATATACGAAAGTTGTTATATCAAAAATTAATGTAATTTGCAGAGCCAAGTGCACACACAAGTGCACAGGAGCAGCAAAAACCCGGCAAGCCAGAAGGTAAAGTTCGAGAGCAGTTACCCCAACAACAACAACAACCACAACAAGAACACCCACAACACCCACAACAACAACAACCACAGTCAAATGCCAAGTCAAATAGTTGCCAAATAAGTTAAAAATTAAAAAAAGTCAAACAAAAAGAACTTGCTGCAGCAGGCCGACGTTTTAATACTCTTTTAGACAAACGATATTTGAAGTTATGGTACTCAAATGTATTTATTATGGGCTATGAATATATATATATTCATAATTGCAAGACTTTTTAAAAATAATATTGCTTCCAAACCTTTTTATTTACATGTTCTTCACGATAAAGAAATATAAATAGTTGCTAATTGTTGTAAAGTTTTCTTTAAAGAACTTAATTATAAATGACATATAAATGATTATCTAAGCCTTTATAAATATTGCCTTCATTATAAAGAAACTGAGTCTTTTATACACAAAAAAAATCGATTTTAGTTTCCTCTATAATAGATGCATTTTTATATTGAACTAAAAATTCATACAGACTACATATATATATATATAAATATATATCATAAATTTTATGGTCGAAAACTTCTTTCCTCGCAACAAAGTTGTATTACTCACTGGAAAGAGTAAAAAAGGCAGAAGAACAAAAATACTTTTGGCAACTATCTTATCAGTTGTCTAGCGACTACTATTTGTAAGGATTTGTGGCATGAAAATACATTTGCTATGACATAAACACTAGACTATAAATTGACGGGGTCGGGACTGTAAAATTTTAGTTAAGCGACACTGCGAATACCAAACGGAACGCGAGTGAAAATATTTAAGAATGGAAGCCGCAACAAGACAACAAACAACAACAACGATAACAACTATTGAAGAAATTAGCACAGAAACGTTAAGTGGTGCAACGATAATAGAAACTATAGATACAACCACAGTTGAGTCGACTCCAACGCCAGCGCAACGAGAAACTCATCATCATCATCATCACCACAAACATCATCATAATCATCATCATCATCATCGTCAGCAAAGGGAGGAGGGAAGTACATTAACTATAACCGATGTGAGCGATGGATTGGATATTACAGAGACTAATCAGAATGATAATGAGGCTACGCCACAGCTGGTTCTGCCACCACCCCTGCCCGACACCTCTCCGCCCTTTTTAACGCCCACCGAGGAAGAGGAAGAGCTTGCGTGGCTTGCAGTTTTGGAAGCTCCACCATTGGTGCCGCCGTTATCAATGCAGCTGGAACCACCGGCAACTCAAACTCCACCCTCACCCACCAGCTCCACTTGCAGTGAACCGCTGCAGACAGCACCAGCGGACACTCCATCAGTGGCAGCTACTGTAAAGCAAACACCGCTCATTATTGAGTCACGGCCAAAGCTGTCTACACCTGCACCACCACCACCTGCAGCCACCGTGGAAACTGTGTGGATTACGGACTTGAATACGCCGCCTCTGCCAGCTCAAGCCAATGCGGTTACTGTTCAACAGTTGCCAGCACAAGCACCACTCTCACCCAGCAGCTCAGAGTGGGTGGTACAGCCATTAGCAGTGGTAACAACACAACCACAAGCGACACCAACGAGAGCTCCAGCAGTAGCTGCTGTCAACGTAACTGAAGTCATCATAGAGACTCCGCTGGCACAGGCTGCACCACCAGCACCACCTTTGCTCCTCATTGGTGAGGTGCCGGTGGATACCAACGATACACGCAGAAAATCTTACAGACTCAGCACGGATTTCACTGCTGCACCACAGCAGGAGGTGAAGAAGCGTTGTTGCTGTGCCATTTGCTGATCAAAAATGTGCTTTGGATTAAGCCTCACCTTATAATTTATTTGTAAATAAAAACAACATAATGTCGTGTAAAATGTGATAAAGTATATGCTTTTATTTAACGAATGATCAATATTTCCTGAATATAAATTAATTCTTAAAACATTATGAAACTAATTTAAGAAATTCGTTTTTCCCCATGCAGTAACAATTAACTTGTTTTTGTTTTTATTGTTGATTCACCCGCAATACGTTGACTGCATTGCAAATAAAGAATTTTGTATGGCTTTTATAAGCCATACAGAACTCTCTCATGTTAAGTCGATCTCATATCTTAAATGTTATATTGATGTCTCTATCTCTCTCGCGCTACTCTTAGTGTGGCATGGCTTAGTCCTTCTTTGGGCACATCAACCAACAATAAACGTGTAAACTAACAGAAGTCACTTATCTTATGTCGCTCATAAGCCAATTGTTCTAGTGTTGTCCCTCTCTAGCACAAAGTTCAATGCATTATGTGGTCTCTGCTTCTGTTTTAGGCTCATCCGCCAACACTGAAAACTCTGTTAATCTAACAGAACTCTCTCATCTTGACTCGCGCTCAAGCCAAGTCACCTATTGCTGTTTCTTTCTCTCACGTATGTTTCGTGCACTGCAAGCAAGAATGTTAAGTGGCTCTCTCACGCACTACGTTTAGTCTTTCATAGTTTGCTTCAGGTATGTGCACTTCATGCAACTCTCAAAGCTCTGCTAATCTAACAGAGCTCTCTTATCCTAAGTCGATCTCAAGTCAAGTCATCTATTGCTGTCACTCTTTTACTCTCACGCACTACGTTTCCTGCATTTGAAGCAAAGAATTTTATGTGACTTCTGCTTCTGTTTGGGCACATTCCTCAAGCTGTCGCAGTCACAGTCATCGCTTATCGATGACAAAGCTGCCTTATCAGCAGCATGTGAAGTTAAGCCAGCTCCTCCGCCCCCTTATCTAATCGACGGACAAACAAAATCACCGTCGCTGGCGAAACGTAATTGATAATTAATGAGCAGCGACCACTCGAGGGCAACTCCGCACTGAATGGTCATTGCTTTAAAGCACTTGACGGCATTCAGTCAACGGTCAGTCAACGGCCGCGGAACTACACTGAAGGATCTGTGCGATGCCGCCACCAGGACGCGGCTTTGGGCCCGGACCGCAACGTTGCGGTGGTGGCTACGGACCCGGCCCAGTGCAACGCCCACCGCCCGGACCCGGCTTTCGGCCCGGACCGCCGCCGCCCGGACGCACAAATGTCAATGTGGATGTTAACATTGGTGCTCGGCCTCCACCGATAGGCGTGGGCATCGGCTTTGCACCGCCGCCGGTCGTTATTGGAGGGCCACCAGTTGTCATAGGTGCCGCACCACGTCCACCCCCGGTTATTGTTGAAACCTACGGACCACCTCGAGCCACCGTTGTTGGTCCACCCATGGCCACAGCTACTGTCTACACACAGCCGGAAGTTTGTTGTTGTATTATACTATAGACTTAGTTATGTTTCGTGTGTGTGAATATCATCTCTCTATATCCAACTCTGTTATATGAACTCTCTATCTATATTCTATATATTATGACTGTGAATAAATGTTAAGTTTTTGGAGCGCAAATTTTGGAAATCTAATTATGGTAATGGAAAATTGGTTTATTTATCGTGTTATCTTCATATACATATATATATGAATTTATCGAAACTTAAATAAAGTTCACCAAAATTATCTATTTGAGTGGTAAAGTCACAAGTCCGTCAACTTGTGTAGTCGATAAAAAATGTGAGTGACAGTTTATAAACTTTAGGAACTTAAAACTAGAAAAACGGAGACCTTAAGCTGATAACTAACATGCAATTAACAGTTCGTAACTATAACATATTTTAAATCAAGGTTAACATAACTTAAATTCTAAGCAGGAATTTGGATTAAGATTAGGAATTTGCTTGTACGTCAATTGAATTGCTTTTATGATTTTGTTAAGTAGCTTACAACATACAAAGCTGCGTTACAAGCGCGATTTCTTATGCCTTAAAACACACACAACACATACACACATACACACATACAGAGAGGTACCCATCAGAGAGAGAGATTACACATACGCCATGTTGTTGCAAGGTGTTTTTTCGCTTGCTTCGGCACGTCAGCTGTAGACAATTTCAATTTAAATTTGGCTTTTGCAGTTCGCCCGCTGTGTTTCGTTTTGGCCAAGAGGAGGGGCCAAATGGCTGGAGGTTGGTTGGAAGCAACATTTGCTGTGCCGCCGTCAGTTTCCTTCCTTCCTTCCTTTCTTCCTTCCTGGCCGGCTTCCGTGTTTTGTTTCCTGCACTTTTCGTTTATTTGCATACACATGCCGTGCAAAATCGCGCATATAATAATGAAAAAAGAAATCAAACGAGCTGGAGCAGAGGAGCAGCTGAGGAACCAGGGGGATGAGGGGGAAGTCGAAAAATACCAAGTAAATTGGCGAAAATATTGAAAACGTGTAGTGGGAGACTAAAGACTCGGAACGACTCGACAGCCTTGAAAGCCTCAAAATGCGTCGAAAGTATGGAAAAGTGTGGAAAAGCGTGGAAAACACTGTCGCCAGAGGCGGCGACTGCCTTTGCTGTTGCCTTGCTGCTGCTGCAGCTGCCTTCCAACTGCTTCGGAAAAGTAATGAAGAAAATTCCCCAAATTGAAATTACAAACATTACGCTTTTTTCCCCCGAAAGTCAAAAATTTGTCCCTGCCGAACCGAACAGCGAGTGTGCACATGGGTGTATGTCTGTGTGTGTGTGTGTGAATGTGTGAGTGTGTGTGAGTGTGTGTGTTATTAGCAGCAATTTGCGCTGATCATATTTATGGCAATTACCGTTAGACGAGCGCATCAAACTGTAGCAAGTAAATGTTATTTTGTGCGCATTTTGGGCTCCTGCACAGTGTCACAAAAGTGTTCAAAAATTATGCAACGCTCTTTTTTAAGCTATAATGCTAAATAGTTGAAACTATAAGATTTCGATTTGAAAAGAAGGAGGAGTCAGATTTATATTAAGCTAAGTAATATAACGTATATGACTTCTTCACTTATATAAATTAATATTTCTATGCTCCAAAGAGCAGAGTACAGATAGAACCTATCGATTAAGCGCGTATAATAAAATTTAATTAATTTGATATCCGCCTTTGTATTTTACGCACTCGCAGCTTCAACAACAGTCAGCAGCCAGGAGTGGGAGTGGGCGGGGGCGTGGCCAACGTAGTGCCCAAGAATGATAAGCACGCCCTGATGCAGAGCATTGCCAACAGTTACAGGCGCAACGATGCGGCCAATAACAACGTAACCAGCTATCCGGCAAAGGCCGCAGCCAAAGGCTCCAACTCCGGCTCCGGTTACGGCACTGCCTCCGGGTCGACGCGTCGTCGCGCATCGCTGGCGGCGTCGAAACGACGTCGCGACTGCCGCGTCAGCCACTGGTCCGAGTGGACGGCCTGCAGCAAGAGCTGTGGCATCGGCGAGATGCATCGATATCGCAAAGTCATCAAGCATGGCAAGCGCGGAGGCCGACCCTGCCCGGCGCTCCAGCAGTCCAAATGGTGCGGCACCGAGCGCAACTGTCACGGGCCGCAGACCTATTTTAATTGGTAAGTGCCTAACCCCTCACCCCTCCATCCAGTCATCCCACTGTACTCAATCGTATTCAAATATGCATTTCATTTCTTCAATAATGCCTGCAGGTCCGATTCAGACACATGAACGCCCTCTGCCGCAGCACAGGCCATATAAATATAATTTTAATTTAAGGCGTAAGAATTGCTTTTTGTGGACAACAGTACAGAGAGGAAGTTAAATAGAGAGAGACAGAGAGAGAGAGAAATCTCGGAGAGACCAGACAGAGGCAGAGACAAACCCCAAAACTACTGCTGAGCGATTTTAATTTAAATTTAGATTACGATACGAAATTGAAAATTGAGAATTGAAAATTGATTTTAAAAGTGCACGCAAATGCAGACAGTAACATTTTCGACATCTATACATATAAATGGAAAATAATGAACAAGAAAATCATGAAAATTGCATATGAAACCGAAGACTACTGACAATATTTAAAACAAAAAGGATTTAATAAAAACGAAACAAGAAAACTCACACATTTGGCTAAAGAGAACAAAAAAAATCTAAAAAATTAAAAACCCAAAAAATTGTCATTAAGTTCTTTAATTGAGTTGCTTAAGCTAATTTTATTGTATAAAAAATCAAGCAAATCTTTAAAAAAAAAAAATATGTGTCATATATATATATATATATATATTTAGAAAAACAATACAAAATGCGAAAACCAAAAAATAATAATACAAAATAAAGAAAATCTTTATAGTAGACGTACAAACTTAAGATGCAAAGCGATGATGCGAGAGCGGCTTAGTAAAATATTCAACCAAAATTATTTATTATAAAAAACTAATTAATACAAAATTAGTTTTTCATTTATACGAAATCAAACATAAATTTCAAGATATTTGAAAAACGTTTATTTGGCTTTTATTAAACCGCCCTCGCATATCAAAGAAAATTAACTAAAAATCAAACCAAAAACAAAAACCCAAAAAATAAAAAAAACAAAGCGTGAACATTTGCGTAACCAAACAAGGTAAAAACAAAACCAAAAACAACACACACGCACACTCTTACACTATAGAGGTGTGTGTGTGTGCAACAGCAATTAAGCTAACATTAGATGTAAACTAAGTTAATTAAACTTTAACAGAATGCAATAAAAGTAAAACAACAACTTCAGTCGATGAAAATATAAAGAAATTCAATTTGGGTTCCAAGTGTGAGCGAATACAAATTAAACAATTTGAACCACATAACATCTTGTTTATTAATTCAATGTCAAACAGTGAAGCTTAATGAAGTTTGAGAGTTACTTTGATTCGGCGATCTTGAGGAGGAATCCAGGCAGTACGCAATAGAGTTAAGCCCAAATACCAACAAAGACCAACAGTTTAAAAGTCATATTAGTAGTTTAATACAGGTTGACTGCCTCAATTGAAACAGTTTGACAGCTACAGAGCTGCAATCTCAAAGCAATTTGAATTGAAGCAAGAAAACAGTTTGGGTAACAGTCACTGTTTGATAAGCATAGGTACGTTACATCTAGAATAAAACCCATTAAGTGAACACTCAGAGTTTGAGAGTCACTTAAGAATTTAAGAAGCACAGATATCAGCTAACCAATTGTAAAGTAAACAAATATTCAAAGTGAATTTAGATACCAAGAAAACCAGAACAGTTTTGATAGCCTTACAGTTGTGCGGGCACTGGCAGAGCCGCAGTTTGAGCAGCCAATGAAATGTAAAATAAAACCAATTAGACGTTAAACATACACAAAATATGTAAAAAATAGAAGAAAATACAACAGCAGCAACAGCAACAACAAGCAAATACTGCAACTGCATACGAAATTTTGTAAAATACAACAAGGTTAAAGAACAGAACAACAACAACAACAGCCAATAAAACCCAATGCATCGTAAACTGTACTTTATAGTGAACTTGGGTTTTTTTTGCGTCTGCTCCGATATTTAAGCACCAACGGCAAAATCAACTTCAGGATACCAGCCAACATTATGCACGTGCCAGCAAATGCAAATGCACCCACAAAATCGCCAGTTTTCTCCACCATCAGCCCCCCCAAAGTAGTTCCAATGAACACGCCAAAGCCCATGGCCAGTGCGGTAATGCCGAAGGCGTTCGTCAGCTTCGAGAGTCCCAAATACCGCACATAGATGAGTGCTCGCAGTGTGGCATAGACGGCTAAGACAGGAACAGAAAGAGAAAGAGAAAGAGAAAGAGAAAGAGTAAGAGAAAGAGAGAGGGGAGAGTAGGAAAAAGAAAAGTAAGTAGGCTTTAAGTATGTGAACTATCTCGAAATACTCTCTTCAAATGGAATGCTTAAGGTACGTTATCTATCTCAAAATAATATGTTTTTAAAATAAAAAAAAAGGGTATTTTCGTTTCGTCTTGTCTTGTCATAGAGAGAGAGAGGGAGAGTAGGTGAGAGAAAAGTAAGAAGAAGAAGAAGTTAGGTACGTTGTGTAACTCAAAAGAGAGAGAGAGAGAGAGAGAGAGAGAGAGTATGAGAGAGAAGGAGAGTAGGAACGGTTTTGTATTTTTCGTTTCGTCTTGTCACAGTTTAAAACTCACAGCTAGCTGGTCACAGTTTGTGAGTCACTGTTTGTCAGTCACAGCAGAGCAATGATTGTCCTTACATTTCCTCTGGGGCATGCAGTATTGAAAGGTTTGTATATGTGTGATTCCAATGCTAAGTAAAAACTCACCTGGCGCAATGCCGTACAGAAGCCCGTAGAGCAGTTGAAACCAGACCAAATCGCTGCCGTAGAATGCACTGATGAAAACCATTACGCCGCCCAGGAGCATGCCCATGCCGCAGATATAGTTGGTCCAGCTCTTGAGTTTGAAGGCCACAAAGCCGCAGACAATGCGGGCTATTAAATTGGAGGCGCCGATGGCCGGACCAATCATCTGGGCATAGTTTAATGGGATGGTGGTGCGCATCTTCGAATACATAAAGGGTATATTCAAGCCCATGGGATAGAAGAAGGCGGACGCCAACAGGAAACGGAATTCAAAGACACTCAGCAAATGCACATCGAACAGGCGACTCATACCCTTCGAAGTCTTCTTATGGAGCCAGCAGCGCTTATTTGCCTTACAAGTGTGCTTCTTCTTAGCTGGTGGTGGAACCGGATCGGTTCGCTTAGGATAAATCGGACGTGGACGCGTAACCGGACGCATGTTCGCTTCAGAAACAAATATCACATCCGACAAATCGCTGCTGTCATAGTTGTGAATGTTGTTCAACCCGTATGCGGTTTTTTGCAGCTAGAACACAAAAAACAGGATCAGGATCAGGATGCAGACAGTATTTGGATGTGGTAGTCTCACATGGCTCTCAGTGCCCATCAGCTCCACTTCTTTACCATCAAATTGCGCCTTGTGTCGCGGCTCGTCGTAAATTACGGGTCCCGTGTAGAATAGATCGTCACGCTGCAAGGGATCTGGACGGACAACGTAGTTGCGTTCAGATCGCTCGGATGCTTCGATGTCATCATGTTTCTTGCAGCAGCAGGGACACACCATATGGCAAAAGCGCTGCAGCCTAGTTCTCTTTTTCTTGTGCGGCTCAAAGGTCTCTAATACGGTATGAGACCTCTTCGAGGATTGCTCCTCGCTTAGAAAGTTGTGCACGTAGAAGTTGCCATAGTACTCATTTGAACTGGAGGATGACAAGGGATCAATGGGATGCACCACCCCGACGGGCGATGGCCTGACCTCCAGGAACGCCATTGCCACAAAGAAGAGAAGACATATGAGACCGACCTGAAGTCGAAGGGTGTAACGCCAGCCCACATTTTGGACCATTAAGGTGTTGATAATGGAGAAGATTAAAATGCCAGCACCTGCTCCAGAACAGGAGAAGCCGCTGGCAATTGGCCGATACCGCTCAAAATAGAACCCAACCATGAGCTGTGAGCTCACCCAGATCATGCTTAGTCCGGGTCCACCTGCGGCAACTGTGACTTTTGTAGTTGGGGGTTACTCCACAGAGCATGACTGGATACCTACCAATGACGCTGTAGAAAAGGATCATCATACACAAATTAGGACTGAAGCTAGCCACCGAAATGGCCAGGGCAGAGATTAATACCCCCAGCATAGCCACAGGACGAAAGCCATAGCTATTGATCAGAGCACTGGAGAAGGCGCCACCCATGAAGTAGCAACCGATTTGTATGCTTCCCACTAGGACGACCTCGCCGGTGTTCACTCCGAAGTCCTTGGCCATGTGGGGCAGCAGTATGCCAATTGAGAAGATGATCCCATCCACAATGAGCTGGGAGACAAAGCTGAGGAAAAGCACCACCCAGCCATAGCCACCGTCTGGAGGAATGGCCATATAGATCTATTGTGGGTGGATTACAAGCGAATATCAGTTGTGATTGATAACGCCTCCTCCACTCACCCACTTACGAAGGCCATGCCCGAGGCCAGCCTAAGGTTCGGTGGTAGATTTCCCAGCTGAAAGTCAGTTGGGCTTAGGTCCATTAGTTCCCCCTCGGTAACAATCACCGATCCGCTGCTGGTATACTTAACGCTGCTGCTTTCGGTTATCGTTAACCTTTCCGATGCATCCGAGTTCGGTAAATCCGTCAAATCGCTAAAGGATGTGATATTTAAATCGTTTGGATTGAAATAGTAACCTTCTTGGCCCAGTATCGAATCGTCCGATTCATCAGCAGCTGGATTTGGTATTGCAGGTCCTAAAGCATCAACAAAAAAACAAAAAACAAATTAAGAGGATTGGGAAATAGGCTTAGCTGAAGATTTCCACGTACTCTTCTTGTACACCTTAGTGTTCTTGGTGATCAACGGCTGTTCCCTATCGTAAAAGTCGGAGGTAGAGGTCAATTTACTTGAACGTGTTGGCGTGGTGGAAAATAACACGTGGCTGGGTGATGATCTACGATCGCCTTGCGTGCTGACCGATCGCATTGAGGATCTAGGTGGTCCGCCCGGCACAGTGGCTGATATTGAAGCATGAATTGCCGGAGCAGTTTGATGCTTTGGAGCGGGATCGGTGTTCACCGCCGCATCCTTCATTTCACGCGGCGGCTTTGCGGCCACCAGAATAAGCGGCATTTGGACAACTTGTGCACCTTCTTCCGCGTCGTCATCATCGGTGAAGTGAACTCCCACATCGGAGTGCCCAAGCCCACTAGCGGTCCTCCGAGCCGTGCTCTCGTGGTCCTCCTCCGGCGACGAAGGCGTTCCACTGTGCGTGCATCTCGTGGTTAGTTGGTGGCTCCCACCGACTGCTAAGACATTCACTCACCTACCCTGTTTAAGTTTTCTGCTCATTTTTCTACTCGGAGCCAGCTGACAATTTTCTCAAAACTGTCTCTGCGTGGCTGTCGCCCCCAATTCCAGTCTTAATGTCAACTCCGGCATTGGACAGCCGTGTGGCAGCAGTCACAGCGCATTGACTCCATCCCAGTTCCGGCTTCTATCCGCGAGCTACGTGCTCCTTCCCGCAAATGTCCTCGCTGCGATATGAGAAATTCCTGGCTGCAACGCTAACATTGATGTCGACCCGGCAGCTGTTGTGACAGACAGACAGACAGACAGACAGACAGACAGGCAGGCAGAGAGACAGGCGGGCAGGCATCGACTCCGATTCCGACTCCACATTCCTGCATCCGTGCTGCAAGTTGCAAGTTGCAAGTTGCAAGTTGCGCGCTGCGAGTTGCTTTTAGTGCAACTGTTACTTTTGCCATTTCCCACTCCAGTTGCTGTTTATTTTGGCCCTGCGAAATTGCATCAGTGCAATTTCATTGATTGCAAGTAAATGAAATCATTCCAATGTCCCGCACACGTCTCCCACCACAGACCTCTCCTCCTCCTTCTGCATCCTTTCTATGAAGAAGATCTTCGTCTAGGATAGTGCCAACTGAATTTGTGTTTTATGTGAATTTTGAGCACTGAGTTGGAGTTACTTAATTTACAGCATTATTTATTCAAGTGCCCGAAGAGCAACTTAATGGCAAACTCTAAAGGACTCTCATTGCCATCCTAATGCACGTGTATAAGATAGCACATTATCCTCTTATGCGTATCACACACACATCACCTAATCTTTTATAGAACATACAGGGTGTATTGGCCCCTGTAAATGTATTTGGTTTTAAATTGAAAAGGTAAGAAGGAGAATCAACAGTAAAGTTCATAGTTAACCGCTACGTCTGTAAAGTACAAAAACTACAGACTTCAACTTTTAAGCATACATTCTAGTACATCATGCACAGAGTACGATAGTAATTGTTTTTCAATACAATCTTACCTTTCGAAAATTTAAATAAAAATCCTGTTAACTTACCTAATTTCGTAGTTAGTTAGTTATATATTTCTGATCACGTATTGATCAGGAGTATCGATTGATATTCAAAAATGAATCTATCACAAAACTTAAACTTGGATGGTTTTTTGAAAAAATGGCAGGGAGGTATCTAACTTTTTTCCGAGTCCGAAATGGTTTGAATGAAATGAATTAACAATTTTAAATTGAGGGCAAGCTGGCACACATGTAGACAACAGCATTTCAAAACATGAGAAAGAATCAAATCGAATACAGGGTATATATACTTATATCTTTTTATGAAACACTTTTGACTGCACAAGTCATTTATCTGTGGCTTAATTGCAGTGCAATTTCATTCACGGAGCTGCCGATCAAAATTCCTTTAGCAAGTTTTTCCATATTTGTTCTTCAAATGGGCTTTTGCTGTTTAATTTATTAGCCGTTAACTTTATTGGTCGCGAGCTTTCGCTGTGAGAAACCGAATTGAATTCACGCTTTAACGGCAGCTGCTAAGCTGCTCCGAGGTCCAACACAGCAATAAAAAATCAAATCAAATAAAAAATCAAGTAAAAAATCGTGTTCAGGCCGAGGCTCATGAATTTTTTTTTTTTTTTTTTTTTGTTTTGGTTTTCCGCGCACGTCACACAAACAACAAAAACAACAGCAATAACAAAAAAATGAAAGCCAAACAAGAATTCAGTAGAAGGGGGCCGAAAAGTTTTAAAAAAAATCGAATAAGTATTCGCCGTGTTGTACGCGTTGCTTGGACAGTTAACAGGCTCGGGCTCGATGCATGAGTGCAGGGCCATAAAATTGGGTCAATTGCTGTTAACAATTTGGCGGCGCAATCTTTTGGCCGTTTCGATTTCAAGGCAGCTGCCCAGGGCCCAATTTGGCCACCAAAAAAATTGCAGCTGCTGGTGTTACAAAAAAATCAACAAAACAAAAAAAGCAACATTCCAAGCTTTTGGAAAAAACAATTTCGCAGAAAGCCGGTGCGAGGAAAATCGAGGAAAATCAACGCTGCAGCAAGGCAGTCGGCCAACAAAGTTGGCCAACGGGCAGGCCTCAGTTAGCCGGAGGGCACAAAATGGTCATTCACTAATTAATTAGTGCGTTTTGTTTATTGTTTGCTGTTGAAAACTTTTGCGAGAATTGCCTCAGCCCTGCTTCTTGCCTCCTTCTTCCACTTTAAACTATGAAGGATCCGAACCGAATCAACTTTTTGAATGCATTTCAAATACCGAGTTTCATTCTTAAGTGTTGTACTTTTTTAACCTCTATTTGTTGAGCCCTTCAAAATGCATTCGAAATTACCGCATAACTAAAATAATTTTTGAAGAGCTGCGAGCTTATTATAAAACGCAATAAAATACCTTTTAAACCGAGATAATATTAAACGAAAAGTATAACAAAAGAAAAAATAATAATTATAATATATATTTATACAATATACTATATATTTGAATTATCAAACTCTCTGTGCATGATGTTCTCTGAAATTTTGGATTTAAAAAAGAAGAAAGTTCAATTAGATTATTATTATGTTCTTCAAAAGATTCCCTTAGTCGCAATTTCGATTCGTTAAAATTGTTTTACAATCGTCAGTTGGCGTGGAGAAACTTGTCACTATGCTTAGATACTTAGATTTCTGACATGGGAACCAGCACTTATCTTTTAGGCTTTGTCGAGCAAATTAGTACGCTTTCCAAAAATTATTTTATTTTATTCCTAACTTCAAATGAGCTTCAAAAATTTTAACATCTGCTCGACGGGCTTATTCAAGGCACTTCCCCAGATATGTCAGGGGTTGAAGATAATGCCGGACCGCCGAATGGCCAGTTCCAAGTGCCAGTCTCCGGTAACCGTGAAGAAGACCTGTCGGGTGCCGGAGAAGATTGAGCCGGAGTACTATAAGCAGCGGCGGCCGTGCAAAACAGACGAGGAGCTGCGGGCGAAGCCGTGTCTTGGATGTCCACGCTGCAATATACCCTATAACCCGGAGTGCATGGGCCTCTGTTTCAATCAGCCTAGACTCGATACGCGGCTTTACAAGCCCAGCAAAAGCCTCGATCGCGCCTACCAAGTCAGCTGGGTGGACTGTGTGCCAGAGAAGCGACGTAAGCGTTGCCCCTTGGAAATGATGCCTCCAGAGATTAAGCGTCGCAAGTCCATAAAGCCGTACTGTCCCCGAAACAAATTAAAGAAGTGCCGCACATTGAAGCCCCTCGAGTGTCGGCCCCTGGTTCCGGCTCCCGCTACTTCAGACTATCGCTGCATCAAGTTTCCCCTATGCGAGTGTCCAACGACCGCCAAGAGGATCAAGTGCAAGATCGAACCCAAGGTGCAGACCACCTGCAAGAGAATGAGGACACGCTACCCCAGTTTTTCGGAGTGTATGACTGAGGGAATCTTACCTCCGCCAGAGGGCGAATGTCACCGGCCCCACTCGATATGCGAGATGTGGCGATATTTCAGAAGCCGACATAGCCGATTGTCTCCATAGACCATAAATTAATTAGCTGGACAAAGAATTATTAGTTAAGGCACCTTCCCTGCTAAAACAAATCATATTATTCCAGACTATGCATATGGTCGATAATCTATAAAAGTTATGAAGAGAAGCAGTTATCCATACTAGAGAACACGTCATTTTGATTTGCTATCCCAAATTAATCGTCTACCAATATACAACATACAATATACAATACAGAATACAGAATTACAAAGGGAAATCGAAAACAAGCAATCAAATTAAATTATATATTTTCCTAACATTAATAGCAGAAATATATAAATATTTTTTACAAAATGACTCATGATCTCAATAAAAGAATATTTCTCAATTGAATTAAATATTTATTTTGTACATCAAATTGTACTTTACATATGTAGTAACACCCTATAATTATATTTATTTATAGGGGGGAGTGGGATAAATAAGTAAAATAAAAAAATTATTTATATATGATATAATATAAGATATACGAAATATACGTATATATGTAATGTATAATTTATATATATATAATGATAGTTAATGGCCACTTTAAACCCGGATCCGAGTTATTCGCCTCCTCAGAAGAGGACATGGAGGACTGGAGATTTAAAAGCATATACACATATTAAAAAACCTACTTATACCAACATTTTTATCAATTAGGAGAAGAACTAGAATACGAACTAGAACATGAAGCCTTTGCCTTTGTTGTCTAACTTGTCTTCAAACAGTTTCGGCATGACGGAGCGGCTTTTCTCCAACGTATTCAGTTTCATATAATATTTTATTTTTAAATTCAAAATTTCCTTTTGGCATGCAACTTAACTAAATTTTAGATTTCGTTATTTAAAAAAAAAAAAATGAATAGAATACTCAGTGGTTCTCCGTTCTTGACAAAAGCTAGGTGTTGTGCATTATGTGCACAACACTTGCTCCGGTACTCCTGTACCCAGTCGGCCAGGATCACAATGTCCGCCGAACAGGTTAAGGAGAAGCTACGTCATATGCGCCGCGACATGAAGAGGACGACGCCGTGCTATTTGAGGGTGCGTCGTTCCGAGTACAAGTGTCTGGCGTATCAGGAAATACAGCCGGACCCTTGTCGCCCGGAACCATGCGATCCCCCAATTGACCTGAAAGGATATACTCCTTCGAATAAATTCGAGAATAATTATCAAAGAACTTGGTGTGAGTTTAAAGGAAACGTCAAACCGTCGAGCAAGCGTAAAATCCGGAAAATCTACCCGCAAATCTCACGTCGTAATCCAAAAGCCTTTAGGGGCAAAATGTGTACTGCTTGTGAGCCCGAAGACTGTGAATTACCAAAGAGCCCCCGAGCACCGCCTCCCCGACTCTTTAAGCCAACCTTACCTTGGCCCTGTTGCAAACTGCGCAGCGTCACCTGCCGTTCTATCAAACCGGATGGTAAATGCCCGCCGGGCCGATTGCCGTCCTGCTGCACGAAGCGTTATACGCCGTATCTCAGCTTCTCAGAGTGCAAAAAGTTTCCACTGCAGCCGCCAATCGCTGCCTGCGAGTGTGATCAGAAGCCAAGCATTTGCGACATGTGGCACTTCTATCGGACCAAGCGTTAAAGCTACTCCTTGCCCCACCATGTGAGTGTTAATTTCATATACATTCGCCTAACCTTGACCTTAACGGCTTCTTCTATATGCAGACACACTCGTGAACTCCACTTAAGTTTTAAAAAAAACAATTTTTAAAATTCTGATGCAATAGATGCATAAGATGTCCCATGAAATGGCCAAAAGTATTTTTGTTAGCGAGGACATTTTTATGCAGACACAATTCTTACAAATAAATCACAATGCTTTTACCGGCCAAATTCCATTGCAAATCAATATAGAAGACCAAATAATCTAAATAGTCCCTGGGATTAGCTTGAAGATCCCCAATGAACTTTTCATCCACATACCTATACAAATCAATAAAATCAGACTATTGGATTCCAAAATTTATCAATAAGTTGTTTTAATTCCCGAGTAGTGTGGATCATAAATAGCATTTCGATGATTTATTTCTAGTTGGATTGTAAATTTATCCTGAGGCTCTGATATTCCTTGAAACTTAAAGGAAACTTAGAGCTTTTAAGCTTTCCACAGAAGTTGCTTTAAGCTTGCTCTATAATATAAACTCATAGATAAATAAAAGTGCACTTAGATGAAGCTGCTTGTAGATACATTTAAAGCATTTCCACTTGCTTGTGATCTTTTGTAATGTTTTCATAGATATTTAATTTGATTGCTAATACATTTTGCCTTACTTCGAGGGTGGAGCTGGAGCTGGAGCTGGAGCTCGACTGTCGGCTCTCCACTCAACTCGAGCACAATCTGAAGTTGATGTTAATGCTGGCAGTGTTGGTTAATTCCGTCGCGAAAAGGATGCCGCTTCCAGCAATGCAGTTGCAGCTACTTTTGCTTTGCTTTGTCCAAATGCTGAAGTGTACTCCTGCGCCTGGTGGCATTCCTAAAAGGGATTTGCATGCCGCTGAGATGTTTATCGCAAATTGTTACCCTCAACGCTGTCCTCGTCCTCATACCCATCCTCTGCCTCTTCTTCTTTCCCGTTGTCGTCTGGGCGCACAAATGTCAACAGCACAAAGCGCTGACGTTTACATTGAAAGTCACTTTGGGTGCCAGACAGCAGCAGGAGGAAGAAGAAGCAGCAGGAGCTGGCAGAAGCTGGCAGGAGTTGGCAGGAGTTGGCAGGAGCAGCTGCTCCTTGGGGCCTGGCTAATGAAAAGCGCCAACAGAAACGCAATGCATTTGTATTTTTATTTAATTTTTTATTTGCATTTTTTTTCAGTTAGTTGAATGCAAATGTTTAGCCAGGCCATGTTTAATTGCCAGAGACTTCACATTGACAGCCAGCTGACTTGCTCCATGCCTCGACATCGGCGTGTCCTGCAGCTCACTTGCGGATTTGCCTAACATGTGTCCTAGCTTTTGTTGTTGTGCAGTTGTTTGGTTGTTCGGTTGTTTGGCTGTCGGGCAGAAGT
Source organism: Drosophila pseudotalamancana (assembly GCA_037075185.1). Taxonomy (NCBI): domain Eukaryota; kingdom Metazoa; phylum Arthropoda; class Insecta; order Diptera; family Drosophilidae; genus Drosophila; species Drosophila pseudotalamancana. Next base: position 778,321 of record JBAMCK010000001.1, on the reverse strand, counting down.
ATGCCCTAGAGTGACATTTCGCACAAATGAAATGTATGGCTGAAAACTTGTCTATTTGGGCCCAAACAAATAATTTTATTATAAAACTTTTTTATGTATGTTAGCCCGACTCTTTTCCCTCCCGCCTTAACATTCGTGTAGCTGTCCGGACTAACTGAGTTGTGCTCCATGCCAGACGAGTCGCCCCCGCAACAGAATGAGGCTTTACGACAGCAATGGGCCAGCAAAATGAGTGGGTTGCTACCTCCGCTCCATTTGTCTGCTTGCAGGGTATGCATGGTATATGATAAAAGCTAGCCTCAATCTTTTCATCTTCCAAATGTGTGCTCTCTGACACGACGAGCATCGGATTTATTTAGCTGACATAAATACTAAGAATGCGGTCACACTGTCTTTTTATAAATGTAACTTTATACTTATGCGATTTTATTTGCATAGCTCTCACATGTACATTTGAAGAATACTATAACATTAAATTATAAGACTAAGCTCATCAACTAAAACTAGAAATGTGGTCACACTTTTTTTGTTAAGTTATATTTATAATTATATAATTTTGAAATTACAATACAAACATTATAAATTGTATTACTCATTAGAGGGTTCTGTAGATATTATAATCTTAGCTATAAATGAAATTTGATATATAAGTGGTCTAAATACGGTCACACTGTCACACACTTAAGCGATCCACTCACTGTTTAAGCTCTTCAACCTGAGGCTGAGGCCAACTTAAAACACAAAATTAAGTTATGAACCAAAGAGAGCGAGGTAGAGAGAGAGAGAGAGAGAGAGAGAGAGAGAGAGAGGGAGACAGAGAGGGAGTTAAAGAGGTTGTCGCACAATTAGTTGGGGGCCTTAATTGCAGCAGCTGCTTAAATGCAGTCCACGGTATTTGCCTTTATTACCTGCCAGCCATTTGTTGCTATTTGCAGTTTGCAGTTTGCAGTTTGCAGTTTGCTGTTTAGCCTTTAAGCTAGGCTCTAGCTTCCGGACACACACACACACACTCACACACATTGAGAAACAGGTCGCAAGCAGCGAACTGCACCCACATAACCGTAAATGTAAAATGCCACTTTCTGCTCTTCTTCTATTTTGTATGTTTTCTACCTTCTTTTTGTATAATTTTTTTAGATGGCTACACTTTATGCACTTTGTTGAGTTTGGTTCGTGGTCCGGCACTAAATGCCTGCCAGCCCGGCCATAGTTGTTGCTGGATTGTTAATATTATTTTATAATTTCTTTTATTGCCACTGGAATGGCCATTGGAATGGTTGCCATATTGTTTAAAAACAGCACCGCCCAAGTGCTGTAAGCGTGTTGCCAACTGTTAGCCAAATGCAGCCATTGCTATAAATTGCTGGTGCCGGCTGTGGGGCATTTTAGCCATGTTAAGTTCATCCATGCCGCTGTGATGGACGGCCACACTCGATGTAGATGTGCTTGAAGGACACGCTTGCTACGGAAATTTTATTAAAGCCTTAATTGAAAATACAAATTGTTTATGTATATCGAAAGGGGGACTCAGACATATTTATTAACTTTTTAATTTGTATATCTTATTATTCAAAAAAGAAGATTATTTATGAAAGCAATTAGTATAAGGTATAATTTGCTACTTTCTTAAATATTTATAATTTGTTATTTTCTTAAATATTTATTAAAATTGATCTCATTTTTATAAATTTATATTATTATTATATTCAAGATCTTCTTCAACCAATCAAATATTTATTCAAAATAGTTTTTTATTAACTTGTAATTTTTTTTTTTTTTTTTTGCTTCTTTGCTAAATTGAATTTATATTTTTGATTAAATCAATTTCAATTATATTTTCAAAATTGAAATATGTTTGAAGAAGCACCCTCGAAGGTAATGTGTCGACATATCTTGAAAAGCTCAAGATAGCTCTCAACAATCGAATTATTGGGTGCCTTTAAAGCATTTGCCGCTGTCACAAGTGGCTGTGATGTTTATTGACATTTATTTGAGATGGCCAAAAGGAAGCAGAAGCTGAAGACGAAGGCGCAACGCGTGCGATTCTATTGACATACTCGTAATTCAAATAGGCAACAAACGTGCCGCGCAATTCGAAGCGTCAAACGCGTCAAAATGTAAATTGGTTGCACAGGGTGTGGCAAAGAGGCCAGGAGGCAGGGGCATGCTATCTACGTGCTGCCTGTAGACAAATCAATTTGACAAAACGCAAAAATTTGTAATCAAACAGAGCGAGTGTGCGTGTGAGTATGTGTGTGTGTGTGTGTGTTGGAGCACAAATTTTTGGCTATTGTGACAATGACAATGGGCCAAAGACAAAGACAACAGGCAGATAAAAATGCCAGCCGCAAGCTTAACAAGTAGTCGAGTAGTCGAGTAGTCGAAGCTGCGGGTAACGGGGGCAGCTATTGTTTCCAGTTAAGCTGGCATCATCAAGCCAGCGGGGGGCGGGGGTTAGGTTGGTTAGCAGTGGAATTGACTGTGGGTAGCGAACACATTGTGCGCTAAAGAGTTTAAACAGCTGTTGGCTGCGGCGCGTCTAACTGTCGCTCATTTTGGCCAACAGACATCACGAAAATGGCCAGAAAGGCATTGGGGCTGAACAGGGGAAAGGCAGACAGTGCTTTGGCTTATCTGCAGCAGTTTGACAATTGCCATGGCGTTGTGTTCAGTTTAATTATGACATTAAATGCGAGTTCATTGTGTGAAGCTGTGCGAGATTTTCGTGCGCGCAAAAGTATGCAACAGTTTTTTCATGCCTTTCATTTTGCTTTTGCATGCAAATATTTTCGACTGGCTGTGTGTGCGTCTGTCTGCTGATGCACATTTAGATGTGTATATGTGCGGAAATTATATGTTGCTATATTACAACGGTTAGACACAGACTCACACACACATGGATAGAGAGAGAGTTGTTGAGCCCGGCAAAGTCAGCATAAAAAGCATTAATAGAAATTCATATTGTATGCGAAATGTGGTAAGCGGGTTGCCTACATAATAAACCCATTTCGTGCGGCTTTAAAATGCCATTTATGAAACATGTGCTAGCATTTATGCATATTAAATTAGTTAGATTACCCCGGCACGAAAAATAAACTGGCAAAAGGCATCCAAAGTGCCACAATAAACTGACATAAACATAAACATGCATACTCACACACACACACACGCTCTTAAACAAATTCCAAAGTGCGAACCCTTTTTTATGGAGCACCGTCTCCGACCTTACATTATGCACGCACAAATGGCGAAATGGAGAAATGGCGAAATGGGCGCTGGGTTTGCAGCTGTTTTTAAAAACAGCCATCGGCTCATATTCACACACATTAACACGCCAAAGTGCGTAATAATGAACCAAAGTTTCATATCCTTGAACAAAATAAAACATTTATGATATACATTCATATGTTTTCCATATTTAAACATAATTAAACAAATTTTTCTCAAGCATCTATGAACATAGATACATAATTCTGTACTCATGTATTTTCTATTTGATACATTTGAATGCAAAATTAAGCATGAAATATAAAAACTATTGTAACCCGTTCCGTCACATCTTACTTGGATGTTTTCTTACTCTAGTGGAATGCTATTCCTAAAGGGTTAAAGGTAAAAAAAATTTATAAAATTACTAAAAGGGATAAATGTATATATGTATATATATGTATGTATAAAATAGTTGGGTCTTCTTTGTGTCGGACTTAAAAACGCATGTTAAAACTTTTCAAGTGTGAATTGCTCTTCATTTTTGCAGCAGACGCAAAATTCGTTTCGCCTCGCGCCCTTTTTGTTGCCTACTTTCGTGCGCAGCCAAAATGTAAGGCAGTTGGGTAAATGGCCATGAGTGTGTATATGTGTGACGAGTGTGCGGGTGTAAGTGAGTGTATGAGACGCAGTTGTAACAAAAAGAAACATAAAATAAAATGGCAGCGCCAGAAATGTTTTATAAAAATTTATATGAGCATAATTTGTAACAGACAAAAAGAGGAAAAAAATATATGTATATATACATACATATATATATTTGATGTGTAAGGATATGGTGTGCGCCTATGTGTAGAAGCGTGAACAGAACAGAACAGAGCAAAGCGAACATACAACCCAGCTGAGAGTGAAACCAACGAGGAATTTCGATTTGGTAGCACACAAAACATGTGCATGGCACTGAAAGAGAAAATCATTTTTATAAAACAGAACTAGAATAATTGTTAAAATGTTTAAGGAATATATTTCAATAGCTGGTGCACAAACGCTTAAACAAAACTGGAATAATTGTAAAATATATTTCAATGGTTAGTTTTCAGACGCAAAATCATTTTCATAAAATTGAACTAGAAATGCAATTGCAAAAGTATTTAGGGAATACATTGCAATAGTTTACACGCTGGAAAAATTGTTCAATTTAAAGTTTACAACCACAAATAGCAAAAGCTAAAATACAAATACCAAAACAGAATTTTCTTCTAAGCATATTAATATAATACGCATATTATATTATATGAATGATTGAATGTTGTTTGTATGAAACTATGCAGTACTGTACTTCTGCATGTAGATGGATTTCCTTTCGAAAAGCTACATATTTATGAATATCGTCTAACTCTACGTTTCTGAATTAAGAATTAAAGTCAATGCTTTGCTCATAAGTATTATATTAACATATTATACTTGTAATTCACTTAGCTTTATCTCTGCTTATCGCTTACTCTAATTAAATCCCGTGCACTGCTGTTTTTGCTGCTGCTCTTTTCCTATCTCTGACACTTTCTCTCTCCAATTTCTTTTTCTTAGTAGTAGTAGTAGGAAAAGCTGTCTTGACCGACCTGTTTGTGCTTTTCATTTAATCTTTTCGCTTGGCATGCAATTAAGATGCAAATTGTTTTTGCTTTCAAATCAAATTCTTTGCCCCGGCAAAACGGAGGAGCTGCGTATCAGCTTTCCATTTATCGTTGTTGTGATTCTTGTTGTTGCTTTTAAATGTCGTGCAAGTTTTGAAGTAAAGTGCACTACGTATGCAATCGACACATGTGTGCAACAAACTCGTTAACACTTGAAAAGTTTCATGGCCCAGGGCAATTGTAACGGGTTCTACTCGGAGCAGTCTTTGCATAGAGTTAGTCACAGGATAGGTGGAAGCCAGGGAGGCAGGAAATAGGGAGTACGTAACGTAATGCTGCTAAAAAACACTTAAGGAAAATCTTGTAAGCAGAAAATAAATCAGAATGTGGGAGTATGTGCGAGTGTATGGCCTTTGGCATAAGCAGGCAACTCTGTGTGTGTGTGGGTGTGAGCGGGAGATCACCTTGGCTGGAGCTCGGCTGGAGCTTGGTCTGGAAACAAACAAAGTTCAAGTACGTGACAACTGTAACCAAAGTGTTGTCTATATACATTTAAGTGGTTTTGGCTTCGGTTCGGTATTTGAAAATCAAACCAAAAGTTTCATTTTAATGGCAGTTAATTTAACGAACGCAATTTCGAGTTACACTCTGCAACAGATATCCAGAAAGTGGTTGCAAATGGAGTTCAATAAACAATATTATGTGATTATTTTATTTTTAAAAGAAATTCTCTTCAATCTTCAATCGATTATCTACTATTTTTTAACCAATTCTTCCAAAGACTTTCTATATCTCAGAACCCTTTAAAATATATGAATTAATTTTTTGTATCGTTCTGTGTGAAACATTTGACTTAAAGTTCGTATTCAGTCAACAACTTTATTAATCTTAGATTTTGATAAAAAATTATGCATTTTTTTTATCTCTCACTTTTTTGTAATTCCACACCTTTGACTTAATGTTCGTAGTTACTCAACAAAATTTACAATTTAAGATGATTCCCAGAGCTTGTGGCCACTTAATACGTAACTTATCCGGCGCCCCGTTGACCCAGATAATAGGTCAAAGCAACCTTCGAAAAAGCACGCCACAGGACTACAGAAAGCTGCGTGAATTGATTTGCACCTTGGACCGATACGGCAACTTGGGCAACGACATCCAGTTGACCAACAAGGAGATCGAAGTGAACGATGTGATCATGTGCTTCAAGATGGAGGAGTACAAAAAGGGCATCAGCGATCCGAGTCAGTTTGTGCCCGGCTACCACATATTCGAACGACTCGACACGATTCAACATTCGCCACTGTTCTATCTGCTTAGCAAGATGCCCAAGGGAGGAGCTCTCAAGGCTTATGGCAGCTCCATGGGCAGCACGGCCTTCCTCATCAAGCTGACCTATATGGAACATCTGTGGGTGTGCACCACGGACGATGGCTGCTCGTTGAGGAAGTTTCGCTTCTCCAAGGAGAAGCCACTCGATGAATCAGTGAAGGACGGCGAATGGCAGAAAATGGAAGCACTGCGGGAGAAGCGAGGAGCGGAGGAGGTCGACAAACACTTGAAAGCTGCTTTTAGCATGTATCCCTATGTGGAGACAAACAATACCTTCTCCCCCTGGCAGCACATGGTGCAGATCTACATTCTCGTCAACGGATTGCTGAGATATCTGCCAGCCTTTAGGGACTACCTCTACAACGCCCTCAAAGAGTTCTACGAGGATGGCGCCCAATATGTGGAGGTGCGCACCACGCTGCAAAGACTATACTGCCTGGATGGTACCAAGTTGCCCGTTCAGGAAACTGTGAAGGTATACCAGGAGCAGCTGAAGCGCTTCAAGCAAGATTATCCGGACTTTATAGATGCCAGAATAATCTTTTCTCCTCTTCGGCATTCTACACTCAAGAAGATGGCCGAATTCGTCGAGCTGTGCAGCAAACTAAATGTGAGTAGCAGGCCACAATTCTTCACTTTAATCCATCGGATCATGCCTCAATTAGAAAGAGTTCCCTCAATTGGTGATTGGCTTCGACTTGGTGGGTCAGGAGGAACTAGGCGAGCCACTGGTCAAGTTCGTTACCGAGCTGCGGAAGCTGCCGTCCGAAATTAATCTCTATCTACATGCAGGGCAGACCAATTGGTATGGCACCGAAGTGGACGAGAATCTGATCGATGCCATTCTGCTGGGTGCCAAACGGATTGGTCATGCCTTTGCTATCACTAAGCACCCGATGGTGATGGAGCTGGTCAAGAAGATGGGCATCGCCATTGAGATTGGCCCCGTTTCCAGCCAGATTTTGCAGCTGGGTGCTGACTATCGCAATGATCCAGCTGCCACATTGATTGCCAACAACATTCCCATTGTAATCTCATCGGGAAATGCCTCGTTCTGGCGTATTTCCCCACTCTCGCACGACTTCTACATGGCCTTCCTCGGCATTGCGGTGAGACTAGCCCCTCAACTCACCTATAGATATAGATAGTATGAATTAAAAGTACTTTTGCAGCCCATGAATACGGATCTAAAGTTCCTGAAACGCGTCTCCAAGAACTCCCTCAAATATAGCGCTCTGCCAGACGAGGAGAAGGCGCTGGCCATGACGAAATGGAAATCCAAATGGGAGAAATGGGTGGACATTATTGTTAAAAACAAGGAGACAATATTAACGGATCGTAGGAACAGCAGCCAATAAATGTTAAGAGGGATGGAGTTAGTTTTGTCATAGAGAAAATTCGAGGTAGGGTTAGGATTTCGTATTTTGATATTGCTTAGTCAGAATTCAAATGAAAATTAAAAAGTAACTATCATCCGATAAGAAAAAATCAAATCCAAAGAAAATTATCTATACCAAGTTTTTCTTTATGATATCCGCTTAGGAGTGGATCTCTTTCCTGCCGCCGAGCGTAGGTTCAAAATAGTTATGGACTTGGCCAAAGGAAATGGCCAGTCGAATTGGCGGACAACACTTTTTTATGAGCTGCTTCAAATTATTCCAGTTTCCGTCTTTTTGATTATCAACCCACAAGTTTCCCCAACAACAACTTTTTATGCCCGATCTGGGGTGCAAGTTGGTGTCGCAAAGACAACGATGCCGAATGCTGGATACTGGATGTCGAATGGAAGTACTTCCGGAGCGACTGCGACTGTCGTGGCCTTGGCTGCTGGCACTAATTTCATTGACTTACACACACACAGACAGTCACACACTCAGTCGCAAAGTCAAGTTGCACGCACACGCTCGAGGGGCATGCCACACACGCACTGCTTAAAGTTTACTCGCTGCAGCGAGGCGGGGAAGTCATCTCTCAAGTTGAATGTAGCCGAAAGGAAGTGAACTCAACTTTGCTTTCGCATTGCTTATAATTAGAAACTTTATTATTTGCTTAACTTGGCCCGCAGCTGCTGCATAATTGACACACGCGTGGCAAACTTCCGTTGTAAACTTGCCACATAAACTGCCGAAAATGTGCAACAATTATCGATGGAAAGGTCTAAAGAATTGAACACATGACAACTAACAGAGTTTAAGATTGCTGTTGATAAATCGCTTACAGTTTGACAGCCACCAGATAGTTGCATGTTGCATGTTGCATGAGAGAGGCAAGGGAGACAGCTTTAAAGATTCTTTGAAAATGTAAATTTAATGATTAAACTTTGATGAGGCCGTCGCACGTTTGCTAATTTGCAAATTCATGAATATAAATTGCTTTTCAAATGCCATATAAAATAATCAAATATGCAAATTTCCTGTCAGTATGCGTAACAACACACACCACACACACATTCACACACACACACACACACATGATTTTCACACCAAAAAATTGTTATTAGAATTGTTTAATATTGATCCATGCTGCAGCTGCAAGGGACACACACCCAAAATATACTCAGACAACTCGAACAAAAACCAGCTGGACTCCAGCTCCAGTGCTTCTTCTTTTTTTTTTTTGCTGGCTGACTGGCAACAGTTGCCAAGCTGAGCAGCTCCGATCGACCAACTGCTGCTGTAAACAATGGCCAGCAGGACCCAAAGTCAAATGCAGTTTAGGGACATGTACAAACCTCAAAGTACACAACAAAACCAAAAACCAAAGCCAAAGTGTCCGTCGCAGCTAAACTGGAAGCAGTCGAAAAGTTAAATCGAACCTTTTATGCTCTGTAAAGCTCCGACAGATACTTTTCTGTCCCACAGACACTTTTCTTACCACATATGCTTATGTGTTGTACAGTTACTTTTGAATCTTTCAAATTGTTCTGTTCATGAAAAATAAATCATCAACTTACAAATACTTTAGCATTTTAGGGATAGCTTTGCATCTAAAACATTATTATTTGTGTCTCACAGATACTTTTATTACCACAAATGCTTATTTGTTTTCCAAATTCTTTTGTTCCTCAAAAAAAAATACGTGTCTAACAAAGACAGTTAAATATATAATTGACAGTATCTATGAGATGCTTCTGTATCTATGAGCTACTTCTGTAGCGCACTACTTTTGTTTTTAACTTTACCGTATTTTTTTTTATGCGCATCTTTCGGATATTTTTGTATCTCTTATATATTTTTCTATCTCTTAGATATTTTCTTATCTTTCAGATATTTTTTATCTTTCAGATATTTTTCTATCTATCAAAAACTTTGTATCTTTAGATAAAAAATACTTCTGTATCTCACCGAAAACTTTATTTTCTTTTATTCAGTTTGATTGGGTACAAAAAAATTGGAGCTCTTCTTCTCTCTTTATATATAGTTGAAGCTCGGAGCTGGTCGTTCTGTTAGTTTGCATGCAAATGACATATCAAAAATGTGCAAAAGGATTGCGGAAAAATCAACGCGACATGCGGCAGGACAAATAATGTGCATAAATTTATCAAATATGACAGAAAAGGAAGCGATAAGAGAAGAGAAATAGAGAATGAGTAGAGTAAAGGGAATGTTCAATATATGCTGCAATGGACAGGGCAGAGAAACGGACATGGCGAACGTGGACAATCGATGCTGATGATGATTAGATTGCTGAAGCTGGAACTGGAGCTGAAGCAAAAGTTGAAGCTTAATACATGGTTGGCTGAAGTGGACATATAATAACGGTTATGTGGGAACTCTGGGCGTTTCGGCATTAGCATACGATATGTGGGCAGCGGGGGCCAAAGTAGTTGGCTCATGCATTTCTCTGTCTGCTGTCTGCTGTCTGCTGTCTACTGTTTGTCCGGTAACGTTTCAAATGATCAAAGTCTCAAATATGCAGACACGCTGGAATTTTGTTGGTAAAGCTGCATTTGGAGCTGCAGCTGCAGCTGCAGTTGTTGTTGCTGCAGCTCCTGGGACGTAGCTGTTGTCTAGTTAACCCCCACATACTGGCCATAATACGATATTCAGCTGTGTGCTTGTGCCCGAGTGGGTGTCAATTACAGAAACGCTTGTCAGCGCATAAACAACAATAGAAGTCCAGAGCAAAAATCAAGAGATTTGAGACACTACGAACGGCTGCTTGTGCATGCAAAAATCTTAATAGACTATTCGCATATTTTAAGTCTGGAATATACATGTATTTTTAACTGTAGCACATAATTGAATATTGCAGGAAGAAAACTTGACAGCTGGCTCAGATCCAGAAAGATGATAAAAAAAAATATTTATTATGCAAATAAATTTTTACATCTTTCGCAACTTTAAAGATCTTGATGAAGCATAGACCGATTTTGATAAGTTATACCACCTTTTCATTTTAGAACCAAGCGCAACGTGGCAGCAAATATGATGCCATTTTTTTACTCTAGAATTTTTTTTTTCTGATTTTCGAACTTGTTGTATTGCTACAGTCAGACAATCAGAGAGCTAGAGGTTATTTAATATATTCTGCTTAGTCATATGCAATTGATATAGCATAAACAAAGCACGAAATTACATTTTATGTAGCATACTTTTTGTCATTTATCAAAATTTCATATGTGTTTCGCATAGAATGTATAAAGTTCAAATAATATTCAAATAATAATATTTGAGTAACAAAAGTATTATTTTGATATGTTTATTTAAAATTCAAAATTAATACAAGCTATTTGTTTACCTGCTCTTAATTAAATATAAATATTACAAATTGTTGCCAAATTAAAATCAATTTATATCCAAATTTCTAAAGCCACATTATGCATGCTCTTCGAATTGCAGTTCATTAGTTACCTTTACAAATACACGCACACACACACACACACACACACACACAGACACACAATGAAGCACTTGTGAGCGATTGCACTTTGTATGGCTTAACTATAATAAAATTATGTTTACAGCCTTGCATACAATTTGCCTTTTGGCAGCGGCCGTATTGTCTGTATCCGCTTTGGGCCTGGCTAATGCGCATTTATGCCATGTGCTTAAAGTATTTAACAATAGGTGCAATGCTAGCAAATTTGTTGAATCATCAAATTTAATTTCTAAACAAATTAATGTTGACAAAAGTAGTCGAAATGCAATATGTGCAAATAAGTCGCAATTTGGTCAGGCAAATTGCACAAAATACATTCAAGATATCCGTATGTGCTTGGTCCAAATACACATTTGTGTGCACAATATACACAATTATATTGTGAATTTATCGCCAGAGCGAGACAGAGATATTGTTGTTGTGTTGGGCGTGTGAGTGAGAGGCATAAAGTACAGTTTGTAGCTGCTGATTTGTCGCTGGCATCAATTTCACTGGCATTTGTACTACGCGTTTACAGCCATGCAATAACAACAACAACAACAACAATAACAGCAACAACAACTCTAACAACAACAACCTTTATAAGGACATGGCAGTGCATTCCCCTCTACCGACTAAATCATATGCAAATGCATGCGTATGACATTTCGGTTCGAATTTTATTGTCCGCCCGGTTGCTAAATTATTTAGAGCCTGATTCCTGCTGCCATGACGAGTCATGCATTTTGAGTTCAACATACACCAAAGCACACAAATTCACAAGCACACACACATGGGAAAATACTTGGCAAGTTTTAGTTGCTCTGTCGTCTTTCAATTTGACATAAAACCTTTTTGGGCTGACGTTTTATGCAAAGTACTCATGTGTGGGTAAGTCTCTGTATGTGTGTGTACGTGGGCGTATTTCACGCCTTTTGCCACCGCACATCAAAATAAGCACCCGCAACAAATGAGCCGAACGTCTTCTTCTTTTATGTGCCACGCAGGCGTGCGTAAAAAAGAGAGACAAAAATTCATTAAATTTCAAATACTTTTTGGGGTATCATCAGAAGTCGCAAGAGCTTTTATTAGATTGTGCCAGAAAACAAATACACACATACATAAACACAACTGTGACTATGGTGTGTGTGTGTGTGAGTGTACATAAAACTTGAATGTATTTGGGTTGGCTCAGCCCAACTCATTATATCGATGTGTGCTCGTAATTGGAAAATGATGCTCGGGCTAACAGAATGGAAAATGGAAAATGGGAAACTAAGAGGAAAAGTCGATTAGCTAAGTGGATTTTAAAAAGCGCAAATGGAATTAATAAAGTTAATATACAAACAGGTGCCTTATCGAAACTGAACCGCACTCAGTTTACCAACACTGGCTGCCAGCGTTACCAACCATACAGAATCTTAGTATAAAATTAGCTCTGTTACCAAAAACTTAAATAATCTTTTATCTACAACAGGTGTGTTTACCAACAGGTGCCTACAACAAACTGACTCTTACTCAGCTTACCAACACTGGCTTCCAGTTACAAGCGTTGCCAAGCAGACAGACTGTCAAATAAGACTCAAAGATTTGCTTGCCTCTATTTGAAAAAGTCTTTTGTGACAATAATCTTTTATCTATCATCTCATCTGAAAGCAAGTGGTAAAATATCTATTTAATGCTCATAAACTCAAGAGGTATTTCAAACTGAATTCAATACACTTGATTGCAATCGGTCTATAATTAAGAAAAACGGAAGTCTACAACATTTGGAGTATTCAACTGCTTATCAGATGTGCATTTGCTCAAAAGCTGACTTAGTTGCCAGCTTTTACGTATTCATAGTTACCAATGTGTATGTGTGTGTGTGTGTGTATGTGTGTGTGTGTCTGTGAAAATTCTATGGCAGACATTCGCATATGTGTGTGTGTGCCTGTGTGCCTTTTAAAAGGCTCGTTAGTTAACTGACGTGGAAATTTTTAGACGGTAAAATGTGAGCTATGGCCTTAACATGAAAAAAAAGCAGGCAGCTCAACTCAGCAAAGAAGATAAGAAAATTTATGTGTGCATAAAAGGCAACATTTTTGTAATAGTATTTTTTAAATACCACCGGCAGACTTTGTTACAGCTTTAAAAACTGCAAGCGAAAAAAATGAAGTGAGTGGCAAATACTCAATTTACATAGAGATGGGCTTTACGAAATGTAATTAAAATGGGCCAAACAAGCAAGCGACTGTCAAAAGTCAGGAGCTGAGGGAACACTTGATGTCCATTGTCCATTTGGATGTCCGAATGTCCGAATGTCCGACTGGCCGCAAATTGACAGCTGGCCATGGGTATAGACCATAGACATGGATGGACACACTCACCGACACACACACACACTCACACACACACACAATAATTTACTACGTAATGGACAGAGGACTCAGACAGATGCTAGACAACAGCTCCAGTTGCTGCCGTGCTGGCAACCGTTCATTAACACAAACATAAGCTGCCAGACTGTCAGACAACTGGCCAACTTATGTGTGTGTGTGTGTGTGCATCATAAATGCAGCAGCACACATCAGCCTGGCCAAGTTAAGAGATCGCATTTCCAAAGTTCGAGCTGCATTTCGAATGCCATTAAAATCGCTTTCAATAATGAGACGAGCCAGCTGTGTGTATCTCAGTGTGTGTATGTACATATGTGTGTATGTGTGCGTGTGTGTGTGGCATTGTTGGTAGTTTGTGCAACAAATTAGTGCCAAGTTGGCACTTAGTTTGCCTCATCTACTCGCATAAGGCCAAGCAAATATCCGGTGCGGAAATTGCAACGAGACACCTGATCATGGAACGGCACAGACAGCCAAAAAGGACGAATGGACGAAAGAACGATGTCCTGGACAGACTGACTATCACTATGCATGGAGCTGGTGTCTATGAGTTCCGCTTCCCAGACAAATAAATCTTCATTTTGGCTCAACTTTTTCCTCGCACTCGCCGCAAGTTTTGTGGCCCCAGCGAAAAGTTAACTCCGAGCAGACACCAAATTAACAGCTGCTGCTGTAATTGTTGTTGTTCTCGTTGTTGTTGTTGCAGCTCCATATATATATGTATGTATTGGTGGTTGTTACTCCTGCTACTTTATCTTATGTTGTTGTTGCTTCTCTTGCAATGTTTACTTTTGCTGCCTTTGCTTCTGCTCCTTTTTGCTTTGCTGTAAGTGTTGCTGCTGTTATTATAGTCTTTCGCACTTTTTCTTCTACTTTCTACTTTCTACTTTCTTTGCTGTTATTGCTGCTGCTACTGTTATTCCTTACTACCTCTATATGTGCTTCTGCTACTTTTCCTTTGCTGTTACTCCATTTTTTCTTATTATTTCTGCCACTGTTGTTAGGGTGATATTTCTGTTCTACTGTTTCTCTTGTTATTCCTGCTACTCTCTATGGATCTGCTATTCTATACTGCTTCTATTTATCTGCAGTCTTACGTACTGATGCTGCCCGTTCTGCCGCTTTTGCTTTGCTGATGCTTTCTTTTTTCTTCTTATTGCTGCTGTTGCGTCTAATAAGTAAACGTTTTCTTTTCGTCTCTTCCTTAGCTGCTGCTTCTTCTTTGATGTTTCTGTAGTTGCATTTATTGCAGTTACTGCTGTGTCAGTGGTTTGCTTCCCCTTTTGCTGATGCTCTTGTAGTGGCAACTATTGCTCCCTTTCTATTTATGATTGCTTGTGCTGCTGTTAAAATTAATGCTGATATTGCAGTTATATGTTGTTGTTGTTGTTGTTGTTGCTGTTGCTGTTGCTGTTGCTTCTGCTACAATTTCGACAACTTCTTTCGCTATAATATTGAATCTTCTGCTACAATTGGTGTTATTGTTATTGCTGCAATTACTATTATTGAGCTTAATGCTGTTGTTCCTTTTATTTCAAATTCTTGCAACAATTGGTGCAGTAATTGCTGATGTTACAACTGTTGTAACTGCATCTACAGCTGTTGCTGTTGCTGTTGCTGTTGCTGCTGCTGTTGCTCCCATCTCCACAACTTGTGTAACAGATATTATTGCCATTGTTAAAATCGATGTTGATGTTGCTTTTCTTTTTGTTGGTGTCGATATTGTTGTTGCAGCGTTCTGTTTTGCAAAAGCTTGAGCTGCTGCGGCTGCAGTCCTATTGCTATTTCTATGCCACTTCTGTTGCTCTTGCTTATGTAGCAAGGTACTCCTTTCATTACTACTATTTCTGCTACTATTTAAACCTTAGTTGCAGTTCCTAATGTTAGCTTTGACTGCTGCTTCAGCAACTTCTTCTGCCACTTCTTCTACTGCTTCTGCCGCTGCCTCTGCTTCTTCCTCAACTCCTGCTGTGGTTTTGATGCGCAGGTGATTTACGAGCAGCGTAACAGTGTCTGCATAATAATATGTACCAACCGCCGGCACCATCGACAAGCCACACGCTCCGGCTCCGGCCCTTTACTTTCATTTATTCAATGCACGCAATTTAAGGGCAAATTCCAGCCAAATCTGACAGGCAAAACTATTGCCAATATGTCAGACAGTGCTTGGCTCCTGCCAAATGCTATTCAACAATTGCAACTGTTGAGGTTTTTGTTGCTGCTGTTGTAGTTGTTGTTGTTATTATGCCGGCCAATTTGTGACAAGTGAGTGCGTTTTGCATATTATATAAAGCAAATTATATTTCATATTCTACAGTGCTCAGTCGACTGGCTGCGTCTCAAGAGTAGCTGCAATGACGTTCAAGTCGACGTCTGGACTCCTGTTGGCCAGCTCCAATTATTTGTTGTTGTGTGGTTGCTGTTGCTGTAAAACTACAACAACTTGTGTATGTTGTTGCTGTTTCTGTATACGTGACCATGGCCTTTTAAATTGTTGGTGCAAAGTATGTTACAATTATTTCCATAGAACGACAGAAACAAAATTACACATTCATACAAATATACTCTTTTTATTTAAGTTTCGGTGCACCACACAAAAGTGTCTAAAATTAAATGCATTACTGTATTATTAAATGTTGACATAAAATAAATTAATTTTAACTTATAAAACAAGCTAATCGCAAACATTTGAAATGTTCCCATATATTTCAACTACGAATTAGTTTATTTTGTCGGCTGTGCGAGTTTATTTTTTTTCGTGCGCAAACAAGAAGCAAAAGCAAAAGTGCACTTGAAATTGTTGATGGGACAACTAAGCCGTACCCTATGCGTGCCTCTTTTCTCTGTGTATGTGTACGAGTGTGTGTGTGAGTGTTGATGCGTTTGTATGTGTAAACTTGTTGTCAAGTTTTCTTTTGTTTTGTATTGTTGCAAAGCTCCGAGCCGCTCAATCCCGGCGTCCATTGCGCTCCTCACTTTCAGTCTGCATTCGTTTGCAAAAAGCATTTCAAAAATGTGCAAAACTTTTGGTTGCAATGTCGACGTTCAACGTTGTTGCCGATGTTCTTGTTGTTGTTGCTGTTGTTGGCGTCGCTGCTGTTTGGGGCAACCGCATGCATAAAGAGCGACAGTCCGCAGGACATTTTATATTTAATTTACAGTGCAACCGCAATCTACAGCTCGCTCGCACTCTAACTGCACGTGTATGTATGTGTGTGACTGTGATTTTATTTAGCATTTAATAGAGTGCATTCTAGAATTTGAAGTGGCAAAGACTGATGCATGATTACACATTTATGCAAAATGCGAAGCGCAGATTTTAATCACTGATGTTGTTTTAGTCCTCATGTCAGTTCTACTTCAATTCACTAAACGCCCGCGTTTAGCCGCATGGCCAAAACTTAATTTCTAATGCCGCTTTAGTCTATTTAATACGCTGTCTATTAAATAAACATTCTATCGCACTCGCTCTTATCTGATTTTCAAATGAAAATTGCATTAAGTAAAGTTGAAAATAGGCTCCGGCCGGGCTTCGTATTGCCAAATGGGGATTAGCGGGAATGCGACCCAAATGACAGCTGCCACATAAAGCGGACCAAACAAAAAATTCACGAGATATTCAAGCAGCTCCACACAACAGCCGACCTGTGGATACTCTTCTACAGAATCTTTTTTTGACTTTTAATTGAAAATATTTTAGTCCACTTTTTATTCAAATTTTCTGCTGTTGAAGAATCATTTTGTAACTTATCACGTTTTTTTTCAGTTCTGTTAAGCTTGTTTTCCTACTGTCTTTGTTAACAGAATACCAGCAGTCGAATTACCTTAACATAAAAAGCCGCCTTAACGGAATGTTAATAATTAATACATGCTTATTAATATTTACTATGCTCAACATGATCTTAGTCTGTAAGCCTAACAGCAATTAATATTTGTGAATTATGTCAATAAAAGACACAAAAGTTAACTGCCTGTAAAGTAAATGAAATGGCATCGAGTTAACTTTCAGGTCCCATATAAAAAGAGGAAGACCTTAATTTCGATACTATTAACCTTAAATCGATCCGCAATCGTTACAATTGCCATAGCCGAGTCTTTATACCCACTTGAAAATGTTTTTCTTTAAAAAGGCAAACAGAAGCAAAGCCAAAGTGCGCTTTTCAATTATTTTTTGCCGTCCACTCGACAACTTTTTTAAGTATGGCTTCCACAGTGGGGACAAAAAGGGACAGGCGGCGGCGGTGGGATAGCGCTGAGTGCTGGACATGTAGGGGGAGGGAGAGATGGAGAAGGGGATGGAGCTGTGTTCCTATATGGATTCGGCGTTTCGATGTGCACTCGTTTGCGCTTTTATTGCTTTAATTGCCCAGTGGTGCGCGTCGAGGGCAACGAAATACGCTCTCGAATTGTACACATGTTGCTAATGAAGTTCTCTAACAACATTTTCTCTTCATGTCAGATCATAATCTGTTAATCTGGGAGCCAAGCCGCTTATGGGGTGCCATTCATGCCCCATTTTCGCCACCCGATTAGCCCGACTCTCTGTCTCTCTCTCTCTCTCTCTCTCTCTCTCTCTCTCTCTCTCTCTCTCTCTCTCTCTCTCTCTCTCTCCCTCTCTCGCCCACTCGCTGTCTATCTCTTTCGATGATGAACAAGTTGACGATGAGCCTTTGCTCAGCTTTGGACATGTTTGCTTCACTGGTTAGCCCCGGACTGATTGCCCCGGTTACCCGGCACTGGTTAACGGGCTGCTGAGCAGGCTCTCAGGCTCAGACACGGACATGGACTGGGAGCATGTCAAAATCAGGAACGCATCAATCTCCCATTTTTCGTCAATAGTTCGACCACTCGGACTCAAGCTGCAAATGAGAGCTGAACCAACTGCCACAACACTCACAAATAGACGCACACACACACACACAAATTGCAGCCGCATTGAGGTCAAGCCCGTAGTTCAAATGCTTTACTTAGGGACAAGAAGCCTAATGAAAATGAATTTTTAGTTTGACAGGTGGAGCGCAAAAAATGTTTGATTTAAGACAGGATTGCGTTTGCCATTGCCTGCACTCAAAAAAAAGGATAGATTGTCTGAAAAATGTGTTTGAAGGAAAGAAAACAAATGATGTGCTTGATAAGAAAAGTTTTTAATGGCAGTTGAAAGAAAGATTTAAAGCTGAACTGAAGAAACCTTTTGGCTTGAGATACCGTTACATTAATTAATATATCATTACGATCTTTTGTATACATAAAATATGCTCATCTTTTTATTGTATATACATGCATAAAACAATTTGCGTTATTTACTGTATTTTTTTATAATTACTTAAGCTAATTCCGTTTTAACCTGGCTTTTTAAGTGACTGGCTTTCACACATTATTTCATTTTGTTCTCACTTAAATTAAGTTAATCAATCAATTAGTCGCACTCTTAAAAGCTTTTCAATTAATTATATATCTATATATGTATGCATACTCTCGTTTGTCCTTTTTTGTCGTTATTTCATTGATGAGTTAGCCGGCAGACGAAGCGCGTAAATAATGTCCAAAACCAATACAAATAAGCCGAAAACAACAACAACAACAACAACAATAGCAGCAACATACAAATGCAATTTGAGCAACATGTCAAGGCAAACAAACAAACAAACGAATGTCAAATGTCAGCAACAACAAATGCTAACAAATAAGTAGGTGTGAGAGTCTGCGTAAAAGAGGGGGAGACTAAGTGTGTGCATGAGTTTGTGTGTGTGTGTGTGTGTGGCGTTATTTCCGTTTTGCTATTTGTTATGTTTACGCCTCGATTGTGTTGAAAAACAACACAAAATGGAAAAAAACTTATTTGATGTCTATTGACGTGCAAGTGGGCGTGGCCGCCGATGTAGGCGACTGGGTGGGTGGGTGGTTAGTTGGTTGGTTGGTTGATTGGGTGGTTGGGTGGTTGGGTCGGCAAATGTTTTAATTAAAGTTGTTTGGACGCATTTATCAGATGCAGACAGGACATATGCCACAAGCGACGACTCTCTATGCACCTGCACCTAAATCAAATGCGAAACAAAAAACAAAAACTCCGGTGTTGCAATTGTAACGGGAGTTCGCAGCCCGAAGCCAGACAATGGAAAACAACGGACAGCATAAACGGGCGGAGCCGTGTTTTACTGTTAATGGACTTTCAATATTTGCAGCAGGAAGTTATGGCAGCTAGATTTATGTCCCTATGGCTTTCGGCATCTATCGCCCTGTGGCACGACTCTTTAATTATTGAGTGCCATTTGATTAAAATCCCACACACACATACGCACTGATATCGCAAAGCAATGGCACCCAAAATTTGTCTGGCTATAAAAGTGAAAAAGTCACAAAAGCTCAACATTTATTTGCCAGTAGCCGACTTTTGTATTCACTTTAGGAGAGGAATTATATCATATTATAGAAATGGAACATTTCCAAAATAATACAAGGAATTACTTACTAAACTATTACATTCATTAAATTATTAAGTGATCAACATTAAATGCTAGCTAAAAATTCTCTAAAAAGTCTATTTCGATTGATATGAAAAGTATTATTCAATACGATACAGTTAACAGAGTTTATGACTCAGAGTTAAGTTAACCTTCTAGAAAACTTATTTACGACTTATAAAAATAATAAAAAATAACAATAATTAATAATTAATAATATAATTATACAATACACATGTATAGTTTGCATTCATTTTACAGCAAGTTTAGAAGCAATATAAGCTTAGACTTTAATTTTACACTAACCATGCTTTGTTTTTTCTTCACACATAAACAAATAACAAATAATAGAATATACATAATAACATAATTATTCCCATATTGAAACCTCATCACATTGCTAAGATACCCATTAGGTAAGTGCATGCCAAATTCAGGGGAATCAAAACATTTTATGCATGTGTAACACGTACCACACATGGCTGGAAACCCATGAAGTTACATCGGCAGGTATATAACAGGACTAACCCCACCCACTCGCCACCCACTTGATGGTGACTTACATAAAGTAAAAGGGAATTTACGTCTTTGGCCATAAACGGAAGATGGCAAATTGCGAGCACGTTAAACAGAATCAAAGTAAGCGGCTAAGAGGCTTATGCAAAATGTAACAATCCAAAATTCTTATGCGATTTCCTTGCCTGCATTTATTTTATTTTGTTCAACTTACAATTCGAATTCAAATGCCGCCAATAGGCAAAAGTGTTGAGCAAAATTTGTCTGGCGTTTATTGAGTGGAACGAGACTACACACACACACACACACACACACACACAAATTCACACACTTAAAAAAATAAAAGCAGAAGAGTATTTCGGATCAGCTTAGACAAAAGTAAAAGCAAAAGTTTAAATTACTTTTGCAGTTTTTTGGGCCGCAGCCAAAGTGAAACTTTTGCCCCAAAAGATTAATGCGAAAAGCTCCATGGCAAACGCGAAAGGGTAAAATGCTAAAATACTAAAAATAATACAAAAAAAGAAAAGTAGAAAGAAGGCTAATACATTTCCAATGAAGTCTTCACATAAATTTACAAATTTACTTGCTTCAGCGGCTGAGTGAGATCTCAATTTTAAATGGATAAGCGGACAGAGAGTTATAGCCGATAGAGTATAAAATAATTACCAGGAACTGAATTACAGTTATTATCAATTAGAAGAGCTTATTATTCTCTGGATAAGATTTGGGGATAAGTAATTAATGAACTTTTTAATTTGCAAATGGAACAGTAGTTGACAAAATCTTCGAATACAATTCTAAACTGAACTAACGCCCAATATATTTATCCCACAGATATTTAAAACATTTCTGATTATCCTAACTAAAGGCTAAATAAATCTTCTTTTACCCGTTTAGTCGATTCTCTTGTACACAAAATTCTTTATTGCTCAACTTTAAACTATTTAACAAAAACATAAATTTACTCTCGGTTAATAGCTGACGTATTCAATTAATGCTATTGAAGCACTTAATGCAGTAAGTATCGGAAAGGACATGAGAGGCAACTTTTCGATTCCTTCCGAAGGATGACAAGTATTTTCTATTGAACTCTATCGCAACTTCATAGCCAGTGAGTTTTCTTTTGAAGTGTTCGAACCAGGCGCACAAAAAGACCAACCAAATAGATAAACAAAACTCCAAGCCACAAACACATGCAAATACATTCATTTTTGTGAGTGTGTGTTTGTGTGTGTATTTATATGTGTGTACTCAGTTTTTATTTTTTACTTTGAAAGTTCATTCGTTTGTAAATAATTTTCTAGCTGGCGGCAAAATCGATACTTCACTTAAGATTTTTGCATATAAATACGAGTATCGAAAGGGGTGGGGGCAAAAGCCTTGGAAAAGTCCGCGCACATTTTGTCAAGCAGCAAAGCGGCAAAGTTTTCCAGTCAAAGTTATATAAAACAGCAGCGTATGCCGATAATGCATGCAACAAGGCACCATAAATCGGTCGGGGGTCAGGGGTTAAGTTTTCCTATTAAACTTATTGTTCATCAAGCGACAACAGAGGCTGTTGCCTTCAAATTGTGCCCTGTAATCATAAAAGTAGATAGGAAAAGAAACAATTAGAGTAAAAGGAAGAATGATACCGTCCCGACTAAAGTCTAAATGGAGTTTTCTTCTCACTTTGTTGTAACGGGAGTTTACAACAAGTTTTTTAGTATGTTTAAGTCATAAAACTAATTATTAATTTCAGATACAAACGCTTTAAAATTTAACCTATAAATAACGCCAGTTAAAAAAACTAAACAACTAATCGTTGCGATCCTCTCGTCTTACAGAATGCACCCTAAATTATGCTAGGGTTTTTCCTTTGGTATAACTTTATTACTTTGTTATATCTCTGTTATATACAGTCCGATTTTGAAAACATAAACTTTGTAGAATAGTCTGGAATCAACAGCTGTTCATTTAAGAACGAAGGCCCTTTTGGCAAGAATGTAATCCACCCGTCGTTGATATTTTTCCAGAAAGTATCCAAATTCAGATTTACTACATGTTTGATTTTTTTTAATATTAGAAAATAAGCGTGCTTTTCTTTGATACTACTCTGCACATCAACAGATATAAATATAGATATAGATGTCTGATATAAATATATATATAGATGTCTGCAGATATAAATATCTGACAACACAGAGTACAGAGTATATTGCAGTCCATCAATGTGTACGAAATACATTTTAGTTGTTGCTTTGCTCTTTCAGTGTTTTGTATTTGTTGAGCACTTAAAAATACGAGCCTAACTCATTGGCGGTGCAAATATTTGTCAGGCAATTAAATGTTAACAGTGAGCGTATTTTTATTGCCTTTATTATGAGAGACTTCTGACGAAATTAATCATACGCCTCGTTGCCAACGTTGTCCTTGTGCTCGCCCTCGCTAGATGGCAGCTACGACAAAACCGCATTGGCAAATGAACTCCGCCCTCAGCCCGTGGCACTAAGTGCACTTGCAACTGAGCTTGAAGTTCGAAATGGAGTTGTAGTTGGATTTGGAGTTAAGGTTTGGGGATTGGATTCGGGTTTGGGCTTGGGTTTGGGTTTGGGTTTGGGTTTGGGTTTGGGTTTGTCCTGGCTGCGCCTTTGGCTGCTCCTCGCAATCTGCTAATGCGATTTGCAGCCAAACACTTGAAGGGCTCCATTGAAACGGCTTAAATTTTGCCTGACCACACTACAACCTGCTAATTAATTAACAGTACTTCTGGCTCTGTCGCTTTTGCTCTTTGCCGATGTAACTGTATATTTATTATTTATATATATACACATTGCGCATTAAGTATACGCAACGTTGGCCGCCAGGCAGGCATAAAAATTGACAAGCAGCAGCAGCGGCGAAACGTCGCATATTCATTTTAATTACCTGCATAACAACCAAACAGCCAAACAGGTAACACAAATTGGCACGGGGCACATTTCGCGACATGTTTCGCACATTTTAATGGCGAAATGGAAATGTTGCGTATGCGACCCGTACCACAGCGTTTCATCTGTGTACGTGGGCGCTCCCACTGCTGGTAATTCACAATTTCATAAATATAAATTGGTTTTAAATGTTAAATAAAACAATTAAAATAGATGCCTGCTCTCCGTTACGATGGCAGCCATAGAAAATCAACAAAATTATGTTTGCCTATCATGGCGAACGCGCATAATTAAATTATGTGCATCGCAAACACAGATTTCTATATTGTATTAGGGGAGTACACACAAAGGATGTTACATGCTCGATTAAGGGGCTTCTGCTCATTGTATAAAATGAGGTCTTATTGTTTCAATTTCAAGCTTTAAGTATCCCAGTTTCGTTTTGACTCGTATGAAGAAACAAGCTTTAGCATATATAGATGTTTTTATAATAATATAATCCGCTTACATGATTCTCGTAAATTTGCTTAAGCTTTTACTTTAAAATAAAACATTTATTTACCAAAACCTTCTATTGTGATAAACATTTCAAATGTTTAACAGTTAATGTAACTATATGTAATAAAAGTAGTTGGAGAATAAGTCGGCCTTCACTTGTTGAATTTTCATTCATTGGAAATGAAATTTAATATTTGTGATATTTGTCTTATGAGTACCCCAAATACTTCTCTCAGTTCTGAAAATGAATTCTTCTCACACGCACACACAGACAAAAGCCTTCCACAATTGTACGCTTATTTAGTTGAGCTCAATGTTAGGCGGTGCATCAAATACATCATTAAATCGACAGATGAGGGAAGGAAGAGGAAGAAAGTGCAATGTACAAATAGGAGAGAAACTAATAGAGAGGGAGAGAGAAATTGATATTTGAACTGCTTTAGTAGAACAATAAAATAGGCGTGGACCACAAATACGCACAGCTCCAATGAATTTAACGTGTGGTTACACACACTAACACACACACACAATCAATGCATATTTGTGCAGTATGCACATTTAATTAGTTTCGCACACCAACAACAACAACAATTGTAAATTTCCCATTAATTATTTGCAAATGACAATTCGAGAGGCAAATCTCAAAACGCAAAACACAAAACCGTAAAAAAAAATAACTTTCAATCAATGGCAAAATTTGTTTACCTTTCCATGCGGAATGTTATTGTTGCAATCAAAACCATAAAACATATATCAAATCGTTAACATATATATTTACATTTTTTATTTGCATATTTTATAGTTGCATGCCGCGCGGCGCCATAAAACATAAGCGCATTTGCAACAATTCGTTCGACATGTCAACATAAATTTCTCCTAATAAAATGCCACTCACAAAAACAACAAAAGCAAATAAAAACAAAAATAAAATAAAAGTATGTTGTAATACGAAATATTATATATCGAACACAAATTTTCTTTGCTTCCTGCTGGAATATTGAATTGTGCAACTGGCCGTAAATTGATTTATCAATAAATAGTTAATGAATCAAAGGTGAAGAGCGTAAGCTTCTCTCAATTGTTCTGTATGACAAATTTGCCGCTTCAATTAAGCCAACTTAATTTAATAATTAAGTTTAGCATATTGAGAACATTTGTAAAGCATTTTACACATTTGTGTAATGTCAGCAATGTAAGTGAGTAATATAAATTTGACAGTTAGGAAGAAGTCTTAAAGCAATAAATAAATAAATAAGCTGGAGCTTAGAAAAGTTTTTTTTTTTTTTAATTATGTATATTTAATTCAACTTTACTTAAAAATTCATTGAGAGATTTGATAGATAAGTTGTCATTTAAATAATATTATTTTTAACAGAGGTTTTGTAAATAATTGTAAATGATACCCTATAAACTAAGCCCTTAAGCTTTTACAGCAATTAGACAACTTGCTTACCAAGGTCTCGCACTATATTTATAATATTAGTTGTTATAGTAGAATATTTGTAAAAAATAAAATGAAGATTCAAGCCTGTATCTCTGACTATCTCTCTGTATCTCACACTATATTTATAATATTAGTTGTTATAGTAGAATATTTGTAAAAAATAAAATAAAGATTCAAGCCTGTATCTCTGAAAGAATCTACAAGAATTTCTCCAGCCTTCTGCCTGCCCAACTAGTGATTAGTTGCATTTTGGGTCTTACGTAAGGATTCAGATAGAACTTTTGGAATTTCTATTCTACGTAATCTAACCCTGAAATAACGATCAACGACATTTGTTCATGGTGTAACTAATTTATATTTTGAACAAAACTTTCTTCAAGTAAACAGATAAAATAAGAAATTATCTAGGGTTTATAGCATCCAAAACTTTAATTGGACACAAATTCATGAATTGTCCACAGTACCAGCTATTAACTCTGTTTTGTACACTTAAATAATCGATATTTAATGACAAAGCATTGCCACGCCCCAAGCACAACACACACACTCTTACACACACTTTCAGTAGTAAGCACATACATCATTGTCAATGTCAAAGTGTCAAAGCAAAACTTGCACAGACCCAAAACTGAATGAACGGGAGTTTCTCTCCAATCCCAAGTGCAATAACCCGATCTAGTAAGTGGGTGTGGCCAAGCGGGGGGAGGGGTTAGCGGCCTTTTAGCATGCCACGCCAACAGTGTAAAAGGCAAATGGCAAATGCTGTGGCATTTATGATGTTGCACGTTTGTGCCTGTAAGCGGCAAAGTAAGCTGCAAGTTCGTCTTTTTCTTCCTTCTCACTTTTTATTGTAATTTTCGACTGCGACAAGTTTGAAGCAAACAGCAAACAATTTCAACTGACAAAGTCCTGCGATAAAAATTGCTTAAGTACTTTAGTTGCCCAACGAATGCAGCTGAAATTCCATCAGAGAGAAGGGAGAAATGGGTTGGGGACGGGGTGAAAGTTTTGTTAAACAAACAGGTAAAATCTGGCAGCAAAAGGGACAAAACTTCCCTCTCAGCCAGGATTCAGATCAAACACAAGCACAAAAAAAACGAAAACAAAATGCTTCGGAAAAAACACAAAAAAAAAAAAAAACAAAACATGGACAAAAAATATCAGCGTCCATATGTCCTTCAGCCATATGCCAGTATCCGCTGCCAGGCAATTTTTCTGTTTGATTTTATTTTCGGTGCGTACGAGAATGAAAAATTTGTCAGTTTTTTGTGAAGTTTCCATTTTTTCTATTTTATTTGTAGTTGTTGTTGTTGTTGCATTGACATTGGCCCTGACTAACGGGACTACAGCAGAGAGCAAGGACTATGTGCTCAAAAAGGATTTAAAATCTATAGCAAAAAATGTCTTTTGGGGAATGGAATAAGGATAAGAAAGCTGCTCAGGAAGGAAAAATCCTTCGGAATTAAGAAAATGTTTGCTTATATTTATCGAACATTTTAAATATTCTAGAAAAAATGCTTAACTATTTTACTATATTATTAACCTTTAGTACATGAATGAGGTTATTTTAACCATTTTTATTTCTACAAAACTAATTTATAATTTTATGAAATGAAGTGTTTTTTCATTATTTATTGAAATATTGCATACGTTTGGGTCTATATGTCGTCCCTCTCTTTACTGCACTCCCCTACTGGAGCAGTCAATTAGTCTCATCTATAAGCACTTTGATCTGACATTTCCCTCTATAATCCGGTGAAAACTCAGAAATAAAGAACTCGAGTTGCACTTTGTTTTCCGTTTGCAGCTTTGACTGCGACAGAAGAGGGACAGATATGTAGAGTGAGAGAGAGTGAGAGAGAGAGAGAGAGAGAGAGAGAGAGAGAGAGGGAGAGAAAAAACCTTTGGTAAGTTAATACATGCAAATTATTGAAAGCTTCGGCTGCATTGAGTCCTGTTTGCAAAGTCCTTTTGGCCGGGGAAATAAGCAAATTGTAAGCGTTTCGCATTGATTTCCATTTTATTAACAATCGTTTAAATGCAACGAACTGAAATACAATGCTTCAATTGAGTATTATATTTATACAGCAATATATATATATATATATATATATTATGTATATATATTATTTTTATTTTCTTTTTACTTGGATTCATTCTTTGTGTTTGGGTTTGGTGTAGTTGGCATTTTATGGATGATTTAACCTGGCCCGTAATGCCTAACAGCGTCACAGTTATTCCTGCTGTTGTTGTTGTTGTGGTTGTTGTTCGTTTTTCATATGTCAGTTGGCGTAAATGAAAACGCAAACGGGGCGTATGATTAATGTGGTTTACATATGAAAACGACTGGCAAAGCCATGAACCAAAAACTCAGCCAACGTATGTCTCTGTCTGTCCGTGTCTTTTTTTCTCATTCTGCTATTGTTGTTGTTGCTTTTGTTGTTGTTGTTGGTGGCGGCAGTGCTTATTCAATAATTTATAGCTGCCAGCCGCAGCCACTTACAATGTCAGAAAAATATGCGCGAAATATGCATAAAAGTATTACATGCAGACTTTTCTGTTATTGTCCACAGCAAAACAAAAAACAACAACAACAACAACGTAAGGAAGCAGAACACAAAGTAAAAGGAATCTCAGTGTCAAGCATTCAACTAACAATCCAAAACATGGGCATTACGTGCCCTTTTATATTGCTTCTATTGAGAGGCCAATCAATGGCGACTATTTGAATATTAACTAGCCAATTAATGTCGGAAGGAACAGCTGCTGCGATTCGCTTCTATCGTGTGGTTGAACCCGTCAATTGACTGTCAGGCCATAACAATTAATTATATAGTCTACAAATATACAATTAGTGTGAAAACAAGTAAGTCGAGTTTGCCCGACTAGAAGCTTCCCTGTTTGTTACCCATTGAGAAAATGAAGATGTTCCCAAAATCCGAAATATCCAAAATTCGTGTCTCCTTAAGCTGAATATATTTATACTAAGTTCGATAACTGTAGCTCTCTAGCCTTAAAAACGTGTCGATAACAAGGGAAAATAGTTATCGAATCTTTAAAGCACGTTCGACCTGCGTGTGCTATTGGAGAATCTACATATTATATTATATTACCTGATTAAGAACATCTTCATATATGCTTAATGTGGTCAGCCATGCTTCCTCCTGGTACAAAAACATAATAACCATAATACCCATTTTAAATGCTTTCATAGTATATTAATAGATTAGACTGGGGAATACTTGATAGGCGATTGTGAATACAGAAACAACAGCTGATAAGCCACAAAGAGTTGTTTAGTATTAAAAATAAAACAACAAACAATGAATATTTGTTTCTGATAACAAAATAAAATATATAAAAATTATATGTATTAGTAAAATATATAATAATATACGCTAGAGATTATGAAGGCGTTTTAAATCAAAGATGTAAGAAAAACAATAAATTTAATTATTCGCTATAAAAAAAAAACATTATTACAATATTTCCCTTAAGTGCCTCTTCAAAATTAATTATTTGAAACAAATACGTAATTTGTTTCGAAAAAACTTTGTAAACTTAAACGAGACAAACAATGAATAAGTGAACCACTGAAATGCAAAAGTTTTTCTGCATATTTCACATGCTGTCAGACCCATTTATGGGACTCGAAAGTTTTCCTTCACTTTGCATTAATGTGATAAACAGAACAGAATCCACTTGCCCCAAGCCCAAATGCGAAGCACAAAAATCAACAAGTCATTATCATTAATGGCATTTTAATTATGTGTATGCGGCAGTGAACTCGAACCCACAGCGATAAATCTTGGAGCTTGACGCTTGCAGCTGTGAGCTGGGAGCTGGGAGCTGGGAGCTGAGAGCTGGAAGCTCGACGACGAGTCGCAATGGGCGACAGTTGAAAATGGGTGGCCGGAAGATCGGCATCGTGGGCAGCGGTTTGATTGGACGTGCCTGGGCGTTGCTCTTCGCCTCGGCCGGGTATCGAGTCCAGCTTTACGACATTCTGGAGTCGCAGGTGACGATGGCTCTGGCCGAATTGCGGAAGGAGTTGCAACAATTGGAGGCAAAAGGTGCTCTGCGTGGCAACTTAACAGCCGTGCAACAATTTGAACTCCTCAGCGGCTGCACTCAGGTGGAGCAGTTGGTGAAGGATGCTCTGCACATTCAGGAGTGCGTGCCGGAGCAGCTGCAGCTGAAGCGTTCGCTCTATGCCCAGCTGGATGAGCTGCTGGATACGCAAACCATTGTGGCCAGCTCCACGAGCACGTTCATGCCCTCGCTCTATAGCGAGCCTCTCAAACATCGCTCCCAGGTGAGACGCGGAACTAATCTTGAGTGAATTGAATCGAAGTGCAGTTAGAATACGAGGAGCCCTTAGCCTAACTCCCCCTCTTGCTGATCAGAACTTTGACTACTCTCTTTTCCTCTTCCACAGATGCTTGTGGCTCACCCACTCAATCCGCCGTACTTCATTCCCCTCGTCGAGCTGGTGCCCGCACCCTGGACCACCTCCGAAGCTGTGGAGCGCACTCGCCTGCTGATGTTGGACCTGGGTCAGCGTCCGGTGGTGCTGAACCGTGAGATTGAGGGATTCGCCACGAATCGCATACAGTACGCCATACTGAACGAGGTGTGGCGCCTGGTCTCCACAAACATCATCAGCGTGGCAGATGCGGATCGTGTGCTGAGCGATGGTCTGGGCTTGCGCTATGCACTGATGGGCTCTCTGGAGACGGCTCATCTGAATGCCCCCGGCGGAGTCTCCGACTATTTCAAGCGCTTTGGTGGCGAAATAGCCGCTGTGAGCGCCACCTACGGACCGACGCCGAATGTGAATGAGGAGCTCGACGCGCTGGCGGAAATTGCCCGTCAATGCGAGGAGCTTGTTCCGCTGGAGGCGCTGCAGGAGAGACGCGCGGCACGGGATGAGTTTCTAACACGCCTAACGGAACTCAAGCGCCAGCTGCCATAAAATTGATTGCAATTGTGTATTTCCATTTGTGTTGATTAAATGGGAGCAGAGTTAAACACGATCCAACCTCTAGTCCGGGGTCGCTTTCAATTCATTTGCTGCTAGCCGTGTGCATTAATGAAATTAATTTTTTGTGTTTTTTTTTTTATATTTTGCCAGTCGGAAAGGCTGGCCATTGCTGGTGTACAACGTGTCGCATTTCCGTTTTGGCTTTGGACTGCTTTTCCATTTCGAATTCAGCTTCGACATTTAACCTGCTCAAATGCAATCAGCTTCAATTCACTTATCACTTGACACGCGGCATCTGCAAAGACAAATTCCACAATGTTAATTAAAAAAACACAACAACTCCTGATCAAAGAATTAGACTTGGTCCTTAGCTGGCTTTTATTTAAAGTTTAACTTAAATTAAAAATACAACAGATAATATATTAAATAACAATTAATATGGTAATGTACGTAGTATGTTATGTTATTTAAGCCATAACTATTTTTTTTTAATTAATTTTCTTTAATAATCTAAATTCAGTTAATAAACAAAAAAATTAAAGATTTGCTTTGCACATTCCATATGAAATATCCGCGGTTAAACAATTTGTAGCATACTTTTAGGTGCCAATTGTTTCAAGGTTTTTGTCAAGATTTTAATTGTCGAACGATGGCGTAAAGCAAAGCCATAAATTTCATATAAATACAAATTACTTTGAATTTAATTGTGACATAAAAGTTTATTAAATATTAAATAAGTTTACTTTCTTATACCACTATAAAGAAAAACTTGCCTCAAAATCTTTGCTCAAAAGTCAAGCCTTTCACTTTAAATCTGCCTTAATCCAAGTTAAGCTTTGCAAGTGTAAGCAAAGCTTTTAGTTAAGTTCTTAATCGAAACTTATTTAATATTAAATTGCTTTCATTATTAAGACTGTTCATTTTTTTTCTTTTATTTTTGTTGAAATGAGTAATGTATTTTTTCGCCGTTAAGTTTATTACGAGGCCTAAAAGAGAAACGAATTTGTTAATGCGTCTTAACACTTTGCAGCTTAAGTAGACTGGTGTGTATATATGTGTGCCTGTTTGTGCTTTCATTAAATTCATAAATCTGCATTAAGTGCGCTTGTCTGTAGTTACATGTGCATGTGTGTGTTTGTATGTGTGCTTTTCTGTGTGTATGAGTATGTATTAACGTAACAAACCGCTTTATATTTAACCCGCTGTTCGCTGCTGGCAAAAAACATTTTTCATTTTTAGACGCAATTTTTTTTTGTGTGCGCCCGCGTTTCTTTTTAATAAACTCTCAGCTGTCTCTAAGCACATGCTCGTACATCCCATTTACCATGTAACACATACACATACACACAGCATCACATACACATGCAAGCTGGTTGCTGCCTCTCCTCATGTCGCTCTGTAATTTATTTCGCTTGCGCCACAAAAAAGGGCGAATAATATAGAAATTGATTAAAAAACACTTTAATAGAGCTCATTGTCACATTTGCCTTCCTTCCAACATCACAAAGCCTTATAAATGAGCTCTAAAGCTGCGCAGTCTGAAATTTACATACAAAAAAATCCTTGTGTTCTTTTTATAGACTTAGGAGCTGTTGTAAATGGAATAAGGTTACATTTACAAATTTTATTTCATAATAACTGTTAATTAAAGCAAGCCAGACTCAGCATCACAATCTCAACATATTGCTCATCTCTAATTTATGAATATAAAAAAAGTACCAAATAAAATTGTTAACCCCAGATAAGACAAAGGTCTGCTCTACATCGAGGGATTCACAGCCGACTCAACTGTATTACGTAATCTATAAAAAATCACCCTAGGTACTGGGATTCCCAGTTGATTTAACAATTACTATAAAAGACAAACTTATGTGTAAGCTTCGTCAGTCTAAAAATAAGCTTCAAGATGCAAAACATATTTCTCGTACTGCTCTTCGCAATCATCGCCTGCAGCTTAAGTCCCAGTCAATCGGCTGTCCATGGATACCCCAGGCCGATGCCTCCACCTGGAGGTCAATGGAATCCGTTTGATTTTCGACCATCGCCTTTTAATCCCAACGGACCAAGATAATCACGATTAAAGATCAAATACACTTAATTCCAATTTGTTGAATCTTAAATAATAGATCCTCAATAAATGTTTGATTAGTGATATTTTTACTACTGATAATTAAACTATTTGTAGTTAATTCTATTAAATATTAATGTTTCCTTTGATTATATCATTCTATTATCCAGTTGCTGCTGTTAATAAAATTGATTGTTCTGTTTATATATATATTATTATATTACTTCTGTGAATCAAATTAAAAATTCTGTTTATATACTGGGTAAGATTTTATGCACTATGATCCAGAATTTTATTTGACTGCAAATGTAAGCTTGTAACGAATTGCTTTGGTTTCAGTTGCCCGTTTTTGTTGCTCTATAGAGAAAAGTTTAAATAACGGCGCATCGTTGGGGCCAATTGTTAGTGTAAAATACCCCAAACAATTAGAAACCACAATTGCTGCCCTAGCAACGAGCAACTTTTCATTTTTACTGGCTGCTAGTTGAGGCAGTTTCTAGGCAGCAGCATCAGCAGCAACATCAGAAGCTGCAACAGTGAAGGCTACTGCAAATGCATTTTAAGGTTATCGCCCGAGGCGAGAGCAAAAAACCTGCAACTAAACAAGATTGTGGGTCTGCTGGCAGGGCTTGCAGGTTTTATATACTGTCAGTACATTTGGTCAAATGTTACTCTTCTTTTTTCAACTTGTATTCTTTGCAGCAGCTCTCAAGCTTTTGCTTTTGCTTTTGCTTCTGCCTGCAATTTTTGCATTGCCCCCATTGTGAGGCGAGGCGCACATAATGCGATTTTAATACTGATTTCCTGGATGGCAACTTTGGCCATTTTTTAGTCCATCATGTTCGCCCATACTTATGTGTAATTCATAAGCCTTTAACTGTTTGTTTGCTAATACACACAACGAGTTGTGTATCGAAGTAATAAGTATTTAATAGCTCTCACTTATTCTCCCTGTCTCTCACTCTCTTTCTCCTTTTCTCTCTCTCTTTTTAATGCTTTACAGCTACCAAGCTTTAAGCATGAAAGCCGCTTAACTCATGGACAAACTGCAAATTTCTATTTGTTTCAAAGTTAGTTGAGAATCGCATAGAAGCGCTGCATCACAAAGCTATTTAAGGTAACTACCGAATTAATCAGTTCAAATAAATAAAAGGCTAACGAATCAAATAATCCATATACATATATACGAAAGCTATCTTTATTCCTAATTAACTTTATGTAATCTAGCAACTGGCGACGTCTTTCAACCAAAAATAAACTTAGAATTAATTCTGGTCAAATAAATATTTGTATATTTAATTTTTATTTTTTTATGAATGTGTAATACACTATGGCGTTAGGATTTATTCAATACCCTTCTACACACAGCATTTTTTCCATTTATTTCCCATAAAAGTGATAAAAGTCTTATCAGTATAACAGAACCTTAGTTGCCCTATTTAGCCAGCAGGTGGCGCTTTAAATCTAAACGTCGTGCGAGCTGCTGCACTTATTTTTTTTTTTAAACAGAATCGTTTCAAAAGCGCAACACAAACACACCCTTTAAATAGAGTTGGCTGTGTGCGTGTATGTGTGTTTGTGTTGCTGTGAGGGCTTTTACAATCCTATTAAAGTATCAGACAATCTAATCACCGGCAGCTCAAAAACCGCGCAACTCGCACACGCGCTAAACGCTGCCAAAGGACCTCAAAGGAAGCGATTTAGTTGCTACTTGTGGAAGGAGTTGCAGGAGGAGCTGGTGTTTGTTGTGTTGACAGGGCTCCATTTACAGAATACGGATACACAATCAGATAATTACAACAGCAGCAACAACGCATTACAAGCGAAATGTCCACTAAAACGACTGCCACTTGAACAAAACCAATGCCAAAGCCCACCGCAGCAGCTGGAGACGCAATCCTTGGAGCAGGAGCCGCAGCAGGAACTGAAGCTGGAGCAGTGGAGACAGCAAAGCTAAAGCCATGCCTTTCATTTTGATGGCCCACTAGGAAAATGCCGTTTGCCTGTTCTCCCATTGTCTCCATTTCAATCCATGAAATGCTTGTATGTGTGTTAGTGTCTGCTTGTGTGTGTGTTGTCTGACTGCTGGCTGATTGTTGTGGGTCCTGCGTCAGTTTAATTTGAATACACTTAAGTGTACTGCGGTCTGCCAGGCCCGTCACAAGAATTTCCAATTGAAAATCACTTCAAGTTTAATTTGATTGCCGCTACACGACCAAAGTCCAAGAGCTGAGAATGGGTTCTACCACTTGAATTTCTTTAATCTAGTCCAACTTTAATCACATTTGTCTCAGTCATTAATATTGATGAAAACTCGTTAGCTGTGCATAAATCTAAATCAATGAGAATCAGTAAGTAGTCTAAAATCGGTTGCAAAAGTTCATTAACGTGAATTGTAGACAGCGATTAGGGGTATTCCTGCATGGCACAAGCTATATTGCATAAATAGGATTTATATATTATAGGTTATCAATCGATTCTATTAATCTTCTCGTCCATTTAAAAATCCCATCTTTACCTTATTCACAGATTTACAAATAACAATAATTTGTACAAGTTAAAAAAGGAACTTCAAAAGAAATGCCGAATACCCCAGCTACATTACATGATTATTTTCATTTTTGTGTACAACAAATAAATGGGGGAAAAAAGGAAAATACGCAAAGAAAATGGCCGCAAAAGAAACGTTGAACGGAATGCGCCATGCAAGGACCTAGGCTGTAGATATGCTATGCAATTGAAACTAGGAAACCTTTTCGTACACCGACCATAAAATATGCTTACAAAGCACAACATACCTTACATAGTTATTAAGGAAAAATAAAAACAATAAAATGCTAAATATAAAGTGTAATAGCTCAACTCTTCACCTGGTTTGCGCCTAAACAAGTTGAGAACTATAAGTCAAAATATCACAGAAATCAGTATTTTGCTTCGAACCTATTAAATTGCAGTCCAAACAGTTTTTTAGAAGCTTACGAAATAAAGGTGAATCTATCTTTCTACTCAACCTCAAATTTAATGATAGAGTGAAAGCGCAGACAAGATTACAGGGTATACGGCAGCAAGAGCAGCAACAAATTGGATTTACATTATTTACAGCATATTACACACTGACGCAGCAGACGATTTATATTGCGCATCGATAGAGGTAAAATATATGTGTAGGTGGATGTGGGTGTAAGCATGTATGTGTGTATAATTGCGTATGTATGTGGGTGTGTGTGTGTGCGTGTGTGTGTCTGGTCTCATGCAACGCGGTGAATTCGCAACACAACAACAGAACGAAGGATGCGATGCATGCGAAGCAGAGGATGCGACAAGAGGCAAGCAAACGGTTCGGACCCTTTGGGGCAGGGAAATTAATTAAATTAAGTCAACGAAAAGTGAAACGGCATAAGCGAAAACGCAATACGAGACACACTCTCACACACACTCTCACATATAGAAACAGAGAAAGGCAACCCGCTTGTATCCTGGCTAGGACATCGGCAACTTTTGCCCGCAGGCTCGATGTCAGGACGCGAAGTCTTTGACATTCGTCGTTTGGCGGATCCCTCATCACTTTGATGCCAAATAGGCAGCTCCCTCTACCCCTTCGGGTATTCCATTCAGAGAGACAGTGAGAGAGTGTGTAGCGATAAGCTCGCTTCGTTATAATCCTAATTAAATATTTAGGTTTACTCTATGGCTGTATTTACTTTTAGCCTCGCTCCAGCTTCTATCTATATGTGTGTGTTTTTTCTCTTCCTTTCCTGCTGATGCTGTTGCTGTTGCTGTTGCTGATGCTGATGCGGATGCCGGGTTCCGGATAAGCGCTTGGGTCACTTGGCAAGGGTTAATTGCATTAAAGTTATGACAATTGCCAACAAATTTGATGCTCTTGGCTCGTGGCTAAAAGAAGCAGTCGAAATCAACCCAACGGATTGTATATTGTGCACTCGGGAAACTAATTAGCTAAAGTTGAAGGCTTTATCAAAGTGAATGTGAGAAGCGCGTAGAAGGGCGTGAGATGAGAAAGTAAATTAATAACTTTTGTATCTTACTTGGGATATCAAAATAAAGGAGATGAGCCCAAGTTTAAGATGCAGCTCAGATAAATGCAAACTGAATTTAAAACAGGCCCAAACTATTTTTAATATTGGCCAAGAATTGAATTAAGTTAACTGGGATTTCAGCTGAAATTCTCTGTAAATAGACGCACCTCAATCCGACTCGTTGTCTTATAAAACCAATTTAATGCTGACATCCAGACGAACGTCTCGGAATCTGGGAGCAAGCCCCCAGCTAAATGCTGTATGGCATGTTGTCTGGCATCCGCTCGATTGTAGCAGGCAGCTGGCAGCCGGCAGCTGGCGGTGCAGCTGCTTTGCTCCACTATCTGGTGGAGCTTCGGTTTGTCGGACGTCTGCCCCACTTGAAGCAGCGCGCAATTTGTTTTAATCAACAAAGTCAAAAAGGGGCACGTAGAGGAGCGCAGTGCACAAAAATTAAATAAACTTTGCGTTGGGCCAACAATTTGCCCAGCTAGGAGTACCACCAACACCAACACTACTAGCACCAACACCACCACCAGCAACACCAACAACAACGGCAGCAACAGCACCACCGCAGCCACCGCTTCAAATGTCTGCGGCTACATTTTAGGAGGGAGATCAGACAAAACGCTGACAGGCAGCTAAAATCTGGGATTGGGATTGGGACCAGCACGAAGAACGAGAGACGTATGACGAAGGCCAAAGGACGTGACTGGACGTGGGCGGCAGCTACTTCCATTCGCCATTGGCGAATGCAAGAACAGAACTTCCCTGATATCCTTTAACTGTTTAATATTGTAGCAAAATGAGAAAAAATTAGGCTTTAGTCCTTTGCAGCAATGCAAACAAATTAAACTAAATTGCGCAGTTTGCAAACAACTAGCAAATGTCCACATTCAAGCTTATTATTCAAATAACAGCATTCATATACGTATATATGTCTAGATAATATCTACACATGTATAAAACTACTATATAGTGAAACCGGCCAATAAATGAAAATTCCAGCAACGTCCATAAATTTTCCGAGCTTCTCTGATATATGGCATCGAACACAATCGAATAAAGGCGACTGAAATCCGTGTTGCTTTTTTCCTTGATACCTGCAAAATTTAGCACATTGTTGCACACTCAAATAAATGGGGTTTATCCGTTACATCAAGTGGAAGAAGTTTGTGCGTATAAAATCAGAGGAATCAATGTTTATATGAAAGTGAATCACAACTCACTTTCTGTCAGTTTAGCCCTCTGATTGAGAGATTGATTGAATGACTCGGTAGCTGACTGACTGACTGAACCACAAATTTAAAAACTGATTGAAGTAACTGATTGACTAAATACTGAGTAATTGAGAAACTGATTTATCTAGTATTCGACCGACCAACTGACTGAAGAATTGAATAATTGGGTGTCAGAATATCAGATTGAATAAATAATTGGATAATTAAGTCCAACTATTTGGAATATATCAAAGAGTCGTTGTACTCCTGACTGACTGATTGATGCAATGACTTAAAGACTGACTGAAATGACTGATTGATTGAACGACTCAATTACTGACAGACTGATTGATAAAGTATATGACTGACCGACTGACGAACCGAAAAACTAAAAACCTGACCGACTGACTGACTGACTAACAGATTAAATGACGGATTGCCTGATTGACACTGAATGTCCAACTATTGGGTAACGTATCAAAGATTCGCTGTACTCCTTAATGTAGACCATTTGTTGTTATAACTGTATTGTATTGGCTTTCATTGTGTGTTATCAATAAAGCAAATTGAATTTGGTGCGGTACAAAAAGTGTCACTCAGGTCGATCAAGATAAATGCCAACCGGGTACCGAGAATTCCAGAGGTGGGATTAATGGGGAAGAGTCGACAGATAAGAGGAGCGACCATTGTCCGTTGTCCATTGTCTGATGTTTGATGATGCTGTAGAATGTCGAGCACTTGAAATGGGCAAATTAAATTAATGTATCGAATTGTCTGTTGGCTAAATGCATTGTCAAATGAAAAGGTAAAGTCACAGGTCAAGCCAACAGACCTGTGACCTGTATCTATGGCTAATTTGTGTTGTATTTTGATTCTTATACCCTGAACACATTTCAAATGTGTAGGTCAGGCATTACGGATCTGTACAAACAGTTAATGTAGTCCTCTCTGTATGTCTGTCTGTCGACTATTTGTCTCTCTGTATGAATTCGTTTATATCAAAATAATTTAATTTTTTTTTAATTTTGACAGAATCTCTGCATCTGGATTTTTATTTATAGCTAGAAAGTTTTTTTAATTCTAATAACTGTATCGTTTCACAGGGTATCCATCTGTCGAAATGCTTTCGCCCGATCCACACTCAATTGTTTCGTTTGTTATTTGTAAAACAGCTACAAAATGTAGACATCCGAGAGGCATCTGTGATTGTTGCTGTCAGCTTTTGTTGCTTATTATTTATCATCTGGCTTAACTCCATTTTTTCTCCTCCTCCATTCGCGGGTCAAGTTTTGCAATGAATCAAAGTAGCGGCTGTGTGTGTGTATGTGTGTGTGCGAGTGTGCTGGCTCAATAGGTACAACATGATTTATTATATGCCTGCTCCTATTCATGGGTGTGGCACCGCCCACGGACAACAAGAATGTAGACTAATGGCCGCAAAAAACACATTCAATCGATTGTTAACAACTCATAAAACAAATCAATGAAAAATCTGGCAGCCCCGTTACATGTTTCGTACATTGAAGTAGATTTACAAGTTAATTGGAAAATATGTGAAAATTCGTAAAGGGAAATGCCTTAGAGCGAAAGCATTACACGGACTACATTTAGCAAAGGAATCGTATTTAATCTAAAATTTAAAATGAAAGTTTCATCATTTTAACATTAAATAATGCGTAAAGTAAAAACAATCACCCCAAATACTATTTACGCAAGAAAAGAAAAACATCTGACGTTTTTGAAGTATATCGATAAATTAAAGTGTTATTAAGTGCTTTAAAGCTGCGGCAGCCATTTAACAATTTGCGAGCAATTAAAGCCACATAATTTCTGGCAGCCTTTGCGCCTGGTTGCGCCGTAGACGTGTCTGCATTTTTCTGACCATGCCTTCCCGCCTACTCCTCAGGGCTGCCACTTCGCCCGGGGAATGTCCCTGAAATTGTTGGTGTTGGCTAAAAATTGCAATGTCATTGTTGCGAGACAGCGGGCGGCAGCGCACAAAAACCATGTGGCTAGTAATTCATTACCCCAACCGCCACACACACACACTCACACACAAACACACCCGTACACAATTCACA
Organism: Drosophila pseudotalamancana; assembly: GCA_037075185.1. Classification (NCBI taxonomy): domain Eukaryota; kingdom Metazoa; phylum Arthropoda; class Insecta; order Diptera; family Drosophilidae; genus Drosophila; species Drosophila pseudotalamancana. The sequence goes on along the minus strand of JBAMCK010000001.1, from coordinate 738,692 downwards.
TGGCCGCCGACGCCATTTAATGCGCAAACAAAAGGCGTTGGCACCACAAAATACTAAAAAAAAATATATAAAAGAAAAAAGAATTGAAAGCAAAAAGTAGAAAGAAAAGCTTGTCAAATGTTATGAAGTATTTGTAAAGTGCAGACGGCGCACAATGGCAAAAACAAAAAAAATACAGGGTATAAAATGAGAGAAGAGAAAATGCTAAAAGTTAAAATAACGAGCGATAATTAATGGAATGACAACATAAAGCAGCCAACAATTTCAACAGTTTCCAATGCTGAGGCGTTAGGAACTCCACAAACTCCCCACCCCAGTCTCCATGCCCCCTACCACTCACCCCATTCTCCTCCTCCCCTACCCTGCCCCACAGCAGCAGCTGTAAAATGTTATTGAAGCAAAGCGCGAAAAAAAGATTAAAACGGATGCAACTTAAATGGCATGTGAATGGGGTTTACGAATCCAGAAAGGGGAGGTGGTGGGAAACTGTGAATGGGGTCTATAAATGGGATGTGTGAATGGTGCTTCGAACAACCGGAAATGCATTGTTTCACGCGCAATTTCATTTTAAGATTTATTATGCACAGAAGTGTTCGCCGAGACAGCGAATTGTATTCGATTCGTAGGCGTGGCCAGGCAGCGTCCTTTTAATTAATGCAAAAGTAATCAAAATAATTAATTAGAAATACGCCACCGACAAACAAGTTGCAAGTGTCTGTCTACCCTGAATGAGGAATACTCGAGCTTAAGAAATTTGCCAATCCGTTGAAATAAGCAATTGAATAGTTGCTTACAGAGCTCGTCTTAATTATGTAGATCCTAGGGTATTCATTGGAGCACAACAAACACTTATTAGTACCGCGATTTAGTGGTTAAATAAGATGGATTATAGTAAGTAGTATGTAGTAGTAGTATGTTAATATCACGAGTCGTATTTCTTTGCTTTCCTTCGAATTATTACTGTAAACAGCTGATAAAGAGTGGCTTACTCCAAGGAGTCTATGAATATTCTTGATAATGATCAACAGCTATATATATAACGATTAAAATCTATGCATATGCCAGGAGTACTCGACTTACATTCAGTTTCTTCCGCTTTAATTTGTTACATACAATGATTATCATATAAACTTACCCTTTCCATAAACCAAATATCGACATACCTAAAAAATTGGAATTATCCATAATTTTGAAATATTTTGTTATAAACCGATTTTACGCGCCTCTCGTTGGCGGAGCTTCATAGTTGCAATGCATTTATTAGCTGAGCATCATTAGGCCAAAATGGCAACAGGAATTGCAACAACAGGAACAACATTTGCCTGCAATCTCGCTTGTGGAACTTTGCAGACATCTTTTCCTTGGCCGCACAACATTTTCAATTTGCGAACAACAGGGAAAGCGGGAGGTGGAGGCGTGGCAGGTGGTTACGGTCACAGCAGCAGATACGTTCATTTCGCTGCAGGCAGGTGATGCAATGTGTGGATGGGTGGTTGGGTGGTTGGGTGGTTGGGTGGTTGAGTGGTTGCTTGCTTGATGTGGTTGCCGCACAAGCAGCGCCGTGAGCTCTCAAACCAAAACAGGCGACGAGTTGCCGATGTTGACGATGTGGTTGCACTTATCCCCATGTTTCTCCCCTTGTTGTTGTTCGAGCTGATGAGGAAATTGTTTTCAAAATTACAAAAAGCTGTACTGCAAGCAGCTCCAACTGCAGCATATACACGTATAATATGTATATAAATCGCGACAAAGCTTGCCAAAAGTGCAAAATGTTATGCCACAAATTCCACCAGCGAGTCCTAGTTCGGGCTCCATAAATAATTTATAGATCGAATTTTAATAGAAACTTCAATAAATAGAAATAGCTAAATGAAGTTCCAATTATGAAGGTCCAAAAAGTATTATCGATAATATAATTACCGCATAAACAAGACTTGGTTAGGTCTTGAAGCACTGAGTGCTTCAATAGCTGGTAGCTTAAGACCTTATATCATAGAACAGAATATTATATATATTTTTTTACATATTTATATATATTTTTTAAAAGGCATTCGAAAATGTTTATTCGTTAAAAAAAATATCGCTTAAAACATGTCTTCCAAAATTCCAAAGTAGACTTTGATAAAATCGGAAGTATGAGGACACAACCTAATCGCACTGAGGCTTAAAAGGGCTGGTTACCTCCTGAGCCTTCAGATCCTTCCAATTATAGGGGCCGCTTATCTGGAGCACACGCAAAAAGTCCAGAAAATGTTTGTATGTAAAATCATTGGGTATATCATCTGGATCTGGTCGGTGATAGGAGCACAGATTGTGGCAGATGAAAGGTCGCCGATTAGGCACCTCGATCTTAAATAGATCGTAGAGCTGCTCGAAGAGTTCGGAATCGTCGTTGAATATCATCAAAGTGTGACCCGAGCTGTGGATTATACAGAGCTATACAGATTCTAAGGATATTAATTGTGAACTCAACGTACTAGGCCTCGTTGATGATCTTCTGGAATTCGGGCTGCTCGATTATGCAGTTAAGCGCCGGATCCTCGTTGGGCGACTGCAGCTCCATAATAAATTGGCGAGGTAAAAGCGTGAGACGGACCGTACTCATGATCTTCATTAGGTGGTCCTTGCGTACCATCCAGTCATAAGTGAGCCATCGCACGGCGGCAAAGAAGATCTCCTTTTCGCTGTTAACGGCGACATTCTCAGAGCTGAGAAGACATACGACATGCTCCAAGGGTAGCTGGACAAACTCTATGCTAGCAACCAGGGTGAGAAAGAAGCACTGGATGCGGTGCAGCATGCTGGTGTCCAGGCCCATCACGGGCAGCATGGATCTCATTTGCAGTGCCTCGTGCGAGACCGCAAAGGCCTGATCCTCACTGAAATCTTCCAGCAGGTCGAGGCAGAACCAGACCTGCTTGATCAGCGGGTCAATCTCCAGGAATATGGCAGTGGCTAGCACTTGTATAATGAACGAGCGCTTCAGCTCCGAGGAAGGCTTGTTGATCCACTCACAGGTTCGTACCAGTCCCTCCGCCGGAACCCGATCCTCGGGCAGGACCAACTCCCGCTGTCCGCCCTTCACATTTTCCATAGCGTACTTCGAGTGACACATGAAACGGAGACGATTGACAGAGATCTGCTTTGTGCCCAGCTTCAGCACCAGATCTGTGGCATCATTCAACTTCCAACTCTCGAGCAGCAGCGGAACCAGCGACTCCGACTTCTTCATTTGAAAGTCCTTTTCGGATATGTCCCAAATGGGCAACTGATTGCCACCCCGGAACTCCGATAGACACAACTTTGGCAAGGTCGGCTCCATTGGAAGTTCTTCCACATTTTGCACTAGTTCAGACATTTTGCTAGGAGACTAAAAATTTTGAGATTATTTCGTTAAGGCTGGCTACTGTGAATGTGTTTGTGATATAAAGGCTTCTAACTGATCATTATATGTATAAGCTGAGATAAACTATAGATTAAGACTAAAAAAGCAAAGATGAAATATTAATCGATAAATTTAATTTTTCATTCCAATGTTTTTTCATACCTCCGCTGTAATGGTATACCATATTAGGCATACGAGGAATTTTTATGTACTAAATATAAGTAACCCTAAAATCGATAAATATCGATAAGTATTGATATGAAATAGTGGTCTTACGAGCGATACTAATTAATAAGCTACACACAATAAGTTGGTAAAGTAGTATTATAAAAATCACAAAATCGATAAATATCGATTACAACTTTGGTGTTCTTCCCTGGCTGTCATATCATATCACTTCCTTATAAACAACGCCCTTAAATTAAGAGCTTGTGTGCAGCTCCCAAGGGGCAAAAAGTCAGAAAAATGCGTTAAAATCCACCACTACAATCAATAGCCAAAGTCTAGACTTGTTCATAAGTAGAATACGAATATCGCATAAATAATGGATAGAGCTGTATGTCAACATTTGAAGGAGCACTCGAGCTCCTTGTTCGGTCGCCAGCATTTTGGCCAATTAGACGCACAATGGGCCCCAAATTATGCAACATGGCGCGACAAATTCAATTTGGTATGCCCCAAACACGTGCCCAACAATAACAACAGCAACAACAGCAACAACAGCCACAAAGCGAGGTACACCTACACACACACACACACACACACACACCCACACACAGACGAACGCGGCAGCCGAGCGACACGTCGAAAGTTGTTTCAAAAATCCCTTGAGAAATTAGTTTGATTTATGTTGAGTTTCCGGTGCAAATAAATTGCCAAGTTTACAGGATTCGGGACTCGGACACGGGACGCAATGCGAAACGCATAATTGATAATGCGAAGCGCCTTCGTGGTAAGGGCTATACATTGGATAACGGTAAAGCAGGTGCCTTAAGGGGAAGGCAGTTGGTTGTGGACAACCTTCGCATTCAATTGACACCTTCTCGTGGGCGTCCAAGAATTTGTGACTAATCCAGTTGAAAAGCCTGTCGTAATAAATCTGTAAATGGGCACCGTAAAAGTTTCCACAATGAAGAAAAACTTTCTTAGAATAAATCAAATCCTTATCCATTAATAAATATTTTTGATTACGGCAATTAGACCAAATAGGTAAATAACTTAAATAATTAAAATACAAATTACTACTTGAACAGAAGACTAAACATTCACATATTGGTAATATTTGAATCAGCCAAACAATATTCGTAGAATCCCAATATTATAAAACACCATATGTTCGAGTTATAGTTAGTTATGGATTATCGCTATTATCTATTGCATTATTTAATCTATATACAAAAAATGTGAAATATCTAAGAAAATATATTACAAATTAACTATAATTCCTTTTTACGATCAACAAATATATTATAAATTGATACAAAAATACTCCTATTACGAGAAAGTACCAGCTGTCAGAGCTTAAACCTGTTAAAATAAAATACCTGCATTTAATTTGGTTGCCAATTCGGTTTTCAGGTTTGTTTGGCCCAGCTTTAAGACTATTTGAAAAAGCAATTCACATTTAAGCCCTGACCCAACTTCTATCTGGCCAATGTCCAATGCTCGATGTCCAATGCGGTTAACTGTCGGGGCTAGAAATCAAAATCGCTTTGCACACGGCAAATGGAAAAACCTCAAAATCAATTAATTTTATTGGCTTGCCCTTTTTTTTACTTTTTTTGTAGGACAAACTGAAATGTCGTTGTGGTAGAAAACTATTCGAAGCATGTTCTGTGCCACATTTGAAAGCGAATTACCTACAAAAATCTTATGAAGCTTGCAACGCAAATATTTTGAAGTCAATATATTAGGGATAAACGAAAGTGTTGTATACTCTTTTAATCAAGAAATAAAAATATATATAAGTACACAATATACATATATGTATTATATACGAAATATTTGATATATTTAAAATACTATTATGTTACTTTTTAAACCTTAATACATATTATTAATCGTTTTTGTACAAAACAAATAATATTATTAATTTCGTCTTCAGTACTACACTTTTGATATAAAGTAAGAACATTTTTAGAAAATAATACTAAAATTGACACTCTAATTTTAATTACCTAAATCATTTTTATACCATTCAACAACGGCTTTTATTCTCCTTTTAGATTTTTTAAGTTCTTTTGTAGAGTTTTCCTTCGGGCTGATCAATTAACAATTACCTATGGGTAAGGGCATATAAACATTGACTTCCTTTCGATGCTATCTTTCATGTTTTTTTTTTGTGTTTTGTCCTTTCAGCTTGTTTTTTGTGTTTGTCATTGGGCAACCCGGCTTGACATTGACAAAAGTGCAAAGGATTAAAAGTTGTGCACAGGCAGGCAATACCGGACAAAAAAAAAAAAACGGAACACACACACTGAGAGATATCCTTGTGGGCAGTCAAGGACCGGCAGGATCTGCGGCTAAGTGAGAAATTGAAGTCACGTAGCTGTGTGCAAATTTTTTGTACGTTTGACACTAACGTTTTTTTTTTTTCTTTATTGGATTTGGTTTTTTCTACGGATTTCTGTTCGTTTTTTTGGTGTCCTTATTTGGTTATGTTGTTTAATTTAATTTTTGCTTAGTAACCAGCCGCATTTTGATGTCAGCCTGATTAAATTTGCCAGCATTTACGTGATTTCAATGCGTAATTTATTCCAGGTTTCCGGCTACGATGCCATATGGTTTAAGCTAGAAACCCCCCTCAGATCAGAAAGAAAAATAAACCCGAAAAGTTTTAATTAGTTTAGTGTTTCAACTTCCACAGGCTGTCAGCGTTGCCAGACAACCCAGCCAAATGGGAATATGAACATAAGTATCTCTTTTATTAACTCATTTTTAAGCAATCCCATTTTTTTTTTTTTTTTGGATATATACAAATAGTTAACGTGGGTTGTTAATCTATGTTAGCAAGCGAAAATCCGTGTTGAAACTGGCAATTGAGGTGACGCTCAAAATGTGAGATTATGTTAAGAGCTGAAAATTAAAGGTGGGCCTTAACCCGATTTCATATACCAAAAACATATATTTAAAAACAAAAATTTAGCATCTTTGGCTATAAAAATAGTTCAAAAATGAGATAAGGATCAATATATATCTTTTAAAGCGTTAATGGACTTAATTTTATTATAATTCTGTTTTGAAACAGATAATTGAGGTTGGGCTCGAAAATTAATGTAAAAAGTAAGTAACTAAAAAGTGGACTTAACCAAGCTACGAATACTAAAATCTTCCTTAACAATTTTGAAATGAGATTAAGAAATCGATATTTATCGACTTAATCGAAACATAAGTTTAACAGATCAGCTAGCTCGCTGGGAGAGTTTGTAGTTTTTAAGAATATCTTTGCATCTTCTATGATAAACTGTACTTTGGTCGTAACTAGTTGGACATCTTATCGCAACTGGCCCACTGTCTTGGCTAAGTTCTTCCATTTCCTATCCAATTAAGCAGACGTCATCGCAGGCCTGTCAACGGCGTGCAAAGGTGAAAAGTTGCAGTTAATATCAAATGTGCCAAAGCATGGAGAAATCGCGTGACTGTCAGCAAGTGAAATTTTCTTGAAGTATGCGGCGTGCGAAACTTTTGTCGAAATACTCTAGCAGTGGATGGAAATTTTAGACCATTAGACCAAAAATATGCATTTATTTACAAAGTGTGGTAGCCCTGTGTCAAATATCTATCAGTAATCGATCTTTGCAAAGTTAAGTTAACTATTTAAAATATTGGTAAGCATCTTAGCATAATTTTGTTATATGGCAGCTCTGCTTAACTCAGCGATGCGCACTTTTATTGCACGATATCGATAATCGATATTGTTAGAAGAAGTCGCAATTAAAAGGAAAAAACACAAGATCCACAGTTAGGGTATATTATGTTTGACTATTCACGCTGGATTTTTTTAGCTTTGTTTTCTTTTTGGCTCAGAGCCCAATTTAATAGTTTTTCGATTTGTTGAAAGCAAACGCCAAAGCATAGAAAATAAATTGTCACAAAATGCTGGCCAACTTGAGCGGCGACAACCGCAAAGGCTGGGAAAAGTTTGCCTCAAGACTTTTACAGAGAGCACTCAACTCCTTGGTCTTATCTTTATCAGTTGAAGAAAAGCGCACCAAGCATTGTTGTTGTTGTTGTTGTCACATATCGAGTGGCCGAGCCGTGCAAAAAGTTCGAAGACTTGTCGACTGGCACCAGGCAACCTCACCCGGAATACTTCCGATTTGGCCAACAGCCCACGCAAAAGACCGCCCACAGACTCTATTCGATGGAAGTTGTAAATAGTCCAGGCATTGAAGTAAATGGAAGAATTTTCAATTGAATTCATTTGATTGCAAATACCGTCGCTGCAAATGGCGCTGCTTGCAACTGCACCAAGCAGATAATTATCAACGCGTTTTGCTTATGCGAACGCAATTTAAAAGACTATGAAAAGAAGGCGACAGTTTCCGACTGGGCTATGCTCTGCAGTTAGCACCTCGTTGCTATGACACTCGGTTCTAAGTTAAATAACATTTTTATAGTGAAAGGCAACATTTAAATATAATGACAAAATTAAGGAACATATTTTTAAAATACGTGTCTATGTATCTACTAAATTACAGACCTCCTGTTAGAAGTTAACTTTAATTAATGCGTATATTACACCCTGTGGATGCCTGTGGATTAAGCCCGTTTTTTTCAAATGCTTAATCGCTAAAGGGTACAAGAAACCCACTGACATTTTAAGATGGCCCCATAAAATCTCATAAATGCCCATAAAGTGCCTTTTAACAGCACAGTTGGCTTGTCGGCGTCATCATCATCGTTCTGTAACTAGTTGTAAATATGCTCAACATGCACTCAATGAATGAAATGTGTGCACAATGTTGAAAATAGTTGTGACACCCTTCAACCCGCTCCTCCTTAACCGCCCCCTCACCCACACCCACCACCACCCCATCATCACACACTCAAACTCCACGAAGGGTCGACCATTTCTCTTATTGTTGTTGCTGTTGTTGTTGCTGTCGTTGTCGTTGTCGTTGTGCATACGCCTGGCATGGCCTGAGCATGCAGCTTGTACAGCAACTTCCGCTTATATGGACACCACTTTAGCATGATAAATTGATGTTGCCGGTTTTAAAAACGCACAAGAATATAAAATACAAGCAACGAGTCTTCAACAGCAACATTTGACTATTTTATACCCGTATTTATGGAACACATACTTTGCATATGCCACACATATCCTGCCATTGACTTGCTCTATGCTTTATTCCGTAACACTTTATAGTAAAGTAGTACTGTTCAGTTGCGCATACCCCATTACAAATTTGGTGGTGTATGAAAAGCTCACAGAAAAATGCTGAGTAGGAAAAGTGTTTGTCTGTTGTGTGCGACACGAATTGTTTGTGTGTGTGTTTGTGGACATGCATAATGGCCACACTGCTGACTGGAGGTAGATGCAATAACAACACAGTAAGTTCAGTACACATAAATTTTGCACTTAATTTATTAAGCTTAAAGTAACTGTTAAAATTATGGCGCGTTAAACGCTAGCTTTGCGATGCACCATTTGGTTTCAAACAGTTTCTAAAGTCAACATTTTCGGTATTCTTGTTCGGATTGCAAAAATATATCACATAAATTTTGAATCAAATTTGATAAGTTTAAACTAAGGCGCGCACGTTATTTAGCAGTCAGCTTAGCAGCGCACTATTCGATATTAAACAGTTGTAAAAGTCATTTTTGGTATTCTTCCTCAGTAGGTATTGCCTTTTTGTTATTTTGTTGCTGCGCGAATGCGGCCACACTGTGAAGTACTCCAAATAATACAGAAAGAAATGCATACAAATGTGAATTTATTGATAATATTTTTAGGTGCGTACATAAAGTAATTGATTGTTGCTGCAACTAATTAATAAATCTATTCAAACAGGTTTGTTTACGGGCCAAGCTCATGGCGAACTGTCCGGTCTGCTGGGCGCTCTGCAGTACTTTGGCTACAATATCCAGTCGAACGGCACAGGATCAGTGCCTCTGGGCAATGTGTCGCGCGGAAGTTGTCCTTACAGCTTTGAATCGTACGCCCTGATGCAGGATCGTCTTATCTGTGTGCCGGACGATGAGCACATAATGCACCTGGCAGAGCAGCCGCATCAGCGCAAACCGCCAATTTTGATAAAATGCCTGCAGCCGGATCAGGAGCAGGAAACTGGCAGCGGAAACTATGTCCTCCCTAAACTGCTAATCATGCAGAGCGCCAAAGAGATTGTGAATCTATTGAAACCAATTGGCAATGCCACTAAACGACATGAGGCTGGAAGCTGCGTACTTGTACACTTCTGTACGCCCACCAGCCTGGAATGCGCTCGCGTAGCGTCTCTGGTGAATCTATTGCCTCATTTGATGCCCACATTGCCAGTAGCCTACATCGATGCATATAAGTTTACTCGATTCAATGCAGAATTTGGCATTGTCGCGCTGCCCACGCTGATGATATTCCATCAGGGACGGCCGCTCATCAAATACGATCCACCCAGCCACGGCAAGCTAAGCGTACACGGATTTATTAGACGTCACACGAATGTCAAGACTTTCAGTCCGAACACAATACATCCCCTAATTCATAGGATGATCGAATGGGGACCACTGTCCCCGATGCTGACAACAAAGACAGATGACTACTTGATCCTGGCCTGGGCGTTTATATTGCTGTGCCTGGCCAACTATGTCCGACGCACTTTATTCTGGAAGAAACTGGTGGAGATGGTGCAGCGCAACTGGCGCGAGTCCGAGGAGACGCAAATGGAAATGATTGACTAGACCCAAGCTTTGGGCTTTAAGGGGGGTTAAAATAAGTGGTTGCATATTACTTGCGCTTTAAATTTACTATGTGTGTATGTATTTTCGTTTAATTAAATTCACATAAACATTTAATCATGTCTTAATAATATTGATTTCATAGTTTAGGAGGCGGCTTGGATCTTTTTCGCTGCAAAATGTTAAGCTTACACACTATTAAAAAAACTATAATCTTGAGAATATTTCAAAAGCTTGTAACTTAAAATAGTGATTTTTTTTTACCTTTAATACAACTAAAAATTTTTATCAACATTGTAAGTGTCGGTGCGGGTGTATGTTTGTGTCTGCGTGTGTGTGGGGGTGTGAACAGTTGCCCTGCGGTGTGCACGAACTATCGATATCCGAATGTTATCGCAGATTCACGCCACTTCATGTCACAGTACAAAAAAAAAAATATACATTTTATACTAAGAACGTGTGTCACTACAAAAATTAGCAAAATGTCATTAGATATTCGGCCCGGCCTAGCCAAAAATCGTTGGTATAAAAATGAAAAGAGCACACGGAAGGAGCGCGAATCTACTACTATATAATATAACGTAAAATTAGAATTGTGGGTGAAGGTGAAGATTGCAGTGTTAGTGTTGTGTGATTTTGTTTATCGATAACATGTACGATGGGTTGGCGCTTTGCAATTGGAGGCTAAGTTAACATTGTGTCCGTGTGAGTGCGTCTGTTTCTGTATGTGTGAGTGTTTAGGTGTATGTTTTCCCCATATCCTATTATTGAGGTTTGTTCCGCTTGGCCGATTTGACACGCGGCTCGGTTGAATCCTCCAATCCGCGTGATCCGCTAGACTGCTGATGATGATGCTTGAGACGCTGCTGACGACGGGCGGCTGCCGGATTTCCAGCATAGGGATGTGGATGTATGCTGTGCAAAGAAGAAGACCACGTTAATAACTGTATAAATTGAAAGATACTAAACGACGTAAACACGTAAATTAAAATATAAAAACGTAAAAGTTGTATACATTATATATATGTATATATAGATAATCATTCCGTACAAAGGCCAATTCGAACGTAAATATTAAAATGGTGAGAGCGAGGCGAGGCTTGTGTGCGTTATTCAAATGACAGAGAGAGAGAAAGATTAAGAGAGGCGTAAGCTGGATGAATGGGTGGGAGGGCAATATCGGTCACACCGTTACGTAATGTGAGAGGTTCGCAGTTTATGTGTGTTGTTGCAGTCTTCCCTACGTAAGACAACAAAACGTAGCAACAGCAGCAACAGCGCAGCAACAACAGCGTTTGAATTTTGATAAGCGTCGTAGTTGTGTCACGTAGTACGTAGAGATATATGTATAACGTAGACCAATTAAGCGTTGTGTAGCGAAGCGTAACGTAACGATGATTGTTATGGCGTAAGAGTTAAACGAAAACGTAATGGAATTTGACAACAGGCAACCAAACAATAATAAACCAGCAATACGCGTATTTTCAACTGGCACTGAAGGAATTTTATGTTTTGGTTTTTTTTTTAGTAAATGGGCTTACGTAATACGCAAATAAGACAATTATGACGCGACATGCTAATAATGTGTACGTCGCCTTATTTGTTTTACATTGACCATATATTGAGAATATGTGTAGTAGTAGTAGTAGAATTTAATGTACATAGCTGTAAATATTTGTTTTGATTTGTACGGGCGGCCTTACACGTAACATGTGGCACGTAACGACGTGTGTGAGACGTTGCAGTAGCTTAACGTGGATGATGCGTAGCGTCGCAGCGATGAATTTTCATGGCGGAGCGCAGCAAGGGAGACAAAAAGAGCGAGTCGGAGCGTCGTCGCCTAACGCCGTAACTGGTTAGTAGGTGGTTATGATTACGTCGCAACGTTGGACGTAACGCTTTCCATTCGATTACGTTGTGGTGTATGTTATATATTTTGGATGCGTATATTGATTACAGTTATGATATTTTGTATGTATGTATTTCTACTTGCGATAGAAACGTGAATTATATAAACGCCAATCTCTGCATTAGAATCGAATTAAACATGTATATGTGTTGGTAAAGAGAGAGAAATAGAGCAAGAAGTTGTTATTTAAGTAATTAAATGTATCATATATTCTTTTGGAATTTCGTAGGTAACGTAGGGAAGAAAAAAACTCAATATGGTGAACAGCCAAACAGCGTAACGTATTGTTAACGTAACGTAACGTTACTTAGGGCGGGGAAAGCTAATAGATAAGAAAACAAATTTCTGAATTTAAAGTTGTTAAAATTTGGATAAATTTCAAATTGGAAAATAGCTTAAAATGGAAAAGCTATATAATGCTTACGTAACGTTACGTAACGTATAGGAGGGATACCTAACAAAGACAGCGGTAGAGTTATTTTTTTAAGATTATTTTTAAGAATTTTCAACAGGAATTAGGCAGGTTCAGAGGCCTATTTTCTGGGTAATCTCTTATTCGGTTGAGTTGTTTGCTCTTGCTGTAGTCTTGTATTGCTTATACGAACAAACCTTGGAGAGCCGGCAATGCTGTGACTAGCGCTGGATACGGTGGCCAGCGGGGACGACGAGGGCGTACGTAACGGGCGACGGGGCGTGGCCAAATGCTGACCATTGCGCATATAATTGCGACGCGATGCTGATAAATTTCCCACATAGTTATTGTTTGTTACATCGTAGGAAGGGGGCGAAGACGCTGTTGCTGCTGTTGTTGGGGCGGCGCGACGTGGTGAAGTTGTTGCTGTAGTGTCGATGCTGCTGCTGTTGTGTTGTTATCGTCGTTGTATGGAATCAATTCGAAGAAAATTTAAAAGAGATTACAACAAAACTCATTGGAGTATGTCATTCGGCACTTAAACTGTTTGTGAAAACGTAGCATCCATTACGTAACGCGTTGTTGGTCTTTGAATGCAAGTATATATGTATATATGGGTGAATGAAGTGAATCATAAATTATAGTGTAATACTTAAAAAGATTTTGGCATTTTTGAAAATTATGAAAATATATAATTATAAATTACTTTGCCGCCTACCTCAAATTGTTTTCTTTTTTGATATATCTTTTCTTATTTGAACGTAGTATGAACGTAAAAGCAGAAATTTTTTTATTTATATATTATATGCAATTGCTTTGGGATTCTCTGACTCTGATATACATATATATATATATATATATATTTTAAAGTATATATATATATATTCTGTTAGTAAAATATACTGTATGTACTTTGCTTGATTTAGTAATTATTATATCTGCAAGTAAATACAAACGTTTTAATTTAGCGGGCATTGTGTGTAGAAAGAAAGAGATACAAAAAGGTCTAAATCTGTACAGTTTGGATTCGTGTCTTGAATATGTCTTGTGTAACTAGTCTTAAATCAATTACAAATTATGTGCATTTTAGCTTGACACCTATTACTAAGCTATATACAATAAAACAAATAAATTTTAAGTAAACTGGAAAAGTTTAAAAAAAATAATGGTTCGAAACAAACAATCTAGATGCTAGATGAAAGTTTGGACAAATGCGATGACTGTAAACGCATTAGTGCATTTTACAGCTGTTAGTTTTTCGGGTATGCTGTTAATAACAGATTGGAATGTAAATACTAGACATGGACACAAGACATATTCATCGTGTTATTAATAATTATTGCGTGTTGAAGGCCAAAGCTCTTGTGTCAAGTGGAACGAAGATTAAAATCGAAACTAATACAACTCACTAAATACAACGCGTTTAGCCTACAATCCACTAACGGGATAAACACTTAACCGACTTCGACTCACCTGCTGTGCGGTGCCGTTGGCGGCGCTGGCAAAGCGGGCAATTGACTGCCGATGCGTGTCGGCTCTTGAATCACACAATCATCGTCGTCGTCATCATCGAGAGGCTCGATAGTGACTGTCGAGCCCCCAACTGGACGAGCACCACGTATAGCCTGCAAGCCGCTGTGTCCACTGCCATGGGGCATGATGCCGCGCGAAGCGCGTGAAGTGAACTCGCGATCAAACTGTTCGGCCTCCTCTTCATCCAAGTTAATGAATTCCTGACGCTCCTCCAACTGGCCAGAGCGGAGATCCTGCTCCTTTTCGATGATGTGTGCACGCTCCCCAATGTGATGGCCGATGGCCATTTTTTTGAGACCCGAACGCGAGTCCTGAACTGTCTTGCGTGTCTCGCGCACACCACCTGGTCCGGTCTTAGTGCTTGTGCTAGCCTGATAGATTTGTGGACGTCCGTCTGGACCAGAGGACATAGTCATTACGGTGCTTTGGCAAAATGAGGCACCATTATTAGCGCCAATGTCTGAGGAAATAAGAAAGTAAACCAATCAGAACAAATGCTCTATCATTCTAAAAATTATGATTACAAACCGGCATTAAGCAGACGGTTAAAAGGCGGCATGGCTGGAAAACCAAATAAGCCACCACCCATGGGCGCCATGGCCTGTTGGCTGCGTTCCATCAAAGCGCCCTGCTGGAAGCCTGGATCGAAAGGCGATCCTCCTAGCATGTTGAAGGGATCGGGCATAAATGAGTTCATTAAACGGTTCATCGAACGCATTTGCATATTCATAGCGTTCATGTGATGGTTCATGTGATTGCTGAAAGGAAAACCAGAAGAAAACATTTCATTTAATAATAATAAGTTAAATAGAATATACGAACTTTGTGTTCATTTCGGCAGTTTCAGTTGTTGTTTTAGGGCTTGAATTTCGTTTACGTTTCATAACTTAAATAAGGTACACCGAAAATAGGAATAACAAATTCAAATGTTATCTGATTTAAGGCTTAATATAATGAAAGCTAGGGAAATGAGAACATTACTCAAAGGCAAGAGGTAAAACAATCTGACATGATACCTGTGTAAAAGCCTGCTGTTTCGTATTGTAATTACAATTTATTCACATACAGAAATGCATTTTAAACCTAATTGCTTGAATTTAATTATTAAAAACATCTGTTCTTTAAGGAAATAGTGTTCGTCCATTTGGTTAAAAATTGTTCTATTGTAACTTTAGTTAGTTTTTGAGATAGGAAATTTAATTCTAATTGACATGCCATTTGTTTGTTAGCTGTATCGTTCGCTTAGATAGACTTTGATATTGAAAAGTTAGGTGAATAATTAAGTACATCTATATAATTATATACCCTACAACGAGATGATAACCACTAATGAATCACAAGTTTTCTTAAACGCTACACAAGGTTATAAGACAACGTTATAGAACCACTTTAAAATTTAGGTCATATTGAACCTTTAGCCAGGAAATGTCTCATATATGATTGAACTGTTATCTTTTAAATTTCTCAGGGTAAATTTATCAAATACAAGGCTGAATTATCATGAAATAAAAAACATATAAGTATAAAATACTTTGATTTGTTTTCTGATATAATAAATAAATGCATTTAAGCAAAGCCGATAAAAAAATCTATTAACATGGATGACGTACTGTTTCATTCCAATACATGATATAACGGCTTATATACGTAGTTATTGTTGTAATCAAGCAAAACTAATCTTATTTATATTGACAGCCTCAACCGTGCAATCGAAATTATCGATTAATTACGGGCCCTCGTTTTGTCTTCTTTTCTTCCTGCTGCTGTGACTACTTTTACGATGGGTATGCTGCGCACTACACACACACAGGCACACACTTATAAACACAACACAATACAAAAAACTACGTTGTGTGTATTGTGTAAAATTTACAAGCTGACAAAAGCACTTACGCTGCCTAGAGGAGCACCTAATCAGTAAATCTATTTAAATTAGAAGCTACAAAACCAACAAACGACTAACAAGGCATTTGGCATGGCAATGCTTTCGACATTTAAACACCAACTTTTCCAATTTTCATGAAAATTTTCCACGCCCCAAAGTCGACAATTACTTAGCTAAACGCTTGCTGCAAGTATTGTCATGACCTTATAACGCAGACTTGCACACTTACTTCATGAATCCAAGATCATCATCGAAATCGCCCATTAATGCACCAAATAGCGACATATTTGATTTATTTAAATTCTTGTTTACACAGATTATTAAATATGAATTTATATCCTTTTTACTTGTTTTAACTTGACGAGTTTTCTCGAAGACAATGTGACCGCGTGGCACCAATCGTGAAATATCGAAACTGTGCGACCATATGCAAGCCGACCGAAAATACCAAAACATTCGTGGCAGTACTGCCAACCTAAGCAAATATACTGCAGATACGTTTATCTGCATTTAACTAGATCAAATTTAAATACATTTATAATGCTCAGTTTATTTAAATATATAGGTAAATAAGTATATTAAATATTTATTAACTTAATTTGTTCGTTTGTTGTTTGTTCATTTAGCAGCTCTCGTTGAAGACAACACTAAACTTATTACAAGTATGGTGCAGCCTGTTCCTCAATCCAAGCGGTGTGGTGCTTCACACTCGTGTAGACCCCGGGGAACCCTTCACGGGCACATCCTACGCCCCAGGACACGATGCCCACCAGAATGCCATCGACAGTCAATGGACCGCCGGAATCCCCCTGGCAGGCATCCTTGCCCCCCTCTTCAACGCCCGCGCACAACATTTCATCCGTAATGGTGTAATCCTTTGTTATATACTGGGCGCCGCAGGCATTAGTATCCATAATTTCGACCTGGACCGCCCGCAGCATGGCCGGCAGTGCTTCATCCACTTCGGTGCGTTTGCCCCACCCGCTGACAATCGCATGAGTGCCCGGAGTGGGTAAATCCACAGCCAAAGCAATGGGCTGAACGAGACTGGAGTAAGCCAACGGCTCCTTGGTGATAATCATACCCACATCATTCACGTGCGTCTTCTTATTATATCCATTGTTGTAGATCAACTTGCTGGCTTTCACTCCCTGCTCATCCAGATCGGCTATGGAATTCTGTCCGGCCACAATACGTATGTAGGAGGCAAAACGTCCCTTTATGCAGTGGGCAGCAGTCAACACCACGCGCGGTGCATAGATGCTCCCGCCGCAGATGTGCAGCAGCATGTACGTCTCCAGCCGGACCGACACCTGGTACGGATAGTTCGCGATATCCGCCTCTGAGCCGCCAACGATGTGGGTGCTAATGGCTGCGCTGTCGGTCAAGGCTGCCAACGAAAGCAGCCCCAAAGCGAATAATCTAAAGCACGACGACAACATTACGCAAAATCCACAATTCTAATGTTAATTTATGGATGACACACGGCTCCTATATACTGGTTGTGCTGCTTATCGCTGCTTTAACCGAAATCGATCGAAATCCATGAGCGGCCACGGATTTCGCAGGAGCTCAATAATATCATAAAGTTGATGTGACCAATTTTTTATATCCATTATAAACAGGGCGGCCGGTGGTCTTATACAAAGAAATTCAGATAATTAAGTCATAGACCCATAACTTATGGGTCGATAAGTCTTTTACGATATTGCAAAAAAAAAAAAAATAATAATTATGAACAAATTTAAGAAAAACATTCCAAGCCATAAGACTTTTAAAACTGACTTCGCATAAATCGAAAGATAGTTAACAAAAAATTACGTTGAGTCATTTCGACTTAGTGAACTTTGGTATCGCACTGGGATGTCGACTACTTATGTAATCTTATACGCAAAACCCCTTTTGAACAGTCTGGAGATTAAAATCAACGTACAGTGTCGAGATTTATAATCAGGCAAGTTCCCAAGCACCCAAGCACCGAAATAAAGCGTGCTTGATAAGAGTTTATAACTAAGATTTTTATGTTAACCATATTGCCATTTATGTTTGGATATAAACAAATATTGGACTATTAATTTATCGTATTATTATATGGTAGTCAGTTTTTACAGGTATACTTAAAGATAACGCTGACGTATGTGTACTTGAAAGTTTGATTGATGAATCATGCCGAAGAAGTGGACGTGGGTGATTATCCGTAGATGTTCAGTGTACCTACTGAATGCTTCACAACCTTCTTGGAATGGACTACATTATCACACTACACTGCTCAAATTAAAAAATAGTAAACTTAATGTAAGCAAATAGCAGTTGATTATATCATTAGGAATAATATGAATTTATATTTAGAGATTATAGTAATATTTTTTTTTCTTAGTTTTTTTTTTATTTTATTTATTTGTTAAAATTTAATTATTTTTATGATACTACCGTTTGTTAAATTGTGAAATAAATAATAGTCTTCTGGTATATTTATGTGCGCGCTGCAATTTTCATTTTTAAATATGTTGACTGTTATATTGTCCGCTTCGATTGCTTGTTATCGTTGTCAATCGTTCAGTTTCATACCAAGCAGCTTTGTAGGTGCGACAAATATTCGGCGATCGCAATCGCGATCCGTTGATATTTATGAGATAAGCTACCAACCAACCTTAAGGTTATTCCAGATGGATTTATAACACCTGTATTATTGGCCTTTGAATTGGCTAATTGATATAACGATAAGTCTACTATAAAAGCCACCAGATCTACAAATTTTAGTTTAGTTCTTAGTAAAAATGTTACGCATCTGGATCGGTTTGTGTATAGTTGGATTATCACTGGCGGGTACCGTTTACCAGAGCGGTGTACCCATGCCCGATGGTCGTATTGTAGGCGGACAAGATGCAGAAATTCGCAGCTACCCCCATCAGATCTCCATGCGCTACAGGGGAAACCACCGATGTGGTGGCTCTATAATTGCGCCCAATATCATCGTCTCCGCCGCTCACTGTGTGAACACGTTAAGTGGTGTGGCTAATCTGACGATCATCGCTGGCACCACACAGACCATCTGGCCGACTGGTCAGGAGTTGCCGGTGCGCGAGATTATCATACACGAGAAGTACAAGTCCCTGTACCAGGACTACGACGCCGCTATTCTGGTCCTCGATGGCGAATTTGAATACAATGAATCTGTGCAGCCCATTGAACTCGCCACCGAGCGTCCAGCGCATGGTACGCCCGTCATTGTAACCGGCTGGGGCACGACCAGCGAAGGCGGCCTAATTTCCAACACACTTCAACAGGTGGAGGTAAACGTGGTCGAGAATTCTAAGTGCAAGAGCGCCTATTCCATTGCTCTAACCAGTCGCATGCTCTGCGCCGGCGTCGATGGTGGTGGTAAGGATGCCTGCCAGGGTGACTCTGGCGGCCCGCTGATCCTCAACAACGAGCTGCTGGGTATTGTTTCCTGGGGCACAGGCTGTGCACGTGAAAAATATCCAGGTGTTTATGCAGCCGTGCCCGATTTGCGGCAATGGATCGTAGATGTGCGTGCGTCCAAGGCCAAGGTGGGCAGCATTGATTTTTTGTAAATTCTGTTATCATCCAACGACTAGTAAACACAATAAATCAATTTTAATCTTTAAATGTGGGCTTTTTTTTAATGTGATAGTAATATATCATATAATCTATACCAGGAAAATACGTTGCAGCTTATCGATATTTTAAAAATTACGGCAAGAACTGCTTGATCGATAACTTGACTTTTTATATAGCAACCAGCTTGCGAGAGCGTGAAGCCAAACAAAGCGGGGAAAAAGCTCATTTTTGATATAAATTTGATATCAATTTTTTCAATAATGTTCATAACTTGAACTCAATCTTTTACTGAGAGCAATTTTACAAGGCACTAAATTCTTCGATTTTTTATTAAATGAGCTGTAAATCGGTAATAGAAAGTCACATAAGTATCGTGTTTAACAACTTTTCTGATAGTGCCTATCAGTGCACGTTTATAATGCCCCAAGTGCTTTCAGAGTATCATCGACCCACGTATTTAAGCTGGGGACGTACGTGTAAACCGTTGGATAGCCAGGACGGCCACAGCCACGCCCCCATGACACTAATCCTACCAGCTGTTGGTCAACGATCAGAGGACCGCCAGTGTCTCCTTGGCAGGCATCGCGTCCACCTTGAGCTACATCGCCTGCACAGATCATACGGTCGGTCACCTCTCCAGCACCGTAGATATCATTACATTGCTCCAAGCTAACGATGGGCACCTGCACCTGCTCCAGCTTATAGCTAGATGGTCCCCATTCTTCGCGATAGCCCCACCCAATCACAATGCCATTCTGCCCTGTTGCCGGGCGTTCGGCACTGAATCCAATTGTGCTCAATCCCTTGTGGCTAAGATCGAGGGGTGAGTCCAGCACGACTAGTCCAATGTCGTAGTCCGCCGTGATGGTGTTAAACTCGGGATGGAAGATCCATTTGGCCACGGGGTAGACAAGTCCATCAGTACCATTGCGCGTGTTGGCGTTAGCCACGACCACAAGTCTGGTTCCCTCGGCCACATTTGACAGACATTGAGCAGCAGTGACAACCGCCCGATCCGAGTAAATGACACCCGCACATTCGTGAAGGTAGGCAGATTCATTACTGCGCCGATAACGTATAGAAACGCAATATGGATGAATATGTATGTCCACCTGGGAGCCATTGATAATTCGACCCTCAGGTCTCACCTCAGAACCCCAAGCTGCCCCGGCTGCCAGAATCAAACACAGCATCAAGCTGAACCGTAGGATATCCATGATTCTTCCAGTCTTTCGCGTCTGCTCAACCGATCGGCACATATCAAACTGATTGTAATTTATATGTTTTGTTAGCAATTTGCACGCAGATTAGCTTAATTAAAGCTATTTCTGATAGCACCGTGTACAGGGTCCGACCTGATAACGAAGTTTTCCAGTATCAAATGCAAGTGAATGGAGGTAAGTGATGGGATTGATACGTTCGGCGATAAGTTTGAAACGGGTTACGTTAAGCTAATACATAAACCTTCACCGATTTCGAATGTCTTATACGAAATTAACTCAAAAAACTCTACATTTTACCTAGTCCACTTTGTTTTATTCCCGGTTTTTTAGTAGCATAATATTCTTATTACACGCTAAACCCAATACAATGGATAAGCTTGGTGAAATGTAACGTGACCGACCCCATAAAACATATATATATTGTATATATATTATATTGTTGATCATCAATAGCCGAATCGATTGAGCCATGTCAGTCAGTCTGTCTGTCTGTCCGTCGTGTATGGCGCCGATTTCAGCAAATACACAATCTACAGACTTAAAATTTTCATGTACATATCCAGTTTGTTTTCGATAATCGATAACTCTTACAGTTTTCTTGTTATCGACGTTACTTGTTAATTTTTCGAGCATAACTGCTACATCTTAAGAGCTAGAGGTATGAAACTTAATATATATATGTTCAGCTAAGGGAGACTTGCATTTTGGATACTTCGTATTTTGGATACCTCCCCCGCCCTTCGCACATTTTTGTGAAAAACCTCATTTTTGAAGATAGAAAGTGGCGCTTCGAAAAGTACTTATATGTAAAAATGTGGCATTAATAAATAAAAAAAAGTTCAATTAAGAACAAAAGAGAAATAAAAAAGTTATAGCCTTACGCGTAGCGTCAACATGAATAACGGCGATAGCGGAACGCTGAGTTCAACTTTATCATGATTGTCTGTCTATGCGTATGAAAGCACATAGCGAATAGAGAATAAACCATATAGAACAGGGATTTATCGCTCATTAAAGAGCTTTGATGGTACAGTTTATTTCATTGCATACTTAAGGGTGATGAAGATCGTTTCAAGACTATCGAGTAACAATGCTTGCATACTTAGTGCGTGATTCAAATGGGGTTTTTTCTAGTTCTATACATTTAATAGGCGGCACTTAAAATTTAGATAACGCCAATCGAGGTCTTACAGCAAAATCCCACAAGATTGGAATAATACTGTTCCTATCTTAACTGATTAGATGGAATAGTGATGAAATATACTGAGAATTCGGCACCAATTACAAGTTTATTGAAACATGTGACACGAAAAAAAAAAATATTCATTAAATCTATTCAAGGCAGCTGCACCTTAGACTTGATCCAGTCGAGATAATAGTAGACCCTAGCATAGACGCCTGGGTGTGAGGGCAAGGCGCAGGAATAGCCCCAGGAGACAACTCCGTGCAGCTGGTTGTTAACGATGAGTGGACCACCAGAGTCACCCTGGCAAGCGTCCTTGCCGCCCTCGCCGCGAACTCCCGCGCACAGCATGCCCGCCGTGATCTTATTATCGCCGTAGTCCTCGTTGCAGACCTCGTTGCTGACAATGGGCACGTCGACGGTTTTTAGTTGATCGGATGGAGTGCCACCGGCACTAGTTGTGCCCCAGCCGGTGATAGTGCTGATGGCTTCATCGGGTGTATCCTTGCTGGCCAGCTGAATTGCCTTCATGGTAAAGTTGTTCAACGGTAGCGGTGAACTCAGTCGAAGCAGAGCAATATCATTGTCATAAGTGCTCGGATTGTACTTCTCGTGCATGATGATCTCGGAGACGGAGACAATGGTGCCATCGCTGCCATTGCGACGACTGGTGCCAGCCACCACCTTAAACTGGCTGGCGACTGTGGCAATGATGCAGTGCGCCGCCGTTACCACAACGTCCTCCGCAATGATGGAGCCGCCGCAGGTGTGCGTGAAGGCGTTCTGTGGAGCCGTAATTGATTTTTTCCGTAGGGAAATCTGATGCGGATAGACTGCAATGTGCGTCTCACTACCGCCCACAATGCGTCCATTGGATGAACCCAAGTGGAAATCCTGCAGAGGATGTGACCAGGTACAGGCCAAAAGGGCCAGACTAAGGACGAACAGCAACAGCGTCGCGTGTGCCATGTTAAGCACTAGCTGAAAGACTGGCTAAAACCCATTGGAGAACCCGGACACCGGGGTATTGTAAACCACTTATCAAGCGATCGGCAAAGATTAGATGGCAATAATAAATTTTACTAGATGCATTTAAAATGGTCATACAACTGGGCGATAAGGTTAAAGGCTACTTTTATGGCAACAGCAAGTAATCAGTAAGTAATCAGGCATATGTTGCCCGTTTCTCGGCAATCCATGCCTGGAAATGTGGCACTGCGGCATATACGCCCGGATATTCTGGACGGCCACAACCCTCGCCCCACGACACAATACCGACGAGCTTATTGTTTGACACTAGCGGTCCGCCTGAGTCGCCATCACAGGCATCCTTTCCATCGATGGGAGCCGCTGCGCAGAGCATGCCTTCGGTTATGGGTCGCCAGTTGTAGGCTGATTGGCATACGGTTTTGCCCACCAGTAGTACCTTCACCTGTTTCAGCTTTAGAGATCCGAATCCGTTCTCGGTAGTGAGGCCCCAGCCAGAGACGGTGGCCACTGTGCCGACAGCGGCTTGTTCCTCGGCCAACCCAATGGTCTGTATCTTGCGATGGATGCCCACGGGAAAAGGCGGCGAGATGAAGATCAGCGCTATATCATTGTCAGTGATGGAGGCATTATACAGCTCATGTGGCACCAGCTTTTCGACGCGCGACACTACTCCATTGTCCATGCCGGAACGCACCTCTGACCCAGCCACCACGATGAAGTTCTCCTCCTGTCGTTTGTAGACACAATGAGCGGCTGTGAGAATCGTGTGATCGTCCAATATGGTACCGCCGCAGGTATGTGCATAGGCGCTCTTCATGCTGTTTCGCCGCCGGATCGAAACCTGGTAGGGCACGTAATAAACAGAAACGACTTCTCCACCAACGATGCGACTCTCCGGTTCCAGCCGCGAGATTTCCCGGCAGTTGCAGCTACTGGCAATAAGCAGCAGCACGGCGATTACGAGCAAAGCGTTGTTCATTTCAATGTTTGGTTAAAGACTGGTTGGACAGTTGGCCCATTCGGGCGAGACCTGTTAGCCATATCAACAACGGTCTTTATCCGCACAATAAATCGCGCAATATTTTACCCGATAAGGTATTCGATAATGCGCAAGGAAAGTTCATAGTATCAAGTATTAGTGCAATACTTGCCTTGGCTAAGAATTAAATTGAATAAAGCATGAAATATTTATAAATATTTCCGATTTGGTCATCAGTAGCACTACAACTGTGAATGATACTGATTAAAAGTTAGTGAATTGTGGTCCAACAATTTGATTGTCAAAACAACAATCATTAGCGCAAACTTTTAGCAACCGCCCAGAAGTATGCTTCATTATCAGATAATAAGATCCGTATTTAGACAACTCATCTGCCGAGTTCAGCGATTTTATTTTCTCGTGTTTCGAAATAGAATTTTGTGCAGATCGTGTCAACAAGAATTCAGAATTTTTTTATTTTTGACAACTTCAAATTTCTATACCTACATTTTAGTTGTAACTCGGTTAAATGTTGTCTTATTTAGAAAAGTTGTACCATTTAGACTTAGTAAACTCCGTAGATTAAAATGGAATTAAAAATGGTTGATCTTAGACCCAAACACATTGGCAAAAAATATAATAAATATGATGTTACCCTCTGACATTTTGAAAACATTAAAAATGGGTTAGCACGTTATAATGTTTCTGTGAAAATGTATGTAACACGCAGAATGGGGCCTGGCTGACCCCATAAAGTATATAAATTCTTGATCAGGATCAACAGCCGAGTCGATTGAGTTCCTTAAGTCCGTTTGTCTATCCGCCCGTCCGACCGTAGACAGCTACAGTCTTAAAATTTTACATGTAAGTTCTCCTATACCACGCACATATCGAGTTTGTTTTCGATTTTCGCCAACTTTTTCATGCATATTCCTAAATGGATAACAAGTTTTAGTTTTTCGAGAATATCTCCTACTTCAGTGCTAGAGGTATTAAACTTAATATATATATATGTATGTTCACATATAATGGATACTTCGTATTTTGGATCGTTCATGATGTGAACACTTTGACTTGTGAGTCTTTAAGTTTTTGAAATCGACATGTTTATGCAGCTAGAAAATAAGAACCTACTTCTAGGCATATTAGCACATCAATTTAGGCGTCAGAAAGCTCATAATTGAAGCTTTAAAAGCTCATTCCTATAAACTTAGGCTATATGCTATACATTGTTTAGCTAATATAAAATAATAGGTTGTTGTCTTCAATCCAATCAATTTATCAACATTTTGTTATCAAAATCCATTTTTTTATTTTAGGGTTCACGTCTACAAAATTTTGGACGTCTCTAAGATCCAACCACGCACTGAAGCCACATCGGCATAGACGCCAGGCATGAGCTTGGACGCGCAGCCGTAGCCCCATGATACAATGCCGACCAGTTGATCGTTGGCCACCAACGGTCCACCAGAGTCACCCTGGCAGGCATCCTTTTTCTTTTCATAGCCACAGACCATTGTGTCCAGGATAATGTCACCATATTTATATGTATCCGAAGCACACTCCTTCCAATCCACAATGCTGACAGTGACCGCTTGAAGGGTCTTCGGCAGCGAAAAACACCAGAGATGGCACTTGGAACCCCAGCCAGTGACCACGGCCGGTGTCCCCGTCGGCGGGGTTACCTCAGCCAGTGCTATGTATCTTATGCTCTCCGATTCGGCCACACTCTCTGACAACTTTACCAGGCCCACATCGTATTGCATAGTCTGCCTGTCGTACAGCTCATTGTAGATCAAATTCTCGGCGGTAACGAGTATCCCACCTTCATCGTAGAGCGTCGAGCCCAGACGCACTAGAACACTGGACACCTTAACACCCTGCAGACAGTGAGCCGCAGTAACCACAAAATTGGGGCTAATCAGACTTCCCCCGCAGAAGTGGGATCCCCTCCTCTTCTGCAGCGAAACCTGATAGGGATGCTTCTCAATTGTTGTATCCTCGCCACCCACAATACGTCCGTCGCGCTCTGAAGGATCCGGTCTTAGATTAACGGTACCTGCCACAGTGGTGCCAACCACCAGGCAGAGCAGAAGTGCCACCAAACGTTGCATGTTGCCCAATAACTAATTTCTAATATCTCTAAGTACTTATATTTATATGGAAGCATTACCGAATATCAATCATTTATTGATGGACTATAGGTGGACTTCTTGGAGCAAATACTTAACTTTTTGACACTATCAACAAATCTATGCATAACGATACCCTATTTTAAATGGTTTGAATGGGTATAATAAAAGTGATAAAATGTATCTAACATGAAAAACTAAACATCGAAGGCTTATTAAAATACCTAAAATTTCTTCTTCTAATGTACCCTTATTAAAATCCAAAACATTTTATTCGCTAAATATAATCCACATTTTGTAAAAGCTGAGTAAATGGGTAACTAAGTGCCAGATATTTTTAAGTCAATCACTCCCTATGATTGATTGTTATAATACCTTAACTCTTCCTATAAGCATTTGATTTGAATTGTAGCTGTCTGCACTCTACTCATATATTATAAAAAAAAAAAAAAAAAACCCCAACCCAAATATCAATGGTTTTGCAAAACGAACCCAGTTTTGACCACGGTTATCTACCTTGGTTCGCCATCTTATCTGCCAAAGACACCATTCAAAATGAAAAGTTGTAAGTTTAAAGGTTTTTCTGTTGAATCTCTGCAGTGACTCCCATAAGCCTCAATAAGCTTTTTATGGCTTATTGCCATATCTACCACTATCTTTTATGGTCTATTGAACGCCAATTTGTTAGAACTTCTATGTCTTCGGTATACTTTCAAAACACACCCATTTGGCTTTGCCTTGAAACAGTTAAGTTGGTTAAGTATTTTGACATAGATATATCTGATATCTTTACTATCGATTGCAATTATGCTGGTTTGTTACTTCTTCCTAAAATTGCGAACTGTATTTAATTTTATTTTATTTTAAATTAAATGCGCACCAAGTAGCACAATCTAGTTCGTCATCGTAGATTTGAATTTTAATTAAAAACAAAATTATCATATTCCAATAATTTTTGTTATAAATAAATTTATCAGGCAAAAACAGGGAGTTTTTTTTTGAATACAAATGGAACAAAATTGAATAAAATCAAAACCTTGCCAACTTTAAACTGAATTATTTTATATAGTGACTAGATATTTTATTATTTACCTTACTCATAAAACATTTTGTTCATTTTATTGAGTTTTTGCATTGTCTTTTTCCAACTTTCTAACAATCAACCAAATGTGTCCTTCAATTCACTTCAACAGTCGTCTGCTTGTGGAAAGTTTTTCAGAAAATGGCGCAGAGCAGGAATAGAGGGCTAAATAGATCGACCACATCCCCACCTGTCGTATCAGACACAAATAATCTTGAACGTCCCACGTCCAACTCAGCATACAGCACATGCTCCGTATCAGCTGTCGCAGATAGCTTCGTTAAAAATTTAAAATTATACCAACCAGTTGTTATTCTAGGCGTGCGTCGCACTCTTAACAGATTAGATAGTGACGCACTTAATGGTGGACATCACCTGTATCAACTGTATTTGCAAAGGTGAAGGGTTTTCGGGAACACGCTTTGCAAACCGTTACCCTATCTCTTTTTCCAGCTAAAAGTGGTCGGGCCCAAAACAACATGACTAGACAAAGTGTACCCAAACCCACTCCAGATAGGAAATCATTCATAACTCGTGTTTGCTTTGGCTGATGGTTTCTCGCGATAAGACTTGCCTGTAATGGTCCTGACTGATCACCCAATGCACATTGAATGGAACAGTTTGTGTCCTTTTATAATCAATTTTATTACAGATATTATGATATTATAATACCGTAAGCCTAAACAATCTACTTAGACCGAATTGGCAGCGCTGATCACCCAGCTGCGTAGCACAGCAACATCGGCGTAAACGCCGGGATAGTTACTGTAGGCACAGCCAATACCCCAGGACACAACACCGACGAGCACACCACCGGAGACCAATGGGCCACCGGAGTCACCCTGGCAGGAGTCCTTGCCGGAGGCAGCGGCGCAGATCATGGTGTTCTTGATCTGGCTACCATAGCTGTAGGCGGAAGAGGCACATTTGGACTGGCTAACAATGTTCACGTTGACGTACTGCAGCTGAGAGGGGATGGAGCTGGATCCAGAGGACTGGGTACCCCAGCCGGAGACGGAGGCAGCAGCGCCATTAACAGGATTATAAGAGGCCAGACCGATAGCTTTGATGTTAGAGCTGAAGGATAGGGCAGAGCTCAGACGAATGACAGCAATATCGTTGACCATGGTGTTGGGGTTATAACCCTCGTGGTTCTTAAACGCAGCGACCTGTACCAGAGAGCCACCAGAGTTCCAGTAGGAGGAACCAGCACGCACCTTCAAGTTGGAGGCAGACACGGACTGCAGACAATGAGCTGCAGTCACGACGATGTTGGAAGAGAACACCGAGCCACCGCAGGAGTGGCCGCCATTACGCTGGAGGGAGATTTGCCAGGGGAAGCTGCCGATGGTGGTGGCAGTGCCGCCAACGATACGTCCATCCAACTGGGGGAGGAGACCCTCAGGGATCGCAGCACCGAAGGCGCAGGCGACAACCGACAACAAAATTACAAACTTGAACATTTCGCACGTAGTTGGAAAATGCTTATGTTACAACGCCTCGCCCTGTGCTTTTATAGGTCCCAGGCAAAGCGTTATCTGTTGTAAGTGGGGGATTACTCACATTAGGAAAACACAATTGAAAGACACCTTAGGTTGATATAGCGCAGTTTATTGAAGATTATTTTAAAAGTTACTCAGCGGCTCTCTTGATCCAGCTGTGGAAGTGAGCGACATCAGCGTAGACGCCGGGGTACTTGAGGTCAGCGCAACCATAGCCCCAGGAGACAACGCCAACTAGACGATCGCCAGAAACCAATGGGCCACCGGAGTCACCCTGACAGGCGTCCTTGTGTTCGGCATAAGCGCAAATCATTTCGTCGGTGATAACTGATCCATAGCCGAACTTTTTAGAGGAGCACTCCTCATGATCAACAAGACGCAGTTTCACGGCTAGTAGGTGGTCAGGAATGGAGCCACCGGACTCAGTGGTGCCCCAGCCAGTGACAATAGCCTCAGCACCATTACGAGGGTTTGAATCCGCAATACTAATAGCACGGACGTTCGAACGGAAGCTAATCGAAGAAGACAAGCGAATGATAGCCACATCGTTAGCCATGGTCTTGGAGTTGTATCCGTCATGGTTCTTATAATCCTTAACGGAGTGCAAGCTACCGCCAGACCGCCAATAGGTGGAACCGACGCGGACCTTCAGCTCGTGGACATTGATCCTTTGCAGGCAGTGAGCGGCAGTGATTATAATATCGTGCGAGTAGATGGCTCCACCGCAAAAATGGTCTCCATTGCGTTGCAATGACACTTGGTAGGGATGATCCTCGATGCTGGTCTCATAGCCTCCAACAATGCGCCCATCCAACAGCGGGAGCAGACCGGCAGGCACGGTGCCAGCAAAGGCACAAGCAGCCCATGAAAGAAGAACCACAAATTTCAACATTTTAATGCGATATACTTAATCTCAAGTAAAACTGCCTTTTATATAGTAAACAGTAGGTACTTGTAATACTCCTCTCCAAGATAAGTATCCTAATGCGATGGAATAATCAGCAAAATCTTGCCATAAGACACTTAATAGATGAATAGAGCTTTCTTTTCCTATTTTTGTACCCTGAACGCATTTTAAATTGCTTAATAGGGTATAATGTTATTTTAAAAATGTATGCAACATGCAGATGGTGACGTGGCCGACCTCATAAAACATTAATATATGCCGAAAATTTGAAAAATTATCTAAAATGTTATTGTTGCAATAGCACATCTACAATGTAATTTCTTCGCTAGAAGTATGTGTCCATATGCGTGTGCACGTGTGCGGACATTAGGCAAAGTAAATAAATAATAATAGCAGGGATCAGGGTATCTTCTAGTCCAGCACACTTGGATAGAGTTTTTTACTTGTTTTTTTATTCACGAAAAATTAATCAATAAGTTAAGATAAGTTACGAGGTTTAGAGATAGCAACCACCTCGATTTCCTATATAAGCGCCAGCATATTGCCACAACCACATTGTTAACTCAATATGTTCAAGTTTGTGATCTTGTTGTCGGTTGTTGCCTGCGCCTTCGGTGCTGCGATCCCTGAGGGTCTCCTCCCCCAGTTGGATGGACGTATCGTTGGCGGCACTGCCACCACCATCGGCAGCTTCCCCTGGCAAATCTCCCTCCAGCGTAATGGCGGCCACTCCTGCGGTGGTTCCATCTACTCTGCCAACATCATCGTGACTGCTGCTCACTGTCTGCAATCCGTGTCTGCCTCCAGCTTGAAGGTGCGTGCTGGTTCCTCCTACTGGAGCTCTGGTGGCACTCTGGTGTCCGTTTCCTCCTTCAGAAACCACGAGGGATACAACCCCAACACCATGGTCAACGATATTGCTGTCATCCGCCTGAGCTCTTCCCTGTCCTTCAGCTCTAACATCAGGTCCATCGGTCTGGCCAGCAACGCTCCCGGTAACGGTGCTGCTGCTTCCGTCTCCGGCTGGGGTACCCAGTCCTCTGGATCCAGCTCCATCCCCTCTCAGCTGCAGTACGTCAACGTGAACATCATCAGCCAGTCCACCTGTGCTTCTTCCTCCTACAGCTACGGCAGCCAGATCAAGAACACCATGATCTGCGCCGCTGCCTCCGGCAAGGACTCCTGCCAGGGTGACTCCGGTGGCCCATTGGTCTCCGGTGGTGTGCTCGTCGGTGTTGTGTCCTGGGGTATTGGCTGTGCCGCCAGCAACTACCCAGGTGTCTACGCCAACGTTGCTGTCCTCCGCAGCTGGGTGATCAACAACGCATAAACTTTTCTTCCGAACATATTGAAATAAAAATAGATTTGAAAATGTACTCGTTATGTTCTTTTTCTATGGGGTTAAAGGAGTATTTATCTATGGGACATAAAGAACGATAGTCATCAACAGTAGTCTGATGAAAAGAAAGCCAAATTCTACAAATAAAATAGGAGAATAATCAATAAATTTTTTCTGAAGTGCAAGGCCTTGCTTGGTAAGATATGTTCAGTGTTCTTTCCTAACATACTGAATATATATAATTTATAATTTTATAAACTTTGTAACCTTAACTTCATACTGCCTATAAAAAGCTAACTATAGTTATTAAAATGTTACTATAAATCAAGCGAAGATATGTTTATTTTATGAATTGACTAAAACTTATCATAAAGTGAATCAACAAGCAAGGCACAGGTTCAAACTGTGAACGAAACTAACGGTTATCTGAACACCCTTAGTTTTTCAGCGGGTTTTTCCTATTTATTATCAAACTTAAAGCTTTTTAAGATCGACTTTAGATGTTCAAGTTTGTGATCTTGTTGTCGGTTGTTGCCTGCGCCTTCGGTGCTGCGATCCCTGAGGGTCTCCTCCCCCAGTTGGATGGACGTATCGTTGGCGGCACTGCCACCACCATCGGCAGCTTCCCCTGGCAAATCTCCCTCCAGCGTAATGGCGGCCACTCCTGCGGTGGTTCCATCTACTCTGCCAACATCATCGTGACTGCTGCTCACTGTCTGCAATCCGTGTCTGCCTCCAGCTTGCAGGTCCGCGCCGGCTCCAGTTACTGGAGCTCTGGTGGCGTTGCCGTCGGCGTCGCCTCCTTTAGAAACCACGAGGGTTACAACGCCAACACCATGGTCAACGATATTGCTGTCATCCGCCTGAGCTCTTCCTTGTCCTTTACATCCAACATCAAGTCCATCGGTCTGGCCAGCAGCGCTCCCGGTAACGGTGCTGCTGCTTCCGTCTCCGGCTGGGGTACCCAGTCCTCTGGATCCAGCTCCATCCCCTCTCAGCTGCAGTACGTCAACGTGAACATCATCAGCCAGTCCACCTGTGCTTCTTCCTCCTACAGCTACGGCAGCCAGATCAAGAGCACCATGATCTGCGCCGCTGCCTCCGGCAAGGACTCCTGCCAGGGTGACTCTGGTGGCCCATTGGTCTCCGGCGGTGTTCTCGTCGGTGTTGTGTCCTGGGGTATCGGCTGTGCCGCCAGCAACTATCCCGGTGTCTACGCGGATGTTGCTGTCCTTCGCTCCTGGGTGGTTAGCAATGCCAACTCCGTATAAAAACTTCTTTAAATAAAACCCGATTAAAAATCATTCTGTTGGTTGATTGCTATTCTTGGTAAGGTAATTTAGCTTTGAGAAAGATGAGCATTAAAAAAGTATAACATAATACTGTTTAAAAGGACTTATGAGAGATTACTTTAAGACAAGAAATAGTATCTTAAATTTCTTTATATAACTCTTAGTTTTGTTATTTACCTCAATATTGATGAAGAAACCCTCCTTTTTACTCTTCCAACGTTCGGTATGCTCCAAAAAGCATGCTTCATTTTTCTCTACAAATTTTGTTATCGATAAGGAAAGCTATATATAATAAACTAATATTGGGATAGCATAAGCAATAGAAACTGATAATACACATTTTGATATATACAAGAAATGCGATGGTAGTGCTTGTCTTTATTCAAGTATAAGTAAATAATAAATATTAATAACTAAAAAAGGTTAAAATCTCTGATAGCGTTCGTTGGAATGTTTTGATAGTACATAGACTATTTTAAGATATTCAATTACGGATTGAACTACTCGAATAAAATAAACAAAAAAAAAACAGCACGAAGATAAGTTTGTATAGAATACCGCAATTAATTTGTGGGCAGAGAATCACGGTTAAATAAATACCCTTTAAGAAATTTAAAATAGTTGCTTATTTTTACTAATAGTATCTTAATAAGGAATCAAACCATGCAATGACCGTTAGAGTTTGTTCGACGTACTGGATTCCACCATAATAGTAAAGTAAATTGTCGTGATATACATATATATATATATATATATGTTTTTTAATAAAATTAACTTTTGAAATTTTCAGCATATCGTGGCAGTTCGATAATATGATTGAGCAGTATTTGTGTTAAATAATAAATAGAAATATAATCGATTTATAGTAAAAGATAACTCTCTTATACTTGCATCACTGATTATGGTTCAATTCATAAAATACTATTATGATTACGATCGAGCTTTTTTATATTTTTATTAAAGTTAAAACATTACTACGCATGAAACTCCTATCACAATCCCCAAAATCATTTCGTCACATTTTCGAGTGGTTCTTATGTGTTCAGCCGGATGTTGTTGCCCGCCACTTAAAACTGTTCCATTCACACTCTTCAAATACAGATATATACTCAGCCCACGCGCAATACGTTGGATTTAAACTCATTGATAATATAGTATATACTTATGTCTGGAGTGATAACAAATAGAAAGACAACACTTCGACCAGGCCTATATAAGCGCGACGTTTTGGTCACAACCACATTGTACTAGCAATATGTTCAAGTTTGTGATCTTGTTGTCGGTTGTTGCCTGCGCCTTCGGTGCTGCGATCCCTGAGGGTCTCCTCCCCCAGTTGGATGGACGTATCGTTGGCGGCACTGCCACCACCATCGGCAGCTTCCCCTGGCAAATCTCCCTCCAGCGTAATGGCGGCCACTCCTGCGGTGGTTCCATCTACTCTGCCAACATCATCGTGACTGCTGCTCACTGTCTGCAATCCGTGTCTGCCTCCAGCTTGAAGGTGCGTGCTGGTTCCTCCTACTGGAGCTCTGGTGGCACTCTGGTGTCCGTTTCCTCCTTCAGAAACCACGAGGGATACAACCCCAACACCATGGTCAACGATATTGCTGTCATCCGCCTGAGCTCTTCCCTGTCCTTCAGCTCTAACATCAGGTCCATCGGTCTGGCCAGCAACGCTCCCGGTAACGGTGCTGCTGCTTCCGTCTCCGGCTGGGGTACCCAGTCCTCTGGATCCAGCTCCATCCCCTCTCAGCTGCAGTACGTCAACGTGAACATCATCAGCCAGTCCACCTGTGCTTCTTCCTCCTACAGCTACGGCAGCCAGATCAAGAACACCATGATCTGCGCCGCTGCCTCCGGCAAGGACTCCTGCCAGGGTGACTCTGGTGGCCCATTGGTCTCCGGTGGTGTGCTCGTCGGTGTTGTGTCCTGGGGTATTGGCTGTGCCGCCAGCAACTACCCAGGTGTCTACGCCAACGTTGCTGTCCTCCGCAGCTGGGTGATCAACAACGCATAAACTTTTCTTCCGAACATATTGAAATAAAAATAGATTTGAAAATGTACTCTTTATGTTTTTTTATGGGGTTGTATTTCATATTTTTTAAGTTGTTTTTTTAAACATACGACTTACAGCCCAAATTTTTGTTATCGAATTTAAACGGTAAAAAATAACCACTTTTAGCAGGCATAAATGTTCTCACACCTTCCCCTAGCTTATGTATGTAATAGGAGTACATTAATATTTATACATTAAGATAATGCCTCGTTCAAAGCCGACAACAAGTAATGTGGATATCTGTTCACAGCAAATAACAATTCTTTTCAATCTCTTATCCGTCCCATTCTTCCTCTAATAAACTGTTCTATCATAACCACATAGTCGAAGGAGTTTTAATCCTGATGCTAGATCAAAGGATGAAGAAGTACTTTGCAGTGAAATTCCAATATCAATTTTAAACCAAATCCTTTTAATTATCAAGCTCCAAAATTTTGTATGACCCAAATACAGATATACTTATATTATAGATATTACACATAATCCGAAAAATAGAAAAATTAAAGAAATCAGAGTTCGCAGCTGAAAATAAAATCAACAAGCAAGGTACTAGTTCAAACCGTGAACGAAACTTACTGTTATCTGTATAAGTTCGGTTTTTCCTTTTTATTATCATAGTCAATCATAATTCAAAGCTATTTTTTCACTTTCTGATAAAACGGTCTCTAAACTTTCGATTAGTACAACTTCAAGAGATAATAGATAGTCTAGCAGCTATAAAAGTCCCACACATTTCCAGAAGAATCACATTGTTAACTCAATATGTTCAAGTTTGTGATCTTGTTGTCGGTTGTTGCCTGCGCCTTCGGTGCTGCGATCCCTGAGGGTCTCCTCCCCCAGTTGGATGGACGTATCGTTGGCGGCACTGCCACCACCATCGGCAGCTTCCCCTGGCAAATCTCCCTCCAGCGTAATGGCGGCCACTCCTGCGGTGGTTCCATCTACTCTGCCAACATCATCGTGACTGCTGCTCACTGTCTGCAATCCGTGTCTGCCTCCAGCTTGCAGGTCCGCGCCGGCTCCAGTTACTGGAGCTCTGGTGGCGTTGCCGTCGGCGTCGCCTCCTTTAGAAACCACGAGGGTTACAACGCCAACACCATGGTCAACGATATTGCTGTCATCCGCCTGAGCTCTTCCTTATCCTTTACATCCAACATCAAGTCCATCGGTCTGGCCAGCAGCGCTCCCGGTAACGGTGCTGCTGCTTCCGTCTCCGGCTGGGGTACCCAGTCCTCTGGATCCAGCTCCATCCCCTCTCAGCTGCAGTACGTCAACGTGAACATCATCAGCCAGTCCACCTGTGCTTCTTCCTCCTACAGCTACGGCAGCCAGATCAAGAGCACCATGATCTGTGCGGCTTCCTCCGGCAAGGATGCCTGCCAGGGTGACTCTGGTGGCCCATTGGTCTCCGGCGGTGTGCTCGTCGGTGTTGTGTCCTGGGGTATTGGCTGTGCCGCCAGCAACTATCCCGGTGTCTACGCGGATGTTGCTGTCCTTCGCTCCTGGGTGGTTAGCAATGCCAACTCCATCTAAATACTTTTTGAATGTATGAAATAAAACAATGCACTGAAGATTATTTAACGCTTTATTGGCAACTTTTTAGGGGGACAGCTCCCGGGCTGCCGAGTTCCATATGCGACTTTTGGTCTTCACATTAGCTTTATCCTGTTTGCTAATGGGGCGGAGATGAGCTGCGTCAACAATGTCCCTACGATAATCAAGTGTCAATTGAATTATTTTCAATCGAAGTTGAAATTCAATGATACCCACTTAAACTCCTCGTAGCTTTCGGTGCTCGTTACCGCCCTCAGCTTGGCATCGTTCCGCAGTTTATGGAGCTCATCCTGACGGAGCTGCTCCATGCAAATGTCGGCCAAGCGCCGGAGCTCCTCGGGAGTAATGGCGGATGGATCAGACATCTGGCTGACTTAATATTATAATGTTTATAGCTGAAAATACGATAGCTAATCGAAATGAGTTTGTTTGGCAGCGGTTGCCTGGGTAACTTAACCACTTGAAGAGCTTGCTTCGATAAGCCATCAAAAGACGATTAACATTTACGGCTCTTGGGCAAGCGATAACAAATTCGACCAAGGTGCATTTAGTTTACAGTTGGCCTCTGTTCGTGCTTTCACACATGGCCTATTGCTCCATTCACATAATTACGTTGCTGCTCAGCTTCGCTAGCGGTCTAGCAAAGCCAGCCATCCAGGACTTTGGACGCATTGTGGGCGGCAGCGATTTGGCTATACATAATGCACCATGGCAGGTTTCCATACAGCTGAGTGCGCGACATATCTGTGGGGGCTCAATCTATAGCAAGGATATTATCATCACAGCGGCGCATTGTGTGCAGGACAAATCAACAACTCTACTGCAAGTGCGCGTGGGCGCCAGTCAGCACAATTCCGGCGGCACTCTTTTGCCCGTGGCCAGCTATAAGAGCCATGAAGAATACGATCCACAACTTCTACACTACGACATTGCGCTGGTACGTCTGGCCAAGCAGCTCACCTACAGTCTGTCTGTCAAGGCCATTGCGCTCGCTGACTCAAGTCCCAAAGCGGGAAGCACCGTCTCGGTCACCGGCTGGGGCCACACCGACCCTAACGGATGTGTGGGCTTTGCCAACAGCCTACAGTTGGTGCAGCTGCAGATAATTGAACGTGGCGAATGCTCGTCGGCCAAATTTGGATATGGTTGGGACTTTGTGGGAGCGGAAATGATCTGTGCAGCAGATTCTGGCAAAGATGCCTGTACCGGCGACTCAGGTGGTCCCATGGTATTCGAACGCCTGTTGGCGGGCATCGTGAGCTGGGGCTACGGCTGTGCACAAGCCAATTATCCGGGCGTATATGTGGATGTGGCTGTGCTGCGACGCTGGATCCTAACGACAGCAAATGCCATGTAAAATGTCACTGATAATTAACTTAAACGTCGCTAAGTAATAAAAGAGCATATTAATCCCACTCCTATTCAAAAGCGCACATAATTGAACCAGTTCGCCGCATGTTTTATGTGCTAAAGTAAGAAAGTGCGGCGAATTCGTTAAGAGTTGCGCGGTCTTCTTGAATACATTCTTGTGGTATATTTTAGCACATTTTCGGCAAGTGGTCAACCAGTGCAAAATTATATCTAATCACAAAAAAGGGGTTTGGAGTAAACCAAGAAATTTCGGCAAACTTGAAGTTCAGAGCGCTATTCTTGAACTTCTTATTTTTGTATACTTTAGAACAATTTCGCCAAGTGCGCCACCACCAATGCTGTGAATTATCTACATTTTCGCCGCAAAAGCATAACTGATCACAATAAACTCGCCCCCCAGGTGGAATCGAACCACTTCGACGCTAATCGACTACGGATTTGAAGTCCGCACCCCGGACCACCGAAGCTCAGTGAGGCAATAGCTTCTCACAAATAGCGATATTTATACAAACAGTTGCCCCAATAAGCAGTTGGGAATTCTAACATTAATGTTACATCATCTCCTATCGCTACAACGCTCTCAAATGTTTTATCTACAAAAACCCACAAAATCTTTTATTCAAATTAGTTAATTTCCTTAAAAGTGCATTTGGAATGATTAATATTAAAGAAAAGGTATCAAACATATTAGTGTAGCAAAAATACAAGGCATATTTAAATTAAACTTGCTTGTAAAAGCAATCAAATACAGTTTAAATCAGTGCGACAAATCCACTACCGTATAATATTAAGCTGATTACTCATTTGCGTGGTTGCTGTATGTGGTTCTGGGGCTTTTGCTGCACCGCCACTGGCGGCTTATGGGAGTGGGCCACCTGTGCTCCAGCTGGAGTAAAATCTGTGTTTCCCTTGACTGGTGCACCGCTCACTGAGCCCGAGTTTACATTCACCGGTTGCTGCAACAACATACAATAGTTTTTAACACATACGAGATATCAAAAATCAATTTTACCGTTAGACCTGTACAATCTTCGGCATCCTTAGCTGGACGCTCTGAGGCTGGTGCCTTATGCTGCACAATGCGCATTCCTCCGGCCTTCACTGTAAATAAATACCATGACGTCAGCGATATTTTAAAGATTTTTGATCAAGAATCTTAAGACTAAATAGCTTCACATGCGTGAGGTTGTGTGTATATGTG
Organism: Drosophila pseudotalamancana; assembly: GCA_037075185.1. Lineage (NCBI taxonomy): Eukaryota > Metazoa > Arthropoda > Insecta > Diptera > Drosophilidae > Drosophila > Drosophila pseudotalamancana. Next base: position 700,276 of record JBAMCK010000001.1, on the reverse strand, counting down.
GGTGCTTTATCAGCAATCGCATTTCAGAGGTAATAATTGATAAGCGAATCAAATTGGTGGCCAATCAGTTAGAAATTGAGCAATTAAATGGTTCAAATATGACAATTAGGCTATTTGAGTCCTCAATAAAAATAACCAAAACAAAACACAATTATTTTAAAAGCTTTTGCATACACACACATACGCACATAAGAGAGAATTGAAGCGGTTCGTGCACTTACATGCAGGTGGGTGTCCAGCCACCAGATTTGGTTGTTCATCAGCCATTTTTACAATTATAATCTAAAATAGATTTAATTATGAAAACCGGTACTAAAAAAAACAAGAAAAAACAAATGCTACCAATAACCTCTAATAAAGAAAACAAGTGATTGCCAGCTTTTGCGTTTTATTTTGTGACACGAATGCAGTTTTGCTAGAGATGGGTAAATCGCGGCGGTACTTTTCGACTACATATACATGATCTGGCAACGCCTCAAAACATAAACAAAACATTAGTGCTGCCAGCACTACGTAAATATCGATGACCAACACTTATGGCATACTAGTGCTTGCCGAATTCGTAAAAGATTTCATCAAAATTTACCGTACCAAATAAGAATATAGTCGTTCACGGATAATTATCAAATAACTTACGATTTCAAAATGAAAGACACTAGGGTATGTAGAGCAACATTTTTGCCGCGATTATACAGTTACATCACCAACAAAATCAATTTGACCCCAAACAAGCGATGGAGAAGACACTTAAACTTCAATTATCATTGTTTTTGTTGCTGGTGGGGCTGACCGCTGTCCGAATGACACTTGAAAATAATTACAACACCACGCTAACGCACTTTCAGCCCTTCCCGCCGCTTAAAAATGACAATTTGCTGCGTGCCGCACGTGGTGAAATTGTAGATCGTGTGCCCGTTTGGGTTATGCGACAAGCTGGACGTTATTTGCCCGAGTTTCAGGAGCTGCGTAAGCAACATGACTTTTTCACAGTATGCCGCACACCGGAGCTGGCCTGCGAGGTAACAATGCAGCCACTTCGACGCTTTGATCTGGACGCTTCCATCATATTCTCGGATATATTGGTTATACCTCAAGCATTGGGTTTGACGGTGGAGATGCACGCCGGTGTTGGCCCAGTTCTGCCTCAACCCATCTGCACACCTGAGGACTTGAAGCGCTTGACACCAGATGGGGCTCTGTCGCGGTTAAATTACGTGGGCGATGCCATTACCATGATGCGTCACAAACTAGATGGCCGCGTGCCCTTGATTGGTTTCACCGGCGCCCCCTGGACACTTATGGGCTATATGATCGAGGGGGGCGGTAGCAAGACCATGTCTAAGGCAAAGGCCTGGTTAGCAAACTATCCGGAGGATACCAAACTGTTTTTAAATCTGCTTACGGATGTTATTGTGGACTACCTGGAGATGCAAGTGAGTGCGGGCGCACAAATGCTACAAATCTTTGAGTCATCTGCCGAGCATCTAAGCAAGGAAGAGTTTTTGTTGTGGTCGGCGCCCTACCTTCGTCGCATACGCGACGACCTGGTGGATCGTCTCACCAAAAAAGGGGTCGAAGGGGTGCCCCTTGTAAGTAGCCATTTAAAACTTATTTCGTCTAATAACCTCTATCACATATATTTCTAGACCATATTTGCAAAGGGCGCTGGACATTCCCTTAAAGAGCAAAGCGAACTGGGCTACGATGTTATTGGACTAGACTGGACTGTGGATCCAGTCGAGGCACGCGCAGTGGTGGGACCAAATATAACACTGCAGGGCAATCTTGATCCTCAGGATATGTACCGTGATCCAACAGAATTACGTTCGCTGACAACAGAAATGGTGCATAAATTTGGCAAGTCACGCTACATTGCAAATTTAGGACATGGCATAACGCCTCAGACGCCGATCACAAGCATGGAGGTGCTTATTGAGGCAGTGCATAAAGCATTATAGATTCTGATTATAATTGGTTAATGTAAAAAAAAGATCATTTGGCCTTGGGTTAGGGAAATAAAATGTTAATAGTAAAAAAGAAATAGATTTTTTAAATGATGGCTTTATCGATTTATATGAATAGTGAATGTTATCGATAACCATTGCGACGTCTGATTTAATATAATATAATGAAACACTATGCACTAAAATCTATACTCTGGATCTGCTGTTCTTGGAGCAACTTGTCATATATCATAAGTATGCTACCACAACATATAAGCAACGTTCCAATGATAATTTCTGCATTAAAGAAATAAGAGAATGTTAATTAAAGTATTTACATTTATTATACGCATTTTACTTTTGCCAGGCAGCTGTTCTCCAAGCATATATCCAGTTATGGCTGTGAAGACAAAACTTAATGAGTTCGCCACGGGCACAGCAACAGTTATATTCGCGCTGCGAAGTGTCCATACATAGAGCAGACTGCCGCACTGATTAAATCCAAATGGAATCCAGTAATGCAGGCGTGAGCCAATCATTCGGAGCTCGGCAAGAAAATTTCGATACCTGGAGCCAGTATCTTTAACAGACTCAATACCTTGACTGCCGAGTCGAATAAAAGGATTCGTTACGCCCCATAGTAGGCCAACGGTTATTAGTTTCACTGGAAGTAAGGAATCTAATATTATTAATTAATTCACTTTGCATATTTTGTAATTGTTTACCAGCAGTTGATAGCATTGTTTATTTACATGCTAGCATCAGCTGGTTCACCGGCTGTCATGCGCAGGGTTGCATATGATATTGACCAACACTGTTTCTGCTCTGACGCTCGCAGCACTACGCAGCTGTCAAATTCTTTTACGTCAAGCTTTCATTTCCTATAGGTGGGTTTTTGCTTATTACCCGAATTATAATCATAAAACATCACAATTTACGCCAATTATAATGCAACGAACTGTATGAAAATGCTTACAGCAATTAAAATGCTAAACGTGACAACCGAAATGTTATGGTGCTTGCAGTGCTGTGTGCGTTTTAATGGCGTTTGTAAATTGCTCTTGTGTTTTGATTTGGCCATATACCGTATTTAAATTTGATAAAAAGAATCATCTGATTTGTATATTCTTTCGTAGGATACTGAATAGCAATAGCAATGGCAAAGACCAAGGGCCAAAATCGCAAGAAGTCGGCGATCAACGAAGTTGTCACCCGCGAGTGCACAATTCACTTGGCCAAGCGTGTGCACAATATCGGCTTCAAGAAGCGTGCCCCGCGCGCCATCAAGGAGATTCGGAAGTTTGCCACCCGCGAGATGGGCACCAATGATGTTCGCATCGACACCCGCCTCAACAAGCACATCTGGTCCAAGGGTATCCGGTGAGTATTGCATTACTATCGGTTATGCTCTTTACTAATATTGTTTCCTTACAAAACAGATCAACGCCTTTCCGCATTCGCGTGCGTCTGGCGCGTCGCCGTAATGACGATGAGGATTCTCCCAACAAACTGTACACACTGGTGACGTACGTGCCTGTGCCCACATTCAAGCATCTGCAAACGGAGAACGTTGAGTCTAGCGACGATTAAGCTAAATAGCTTAACAGAAACACAATTAAACAATTTACGCCGCTAACGAAAAAACGTTAATAAAAAGTAATTTTTATTTAGAAATAACTAAAGTCCTTAACAATCTACAAAATTTGTGTCTTAAAATCATGTGAATGCATCTGTGGATATCAACGCCAACATTTTAAAGTTCCATTTGGTTTTTTGTTAGAAATTGTGATGATACAATATTGAATATCTATTGACGCTATCTCTGCCTTTAAAATTCGAACAGCTTTGCTTTGAAGAGGCAGGAAATTAGGGATTCGAGAATACATGCTTATCTTGCATGTCTCTTTGATTGGTAGCTTCTGAAGATCCTAAATTGAGGTGAACTCTGTATACAATGCCAAGGGAGGGGTCCATCACCAAATCTCAAGAGATGTGAGTGGGAGGACTAAAACAAAGCCATTCTTATCAGTTGAAACATTTGTATGGGAGATTTGGTTGTTTTAATTTTAAAACTGAAAAATAGTGCTTTTCCAGTTGCCATTTTATAGTTGTATAGAAAAAATACACAGTGACCCAAATTGCAAGATTCTGGTAGAAAAGAATTTTGGAGCTAGACTCGCCAAATTACAGAGTAAGAGTAAAGTTCGTTTAAATTTGATCAAGATTAAGTGCTGATTAGGGGTGGCTTACCAAAATGAATACGAAGCATTTTTGTATATCCTGAACCCATAGGAAGGGTAAGCAGGGTATAATGATCTTGTTAAAAAGTAAGTAAGTAATCGGCAGAATAACGCGACGTCCGACCCCATTAAGTAAATATATTCTTGATCAGGATCAACAGCTGAGTCGATTGAGCCTTCTCCGTCCGTCTGAGCATATCTCACGTAGGTAGATTTATTAAACTTTCTATAAATTTCTATATGGGGAAAAGCATTATTTTTCATTTTTGCAGATAGATAGTTGCGGTTCGAAAGGTACACGAAATTCAGGAAAGAGTTTTCTTACTGTTTTTTTTTTTAACAATGCGAAATTTCGCTAGAATAATTTAATTAATTAATAAATTAATTTAAAAACTTCCCTTTATATATTATCGACTAACGAGACAGGTGTAGTTAGAAAGCCAAATAATAAGAAATAAATGCAATAAAAAAAAATAAATACATGACAATGAACTGAAATAAATGTATCCCATGCAAAACAAATTAATAGATTAGCATAAACTATTTTGCGCGTGTCTGCAATTGCAATCAGAAAAATCGACTAGACATACCCTATATATACAGCTATTAGAAGGGTCAAATTTAAATTGGAACAAGCAAGTGCATACCTATAGGATTAGATGAAGCGCCTAAGAAACGAATCCATAAAGAAGAGAACATTATATTATATAAAATATTTTTCCATTTTCAATGGTTCCACGGTATAAAAATTTAAGTAAGCCCTTGTATTACTGTTGCACGGTATCGTATTTTAACAATTTTTTAAATAGAATTTAGAATCGAGATTATGTATTTCGATCGGAGGGCATTAGGACCCTTTAAAAGCAGAGCGTTCGCGTACAGCATAACATTCGATGTCAAAGAGACGTTAGAGAAAGACAGCAATTAAATACAATCAAAATGTTTAAAACATTGATTTTTTTGCTTGCCTGTGCAACAGTGTCAATGGCGGCTGCCAACGCTGAGAAGGAACAGCTCCTGCCTATGGTCATCAATGTGTGGAACTATACAGTATCGGCAGCGGAAGGCTGGCGAATCCTTACGCAGTCGGAAGGAGGGATAAATCAGACTCGAAATGCTGTCGTGGGCGGCATAAACGCTTGTGAGAAGCTACAATGCAGATTGTCAGTTGGTTATGGCGGAAGCCCGGATGAGCGCGGCGAGACAACATTGGATGCCTCGATAATGGATGGTGCTACGTATAATATAGGCGCAGTTGCTGGGTTACGCGACATCAATGATGCTATAGTGGCGGCTCGGTTTGTGCTGGAGCGCACATCGCATACCTTACTGGTCGGACAAGGCGCCTCCGATTTTGCTGTAGCAATGGGGCTAAATCGCAGTGAAACACTCGCGACGAATGTCACGAGACGCGCATGGAAAAAGTGGAGGGAAAATAACTGCCAGCCTAACTTCTGGCATGCTGTGACACCGAATCCTAGACTCTCTTGCGGCCCCTACAAGCCGAATACAACGCCCATTTCCCTTGAAGATCAAGAGCGCGACAGAAATGAATATTTAATAGATATCGAAAATCACGATACTCTCGGCATGGTAGCCATAGATGTGGATCACCAAATACATTCTGCCACATCAACCAATGGCTTATTATTTAAGATGCACGGCCGCGTTGGCGATTCTCCCATTCCTGGAGGTGGAAACTATGCGGACAACGACGTTGGTGCTGGCTTATCTACGGGCGACGGCGATATTATGATGCGTTATCTGCCCTCACTGCGGATCGTGGAGGCAATGCGGGCAGGCAAGACACCGGCAGAGGCAAATGAGCAGGTGATACGACATATATTAAAGTATAACAAAACATTTTTTGGAGCTCTAGTTGCTGTTGACCGACTGGGAAATTATGCGGTCACCTGTTACGGTCTTGGCAAATTCTACTACAATGTCAGCAGCCCCAAGGGCGCGGGGCGTGTGGAATCGGTGAAATGCATGGAGTCGGTCCGACCTGAGATACCATTGGCGAAAGCCACATAAATACAATTAGGTTTCGCGCCCTCATATTTAAATTAAATACGTTATGAGCAAAGTGCATGTTCAGTCTGCGTGGTTGAAATATTTACAAGCACTTAAATAATTGCAACCTACAGTACTTAAATCCCTTAACCCTAATACACTTAATATAAATAATTACAAATATACATTCGCACATACTTTATATATATATATATCATATATATCAAACAATAATAATAAACAGTAAATAGTACAACAAAAATAAATAACAACTTTGTTTTGAGGCTCAGAGCTTTGCAAACTGTGGTCCCACCAAAGAGATGCCCTCGCCGCTGGCTACGGCCAACAACTGGACTTGGGACACAGGCAGCTCAATCTTTTTCATGAAGTGTGCAGCTGGTAGCGTGCTATCTCCCAGGAGCTCCTGAAAGCCTGCCACGCCTTGGTGCTGGTAAATGCGCAGTCCTTGCGTGGGCGTGGCATTGGTTAAGCACAACAGCAGATCTTCGGATCTGTAAACATCCATGAAAAGTAGCTGTCGCGGCTGTTGCGATGCATCCAATTCAAAGATTTGTTCCAGCTGGTAATCCATTTCCTTGCTGTCGGCACTATTGGTATATAGGTATTTGTTAACTGATATTGGTTGCATGAGCCACTTAAATCTACTTGCCTGTATATGTGAATGGCGGCCGTTGGGGATGCAGTCAACACGGCCAAATAGATGCGATTCACATGTTTTGCCAGCGCCATTTGCTCAGCTGGCGCCACCTCCAGGCGTTGCTGCATTGAGTAGTTGCCATCCACGCTCCAGCGCCAAAACTCTACAGAATTGGGACCCAGTAGGGCTATAACAGAGTCATTCTTATCAGCGGCAGCATCGGATAGCATTTGTTTTACATGACCAGTTGCTATCGTAGCGTGCCGGCTGATGGTGCTGTTGATGCTGTTGGGAAGGCAGTAGATGACGAGTTCTGCGTGTTCTCTTTGTGTTGCCAAACAGTCAACAGAGTTTAGACGCAAGGGGCTCAGGAACGAAGCGTCGCTGCTGACAGCTGCAAAGCGTTCGCTGTATCGCTTAGCAAATTTCTCATGGGGAATCAAATGTTTTGCCAGGCCTGCAAAAACAAAGTGTAAAACAGACGACCGATATGAGAGAACATAACGGCACACGTGTAAGTGATGGTATCAACTTAATCATACCCTGCAAACTTAGCCAAACTTAGGTCAAACAATTAATACAAAATTGAAATTAAGGAAGCCGAATTTAAAATTAACTTAAATTATAAAATATTTGTTATAAAAAATATATATATATATACTTTATCTTTATAATATATCAACTCAGCATATGGTTTCGATCTCACATGCATCACAGCAAGTGTATGCATTTACAGGGTATTTGCGTAACAAGGCAGATAAGCTGAAACACAACAGAGGTTGTGATTGTCGTTGGAACGGCTCCTGCGCTTCGTTTAAAAGCAGCGGAGCAACAACTGGACTTTCATTCAGTGATCAACCAGCTAAGAATTATAATTATATAGAAAAAAAACAAGTCGCGTATTGAACATGCAGAAAATATGCCTTAGGCTGCTTTGCTGTGCAGCAGTGTTGATGGTAGGCGCGTTCTCCCCGGCTACCATTAACAAGAAATCAACCACTCTCCGGCCCAGCTCCACCAGCAGCCCCAAGCCGACTATCACTACGACGGTGAGCAGTGTGCCAAAGACGTCGTCCAATTGGGGCGTTAGCACAAGACAGTCCCTCGCCACAGTTGCTACGAGTCCCACCAAGCAAGTTCGGACTGGCGTCCCCAGCACAAAAGCACCCAATGGAACGGCTCCCCTGCTACCCATGGTGATTAATACGTGGAACTTTAAGGAAGCTAATGCGCTAGCATGGCGTATACTTAAACAGTCGGAGGGCGGTGTACGTCAGACTCGAAATGCTGTGGTGGAAGGCTGCACCAAGTGCGAACAGATTCAATGCGATGGCACCGTGGGCTATGGTGGGTCACCGGATGAACTGGGCGATACAACACTGGACGCTATGGTTATGGACGGCAACACCATGGATGTGGGCGCTGTAGCTGGTATAATTGGAATTAAGGATGCCATACGCGTGGCCAGGCATGTGATGGAACGCACAAGGCACACCATGCTGGTCGGACAAGGAGCTACGAATTTCGCTATCGCTATGGGATTTCGCACTGATTCTCTGGTGACGCCCGAGTCGAGAGCTATGTGGCAGCAGTGGAAGGCCGAGAATTGTCAGCCAAATTTCTGGCAGAGCGTTAATCCAGATCCTAAGCTTTCGTGTGGACCTTATTCGCCCAAGGCAACGCCTCTATCACGCTGGAAGGAGGATCGGGCTCGCACTGAGTACAAGATTGGAGAGCACCATCACGACACCATCGGCATGGTGGCCATAGATGTGGAGAATCAAATTCATACGGGAACCTCAACTAATGGAGCACGCAATAAGATACCCGGCCGCGTTGGTGATTCACCCATTGCCGGCGCAGGCAGCTATGCGGACAACGAGGTCGGCGCCGCTGTAGCCACTGGCGATGGTGACATTATGATGCGTTTTCTGCCCACGTTCGCAGCCGTGGAGGCAATGCGTGCGGGCAAGACGCCGGACGATGCAGCAGAGATGGCAATAAAACGCATTATAAAGCATCGTAAAGACTTCTCCGGTGCAGTAATAGCTATAAATCGACTGGGACAGTATGCAGCCGCCTGCTACGGTATGTTGGAGTTTCCCTATGTGGTCAGTAATCCGGAACAATCTACTCAAGTGAAGACGGTCAAGTGTGTGCCAGGTGTGACAGAAGTTAATCTTGTGACACTTAGTAAAACATTGTAAAACTGATTACCTATGTATGCAAAAATAAATAAAAATTTTATTTATATTTGTTTGTTTCATTTTTAGCTGATTTGTTAGTTTTGTAGTGTTGCAAAATGTTAGCAAATTTTGGCATTCGCCTTTGTTTGTGTCCGTGTTTGTTACACGTTCAGTCTGCATGATGTGAGTATGTTGACTTATCTCGAAAATATCGCTTAAGAACCTAGATGAACATTTAAATAAATATTTTATCTAAATAAAGTAAAATATAAAAACTAAAATTACGCATAAGAATCGATAAGTAAATGTGTGTTATGATGAATTTCGTGTGATAGATGTCACGTTTGGTTAGCCATCTTGTTGTGTGCGTCTGACCGTGCTTTGACCACCAAATTATTTTTCCGCCAAATCAGCGTCGCAGCAGACGCCGCATACGTGAAAAAGCGAAGTTGCAAAACGAAGAAGAAAGAGCGCAAACTCTAGAAAAGAGCGGCAGTGCTAAAATTAAGTGAAAAAGTGGTAATAAAACGCCGTCAAAATTATTAAAAACGTGCAAAACACAGGCCGAAAGTCGCTGACTAAAATGGCTATACAGCTGGACAAGATTCTGGCCGACATTGCCAAGGAGAAGGCACTGCATCCGAACAACACTAATGCAACCAAACAAGAGCAGGACGATGCCTGGGCGCGCATCGGTCGCCTCAACAAGCTGACTGTGCACGAGTCGCGATCCATTTTCATAGTACTGCAAAAAAAATACGAGCAAGAGAAGTTGAAAGGAAACTCTGGCTGGAAATTGTACGGACTAATGCAGAAAATCCATCAGGAGCCGAAGACGGTGATCAAGACGGAAGAGTGAGTATGCAAAGTAAATGCTTAAATAATTATATGTTAACCATTTATTTTGCCTATTTGTGCTAAGTGAGCAATTGCCAATGGAGGATGTAGAGGAATACGAAATGCTGGAGGTCCAGGAGCCAGAGGAAGAGGATGATGGCCCTGCAAGTGGGACTCCGCGGCAATATGGTCAGACTACAAATTCCACAGGTTCGGCAAGTTCGGATAATGACAGTCCCACAAAAACAAATAGCACTGGCGGTCAGACTCCGGAAAAAGAGGGCAAGCCAATAAGTAAGCTTACTGTAGATACACCGCGTCCAGCATTTGAGGAAAAGAAGCTGCTCAACACCATGGCCAATAATCCGCAACGCTCCCAGACCAACTCACAGTCTAATGCGGTTTCCGTTGCGGCAGCGGCACTTCAAAAAAAAGGTATCACCTTGAAAAAGACACCAAGTACCGTAGCGGCTGGACATAAATCGACCTCGGCGACGACAACACAACAGTCTGCTAGCAATAAGGCTACGCCTTCCATACGCACGACTATCCAATTGCCCGATTCAATGAAACGCAAGTTATCCGACGAGTGCGTCAGCTCGCAAAGGAAAATCCAGAAAAATCACACTAGCCCCAAGCAGACGGGAAGAGATGCAGCTACATCATCAGCACCTGCTGAACCTTCAACTCCATCAACTGCTCCAGCAAATGTTGTGCACACGACCACCGCTCAACTGTTGCAGGTGAAGAAGGAGCGTGAGAGTAATCAATCACCGCCGCCGGGTATCAATATCATAACTATACCCGCATCACAGCAGCTTAATGGAAACCTTGTGGGTGGCGGGGCTCCAAACTCCTCGACAGCGGCCACCATGGCCTCCACATCAGTGGCCAGCACCAACGGCTATTCACCACATCTTGATGAACTGGAGTTTAAGAATGACATTATATTTGATTCGAGCAAAGTAAATGCGGGCTCCCATAACACAGCTGAAATTATTAATTTGGGCAACTTCGACAACTCGCTACCGCCAACATTTTTCAAGAATTTGTGCAACTCAACACGCCACGAAGCACTGGGTCTCTATGTGGCCAATGTAATGAATCGAATTTCTCAACGTGCGGCAGCAAAACTGGAGCTGGGCATTCTGCGGGCAATTGTCGACGTACAAAGCGATGAGCTGGAGCAGTAATCAGCCAAAAGAGATTCATATAAATACAAGAATACCCCCATTTAGAGGTAGTCCCGTAGAAAACTGTTTCAACAACAGAGAATTTAATTTACTATATAATTTAATTGCGTTTACACGAACCGTGTTCACAAGTGTCGAATAACGATAATATATACTATGTTTTTAAATTGAATTTGGATATTAACAGCATTTTAAATTGTGACTATTCCCAACTAGAACTAGGGATGGATAAGTGTTTAATGATTTATATGTTCTATGCTAATGACTTGTATTAATTATAAGTATCCAGTTATTTGACACCTGCAAACCCACTACCCTAGCATTAACCTTCACTCTATGATTGATGCACAAATATCATTATAATTCAGGACATCAATTTATAAGTGTAAAGTTTTATCAAGTACTCATGTACATTGCTTCCTGCAGTGTCCAAAAAATTATTGATTTCATATTTATATTTACATATATAGTGATTTTAAAACGTGTATTTCGATTGAGTTCGAGCTTATAAGATACTTTGTATAAGATTATAAATTGACAGCCATCCTCCTCCCCCACCCATTCAAAGTTCATTTATACACTTAGTTGATAAGTTCGTAACCCATGTCATTGCGATATGCAGATAAATTAAATTATACGATAAATAAAGACGCATTATAGCCCACTTACTTTCATTTAGCTTGAATTGTTGCTCCTGCGGCTGCCAGACGTAGCTATCCGCATGTTCCTGATCCTGATTCCCATGCCAAATGGCTAGCATATCTGAATTGTAGATTGGCTCTATCTGGCTGGCATTCAGTGGCAGATGCTGCAGCAAAGCAAAGTTCTCCAGTACATAATTTGGAACTGTTGTGGATGATTCATAGAATAACATCATGGTTATATATGACTAGCTTACCCGTTAATCGCTGCTGCACTGCAGCCACCTGTTCATTCAGTTGCTGCCAATCCTGTAGAGCGTCTGCTCCGCGCTTCCATTTGTTGCCGCTGGCTGGTGCATTGCCGAGTTCATAGTTGGCTACGCTGAGCGGCTGGGTGAATACCAATTGACTGGCTACGTGCAAATTTGGTCGATTGTGCGCCTTGTTTGCCAGTAGATCGTTTACAGTTAGTCCATTGATCCTATCCACCCAAAGCTCTTCAATATTGCTGCTTAGAATACGTTGCCGCTCCGGCAGTGAATTCTCCACCAGAAGAGAACCTTCTATAGACTGCACCTGGTTGCAGAGAAGCAGCTGTTCCGGTTGCCAGTGGATGCCATTGACGGTGCCCTGAACGCGAAGATCGTTGTAAAGATTTAAAGTTTCCAGTATTGTTGTGCCCGCAATGGTGTGATTGCCGTAAATGTACACCGTATCATTAATCCAGTTTGCGACTGGAACGTTTGCCACTGTGCTGGTGGGCGTGGCAAAGAGGCGCTTAATTGTTGCACTGCCACCTATTTTCAGTCCATCTATCAAAGTAACGCCCTTGGTATCGTTGCGCAGTACGTCGTCAACCAAATTTAATTGATTTATAAGCACATTGTTCAAATCGCCCGTTACGAAAGCCTCGGTTAGGTTCCATTGTCCTGTAATCGTGTGAGTGCCACCAGTTTTCAATGTGCTTGCCACAAAATCCTCAAAATTTAGCGAGACATTGCTGTTAAAAAATGTAGTAGTTGGTAAGATGGTAAATAAAATAACGATGATTGAAATTTGAAAATAAACCGCGTGCAAGCAGCTGATTGGTAACAAATGCGTTCACACTGATCATAAACAGAAGCGTTTGTATCGATAGTTCGATATTTTGGTAAGTGTCATCATTGGTGAGACAGCCCTGGCACTGTCGCTTTATTGTTTTTCTTGTCGTGAAGTGTTGAAACTTTGAAAACGGCTGCCTGCCCGAGAAAGTGCATTTAATTTACCATTAACCCCAACAAAACAAGGTAAACATCTTATTATAACTAAGGTAGAAGCTGTGATTGTTTGTAGTGGTCAATTGGTCAACGTGTACAGAAATTTCACCTGCAAACAGAAGCGCGCACAGCTGATTTTCCCTTGTGTGTGTGACGGTTAGTGGGGAGGGAATATGTGTGTGCAAAGTGCATGTCAAACTGCTTTAAGCGCGTAAACAAATGCAGCGAAACTCGATACCAATTACAGTTAAAGGCTTTTACAGCCACTTACCCTATGCCCTCAACAAGTGCGCCATCTTTGACACGTAGCTGTACTTGCTTGGCGGACAGTGGCTGTGCAAAAGTGACGTCATGCTTGAAATACAACGGAACATCTAGACTCTGACTGCGCGTACGGCTAAAATAGTTACGTTCGATATGCTCCACATCCAAACTGTTTAGTGTGCCCTATAACAATCCAATTATTGTTTCATAACTGATTATAGATATAACGACATAATACCACAGCGCTCACCTCAAACTCCGCCAGTCCATTGAAGCTGGCGTTTGCCAGTTGGACAGCTTGCAGCTCAACCATCTCATTGTCTAGCCACAGCTCATCAAGCAGCTGGTGCAGCTGATGTCCATTGAGTCTCTCATAGCTGGGCGCAAATTCAAATTGTGCTTGCTCCACGTGCAGTCTGTCTAGCTCTGTGTTCACCTGTCCGCTCAGGTAATGCGTCAGTGCGTCCAGCTGATAGCCATTCAAGCTGCTTACATTGCAGTGCTGCGTCGACATCACCAGCTGACCATTGATCTTGAGTGGTGCTTGAAGCATGCCGCCTCCCTGCGCATAAACCATGTCCTCCGGAACTCGCAAACCATTTATGCGAGCTACGTTCAGCGCCTGTTGCAACACAATGGGATTTACTGCAAAGAGTGTGAATTTGTTGGAGGGGAGTAAAACAAATTCATAATTTCGCTTTCTTATTGCTTAAGCTTATTGCGCAAAATAGGGAAGTTCGTTTAAACATGGGTACTTGCTAAAGCTTTAAACTTTAGACTGACGAAGTAGAAAGCTTTCAGTAAAGTGAAAAGTTGTTAAGCTTTCACTTAACTTTAGATAATTGTCATGTAATGCTTGAAACTTTTTTAAATATGCTCGTAATAATCTTTGGTCAAAACAATTATCATGCGAAGGTCTTTAAGTTTTAACAAAATTAATGTATTTGTTAAAAGTAGAGCAATAAAGCTTTATGTCAGTTTGACTTAACCTAGTCGAATTTTGTTAGTTGACCTTTACCCAGAGATCTAATAAGTTTTCCTGACATTTTTACGATTATGCGAAAGCTTAATTTATTTCGCATACTATTTACTGTCTGTTCACTTACCGAACTTTACGGCGGAAAAATGTTCTGTGGCATTTAGTCTGTAGCTCTGTTGGATCAACTGATCCAGCGTGTAGTTGTTTAAGCGGCCCAGCAGCTGAATATCCTCATCGCTGGCAACAGATGCAAGTGTCTGGGGTGCAATGAACACCTGCAGCCCGCTGCTCTCCAACCAGCAACTGCCCAATCTTTGAGCTGAGATCCCGTTGAGAGTGTCGTCAAAGCTGAGGCCACTTATGTTAACAGCATGTAGAAAGGCAAAGTCGCCAACATATTTAATATTTCCGGCCAATTGCTGCAGCTGCTGCTCCACCTGCCCCACGCTCGCATTGTTTATCTTTCCCTTGAGCCATACGTTTCGAGCCTTGATGGTGCCATTGAACTGCTCCGGAAGTAGCCAGCTGTGCGGTCGCCGAGCGCCCTGTCGATGGAGTTCATCTAGTGTATAATTGAATATGCTGCCATGCATGTGCAGCTGCTCCACGCTTAGATCCTCCACCTGGAGGTGTTCCACATATAGGCTCCCATTAGAGTGCTGCTCGCCGTCGAGTCGTAAATATGCTTGCAAGTCGACACCATTGAGCAGCAGCTTGATGGCATTCAATTGTGGAGTCTCCATGCTGGCCAGCTCCATGGGATATTTAAAGCTCTGGTTGCTGCTCTTAAGCAACAGTTGCTCCGGCAGCTGATCTACTTGAACTCCATTTAGCATGTTGACCTCCCCAAAGCCTTTGCGTATGGTCAGGCTTTGGGGCAGCCATTTGACCCCGTCAATTACTTGAACTTGCTCCACATTGAGCTGCACCAGCTCCTGCAAATCCTGCGTATTGATGAAACTCAACTGCGAGTCATTCGCACGCAGCAGCTGCTGAAAGCGGAGATTTACATTCTCTAAAGGATGATCCACACGCAGCGCTTGCCGGAGGATCACGGCTGCTGATCTCTGTGTGAGTGCATCACGCAAATCCTGAACGTGCAGCAGCTTTCCAATCGTAACATCTCCATCGATAAAGTAGTCACCTGTCAGTTCCAGCGCTTGATGAGTTACCTTCATAGGGGACATGCCGTTCAGCTCAGCTCCCAACAATTGACCCTGTTTTAAAATTTGCAAAAGGAATTCCCATTTTAATCGTAATTTCTCTGCAAAGTTTCCCATTTTTTATCATCCCATATTCCACGAATATCAAAATGTGGAAAACGAGAGAGATCGTAAGTATTCCCTTATCAATTTCCCAGAACAAGCTATTAAACGACAGTAATGTTAAAATTTATATTTCCCTCTATTGTGCTTTAACTTCAGTTTTTTATTGTATACCCTGAAAATGGGTAAACATAAATTATATAAATTCTTGATCAGTCCGTTTGTATAAGTCTATAAAAGCTACAGATTTGAAATTTTATAAGTTGATTGTCCTGAAGCATGTGCATATTGAAATTTTTTCGAAAATTGTAGTCGACAACTTGTTTGAGTTTCTTATACTCATGAAACTGTACGTTGTGAGATCAGAGTCATCCAACTTACTATATATATATATGTATATAATTATATATGTATATAGAGTATTTAGATAATGAAGACATTTTCGATATTTTAAATATCGACTAGAGTTTTCCTACTTTTTTCATTGAATAAAAGTAAATTCGTTTGTTTTGCATAGTCAAAGAGTATTCGGATTTACCGATTCATATTTGCATTCATCATGTACTCACCGCAACGGTTATTGGCTCCAGCACACGGATATTCTCAAAACGTTTGACACCTTCGATCACCTGTGTGTGATTCGCTTGATGGAGCAGCACATCGAAGTGTTGACGATCCACGTGAATGTGATTGAGACGCTGATTGATGAGCAGCTTGTTCACTTCAATGGGCTGTGCGAATTGCACATCCTGCTGGACGATATAGTCGCCACCATCGATGGCAACCAATTGACCCAGTGGTCGATCGTTAATCTCATTGCTGTTCACCCTCACCGCCGCAGCTTTCAAATTGCTTATGTGACCGGGAGCTTTAATGAATTGGACTTCGGTGCCATGGCGTTTGAGTGTTTGCTCCAGCAGGTGTGTCCAGTTGTGATTATTCAGTTTGCTTCCTAGCTGCAGATCCTGCAAGGTCAACTGCTCCAATTCAGGTGGTGGGTGATCCATAGCCGCCTCCTTGTATTCCACGCTCACGTAGACTTTGCTGGCATTGAGTGACTCGTAAATGGGCTTCTGCCTGTCCACCCCATTGATCTGTCCTGCTTGCAGTGTTCCATGCACCACCAATGTATCCACTGTTAGCTCATCGAATTCGTGCAGCTCCTTTGGCTGCTCCACTCCATCTCGCTTAACGGGATGATGCTGAGCCCGAGCTGCATCCTGTTCGATCATATCCAAAGCGCGTTTCGCATACTTCAATGCATCCCAATAGTTTGTATTTAGCTTCTGTTGTGCATCAACTAGCTGTGGAATGGATTAAAGATTCTTCCAGTTATGCAAGTTGTAATTTATTATTAGAAATTGTTTTATTATACAGTCCTACCACTCCAACCCATTCTTTATTATAGTTTTATAAAAAAAGTGTTTATGTTTATATATAATAATACTCACCGATTTGGCATTGACGCGCTTAATATACATTTTTTGTAGCTGAATTTCCCTTGCGCTTAGTTTTTGCTGCGGGTTAACACTTGATTAATTTCTGCACTGATTTTGTATATAATCAGACACACCTGCAAACCCAACAGTAAATGTTCCACATTCACTTGTTCCAATCTCTTCGTTTGCTCGCGTGCCCATTCAATAATTTCCTGCCTCAGGACATTCGCGTGCTCATCCTGTTTATAGAGTGGTTGGAATATGTTTGTCTCATTGGCGGCCATGTTCTCATTGGAAATAACTTTTAAGAGAAGTGCTCTAGATGATTACACGTATTGAAAAGAGTGAAAAACCCACCCAAGTAGCTTTGTTCGTTCTCCTCGTAGCTGCGCATGCGTGCCACGCCTCTACTAAATGCCCCTTCGGTAAATTGCACTGACGATTCCTCAAATTTCCAATCGTTGAGATTGTAAATCTTCACATCCTGCTTGTTGCAGGCCACAAATAGAAGAAACTTTTCCGAAATCGCGTGCTTTAATGGACGAGGCGTGATTTGAACTTCCTTTACTACTACAGTTTGACATCCACTGTGTGATATACTTACCGTCACGGGCAAAAAGCGTTCCAGCGCATAGAAACTCAAACGCTGATAAGGCACAAATTGTCCTTTGTCATACACATAGATCACCGTATCCGCCTCGCCACCGCCACTAGCTCCTCCAACTGTTCCTCCCGCTCCTCCGGCAGCTACCGTATTCCCCAGTATGAGAAAATGCCGTCGACTCACTTCATTGACGGGTAAACTAAAGTACTTGACATCCACGGCTCCATATGTGCGCAATCGCTGGAACAGCTGAAAGCGTCGCGTGCTTGCATCATATTTGTAGACCTCGGAATGTGTTGAAGTGCGTCCATCAGGACTTGCATAGTTAGCCACCGCCACATAGTCCGTGTAGTCAATGCCGAAGGCCTCCAGCCTCCGCGCATTGCTGCAGGGAATGGCTCCAAGGCGCTGAAAGGTTCCGCTCGTCCACTTGAAGTAGGGACAGCGCTGCTGCTTGTCAGCGGCGCCGTCGAAGGCCTGCAGCAGGGTAAGTTCCTGGCTGCTAATCCTCAGATACATTGCACGCAGATGCAGACCAGCAAAATATTGCACAGTCCGCAAACCGCGCTCCGGCGACAACTCGTAGATAGGCGAACCATCACGTGCCTGCAGCACGGGTTCGCTGTGGTTATAGCTGAGAGCCACGTATCCCACTCCCGCATATGCCAGACAATCCAGTGATACTGCCTTGGGCGCCGGTTGCTGCAGCCACAGCGCATACTCCTGCTCCACGGTTCGCCACACGAAGACTGAAAAGTGGCGCTTACCCGCCACATCTTTATGCAGCGCTGTGGCATACTTTACGCTGGGCAGCTGCAGCATGCATATGTCCAGCGGAAAGGGCACGGGCACGGAAGCAACGCGCTCCAAGCCATTGAAGCTGTAGGCAGCTGCGAAGGTAGATGGAAAGATGAAGATAGTTGTGGAAATGTGAAGATTATATTAGGACTCGAATTAAAATTCATAAGTAGAATTGAAATCTACCTTAAAGAATGCTAGAAAATGCTATATACATATATTTGTCTTGTCCTACTTAGTGTCCTATAGAATAAGGAATATAGTAAAGTATAGTCTTACCTTAATAATCAACAACTTATATAACGATATCTAAGCCATCTATTTTAGTTTGCCTGATAATTGTGAATATTGTGTTCGGACTTTAATTGAAATTCATAGGTGGATTCCAAATCTACCCTAAGAAATGCTAGAAAATGTTTTAATGTCTTGTCTTTCTTATCCTATACAATAAATAATATTAAATAGTATAGTATTCCCTTAATAACCAACAACTTATATAACAATGTCTAACCTATCTATATTAATTAATCTGATAGCTTAAATAAAAATTACTAATATTGATTTCACTCGATGCATTTACCCGAAGCTTGCGTCTCTAGTAAAGTTTCTTCAACTGTCAGGCAACTAGCTTTTAGTTTCTAGAGTTTAGGCCAAGACTAAACCAAACAACTCTCTCTAAATTTTCGCCAGCTATTGGCCATGGATCTTCAGGCCTACAGATGCTGCATTGGCCACCAGCTGGAGGAGCTAGATTTGCTCAGTTCCATTTACTGTGCCGCCGGTGAGTTGCAGCTCCTCGATGCTGGAGTGGTTGCAGATTTCAATGAGTTTCTGCAGTCTGAGGCACAGACGCCGCTCCGCTCCAACTTGGAGTACATCGTCCGACTAACTGTTTCAGCCAAAGACAGTGTCGATGTGCGAATTGAGCTGCCGCATTTATATCCGTTGTTGGAGCTCGCCAGGATTAGCGTGCACACCACGTTGCTGGGCAAGATCAAGGAGAAGCACTTAAAGGGACTAATTGAAAACTATTTGGTGGAACAGCGAGAAGCAGAGGAGCCATATATTTATCAGCTGCTCAGCTGGCTACAGGATCAGATCGAAACACTCATGGTGCAGGCGACCAGTGAGCTGGAAATCTCGCCAGTCGAAGAGCCGCCACGAGCGATGCAGCTGGAGCGCATTTGGATATACTCGCATCACATCAAGTCGAGCACCAAGCGGCAGGAGCTGATCCGCCAAGCCCGTCAGCTGGAGCTCAGCGGCTTCAGCAGACCTGGTAAGCCGGGCATTATCTGTGTCGAGGGCGAGTCGGAGCTGGTGCAAGAATACTGGCGCAGAATCAAGGCTCTACGCTGGCAGAAGATTACTCTGGTCCGCACCGAACCATGCCGTAAGAGACGCTTTGACCAGTTTACCGAGCAGCTATTCAATGCCGGAGATGGCGATGAGGGCGTCATTAACATGGGCCAGTTCATCAGGTTTCTCGAGGAGCATGGCACCGGCTACATGAAATCTGAGTTGTTTGGTTTAGCCTGACCTCTTCGATTGTATCAAAGTTTCAGTTCACGTTGTAAATAAAATTAATTCGTTTTATATTTTGTTAGAAAAACCTTTGTCGTAAAACTGTTGCATGTCTCGCTTATGCAGGCGCTCCGATTCCGCATCCATATCCGAGGCGATTCGATAGTTAGGATAGTTTTCCTGGAAACGCACCTCAAAGCCATGTCCATGCTTCCATAAGAGCCAAAATAATATTATTATATACATTAAACGACACATTTTTAATCAGACGAAACGTAACACGTGCTTAAAGATTGGCTTGACTAAAGATCTGATGCTTTTAAAACGGTTCCAAAAGCTTTAGTTGGTCAGGAAAAGAGAGCGTAAAAGAGATAGAGAGAGAGAGAGAGAGAGAGAGGGAATAGGGGAGAATGGTGAATTTTAACACAGCCTTATGTTGGGTGCCCTACATTGAACAGGGTCTTTAAGTTTTCTAGTCTAGTTTAGTTAATTGTCTAAGAATGAAACTTTATTACGATTATGCAAACATTTAAATAGATAACTTTTAAATAAATCCCTCGCTATTGAGTTCTGGCGCTAGAGATTCGACGGCATTAGTGCGATTCTCGGATGTTTCCTGCAGTTTTTTAGTTTCCCTGGCAGCTGACTGTGATATTTCCTGGTCCAATGTGTGTTCCGTGATTCTTGTCGCACTTTTCCCATTTTGAATGAAGTCGCAATAGCAGCAATGATGAATGCGTTTCGCATTCGCGGCCCGTCGACGTTTCACACAACCAATTTGAAAATAGGCCCTTCTAAAGTTTTCATTGCTGAAGCCGTATATGATGGGATTGACGCCTGCATTGACAAACATCAGATATTGGGAGAAGTACGAAAAGTATTGCATGCCACAGTCCACGCTGGCGTCGCTGTTGTAATACTTTTCACGCAGCACCACGAAAATGGTAAAGGGCAAACGCAGCACAACGAAGACAATAACCACAATGAATAGAGTTTTAGCCACGCTCCGCTTGTATTTTACACTCAGTGGATTTTCGCGTCTCAAGACTCTCTTCTCATAGCGATCCAGCTGTGGAAGAGGTGGTTAAATCACTAGATATAAGTGAGCTGTTTTATTACTATATTCAGGGAATGTCAGGCAGACCCGTCCTACTTCAGCTTTACCTTGATAAATATAGCCGTGTAGCAGATGAGCATAATGCCCAGTGGCAGCCAGACGAGCACTGTGATCAGGACATACCAGTACTTGGGCAGGATATTCGTGTTCTCCTTGCAGTAGCGCTCTGTAAAGTTACGCCAATTGCGCACTCTGTGCTCCCGATAGATGGCCAGGGGAAGCGCTAGCAGTAGTCCAGCCACCCAGGTGGAAGCGATCACGATCTTCGCACCTCGTACTGTTAGACGTGTCTCCTGTGGCAGGACAATCGCCGTGAGGCGATCGTAGCTTACCACGGAAAGATTGAGTACGGCTGTTATGAGAAAGACAACAACGAGAAAACCCTCCAGCTTGCAGCCAACCCAACCCAGTTGATAGTTTTGATAGAAGTCGTTGATCAGGAACATAATGGGACATATAAGCAGGGTGAGAAAGTCGGCCGTTGCCATATTGGCTATAATCAAATTCGTTGGAGATCTCAACGACCGATTCGTGGCTATCAAATAGATCAAAATGTAGTTCCCATACAATCCAAATATAATCAGAGGGAGAAACGAGCTGACTTTCCAAGCAATCTCCTCCGTTGATTTGTGCAGCCAAATGCGTTCCGCAGGAAAATCCCAGACACTGAAGTCAAACTGTTTAAAAACGGGCCATGGAAAAACTTTGATAATTATAATAAGGAAGTAACTCTCACCTGTATGCTACTATAGTTATATGCAACCATTGTGACTCCTAACTAGTCGACTCCTAAAGAGCAACTAACATCGACAGCTGGGTCCAACATGCAAATCAACATGGATATTTCGTTTTATTGATCCTGTCTAATTTACTTAATTGATAGATAAGGCTATTAACACTTGTCACTGATATCGCGCACTAAAAGCTTCCGAATATGGCGTTTGCCTCTGAGCTGTGATGTGTAGCTTTATTAATACACACATAAAAATCTGCCAGCTGTCAGCGAGTCGTCGCCTCTCTTAGCGCTTCTCAAACAAAGCTGCTTGTTATCTCGCTTCCCTATGTGATTCTTTGACATTTGTTGGTTTGTATTTAAAGTTAAGTGGAAATAATATTGAAACAGATTTGTTTTTTGTAGTAAGTAAAAAGTCAAATAAAATAAATTAAACAAGCTGTGGGTTAAATTTAAATTTAGCTGCAGCTTTAGGGAAAACTTAAGTTTAGTTTAGTTTAGTTTGTTGCACTAGGCATTTAATAAAACTTATAGTTAAGTCAACTTTTCGTTATTTTTCCTGATTCATCTTCAGTTCAATGTTAGCTTATCTAATCGATGTCCAATTTGCGAAAGGAACCTTCAATCCCGAACAGCGTGTCGGGACTTAAACGTTTGCCCGGTCTCAGCTGCTCGTTAACTCCGTAATCGTCCTCCTCCTTTAAATGGTCGTTGTAGCTGATCATCTCCTGCTCCATCTGGGCTACGATATCTGCAATGCGCCCATTGCTGCCTCCAAACTCCTCAGGCATATATTCACGGGGAATTATCTGAAAGAGTTGCTCCATATTTTTGTGCACATGGAACTACGAGAGGGATCAAAAATGTGTTTAAGATTGGAGATATGATGCAGAGTGAGAAAAAGGCTTACAGTTGAATTAGTGAAAGAAAAAATAACATTTTACGATGTAAAACAAATTTCCAGTCACAAATATCAATATAATCAATTTTTGTAAAATATACGTTTCATGCTTTCTAGATTTCTGTGGAAGTTTTTTTTAGGTTGTTCAGTTATAATTCACCCTTAAAAACTATACTTTAAAGTAGCTGAATGTTATTTATGCCGGTAATTAAATAGCTCATAAAACTAAATCGACGCTGATAAGAAAGTATTACTCATAATACTTTCAAATACATTGGAGTGCATCAAAAGGTATCATGTAAAATGGTGCACATTATTAATTTTCTATAATTGGGAATTTATTAAAGAGTTTAATAAGCTTTTAAATGTAAAGTGGTTTCTAACCGCTTAATAAGAGGCGATAAAAATTTGATAAGAATGGATTATAGCCTAATAATAGGTCAACAATAAAAAGTGCAGTTAAGCTAATAAGCAAATTAGAACTGTTTAACATTATATACGGACATTTTCCAAAGGAATAAGGTTTAAACAAGTATGAAAACTCCAGTCGTTTGTGCTCGACTTGAAGATACCCTACAATCCCTTTCACTCTTATAAATAAGTTATGACATACAAGATATGGAGATGGTGGATTAACTAAAACAAGCAATATGAAAGACTTATCGATTATACATTATATCGACATTCTTCGTTTTTCGATTGTTTTAAAGTAAAATATGTATATTTTGTATAGTCCCATATTACGTCTTTAGCAAGTTTCGCAGAGATTTGAAATATTTTTTCTAGTTAAGATTATATGTATTTTTATCTCTTGATGGAAATTCAATATTTTTGGATTTTTAATTCTATTATTTTGGCTGTTATGAAGATATGGTGGAAAATTGGAAATATACTCCCATTTTTAATGGAGTCAGGAATTAATTAATTAACAAAAAATAATAATGTAAAAAAATATGTATCCTAGGTGAAAAATTTAAATTAAGAATAAGGTATTCCATTCTACAAGAGTACAACCTCTACTTACTCGATTTTGGAGCTTGGTGGGCATCAGGTTTTTGATCAGATTGAGTACGGCGACCGCCTCCTTGGGGCAGTTGACCAAGTGAATTCCCTTTAAGCGAGTGGGTGCTGCCTTGTCCGCAAACACGCCCATTTTCTTAATGAGCGAAAAGTCCATTTGGGCTAAGAAGCTGAGACTCAACTTGGACATGTCGATAATCTCAATGTAGCCACTGATGATGCAATTGTCATCCTCCCGTATCTGGCGCTCCATTAGGGTCGTCTGAAACCGAAACAGATCGATCATCTTAAAGACCTTAGGATCAAATTTTGAATAATCCGTGAGTTGTATGCGTGGTCCGCCTGGGCCAAACGGTCTGGGTAGACGCACATATGTGCTGCAATTGTGGAGCGATAGGTCTTCATATTGTTGAGCGGGTCAGCGATTGATGGGCTTACCCCGAGCGACAGAGCGCAATGTTTTGCTCATCCATTTGACGATTCGCAAACACCTCTGGCATCATGGTCTTAATGGTATAGAAGTAGTCCAGCTTGCATTTGACCTTCTCCAGACTGAACTTGCAACCGCGCAAAAAGGCAACCAGAAATTGGGCATCTTGGCGAGCCTTCAGATGCGGCTGCTTGGCCAGCCACTCCCGCAGAGCTTGCACATCCGCTGGCAGACGTGCCTCCACCTCGTTCAGCTCTGTTTCCGAAATGTGGCGCAGCTCGGCGCTGAGTTGACGTATCTCGGACATACTCTGCTTCTATCCGAATCTCAACCGTTTTTCGTGGCAGCTGTGCGACTACTGAAATAGGCCAATTCTCCACAGGCCACTAATCAGTTGTCGCTAATCTTGCGCTTTTATGGCCATTTAACATTCCGATAGTGCCCGCCGACACCTCATCTCAGTTCCCTCTCTCTTTCTCCTTCTCTCTCTCTCTCTCTGTTTCTCTCCTTCTTTCCTTTTCTCTGTTCTGTTTCTAGTTTAGATTAAGAAAATTACTTTAAAATTGCGCTGGCAATTGTTAATCTTTAAAATCTTGCAGCTGTTCCCGATAAGTTCTCTTTCTGAACTTCACCATTAGAGTGGGAACGGGGGGGAGTCGATTTGACTGCTGTGCACCTGTAGAAGGTGCATAACAAAGTCCGTATTTGTTGATTTCTGTCTGTTAATCGAACCCTGTTACAACTGTATCTATTTAAAAGCTTATCTTATCGCTAAAATGTGCTTGCACAGTGGTGCCAAATTGCCAAACAATACTTTCTGTAATTTAGATTACTCATGTACCTATATAGCTGTATTTTAGATATTAGACTATCATTTTTAGAGCATTATAGTTTTACTTTAAACTACGAGAGTGGAAAGAACCGCCATTAGTTTAATAAAAAAAACTGATTGACATTAGTTGATAAGATTTTTTTTTTTATCAATATGGCAACAACTTTAGCTGCAAAGATTAGCTTTTAATATTTTTGTGCTCTTAAAAAAATCGATAAACATTTGCTAATCGAGTTTTGATCACTGTGCATTGGCAATGTCAATATCGACCCATAGCTTCGACTAGTTTAGTGTCGAAGCAGGCATCGACTTTGATATTAGTTGTGTTTCAACACAGACGGAGCACACAAGTCACACCAACACCCTTCTGGCCACAAGTACACATTGTCAGCTTGCTTTAAGTTTTGATAATAACATTTGCAGTTATCATACCACTATGGCCAACATCAGGGAGCTCGTGCCAGAGCTGGCGGAGGTGGCGCGCACGGAGCTGAATGAGGATGCGTCAAACCGAGAGGCATTAATTGCGGCTCTCCGCACTTGGATCAATGAACAAAGCTATTTGGTGGCACGCACCGATGATCAGTTCTTGGTTGCATTTCTGCGCTTCTGTCAGTGGGATCTGGAGGAGGCCAAAAAGCGTGTGCTCTTCTTTTACAACTACAAGTCCAAGGAGCGCGGACTGCTCAAGAGCCGGTTTGTAGACGACAAGCTTCTCGAACTGGCCAAATCAGGGTGAGTTAGGGTCCAAAGAGTGCCGGGACAAGTTAATTTATTTATTTGTTGTCATTTTATCAGTATTTTCGCAACACTTCCCAATCCCATTGGCCCGGGCGGTCCACGTATACACTACACACGCATGGGACACATAGAGACTTCCAAGCATAGCGTGTCGGACATCTTTCGCTTCCATGCTTTCCGCTCCGAAATAGAGATCAACACCGACGACAACTGGAATATTTCCGGAGTCGTGGAGGTCATTGATTTTACCAAAATACCCTACTCGCTGCTCCTGCAGTTCGATCCAAGCTTGTTCCGGCGCATGAATGCCTTCCTCGAGCATGGCATACCCACAAATTTGGTTGCCACTCACATCGTTAATGCCTCGCGAGAAACACAGTTCGTGCTCACCATTATCCGCAATGTGATGAAACAGAAGGAACTTGTGCGTAACAAATCAAAGCAAGCTTTCATCAGTTTTTCATTTTCGATTTCTTGTTTTTAGCTGCACATACATCCTAACCTGGAGTCGCTGTACAAGGTTATTGGCAAGGAGTATCTGCCGGCAGAGCTGGGCGGCAGCAATGGCTCATTGAACGAAGCTATGACCAATTATGAGACGCAGCTGAATAGCTTTACCTCATACTTCAAGGAGGATGAACGCTATGGAGTTGACGAGAAGCTGCGCGCCGCCAGCGAAAAGGAGCAACGCCCTTCGCTGCTCGCCGGGGCCGCCAATGAGGATGGAACCTTTCGCAAAATAAACTTTGATTGAGGCTGCGGCTGGGACGATGCTAGTGGCTGGGCCTGTGACAGTGGCAGTGGCAGTGGCAGTGGCAGTTACTTGTATATTCAAATGCACATACTATATATACACCTCACTCTCTATATATATATGAGCCCCTATATATGTACTACAGCGCTATAGCGAACTTTGGTCATAGCTGAACCTGATATTTTATAACAAATCATAGAAAGCAACATCGAAACTAAAAGCAAATTGAACAATGTTACAACAAAAACAAATTGCACACTAACAGACAAAACAAAGAAAACAGAAAAAACTAAAAGAAAAAAAGCAAAAGCAAAAACCGCCATCAAATGGCCAAAAACCTCATGAATGTCGATTATAATTTATTATCGGTCTTATCAACGCACACACCCCCATATGTCTACGGTTAGTCGCCCCCACTTGGTTATCGCCATCGCCGCATTTCGCTCACAATGGACGTCTTCTACTTATATGTATACTACGCTAAGTTCTTGTTGGCTTTTATTTTAAACATGCATAACTACATACAGATGCATAAACATATATATATATATGTACATATACATATATGTATATATCTTTAATTTTGGAACATTTTTGAGTTAAGTGTCGTTTCTACTAATTTTTGATACTAGTTTACACATATACATACATATACATTATATAAATATATATATATTTAGTATGTACACACTACATATATAATTGACAGTGTATTGTAGCGACCCATGTTGAGTACGTTAATAAATTAAAACGAATTTGTTTAAATGTCAAATAATATAACAAAAAACAAACACATTTAAAAGGCAAAAAGATAAGAACCAACTGATATTTTCTTTCATATTTAACGTGATTTATGTACTCATCGAGCTGATAACCGCCTATGACGTACCTCACCTTGGCTTCTATGTTGCGATATTATCTATGCTTTAGATAAAGCTCAGGGTCCCAGATAAAAAAGGACAAATCTAAGCAACAAAAACCACTTAATCATAAATGTAATACCTGACTTTCCATTTTAATTTTGTTAAATTGATTGATTCGTTTCATTCTAGATATATCCCGCAATAAATCACATATTGGTTTTTTTCGCATTTTTAAATGTGCTACTTACGCGCCAAACTGATAAGTGCGAGCGAGATAGATCTATAGATGCGTGTTAGCAGTGCTGACAAACGGCTATTCTAAAAAAAAAAACAGTGCTGTGTAGCAACGCAATTTGAACTTTGGACCGCAGCTGATTTCGTCGGCGCACAACAATATTTATCCGGTTGAATTGATCAACATGGCAAAGGCTATTAAATACTATTATGACTTTTTGTCGCCGCCATCGCGTGCCCTTTGGTTAGCGCTTAAATTGAGTAAAACGGCATTTGAAGATTGTCCCGTTGCACTGCGCAAACGTGAGTTTAATTGTTAAAATAGGTGCTGCTCAGCCATTCAAATTCCATTTTCCATTTTAATTTTTTTGCAGGAGAACAGTTGACTGATGAGTATAAGAAGATCAATCGCTTCCAGAAGGTGCCTGCACTGGTGGATGGAAACTTCCATCTATCAGAGAGCGTGGCCATAATTCGGTGTGTCTTAAAGCAAATTTCAAAGGTTAATCGACGATAACATTCAATTTGTTTTTTTTTTTTTTGCAGTTATCTCTCGGATAAGAACCAACTGAGCAAGCAGCTTTATCCCAAAGATCTGGAGGCTCGCGCTCGAGTGGATGAATTTTTGGAGTGGCAGCAATTGAATGTTCGAGTGCCCTGTGGAACTTATTTCCTTAAGGGCTGGCTGCTACCAATCAATGGACTCGCACCCAAGCCCAAGCCGGAAGCAATAGAAAAGCTAATAAAAGGTGTTGAAGGCTCTTTAGGACTATTGGAGCGCCTGTGGATAATGGACGACTTCTTGGTTGGCAAAAATCTAACAATTGCCGACTTAATAGGTGCCTCTGAGATTGACCAACTGAGTAAGTAATTAGACTAGATTACCTTTAGGTATGTAAATCTTTGTTAATATATATATTTTCATTTCAGAGCTCTGTCAGTTCAAAGTGAACGAGCGTCAGTTCCCAAAGGTTGCCAAATGGTTGGAGCGTGTCCGGGATGCGGCCGCGCCTTATAATGATGTTGCTTATGAATTTGTTAATCAAAAAGCCAAACAAGCAGCGCAGTCTAAGCTCTAAGTAGATTTCTTTTCAAAGACGAGGAGTTGGACCATTTTCGACTGCATTTACATTTTGATTGGTGCCCATTTAATTTAATTTCCTTTAACTGCCTTTAACTTATTTTCCTAATTACCGTAGTCTATTTTATTTGTGCTTTAATTGGTTTTTTGTTTTTTTATAACATAGAAAAATTACGATTTATATAAATATGTACTACAATTAGATGTATAAACTAGTCAATG
Organism: Drosophila pseudotalamancana; assembly: GCA_037075185.1. NCBI lineage: Eukaryota > Metazoa > Arthropoda > Insecta > Diptera > Drosophilidae > Drosophila > Drosophila pseudotalamancana. Next base: position 671,508 of record JBAMCK010000001.1, on the reverse strand, counting down.
TCCAGTTTCCGAAAGGAGCCTTCAATCCCAAATAGAGTTTCCGAATTGACGGGCTGTCCGCGTCGCAGTTTCTCATTTGTACCGTATACCGCATCCTGCTCAAAGAACTCGGTATAGTCTACCAGCTTTTTCGTCCAGATATCGATGATATCCTGGATATTGCCATTAGTGCCACCATACTCAATGGGGAGGCATTCCTTGGGCACGTATTTGTACAGCGAATCCAGTTTGGAATGTATATGGAACTGCGCATAAATATATATATATAAATAGATATAGTTATTGTTGCTGTTAGTGATTTAAAGACTCACCCGCTTGCGTATTTTGTCGCTCATTAAGCTCTTGGCTATGGACATGGCCTTCTCGGCCATAGCTGGCGCATTGATGAAATGAAATCCCTTGGGTCTGTAAGGTAGGGCCTTGTCGCCCAGCACGGCTAGTTTTTTTATCAGCACCGCATCGAATTGGAACATGTGTCCGGTGGTAATGCCCTTCATATCAATGATCTCCACAAAACCGGATACCATTGCATTGTCATCCTCTCTAATCTGTATCTCGCCGAGCATCGTGTTTACCTGCATGACCTCCGCTATGGAATACTTGTTGCTTTCGTACTGACCATACCGTGAGATGTGGATACGTGGACCGTCTATCCCCAAAGGATGCTGCAGGCGCAGCAGGCATCTATAACAAATGTATATATATATGAAGATTGTATTGGGATCTTGATATTTGTGAGTCTTACGCCGTTTTGAGTATATTGAGCTGCTTCTCGCCCACAAATCGATTTTTGTAGAGCTCCGGCACTGCGCCACGCATCGCATAGAAGTTGTCCAGCTTGAGCTTTGTCTTCTCCAGGCTGTATTTGCAGCCTCGCAGAAAGGCGACCAGAAACTGTGCATCCTCTCGTGCCTTCAGATGGGGCTGCTTTGAGATCCACGTGCGTATTGTCTCAATGTCCTCGGGCACACGATCGGGCACCTCGCCAAGCTCCTGTTGGGCCTTGAGGGCCAGCTCAGCGCTGAGCGGACGTATGGCATTATCGTTGGACGACATATTTTGTGGGTTTGGTTTTTGGACACAGTTATCTGATAGTAAACGAAGAACTTTGATTTGTTGAAATTTGGTTTAGGTGCGAGTATTCGTATGTGTGTATAGATAATAGTCAAAAGTGTATTTCCGGGCAATTTGCAGTTGTCATGTTTTGCCTTTGGCCAGCGATTAGATAGGGACTACGACTACCAGGTGCTAGAATTTACCGAGTGATTTGTCATAGATCTGACAAACCCTTGAAAACCACCAAACACCTAGAATTAACAACTACTGACTAGCACTCAGTTACTTGATTAACCTTCTATAAGGCCGTTGGGCTTAGTCAAACGCTAAGATAAGTTGTAGCTGGGCGTTATCAGTTCCGTTAGAGTTCGATATCTATAGAGGCGGGGGCCTTGAATTGTCTTCTACAGTGCCGCGCAAAGCTTTGCACAATTTCCACGCCTGCTCGACCTCTACTCACAATTGTCTCTAATTTAATATAAACAGTTATACAATATATATACATATATATATATATATATATATAAATCTAAATATGAATATATGTGTCTGTCACGACGTACTTATTGGTATGTAGGTGTATGCACATATATAGATAGCTGTATTTTACACGTCGTGCGACCGTATTTAAATATATATACTGTATACTATTTGTACTATATATATTGATCCACCAACTACTGTCCACGACTGTGGTCTATGCGAGACTGTCAACCCGCGGCTGTATCGCAACCGTTATTGGATCTGGTTTTCGGGTATTCGTGCTCGGAATCGGATTCGGAGTCGGGACTCATATTGGTGTCGTCACGGGGCATGACGCACCGACTAATGACAATTGGAGCGCACAAATGCTGACAGGCCAAAGCTCCGAGTGCAACTGAACTGGTGAAACATGGAGCTTGGTTCTGTCTCTGGGACTGCCGAACGATGGGTTACAATAACTTAGCACCTTATGCCGGACGACGTTTAACTCACGATGAGATAACAAAGGCCTGTAAATAATATATAAGTGGGCAATTTACAGCTATCAGTAAGAATTGCTACTGCCTGCAAGGGTCGTCTTTCATGGTTCAATTATACAGATAATAGTGGGTTATGCATCTGTTTTTACTCGGTTCCGGCATAGATTGCTTAACTGTCACTGGCCCAATTATCAGTTATCGCATATATTATATATTTATACATATATCTAAAGCATTTTTACCTGTCTATAGCGCTAGATAAGGGCATTATCGTTAAACATGATACATCTGTTTTTTTACTTAAATGGAATTTTTGTTTTTGTTTTTGTTATTGTTATTGTTATTTTTTGGTTTTTGTACTAGACTTCTACGCAGCCTAACTAATTATAATTTGTTATCGCGTATAGATACTTGTACATAACGCTCGCTATACTGTATAAAACTGGAACTCTGCTGTAGACATAAATTCATAAATTACTAAAAGTTATACTAGTGGGGGCTTTAACTAGAAATACAAATTCAAATTTATAAACTTCTTACATACGTTTTATAGAACGTCAAATTTGTATATATTTATATATGTATATGTTCATGTAATATATATAGCAGACGATGCGCTAACTGTACAATCTGTGCACCTTATCAGTAACCTTTGAAATAATCATTATATCAAACAAGATATCAAAATGTGCTTTTTCGTCTATAAGTACCTACTCCCCAGATTTCATCATATATTTTAGTTTCTTTTCGTTCCGGCTTGATAGCGATATCAGAAAGGTCTATAACACTTATATTGGACTACCCTGAAATCAAAGATACAAGGCCAATCGGTGTTTTTTTTATAGAAAAAGATTAGTTCTTACTAATTATGGTCATTAGTTAAATATTAAATGGGGATTTCTTTAAGTTTATTTATAGTTAATAATAAGTATTATACGATTTCTGTATTCCGCAAAGGATTGTATTTATTTATTAATTAATTATCAAATTATGTATAAATGTGTATTTAAATTTAAATGTTTTTGTTTATGTTTTTTCTTTGAATATAAATATACAGATGTAAAGAACTAATACTAACAAATATTTATTAACTCGGATTGTGTTTAAATGATTTTTTGTTGTTGTTGAGTGTTTCTTTATATGGTTCATTATTGAATCGCACATTTACAAAAATTTATGATAATATCACATTATTTAAATATAAATAATTAGAAAAGATTATTTGTTTATTTGTGTTTTTTTTTTTTTTTGTTATTTTGGTTATTTCAAAGAGACAAAACAAATGCGAGCAGCTCATAGCTACTAATTGTCGGGCCAATCTGGTCGTTCATATGAAGGAATACTGTACTTAATTTTATAAGGCAGTGTTGGCTGAGAAAATTCGAGATATTCTCAATCGGATTCAGTGCGTATAAAACTAGTTATCTATATCATATATAAAAGTTAAGAAGTTTAGAAAAAAAGTTGATTTTACGGAAGGGATCAAAAAGAATCCTGCAATTGGCTTCTGGCAAGCTGTAGATATAGTTTTATTGTATATATTTTACGGGTCAAGTGTGGAATATTTTATATAAAATAAACACTTGCTCGATTTGTAAGGCCGCTATGTGTATTTTAGTCAGGATCGATCTACTGTCTGACAGTAGAACCGTTATACACTGTTATACTTACTATACATATATGTATATGTACGTGTATATATTTATGTACATAGACCAATGCCAGTATCCGTTTACTTATGGTCGATGCCTTATAAACAAACCTAAACCTATGCCCATTCTTTAAAGACCAATGCTCCGACACTCTTAACTACGCCAATACAAGCACTTGATGGCCACCAGAAGAATGAACGTAAGAATGTGCCGCTGTTGGCTTAAGCTGATTGCAGAAGAGCTGACTTCTGTGGTTTTATTGTCGAAGGAGACCAGCGGAGACGTCCAGCGCTGTTCCTTTTCCACATCGTTGGTGCTCCGGGGACACTGCATCCACTTGTGGGAAGAGAGTTTCGGTAGGGGATGGGCCACCTTCATGTGATCATCGTTGAATTCCCAGTAGCCCAATCCCTTGAAGAAATAAGTCTTGCCGTTCGTATACTGGAAGGCCGCATCAATATTGTATCCCACCCCGGACCAAATGGACATGTCCCGCGGATAGTCCAGCTCCACTATTCCCTTGGTGTCGTCCAATCTCCAGTACAGGGTGCCACTGGTTAAATACGTCCGATTATTGTAACCCCACACAAAGACCGCATCCACATGGGTGAGCGTACGGGGAAGACCCAAGTGAGTCAACGGCTTCGGATAACCATTCAACAGGGTGCCCGAATCGAAGACGTAATACTGCGAACCTGTGGATCAAGTTGGTGTATGATTTAATGGAGATACAGATTGGGGCTGGAGCAGGCTTTCGAATGCTCACCTATAAAGAAGACAAAGTGACCTTCCTGGTTCTCATAGACTGCGTCCACCTTGTTGAAGTCCTCTGGTAGAGCCTTCCAGTAGATTCGCGTTTCAATGGGATTACCTCTGTATAGGCCATTTTTGCCTATGCGCCAAAGGAACTGTTAAAAGAAGAGGCGAGATGTGTAGATAACGTTTATAGCTGCTCCTCTAGGCTCTCTAGTCTCTTACCTGCCCTCTAAAGATGAACAGCTCTGTGCGTAAAATGGAGATCGCGTCGTAGGGGGTCATGCAGGTGATTGGCTTCAGTTTATGGGGTTTCAGCGGATTGGAGTGGCCCGTCGGATATTTGTGCGGTCTGTGAGTAGGTTGTGCAGCACCCACTTTGCGTCTCGTTTCAATTGTCACTCTCGTTCCTATTGTCGCTCTCGTTTTCATGGGCGCTCTCGTTGTTGTTGTCTGCAGTTCGCGATTGCGATTGCGATCTCTCTCGTGCTCCCTCTCCCGCTCCCGCTCTTTTGCTTGTTCGTGCTCGTATTCTAGTCGCTTGCGTTCTCGTTCTTCCAGCTTTCGCTTGCGTTCTCGTTCTTCCAGCTGTCGGTTTCGCTCTCGCTCTTCGTGTTGTCGCTGTCTGTTTCGCTCTCGCTCTCGTTCCATCTGACGCTCTCGCTCTAGCTCTCTCTCTCGCTGTAGCTCCCGCTGACGTTGTCGTTCGCGTTCTCGCTCACGCTCCAGTTCCCGCTCACGATCTTGTTCACGCGGACTCTCTCTCGTAGGATAATAGCTGGGATTTGTGTTTGGATTGCGATTCGGATAGCTGGGCCTGGCCTGTGGATAATAGGTGAGCGGTCGCATTGTGGTTGTTGTTCTTCTCGTCGTGGCAGCGGGTGGGTAAGGTCCCCAGACCTTTTCCTTGGCTCCGTACAGCGACTGTATGCCAATGCGATCATCGTCGGGCAATTTGCCATCGACCTCGTTGTTCTGATACCAAGGAAACATGACCGCATTCGAGTCCGAGGAGTGGCCCAGCCCCAGCGAGTGGCCCAGTTCGTGCAGCGCCACATTCAGAAAGTTGGTGCCTGGAAAATGCAGGAAAATGCGATTGGTTAATGGCATCCAGCGACCGCAGCAAAAAGACAACAACGCGTCGTCGCCTTGACGACTTTGTAAGTGGCATAAAAATGGCGTCGTTGCAACATTTACAATGAAAAGCAGAACGTTGAACGACAAGAGTTGAGCTTGCTCGGCTGCCACGTACGCTGTTAACTCAAAAACTGCGATTTTGTGGCAGAGATGGCAAAGAGAAAAGTCTTCTCCATCTGGGAAAGTAATATTAATTATAGCTAGCGCCAGATAGCGACAAATTTAATTTTGAATTCCGATAAGCTTTTCATCAGAAAGTTTTTCAGTTGCAGGCGAGTTATATTATTGTTATTCTGCAAATTTCGCATGCCCGTTTTAAACATTTTATGATTACAGGGTGTCGAAAGATTGCGTTTGCCAACGTCACGCGTCATGCTGACAATTTTTTATTGGCATTAAAAACCATTAAAATTGTCGACATTGGATTCTTGGTTCAGGGGGATGGGAAGGTTGGTGGGGAATTTGCTTGGGGGTTATACGAGGTTTCGGGGCACAATTTATGACGCTAAATTACAAAACGCATGCAGGCAGCCGGCGCCAACGTTTATTGATTTTGCCGCTTGCAACAAGGCGGGCAGCAAATGCGGTTTTGGCGCCTCCAAATTGCCCGCAGCCTTTTATCCGCAACCTGACCGCAACAACAGCTGCTGCTGCTTCTGCTGCTTCTGCTGCTGCTGTCGCTGCTACTAGTGCTGCAGCTGTTGATTATTATTATTGTTATTATGCGTTATTATCTAATATTATTAAATTATGCATTGCATTTGCCGACTAAATTATTTGCTGACCGCAGCAGCAGCGGCATCTGCCACGCCCACTTACCGCGACTCTCATCGTTGCTGTCATCGAACTCCCAGGTCTCCTCGGCATCGAAATGTGCATCGCCTCCGCGTCCGACAGCCGGGTAGAAGGCGTGGGCCAGCACCTGGCCGGGTCCGTCGAATTTATAACCATCGCCGTGATCGCGCCTGCAAGTCGGATGGGAAAAAGAAGAAGAAGAAGATTCGAACACAGATTCCTGATTAGTGAAATTCAATGGCATTGAAGTTACGAGGCTGGAAAATAAAATCGTTGCTTATCTAGAATAAAACCAACATAACAGCTGCAACATAAACTCTTTGATTTGAAATTCGATCCGACATGCAAGCGAATCCCTCCAGCTCCGCCTTTTAACATCCATGTCGTCATCCTCATCCTCATCCTCATCCTCATCATCATTGGTTTCATGGTTTAATACTTGGCTTATTTATCGTTGCCTGCTTTTAAGTGCAATTTTATGTGCTGCCCATCTTTATGGCACTAAAGAATGCTTTCTTTTATGGTCTACATGAGGTGGTTGAGCACGGTACAACCACCCATTCCCCCATCCCCCATCCCACCCATCCGGAAAACATCCACATCGACAATTTAATACGCACCGTGCAAACAGAATCTGTATATCCGCCTGATCGCTATACACTTCACGGAATGTCAGCTTCGAATTGGCTTCCCACACGCTCAAAGCTCGGGCCACATTTTTCCGTACTTTGTCCGCTTCCGGCATCGATTGGTTCACCAAACTGAAAATTGAAATGAAACACAAGTTTATATTTAATTTTAGTATTCAGAACTTATACAAAATTATTTGATCGAATTGTTGCTATAAATAAATTTCAATAAATAAATTCTGAAAGATTGGTCGGACTTTGTTTTCTTTTTTGATAGTTAACTCTTTAACAAAGATTTCCGTTTCAGACTCATACTTCAAAGCACATACCCAACAAAGATTCTTTTCTTATGCATAGTTAAGCACACTCGCACACACTTACACACACTTACACACTTACATCCTCCCATCCCCACACAACATTTTAGAGTGGCTCGACTTTGCACATTGTTTGCTGACAATTTGGCCTACAACTTTGTCTCAACGTGGTCATGTTGCAAAAGATACAAACCGCTAATATGGGGCTACGACACACGTATATATGTATACACACCCACACAAGAAGAGTTCTTCACCACACACACACACACACACACACACACACACACACACGCACACACCCTGCGTACACATAACTTTCACTTTGTGATGCAAAAATATCCTTTGTTTTGCCTCGCGTACAAGTTCGTTGCAGTGAACCGTTGGGGCGGCACCATTGTGGGCGTGGCACTTTCATTTAGTTTACTATTTTTAAGGTAAATTTTGTGCCAAAACTTGTTTCCACATTTACCTGCACAACGGTCCAGCGCGCAACTCTTCACTTACGACTTTTACTCGATTTCCTCGCTCCGGACTAAGCCAACTTTTCCAACAGGCGTAACGCTGACCCGTCCCCCAACCCTACCGACCACGCCCCCCAGACAGGTTCTGCTCTATATAGGTTCCATGTTTTCACATTTTATGCAAATTAGTTATGTTTCTTTTATGCCATTGCAGCCCGGACCGAGCCGTCTGTTCCTCTTAACTAAAGCAAAAAGTTTCGCCCCGCTTTTGTTATTATTTTTGTTTGTTTTTCATTTTTTTTTTGTTTTTCGTTTCTGTATACCCTGTACCCACACCAATTTAAAATGGTTACATAAAAGAGGTTTAATGAAGTTTTGAAGTTTATTTAGGGGACATCAAAAATCCTCTGATATGTAGTTCAGATGCTTGACTGTCTCTTCAATAACTTTTACCTTTACCGTCGAATCGATAAATATCGATAAGCCTGTTAAGTATAGAAACGAGATTTCCCGTAAAGGAGCAATCATTTAAAAGAGGGTAAGGCACTCATTAATACTCCCTACTCTCTGCTCTGAGCTGAACCAGGGTATCTCCTACGCCTGCACACTAACCTAAATACTTTTCCAGGTTCTGTCCTCCTGTGTATGTGTGTGTGTGGCTTAGACAAAGTCCCCTCGGCCTGTGCAAGCCGAGTCCTTTCTGGCCAGATGCTGTGTTGTCCTCTGTTTCTTAATTTCACATCTATTTTTTCGTCCTCTGCTTTTTTCTTCTATTTATATTTGCGGCTGGCAGCGTTTAGTTGGCTTTTGTGACTGCCAACATGGTCGTAGTTTCTGGTTAGCTGCCATATGCCAGATGCCATATGCCATATTTGAACTTGTGGGCATTTAAGTGGTTCAGCTTAGTTGCCAGTTGCCAGTTGCCAGTTGTCAGTTACCAGTTGTCAGTTGCCAGTTACCAGTTGCCAGTTTGTGCTGTCCACATTTTCCAATCAAATTGTGCGTAACGTAACGATTGCTCGGCTGACACGTCGCAAAGTGAAAGAATCTGCATTTGCATCAGCTTCAACATCAGCATCAGCATCAGCATCTGCAGCTGCATCAGCATCAGCATCAGCATCAGCACCAGCATTTGCAATCTGAGTCGGAGTGCAACATCATTAGCTACACGTACATTGGATTGGCATGACCTAACCGGCTCAGTTGGTTAGACTCTGGTGTCCTTTGTCCTGTCCACCGCTGTGTCCTGTGTCCAGTTCGTGTCGCAGTTCATTTCCATTGGGTTACGACTTTGACTGTGATTCCAAGCGCTTTGCCCAAAACGTGCCCAATTGCAACGCTATTTGTTTGCTTAGTTGTTGATCCCTATGTCCAGGCAGAAGGCTCAGCAGAGCGACTCCTGTTTCCCTTCTCCTCCTCCAGCTCCTTCTCCTTCTCCTCCTTCTTCTTCTTCTGCTGTTGACGCGGGTCGTTTGCTATTTGCTCAACGTTTGCTGTTGCTTTGCAATGGCAAATTAACTGCACTATGTACAACTGCCTCAAGTTCCCCTTCCCTAACCGACCACCCCCTTCCTTTCCTCTACCCTTGCACCTCTTTTCTGCCAGCCGACGAGTCCCTTTGTCGTGCTAATTTTGTTGCTACTGCGCTTGGATTTAAATGCGAGCCACTGCACTGCGTCCTGTCACGTAGCCATTTCCAGCTGCACCAGCAGCAGCAGCAGCAACAGCAGTAATAGTAGTAGCAGCAGCAGCAGCAGCAGCAGCCTCAACAGTTGACCTTTGTTTGTCTTTGCCATGTCACTTTGTGTGCCGAGCATTTAAATTATTATGAACCCGCCTCGCTAACTGCCAGCCAGTGCAGAGGCCAGTGGAGGAAGGAGGTTGGGTTGGGCCCAGGACATGGCAATGCGGGGTACCTTTGGGCTTCAGCAGCTGCTGTTGGCAAACGTGTGCTTTGGCCAATTTGTTGCCTTACACGTAAAACAAACTGAACAATTAGCCAAATGGCTGCGCGAGTTCATTCGCTTCATTCGCTTCATTTCATATAGGCTGCAGACACTCTGGTGGTTGAGTGGTTCATAGAATGAGGCGTGGTGTAATACATGTTGACTAAGCTGTCAGAGCCCACCGGTGGCTTTACCTGCCTTTAAAATGCAGCCACAGTATTATTATTATTTGAAAGGTTCGAATTTCCATTTTCATTATTGTAAAACTAAGTAAAATAGACAAGTAAACGTGCTCCAAGATGGATTTTGTTCAGTTTTTGCCCAAAAGTATTATAGTACTATAATTGTCTGATATTTGCATAATTTTAACATTTTGGACACAAGAAACTACGTACATAAGAATGGGTTTACTAACTGTGGCCTCTGGAACTCAGTTTATGTTACAAAATGTGATTCCATTTCTTTTTAAATAGTCAAAATTTAGATTTATTGACTAATTGATTTTTTGAATGTTAATTAATAATGCTTATCAATACAAACTTAATGAGGTATAACTTTTACAAATCGAATAGACTGTCTAACCTACAAAAATAGGGAAAAATCAAGCGATTTTTCTTGATGTTGAGAAAATAGATGGCTGTGTAAAAAACTATAAATTGTCTACTTTGTGAAATGTATTCTAAAATATATGTTTGAAATTTCAAGTCATTAGCTTGCGAACTTTTGAAGATTGTCGTATCCATCCAGGCAATAGACATATAGAGGTTATATATACATTTAAAATAGTTAAAGTTTGGTTAAACATTAATCGATTTGTATATTTGTAGCTTATGAATGAAATGGAAACAGTAACTGTTGAATGCGGAATCAAGCTAATATTGGCTAAAAATGTGGTGTTACCCCTATGATTTTTTTTGTATCCTAAAAAATTTCATTTTTGATTCTTGAATGTCAATCGATAATGCTTAGAAGCATTAGCTCTAAAGATATCTCTTAAAAACCGGACAGAATTTGCACACGAATCAGTCAATCAAACTACGAAAATGGCTAACTTAAAGGGTATTTATTTTTATTGATATTAACCTACTAAATATTCTATATTTCCTCATAAAATTTCTTTAATACTATAAATGTGATTCGGAACATCAGGAAGAGGCACACCCGATTTTAAAAAGCACGACATTTAATACCTTTTAAATTTGGGACTTGCGACATCTTAAGGCAACATTTAATGGCGCCTGTGGCCAACCATAATCCAGCTTTTATTTAAGCGTTAAGCGAAACGCTTTTGGCTTCCCAAAAGCTGCTCAGTTTACACTTTTTATATATGTGTGTGTGTGCATGTGTGAGACGCATTAAGCACTTTGCCAACTCATTGAATGTCTGACGAGTTTGTGGAATCGACTTTTAAAAAGGCAGCAGGCGATATCTACCAAAAACGTAGAGCTCTTAATAAAAATTATATAATTTACGCACACACACTCTCTCGCACACATGCCTGACTTATATATTTATGGCTGCCCATACAGTGCCTGCAAAAAGTTTGAAAGACGAAAAATTGCTGTTTCGCCGCAGCGCCAACTTTTTGCTGTTCTTATCGTTTTTGTTTTTTTTTTTGGTTTTGGATTTTCGTTTTTCTATCTACAGATTTTTGGAGCCGTAACTGAGCCGGATTCGACGTTTTTAATTTGTGCGAAATTAAGCAAAAAATAAACTCATTTTGTTAGTTCGCTACGCTCGTGGGCAAACATTGCCGAAAAACTTTTTCGATAGCTGTCTGACAACAAAACCAAAACCCAGCCAAACTTTCCACGGAAGTTTATAGGGTAGGCAAAAAATACAACAAAAAAAATATGTGGAGAAGAAAAGTAGAAGGAAAACTCTAGCGAAAATGCGAGCAAAATTGTCTCCGCTATGCGAAGAAAAATCTCGGCGATTCAGGAAAAATTGCAAAATGCGCCGCAGACAACTCGAACATTGTCGACGCTTGCAGTCGCCGGCCAGAGGCATTTTCTATTACACCAGCTACCGATACCCTGTAGCTGCTTAGGTATATGGGATATGAGCTACTTTAATAAAGTTTTCCCTGGCTGTTGTATACTCAAATTCTTGATATCACATCAAATTTGCACAATTTTATATACTTTGCATTCAAAACTTAAATACCGGCATATAACTTGAATAAAAAAAATGTTTATTTAAATTCATTTTAATATGAAATTTTGTTTACTTAGTATCTCTGCGTCGGCTCTAATTGTCAATGACTACGTGGTATTTCACAATAGCTGGCATTTATATTCAGGGATCTTTTCTGTTGCTTTATCCTTATCTTGAACGATATTATTTGTTTTTACTAACCAAATTTGGTATTTCACAGTTGAATCTTCTTTGTTGACTGATCACTGGCTTGGCAATATTTTTGTGTTTTTACTAAGTACGTGGTATCTTACAGTCGTCACCGACTCCTCATAGTGGCTTGACTTCTGCCTTAGACCGTGGAGAAGAAAATCATGCAAAGCTGCCAACGGTGATTTAGTTGTTAGCCGTCGGGCAAACATTTCATGGCTCAATGTGCTCAATTCAATCAATTGGCAATGAAGGGCGAACAAATCGCAGCCACACACACACACACACACACATACACACAAATGCATACACACTAGCAGCTCGTACCTGAAATTTTAATCAAAATATTGAGCGCGCTTGTGTGTGTGCGAATACTTTGTGACATGACTGTGATAGGCTGTCACAGATTGGCGTAATGCTGACATCCTGGCAAGTGAAGAGTGGCAGGCGACGTGTCGGCTTCTTCTTTTGGCCAATCGGGTCAACATTTGGCCATATGGCTAATTCCTTTTTCACAAAATTTTGAAAATAAATTGAATTATGCTGCCAGCCTTTGGGGTGTTGTGTAATTAATTAACTGTCGAGGATTAGAGTTTCACAAGTTGCGAGTGTAAACTATTTGATAATTGAGTCTAATGGAATTTTGATTAAAAAAACGATTTTTTTATTTGTTTTAAACCCTTTTAGATTATTCAGTCGAAATCGATTGTTTCTTTTTGTCTTTCGGAAGAGCAGCGTTAATGACATAGATATTAGGAAAATTGGAAAGTCTAGGTTATATGATACATAAATATTACTTGTATTATTTGGTTGGTTGATTATGCTAGGAAAATAATTCAGTTGAATTGCATGTATATTTTTATTATCCGGTTTAAGTCCATAACAAAACTGAATTAAAACCAAATTAAGACGACGCTTATTAAAATCTATTGTTGGGATAGTTTAAGAGACGACTTATAAAATTTACCGTAGATAAAATGAAAAAATTATTTTCCTCTTTCTTGATAACAAAGTTTTCGTACTGAATGGGATCGACTCGAATAGATTAAAATTATCAATAGAATAGAAAAACGAGAGAATTCAAGTCAATCTTTTCATTTTTGGGGCATTCAATTTTTTCTGTTGCCAACCGATGTGAACATTATAGATAAGAGCTGATACAATAGTTGGACTTATCGCTTGATAATGGCCAGCCATTGCTATGTGTGTGGATAGAGTTGATGAATGTGCTTTACATACACACATTCATATTTGTCAACATATTTGTGTGGTTGATCCCTGTTGGTCCTTAAGCAACAATTTATTGCAGCTGAAGCCACCTGGGCGCAGAGCACATAGCTCTCAGCTCGAATGGGCCATGGCCCAAATGTCCTGGCCATGGCAAACTATAGAGATAATTACTCCAGAGCTTCCGGGAGACGCCATATTAAATATTTAGAGAGCGGTGTTTGTCAGGGCACAAAAAAAAGGGTTGGAAAATAAAGTCAATAAATTGCTGAAAAAAGCTGGGCTAAGTCTTCAAATAATAGGCTAGGCTTTATGTATGTATGTATGTATGTGTATGTGTGTGTTGTGGGACCCAGAAAAGCCAAAAGCCAAAGCCTGAAAGCCACAAAAACCCAAATACAAACATAAAACAAATTTGCTTTAGCTGCTGTCTCATGGCAAATTTAATTAATAAATAATCACAATGTAACCACAAGAGTAATAAGCAACAAAAAAAAAAAAAAAAAGAGAATGAATATTGTCATTAGTATGAGACGAAATTGACAGACACACATGGATACACACATGTATTGGTGTCGACAAGTCTCAAGTGTTTAAAATTGCAAATGTTATTTTGAAATGCGTTGGGAGCAAAACCTCTCAAAAGGTAAATATTTGGCAAAGGACTCGCTGCCAACTGCTTGCGCCTAGAAGCAGGCTTTAGCTTTGACTTGAGTGCTTGCCCCGAGGGCACGCACACACACACGCACCGAGACAGGGACAGAGAGAGAGAGAGAGAGAGAGAGGAAAGGAGATGCTGGCATCTAGCCATGTGCTCATAAATTTATTACCAAAAATGATTTTTGCCATTAAGCATTATTAAATTGGCATTTGAAAATTTTATTATGCATACGCAGCTTGACTTTTGTCCTCAGGCTTCCATTTTGGGGCATCTTGACGGTGGCCAACGTCTTGGCTCTGTACATAGGAAAAGGCATCCCCATTATACATTATTTTGATTGCAAATTGCTTGCATGCATAGGAAAGCAAGTGCGATAATATCAAATTATGTTAAATGGACTTTAAATCCCCAACAAAAAACAACTAAAAAAGTTTCAGAATTTTTTTTTATTTGACACAAGAAATTGAAAGAAAGTTTAGGAAGGTGCATAAACATAATTTTCTAAGGAGTAGTCATAAAATGTGTTAACAGTGTGATAACAGCATATCTACAGCTTGTTTACAGCATGTAAAAACTCTGTTATGAACATTTTTGTTTGATCTGTAAAGTAAAGTAAAAACAGGCGGCAACAGTGTAGGGTGAACAAATAAAGCATGATAACAAAATATTAGTTAATTTATAATAATAGGGGGAGAGACAGAACAAAATGAACGAAACAGATAACATACAGTGGTATCAGATAATGGAATACAGATAGTAAGAAAGGGAGGCAGCTATTTCAGTAAGACTGAGAAAGGACTAGAAGAACAGAGAAATATGGTAGATGGTGGATATTGAATAAAATATAGTTAATGAGAAATATCTGCTATATATCAGCAACAAAATATGACCAAAGCGCAAGGTCAGCAGAACTAACAAAAATAAATAATCCAAATAATCTTTAGCTATTACTTATCCGATATCAGCGTTCGATAAACTCTTGTCTCGTAAGTGTTAAACTTATTTTCTACGAAAATAACTTATTTGCATATATAATATAAATAAATTGTCTTGATTAAAGTTTGAGAACTTTTTGTGAAGCTAGTTTGCTAAATGGTCAATTGGTTTGACTTTGTGGATATTCTATCCTGCTATCGCTCACTCAAGGAGGTTGTGATGGCTACCAAATCGAAATAACATCACACCCAGGTTGAGTGAGTCAAAGCAAGACAAAATGTTTAGTTTTTCTTTTTTGTCACTTTTGCACTTTTTCTTAACTTTAACACTTCATTTGCATAAAGTTTGACACATCACACACACACACACACACACACACACGCTTAGACCCTTTGCGACTCAGTCAAAATCTTATTCTTAGTCCTGTCCCAGGAGTTGTCACAGCAGCAAAAGAGGGGCGTGGTAGAAGTTACGCGTGACTTTTTGGCAAACAAATTGCATGTTTTATACATTTTGATTTGCAACTCTTGGCACTTGGTAGTGCCACGCCCTCCCCAGCCTCCAAGGTCCGGTCGACGCTGGGCTCTTAATTGAGTGGCAGGTACATGTTTTATTTATAAGTCGAATGGCAGCAAAAAAAAAAAAGGAGAAAAACAAGACAGCAGCACAAAAAGGGACGCTTAAATTAAAAATCCGCACTAATTTGACACTTGATTGAATTTAAAATTTTTTAACGATTCAGACAGGGTAGTTTCTCACCCATTTTGAATGCCTGTCAAAGGGATTGCATCGATAGCTCGGCCAATATGTGAAAAAAATCATTTGGGATTTCAGAAAGTGGACTTTGGATTATTTTTTATTTAACGCCAACTAAAGTTTAATACAAAAAATTAATATACTTTATTAATGACAGTTATGATACTTACCTTCTATAGATTATATAATAACAAGTCGGAACTACTTCCCTTATGATAGTTTTTGTATTGAAGCAATCAGACGAAATTTTTCCTTACTTCAATTCATATTAGTAATAGAAACCATAGAGTGTGAATGTATAACTATATCATCCATTTGCCTAGGTATCATTAAATCAAATACAATTTTTTGCTGCTTATGTTTTTAAGAAGTTCTTTTGTTGAAATGTATTTCCGCACGGAAAAAAGCAATAGCCAAGTGATTTGCAAGTGTTAACAATGCGACAAATAAATGAGCACAAATACAAATACACATATACACACATATCCATTTATATATTATACTGATGTATCTGTGTATATAGCAAATCCATGGCAGCGAATACAATGAGTATACGCAATAAATCATAAAATAAATCGCTTACATTCATCGCTGTCAGTTTGCTGCACAATGCTGCCACATGCCCCATGCCCCCATTCCCCCATTCCCCCATTCCGCATGCGCTCTGCCCCAACTAGAATACATGCCACGTCTAACAAGCTGTCACAAAAACTCACAAAGGCCGAGCCTGGTTAGTGGGTAGTTCTAGCAGATGGGTTCTCCAGAAATCTATACAAAACCATTTGACAAGCAGAAAACGCACCATTCGCCTCCCCCCTTGCCACGATGTGTGGCAAACTAAGCAGTCAAACCTGTGCGCCAAATGATGCGCACCGTTCAACGTTATCTAAACTGCAGGCGACATCGAGTCGAGGACGCAACGTAAGGAAGCAGCCAAAGGAAGCATGTCTCAGCGTCAGGTAAAAAGGAGCAGCCTTCAGCCAGGACCTCTTTCAGATGATTGTGGGACAGCAGGAGTGGAAAACGGAAAGCGGAAAGTAGGAAAGAGGGAAAGGCGGGTCGCGCGGTTTGCTATGTCACATGCTTTTCAATCAAATTCAAATTTACTACGCAAACACACACATTTTCCACCAGCCCTTCCACACACAGACAGACGCATAACAAATTCAACTGTAAAAATTTAACACATTGCGGCGCCACGTGGCGAAGCTTGTGGAAGAGAGCATTAAAAGTAAAAAAGTGTAGCATACAAATGAGCGCACCGTACAAAATTTTATGGTGTGTACATTTTTAAATGTGTGTGTGTGTGTGTGTGATTTCAAGCTAATGCATATTTAATATTTATATGCGTATCTAGATTGAAGCTGAGCTCGTTTTTGGGACCAGCTACAAATGTTTAATTCGACTCTCATGCATACAATATGCTGATTATATAGTCAACAATAATTGTTATGCCATTTACACAAATATTTGCACTTCATGCATAATTTGTTGGTCCTAAACATGTGCGACATTTCGTATATAAATTTCCCAATTTTTCAGTCAATTATTGAGTATATCGGTGACATGCTCGCATTTGAATTTGAATGTTATTTTAAATTCTGAAAATGTCATGTGTTTATTGCATAGGTGCTAACGGATTTTTCAACACTGCTCATCACAAATTGCATTTGCCACTGTGTTTGTCAAAACTGAAAGCATATTGATGCGTTTGTATGAATGGACTTATGAGCACTGCTAATAAGATAAACTTACTAAAAGGAATAAAAATGGACACATGTTTAGCTGAGCTTCATTTGATTTGACGGATTGTGTTTGCCAACACTGAAAGTTATCGGATTATAAGCAAAGCGAGAAGCCTTGGCTAAAAAAGAAAACCAAATAAAACACAGAAAAAACTCTCTGTGTGCCATAAGCTAACGCCCAACATGATAAGCTATTAAAGAAAAAAAACGAGAGCAAATGCTAAAAAACCTCCGAGCTTGTTCGCAAAGCAAGCAACGCGTTGACTCTGTTTTAAAAATCGGTCTTTCGCGTCTCTAATCGGTTCTTTCTCTTCGTTTTTGTTCGAGTTGACAGAAAAATCTTGAATCTAATTAAAAATCGTTGCAGCATAAATTAAATTGGCTTTTTGCGAGCTTGTCTAATTGAGAAACGATACTTCTACTGTTACATTGCCAGCTTCGCTTCTTTAATCGCTTCTTAATACTATAATATACATATTTTTACATTTTAAATAGAAAGAAACTTTGAACAAATAAAGCCACATATGACGGTGGTCAAGAGATTTGTTTTTCTAATCGTTTCTCCCACTTACACAAAAACTAAAACAATTTTATCACATATAAAGCGATAATTGAGTGACTTTACTTTAAATAGCTTCTCTAAGTGCTTCTCACTTTAGTTAAGATCTGTCAACTCTTAAGCACTTCAAAAAGAAGACAAGTAATGCTGAGATTTACTTTTAAGGTAAAAAGGTCGGATTAACTATATTTTATGTATATTTGTATTTCGTTTTATTGAACATTAAATTTTAAATAGTATCTGGTATTTGATTGCATATTTTTACTATTTATTTGTACTGTATTTGTCTTGTTTTTAGTTTATTTTGCATAATATAAAAGTTTGAGTACGTTACTGACTGCATTAAGCTTTGGAGTGCAACTTGTTTAGGGTAGTTGATTATAATTGAATAACAGGCTAAGGGCTTGTAACTATTTGTTGGCATAAAGTACAGATTATTGTAATTTAGATATGGTCTAAACATTTCCATAAGCTCAGCTACAAAAGTTTACTTTGGTTTGCAAAAAAGTTGGTTTACTCTGCACAAACTGTTGCTAACATTGTTGTTTTTTCCTTTTTTTTTTCGGTTATTTTTGGCAACGAGTTTGGATGCGGTTTGAACCATGCGAAAATTCAGATAGACAGACGAGCAGAAAAACCATCGCTTCGTTTTCTGTTTTGACATTTTTAAGCGCACTTTGTCGGCTTTGAATGGCTTACAGAAAAAAAAAAACAAATAAAATTAAGTAACTGTGAACTTCTTTATAGCGACAGACTGGCAGATACCCTGTGAAAAACTCTTCAAACCATTAAGACGGTTATTATGCATATATGTGAATATAAACGCATAGCTTTGAAATCCTGCACGGAGGTTTATGTATTAGTTCTGAATAATCAAATGGGTTCATCGATATTTATCGATTTTAAGGTAACCAAAAATTGTATGATATAGAGAAGAATGCGAACTTTGCCTCATTGCCAACTGTCATTTGGCCTGCATTGCAAGTTGCTAATATACTCATGCTAACAAACATTTAAATGGTTATAAGGTATAAAAGTACAACCTCAACAAAATAAAAATCTCTACTTTGTTGTGTGCTGCCTTAGTGTGTGTGTATCAGTGTATGTGTGTGACTCATTGAGCGCCTGTTTTGCGGTGTTTAATCTACTCCGCTTATGTGCGAACTTCCTGCAGCGCTTTTCCGCCTGCTCAGCTGTCTGTCCCTCTCTCCTCACTCTCTCTTTCGCACACCCTCTGCCCCTCTCATGCTGTGTGTCTGTTGTACATGTGTGTTTATCCCGATTTTGTGTTAGTCTTTGCCCCAAAGCCACTTGGTAACCGGTGTAAAAAAAAGCTTAAGTTGCGTTTGACTGACTTTGAATTTTTTATGCGCCGCGTCGACCTTTTTTCTCTTTTTTTTTTTTTTTGTGCTGCCACTGCTGGTGCTGCTGCTGCTATTGGCCTCTGCAGTTGGCCCCCGGAGCTAAGCTGCTTTTTGCACTGCTTTTTTTCTGGTTAACTGCATGCCAAAACTCAGCAGCAGCCCCCCTTCTGGCTCCAACTGCTCCCCCTGTTTGTTTGGCTGCAAGTTTTGCTTAAATTGAATTGCACATTTGAGCGCATTCACCTAAACCTAAATGCAAATCGGATAATGGAGGTTACCTTTGTCAGGCGACACCAGCAGCAGCAGCAGCAGCAGCAGCACCAGCACCAGCACCAGCCACTGCACTAAGTTGTTTGGCATTATGGAGGACACGCCCCTTCGAGTATGCGTCGCCCACTTCCCAAGTATTGCTATCATAACAAGTGCAGCTGCTGGCCAGGACCATAACGCAGGGTATTATCAAATCGTTTTGCATAGCTAAGCGTAGCCGTTGCTGAAGGTAAAGTCAAAGGCAAATGTGTCTAGGGGTATATAGGAAATGAAATGAAGAAGAAGCAGAAGACGACCAAAAAGGGCAGGGAGCAGGAGAACGCGTGTGGAAGGAGCAAAGAGAAATAAAGACATATTGTAAACATTAAACAGCTATCAGCAGGATACGTTCGACTTTATTGATTTCATCTCTTGCACTGCCTTCGTCTCTAATGGCGTCATTGTTGCCACTGTGTGGGTGTGTGTATGTGTGTGTGGGTGCCAAAAAGAAGTACGTACTTTGATTTTATAACCAAATCGAGCGTCTTTGAAGCGCCAAAGAGTGTTTTGTGACTTACCTGCAATGAGAGTCAAAAAAAGAATAAGAATATAAAGAAATTGAAATTTTAGTCAATCTATATAAGTGTTATACATGCTATATATGTATCTAAAAGACCCCCATGTATATATTTATTTATATTTATTTAGCTGACAGCAAAATGTTTCGTTGCTGTGACAACTACTTTACTTAGTTAGTTTTTGTGGGTGTGGCCGCCTGTTACGTTCACGTTTACGGTTACTGTTGTTGTTGCTGTTGCTGTTTATATTGCCCACACTCAGACCAATCGGCGTAAATAATCTATGTATATGTATATATTCTGTGTATATCGATTGCTAACGTCGAGCGACGCTAACAAAACAATTTGTCAAGCAAATGTGCCAAAAAGTTGACGCAAAGATGAAAAGTTATAGCATGAAGAAGCCAGCGAGACTCCTGCTTTCCCGCAACAACAAACAAAGAAAACACACACACCAAAAATAAAGTACAGTTGTGCGCACTTTGACGTAAGCACTTACGTTAAGTTGTCAACCATTTGGGAGCTGTGAAATAAAGTTGCACTTTCATATGTGATTTGTCTTGCTTACACGCCTTTCCTCTTGCCTAACGGGAAGATTACAAGTGCATTGCCCATAAAAAAAAATTGGCGCTTAATGTGGCAAAGTTTGATGTTATCTCTTCCAATAAAAGTATTGTCAATAGTTAGTTTCTGTTTGTGGTTAAGGTAATTAACTTTACGAATGTTACGTCAAAGTAATTAACGTAAGGTCTTATGTCACATTTAATGTATATCTTGATGTTTCGTATTTCTCTGCGTATTGCAATAGTTCATTAAAGTCAATTAGTAACTTAATATTTCTAATTAATTTTCTCCACTAACACTTCATGACCACGCGGCAATTAATCTTGCGTTACGTAAGTGACAAAGTAATATTTGTCGACACCTATCGACACCTTCAAGCAGATTTTATGACCATGTAATTTATGTAATTTATGCTCAATAATACAACGTAAGTAATTACGTCACGTAAGAGAGACTTATTGCAACAATAATGAACATTGTGTCAATGCTTACGTAAACTTACGAAACACTAATTTATATAAATACCAATATCAATTAGTTAAGTTTTATTTTTGTAGCTTAAGTAATTAAATGCAATTACTTACGTCACTTTTACGTAACGCTTACGTAACGCTCAGTCGTTTAATTACCAATAAGTTGTAGGGCTATAAAAGAGGAAGACAACGAGATAGACTATAGGCTACAATGTTGGTTTTATACACTTGTAAGGCTATGTCTCCCTCTCTCTCTCTCTCTCTCATATCGTTTAGAATCGAACCAAAAGGCGACAAAAATATTGTTCGATGAGTAATATTCGCTTAATAACGCCCACATCGTGCGCTGAGCAGTATCAAATAAAGGACATATGCCTTGGCCAGGACTTGGCGAGAACTCGGCCATGGTCATAAAATCGAAGTGTGTTGCCCCGTTGCTCTTGGCCCATCAACTTAATGATGCATAATGATATGAGCCACAAGACGCGGCCCATTACCCACAAAAACCACAAACACACACATACAATCAGACACTTTATTAAAGAGGGGTTGTTGTGTGGAGGGTGTGTAAATGGTGTGGCAACTGCTGCGTTTGCTTAGCTAAATGGATGCTGCACAGTTTTTGCAGACTTCTAAATTATTTCTTTTTATTGGCATTATAATGATTTCTTTTGGCTACGTTCTAATGGAAGATTGGAGAATGTCAACGTTGGCTAGCTTATTATTGATTACAGATAAACAAAGCTATGATGAATTGTACACAAATATAATGCATAAAGATTAAGGGGATGTATAAGACATACGGAATAGATAATGTATTAAATAATGTTACAATTTATGCCAGTTCTTGGCTTTAACTTTTATTTTATTTATGTATTGCTTGTTTGCTTTAGCGATGTTTGACTGTATCTGAAGTTCGTTTGCGGCGGCAACAATTTAATCAAAATATTTAAGCAGCTGTTGGCCCACATGGCCAGCCAATGTGCTTCTTTTTTTTGTCGGTTCTGGCTGCTGTCTGCCGATGTGCTGAGTGGCTTTTGAAGTGCAGCCAAACACACACACACACACACACACACACACACACACACACACACACACACATAGACATATATGCACATGTGTGCCATGTACACACTTAATGCTGAAAGAGTGTCACTAACAATATCAACGTTCGTCCGACTGTTTGTCTGCCTTGGTGCGATCCCTTGTCCCGTTATTTGTTTAGTGCAGGTGACATTTAAATTAAGCTCGAATCGTTGTGCACTGCGCTAAAAGTGCTTTCATGTTGCCTCGCGCTGCGAGCCGCATGCGGCATGCGGCATGCCACATGCGACGACACTGGGAGCTCGTTAAATCCAATAAATGTTTTTATTCATTCCAGCGTGTGTGCGACTCTGGTGTATGTGTATGTGTGTATGTGTGGCAATTGTTCCTTGCTTGATTAAATTTCTTTGTTTTCATTTTATTCATCTTTTTTTCATTTGCTGACAATTAAACTAGCCAATTAAACTTTAGCCTGGACGCTAAACAACAGTTCAGCCATTGGCCTGTGCTTTGGGGTCGAGGCAGGACCCGGCAGGACCTGCTTCTGCTTCAGCTCAAACTGCCAAAGTGTTAATACACAAATACCCAAATGTGTAGTTAACACGAGTTTTTGTATTGGCCACGTTTTGTTTGCTCCTTGTTATGTCCTCGCCCCCTCAATGTTCTTTCCTTCTCTAGTTGCTTTGCCTGCCATTTTGTATATAGTGAATTTTTATTTGGCTGGGCAATTTATGCGCTCAGGGATTCCAGTTGCCGTGCATTTTGACTTTAGTTCCTCGTTTTGTATTTCATTTAATTTCGTATCTCTACTTTTTGCACTTTCCACCTGCCCAAATGTTTTATCGAACTGCAATGTCGTCTGGTCACGAGAGCCTCTGCCGAAAGTACAAAATCAAAACTAATTTACTTTCCAGTCACGACATTAGGCAGCGAGCAAAAGGCAATAAATAAATAAATAAATGAATAAATAATTTAGCGCAAATAAATCAATGCGCAATTGACATAAATTGCTTAGGTGCAAAAGGCAACGAATCAAATGGAATTTTCGATGGCTTTTTCCTTTATAAGGACCGCTCGAACTAAGTCCAGAAATTTAAGCACTAGTTGTTTGTTATTCTTTCTTCTAGACGGGTACGATGTCAATCTTAACCGTCCCGATAATCGAAAATGAGCCTTCCGTCTTTAAAAGTTTTTTAATGTGACAGCACAAAAGTATGCTATAGTTTTTAATTTGTGTAAATAATTTATTCTATGAAACATACATCTATTTGTACATATGGAAACACAATTAAAGAGCTAAAAAGGGTACTTGATTAGTCAACTTTAAGATAAAGTACTGATTTTTACCCAATGTTATTCTCAAAGTCAGCATTTGCAAATGTATGTTGATTTTTCTTCCCCTTTGCGGCACTCCTTGGGTCACCAGATTTAATGGAGGAGGGGCTACAATTGCCACTTGGTTGTGCTCAGTTTTACAGCTGTCCAGCTGTCAAAGTCACATATAAATCACAGGACAATCAAATTACGCTTTCATCTGTGCTGAGCCAAATAAATTGCAGAGCATATTACGTATACGTCGAGTCGACATGGCAAAAGGTATAAATTCATTGATTATTTATTTATGGCACGCAAAAAGAGGGACGCAAGGAGAGAGCGAGAGGAACAAGGTGTATGACTATTGTTTGCCAGATTTGATTGTATCGCAAATACACAAACACACACATATACAAACACTGAGAGCTATTTTCGTTTTATATTGACTCGAAAATGTCAAATGCATAACGGCAACAATTCACAATTTTGATGTAATTGACAGGCAAAAGGGCTGTGTGGTTCGGGTGGTTTGGTTGGTTTTGGCTGGCTGGCTGGCTGGCTGGCTGTTTGTTACTGTGGTCCCATCATAAAATGTCAAACTTTGTTGTGCTGTGTCGTAACGGTAACATTTGGACAAAACGCTTTCTTATTTGACAGCCCATTTGGCAATGACATGCGGCAGTCCATGAAACAGCTGCAACCACAGCGACTGCCGCTCATTTAATATGCAAAGCGCTTTAATTAGATCGCTCTGACTGTGTCTCTTAGTGTGTGTATGTGTGTGTGAGCAAGTGTATTACATGCAATTTGGACTTACATAATAATTAAACAATGTACCGCAAAAACAATTAGCTGCATTTACAGATACGGCCGCAAGTCACGCCGCAGCTGCCGCTATTGACGGAGCAAGGGAAACGTTTTTTACCTTTAAGAGCCACAGCTGCAGCTATATGTGGCATGTGGCATATGCAAAATGAAGTTGACATCTGCTTAAGTGGCTGGGGTTTTGGGCAATCCTCATAGCTTTTACGAGCCAATACTGCAGTTTCATTTGCAGCTGCTGCTGCTGCCGCCTGGCTGCCTGCTTGATTGGACATGAAATTGATAGCTCACACACACTCACACACATGGTATATGCATGCAGCAAAAGTGTGAGTATATTGTGTGTGTGTGTGTGTGTGTGTGTGTGTGTGTGTGTAAGTGGGGGCGTGTGCGTATGTGCTTAAGCAAGTTAATTGAATTTTGCACTCAAGTCGTTGTTGCTGTCGTTTGGGCGCTGAGCGCTGGGCGTGGCCATTGCCACAGTCGAAACATTTAAGCATTGACAAGACATTTCTGAAGTTTTAAGTGCATTAGCTGTCAGACAGACTAAGCGGTAGCATCACAACTGCAAATTGCAGTGCCATGCGCCATGCAAGTCATTTAAATTTTGTTGCCCCAAAAAGTAGGCAATACTTTTTGAATGGAAGCAGTAAATTGAACGTTACTATTTGATATTTGTTGAGGAACTGCTTGACTGATCCCTGTTTGATTTTCACAGTAGATATATAATTGTTTTATAAGCCTTGCGGTTCGAAGGTGGTTTGAAAAGGTCTGCAAAGTAGTGTAGAAGTTATTTCAAAGTCATATTAGAATAAAGCTTGTGAGCTTAGAAAGTTTTGCGGCTAAAAAGTGGTTAAAAAGTTTATGAAGTTGGTTTTCGAAAACCAATGAAGCAGTTGAAAAGTCATAGCAAAGCAACAGTTCGAGAAATGTTGAAGCTTGGCAAATTAACTCAACAGATATACAACTATATAGGAATATAAAGTCATGAATAGGAATTATAGCAATATGTTAAGCTTCATATTTGCATTTAAAATTAATACAAAATTGAAATCTCGTTGATTTAAGTGTTGCATAACGTTAGTTTATTTATTTATGCATGTCACATGCTAAGCCCAGACTTTGAAATTCATTTAATAGAGAATAATTTATATTTAAATATGCAAATATGCAATATAATAATAAACTATGCAAAAAGTGGAATTATGTATATGTTATTTTAATTTAAATTATGTAATTGACAGAAAGGGGGAGGGAGAATCAATCTAAAGATTAATTTTGCCAAAAACTTCAAGTTGCATTCCACAAAAAAAAGTTAAAGTTCGAGCTCCATTTGTCAGCGCTTTGTAGCTGATGCCATTAATGGATTAAGCTGAAAAACGTGGCGCACAATGAATAAATTGTCAGATTGCGTTTGCCACACACACACACACACACCCACCCTTCACACAGCTACAAAGGGGTTAACCAGAAAGGACACGAGCTCGTTGACCAGAAGCTGAAACCGGTCCGGCAAAAGGGGGCGGGAATCGGACTAGGATGAAGCTAACATTTCAATATGTTTGTGCTCTTGACATTTAGTTTAACTGTTAAACTGTTGGCAAATGCCAACTGTCAACTCTTCTTCTTTACATTTTTGTGCAGCTTGTCCAAAAGTTTGGTCCCAAAAAACCGCAGAGCAACAAAACATTTTACGGCCGTTTGTGGCTGGCTTTAAGTTCTCCAAAGAGCTTTAAGCCATCTAATAGCGAAGCATTGTGTGTGTGCGTGTGTGTGTGTGTGTGTTTGGCCATTTTGCAAATCAGCGTGCAATTACCCGTAGCTCACGCTGCTCATGTAGTTTGCAAGTGTATTAAGTTCATTTTTCATTTGCCTTCATGCATTAAGCAGCCCAAAGTAAGTTGCCTGACTAACCAAAAAGAAAATTTATATGTACATATATATGTATACATATACAAAAAAGTGTATATATAAAAGAAAAACATAACGCAGAATCACTTTTTCACTTAGCTGTCTGTGTGAGTGTATGCTTTTGTGTGTGTGTGTGTGTCTGTGTTGCCTTTTGGCATGCAAATAAAATGGCCAAAAGGGAGACACCAGCCTCCTCTACTCCTCCGCATCGGAGACCAGAAACCAAGCCAACTTAAGCCCAACACGTTAGAGAACAGCGCAAGCAATTTGGTTCCACCAAAAATTCCAACTACCCCTTAGCCACCACTCCTTACTCCCCCTCCCTACCCAAAACCCTACCACCAACCCTACCCCATGCTCCGCTTTCTCATTCGCTGCTCTTGGCTGGGGCCACAATAAGAAAAATGTTCAAGTGCCAGAATGTGTGCAAAGAACTCAAGTTTGGCACACACTTCGCCTTCTATTGTTGTTGTTGTTGTTGTTGTTGTTATTGTTCTTGTTGGCGTTTTCCCTTTATTTTTGGCTTGCAGATAATTTGAATTTTTTCCATTTGTTTGGTTTGGCTGCGCTCCTGGTTCTGGCCCGTTTTCCAGCCAGCTCCTTGCCAGGTCAGTTGCATGCCACGGCTGCCTGTTTTTTAGGAACTGTAAATTGCTTTAGTTGGCGCACAGTTTCAACAATAAGCGCGAATTTCAGTTGGAGGAGTAGGTAGCGGGTGTAGGCGGGGGTGAGGGGTAGTCTCTATATTTATGAATACAGTGCTAGTAATGCACTCTGCTTATGGCGCAGGCACTTGCTGCTTTTCTTATCTATGCAATTGCAATTGCAATTGCAGCTTGGAAAATTTCACAGTTTTCTTCGAGATTCCAATTGCCGAGCTGCTAAACAGCTCTATGTTGTGCTTTGTGTTTGTGTGTGTGTTGATTATTTCAATTGTTTTTTTTTCTTTTTGGAGTGCAAATAAATGTGCGGCAATTAAAGATATTTTACTTAAGACTTGAATTTTGTAAGTTTGAATAACTTTTAAACTAGTTTTGTTTTAAACGCTATTTTATTAAGACTCCAAGTTCATTTGAATCTTCTCTTGAACCTAAAAAAACAAAACATTTGAACTTCAACCTATTAAAATGATTCTCAGATAATAAGTGAAATACTTGCTAAGATCGTATTTTGAACCACACTTGAACCCTAACTTTAGCCTATAAACCACTTTAACAACGGTTCATGGACATGTAAAGAAATATATATATACATATATATTAGTATTTATATATATATATATTGCTTTAAAATTTTCAGTTGCATTTTTAGTAAAAAGAAGAGGAGAGCAATATTTGAATACTGTTTTTTTTTCAATTACGGCAAAAGTGGCAAAACAGTTGTCAACATTTCAAGACAAAACAGCAAAAACAGCAACAACAGTTCCGGACAGCTGCAGCAGCAGCACCAGCAGCAGCAGTCGCAGTAGCATCAGAAAAATGTAATAGAAATGTAAGAAGAAGAGCAGGCAAAGTTGGAGATGCAACAGCAACAGCAGCAGAAGCAGCAGCGGTAGAGGAAAAGCAGCCATGACGCTCTGTCAGCTGCAGAAAGAAAGATGTCAGTTGTCAACAACAATGCCCCAAGTTGCAACAATAAAATTCTGACACATTGAAAAATGTCATTGTGTAACTTAAGTAGCCAACATCACACACACACAAATACACATATGTGTAGGGTTGATTATGTAAAACAAGGCGCATAGAGTAACAGACATTCGGCCTCCTGCCTTCGTCCTTCCATAGAGCGAGCTTCTTCTGCCCGGCCTGTTAATTTACTTGCAGTTCCGTTACATTTTTATGGACTGCCGTCATCACGATTTTCTCTTTACACTAAGGCACATATGCATGTGTGTATGTATGTATGTGTGTGTGTTTCAGCCATTTGTTATGCTGTGATATAGCAGCAAGTTAGCCTAGCCAGCGTTTTATCCTTTGCATGTTTATTAGCGATAGGTGCGTGACTCAAAAATAGTTGGTATCGAAAATAAAAATGTCAACAGCTAAGAAAATGCAGCATGAAAATTATTATAATGTAATACAATTATATAAGAAGTACATACATACATATATTTTATTTTAACAACTTAGTTTTGTTATTCATAACAAGCATTACGAGTGAAAAGAAAACTTTTGTAGAAATTCACTCCACAATTTCATGCTCACGCGCACATCTCTAATAAGCTAGCACACGCCCATATTTGTTGAGTGTGTGTTGCTTATGCAAGCGAGAAATTTGTTATAATGTGCCCAGGCATAGAAACGGGGACAGGCGGTGAATATCGCAGATATTATATACATACATATATATATATATATATATATATGTATGCTTTTGATAAACGCATAGAGAACCAGCGAGCCGTTCACTTGGCCCCGGACCAGGCCTAGACATGAGGTGCACTCTCTGTCTCTGTCCTTAGTTGGTGCGGGTTAAGGGTTGTGTTGGCAGCACACAAAAACACAAAAAAAAAAACAAAACAAAGTGTGGCAACCCTAGCCAAAGTCATTTGCGGCGTCGATCAAGTGTACTGAGCCGTTTTATGGCTGCGCTTAACAAACCTCGAGGAGAAATGTTGTTGTTGTAAGGAGTGTGCCCACATATAGGACTATATATATATATATATATATTCTTCTTCTTCTTAGTGTGCCGTCACAAGTTCATTTCATTGAGGTGACAAAGTTAGCCCCGAGGTATGACAGTAGAGAAGTGCGGCATGAAAAAAATAAAAACAAAAAAAAAAAACAAACGTCGCATAATTTCATTTCCACAGGCGGCAGAAGCGGCTGTTTTATCAGTCTCGAGGCATCATTATTACGTTTAATGGAAAATAATTACTTTTGGATAAGGCAAAGTGAAAGAAATAACAAAAACCCAGCGATAAAGTAAATAAAAACGCTAACGGCCCCCAGGGCCAAACGACAAGGCAACAACCGGCATGGAAAACAACACCCCCAGTCCTTTCCATAAAGGGAGGAGCGTGGCGGAAAAGTGTTTTCCTTGACAGTTTTTCACTTGTTGTTGCGGAGGCTTTTTGGCTCAGATTTACTTAGTTTTAGCCGTAACCCCCCAAGAATTACGGAGATGTGCAAAGCTTATTAGCGAACAGCTCGAAACTGCAGCAAGAGTTAAGAATCCAGAAGCACGATAAGCTCTATTTAATAAGTTAATGCAATACGACGGCTGGATTAGCTTATAATTAATTGCCCATATTCATTTCTATTTAATTTCATTAGTATGAAAATCTACTGTGGAATATTATATAATGTCCAGTTAAATATTTACGAAGGTGAGTATAAAGAACCAATACTGTAAACTGTAAACTGTAAACTGTAAACTGTAAACTGTAAACTGTAAACTGTATACTGTATAAGCATAATACATACATAAGCACTCGTTTAATTGTCTTTTACTCATCTCAACCCTTATGAACGTGAGACAAGGACGAACGCTCACGAAAGAGTAAGACGAACAACTTGGTTCAACGTTTATGAATGCGAAACAATGTGGAAACGAAAACAAATAGTATATAAGTATATGAGTATATGTTAATCACATTCATATTAGCTGTATTTTAATAAAATAAGCTTTTTCAAATAAATTATCATATTTACAAGCAACACGTTAAAAAGCAAACAGCAACGAGAAATAAATTTCATTTAAACTTAATCCATAAATTATTGGGAACTGCAGTTGAAAACGTTTTGCCATTGACAGCTAATTTCAATGATAACATTTTTGCTTCACTTGCGAGCATCTCAATTGGAATTGGACATTAGTATTTCGCCTTGGGGACTTTTATGAACATCGACTAAGTAATTAAATACAACTGTCAGTTTGAAATGAAATGAACATGTGATTTAATAGTGACTAAGCGAGTTGAGAGTAGTTAAAGTTTCCCCAAATTAAGACAAGTGAAGAGTGCAGCGAATGTGCATTTGATTAGACAAAAGTGTGTTTGATGTTGAATACAAAACCATGAACGTTCAACAATAATGGTCGAGATTATAAAGTCTCATCTATCTACTTATGAGCTGTTCCAATATATATTTATCAAAGCAAAAGTAACGATTTATGTAAATAAGTACGGAGCTCTTAGAATGTTATCGAGTGTTATTAATGTTAAATTGATCTTAAAGATTACTTTATGGAGTACAAAAATTAACGATTTCTTCTCATCACTCACAGCATTTATCTAAAATTTAATAAGAGCTAATTATGAAACAAAGAGGTATTCAGAAAATATAAAATAATAGTTAATGAAGAAATTCCAAATAAATTTCTCAATTCAAGAACTTTTACAGTCATTCCTATTAAAGAAGTCAAGCTATGTCAAGCAATTTTCTATAGACATGTATATATATATTTCCTAGACGACAATTCTTTGTGCCTTAAGCAATAAGCGCTAAGAGGAAAATCAGAAAAAAAAGAAGAAAATTATGGAAAATTTGCTACTTATTGCTGTAATTCATTGAGCCGCAGTTTCTTTTCAACTGACTGGCAAAGCGGCGCCTGAAGTTAAGGCGCTTAAGTAATAACAAAAGGGCATATATACATACATATATACATGTATATATATATATATTTATATATATTGGGTGGGGTATATATGTAAATAGCATATCGTATATGTACATATAGATGATGTACTCATATGCATAAATTGCTTTAACTGGCGACTTACGAGCTTCAGCTTTTTTTTGTTATGCCCGGCTGTTGCCAGGTTTAATGAGCATTATTGTCAATGTGTGAGTGCGTGCGTGTTTGCGTGATTGTGTGTGTGTGGTTCCACTGTGCACGCGTAATATAACCCACTTAAATATGTCATATGCATGCTATATGGTAGACGAGTGCGGGACTAATCAGACGACGCGTTATACCGGCTTCTCGGCAGTTGAGTTTGCAATGGCAGTCACCCTCGAAGTATGCTGTGAATTATGTGGCGCATGAATGTCAGCAGCAGTGGCAGCAGCAGCAGCAGCAGCAACACGCAGCAATGGCAGCAGCAGCAGCAGCAGCAGCTCAAACGTCAGGCTCACTCGCAGTCGCAGTTGCAGAGGCTCG
Organism: Drosophila pseudotalamancana; assembly: GCA_037075185.1. Classification (NCBI taxonomy): domain Eukaryota; kingdom Metazoa; phylum Arthropoda; class Insecta; order Diptera; family Drosophilidae; genus Drosophila; species Drosophila pseudotalamancana. The sequence continues at coordinate 640,145 of JBAMCK010000001.1, read as the reverse complement.
CAGCTTGGAGCTTGGTGTCGCTGTCAAAGCACTTTATGTCACAATAATTTGCACTGCGAGTGTGTGTGTGAGAGAGTGTATGTGTGTGGGTATTATATATGCATTCATTTCACGTGCCGGCAGCTAACATCTTCACGTTTTGTAGGCAGCTCTCAGTTGGAGTCAGCTGGCAAGTTATAAGAGCGGGGGAGGGATCGTGGGGGGCGTGGTTGGGCGGTTGGGATGTTGGCCAATATGCATATGTAAAATATTTATGAGCGCGTGCAAATTCATTTCATTGCTTCAACGCTTCTGCCTTCTGAGTGCGAGTCCCATGACTATTTCATGACGTTTGTCAAAAGCAGAAAAAAGGGTACAGTATTTGCATACGTCAAATAAAACTAATTTGCAAGTATAATTTGTTCATTGGACAAGCATAAAAATTATTTCATTTTTAACTATGTTTCGTATTCAAAAGATAGAAACTTTTTGATAGATAAAACTATATACTAGGCCAGCTAAGACTTCTAAATAACATTATAGTAAATAAGTTTATACTTTATCTTAAAGATAGTCTATTACAATATTTAAGTTCTCGTTTGCATTTTGTTAAATATTTTAAGTGCTTACAAATTATTGCATGTGCTCTTCGTTGTGCTCTGGTAGACATTATAAAGTGATCTGTTTTATAGTCAAATATATAAATGTATGTATATATTTTATGTGTAAAGCTGTGTGTATGTGTGTGTGTGTGTATGTGTCGGTAGTTGCACATGAATTTAATGCAGCGCATAACAAATTTTCACAGCACACTTTCATGGTCTGCAGGGCTTATGGCCTAACTGGCTAAATGGGAGGCTGACAAATTGTCAACACACCCTTTTATTACACCAGTGTGTGTGTGTGTGTGTGTGTGTGGGTGTGAGCTGTAAATAAATACAACATTGTGCAATATGCGCGACACGCGTTTATTTGTATTGTATTTATATTTCATGCCCATTGCGGAAAGGGTAGCAGGAGGGGTTGTTCCACTGCTCGGGGTACGGCGGAAATCGCAAAAATATTTTCTGCACGCCACGGAAATGAGAAAAACACTTTTTTTGGCCGTAACTGTTGTTGCTGTTGTTGTTGTTGTTGTTGGGGAGAAGCTGCTTTTGCCATTTTTATGCACGAATATTATTTATAAATATTTTGGCAGCAACTGGGACTCCGATTCCGACTGTGTCTGTGTATGTGTATGTGTCTGGGCTTTTAACTAATTTAGGAGGGCGGGGGCTTGCAGGCAGTTAACATTTTGTAACATTAATTCGTTTATGCAATATTCAAGCGCATTTACGCATTACATTTTATGCGCTTTGTCTGCTTATTTACGAGCTTGACGCTCGTGAGCCACACGCGGCGTATGCGTAATATAAACAGCGCTTAAGCCACTGCATTCGCTTGGGTATATTGGCATTTACCATTGCTATTGGCGTTTGGCTTGTGTTTGTGTACATGTATGTGTGTATGTGTGTGTGTGTGTGTGTGTGTGGCAATTTCAAAGGATTAGGCGCCTGAGTGCACAAGGACATGACAGCAATGACGCTGCCGGCATGCACTGCCATGTCCTGCCGGGCTCCAAATCTCCCCCTTCCCCTCTCCGCACTCCCACTCCCTTCTCCCATCAACCATTGCATTGACTTTGCATACAAATTAAAGTTTTCAAACGCTCGCTGGCTGGTTTATGTAATTGAATTAAGCGCACGATACGCTGGCCAAATTGTAACTGCATTACACAGGGCGTGGCTGTCTGCGGCTGTCTGAGTGTGTGTGCGTGTTTGTATCTGTTGCATATATGCATTAAGTTCAACACAAACAAACAAACGCTTTGATCTATTGAACCTGCGATGCACTGCTTCGAATTTCTATTGGTTCTTTTATAAACTTGCATGTCATCAACTTAAAAGGTGTTTATTGCATCTATTTTCCAAGGGCTTATGCGATGCAAGGCCAGCTGGGTTACACTTGAACTAATGAGAATCGCATAGGAGGGTCTTATTTAAAGGAACATATAATTTGAATTAAAGCGCAGCACGCAAGAAATTTGTTCTGGGTTGTATGTAGGAAATATACTTATACATGTAGATATATTAGGCTCACACCTTGGCTCTTTTTTTAGACCTTGGATAATTTATTTTCATGTCTCAGTTCACAATAATTTTTGTTTAATTTAAAATTCAACATTTTTGTTTACTTTCTTTGATTTGAAACTATTGTGCATCCCATCTTTAAGCCAAACCAATTGTAAATGGGTTCTATTTTATTTTTTGCTTAGTGCATTATCTTGGCGTTTAAGCTCTTTTTAGTTATGTTAGTAGTTGGTATGAAATCTATTTCATTGCTTAGGGTTTTGACCTGAGCGAGGGGAACGTGCATTGAACTGGTCGCGTGTCAGGTTGCGTTCAGTCGCCTCTGCAGTGTTGCAAGCACACCCTGCAGCACAGCAGACCCTACCAAGTTATTGGCAACTAACTAACCCTACTTCCCTCCTCTTCTCCTCCTTCTCCATCCAGCTTGCTCCCCATTTCTCGTTCTCTCTGGGGTGCCATAGCGATTGATTGGCTCTGGGGCGGCACGATGCGACGCATTTGTCCTTTTGTTTATTGGCCATGTGCGAGTGTGTATGTGTGTGTGTGTGTGTGTGTGTGTGAACGGATGTGTGTGTTGAAGCGATTCATTGTATTTAGTGAAGAGCAACGGCAGCACCGCTCGTCATCTTATGTACAGGGTAAAAGGGGGATCGGGTAGGATATGCGGCGGAGTTGCATTAATCGGATTTTGGGGTCCATTGTTGCTGCGGCTGCTGCTGCTGCTGTTGCTGCTGCTGCTGCTGCACGCTGTGCACTTAAAGTTGCAGTTGCATAATGCCATTGTTTGTTGCATATTTACTTTTTGACGCTTTTCTGTCTCTCTGACTGGTAAGCAGGGAGAAGGGAACACATACACACATACACACATGCATACAAAAGTTGTGCTGGCTTTTGTGCTGCCAATCTGGCAATTCTGCCAGAACCGGCACGTATGTCGTTTATGTCGTTAGCTCTACGGGATATTTCGATTCTATTCTATTCAGGTCGATTTTATGTTCGATTTGTGTGTGTGTGTGTGTGTGTGTGAGGGAAAAGTTGGCTGATGTAACTAAGTAATATTGGCAGTTGCATTTGGGTTATTGTCTTCAGTGGGTGGGTGTGTGTGCACTGTGTGCGCTGTGTGTGTGGCTTTGTCTGTCTGTGTGTGTATGGCTGTGTGTGCTCGGCTTGAGGGAAGTGCTGTTGAGCTAGGCAATCTGACAGCCATTGAACAGTAACCACTCGTACGAGCTGCTGCAGCTCCTTCTGCTTCTAACTTTGCCGCATGATAAGTCCGGCCAATAGAGTCCGTCTTGCTGTCTATCCGCCTGTCTGTCTAACCGTCTGTCTTTGTTGTCTCTTTGGCCAGAGTCAATTGGCCAGCAATTGAGCAGAACAAAATACGTTAAGTACATCAACAGATATCGCATTAAAATGAGCCACATTTACATTTTACTCAAGTGCTGCGACAGAAGTTAACAATTTAAAATGCAATTCTATGGAAATCGATGAAGCTGAAGCAAAGCTCAGATATAATAATATAAGTAGGTAAGTAGGTGGGAGAGTCTTGTTGCAAGTGTAACAGACCTAATTTAGCAACAATTGAAAATGATTTTTATTATGTTATTTGCTTTTAACAGTTGAGTAGGCGACAGATTCAAGCGAGACATTCTTAACTTTGAATCTTAAAGTAGGTTTTCATAGACTTAAGTCCGGGAAACAACAAATATTAAAAAACAAAAAACCCTATTAATGTTAACTAGATCAGTTTTGTATCTTTTACAATTCTAATCGAAATTCAATTGAATTGGAGTTTTCATATTTTTTCATTTCCCACATGCACAAAGTTTGAACCGAGTTCGATTGTTGTTCAATATTAAGCACTTCCATAAAATCAGGCGAAGCAACACTTGTGTATTAAACAGTTAGCTGACCACCTGCACCATCACGCCCCCTTTTTCCGGTTGCCTGCAGCATTATGTGGAGTGTTCAACATTTTGACCCAACCTCAACAAAATGTTCAACTTGATTTTCGTCCGATTTGCTCGACGGTTTGTAGATAACATTTGCTTCACTTTTTTTTATTTTTGTGTTTTATTTTTTTTTTGATGAGCGTTGTTGGCAACAGTTATGGGAAAAAGTTGCCTTTAACTTGGTTAGTTGCATTTGCTATGGTTGAATCCGTTGCCGTTTTCCGAATATGTTCAACATTTTCATTGTGCATTTGGTGGCCATGTCCAGAACCATTTTGGTCCATTGGCTGCATTGGTGGGCACGTGCGTGCCGGAACAGCCTTTGGCCATTATTACACCTCCACGTTCAGGTGTGCAAGGGGGGATGGTGGGGGTGTTGGCTGTTTGGCTTTAGGGCACGTATAAAGTTGGTTGCGGCCGGGCTTGGTAGCTGGTATAAAGTGCATTTTGTTGCCACTTTTGCCAGCGCTTGGCTTATTTCGTTTGATTTTATGCGGTTACGTGAATTCATTGGCCAACTCAGCGTAAGGCCAAGGGACCAAAAGAGAGAGAGAGAGAGAGAGCGACAGAGAGGGAGAGACAGAGAAATAAACATTGGCATCGCTTTTAAGCGTAAGCGATTTTTTATGTACGCTTGTGGTTTTAATTTCAATCATTTTGCTGGCCAGTTGGTTGGTCATGTTAGCGCAAAAGTAGGGTCAACAGGGATAAAGGATAAAGGACAAAGGACGCGCGAGCGCCTGAAATCAACGTTAATAAATATGCAAATGCGTTTTCGGGCGTGGATTGCGCATATTTCGCACAAAATGCGATTAGTGTTGCATAGTTTTGGGCGCTTAATTTGAGCATATGCCCAACACACACACTTGCACACAAACACACTCGCTGGCTAATTGCTATATCATTAGAAGTAAGCTGTGTGCTTGTCTGTGTGTGCGGCTTTAATGCTTTAATGGCCACTTGAGCCACAAAAGTTGCGGCTTGTTTGGCACTTTTTCTATATTACCTGTGCCACATTAGGCCCTCCTCTCACCCTCACCTGAAACCCACTTGCCCAGTCACTGTTCTACACATATGCCACAAATTAGTTATAATTAAGTTTAGCACACGTTGCCAGGCGGCGGCGACAGCGGCGAAGATGGAGGCGACTCCTGTATAACACTTAAGGAGCTACAGTTACAGTTATAGAGGCACAGCTGTACGAGGAGTTACGTGCCCTGCTTGCAAGTGCTGGCCGTATACCCTGCAATTTGGCTGTAACATGGGTTGTGTTGGGTGCAGAGTTAGTTTCACAAAGATTGTTGTAAACTATTGAGAAAAGTTTCTTTAGTGGTTTGACATTACCTCAGTGCAAGTAAGTGTCTTAAATATATATACTTAACAACTTGTTGAGTAACATTTTATATGTTTAATCTCTATTTAAACCGATTTGTGAGTATAGCTCCTTAACAAATCAGACCCATTCATTTTCATTTAGAATACCATTTGTTTTGAATTATTTCAGAGTATTCTTTAGTCTGTCATTGTCCCCTGCTGTTTAATAACCGCTTGCCATCTATCCACACTTTGCAGTTGCTTAGTCGACACATTAAATGTAATTAGCTGCGCTAAGGTTGGCACTACAGAAAACTAGAGCCGTGACAGGACTCGGTCTATGACTCGCCTTTCGTCTAATTAGTTATCTAAAGTTTGCTGGCGACATTAATGGCGTCGGCGTCGGCATCGGCGTTGGCGTTGGCGTTGGCGTCGGTAGTCGCAACAAATTGTGTAGCATACTTTTTTGCATTAGCATTAGCCTCGACGCTGGCAGTACAAAGTTTTCAACACAAATCATTTCCAACGGCAGCAGCTCGAGTGAGGAAGCGAAGAAAAACAAAATTAAGAAAGTACAGCAAAAATGTTGTTCTATTTTATTATTATTTTTCATGGTATTGTTTCTTCAGTTCTTGCGCCGTAAATCACTCAAAAAATAATGCCTTGTATTTAAAATATGCGCACAAATGTTCCATGCAGAGCGCAAATTGCAGGAAATGTTTTTACTTCTTTACTTCGTTTTTTCTTCACTTTACAGTTTTTTATTTATTTTATATTCGTGTTTTTTTTTTCATTGTGGAGCAGCAGCCTAGCTTATTGGGCTGCTTGTTCTGCGAAGGACACACATTGATATATGATATATGTTTGCCAGGCATAAATGGTCTTATTTTTTTTATGGAGAAGCCTTTTCCAAGCACATTTAAGCACATGTACTATTCGAGAGAACTGCTGGGAACATTACTTAACACAATATTTGCAGTGCTGCTCGACGTTTTGTAGAAAAAATAATTCGACGAAAATGTCTTTCGTAAAATCCACTTTTAGTTTCCCCTCTAAAAGTGGTTTTGGTAATTTTTTTAGTTATTGAAGAGAAAGTAAGTAGAAGCTGCGTAGAGTATTATTATTATTATTATCATTTTTATTATTATTATAGAGATTATTGTTATTATTATTATTATTTCTTTTCTATCTAACAATCTGATCCTCTACTATCCCTTAACCTCTTCTAACCCTTAAGCTTAAACATCATTTTTCCCATTAAAACTATAAGCGAATATACAAATTTTTTAGAATATGCTGCTGTTCCGTTTCAATTTTAGTTGCGCATCCAATTCCCTTGCAATTTCCTCATAAATTCCGCTTTATAGTTCATCAATTCCTCATAAATTCATAGTTCATGCCAATAGAGTAAACTGTGTACGTAAGCCTCTATGAAAGCCCATTGTATACCCATATCATATCATATAATATCATCCATGCAGTGCGGCTTTTTCTAGTATTTATTTTAGCGCCTTCTCTGTGGCCAGCACAAATTGCCATCGGCCTGTTGTATTTTTCAATTCACATAAATATATTAACAGATTTTCATTTGCTTTGTTGTTTGCGTTGTGAATAAAAAAATAAAGAAGCGAATGTTTGTATGTATATGTAAATAAAGACTGGCTGGGGGACTGTGGGGGCGTGGCTAGGGGCGCAGTTTTTTGTGTGACAACTTCGAACGGAGACGAAGTCAACGCATTTTAAATTGCGGGCTTGGCAAAAATGGAAAATCATAATAAATAAATATAAATTTATATTGGACAATGTAGCTGATGGTGCTTCTTCATTTGCTTTTATTTATCGTATATATAGTTGCTGTCGGTGTTATTGTTATGCTGTGTTGTCAACAAGCTTTTATGAGGGGGAGCCAACATTTTTCAATTTATTTTCAATGTTTCTCAAAAATAAAAAAAAAATAAAATCGTACATAAATGAAAAGCAAAAGAAAGCAAACGTAAATTGAACATTTTAGCGCGCTTTTAAGCAATGTCGTTCTGAGCACCCAAACACATGCACACACAGTCTCTCACACACACACACACACAGCACACACCTGTCCAACAACAACGGCAAAAACATTGCACTTAGAACTTCCGCACGATAAAATTAAATGACGGCTTGCTTGCCACACGGGGGTTGTCCCTAAAGTGGGCGTGGCAAGTAGACACTATACGGTGAGGGGGTGGAAGCGTTGTGTAACTGTGTTCAACAATATATATCAAAGCGGAGTGTTGCGGGTGCTGGGCCTTGCAACAGCATTAAGACGAGGAAGAAAAACACGAGAGGTGGAAATCACTTATGCTGCCATTTGACATTTTCCTCCTGTTTGTTTGAAGTGGCGCGAAAATTATGTTAACGTAACAAGGTGAAAGCGCAAAATGAAAAATCACTTAAGCAATTTGATTTTTGATTTGTCTCGGCCAAACAGTCTCAGCCCCTCAGGCTGTTGGCCAAAAGGCAGTTCGCAGCTAACACTTGTTTCCAAATGGAGAGGCAAATAAAAGCCGGCCTCAAAACAGACGAAGAGCAAATACTCTAGATTCTATGGATGACATGTTTATGTACTATATGAAATAGTAAATAGATCTTATAAGAGATTAGATGTCAAGGCAGAACCAGCAGAGTAGCCAATAATCTGCTTTAAAAAGAAAAGACAAACAAACTTCACTAAATGCTCTTCTTTTTAGTATATATATTTTCTATAAAAGGAGACTTTCTTAAATAATTCATCTTCATCTTCATCTTTAAACTTATCTTAGCTTATATTTTTATTGTATAGTGGAAGCTTGCGTAAAATATCTAAAGTTTGTTTTACGATCCACTCAATATTGATATATTTGCTGTCCGGCGTACAGCATTCAATATAACTGAACCTTTATAGGCCTAGCATAAGTAGATAGGTTCGACTCCCTATGTATGCATTGTATATATTAACTTTCCTCTTCTCATTGCTTTCTATATTATAGCCATTGTCCTTTTATGATCCCATCGAGTGGCCCCTTCAGCTCCATACGAATGCAATGATAAATTTAGAATACCCACTGTGAAGGTTGTGAGAGTTGTAAAAGGCGTCGCTCTTTAAAGATTTATTGAGTTTCATTCGCTGTGGCTCAACAGCTCATAAATACGCATAAATATAAACCACTTGATTTTGGCCTGACTCAAATTATGGGCATAACAAATCTTCGTGCCAGTTACAGTCAACATCACGTACCCGACCAGAAGCCACCACGAGGGGCCGTACCACTGACGGGGGCGTGGCAGGAGGAAGAAATACGGACTGGTACAAAAACGGAGAGCACAGAGCGCCGACTTTTATTGATAAGGGCATAATTTATTTGAACAATCGACAAAACGCTATTGTCAATAAAGCCAGATAAATATCTTGCATTGTAGCTGTATTATATATACCCATATACGTATATATATATATTTATGTATGCTTCTATACCGCGGCTTGCGTGACAATGCGCTGAATGCGTAGCCAAAAAAGAAAAAAAAAATGGAAAAACAGGGTCGGGAGTTAGGTAAGTAAATAGGGGAGATAGTTATGGTACAAGCTTTTATGACCAGGTACAGTAAACGGCGGCTAAAGTGAGTTTTAATTGAATTTCATGGCTATTTATTGGCTAAAGATTAGAATCATAATCTGAATTATATTTTATGATTCAACGAATTTAACGAATTTAACGAATTTAACGAATTTAGCAGTGAATGATTACATTATATTAATTAGTTTTATGTAATCAATAAAAATCTTGTCTATCTATATAGCTGTCTATCAAATAACGCATTTATCTATCTGAGTTAATATATAAATTAAACTGTTTATCTCAAGAGAAAGAAAGAAAAACTAAATTTATTACATCTACATCTATTCAGCAAAATAAAAACTAATACATCAATAAATCATTCCTGTAGTGCTATTCAAACACGAATAGTTTTATGATGAGGTGTCCTTCAGTTGGCAATATTCACTGTATTTTTATTGAGTTAAGCAGTTTATTGGCCATAGACGCGGGTTGCGTAATAAAGTCAATATTTAATTGAAACGTGGCGCGATTTATGTATGCTATACGACATATATATATGTATATATCGTATATACATACTTATATATTTATATAAATGTGTGTGTGTGTGCACATAATTGCGTGCTTATTTACATAAAGGTCAGTTTAATGAACAAATTGGTTAATTACATTGAAGCAATGGCATATATGAAAAATGTATTGCATACGCGTCAAATAAATTATTGATAAATATTGAAAAGCTGCTCGAGAGGGCTCAAAAGGTTGACAGCTCGCATAACTTTGGCATATGATGTTGATAAACGGAATGATTTATGCGGGAGAGGTGTGCGTGTGAGTGTGCACACACTCGATAAATGGAATGTATGAAACGTGTGTTTGATGTGGCTGGTATTTAGGCCTTGTGGCATGTGCCACGTCTCACTATTTTGCACTTTTTAAGGACTAGCAGCAGATGCTGCTGCCCTTTGACCTCCCCCCGCTCTTCCTCTTGAACTGTTGTTTGCTGCTGTCTCAGCTCACTTGCCAGGCAAACATTATCGCCTACGTGCGCAGTAAGCATAAGTGAAAGGACGCAGGACGCCTTTTGACGCCTCCGCCACATGGCAACATGTAAGCGAATGTCTGTGAGTGAGTGTGTGTGTGTGTGTGTGTGTGCCTGTTGGCGTGTGGCAAATGTCAATTTGTTAAGCATTTACACGTTGCACTGATAATTCGATTTGATTCTCATTTGTTGCTACAAATTAGTTGTAGACAGCCTTTAAGAACTTTAAATCAAATATAATTCAACCTTTGCGTATACCCTAATCATTTTTTATGTAAGTGTCGGAGAGGTGGGGGCGTGGCACTTTAATTACATTTGAAAGCAACACTTGAAACTTTGTCCGCAAAATGCGCCGAAAACTTACCGCAAAAGCACAAAAATAAATGTCGAAGAAATTAGTGGGCGGACATTTGTTCACTTGCAAAACAAAATGGCGGAAACGGCAACTGGCAAAGAGTGGGTGGCGGGTGGCGGCTGTCGGGGGGCGTGGCTTGTCACAAAGTGTCGCCTGGCCATAATGACAGCATGTTATAAACTTTTGCAGCAGCTTCCAACAGATGAAAAGTTAAAAAACCGGCTGCATTAAAGTGGGCGCCGGATGTTGCTGCCACGCCTGCCACCACCCCCAACACCGCACATAATGGCGTTTTACGTTTTACATGTTAAGAGCTGAGACATCAGCCATCAATAGGTACATACCTGCAAAGAGAGAAAGAGAGGGGAGAGAGAAAAATTAATAAGGGCTTGGCTTAAAATACAACAAATGTCAACCAGGGCGAAGCGCCTCATAAAAAAAACAACTTGCGCAATTTACTTTGTTAATTGGCAGCGTTTAAATGACGCTCCCGACCATCAGTTGGAGCCAAGGCTCGCCACCTTGTGTCCATATTCTACTTGTGTTTTTATAGTGTATTTATAGAGGCCAGACAACGATGGACTCTGCAGGCAATTGGAAAAACAAAATACACAAAATGTAATTTGGAAAGTTTGTTGTGTTAACACATACATACACACACACACATACACACTCACCCACACCAACACATACATGTAACACACTTCGCCAGCTGGTCACTTTTTTTAATATACCCCGCTTGTTAAACTAGCTGCAGGTTATATTTGTGAGCAAATACGGAAAGCTAATTATTGTGGATTTTATCTTAAAGATAAGTTGTGTATTATGAGTTCTTTAATAAATATGATGGGTATTAATAATTATTTTATAAAATTTATATTCGTTTAGATACTTAAACAATATAAAAAAGATTTGCCCTCATTTCAAAACCAAACATCGCTTTCAGATTCTTAGGAACTTCTTGGAATAATATTGATAAATAAATAAATGGATGAAATAACGTTTTACTTAAAATGCATATCAAAGACTAGCTATAGGCCTATATCACATTGCAGGTAATCGAGCAGTCGAGCAACTGTGTACTCCTTCTCTCTCTCTCTCTCTCTCTCTATTTCTCTCTCTCTTTTTTGTTTTGTCCATGTTGTCCCTGGGCCATCGGTCAAAGTGTGTTCTACAACGAGCGTAAACATTGCGGCAACACACAAACAACAAAATAAAAATTAACAGCAAGAAAGCCAACAAAAAAGAAGAAGCAGAAGAAGCAAAAAGGAAAACAATAGCAAAAAGACGCAGCAGAGGCAGCAGAAAAACAGCAACAATAAACTGCGACACAGCAAACAAACATTAAAAATGCACAACACCCTGGCCAGACCGGATTGCATAACCCTGGGGTCAAACAGCGTGCAGGACAGTGTACAATATGTACAATATATGGCAGGGGGTGCCTAATAGGGGCAGGGTTTAGGGCAGTTACACTTGCTGCCCCCTTTGCGTGTCTAACATTGCGACTGCTTTAGGCCATATCGATCCAGACGAGCGCCAATCATGATAAGCACAAACAAACACACATACATACTTATATTTATATCTAAATATATATATATATATATATATAGCAGATCTTGCAGTTCAAGTGCTCAACTTTGCTCAAATTCGTGCCTGCTTTTAAGTTCATATGGGGAAAACTTTTTGTTACTTGTTTTGAAGGAAATTGAAAATTTGCAAATTGAAAGTTTGTTTCAGCACAACTTCTCGTTGATATATACACCAATAAATTTTCACACATATATATATATCTAGTTATGTGCATTTAAGAAAGTTGACAAAACTATAAGAAGAAGCAGAAGAAAAGCCAAAAGTTGTACACATTTTCATAGCCAAGATTATGTTCCAGTCCATTCTGGCCAGAGTTCGTTAGCCACGCTTCGTTAATCGCTCGACCACAATGGAATTTTGCAGCCGGCTTCTTGGCCAAGTTAGCTTCAGGGAGCGGAAAAGTGTTAAGCTGGAAATTGTGCAGCTTTGTGTTAAGCAACAGGTACCCAGTTTTTATTAAAGAGAGGGTTTTTAGTTGACTACCGATCTAGTTTGGGCTTAAGTTAAGACTATTTTATTCGATCTGTGATTAAAAAGTAGCAAAAACTTACGCTTGAATAATATTAGAGGGTATAACTGATATTTGTCTATATTGAAGAACCATTACAATTGTATAGCATAATATTTGAGAACAGACAGAACTGTGAACCAACCCAAGAAAAATTTTCTCAATAAAATGTAAATAACTGAAACACTTACTATAATTAACATACTTTCTAGACTAAAGAATAAATTCGTAAGTCAGAGTATAATGAAGAGCTAAAAAAGTTCTTAACTATTTGTAAAAAATTTGTAAGTCAAAGCTTAAATTTAATTATGAAAGATTTCATTGATATCGAGTGGCAAAAAGAAAAGCTTCAAACTGGAATTAAATGTCAATTGATGTTGATTATAACTTGGACCTAGCTTAACGTATATACGTATATATAAGAAGATATATATGTATATATAGATATATATGTGCCTTAAGTAATTTCTTATCTGTGCATCTTTTCTGCAGCTCTTTGTATGTATTTGGGGTCGAAATTTGTGCTGGCCGGACAATTGGCTTAGCTCGAAAACGATGTCAAGTGAAGCAGAGGATGAGAGAGAAGAGAGAGAGAGAGAGAGAGAGAGACAGACCTTTATATGGATAGAGTTACAAATGCTAGATAAGGGCCAACTGCATGGAATATTGTTATTTTAATTGCCAGCTCGGACCCTCGCCCCGACTCAAGCTGGGAGCTCAACAATGGGCGAGACATTTGTAGCCGGGTAGAAAATAAAATTAATTTAAAAGTTTTAAAACAAGTTTTCCATTAGAAGGCGAAATATACGCAGCAGCAGTAGCAGCGGCACCAGCAACACCAGCAAAAGCAAAAGCTGACAGTTAGAAAACATGAAAAGTTTTCATATTTTCTGGCTATGTGCATTTGGCATTAGGGGTACTCCAGTTTCATTTCTTTCGCCTATTTAATTATGTTTATTGAATTTTAAATGTCGCCAAAGTGCGTTTTTCTTTACTGTTCTTGTTGTTATTGTTGTTTTCACTGTATTGAGTGGGTGTGGCAGCCGCTCACCTGGCCAAACGCGTAATTGTTTAAAAGCTTTGCTTTGTGCATGAATAATAAATAAATAAGCTGTTTGCCTCTTGTTTTTGTTTTTGTTGTTGTTGTTGTTGTTGTATTTTTTCGCGTTGCGTAATTAAATTGCACCTGCCTGGAAATTAATGGCAGCGGACGTGGCTTTAGTGATTGTTGCTGTTGTTGTTGTTGTTGTTGCTTCTGCTGCCTGAGGCCAAGAGCATAAAAATGTTTGCGCTATAAACAAAATTATTTCAACTATGAGTGGAGCCTGGCGTATATTATTTTTCTTTTCCAGGTTTTATTTTTTCGAAAAGCTTGTGGCGCCTCGGTTTTCTGCCTGCCACATGCCGCGTGCTGCACCCGAAACTCGACACTAAAAGCACCAGCTGCATAAATCTCTAATAAAATTTCATTTGAATGAACGAAAATAAAAACAAAATATAGCCAAGAGGCGAAAAGTTTCAAAAATAAAAAAAAAAATAGCATAAAAAACTGTATAATTAAATAAAAATCAAACATAATGCGAAAAGGCATTAAAATATTGTTTTTAACATGTGAAAAGGCAAATGAATTTAGTAGAAGCATAATTCTCTTAACCTTTAAAATATATTAATGCTCTTATATTAATAAAGAATTAACAATTGAATGGGAAATATTTTCTATAATTTAATAAAAAATTTGAGTCGGGGAACTGACGAACTTCTTCATATGAAAAAATATTTTAATTTAATTTTTCTTTTAATGATTTAAAACTTGTGTTAAGGATAACAAATAAAATAAAGTTTTAAGTATTATTACTGGATCTCATAATTGTAAGAAATAATCCTTATATAAAGTCTTACATTTCAACCCTTCGCATCTGTCCAATAGAAATAATTAATTCCCTTGGAGCTGAAATTCGGAAGCTGTCAAATCGGACCTTCGGAGCTTTACGACTTTTTCATGGACAGTGCTTCAATTAAGCTTTATTGCTTATTTATATATTACTTAAATTTTTATATTTTTTATACATTATTTATGTTGTTGTTGTTGTTGCTGCGGAAATATTTCAGGCAGCGTAAGTTTTTAAGCCGCCTTGACGCGCCGTCACTTAACTTCATTATCCATGAAAGAAGAAGCAGTTGGATATATATACATATATAGTGGGGGATGATTCGCGTTGGGGCTAAGCTTTATGGCGTGCGTAATGGCAAGACATTGGCCAATACCGATGCAAAAGATACCCGCCCTACAAAATGTGCTCACGTTAACGCGGAACGTGCTAAAATTTAATGTTTTAGGTTCAGTTTTTGGAGAAGTCCCGACTAAGCGAGCGCAAAATGAATGATAAACGAGCACACGTCAAATTCTCTGGCTAAGGGGTATTGAAGGTAGTGGGCGGAGGTGGGGGAGGCCGGAACAGCTGCCAGAGCAGACGCTTTTGGTCTGGTTATATAAATGGTGCATGAAAAAGCCAAAACAACAAAACGACGTGAGTTGCACGTTTCCTGGTGGCAAGTGGGGCGGTAATGGGGGCTACTGCTATAATGACAGCCTCCTTCTCTCTCTCTCTCTCTCTCTTTTTTTTCCTCTCTCTCTAACTCTCTCTGTCCCTGGACGCTTGCTTGCTGTCTGTGCCTTTGTTTACATTGGACAAACATTCAGCGAGGCTTTTTTGGAGGTGGGGCAAGGCAGGTGTAGCACGCTTTTGTTAGCACAGCCGCACGCAACAAACCGGCGCCCACACCCGCCTTTAAGTACCGTTTTTTTGCCGCTGCTCAAAATTAGAATTATTGAAATTTACTTAACGCAAGACTGGGCTTAGCAATCGAGTCAGCTGTTTTTATAGCTTTTGTGCATGAATAATTAATCTAGAGCATTAGCCTGATGTGGCAAGGTGTGAGCGAGACAGCTGTAGTATGGGGCACGCATAAACAACTGAGCATGGACAAGGCTCAACTGACAGGCGGCCCAAAATGTCATCATCCTGTAGATTAGATTGCAGCATGCTGCATGCCACATTTCGTATGTGTGTGTCTGCCTATTGCAGATTGCTGACTGCTGACAGCTGCCTCTGAGCTTGGAGTTTGAGGCTTAGCTGGCCAAAAACTTTTTCCACTGTCTGCGCGTCGTTTGTTTTTAAGTATTTTTTTTTAGTATTTTTTTGTAGCTTACTTTTTTTTAGTATTCGACTGATGCCTCTTCACGCGGCATATGTTTGCATAAATGCAGCAGGCAGCAGCATCAAAATGAAAAGATAAATTTCGCAAACACGCACAAAACAGACAACGGACGAACCTCGAGATAGAATTTTCCGCAAGCCAGAGAGAATTTTCCGCAATAAACAAAAAAAAAAAAACAACAAAAATATGGAAACTACAACGGGAATATGATTTTTGCTTCACGTCGTGACTTTAGTCAGATTGATGACAGTTTTGAAGCTAACATTTCGCTGTTGAAGCAACAAAAACAAAAAACGAAAAGAAAGACGGACATTTATTGAAAAATATGATTTAGTAGCTCTGGTTAAAATTATGCTACAGCTGATAACACCCGTTAGACGTAGTTCTCTAGACGGTATAAATTGTATTAAGCTAATGACATTTGCTTTCAATGTAAGCTTATGGTAGACCTTTGTTCCCAATATTAATTAATACTAATTACGAATGTTAACCCTTAAAAATTGTTATTTTTAATTTCTGTTGTGTAAGTGTTCATAGCTGCAACAAATGTCAAGAACTCATTGAAATGCAAATTATAATATATGAACGCAATTTATTAATTAAAATCATGAAAATTCTAACATTTATTAGAACAATTTTTATGGCAAACAAATAAAAAATGCATCCAGTCAATTAAAAATGAACGCATTTATTATTTAATGACAACTTTTTGAAATCTGCATTTTAATGAGATAATTAAACAAATGCCTTAATGAAAGCACTTTAAAAATTTAACAACTATTTTCAACATATGAAATGATGTTAATTTATGAATAGCAAAGAAAAAAGTTGATGGCTAATTAAGAACATAAAAGCTGAAAACATTAAAAGCCCATTTATATTAAAAAATGATGTATGCAAATCAATGAATTACGCCGGTAATTAATTGTCCAAACAACAAAATAATAACAAAATGATATATCAGCATATTTTAGCAATTTAATTTAAAAAATAAAAGTTAAACAGATGAAAACCATTTGCCAAAAACTGCCTGAACAAATGTTTTATACAAATGCCCCACCTTCAACTCTGGCAAAATTGGCTAGACTACAACGACTACAGCAACAACAATAACAGGTGAATGGAAAAAAAAGAGCGAAAATTAAGACAAAAACTTCGCTATCATGACTGACCACTCGCTGTTTTTCCACCGACTGCCCCGCTTTTCCATTTTCATCCGTTGGATAATTTTTCATTTGCAGCCTCGACACCTTTTTCCAATTTCAGCAACACAAATGTTTGAATTTGTGCCGCTTGACTGAATGTCCCGCGTGCCCACCCCATCCCCTTCCCTAACCCAACCCAGGGACCCCAAATGCAATAAAATTTCAATATGCACTGGGAATTGAGCCAGCGTACAGGTAAATGCTTTCTGGGATGTCTTTTGCAACGTGTGACACCTAAATGAAAACATGCCCACTTTTATGAAGCCAAGTTTTGATCTACTTTTTTATACACTTTTCTGTACGGAAGATTCCTTCTTATTGTGACAGGTGATATGTCTAGAATGTGAATAGATCATTTATTTTAAGGATAATTAATATTTGCATATTGTTTTCCTGAAGAAAACTCAATATATATGTATAAAGTATAACAAATCTTGTTGAAAAGTTTCTAATTTTATTAACTAACACCCAACTAAAATGCAAATTGTAACTATCATTTAGTCTTAATCTTATTTATATTTCAACATAACAAAAAATAAATTATTTCCAATATATAGTTATTTAAATATTCAAAGGGTGTGCAAGCTTCGTCTTTGCTATGCTACACATTCTGCCATTTCATTGCCTTTTTTCGGGGTATGCCAATAACTTTTTGGCGTGGGCTTAGCAATCAATATGAGTAACAGGCACTTGTTTGGCTTGCCGCACTAGTAAAACTTGCCCCAAAGTAGCAGCTTATGCAGCAAGGTGCAAATGGAAGCTGTTGCAGTGGTAGCCAGAGAGCAGACGAGCAGCAGTAGATGTAGCTGAGTGGCTGCTGCTTACACATGCTCAAGTGCCCTCTGGGTGTGCGAGAGTGTGTGTGTGTGTGTGTGTGTTAGGGTGTGCGCGGGTGGGTGAGTATTTTTAGACCTGTCTGCCTTTTTGGCACTCACACGGTGTAAGGCAAAGCAATATTGCAGTTTCTTACTTTCATCTCTCTTCCATTTTTTTTTTCGGCTCAAGTTGTTCGCTTCTTGTTATTTATAACTTTTTCTTGAGCAAAAGCGGCGCGTGCAGAAATATCAATTGAACACGTTTCAACACACACACACACACACATACATACACACACACACTCACTCTGTTAAGCAGACAACTTTTGTGCTGCAATATGAATGCTTGTTTCACACACACAGAGACGCACATAAAGTGCACTCAAGTGTTGATGAGGACAACGACGGAAGTTGCTGCCTGTGGCTGCTTGTTCTATACACATCCTTATGCACACACACGCACATATATATAATAACTTATACATATATAGTATATCAGTACGTATTTGGAGTTAGCGCGACATGCTTGCCAGAGTGTTCACTGTAGCTGGACGCTTGCCCATTCTTACAGTTTGCTTAATTGCAACGTTTTGTAACATAATTGCGACCGCATCCGTCAGATACACATTCTTCTTCTTCTTCTTTTACTTTTTGCTCTGCGCTTTTTCATCTTTTGTTTCGCTCAAGTGGCGCACTAAACGCTGACACGCCCCACCGCCCGTCCCCCCATACACTGAGAGATTGTAGATTGCGCACAACAAGATGAAATGAAACAAGTTTCGAGTGCGTTTTCGGCTTGCGTCCTGTCCATATAGTACAATAGGCCCAATTGATTGCCTAAGCAAAAATGCTTGCGCCCATAAGTAGGCAACGATTTTTTTACATCTTCTCACACTTCCGCTTTTCCTGCTGCTACTGCTGCTGCTGCTGCTGCTTGGCAACAAATCATAATTAGGCTGGTACGCTGCATAATTAACGCTATCGCAGCGCACATAATTAGGTGTGCGTGTGCGTATGTGTGTGGGTGTTTATTATCAGTGTGTGGCATAAAAAAGAAATGCTCAGCATGCCAGTCAGCGTGTTTTTTTTTGCTTTTTACAGGCATCAATAAAAAGTGCACAGCCGTTAAAAATTGAAACACCCCTCTGGCAGATACACACACATACACGCACACACACGCTCACACCCATTCGCACACTTGAAGTCTCTCTTATGCAAATGACTTTGGCGCCTGCTGCGTCATTTTTGTCTGTGTCCACACCTCCCACCCTTTGCAACACACCCTCCCCTTCTGTGGAGCTGACGCCAAATGAAGCTAATGGTGTCAAATTCAAATCGCGTCTCATATGTTTTACTTTTGCTCCGCTAATTTTATGAGCATTTTGGGGGCTGAACTCAAAACATCATCATCGTCATGCAACATCGTTTTTTGGCGCTTGTCACGTGTAATTTGCAGCAACCTTTTTCACCGCTTGCCACGCAACCCTCCACCCCTCTGTCAATGCTGCCACACAATGTGCTAACGACCAATTTGGGTTTTCGTTCTTGGCAGTTAATTTTTCGCTTTTTTTTATTCTTTCTCCTGCGCTGCTTAGAAATGTGAATATTAAATTAGATTTAAGCATTTAAGAGTTTTCCCGAATTTTCACTGGGTGTTGATTTTCATTTCATTTTCATGAAATTTAATATATATATATAAATATATAAAGGAAAATGCGCTGATTTTAGCAGCATTATATGATAATGTTTCTAATTATATTTGCATTATAAATTGATGAAGCATTAAATATTTACGCTTATAAATATTTTATAATATGTTATTATGCATTTTTCATTTAGTTTTCTCTCTTGCTCTATTTCATCATAATTTCATCTGTTTTCATTCAATAAAAGCAAACGTATGAAAAGGAATCTCTATTCTCGGAATTTTAGTAAAAGTCGATTCTTCTTCTTCAACAATTTGTAAACGCTGAGAGATTTATGGAAAAAACGTACACTCAATCTTTTAACTGTGGACAGAAAGACTTTGACGAGCAGTCGTGCTCTTATGTGTATGAAAGAGGACACAGAAGACAAGCAAACGAACGACCGACAGTCAAATACCCTTACCGACATGCAATAGGGAATATACTTATTCCATTAGCATATCGATTTGAACAAACAATTTATACCTATTAAATTTGTAGAGCTTTTGTTCAGAAATCTGCTCACCAATAAGATTCACCAACATAATGCATCCAACATGTTTTATTACTGTTGCTAGGGTATGCAAACTTGACTGCACTTCAATCATATGAGATTACATAGCCAGTATAAAGACATACATATATCATTTTTCTATAGCAGAATAATATAGCGCGTTCTCAATATCTCACTCCACCGCTCTTCCTCTCTCTCTCTTTCGCTTTTCTACTCGGTCTCTCGTTTTTTAGCCTTTCAACTGTCTTTGTTTCTTCGCTGCGACAAAACTCGCACTTTGACTTTTGGGTAGGGTGCAGCTGACTGTCTGCCTGGCCGACTGCCATTTCAAAATGGCTTCGATTATTGGCAGCAGTTGCATCAAATTTTCAAAGCTGCATTTTCAAAAATCGACTCCATATTGTTCGTTATGCAAGAGCCCTATGTGTATGGCTGTGTGTGTTGGTGTGTGCTCTGGCATAAATTCATAATTGAGCTGAGCGGCAAAGGATGTGCGCTTCAAGTAGGCAGCTTGAAGGATAAGGATAAGGATAAGGATAGGGGACACAACGGCTGTCAACGTTGCGGTTGCCAAAGTGCGCGACAGTTTTAAACAATGCTAAAACAGTTCCCCACCCACACACAGACACCGCACCACTCGCAAACACTTGAGTACTTAGACAGGCAGGCACTTAACCGTATAGAGAAACAACAAAAAAAAAAACAGAAAAAAGCGTAAAGAGAAGTGAAGAGAAGGGGTGAGAAGGGGAGAGAAGCAACGGCTACAGTTGCTGACTAAAAGATGAAAATTCTACATTTTTAATGCGGCTCACCTGACGAGCCGCACGTCGAGCACTTCGCAGGACGCACACACCCCCACCCACACACCCACACACACACACACACACACACACAGACAGAGGACGCACAACAATGGCGTAAAAGGGTTGTGCATGGGCGTGTGCTTGGGTTGGGGCTTGTTAATTTCAAGTGGCATGTTAACTTTCTGACATTAAGTTGGCATTTCATGTCAACTATGCCAGCCCACACACACACACCCACACACCACACACTCTCAAGTGTAGTCTGTGTGTGTTTTTGTTACATGTGTAACAGCGAGCAAGGCAGCGGAAAACGCTGTTTAGCAAAATGCCATCATTATGTTAATTATAAATGCGCCTCAGCTCAAAAGAGATTTTTTTTCGCCACGACAGACACGAAACATTTAGCACACGCACACACACACATAAGCTCTTTGTGTGTTTGTGTATGTGTTTGTGCTTGACTGCGGCTTTTACACTTCCGTTTCCGTTTGAGCTGCCGGATATGCTAAATGCAGTCGTTTTTATGCGTTTGCCTGATGACAGCAATTATCATGCAGTGATATAACTTTCCACAATACTCCAACAAATTGCTAATCAAAAGCGCAAACCCAGCCACGCCCACTTTGCAACGCCCCTTTCTTCAAGCCTTTGAGCCGTAACAGACAGCTAAATGGCTTCCATTAGTCCCAAATCATTTGACAGTCTATACAAAAATCTAACTCCCTTCTATACCTTCTTTCTCGCTTTCTCATTCTCTCCCTCTCTCTCTCTCTCTCTCTCTCTCTCTCTCTCTCACTCTCTTCCTTCCCTCATTTGCGTTTATTGAAGCTGTGTGTCACATGAGTTGACACTTTCAGTTGAACTCAATTAAGTTTATGCATAAACAACATTCGATGACAAATCTATGGCCTCGCCTCTATCCGTCTCGCTCGCACAGGCTCTATGTGCTTCTCACTCTTTCTCTTTGAAGGTATTGGAATTTAGTCTTAATGAAAATTGTATTTGATTGTTGCTATGCGTCAAATGTTGCGCTCAATTTGCTCTGCCTCGAACATTCGTAAAGAGGCGCAACTATGCGATTTATTTGGGTTCTGTCTGATATAATTCGGATCGGAATTTTTAATTAAATCTTTGCTGAATAATGCTGCTCTATAAATATGGTTAGGTTATGCAGCTTTTATTGATAGATAGGCTGAGCAATCAAAAGTATTCGTATTAATTTAAGTTCGGCCTCTAACTGATGATAAGTGAAATATTAGTATTAGAAAAACCCTTTTAAACTTTTTAGTTTTAAGCGAAAAACTAACACTTTTTTTACCCTGATTTCATTGAAAAAGGGTAAGCAGGGTGTAATGACTTTACGAAATTGTATGTAACAGACAGAAAGAGGCGTAACCTACTCCATACAGCTTATACATATATTCTTCATCAACAGCCGAGTCGATTGAGCCCCATTTGTTTGTCTTTTTGACCATATGTATGAACCTGTCGATCTCAGCATCAATAAGAGTTAGAGAATTCAAATTGTAAAAGTAAGTTATCGTCTAGCCCTCACGGATCGATAACTTTTACTATCGATAACACGTTTTAATTTTCTAGCACATCTAGTAGGTCTTAAGAGCATAATAAACCTCATATATACATATATAGAATTTTATTCCTTATATGAAAATATATATAAATATATATATATAGTTTTTTTTTTACTTGTTAAATATATGTCTATGTCATTATGTCAAATGTAGAAACAAATTCTGAAGCATTAATGATAAAGCATTTTATCATTTCATAATAATAATAATAATTCAAATATAATAAATAAAAATAATATATTAATATTATCCGTAACTTTGAATCAAATGATGTCAAACACACAAATTATTCAAATTTATTTGCATTTTGAATGTGACAACATTTTCATTTGTCTTCCGACTTTCATTCGAATACCAGATACTACAAATTTACATAAGAATTGCTAAACTAAAAACTTAAAAAAGCATAAAAAAGAAAGCAATTGCTATTTGTACTTGAAATAAGAAAGTCAGACCACAAATTCACTTGATAAATGAGTCAATTATGTTGCGTGTCTCTAGCCAAAGCTAATCGAAAGAGTGAGAGGGAGCTTTCTAAGCAGAAAGAACGACAGAGATAGATAGATGGAGAGGGCTGCTAGCAAAACAAATCAAAACTGTTTGCCACTTATTTCGTTGGTTTTCTAAAACGCAAATTTACTAGCACAACAGCAAGAAGAAGAAGAGAAATGGAGGAGAAGGAGCGACACTCAACCAAGTGCAAAACTTGAAAGCCAGCATCTTCAATCTTCAATCTGTAGACCACAATCAAGTTTGCCGCCCCTCCCTTTTTTTAACCATTTTCCATTGCCATTTCCATTGCCATTTTCATTTTGTTTTTCCAGCAGCTGCTTAACCACACTGACTTTTTGGCTTGGCTCATAATCTGCGTCTGTCATCGCTTAAGAGCGAAGACAAACCCCACCCCCTTTTTCATCCCCTTTCCCTCCTGTGGGTGCTACGTGCTATGGCTAGAGAAATCTCATTAAAAATGTCCTTGCGGCCCGCAGGAGCAGCAACGAGCATAAATCGCAAAATTAAAGCTAACAAATAAAATATAATAAAAAATACAAGAAAAAAAAAAGAATGAGGCAAATACGAAGACATTTGCGTAACACCGCTTAAGTTGGTGAAAACTTTGCCTAAGGGGCGTGGCAGCGCCTTAAATTTATATCGCAAAAAACCCATTTAAAAAGCAATTATTTTGCGTTGATTCAATATGGCGGCGTTTGATGGATGCCAAGGACCAAAACAGGCAGCAGCAAATATTAGAGGGGAAGGGGCTTACGGGGCTGCAGGAGAGAGAAGGAGCAGTCTACTAGCAGGTAATAGCTGCTTGCAGCTGTGGTCAACATTTGCCGCTTGCAGCTGCCACTGCAGCCAGTTTTCATTTTTATGGCCCTTGCTGTTTCAGCACAAATCTCTGTCCGTGTGTGTGTGTGTGTGTGTGTGTGTGTGTGTGGGTCCTGCCTATCAACACTTTGCGCCTTAATGCATGCAATGCATAAAACAGTGTGTCCTAGCTGCGGCGCCTTCAGTTGGCTGCGTGTCCTTTAGCGCTATCTGTGCGCTGTTTTGCTGACAGGCAGGCGGACAGGCAGGACGTGGCCGGACATGCGGCAGGACATACGGCGCACTGTGGCTCGGCAACAGGCAACATGCTGGCCAAACGCCAACTCGGTCAACAGTTCGATGACGTATGCAGACGACTCGGCCATGTCCTGGCAACTACTTCTGCTCCAGCTGCTTTGCGCTCGTCCTTTCGAGCCTGCAGTTTCAGCCATTTGAAATAAATATTAAAAAAATAAAGAGCGCAAATTTTGTCGTGCGGGGCATGCAAGAATTTTGAACGTACATTAAAATTCAAATTAAATGCCACCGCACTCCAGGCACGGACTTCTTTTTACGACTTTAAGCCCAGGAGGAGAGTGTGCGTGGGTCCTTTTAAATGGCTGTTAAATTTGGGACAGGCAGTCGCAGCGGCTATCAAAAACTGAATGACTGACCCTCAATCGCTCAGTCATAATTTATGTTCAGTGATTGTCCTTGTTTAAGGATCGCGACTGTACTTAAAAGAAAGGAGATAGCCTAATTACTTCTAAGCTTCTGTTTAAAACATCATCATATCTTCTACATAGAATATTTGAAGAATTTTATAGCATCAGATTTGATAATATATACATTTTTGTATTTTTTTTTTTAAAGAGACAGAATGTTGGAAAAATTTAGATAGTATTTTAGATATGTTTGCATTATTTTTTGTAGCTGCCCTTGAATATTTACAGCCTCTTTTTAAAAATATAAAAGATATATTATCATTAATAATTAAATTTTCATTTCTGAATATCAAAATCATAAAAATAGATCTTAGCTTTTAATTCCTTTAACTAATTATAATATTTTTTCATTTAAGCCATATCCTTAACAAAAAAAAAAAAGAAGTGCTTCAACATTTTTTTTTTTATTTCTTGATTTTCACTGCAGCAGAAAACTTTTTGTTTAAAGTACTAATTAAATAAGTCTCAATCTCCCGCTTTTCTATATTTACATTTACATTTACATTTACATTTCCACTCCCACTCCCACTCCCACTCCCACTTCCATTTTCTTTTGTATATACTTCATGTTTTATGTTTTCGACATTCCGATTGCGCAACCATTTTATCAGCATTCCATTTCATAATTTAAAAAGCATTTCTTCTACATTTCTTTCGCATTTCGTAGTTCGACTTATCAATTTATCAATTAATTCCTTTTGGCACAACTTCTGTTTCCCAATTTCCCGACTCTCCCCCTTGCCACATTCATTCAGGGATCATCTGAACTGGTTTACCGTTAAGCTATCATCTCTTGCATTGCCTTCGCAATCTTTCATTAGCGCATTTGACTTTACGCTTCAGTTAACTTGGTAGCTCGCATTGTAACCCATTTATAGGCGCACATATTTCAATTTTCTTGACGTGCCACGCCCCCGCCCACAGCATTCGGGCCATTGTGTTGCCGTTGCTGTTGCCGTTGCCGTTGCCTGCTCCCCAGCGACAAACCAAAAACAACAAGCAAAACATTTAGGCCGCATTTGATTTCATTACGTTTTTATCTTTTGGCTACTAATTTCATTTTGTGCATATTTCAAACATACTTTTGGCCACGGCCCGAAGGCCCGAAGGACGAGCATGAAGGCTTAGGAGTGCCTTCCGCTGCCTTCCGCTTGCCTTTCAGTGCCATTTCCCATTTTCCATTTTCCATTTCCCAGTCGCCCGTGTTAGGGCTTAATTAATTTCCAAAAATATTTATAACTTTTAGGCGCTCCAGCATTTCGGGCTACACAAAATTTGGCCACAATATTGTTGTACCTAGTGTGTGTGTGTGTGTGTATGTGTGTGTGTTTTGGTTCGGTTTTGCTGCTCTTGTCAATGGACAAATCTAACAAATTTATGCATGACTGCAACAGGGTCAAGTTGCTGCAAAATCCTTTAATGCGCCACAGCTGGGCCAAGTCCGCAGCACCAAAATCTCCTCCGGATCTAAGCAAACCGATAAAAAAACAATAACTAGCAGGGAGTGCACGACTGAGAAATACTCTGCAACATGTATAATGTATGATACTACAATGCGTGTACACATAAGGAGAAGCACACGCATGAGAGACGTACTAAGCACTGCCAGATACCCTGTTTTAATTGGTCTGGCATAGCTCAATACATTTACATTTTCCAAGGGGCAAGAGATAACGGGTAAGGGTACCATATTTTTACTTTACCTCCAAGACAAATTTCTTGCAAATACTTAAAATACTTTAATAATAATTGCTTACTTTTGCGTACGTCGGGTAGGCCCCGCTGGCAAATTGTTAACAGGGTGTATGTGCGTAAAAAGTATAAAAGCAAAGGTGACAGCAACTTAGAGCTTTTAGGCCCCTACTATTGTGTGTTGGTATAAAATCGACAACGACAAAGACAAAGACAAAGAAATGTTGTCTAACACTTTTTACAGGGTATTGAGAAACAAAAAGAAAGGAAGTAACTTTCGGCTGTTAGGCGGTGCGCAGCCAATGCGACGACTCACCAGATAAGCAGATTTATGAGCTAAACAACAAACTGGAATAGCTGGAGAGACAATTCGGGCAGTGGCCGAAAGCTGAAGCGGGTAACAAGGACAATGCCAAAGGCGACAGCAGCAGCAGCAGCAGCAGTAGCAGAAGGAGCAGCTGGAGCTGGAGCTGGAGCTGGAGAAGAAGGAGCAGCAGAACCTGAAGGTGGGAGCTGGAGTAACAGCAATTCGGATGCATAAAAGCAAGATAAAACATAAAGTCGCCACACGCACAACCAAACACATACTCACACACACACACACATAGACTGGATTTTGAAATCGAAATAACGGGACACTCTAGAGCTGTGTGTGTGTTATGGATCGAGGGGGTTTTGTAAAGATTTATGAGCCTTTTGCTCTGGCCACGCACGGATGTGTGCATTGATGGCGAACAGGAAGCGCACAGGCTGAAGGACCTCGCCGGAACAGGGTTGTGGACAGTGGACAGTGAACAGTGGACAGTGGACAGTGGGCAGTGGACAGCGGAGAGAGAACTGTGGAGTTGACGGCCGTGGTGTTACGACTATTGACACGCAGTCTGGCCATCATCGACGTACCACGTAACTTCAGACGTGCGTATAATTTTACTGCGGTCAAAAAAATGAAGACAATATGCCAGAGGGTACAGTTAGGCGGTAGTGGGGTGGACCTGAAGAGGGCGGGGCAGGTGAGCAGCGCAGGTAGGTGTCAATTTCGTTTTCATTAAGCTGCTGCCGGTTGACTGGACTGGACTGTTACCAGAATCCCGGCTCATTGCTCCCTGAACGGCAATCGGGTTCTTAATTTGCGTCACGCTCTCAAATTTCCAAAAAAAAAAAAAAAAACAACAACAACAAAGAAGAAGAAATAAAAAATAAGGGAACTGCAAAAGCGTTGCTCATTTGTAAAACAAGAAGCGGCGACGGCAGCAGAAGCCCTACTTAAGTTCCACTTCTTCATTTTTGCATTAATTAATACTTACTTATTAAAACGAAGAGAAAAAACAAAAAGGCAACAGCAAAAGGCCAGAACTTAGAGTCAAGGGCAGAGAAAGGAGGAGCAGGTGACCAGCAGTTGCCTAGGTAGGTAAAATTTTAATCACTTCCTTGCGCTCCATTTCTATGCCCTAACCAAGGGGTATGTCAGGTTGGTCAAAAATCTTGTGTATCACACCATACATATCTAAGATATTCTTGTATGAATTATAAAAAGTGAAAATGGATTCCAGTGAAAAAAGGAAATACATTTTGTTTTTAGGTTTATGCACTGGATAAATTGAAAACAGGATTAACAAGGTGGATCATACAAATTATTATATTTATATACGTTAGATTAATATATCATCTAATCTAGTTTTTATTTGTGAAGGGTTTAAGTTTTATTTAAATTGGTTTCTAAGATTTTCAATTTGAAGCAGTTAACTTCGAAATGGAATTATTCGTTCGATTCGTTTTTTTATAAATCCAACTTTGGCATTAATTTAAAGAGTGTGAAAAATTAAATTTGCAAAGCAAAATTCAATAAGCAAAATGTTTTTTTTTTTATAAAAAACAATACGTTGTTAAGACTGAATTTAATACCCTGAATTTATGATAAAATATGTATAATATTTTTTAAGCTTTATCCACTGTATCAAACTTTGCCTAAATAATTTGTGTTATAAGAGTATTATATATTCGTCTCGGCCTAGTTAAAACTTTCTGTTCTTCTTTAGCTTCTTTTTTTTTGTGTTTGTTGTGACTTGGTAATTTGAGACTGTTAACGTTTTGGTTTTGGCCGTTTGGTAAGTACTGCAGCCTTTTGTGGTCGCGCCTGGACTTTGGACTTAATTAAAAGTAATTCCATTTAAATATTATTAAAAAAGATTTTCGCTAGCCAACATCTAACGCTTCGGGCAACATTTTCACATCGTTCTATGCCACACACTTTCTTCTACATTTTCTTAATTGAATTCGCTTCTGAAAGCAAAAGTGTTCGAGCCAAATATTTGAACTAGGCTGACGAGAGTCTGCCCTTAAATTGACTGCAAATTAGCTCGACTTTGAACTAACGTTTTTCTTAATGTTTTCTCAGCAAGTGCGAAACTCTAATTAGCCAATATTTAAACTTGAATGTGTCGAGTAAATAGTTTTCATCATTTTTAAGCATTCAAGAGAATATTCAAACGATTTTCAATTTCTATAAAGTCATAGTTTTGAGCACTCTTCTTTATTACTTCGCAAATAAATTTCACAGAACTTGTGATTTATAACATAACCAAAATTATATTTATTGCATAGCATTTATTTCAATATTTTCAGAATATTGAACAACAATTTTAAGTCTAAAATTTTTATTGTTAATTGGGTTTCGTCTATATCCCGGAATATAACATTTTTATTTTTTAAAGTGAATTTCATAAAACATAATAATTGTTCAAGACCATTTATACTTAAGATAGTCATAAATTAGTGATTCATTTTTACTCAATTATTTCAAATAAATTATTTATATATGAGTTCATATCAGCACAGTTGATAGTTTAAACAACACAGATAGATTACAACAATTGAATTAAATGAATGCAAACCTTGATTAAAATAATAAGCGCTCCATTCAATAAAGTATACAAAAATATGTATAGAAAAAAGGAGTTCAGAGAAATGTAATTGCATATAATTATATGGTAAATAACATAAAAAGCGACCGCAGATCAACTGCTGAAAATCGAACAAATCGAAATCAGGGCAATAAAATCGAATGTGGGGGAATACCCCTGCCCATCTACACATAATAAAGTGCAATATGTTAAACAATTGATGGCTGATTGCCAGTACCCATAAAAAAGAGGCAGCAGAGCAAACAAACAAACAAACAAATTATGCCTGTGTGTGTATGCCAGTGTGAGTGTGAGTGTGAGCGTGAGTGTGAGTGTGTGTATCTCTCTCTAATTTGCAAATTGACAGCAACAACGATTTGTCGTATAATTTGTGCCATATGGTTGACTAAAGTTATGTAATTTAGTGTCTGGATGAATTTAGGGGTGGGGAAGGGTGTTAGGGTGCTTCGGTTCGCCTGTTGTGTATGCAACACTAAATTACATACCCAGGCTAATTTGCCATAAAATATTGGCCAGCAATTGGCACTGGCTTAACGAGAAAGAGAAGGCGTGTGCGGGAGAGACAGAGAGGAGAAGTGTTGCAAATGTTGGAGTAGATGCAATATTAATGCGAACATTTCGTGCATTTATTGGCACATAAATCAGTTTGGCCTCGCCACCAAATCACAGCAATACACACTTATACAGGCACAC
Organism: Drosophila pseudotalamancana; assembly: GCA_037075185.1. Classification (NCBI taxonomy): domain Eukaryota; kingdom Metazoa; phylum Arthropoda; class Insecta; order Diptera; family Drosophilidae; genus Drosophila; species Drosophila pseudotalamancana. Next base: position 610,523 of record JBAMCK010000001.1, on the reverse strand, counting down.
ACACACACATATAAGTTAAGGAGGCAAGTCTTAGCCTTAAGCCGGCACTTACCTAGCAGAAGTGAGCGCCGCTCATTAGAAGTCAACCGAAAAGCCAAAGTCTCAACATCCTGCAGTTCCATATTATCCTCCACTCTGACCTCGTCTTCCTTTTTGTCCTTTCTTTTTTATTGCGCCCTCATTTTGGCTTTCATGTCAATTAATGCGGCGCACTCTTCAAATATTAGCAGACATTATATGAGGACAAACGCTGCACTAAGCTGACGCTGCCAGCTCCTTATGCTCCTTATGCGCAGCTCAGTCATCCTTCAGCTGCAGCGGCAGAGGATCCGCTTCCGCTGCACAATGAACGCACAAATGACTTGGCCAACACTTCAGCACTTCATCGCGTTGGCTTTTCTTTTCCATCTTCTTCTCATCGTTTTTTTTTTTTTTGTTTCTCTCCGATTTTTATGTTTTTTAATCGGGCGTTCCATTGTCAAACAGGCTGCGATGTCTGAGTCCTGCTTGTTGTTCGTCAAGTGGCAGGGATTACGTTGACGTTGAATGCGATGCTGATTCGAGTGGCGGCTTTGCTGCTTCTGCTGCTGCTGCTGCCACTGCTGTTGATCGCCCACAACAACGGCACATATCAATTTAACAGCAATTTAACTTTGATTGCCACCACACACTACCAACTGCTGCTGCTGCTGTTGTTGCTGGTGTTGTTGCTACTGGTGCTGTTGCTGCTCCAATGTTGCTTGCTGTTTGCTGCGCAGTCAACCACTCACACCGACCACTTGGCAGCGACTGAGCGCTCGAGCAGCTGTGCTGCCGTATTTCAATGAAATCATGCGACGTATAAGACACATTTTGCCATGCCTTGATCCCAAAGCTCCCGACGAAAAGCTTTATAAGAGCGTGCGAGTGGGAGAGGGAGCATGCGACACTCTGTGCACAGAGCGCAGGCGCATCCTTAATTAGTTACGATGTGTTCGGCTTCTGCTTTAAGTTGCTCGTTTTTGGCTTCGTTTATGCTTTCAGCTTCGTGCTTTAGTTTTTTTTATGCTATCGCTGTGGGCTTTTAACCTTCTACTGCACTGCTGCTGTTATCGTTCTAACTGTCCGTGTTATTTATGCTGTTAATCTATATAATGCTGTTACTGCTGCTGTTAGCTGTATACATATATTGCCGCTTGATGTTGTTATAGCTGTTACATCTGCTGTTATTGTATATGTTCATAATCCTGCGGTTGTTATTCTGCCTGTTAACTCTGTTATTGCTATTGCTTGCGCTATTTGTTGTTGTGTTTGCCTCACACATATGAAAATTAAAAAGCTTAACAACAATTAACAGTTTTGGTCACACTACAATCCCTAACAAATGACAACAACAATGGCATTAATCATGCCGCTGCTGACACTAAAAACCCAAAACAATTAATCAACACTGCAAACAGAAATGCTGCCACAACAGGACTTTAGTTCTTATGCCACATCAAGCCATTCTTTCACTGCATTAACTGATTGTTGTTGGCTAAAACTTCATGTCAGTTCGCATAAAAGTTGCACGGCAAAAAGCATCAAATCAAATCAAAGTTTGATTTGACAGCCAGACAGGATTCGATTTGATGTTTTTCTTTTAAACAACTTCGAACTGCAAGTGGTCAAAATACACACACATACACACACACACACACACACACACAAGTCGTTAAATCAGTTCAGTTCGGGTAAGTTTTAGTTCATAACGCCCAGCACCAACCCCATCTGCCACGCCTTATTGCCGCCCTCTAGCTGTGTCCAGCCAATATCAATTTATCAATTAATGCGCCTAATGAGAGAACCAACTGATTTGCTGTGTCATTTAATGCAAGGCACAACAATATAGTGTGTGCGTGTGTGTAGTACAAAATTAATTAGGATTCGCTCATCATCAACTGTGGTGCCATACATATATATATATATATATATAGTATTAATATACAAATATATATATATATATATATAAATCAAGAGAGAATGGGAGACAAGCTAACGAGGTTTCTCCACTGGAAATTTGTTGCTGAGCTTTAATTGACAATCAAAGCAAGTAATCAAATTTGCAGCTTGACATTTTTCATTAGAATTATTATGTTGTTATATAGCCCAGTTCCACTTTCGTCATCATCATCGTCATTATCATCGTTGTCGTCATCATGAGTATCAGCGTCAACCTGCACGTTCACTGAGAGGCAAAGTCAACATTATTTAGCGACCACATCAAAGGCATAAAATAGCGTGAACTGTGGCATTCCCTACCCATTATCTAAGGACTATGTGTTTATGCGTGCCAGAATACCTGATTAGGGCAGCAGAGCTGGTAAGTGGAAAAGCGTTGAATGAGTTTAGCAAAGGCGCTCTTAACAGTTTAATGGAATCAACAATTGCAAAGCTGCGTTGGTAATTGAGAGAATTTACTCAATAAAGCATACTAAAAGAAGTTATGGAAATAAAAAAATTTTATATTTTAGAATTTATGGCTAAGTTGAATATGATCATTTTATTCACTGAATAATTTTTAAATCATAATCATTCTTAAACCATAAATAATCCTTTTATCGACTCGAATAAAAATTTATATGTTTTTCTGATTTTTTCGTAAAATGTGAAAGAACTTGTAGAAATAACCTAATATCAATTATGAATTAGGTTTTCGATTGTGAAAACTATGAAATAGTAAAAATAAAACACGAACCTATTTATCAGAGATTGAATAGTTAACAATAGTTGAAAGTACATATATTTTAATTTAGCTTCAGGTAAACATAATCCCTTTACTTTAAATCCTTAAAATATGACACTTGTTTTCTATATTTAAAACTTTTACACTCGAAACATTTCTTTATTCTGGCTATATTCTAGTTTAAGTTAACAGTTCTCCTTTTCTTTATATCCATAGTATAAAATATTGTTTTTTTTTTATTTAGTTGTGAGGAAAGCCAATTTCTACAAAATACTTGCACAGTCGCACATAAAACTGCAATTATTTTGCACTTTGATTAACACAGTGTGTGTGTGTGGGTGTGTGGAAAAGTGCATGAGAAGTGAACAAATTGCTGAAAGAAAAAACCCGCCCACATGGAAATCGATAAAGTCGAGCCATTGGAAATTAGAGCGCCAAAATGAAGCCACAAAATGCTAAAGTTGAAGCCGGGAGCAGAAGGTGACACAGTGTTTGCCTAAGGGGTGGTGTAAATGGGTGTGTGTGTGTGTGAGTGTGTGTGGGTGTGGGTGTGTGGTGTGGTGGATGCGCCATTCGCTTGTCATTTAATATCCGCAATTAAAGTGGTCATCAATCAAACTGAACAACAAGAAAACCTAAATGAATTAAAAGTAAACGAAAGAACAAAGCAAAAGGATGAATGCACAAGCCAAAATGAAAGCCGTTATAAATAGGATAAAGCGCAGCAAAAAGAAGAAAAAACACGCTCACACACACACACACACACACACAACGAAATGGAACGGAACGGAATGAAAGGCAGGAGCCAAGCGAGGAACCAGGCCGAGGCGCAAATCGGGCGCCAGGAGCGATAAACAAGTGCTGTACAAACAAAACGGCGCTGTACGCTGAACCTATTGATGATTGAGCAGGACATTAATCTAACGAAATGCAGACAGGCGGCAGCAAGGGCCATCGAGCAGGACAGGGCAGGGCAGGGCAGGCAGGCAAGGGCAGGGCGGGGCTGGACAGGGCGGGGCTGGACAGGGCGGGGCTGGACAGGACGTGGCTCGGCGGTTGCGGAGTCATTCAGGCCATGGCGGGCAAGCGAGCAAATCAACTGACCAACTGTGAAAGTGTCAAATTTCAAGCCACATTGTTGGTGTTGTCCGCACCGGCGACATCCTTGTTACGCTTGTCCTTGTTGTTGTTGTTGTTGTTGTTGCTGTTGCCGTTGGTGCTGTTGTTTTTGTTGCTCTTGTTGCTGGTGACACTGGCCACGTAAGCAAACATAATTACGCCGCTGCTACAACCAACATATAACGCATTTTCACACACACACATATACATACACATCTACATACGTACATTGCTGTCTTATGTTCCGAGTCCCCGAGGAGTGACAGGACCTCAATTTAAAGTGCTGCCATCTCACATTTTAATTGCAATTGCATAATATTAGCGATATTATGCAATAGCAGTTAATTGAAGTAGGTAAATGTTAGTTAACAGCACACGGATTGTACGTTAAATATATAATTCATACTCATAAAGTAATATATAATGTAAGTTAACAGCGAAGGGAATGTACTTCTGTACTTGGAAGCTATTGTTTGTCTAGTGTTATTCAACAATTAGCTAGTTCTATAGGTAATCCCAATTACTCGACCAATCCATCTATTTTACACTTTTCTGCCCACTATAATCGAGTATAATCAATGTTAGTGTACAGCTCCACTGGCTGGTTGGCATTTCGGTCAATTGAACTGCGTCAAATTCAAAATATTCCATTCAATCTCCACATCATCGACTATCGAGTTAAGTGCATTCTAATTATTCAATAACAGTGCTCGCAATGTTAGCTAACAGACGACATACTGTACGCCTCTTAACAGCTGCCAATTGAGCTGCATTTGCGCATTAATGAAGTTTGTTAGGCTAAAACATAAACGAGGCTTCTGTTGTGTTGACCAGAGTAGGGAAAGGGGCGGGGATGAAGGCTGGAGCTCATGTTATGGGAAACAGTGAGTGACAAAATGCAATTGTCGCCTCTGCTGTGCTTGCGTCATCTCATTTTGATGGTTTGACAGTTGCGATTGCAACAGAAAAGCAAAATCAGCAGCAGCAGCAGCAGCAGCAGCAGCAGCAGCAGCAGCAGCTAGCAGTGTGGCAGGCTGCAGTTGCAGCAGTATGTGGCATCAGTTGAATGTTGCTCATTTGCCGCTGTCCATGCTGCAAAATTAGATGCCAAATTAGCACACACACAACACAAAATACACGCACACTCGCACAAAGAGAAAAGAGCAGCAGGAGCCGAAAGCTGATGCAAAATGTGCAACCAGCAATTGGGCAGAGGTTGTGGCAGCTGTGAGTGTTAAGTTGCCACCGATAAAAACCGTTAGCATGCAACATTGCATCAGTCACTTGAACCGACTGAACCGACCGTATGTGTGCGTGTGTGTGTGTGTGTGTATAAACTGCTGTTGCTGTGGTGCTTTGACTGATGTGGCACACACACTCACACGCTCACACACACAACTAGAATGGAAAAACGGGAAAAGGGGGTACAAAAACTTTGCTTGCTGCATCGACACGTACAGCAAAGCGTAGCAAACGGACCATCTGAACCCAAGAACCAGGTTTGAGAGGGCATTACTAAATGGTTTTTCAATGGATTTCGACCAGAATTTGGGGTACGAGGCCTTCCCTTTTTTTGTCGCCCGCATAGAAACTGCTGCCGCGCTTATGAAATTTTGCGGTAGGTAGTGCCACATGTTATTTTTGTGCTCCTTCTAGAGAGACCCGTGCAAACGGGTATTATAAATATGTTAAGGATTATGTAACGCTCTAAAAGTAAATCTTGAATAAAAGCAATAATTCACACTTGCTTACAAAAGAGATTAATATTGAATTATATTTGTTTACTTTCAGTTATAAATCAAAACCTTGAAGATATGATATCTCTATTAGATATTTTCATGAAAAACTCGTAGTTTATGTGAAATACAGTTTTTCCATTAGGTAATATCAGATATGACATGCGTCATATATTATTTAATACAAATCATAAAGAGTATTTAATCTACGGCTACCCAAATTATGCATTTTTCGTCTTCGTCTTCGTCTTAGTGGTTTTTATTGTTGTTGTTGCTTATCCTTGCTGCCTGTTTTCTGTGGTGGTTTATTAAATTTGAAATGCTACACCTTGGTCCGTATCAGATTGCCTCTGCGGCGTTAAGACAAAAGGATATCTATCTACATATATTTATACATATACATATATATATATATCTTAATATATATATGTATGCCTCGGTATCGGCATTCATGTAAAATGCAAAGCCTTAGCCAGCATAAGGAAATATGCCATGTCATAAATTTTATACGAGTATGAATATGAATACAAGTATGAGTGTCTCAGTGTGAGCTGCTCTCAGACAGTTAGCTCAGCCAGCCATAAAAGAATAAACAATCCTTTCCACACACACACATATACACACATAGGCTCACACACACACCTACTGTTGACACACTTTTTGGTGTGCCTTCACGTCTCACCTTTTTAGCCAGCCTCAGCACAAAATTTTCTATTTTCTATTTTAATATGAGCCTAAATTGAGCTTGTTATTTATGTATAGTTTACAATACCTTATGGCCATGGTCTGGACCCGGCCAGGACTATTTTTTAGGGCTTTTGCACCCTGCTGTACCTCCCAGCGTGTGGCTTTGTGTATTACATAAAACAACAACAATCGTCCAGACTAGCCTTTAAGCAATGGGTGGGAGAGAAGGAAGGGGAGGGGGAGGGTAACACGAAAAAATATAAATAAATGAAAAATGCAGGGGGCGAACAGCAGAAGCAACAACAACAACTACTACAAACACAACAACAAAAATGCCAACGAGAACTGTCGTAATAAAAATGCCCTGCAGTTAAAATAATTGTCACTGTAATAAAGTGATGCAGAAAATTATAAATCCACGGGCAGTTCAAGAAGTTCTACAAATTCAAATTAAGCAATCCAATAAACATACACTTATGAGCATAGGGAAAAAGAAAAATAAATGAAAGCAAAGTAAAACTATCTTCAATATAGTATATAGTTAAAGCTATGTAAGGGATAGGATCGAAGATCATGAACTCAAAATGATTTTGTAAATCGAATCAACGTTGACTTTTATAAAGTGTTTACCGTCCTCTTACTAAGAGGATTATTCTTTTAAGCTAGAAGTTCTTCTTCATATTACGAGTCACATATTGGCTCTTAACCAAAATGCTAAGCAGGACGACTTGGTTTCCAGAATAGATTCCTAGACACCACTTACAAGTCCTGCACATAAGAAAAGAGTTCTCACTCGAGAAGAGAGTTAAAAAGAAGACCTCACATAATTCCAGTTGGTTCTCTAAATAACTCTCTATAAGCAAAGACCTAATTATGCTTTATCTGATAATCATGCATGAAATTCGTACATTTATCAGAGCTTTGACTTCTTTCAGCCCTCAGAGCTTACATTTATCAGAGCTTTGACTTCTTTCAGCCCTCGATATGGCGCTGAGCTGCAATAGAGTCTAAAGTTCTTGGAGTTACGCTGAGGGGCCGCCAGAGTAAGAGAGACATGGAGAGGTAGACAGAATGGAAAAGGAAGCGAGGGTCTGCTGCTGTGTTGGTATCCACTTGGTCCACTTCCATTTTATAGCAGCCAGCCAAAACATTATAGCCATGATTAATGGCAGATAATAATTTCGAGTGCGAGCACTTGACAGCATACAAAAAGTCAGCAAACTATGGCCAATGACGTCCATTAGACTTGCCACGGGGCCAAAATGAACAGCGTAGCTAAAGGCTGGTCGGGGGTTAGGGTATATTTGAGTGGGAGTGGCGTGAAGACGGGCAACAAAGTGCAGCAGCAACTGCAAATGACTGCTGAAAAATCAGCAGCAGCAACAGCAGCAGCAGCAGCAACAGCAGCAGCAACAGCAGCAGCAACTGCAGCAACAACAATTTTGATATAAAACTATTGCCATATTCTGTTTGCGGCATTTAACGAGCTCCCTCTCTCTCTCTGTCTCTCTCTCTCACAGTCTCCCTCTATCTCTTTCTCAGTTATGCGAGTGATTTACTTCATTTGTTGCATAAATTATTATAAATAAATATATGTATAAGCAAATATATTTATTATTTAAAACAATGGCCGCGACCTCACCGAGCGGAAACGGAAATAACGCACACGACTGCCATTTTGGCGGCCGTTGTGGCATGTCTGCAGCTGCACAGTGACACTTGCCACATGTTTGGCTTTTGCCCTCCGCCGAACCAAAATTGATTTAAGCCTCTTCCTCGTTCGCAGCCCGCGCTTCGCGTTTTTGTGGCAAGCAGCAACAGCTGCAACAAATGGCATTCAAATGCAGTTGAAGCCTCCGAGTCCTTTGTCCAATTTTTCTACCAAATTTGCATCATTTCTTTTTCGAATTTTGCCTTAAAGCTAAATAAGAATTGGTTAGCTCCAAGACTTTAAGAATTTCCAAATCCAATTCTATTTGAATTGGAATAGAGAAATATTGAAGGAAAATTAAAATAAATCTTTGTTGCTTTTCTACCATAAACTTCAAGATTTTATAAGAAACGGGTGCGATTTCTATGCCAATTTTACAGCAATTTTTTAAGGAACTTTTTTGTTGGAGTTACGAGAGGGAGGAGCAGGATGAGGGGAAGGAGGGAGGAGGAAGGAGGAAGGAGGAAGGAGGAAGGAGGGAGGTTTGTCGTCTGAGGCATGAGTTTTAAGTTACACGCGGCGTGCAGAGTGCGCTTTTAAAAGCGAAGTCTTTTATGCCCAGCTACAGTCATTACAAAAGGACACACACACACGCACACATAGATGCGGGATCCTGCGTCTTGGCAAAGACAATGAACGCCTGTCGAACCAATAAGTGCAGCGGGTTCTCTCTTTTGGTTTTAGTCTGCGTCCATGCATTGTTGTGAGTGCGTCATAAAATTACTTTTTATCATTGTAACATGACAGGCGGAGCCGCACGTCCTTCGTCCCACAGCCTGCGTCTCGGGTTGTGCGTCCTGGCTGATGTATGTCGAGCTGTTTTTATGAGCCAGCCAATGCCAAAGACATTCATACACGTTTTCTTTATGTTGCAGCTAAAAGGATGCTACAGCTTCCTGCTTCAGCTCCAACTCCTGCTCCTGCTCCTGCTCCCTCTACTTCCTCACCTACTCCATCTCCTCCATCTCTCCTCCATCTGCTCCAACTCCTGCTCTGCTGCATTGTATTAATGGGTCGCATGCACGAGAGCTCGGCGCTAATAAGCATAAACGCAAACTTGCCATGTGACTCGATTGCGACTTCCTTCCGTTCAGCTCCTTGCAGATCCTTTCCTGGTGTCCTGGGTGCGTGCGTCCACATCCTGGACGAGCGCCCGCACTTTGACTCTTTGCTTTGTGCACTTTATTAATGTTATTAAAAATCTAACAAATGGCACAACTTGCCGCAGCTCTAGCCTCTAGTCCAGACCGACTTTCGTTCAGCTGGCTGCATGTTGCGCTTTATTAATGGCCACAACAAACACACGCTCACTTACAGGCACACACACACACACACACACACACACACACACACACACACACACACACACGCAAGTGCCAATTAATGTGGCTGGTCAGTGTATCAACTTTGTTGTCTCATTGGCAGTTGACTAGGCGGCCAACTCTTGCCTCAAAGCCGCTGGCTAAGTTTATATGGTACAACAGGTCGTACGCGTAATAAAATCATTATTTTAAGCCCCAACAAACATTCGATGCTCCTCATATACTATGAAAGCATATCCTTCTAAATTATTTATCTAAAATGTATCACAAAATACAACTCACTGCAGAAGTTCATGGTAAAGTACATTGTAAGGTTCATTGCCGTGCATATTTTGGTTTTTTTTCATGTTAATAATAAGAAATAATAAAACTGATAATACATTTTATTATCTGTTATCAAAATATTGCCACAAGCTTTTGCCTCTGCTACAAAAATGAATTAAACTACATTCGAAATGCTGCAAATCTTTTATTGTTTAGCCAAATAAACTAAACGTATCCAATTCAAATATAAAAAGCAACAAACAACTGAAACAATTCTTATCTCAGGTTCTACTCTATATTAAATGTATATATGTATACATATTTTATATAAATATATATATGACTGTATAGAAATGCAACAGTTTTAAACAAGTTTAAACCATTTTTGGCTGAGCAACTGTTTGCCAATGCATTTAACTGGCAGCAACCATTTGATAACAATTTGAACAATGAACAATTCTATCTCACTTTATTTTCACTCAATTTTCTCTCGCACAAAGCCAAAAAAAAAAAATGGAAAAAGAAAAGTAGAAAAACAAAATCGAAAATAAGTGAGAAATGTTTTAAGCTGAGAGTATTGAACGAGCAGATATCCCACATAAATGGCGAATAAAGAGAATTTAAATTAGAGAAATTTAAGAACTATGGCTGTATCGACTTTTTATAGCCAATTAAGAAGAAGAAGAAGAGAAATAAGAAAAGATACATTCGACACAGCCATTCCATACTTAAATAATATGAAGTCCAAAAAATATGCCACGCGGTCGCTAACAGCTCAAACTGCACTGCATTTAAGTATTTTACAGGGTATAGAAATATCCAATTGACAACTGAATCGTGTCGACTAACATAGGTCAAATGGCACCAGCATCTGGAATAGCAGCTACACCTCTTTTAACACTTTAAACATTTTACAGGGTATATAAATAGCCAATTGACGACAGCAACGAGTCGACGAGTAACAAGAGGCAAATGGCCCGAACAACTGCAGAGGGTTACAATTGTTGACTTTTTGCGTAGTTTAACAAGTTTAATTAAGACTCATTGAAGGACTTTGCTGTGCATTAAAAAAAGCCCGCAACGAAAAGGGCCACAAACTTTGTTCAACACCTTACAAAGTGTGACAACATTCAGTTGAATGCTTACATTCATACATATAGTGGTGTTGGTGGTAAATGGCGTATTATAAAACAGTTTCTCTGTTTCCCATTGCAAAACAATTGGCAATTTGGCTTAAAACATTTTGGTGGACGAGCAAGTTTGTCTGTCTACATCCGTTTGGCAGCTTTGCTGCGGTTTTGTCGCTGCTGTCAGTTGATTTGTGTCTTTGTCACTTGCAGCAACACCAACAACAACAACAACAACAACAACAACAAAAGCAGCCGCAATTTCAGCAGTTAATACACGAATCTCGAGGCATTTGCCGTGGCACGCGGGCACAACTTTGTCCATGGCCAGGATGTTGTCACTTGTCCTTGTGCGAAAACAAAATGAGTACAAAATGCTTAAAACGACTTCCGCTTCGACAATTTGCATGCTGCGCCGCGCACCGGAAATGGAAAAACACTCCGCGCTTGCTGTCGAGCAACTGGCCACACTTCCCAACTTCCTGCCTGCTCCCTCTCACTTTTCTCTCTCCACTCTCTCTCTCTTTCCTTTCTTTGCAATTAAGCGTGAACACATGGAGCTAAAAGTAAGTAATACTGCTCCGTCGGGTATATCGGACTAGCAGCTACCCTGTACGCTGAGACTATGTTGTTGTGTCTTTGCAATAAACTGAATCTGCAATTTGCTATAAATGAGACAAACTGTAAAGTTTATCTCAGTTTCGAATAACATATAAATAGGGGTAAATCAACTAAGATTTTTGACATAAGCAAGAATATATGGATATATCCTTTATAGGTTTAGCCAACTAACTGTCTGCTGCATGCATATTCTAAAAAATATGATACCCCGTCTAAGAATTTGCAATGTTTACAGGGCATAAAATGAATGAAACAGGTCAATACATATCGACCAGGGGTTGCGATTGCCTTATGTATATTCCATGTTAACTCAATTGGAGTTGCGTTTGACCCGCCCGCTGAGTGGGCGGCCAAATCATGTTTAGCTGCCACGCCCACGCCCACGCCGCCTTTAGCCTTAATGGCCAATTAAGCGTAGACGACACAAGAAATAATTAAATCGCTGCATGCAATGCGCCCTTGCGGCATGCGGCATGTGGCATGTGGCAAGCGGCATGTGGCATGCGGCATGTGGCATGTGGCAACTGGCATTCTGTATGGGCGTTAATAGCTAGCTGACTTGCAGGCGCCAGCCGCACGCGTAGGCGTATACGTAATCCGCACCCTCTCGACTTAAATCATTTTCCAAGCGCCGCGTAAAAGTATGCAACAGTTTTTTTTCTTTCAATTTCAAACTGCAGCTTCCACTTCTGCAACAGAAGCATTTATGCAAATTGAATGCGTGCAACTTTTTATTAATGAGCCGCTGCTTTGGCAAGCGAGTTTTGTTTCTTAAATATTTCAAGCGCAATTATGCAGCTGACGCATTAAAAATCAAATAGAACATTCAAGATGACAGCTGCAATCAGGCAACTTCCTCTTGCTTCTTCATTTTCATTTTTTTTTTTTTTTTTGAAGCTGGCCATCATAAAATTCAATTTGGCGCAAAGTGTTTAATGAAAGCGCCAAGTTGGCGACACCTACCCCCAAACCCAAACTCAACGCCAACCCCAACCCCCTCCCTGCTTCATTTCTTCATCTGTGGCACAGCGGGCCAACTTGGCCATTAACAATTCACGCAGACCTCGATACGCATGGCTAAGACCCAAAAACAACAACAGCAGCAAAACAACAACAACTAAATAAGTGAGAGAGAGAGAGAGAAAGGAAGAGAGAGTGAAGAAGAAGAAAACTTGTTTTACATAAAAACACACTTTAGACATCAAATTATGCAATGCAGCCACCCACTTGCCCCGCCCGCTATAACGACTGCAGTAAATGAGGGGCTCCTTTTTTTTTTTTGCTGCGCACTGACAAAATGCAATGACTGTAATAAAAATTAACAAGCTACGCTACGTTTGAGTTTTGAATTAATTGAAAGCGCGTATGCACAGGACATTCGAGTGGAGCGATTGCATAGTGGGGGTGGGTATCGGGGTCGGGGGTTGCGCGGGTTGCGCAGGTTGAGGGTCGCAGCGCAGATTGCAGCAGCTCCTGCTTGCCTTATAAAATTATAAATTCGCGTCTAAATGAGCGTTGCAAAATTAATGAACTGCATGCAGTTTAATTGAAATAAGCTTCAAAGTGGAGAAAGTTCTGAAATTCGATTCAAGGATGCTGCTTAGCAAAATTCTAAATGAAAATCAATTTAAGAGCTAAACTAAATGAATCAGTTGGTTAAATTAGCCTTAAACAAAATTGGAAAGTTACTTGCCTTTTTCTTTTTTTTTGCTTCCAATTTTTTAATTATTGCAAAATTTATTGATCTTATAAATTTTTAAAATTCTATTCAATTTGATTCTTGTACATCTCGGCACAACAAAATAGCATTTCCATTATATGAAACTTTAGCACTTACCTCCATGTTAGATCCGTTTTTTCCCATTTGGCGCCTTGCAGGATAAACCGACGCACCCGTGCATTTAGACCATTGCTGTGATCAAGTTCCGATGAGAAACTATTTGCGCTCTTATTGTCGCCTACGCCGCAGCGAGGCGTGGCAATAAGTTTGGCCGTAGCCTGGTCGATTTTTCCGGTAACTGGAATGTTGCCATATTCCTGTAGCACAAGAACCCAAATATTAGTTTGTCAAATTGTGCATAATACATGTGGCATGCAACAGCAGCAGTTGCAAGCCATTTGGCAGCTACCTACCTGAAGTGCACGTATTGCATCTATCAGCTGCTCCTCGGAGCGCAGAGCTGCCGTTTCCAAATCCGACTTGGGCAGATAATCAAACTGCATGAGGTAATTGTACTGCAAAGAAAGAGGGAATTGTGGTAAGTAAGGGCCAAATCTGTACGGACGAAGCATTAGGGAAGTGTGCCAAAAAAAGAAAAGAAAAAAAAACTGGTGGGAAAATGACTGCCAGCTTGTGAGCCAAACTATTTTGTTGGCTTAATGTAGGCGCGTCGGCAAATGATGCTGGCATCAAAAACTTTTTGCATAAAGTTAATGATAAAAGCAACAGTCACAGCAACAACACAGAACAACCAAAACAACAAAAAACAACCAACAACAACACCAAAGTTTAACGTTACATTAATAAGCCAAAAAGTATGGCACACAAAAAAGGAACCCCAATAAAAAAGAAGAATTTGAAAGGCATAGACTGAAGAAGTGCCTGACTCATAGCTGCCTTTAAAATTTCGGAAGCTAATTTTAATGGGAAAAGTGGAGAGCAAATCCTGCCAAAAGCTAGAAATTAAAGTACCCTTTCTTTAAGGTAATATCTAGTTTAAAACTAAATGATAGATCTATGTGTACCAAGTTTTAGATTTCTGACTCAATAGAAGCCCAGCTCACAAAGAACATATTAGACAGGAACTCTAATTAGTCCTATTAAATTGCATAGGCTGTTTCTTAGTTTAGAAGATACAGCCAAAACTTATAGATAAGCCCGTCCTCATGTACAAATAGGCGAATACAAAAAGAGGAATGGGAAAAATATTTTCAAGTCACTTTGCTGTATATTTGTCTCGTACATCACAAATAAGATAAATGATGAATAGGCATAACAAATAGCATTTATAATTCAATTGAAATCAGTCTTTATGGTAAGTAATTACTTTTAGGTCATGTTACATCAACGGTTATAATTTCAATATACCCCACACTCCTGAGCGCTACAGGGTATGGTGTGCTGCTATCAACAAACAGCTCCGGGGCCCCGTTTTTCAGTTTCAGGCCTCTGCGAGTCTGGTCGCAATCGATGGGCATATATTGTGCCAGCTCTTCCTCTTTTTGGTTTTATTTTTGTTTTTTTTTTTTTTGTTTTGTGGGCCATGGCCCGCAACCAAATAAACAGTCATAACTGTAAAGTGTGCGACAGCGACGACAAAACAGAGCTTCAGCCATATGTGTAGACTGGATTTGCATATTTTTACATGTAAAATACACACACACTCACACACACACAGAAAATACACACTGTGAAGGCAAGCGGGTAAATTTATTTACGAACGCACACTCACACAAACACACATATGGGTTGGGGGCGTGCCACACGCGCACACACCAGCAAGTTACGTGACCTGCAAATTAAATTTTCTCTTTCATTTCGGATATATGAGAAAATTGTCACACACACTTTGCTACGCCTCCAACTCCCCCACCCCCTCGCAATTTGTTGAAAACATGTGAAAAACAATATACAACAAACTAGCGCAAAAAACAAAATTCTTTTTTACACTGTTGCTGTTGTTGTTGTTGTTGTGGAATCAGTGCCAAAAGTCGATTCACAAAAATGCTCATGAAAGAAAAATCGTTAACAAGTTAAGATTCCCTGGCTATAAGTCGGGAACGTGATATGTGACGATTAGTTGAATTTATTGTGAAATCGATTGATGAATGGTGCAGCTTAACAGATCGTGTGTTGCATATCAAACCTTACTTAGATAAACCCCTCGAACAGTTAGCTGAAGCAAGCCATAGAACCGAAGAGCTGGACATAGATATGAGGGGAAGTCGGGTAACTAGCTAAACTACTTATAAAGCATGTTGCCAATTGCTAATGAAGAAATGCAACAAGTTGAAGAACTTGTTCGCGACATTCAACAAATGACTTTATTATTAATTAACATTGAATTATTTCTTGATTAGTTTATTAGAAAGAAGCTCAAATATCCAAGATCCAGTTGGATCATAAAATACAATTTTTATTAGAGTTGGTTTCTTTAATGAGATACAGAATTTGTAGAATTTATTTTCGAACCTCTAGGAATCCATTTAAATACTATTGGCCATAAAAATTCCATTTTTTCAACAAAATATGCCTTCGAAAGTTTTGAAAAGTAAATGGGTTTATATTTTTAGGACAGTTTCTTATTCCACAGAACTTCATTCAAAATGAAATATTACCGACATTATTTGTCTGCAACAAAGAAAGTTTATTATATGCGGAAATGGAGCACGTCATAAAAAATTAGAAATTCTTTTCTGCATAGCTCAAAAATATTCGAAAAAAAATAATATGGGAAAATTTGCTGAGCATGCAACTATTTTTATATATTCTGAGACGCGCAATATGTTTACTAAATTGAAAATATGTTTCTAAAATTATTTATGTACGTATATTTTCTCAACATATAAAATTCGCAGCAGGTGAGTATTGACAAAGAAAATCTGTTCCTATTTGAATCTTGAATGTTTCATTGAGATTAAAGAATAAAGCTGAAATAATCGAAGATGGTGTATTGCATCTAATTGGTTTCTTTTCAAAACATCAAATAACTTGCCACATGCCACATGCCACACTGTTGCCTGACTTAAAGGTATTTTTTATATAACTTGGAAAACCTGGCAGCATTGCAAGTGCAACAATAACCGAAGAAGGAAAAAAACTTGACACCAGCTGAAACCAAGGGAGAGAAACTAAAAAAAGGGGAAAAGAAACAACAATAAGGAGCAGGGAATTGTCCATGCAACCAGCTGGTCACAAAGTGCGTCATAGTCACAAAAGTTGTCACGTTGTTGCAACGCGTCAACGTCAGTCAGTTACGTTAACGTTATGTTGACTTTATGTTACGTAGCGCCGTCTCCTTTTGTGTGCCGAGGGCAGTCGAAGAAATCCCACACAAAAGCAAAAGCACATTGAAATTCACATAACGTATCGGGCCAGGGAGCCTACAACTACAATTGAAGCCAAATGGCCAACAACAACAAGAATATGTTGACGAAGAAGAAGAAGTACACCGGCCACATACATGAAAACAATATCAATTAAAATATGTACAAGTTTTATTGGCTAAGGAATTGGACAAAGTGTAGAAGCGGACATTTGGTCAAGCGGACAACTAACGAGCGGAAACTGTGTGTCTGCAACGACGACGCTTGATTAATTTTTTATAAGCGCGATATAAGAAACGTCGACCATCAATTTTAGCGTAGGCAGCAGACAGAGTGAGAGCGAATGAAAGAGAGAGAGAGAGAGAGAGAGAGAGAAAGAGAGACAGTTACTAAGAGATAATGTTAAAGCCAAACATCTGCTAGCAGTTGAAAATCTTTTTCTTATATACATTCTCTTATACCTAACCAAAAAGCAGCAATTAACACACGCTTTATAATTCGCAAGCAGTTAAAGCGGAAAGAAAACTAAATATAGATATTCATGCAATTATAAAACGAAAACCCGATCGGTTTCAATTTGGTGGACTCTTAAACAATATACTTTATTGCTTCATATAGGCAGCTGATAACCGATTATTATGTAAGTTCTTCAGAAGTCAACAGTTTGGGTGTGAGGTTAGTGAGTCGCAGAACTCTTAGTCAATTTGGTTAATCGAACGCATTTGCCATAAATATAGCTTTAGCAAGGTGTGTCATGGATACGCAACCCGAACCCGAACCCGAACCCAGTTCTGAAAGATACAGTCAGACGACGAAAGACAGTCACAAATACATATGCAGATATGAACCAGGGGTCTGATAAGCAGCTATTTTTTATGACCGCACGCTGTGACGCAGACGCTGTCGATAATAAACTACAATGGTTGATGAATGAAAGACTGAATGAATGGATGAACGAATGAATGAATGAATGAATGAGTGTGTGAGTGACTAAGTGAGTGAATTGCAAAAGTCGTGCACACTGGGCTCAAGGGAAGCGCGTCAACCTCTTTGCGAAGGGGTCGGCCAGGTATATGGGCTGGATCAATCATTTATGCATTGGCCTTTGCGCTTTTAATGGAAAATTTGAAATTTGCTGGCGCTCTACGTGTTTGAAAATCGAAAAGAGCCGCGGCCAGAGGTCGATGGGGTAGGGGGTAAGGGGGTAGTGGAAGAGCCGTTGGCTTCAGAGCATGTCGTACGTGGTCAAGCGACGTTTCAGGCTAATAGAAACAACAACAAGAACAACAAACAGAAAGCAAAACAGGTGAGCAGGAAAAAGGAAAAAATAAACTAGAAAAAAAAATAATAATAATAATCATAGTAAAAAGTGCGACGCGCGGTACGTGCGCATTTGGCAAGTAAACAAAATCATGATACAGAAATAATAACAAGCACAGAAACCGAACGAATAAGAAAAGTTGTGAAAATGAAAATGAAAATGGATGCCAGGCAGATACCCTGCAAAACAAGACAAAATCTAAAGCTTAATACATGAAAACCGCATATAAGGGCGATGATAAGAGAGGAAGAAAAGTTATGAAAAACAAAAATGAATACCAAGCAGATACCCTCCAAGATAAAATTGAAATTTCTTAAGAAAAAGAGGAATGAAGAGTGTAAAAGGAATGAACAAATAAAAATTAAGAAAAATAAAAGACAAATATTTCATATTTTGTACACCTCTATCTAAATTACGAATATCGCGGCATAATTGAAATAAAACACATTTATTGATCTAATAAAATCGTATAACCCATTGATTCAGCACAAAAACAGGGTACAAAACCAATTGTGAAAGTGTAAACGTAGCCCACAACAAATGTTTTGGCTTAATTTAGTTAAGATGGCGTGACAAAAGCTCGGGCCGTGGAAAGAGAGTGGAGAATGGAGTGTGTGTGAAAGTAAATTGAACAATGCGATATGTTTATTATTTTATTGGATTATAATTATGAATGGACAATAAGAACACAACAATTAAATGGAACACACAGTGTGTAAACTTGTGAGTGTGTGTGTGTTTGAGTGTCACTTAACTCAATTACTTGAGCAAATAGCTATCAGCGGGCGGAGCGGGTGGGTCATATGTTTTAATCAACTGACAATGGTCGAGGGGGGGGGGTATGAAAGGGGAGGGGCTGCACAGCAGTTGGCCACACAAACAAATCAAATTGGTTTATCTGGCAGCAGAGGCTGCAATGGCCCAATGGCTATTGACAGCCATAATTCTTGGCATCGGCGACGACAGGCAGCAACTAATAAAGGCAGACCAATAACCAATAAGGTCCACATCCACAGCCCATCGACGAGTCAACCACCCACCCCCACCCCCAGGAGCCACCCACTCGAGCTGAGCCGCAAACAAACCTATAAAAATGACAAGCAACTGCAACAAACGAGCGCATCTATCTAACTGTAACCAGATGCAGAGGCAACAGCTCGATCCAGGCAAATCCGAGAGGCGACACATTGTCCTTGCCACAACGGGGAGGAAGTGGGAAAGGTAGAGCTTTGGATCTGTGGAGCTGTGTGCCAAGTCGAGTCAAGTCAAACGCCAGGCGCAACAAATTGTGAGAAATGCGCAAAAAACGAAAATGCAGCAGCCGCAAGGAGCTAGCTGCATGCAACATTTCATGTGGCATGCGGCATGGGGCATGGGACATGGGGCATGGGGCATGGCAGGCTACGGGGCCAAATTGACAGGATATGGCCATGATATGGCTTGCTTGCCACACACAACAACAGGTTTTTACCCACAAAATTTATGGCTGCCACATGCGAGTGGGAAAAACGAAAGAAAAGTGTGAGACGGGAGAACTTTGAGAGAGTGGAGAGTATTGAATGGAATTTTACGTGTTAGCTGTGCCGCAGGGACAACAAAACATAACTCAATCATATAATGGTCGCATTGCTTCTCTTTCTCTCTGTGTGTGTGCTGCATGCCACATAAAAAATGTTCACGGCTGCATTGAATGAGATGTTTCAAAACTCAATTGAGAAACTGGAATATGCACTCACTGGCAAGCTGCTGCTCTGACTGTTATAGCTACTCCTAGCTGCTGCTGCTCTTCTATGCAATTCTCAAGCATGACAAATGATAATGGGTTCCATCTGCTGTGTGCGTGGTTTGTGCTATGTGCGTATGTGTGTGTGTGTGTTTGCTTGTCCTTGAGAACTATCAATAAAATTGCATGCAAATTATTGCAAAAAACTTTAAGAGCAGCTACTGAGAGTATAATATCCATGATTGTAGCAAACAAAAATATCATTATATTATATCAATATGTCCTTGAATAAGCCTTTATTATTATAATTTAGTCAGGAAATAATCAATTCTATATTATACTTATGACTTATTGGATACTATGATGATTTTTATTGAACTTTATTGAATAACTTTATAAATATGTGTAAGCTTCAAATTTTGAATAATGTTTAAATTTAAGTATTTCCAATTGTTTTTCGCGCACTTAACGCACGCCAAGGCTAAAGCTGGGTTAATGCATTTTCCAATCGTAAATCGCATTCCTATGCAGATACGTTTTTTATGCTTCAATGGAAGTTGAATCTCCACGCATTTCCGTTTGCCTTCTCGTAAGTAAATTTTATATATGGAAAGTGTGTGGATACATGTGTGTATGTGTGTACAACTGGGAAACACATGCGTTCCAGTTTCGCCCTCGTACTTTGCTCGGCTGTCTCTCTGTCCATCTATCTGCCCGTCCGACTGTCTGGCAGTTGCCTAGCCCAGGCGCAACACCTCTTGGAAATTTATAGACTGCAAAATTTTAATAAAAAAGGGAAGAACAAGAAACAAGCAGAGACACGCAAGCTGAAGGAGGGGCGTATCTCTGCCCACATTGAAGGCGTCTTTTTTCTTCGTTTTTTAGCTTTGTTTTTGTATTATTGGTTTAATAAAAAAAGGACGCCGGCCACAATGAGTGGCAAGTGAAGAGATGGTTAAATTAATTGAAATCAACATTGATTAATGTGAGATACGAACAAAATGAACCCGGGGGCTGCAAAAGACAAAAGCCAATGCACAGAATGAGACGCCTTCGTACTTTACATATATTTACTATATTGCAACACTTTGTGGCAGCTGCAGCTCCCGACTAGAGTGGGAAGCATGACGTGCCACGACTGGCAAAACTTAGCACGACGTTTTAATAATATGTAAATAATTTAGGTAAAACAATCTAATTAAATATTCTATTAAAATACCTTTTATTTTATAGATAAATTACTCTAATATTTATGATATTTCGTTTACATGCCATGTGAAGTATTGCAAGAGTAAGTATTAAAGAAAATCTCGGGATATTTCTAAAAACAAAACAGTTTTTCACACAAGCACTCAAGCATTGACCGATGACAGCTATGTATATGATATAGTAAGCCGATTCGACTGTTTCCGCATATGAAGTATATGAAGTATGAACAACAGAAAGATGAAATTAAATTAACAGATAGTCGTTTATATATTAACAGACAATTGTGACTTCATACTTTAAAAGGCCTGCTGATATTTATCTGCTTTGTTCTACGAGCTTTATATAATGCCCTATACAAATCGGATCTACTTTACGTCATTTTTGCATCTACTTCTGAAGAATAAGAACAGACAATTATGGATTCTTTTTTTGATCCAGAATATACATGCATTTAAACTTTAAAGGGTATTTTGATATTTCTGTGATTTGTGATATACCCTTTATCCATATCGAAATCACAAAGACTTTACGCTACCCGATTTTTCGTGCTCGTGATCATGCTCGTGCTAGTGTTCTTTTTCGAAATATGCGACACGATGCCATCTCGTAGCTGGAACTGAAGTCCAGCTATTGACCGCAAAACAACGAGCACGCAATGTTCAGGGCTGTGGCACTTGAACCGAGAGGCATTTGCCCCTAGTCCTGCGACCGTGGCACAACCTGCCGCAAGTTTAGTTGTAGTTGCACTTTAATTAGACCACAGAACGTAAATTGCAATATCGAACGCCCCATCCAATTGAGTCTCCTTGCCAAACGGTTCGAATGTTTATGGGAAAGTGATGAGATACGCCCACTTGCAATCCCCAAAAGGGGGCGTGTCTGGGGAGGTTGTGGGGAAAATGTGTTGTGGGCTTTGATAGCCGCGGGACTCTAAGCAACAAGTCATCATGGCCCACAGCTGGGCCGGCAAGACCGAGCAACTTGTGTAAATAGAAAATGAGGAAAATGGGAAAAATGGGGGCAAATGGAAAAATGGAAAATAGCGTGCATTAAAAAGTCAGCAGCAATCCAAGGTTTTCCTCCACAGAGTTCAATTTAAAGACAGAGTAAAATAAATTGATTAACTGCGTATTTGTGCTCGCAGTTTGCAATAAACAAATAAATCATTATTTATGCACAATCGCCTCTTTTATTTTCTTCTTCTTTTCTTTTTTTTAAACAACCGCCACAAAGTTTACGTTCAATGACTGGCACGATGGTTAAATAAATACAGAAATTATAGGCAGGCAGGCAAGCAAGCAGACAGAAGACCTCAATAACAGCTTTCTGCCACCTCACCTGGTGGCGCCTTGTGAAATGCACCATATGGTTGCAGCACCATATACGAGGACAGTGGAAATCAAGTTGAGCTGCCAGCGGTCCGGATTCCAGTCCAATTATATGCAAATTCAACAACTGACAATAAATCGGAGTAGACACTGGACAGGCATCGAGCCACACACATCTCAGACATCAAGTATCGGGCATTGAGCATCGGGCATTGAGTATCGATGCTTGGGGTAAAAGGTTTCGTTTTAACTTATGACATTAAGACCATTTGCTGGCAAGAGGCACATTAAGTCGCAGCCACCCGATATGGTCATTGATATATATTGTGCGTTGTGTTTATAGCCGCAGAGAAGCGAGAGCTGGAGAGCTGAGCATTGAGACTAGAGACCAAGAGACCAAGAGACCAAGAGACCAACAGCCAACAGACCTGAGACTTGAGACATGAGACATGAGACATGAGACCTGGATAACAGACGCTGTGCAAGTCTCTGGGGTCTTCACTGGGAACTCAACTCGTATATGCGACACAATTTATTTAATAATTCAATTGAATTTGCCCATATACATATATATGTACATATGGCAGCTAGTTTATGCTTTGAAATGCTAATGCAAGCCAAAAGGGGCCAAGACTGGGCTTGGGCTTTAAGTGCCATAAACAAAGAAATAGCGAGAAGTGCAGCACCACAAATTATTGTTTAACTCCACTGTTGAAGCTTGGCCTTGTAAGCCTTAAAAGGATAAACGTGTTTTCCAACACAGTTTGTTGTTGTAATCGTTGACCTTTAGTCATTGGAATAGGATTCGATCGGAGTGTTGATAGTGGCAAAATTGAAAAACCTCTCTCTAAACTCTCTTTCTTAGCGGAAGGTTAATCTATCTTCACAAAATGTGGATTCCTTCTTCATTATTCACGCTATCTTCATCTGTCTCCTCCTATCTGTCACAATTGGTCTCTCTTTCTTATTCCATTTAATTAGGGGTTATCAAATTATTTATAAACTCTACTGTTGAAGCTTGGCCTTGTAAATACTTAAAAGGATAAACGTGTTTTCCAACACAGTTTGTTGTTGTAACCGTTGACCTTTAGTTATTGGAATAGCATTCGATCTTCCCAAAATGTGGTCTCTTTCTCGTTTTCTATCTCTTTTAACTTGTTTCTCTGTCTCATTGTCTTACTCCATCCCATTTTATGTGTTATTGTGTCCGCTTTGAAAAACATTTATCAATCAATCGCATTTTCAATGGTCACGCTTTCCTATATACATATATAGTAAGATTATCAACTATGTCGATAAGCAGACTTTAAGTCTGATTATATGGAATGCTTATTAAATTTCATATTTTATTTTATTTTACTTTCACTACCAACTTTTCCCATCTTTCTACATTCTTTGCCCACGCTTCGATGTGAATTTTCTTTGAATTTCAGCTGAGCGAATGTTGAAGATAATTTGCCTCTATTCCCCGTTACATTGTTACATAAGTGCAACAAAAAACCTGCTGCGATATTTGAACAAAATCGACTTATAGAGCGGGATTATGTCTAAGCGCCAGTGGACTGACCAGATTTCAACTACGGGCTAATAAACCCGTTTCTGAGCCACAGGTGTGACTACTGTTTTGACTAAATTAACAACTCGAGAGATGATCAATGAATGTTTCGCTGTGGGTAAAGGGTATTTTATTTTTAGTGGTAAAACCCGAGAGCTTCTCTTCATGACTGATCACATATTTCTGCACTTTGAACCGATGCCAGAATGAGGCAGAGCCGCGAAATGTGATTCAGCGGCTTGAGTTGGCGCTGATGATGAAAAGCCAAAACAGGTAAGCCGCAAATTGCCAAGTAATTGGGGTTATGACTTTTAAATACCCCTTAGTGCTGTAATTATTTAATTTTGTATGCTATGTCATCTTATATGCCATAAATATACATTTTGATTACTAAATATTATGTTTTTAAGGTCTATATATAAAAATTATTCATAATAAATAATATTGGCTTACAGGTAAATTTATTATCTTCTGATCTAGGGATCATATTATCTCCTCTTCTATGTAACTATAATATTAATAATACTTTCATGGTATTATAACAATTGACTTGAAAAAGTGTGGCACAATCAACAATATACACCTTATTCAAGACATTTAGCAGGGTATTGTTAAAATATTTCCGGTTGCCACTTCAAGAAAGATAATACAAAGAAAAACAATTTAAAGCATAAAACCTCTTGAGTAGCTTGATCAACATTGCTACAGGGTATGCTAAGTCTATATGTGAATTAAAGCAGTAAAAAAATTAATTTATATTTTTATTCTAAGCAGGGTATTAGAGCTGCCTTGTGGTATTACAGAATTAATATGTAAGACAAGATAATAATTGCAAAGCTGATATACCACGTCAGTGCCCATTGTACAGGGTATATATAAAAGAGTTACTGAGTCATGTAAAGATTCATCACACAATTATGAGAAAGATATATTATTATAGAACTTATATATCCCACGCGATTCACCTTCTTACAGGGTATTTTAAAACGTTGCCTGCCACTCAGCGCTTTAGCAAAAAATAACCGAGAGACGACTGCACACACCTACGTGTCGCTTTGCCGTTTTGGTTGGCGTGCACCTTCTTTGGCAGGCAGCTGCCACATGCAACACACACAGAGACCAAGGTTGAGATTGTGACTGAGGATGAGGCAGCGGGCAAACATATGCCGCATAATTGATGGCAAAGCCAGGCGACACTTAAAAGGAAACTTGCTGGATGCACAACTGGGCCCAAAAAGGCGTTGTCGTATTTGTTGTATGTTGCATGTTGTTGTGGCAAGAATGCAGCGGCATTTCATTGGAAAAGGCAAACGATTGATTGCAGAGTGGAACTGTTGCTTGTGTCTCATTAAAATCAAGT
Source organism: Drosophila pseudotalamancana (assembly GCA_037075185.1). Lineage (NCBI taxonomy): Eukaryota > Metazoa > Arthropoda > Insecta > Diptera > Drosophilidae > Drosophila > Drosophila pseudotalamancana. The sequence goes on along the minus strand of JBAMCK010000001.1, from coordinate 585,690 downwards.
TCGATTTGCTTTTTAGGGGCAGCACTTTTGGCAAATGTCATATAAATGTTTTTTTTGTTTTTTTTTTCTTTTTGAGAAGCCCCGCTGCAAGCGTGATTCCCGTTATTGCGCGTGCCGTTCCATAAATAAATCGTACAATCATTCGTTTTTTTTATGTTGATTATTGTTGGTGTTGTTGTTATTGTTGCCACAATGAGAGACAAGTAAAATGTGATAATTAAAACAAAAAAAAAAGGAAAAAACGAAAAACAAAACAAAACTGAGAAAAAATATAAATAAGACCAAAAGCCAGCAGACAGAAGCAGCTAAGACAACGGCTGAGGCTTTATTTAAGTGGGTCAAATTCAATCGTGTTTTTTCTTTGTTGTTGTTTATAAATTCTTTATGCAGCACAAAGAACAACAATATAAACAACAATAAGCACAACAACAACAACACGTTCACATTATATAAGGAAATATGTAGTTGAAAACCAAATTTGTTTTGCTTTATTGTTGTATCTATTTACAAGCTTAGTATTTAGTATTTATGTATATAAACAAATTTATATATATATATATATATATATACATATATTTATTTATGTTTTACTTAGATTTATTGCACACTTATATCAGAAACACACACACACAAACGTCCACCCATTAGTTGGGTGTGTAAAAACTAAAATCTGCATAGTTCGCTTTTATGCATATTTTTTTCCTGCTGCTGCTAATGGAGGGTCCACTCATGCTTTCTCTCTCTAACATCCTTCCTCTCTTCTTCTAACTGCATCTGTCGTTTTGGTCGCCTTTCAGCAGATAAAGCTGAAAACTTTTAGCCCACAATAACAATAACGATTTTGCAATTTCGATAATGCATTTTTTTTATATCTGTGGCTAAAAGATATTTCGTTTAGCTAAGGAGCTTAGAATTTAGAGTGTGTGTGTGTAAGTGTCTGTAAGTGTGTGTGTGAGTGTTGTGTTGTGTTGGTTGGCTGGTAAGAAATTTGACTGCTTGGGTACGGAGTGTACCAGCTTTTAAAGCTTTTTATTTCGTATTTTGGATTCTAGAGAGACGAAACATAAATTGTTGTATTTGTTTTTTTTTTTTATGAAATTGATAAATAGATTGAAATAGAATTGTTGATTAATATTATTTAACGTATGTCTAACTAAATTCAAATAAAAGCTTTTACTTTTATTACAAGAATGTTATTAAAAATAACTTATTGATAAGATAAGATAATTTTTGCTATCTATCCAGAAACTTAATTTTCACACTGTGGCAACTCGATTTGTTGCTTGTAAAGCACTTAGCTGTTCCATAAGAATTAACATTGAAAGTGGAAGTGTTACTTTTAGCTGAACTACTTGAACAGAACAAGTTGTCTGCCACACTTTCCACCGTAGCCCACGCAATCTGAAGTATCATTAGAAAAGCCAGTTGCTACTTAACCTAATTTCTATTTTAGACTCTTCTTTGCAATTCTCACAGTAAAACTATTGGAGGCACTCTTAAAGGTATTTTGTGTTATACTCATTTGAATTCCTGAAAATAAAACTTAGTTAAATATATTTCTGAAGTTAATTTTGCTGCTCTCAAGACTCTTTTTTGCAATTTTATAGCAGGAATTCAAAGCATGTCTAGCATTTATTTGTTTCAAACGGCTCAAAGCCCATTTACACCAGTTAAACACTATTAATTCAAACGTAGTTTTCAAATTTATAATCAACTTTTTCCTATTCTCACCTTAACTTCCTTTCAAAACTTACATAGATTTCAGCTCCTTAATAGTTCCGCTTTAAAAACTTTTTGGCCTTAACCGCTTTTTGCATCGACAATTTGTGGGTTATTGTAAGGCGCACACCCAAGCAGTTCGATCGATGTAGCCGCATACCTGTCAAGGGTATAAGAAGGGAAGGGGACGGTGTGGCAAAGTACTTAGCCACCCACAATTTGTCAAGCACCTAGGTACATAACCAATCAAAGTATATATATATATATATATGTGTGTGTGTATCCCCGTACCAGTCTGCATGAATCATTGTCATTGCTAACCAAAATTGTGCACATGACCGATGGACAATGAATGCGAGTGCGGATGAAGTTGAGATTGCAACGGGCTTGCAGCACGGCGAAGAGAAGAAAGGGAACGGGAGGGGCCGGCGGCTAACTGGCTAATGTGCATGCACACACATTGACTGTCAAAATTTGTATGCACAACAAATTTCTCATATTTAAGTACGCAGTCATAATGATGCGAAGCGGATACGCAAAATGCATAAATGCAACAGCAGGAGCAGCAGCAGCAGCAACTGCAGACTGAAGTTAAAACTGTAGATACATCAATCATACGCCACGTGTATTGCCTGGCGATGCTGCTGCCACTGATGATAATGCAACTGTCACTATCTCGCTCACACTTTCTCTCCTTCTCCCTGTCTGTGTGGCTGGCTACTCTAATGCTATTAAAAATCAATCAATGGCACATAAAACAAATGAAAAATGCATCGACTCGCTTATCAATTTTTATTATCAGTTTTTAATTAAGTTAATTTTTTGTTGTTTTTCTTAAATGCATCTGGCTTGTATATAAATAATTATATATATTTAGTAAATACTTCCTATTTACTGTGCATTGCACGTTTTTCTTATATTTCGTTTGTTTTCTTTGTGCGGCGCATAATTTTCCATTTTTTGTATTTGTATTTTTTTAATATTTTTTTAGTGCATGCATTTTTGCGCTTCGGTTTATTTCGCTGAATGCCATTCCCAATGCAAATTGGGCATTTGTTCCTGTGCGACTGTGTTGAACATTTTTACGCTGCCTTGCATTTCAATGCGCGCAACAACAACAACAACAACAACACACACCCACACACATACACTCTCGAAAGCCAAAAAGGCAGCAGCAGAGTTTTCAATGGTCGTGTGTAGTTTTCTACGTGCTACAATTAAAAAACTAAATAGAAAATGCAAAATAAAAAATAAAAACTAAAAAAACGTCTCGCATATTGTATTGAAAGCGAAATTTTATAAAGCAGCAGACTGCACGCATGGCCGACAGGGGGCGTCACACACAAGTCCTGTTTATGCTTTTAACTAGTTTACGACCAAAAAATAAATAAAAGACTATTAAAAAGCCAGCAATTAGTTTGCGAATTACAGGCAAGTAAAGCTGGTTAAATAAATGGCAGAGAGGCGCATAAAGGCTTCGCATATAAATAAACATTATAATTAAATATTTCTAAGATCCACTTCTTAGAGCGTATCTATTAAGTAAACTATAACAGAGAAAAAGAAAGACTAAGCTTAGATCTGTTCTTATATATTTATATATTCTTGATCAGGATCAACAGCCGAGTCGATTAAGCCTTGTCAGTCTGGTTGTCCGTCCACCAAGGTCTACGTCCGTCTGAAACTTGCGTTAAGAGAGACACATATATACCTTTTAGAGTCCATACCGTTGTTCCAAAAGTTTCAATTAGATCGGATAATTAATAAAAAACCTATAAGCCTGCACACATAAGTCACACTTCTCACCAGCCAATTAAATAAACATATTTGGCGTCAAATATATTTTTTAATTTAATAAACCACTTTTAATTATTTATTGTAAACTTTATTATTAAATGTGTGTTCATTTCAACAAGTTTCATCATTAATGGAAAATAAATTAAAATATAATTACACACAAATCGCTTAGGCTAGTAAACCAAATTTCTTGGTTTCTAGTTCTTCTTCTGTAACATTTCAAAAAGTACAACAAAAACAATTTCTGACAAAAAGTCTATGTAAAAAGTGTAAGTAACCAAACTACCATTTAAAACCCTTACATTTTTATAGCTGCGCTAACTTACACAACAATTAATACAACAATAAACATAAGCACGGGTCAACAATCGATAAACCACAAAGAAATAAATAAATCTCTTACACACACAGTTTTTGAATTCAATATAATCATCATATTCTGGTCTCAACAATGCTAAATGATTGAAAATTCAGCTCATTGAATCAAAAGAAGAAGATGAAGATCATAATACAAATGGAAGTATTTTTAATATAAAGTATATATAAATGTATATTGGATACAGCTGATGCTTGGAATTTTTAATTAGTTGATCGTTTAATGGCTTCCTGGTAGAATCCTCGACCACTGTTTACTCTTTTTATGGCACACTAAAAGAATTTCCAGCATTTCATTTAAGCAGAAACCAAATGGAATAAAAAACAATCATAATAATTATTAAGGTCCAGCTTAATAAGCTTATGACAATACTTTTTCCTTCATTGTTAATTTTTTTAAATTTTTTTTTATTTTATTTTATTTTTTTTTTTATTTCGCAGTTGAATGTACTAAGCGAACAATCGCCGAAGACTCAACTGATCGTATAATAATTTTATGGTCAGCTCCATAAACCGATAAGCAAACAGAGAGAAAGAGACAGAAAGAGAGGAGTAGCAATTAAGCAAAGGGTAGAGCTTAAAGCAGTTTAAATGTGTGGCAATTAATTAAGTGACGACAATTGAGAGTCGCGTCGAATTAACTTTAGCTGAGATATAAAAGTCGAGTTGATTCATACAATATATACAAATATACAATATATATGTATTTATATATACAATTGTTTAATACCTATAAATCCAGTTGGTGTTTAATGCAATTATAAATTACAATAAAATATTTCCGTTCAATTGACATTTTTGCAATTGAATTCAATTTGTCAAACTACTTCTGAATGTGTGGGCTACAGAGTGACAAATCCCTCAACACTTGTTTTAAGCCCAGTTCAAAAAACTTGAAGAATTCGAAAGCAATTAAATTCATATGTGGCTAAACCCAATGTATTTCATTCATTAACTAAAAATTAATGACTAAGAGAAAGAAATTTGAAGATAATTTGGTTTTTGTTTTTTTTATGTTGATTCATTTTTATTCATATTGAAAAAATATTAAGTGGAGAGATGAACTTATCTGTAGGTAAAACCCACAGATTCTCATTCACAAGCTAAAAATAAATGTCTAACGCTTGTGAAATTTTTTGAGAAGAGAAAAACAGATGATTTAATTTTTTTTTTTTTCTATTTTTTGTGTTTTTTGCTTAGTGTAGATTATATATTGATATATAAATATAGATATTAAAATACAAAGGTTATCTCATAAACTACTTTTCGTATTTAATAAATGGATAAATATTGTTTTTAATTAATGTATTAATATTCTGTTTAATTTGCCTTAACACCTCGAAAATAGCTTTAAATTCCAAAAATGCATCAATTTTTAAATGATATTAATTAATAATCAAATGAACTGATCAGCTGAGAATTGTTGAATTTATTAACTGAAAACGTTGCATGAAACGAAAGCCGCCCAAAAATATATTTTACAAGCAATGTAAATTGCAATTGCAGTCAGAGCTTTATGCATTATTAACAATTATGAATGTGCAGGGGAAAATGGTGGGTAAACAAATACGAATTCCCAACACACTGCGTTTGCACACAAATAGAAGAACATGAAATACGTACGCCGGAGGTCAACAACAACACCAACAACAACAACAACAACAACAACAAACAACAAACAAACAACAACAGACGACAATAACTATAACTGAAAATAAAAGCAACATATAGAAATAAGCCCATGCAGCGCACAGTAGCACATTTAAATACACACACGCGCGGCTATATATGTACATGTATGTGTGTGTGTGTGTGTGTGTGTGTGTGTGTGTGTGTGTGTGTGTGTATGTAAGTGCGTGTACACAGATCGGGGACTTTGCATTTTCAAGCGAACCCAACATCAAGATAAAGCTGCTCGCCTCTCTGCAGATGGGCTGCGCATCAAAACACTGAGAGAAAAGATACAACCTTTTTAATTAAATCAAATACAAATAAATAAATATACTACATATTTAATTAAATAATAAAAATGTACTCTTATGATAATTTATAACATTAAAGGTTTTTTGAATTTATAGATTTCTTTTAAAATATATTTAATGTAATTCTTTAAATAATACAACTTTATTTATCATTACTATCAATTAAAAAACTTTACCAAGCTTTGTTAATACTATTAAATGTTAATAATAGTAAACAATAACTCAAAGCAAAAATTAGAATTAATTACTCACATATTCTACATCGCTTTTCCTCTCAGTAAGTGACCCCAAAATCCGAATACGAATTGCACACACACTGCGTTGCCCTGCATACATAATTGCACACACATATATCAGCATATATAAATATATATTTTAATATATATATATATATATTAATATATATATATATAAATATATATATACACGATATGTTAGCTGTTGCTGGGTGCACAATGAACGCTTTTTGTTTTGGCTTCAGTCCAGGGTTTAATGCATTTTGTCTGCCCCGCTAGGATATGCCCATTCACATTCACATTCACATTCGAGTCGTTATTCATACTAAACATAGTGGTCATATCCACAGCCCCCACCCGAGTCTTCCCCCCTCTCACTCTTTTGGCAAAGCCCTCATTAAGCGCGAGCGTCTTTTTTTCTTCCTTTTAATCAAAATATGCGCAATTTATTTGTGGCAAAAGGAACTCAGGCGACAAGGCAAAGTCTTAAGGACATTGAACCCCCTCTCCGCACCAACCCGCAACCGAACCTTAACCCGAACCCGAACCCGAACCCCAACCTGAACCCGAGTCGGAACCGATGAGTCAGCCACAGCGAGGCAGACACGTGACGTGGCAAGTGGCACTAAGTACGCCCACCACTAACAAGACTATACAAAACATGTCCATTGGATTGGCATGCAGAATATCAAATTATATATATACAGAGATATATCTCAGTACATATATATGTGTGTGTATGTATATTTGTAGGACAAAATTTTTACATTTATTAAAGGGCCTCGAGTGAGAAAATTATAATTGAGAGAGCGTTCAACGTCGTCATCGCAGTCGTATGTTGAGCAGCTGAAATAAAAACTACTTGCAACACGAAGGGGCAGCCCTTCAATCGAGCCCGCATATTGTTTATTTAGTAAGGATATCGAGACCCCAGTCGCAGGCGCATATCATATCATATCATACACATATATATGCTATATACAGTTATGCAGGCCAATGAACATATGAGTGTGTTTCAAAGTGTGCGAGTGTGTATATATATGTATGTATGTGTGCATATGTCAGAGGGCAGTTACTTTCAATATCTGGGCATATGACTATTATTTGCCATTCTTTATTCCAGAAAATAATTAAAGTAAATTTCCAGGAATATATTTTATTTTTTTAAATTTTGTGGAGTACGAATAATCTTATTCGTGATATTTCTTTAAACAATAATAAAGTCATTCGTCCTTTACACATTAATCATCCGACCACTTTGTTTATTGTTTTATTATTTACTAATATTTTTTTTTTTTTTTGATAAAATTGCATTTAAAAATGAAATCTGAAAATAAGAAACTACCACAAAATAAATCATAATAATTATTTTATCGTCAGACCTTAGTAATATGCCATCATAATTATTGCTATTTTAAATGAGGGCTCTATATTTATGACATTTCTTTTTATACCCTGTAGCAATTATAATTGGATAACCAGGAAATAATGTTTATAAATATAGTTGTACAACAAATTAAATATAAAAATAAAAAATTAAAACTATTTAAGCATTATTTATTTTTACAATCCAAAATTAATAGTAAGAATAATAGAAAAATATAATTTTAAAAAAAATTAAGGAAAACAAAAATGTATAATAATTTGTTACTATATTAAAGATAATATTATGTCAAATATTTCTTTAAAATCTTTATGAAAAACAACATTATTATTCTATTAAACTATTATATGAAAAATATTTCAAAAGCGAAGTTCGGAAGTTCTAAATAATTGTAAGGCCTATAGAATAATAAAACTAAAAAATAATAATATTAAATTCCTACAAATTACATTTTTACAGTTGAGTTTATGACAGCTGTGCAGAGTTGTGCGTTCTAATTGAACCACCCTCGCTCAATTTGTGTGTGTGTATGCATGTATATAGCAAAGAAGATATGTATGTGCCACATGACGGACGGACGCCGTTGCAGTGGCAGCAACAGCAGTGGCATCTACGTCGACAACGTCGTCTGGGCTGTTGCTGTGTCGCCAGCGAGGCATCGGCCGGTTGTTGAACGCACTCACACACACTCGCACGCATGCACACACTCACACACATTTGTAATAAGTCTATTCACATACACTCACGCATATTGTGCTTATGACGACGCGTAATAAAATAAAACGCTGGAACGTTGGAACGGCGAACTCCAAGGCGAAGTCGAAGACGAAGAGAAAATGATAGGGGAGCAGCTGAAGTAGCCGAGAGTGAGGTAGAAAAAGAAGAACGTGGAGGAGGAGTGGGAGCTGGTGCCTGTGCCCGGGGCAAAGGCGATTGCGGCTGCCCAAACGGAAGTTGCCCGGAAAATATACATAGAAAGTGAAGTAAAATAAAGTTCAGTTATCTACACACACACGCATGCATATAGAATGTTGCTGCAGTTGCAGTTGTTGCAGTTGTTGCTTCTGCGCTGCTGCTGAGTTGTTTATAAAGTTTGTTAGACTGTCGCCAAAACTGTTCCAACTTTTGCAAATTCTAATTGGCAAAAGTGCAGCGAAGAAAATGTCAGTCACAGACATTGCAACACTTGTTGTTGTTGTTGTTGTGGTTGTTGTTACTGCTGCAACCGTTTGTTGTTTGTTGTCTTTGTGTTTGTTTTGGCATTCATTGTGTGCGGTTTTGTTAGTTTTCTAATGAATTCGTTGAATTAGATTCGCGAGCAGGTGTTGCATTAGGGGTTGAAAAAATGGAACACCTTGAATGCATGAATCATTAGGGTAAAATAATTTAAGGATCGTGTGTGCGGCAAATGGAAAACAAATAAAGCCCAGCAACACAATAGATGGTATCGAATTACTAGTAAATAAACTTGAAATCTTACAAGAACTTTGTCCCTGCTAAAGATAATGTTAAGAAGGTTTGAAAAGAAAACATTAAGAAAACTATAAGAGATAAAGATGTATAAAAAATGCAATTCATTAAGCATAAACTTGAATTAAAAGAAAACAAAATTTATCTCTGCAGGAAACTTAAGATGAGGAAGTAGCGAAGGAAAACTTAAAAATATGAATCACAACTCAGAGATAAATATACATACATATACATATGTATTTGATGAGGACACACTTAAGATATCTTTGGCAGCTGCAATTACTTTTTACTAAAAGTCAATGTACTTTAGAATTTTTTGCCGATCAGATATTGACTTCAAGCAAATAGTAGTATATATATTATAACCAGGCATAAGGTAATATAACACAAGACCATCTCTTCTTATTACTCACCATCGTATCGTCCGAAACGGAACTTTTCTCAGTGTCCAACAAACTCCGCTGAAGCTGATCCACGGAATCGACATGCTTGTGATTATTGTTTTGGTTGTCGTTGTTATGATGATGGTTGTGATTGCGCAGCTTATGAATGTTGGCTGAAATCTCGGTTGATAAAATCAAACAGGCTAAGACACCAACAGTCGCGATCTGCAGGAGCTGATGTAAATAGCATCCACATGGGTAACACATTTTTGCGCTCCTATTTTGAACACACATGGCAACACTGGCCGGTTCCTTGGAAACGCTAACTTAAAGTCGGCAACACTTGAACAGTACTTTTGTATGTAAGCACTTTAAGTCGGCAACACTTACAGAACACTTGCGCTTTTTTGTGATGCTACTCCACTTTATGCTGCCGCTTCTGCTTAGAACTTTGTGCACTAGCAATAACAAATTAGATTTTTACAGTTGCGGCTTCAACTTTTCACTTTTACTTCAGATACTGCTTCGTGTTGTTGTTCCTGCAGTAGTTGTTGTTATGGGTTGCTCATAATATACACATGCGCAATGCTGCCGGCAGCGACAGCGACAGTGGCAGCGGCAGCGGCAGCAGCAGAACCAACGACGCCGCGGGGGTGCAGTTTTCTTACCGTTTTTTTTATTTTGTTGTGGCTCTGTCTCTTCTCCGGTTTTCGGCTTTGGCTTTCCCCTTTTTTCCTCACATATGATGTCACAACATACGTTTTTGTTATAAATTTAATTTGAATTTCGAAACTGAGACACAAACCGACACACACATACACTATTAAGCGCACATTAGCTGATGTTGTTATTTGGTTGTTGCTTTTGTTTGCTTTTGTAAATGCAGCGACATAATTAATTAGCACGCGTTGCGTATACAAAGGAGTTGCTGCCGCGGCTGCTGCTGCTGTTGCTGTTGCTGATGCTGATGCTGATGCCGCTGCAGTAATCCCACGCACGCACAAACACACGCGCACGCACTGCTTTGTTGTTGTTTTCTTTTGTGTACGCGCCAGAAGTAGGCGGCAGCGCAGTTACAACTACAATAACAATAATAATAACAACAAGAACAACTACAAAAAACAACAACTCTCGCGACTCGCTTGCTTGTAAGGCTTCTTCTTTATTTCATTTTAATGTTTCGCTTTTGCTCGCTTTTGCTCGCTTTTGCTCGCTTTTTACATACCCACACATGCACACTCACTCACATATATTCAAATAATCCTTCTTATTTGTATAAAACAACACTGAAAATCTCGTTAGACCGCCTCATGCGCCTTCTGCTGGCTTTCGCTGCCGGCTCTATACTAAGAGTGCCAGCACGCTACAGACCGTTTTGTTGTGTGACTCTGAATCAAGAGTATTGATAGCTGGCGCGAGAGAGCAAAAGAGAGACCGCAAAACGTGATCGCGCTGCTGCGAAGAGCGCAACTCAATGCATGGGTGAATATTTTTGTGTGTCTATTGCGATAATTTTGTTAAGGAGTTTCCAATGTCTTTTATTCGTCAATTGGTTCTTCATGAATCTGGCCGTGTCGTGTGCTTGTTGGGCCAGTGTGCCAGAACTGCAGTTAAGCTAGCTAAGCCCCTCACGCAATGCATTATGCATTTGGGATTGCACTGTGGGGGAGTGGCTGCAAGTACATTGCAACGAATGTGCCTGAAACTGAAGGCAGATCTTGCAGCATTGTAATATACAAATCGGAAGAGCTTAGACTCAATTTAATATAACTACTTATGAATATATCCTGTAAGTATCTCGCTTTACATTCTTTACATTTGCATGTCCTTTATTGCATAAAAAACTTGTAAATCTGTAATTGCCTAGAGTTTGTATCATAACTTCAAACGTTCCCTTGAACATTCCTTGTTTTGTTTTTAATATATAAGTATGTACGTACATATACATAATAAATTATGTAAATAAAAATGTTTTTGTTTTTAAAATCAGCCGTATATGAGCTGATCTGAGATGCTGACACACTGTCGATAATTATGATCAATATTCATTTAAATTAAATTTATTGCCATTTACGAACCTATAATAGACCAAGACCCCGGTCTACACATAGAATAAGTAAGTATGTACATATGTATTATCGCTGAAATGACGCGTAACGAGTCGAAGTCTGTTTTGAGGTCTTCTGGGATCAATAGTCAATTGAAATTGTTCCACTGTGCACTGGGATTGGTCAATGCACGTAATAACCCACTAAAAAGCAAATATGAAAAGAAATTCCAACATAAATAAATCGGACAACACATCGGAAATGATAATACAATGTTTTTACGCAATATTATCTCTAATGTAATTTCTTATCGATAGAGCCCCAACTAATTTTGGAATCGTATACGCATCATTGTCATCGTTATCGACACATATATACATTATAGAGAGAGAAAGATAGAGCGCAGAAGAGCTGAGATGCATTTGGCCAGGGACTAAGGTTAGTAAACGCCGATGTCAATGTCCATTGAGTCAAGCATTATCTGTTCATTGTTTTTATTTTATATGAACATATTTATATGTGTGTGCATTTGCATATGTAAATTGCGTTCTCACATTAATTGCAGTTGATAAATACGTTATATCTTAAAGTTAGTTCGTGACACAAATCAATTATGGTCCGGAGCATGTGCCTAGTAGAGCCACATACATATACATACTATATGGTTCCAGGCGCCGACGTTGTCTGGCCGATATGGATGTCTAATGAGCTGTTGTTCCTGTCCCGTTTCCTATTGTGCAATTTTTTATATGAGTCAATTTAAATAATTTTACATGCGAACTCTTTCATAAATGGACATGCGACTTACAAGTCTATATATTTCTATATATATAGATATCTATATTAATAATTTTTACAGGTGTGCAAAATCGATCACGTTCTATTTCAACAGACGACACAGTGACCAAAAAGTGACAGGAAATAAAAAAAACAATTTCAAATTTGTTGTTTTAACAGCCATTACTTTCCCAATATGTGTGAAAGATTTGTTTAATGATGGACACAGTGATACCCTAGGAATTTTTGTAATTCAAAAATATTTTCAATTTCACAGAACATAAAAACCTTATTCAAAATATTATTTCTTTTCATAATCTATCCTAAAATTATTAACGGTATAATTTTATGATTATGACATTTGATGTATCATGAAACTTTCCTTACATGTTACTACCTACACATTCCACACACATGAATTTGGCAGCGGATATGACAGTAAGTCATCAAATCTAAAAGCAAAGCGAACTGCAAGTAAAAGTTGTGTTCTGTTGAAATAGTCCGGAACGGAAATGCCGGCCTAATTGTAAGCAGCGGCCTTCAGATGGCCAACAAATTGGCTATCTGTGTAATTAATAATGAAAATACAAAAATATACAAATGCGTTTGTCATTACAATTGCAACAATTGCAACAATTGGTACTGTTTCCCCTTGGACCACGGAGCTGCGCAATGCACCCAAGTCGGGGTCCATCATCTGGTTGGGGTCTACCTTGACGATTTAAATGGAGAACGTTCCATTAATCAGAATCGATGTTGGCGTTTTTGCCTCATTATCAACAAAACTGTCACCAGAGAGAAAAATTTATTGAATTGAATTAATTAAACAACAAAACATTGTGAAAATATGAGAGTACATGAAAAATTTCACAAAATTTCACAAAATTTCCTTCAAATAGCCAACATCAACAAAAAATAAAATAACAAATTAATTGCGTTTGTATTTACATTTTTCGCGTTTTTTTTTTTGGATTTTAACCAACCGGCTTACGACGTCACCGGACATGCAAAATACATACGAAAGAGTAGGTTTAGCAGTACACCGAAGACTAAATACCCTGCAGAGTTTTACCCTTATACAATATCCGAAATAACGCTAGAAATTCCTATAGGGAACATTAGTATTCATATCTAATATCTAAGAAGTTTCTAATACCTTCTGCTCTTACAAGTTTCTGAGGGTAATATCCCTAAAATGTTCGAAAGGGAATGCCCTTTAGAGAATAACCTTAAATAGGGAATAAGTTCAGAAGTTCCTATAGGGAATACATCCTAAAAGTTGCTATAGAGAAATTTATAGAATTTTCTAAGTCTGATTAATTATGCTTGATGAAGGTTGAAACCATTCATACAGATATTTAATGTTTAACCACTTTTTTAGCTATGGATTATATAATATAACTTATATATATCTGATCAGACTTGATTTATTTTAAGTAATAGAAAATAGATTGAAAAGTAGAAAAGTTTTACTTCGGTTTTGATTAATTATAGCCTATAAAAACTATGACACAGACATTCCCTGATATGCTATGCGTTACATAACTCACAACAAGTTTCGTATACCCTCTTGATAGGTAGTGTAGGTATCACAACAAAGGAAAGAAACACACAAAAGACTTGTTTTCTAGTAAAAATTGTGGGGAATTTTAAATGCTCTTTGAAATGTATCAACGCGCTATAAACAATAATTTATGGCGTAATTAATCAGATAATCAGATATATTTAATGCCAACTTGCGTTGTTTGACAATCTCTATATTCCTTATTTTTAGATGACAAAATGGAATACCCTTTAAATACGATTAACTGATGAGTATTACAACTCCAAAATTTCCGCGTATATGGAAATTATAATTCGCATACAGTGTTTGGTTGGTCAACCTTATCCACTTCCAAATGAAATGGTTGGATGGGTGCTTTCCCCGCTCACGTATTGTCAGTTCCCCATGACTCAGTCCGAAATTTGGAGAGCGTAGGGCTGACGCACAACCATCAGATAATATATCTCTGCGTTAACTCCGTTAGTAATATTTTGCCAAAAAGCCAAAATATTTATGTGTTTATCATATCTGTTGGGATACGTAAAAGTTTACGTTTCTCTACCAACGCTTTGCTTAACTGTACTAAGTGTACACACATATAGTGAATAACATATTCCAATTAGTTATGCATACTAATAATATTACAATTACTAGACCAAAAGTAAACATATATGATTAATTAATAATGCTGGTTGGTTTATAAAAATATCCATATTTTTATTATTAATTTTTGTCGGTTCCTCTCAGAATAAAGCTCATTCGAAAATGGAAATTTGTCACAGATTCAAATCCACGTAGTTCTTCGACTAGAGCTTAGTATTTATCATAAACGAATGTGCTAATACTACTACTAGCATTAAAAATAATAATTATACTAATAATTAATAGTGACAGTATTATTCTGATAGAAAAGCTCTGAACTGAGTTATTTAGGAATCCATATGATATCCTGAAGTTTTCCAGTTGCTTCTTCTATAAGTTGAGTTCAAGATTAGCCTCAAGCATCTGCATATGAAATGCTCTTCAAAAATCTTGCTTGCCTACTCTGTCAACCAACAGTTGTAAGACAACTGTGCAATAGTTGATAGAAAAGTATTTGATATTCCATCTGAAAACAGCCTTAATTCCGAGTATCTTCAGCCAGCAAAAGAGATTTGGTTTGCCTTCTAACTGCTTTAGGGATTTAATGATTGCATCGCCTGCCATATTGTGGACAATCAATAAGATTATCTAATCTGCTCTCCTCCTACAGCATTCTATAGAACAGTCCGCACTATCCACCTCTACAGCGTAACATTTCCCATTATAATTTTTATCTTCCTGCTTTGTAACTAATAAGATGCTCCTCTCCGCCTCCTGGCTTCACCTTCTATTGTAGTTTCCACCTGCGCAACATTCACATAATATTTTTAAATTTCCTTCAGTTACATTCCAGCTAAGTCACCTGAAAAGAAGAGGAAGCTTAAGTGAAAAATGTTAAGTTTTGTTGCATTATTTAATTAAGGTACATACGCGGAACGTACAGCTACGTATCCAGTTTCCACTTTCCAGTCGACAAATGCCCACGCGATGTATTTCACTCAGGAGTTTGTTTCATTAACTGCATAATTTGAGGGAAAACTTTGCCCGGCCGCAGTGCACAGAAGAAGCACAAGCAGAAGCTGCATAACTTTGCAATACTTCAGTTGCATTGCGTGTAATATTTAATTATAGCACACAACTTTATGGAGTGGGCGGCGGAGGTGCTGGTAGTGGTGTTAGGGGTGCTTTGTGGGAGGCACTTGCCAATTGCACTTTTGTGGCAGAAGCTGCCACCGACACGGCATAAACGTCTTGGGGCATAAAATATTTAATTGTGCCATGTAACTTTTTACTAACTGACTGCGAGAGTGCAACAAACATAATGGAAGAGGAGACGAAATGAGGCACGTGGATGGTGGATTGTGAATAGGGTTTCGGGCTGAGCTTAAGGATAAGAACTTCAGGGCAGAAGAGATAGTTGAGGTCGGCTTAAGCTCTAGGGAAGTGTTTGGTTTTATGCAAAAGATAGTCAAACAAAATGAGCTTACAAAATTGCAGAAAACAAAAGATATTAGTTAGGACTCGTTTACCATATGAAATATATAGCTTTATTCAGTTGCTTCGCTTTAATACAATTTGAATTTTAAATGTTACTTTTTATTTCAATAGTTTAAAAAAAAAAAAGAAAACGAAAAGCGCTTCATATTTAAAAGATTATTTTAACCTATGAGCAGAGAATTTATAATTTTTATTGTTTCGTTTTTTTTTTCTTTTCCTCTTGTATAAGATTTTTTTTAAGTCGAGTCTTTGTATTTTTCGTGTATCGCGAATTCAATATTTGCCATTTCCTTATAGGATTACACATACATATATAATATATAATTTCTATATCGATTAGTTGTGTTCGTGTGAGTGTGTATGTGTAAGTGCGTGTGTGTGTGTGTGTGTTTGTGGGAGATGCGAGTTATCCTTCTTTTGTTTGTTGTGGTTTTCCTTTTTTTAAAATGCAAACCTGCTACATACCGTAAAATGTGTGGCGCACAGCTCCAAAAAAATGTTTCTCATTTTGTTTGTTTAAATAATAATTTAACTGTTACAATTAAGATTAGTGGGGGCGTGGCTTAATGTGTGAGCTCCGCTTAGGGCAGCGTGTAACGCACATAGGGCACCTCCACATCTTCGCCATCAACATCGTTGCAGCATATCTCGAATACCAGGGATCGCTCGTAGGGCTCAATGCGTCGTTTGGAGACACGACGAACTACCTCGGACATGGGGAGGGGCAGGCGCTCGGCGCACTTGGCCTTGGGCATAAAGAAGGAATAGAGCATTGAGACGCCCTGCGACAGCATAGTGATCTTCAATTTCTCGGTATTATCAAAATAGTTGAGGAACTCCTGCAGCGACATCTCGCCGGTGACCTCGAAACGATCCCACAATGTCCATTCCTTTTCGTAGTACTTATTCTTGGCTGCCGGCAGAGGCTCTGAGAAGGCCAGGAATGGCAGAGCCAAATTGGCAAATGCGTTCTTGAACTTGGGCAAATCTTTATGACCGGCAATCAGTTTGATGACCTCCAGCACAGCCAGGCCGGATAGCACAGAGGTAGTGGTGGCTATGGCCGGTATAATCTTGCCAGCAATTAGCTTGGACTTGTGACGATCGGCCGGTGGGATCTTATAGTTGGTCGCACGCAAATTGGAGCAGGCAACAATGAAGTCCATGTGCAGATTGTTGTCATCATCCTTCTCGAACTCCAGCGGCGTTATCTTCGAGCTCTTGTCCGCAGTCTTCAGCAATTCCGTTATAATCTTATCCACACGATCTTGGTCCACTTCGCCATCATCGAAATTATTGGCTGCTGCTGCGGCTGCAGCCTCATTTGTCTCAATTTTAACGCCAGAGCGCGGCTTAAATTCGGGCACCTACAAAAGAATTATATATATAAGACGATGTTCTATAGTTCTATACTCTTCCATTTTTACTGCCTTACCTTAACCTGTTGCACCAGCTCGGCTATCTTCTGGCGATCGCGCACTTGGGGTATGTCATAGACCTCGGCACGCAAATTGGCCGCCGCATAGATGTAATCCAAGTGCATCGATTCGTTCACATCGAAAACGAGGGGTTCGGGGCATCGCTTGGGGCCGGACCAGAAGGGTTGGCCGCTTGATGTGACCTGCTCGGGTGGGAAATTGAAGAGCAGCTGTTTGATTTGGTTGGCATACTGATCCTCCCAGTGGAGGCGTGCCCATTCTACGCAATCCACAAAGCTCTTCGGTTTGTCGTCAATGAGAGCTTTCTGTAAAGCAAAGGAAAAATAATAAATAAATTGATTTTATAAATACGTATAAAGAAATCAATCGACGACTCACCTTAATTGACTCCAGTATTTCCAGTGGCTGTATTCCAGGAAGCTTTAGAATGCGCTCAGTGAACTGCGGATCGGAGATGTATTGTGCAGCATTCTCGGCGTTCTGTTTGAAGACACCCTCGAAGGAGTCGCGCGCCCATTGCAGGGTATGCTCAATGGCATTGGGAAAGTTCTTAAGCGTACAAATGGGTATGCTTTTCTCTGGTGGATCCTGTGAGGAGCTGTACGATTCGGTGGCAAATGGCACAATAACCTGGACATTGCCCATGGTACCAAGAGTGCCCGTCTCGACCAGCGGTATACGATTGAAGATACACTTGCGATCCATATAGATGCGGGCATCGACATTATCCAGAGCATTGGCCACGCCATGTAGCTTGCCAAAGAACTCCTCGGAGAAGACTTTCTCCGTTTCGGCGCCCACACGCAGCTCGTGAGCCGTCACCTTTACATCGGGATTCATACGTTTGATGGCTTCGGCAGCTGTCAACGCCTTCGGCTTCTGCACATCATGTGGACGGAACAGAAACTGTCGATTAAGATTTGATTTCTCGATGAGATCCATATCGGTTACAAAGATCTGACCGTTGCCCACGCCCAGACCAAGCATGCCAAAGTTTTTAAGCAGCTCACATCCAATAGCGCCAGCGCCTACAATAAACCATTTGGCATCAGCCAGCTGTTCCTGGAACTTCCGACCAAATATGGCAATCTGTGCATCATAGCGTGTGCCCAGCGGCTGGGCATCCTCCTCGGTAACACCTTCGGCTGGCAGGCACTCGAGTGCATCATAGTAGAACCACTGAAAGATGGGTGTAAATTTGCCGCTGCACGCCTTAAGCACTTCCTGGGCAACAATGCCACCAATGGCCGCATCCAGCGGGCACGTATTGCCGGCACAGATCTTCGCAAACTGCAGCACCAGCTGCTCATCCACATCGCTCTTCAATCCCTTGCACAAGTGCAAAAACTTATCAGCGTCCTCATTATTCCAGGGACGTGGCAAGCTTTGATGCTCATTCAAATAGCAGCTCAGAGCTTTGAAAGCCACATGAAGCGTGGCGGGTGCATCCAGCTTGGCAAAGTCGGAGATCAAGAACTCTGGCTCTTGATCGGCCTCTGCCAGAGATTTAAAGCTGATGGTCTTCGGCATCTTCACCTGTGTGGCAACGCCGCCGCTCTTGTATTCCTCAAATTTACTGGTGTCACCAATGCTAAAGGTATACGGACCCAGCACATTGATCTTGATGGGCTGACAGCCATTAAGCTGTTGCATGCCCTGCACCTCCGAGAAGGTGACATAGTCGCCGTCATTGAAGCCGTGACGTGTCTCATCTAGACAGGTAACCACACCCTGTGCATCATTCGTAATGCTTGCAATCATTGTGGACACCGGCTGAGCGCCATCCTGATCGTAAATGGTGAACTTATCGCCAAAGTCGCAGAACACCTTAGCGAACAGGCCGCGTGTCTCGGCCACAATAAGAGCAATATTATTCGCATGGGCGAATTGACCAATGCGCTGCTGCTCGACAGCATCCGAATTGGTCAGCACTATGACACGGAACTGGCCGAGAAATTCATCCGTGAGTGGACCATTATATGAGTGGGTGCGCACATAGCTGTTTAGTTCGGCCAACTGGGCGCACGAAGCGTCAGCACGGTTCTTGCCAATATCCGACTTGGTTAGATAGAACTGCGAGGCCAAGTCGTTGAGCTGGAGAAAGAAGAAGAACAGATTAGCAAAGTGAGGAGAGTTCAGTGAACGCGCAAGATTGTGAAATTCAGATACAGTCGGTGACTCTTTGCCAGGGGATGCAAGCCGCTAAGGGGGTGGGGCAACGAACGGGAGGCAACGAACGACGCAGCAGTCGTGACCTGTTTATACGAAAGCTCTTATTGCGATATATGCATAACAGTTGTCAGTCTATGCACCGTGTGGCAACGCTATCTAAACAAATAAATAGCTGTTAATGAACGACTCAACTGAATATACATACATACGAATAAAAAAATAATTTTGAAAAGCTCGAGAGCAGTTCACGCAAAGCATAAGATAATTAAGTTACAAATCTTACGGCTTGTAATTAATGCCGCTTAACAGCATTCGAATATTTAGCAGTTACATTTCCATCTTTTTTTTTTTTTTTTACTTCATTACAAAGTAAAACAAAAGCGAATGTGCACACAAAGAGCAATGCAAAAACAATTACAGACGGCGCGCAAACGCTAGTCATCTCGCTCGCACAGTTTGTGGCGAGAACCAAATAGCGAGCGGGAATAGCCAAGTGCTAAAGAAAAAAGTGAATAAAAAGATTTAAGAAATTTCTTTTTTTTTCTTCTTGGGCGCAGTTTTTTTTTTCGCGCAATTGGTGCGTTAAAAACTAGACAAAGCGCAAACATAACCTACAAAATTTACGACGCGGTGCTCTCTATCTAAAAAAAAAATGAGCGAGTTTGCCAATTCTTTTTGTTGTTGTTTTTTGCAGAATCATGAATCATGTGTGACTTTTTTCATTTTTTTCTCTAACCAGG
The DNA here is from genome assembly GCA_037075185.1 of Drosophila pseudotalamancana. Classification (NCBI taxonomy): domain Eukaryota; kingdom Metazoa; phylum Arthropoda; class Insecta; order Diptera; family Drosophilidae; genus Drosophila; species Drosophila pseudotalamancana. Next base: position 565,546 of record JBAMCK010000001.1, on the reverse strand, counting down.
TCGGATTGCGTGTACCGTAGTATATATACTTTTTTTTAGTTTCGCGCGCGCGGCAATTAAAATACAACACAAAGTCAATTATTGATTTTTTGCCAAAATGCAAACGGCCGCACTTACCGTACAAGTTGCTGTGTCATGGAGAGTAATCGATTTAACGCCACCCAAAATGACATTCTTGGCTATCTCCAGGCCGAGGCCTCCCAAACCGGACACCAAAATGTCCGAATTGGCCATTCGACGCATTGCATCGTGTCCCAGAACGTAAAGTTGGCGCGAATAAAGCGACTCATCGATGTCTCCTCCGGCAGCGCTGTTGCTGTTGGCAGCCATAACTGCAGTGTTATTACTGTTATCGTTGTTGCTGTTGGCGGTGCTGCTGTGTGTATTATTGTTGGTCGAACTAACGTTGGAGTTTGTTGAGCTGACAGTTCGCGCAATTGTTGCCGTATCCAGTGAATTCGTTTTTATCGCGGACGAGGACAACGCACAATTGTTACTACTTTCCTTATTCACTGCTGACGATGTACTAACGTCCCCGCCACCGGCAGCTGAACGCTTTGACGTATTCGCAGAGCCTATGTCAGAAGTAGACGACGATACGCACACGTCAGTTTCATTAGCAACAGCAGCAGCAGCAGCAGCTGTATCTATAGCTGTCTCTGTCAACATGTCAACGTCGTTTGCTTTGTCGTGATTTTCGTAGTTGTTGTTGCTGCCGCTGCCGCTGCTATTGCTGCTGCTGGCAGCAAGCTTGCGCCGCTGAATGCCACTGCCGCTGCTTGATGATGCTTCTGGCAGCCCGGTTACTCCAGTTGCTCCACCGACAACCCCATCTTCGCCGGCTTCATCCAACTTAAGACGCTTGCAGAGCGGCGCTTCGGAGCTGCTTGCTCTGGTGCTGGTGCAGGAGGCTGACTCAGAGCGGGACATGCCTCTATTGTTTATATGCCTAATTCCTAAAATAGCGTGTCGTGGTCACACCGACGACGATTGCAAAATGTGCACGAGTGTGGGTCCGGCGACGGCGACGGCGACAGCGACGACTGCTGCTGTTACTTCGATTCTACTGATCTGACTGTGGCACACACATACAATGCTGATGCGCAGTGCAACCAGCGGTTTACTAATTTCACACTCTACACTTAAAACGTAAAACAATTTATAATTTTTTAATAAGCAGAACTCAACTATTGCTATTGCCAAAACTTAATTCGCAATCTTTCAGTGTTGCTTGTGCTCTGTGGTTCACAATAGTGTTACGGCGGCCTTGCCAGATGGCCTAGACTATGCGGTTAACAGCCTAGGTTGCCACATAACAGAGCTGTGTTAATCTTTCGTTGTGTTAGATACTTCGATAAGTTCGTTGAGTAGTAGTACGGTTGGTGAGCCGATAAGTGCTTGCGGCGAATTGGTTATGGTGCGCCGACTAGCATTTATAGCGCTACCACACTTTAGAAAACAGATATGCTACCAGACTGTTTAATTTTGTATTGTGCAGCGCGTTATTTTAAAATATAAAAAAAGATGCAATGAAGAACGTTTTGTTTTCTACATTGGTCAAAATTTGTATTATCAGAATATTTTGTATTGCACTTTATGATAATCGAACCTTTTGAATTTATATACTAAAGTCAATCGTATGTATATAATGTAACCACACACAATATTTAATTTTTTATTTGTTTGCAGTTCGTATTTAACAAAAATAATGTGGAACTTGGGAAAATAAAAAATGATTTGTTGCAAAATGTTCATATTAATAACTTTATTTATTTGGAATTAAAACTTTTGGACAAAAATTGTAACTCTGTTTCGAATGCTGATAGAAAATACTTTCAATTTTATATGGAAATACTTTAATTAATTTAATAATTTGTTATTCTCGAATTGGCGCCTCCTTAAAAGGATCTTTCGCTCGATAATTGGAATCTGCATTGGAACGTGCTTTACTTCCTTTCTATTGCATTCCTTCTATTCAAAGGTCGTCCTTGGGTCTCCTAGTTGACCGTTTGGCACGCGCCTTTCAACAACTGCTCATCAAGTGACCCTCGAGATCCTTTTTAGGTTCAATATCCTTTCAGCTAATCTATTTTCGGTGCGGCCCAACGGTAGTCGAGCATGAAAATGCGTTGTTTTCTCTCGGAAAACACAGATCCGGGACAAAAGGTCTTGCCTGTGTGTGTGTGTGTTATGTGTGGGGGTGTCCTTTGTTGAAGTGCTAAGTGCGTGGCATTAGAACAGCTGGCGGAACAGTTGCGTCAAATGCATTTTAATTTACAGTTAGACAGCTGCGCGCCGCGTTTAAATTTAGTCACTAAAAAGGCTACGAACAGATCCCGATCGAGATCTCGAGGATCCCCGCCAGATCCTGCCAACTTTATCGCGTGCGGTTTGTCGCGTGGGCAGCTACCAAATTAGCATACGGAATGTGGCCTATTGAGAGAGTAGAAGGGGCAAGGGGGTGGCTAAAAGAATGTCCAGGAGAGAGAGAGAGAAAGAGATAGAGACGCAGCTGTTCGTGCTACCCGATCGCGTGCCCTTCAATTAAGGCTCGGCCCATATGGCCAAAAACACAGTTAAAACGTGCCCTATGCAAATTTTCACTCATTAATCTCGTTGCTCTGACATTCCAAATTTGAATAACAGTTAAATGGAAAACTAAAAATACTAAAAATAAAAATGATATTTATCAACGCGAAATGAAAAATGAGATCGGAGGCAAAAATGTCTGTCGATATGTAAATTTCTCGATTGCATTAATTACAAACGCAATATTTACAAAACAAATGTGTCGCTTTGTCTGCGCCAGGACATTCGCCAGCGAGGTCCTGCAAATCAAGAAAGGTGTGAGCCACTCTCTCCCTCTCTACCTCTCTCTCACTCTCGCTGGCCCTGGCTGACAGCTGTCAACCCCTTCCGAAGGCAGCCCAAGGAAATTTACAAGGATTACAACTTAATTTCGACTTCTCGCATTTACATTTTCGCAGCATAAATCTCGAAGAGCGACAAAACAAAAAGACACTCGAAATGTTTGGGAACAATGCGGAGGACACACGAATCCTGTGGAGTACCTGGATATTTGGATATTTGGATATTTGGGCATTCGCTGCATTTGCATCTTCTCAGCTGTCTGCGGGCTTATTGTCCTTTCACACCTTTGCGCATATCCTTCCACTCGAGTGGCTGCGCGTCCTGTAAATATTTTGATTGCATTTGGCGGCAACAACAATTGCGAGCACTCGTCCTTTTCTCCTTTTCTCCAATTAGCAGCGGCTCCCCCTTTGTTTCTCTCTCTCTTTCTCTCTCTCTCTCTCTCTCTCTCAGGCTGTTGACCAGGCCTAAACTACCTGCTTCCGCTGTCCGAAGTCGCGACGCGCTCACCTGTAGCCGTTTTGCCTGCGGGCCTCAAATCAAAATTGCATCGGGGCAGAGACACTTCCTCCACTTCACACGTTGCTCAATGAGCATAAAGGAAGGCAAGCGGGTGCGAGTTGGCCTCGCTATAACGACTACGAAATGCCCTTGCAGACTGAACATTCAAATGATATATAGGATATATAGGATATATAGGAGATATAGGTAAAGATAGATAGAGACAGAGACAAAAAGGGAGAGTGTCTGAAAGAGAGAGAGGGAGAAGGGGGAGAACTATTATACCTATTATACCTATTGATAAGTAATATGATGTAACAAAAGACTTTCTTTACCAGAATCTACATAAACTATTAAGATCTTATATGTAGTTCATATTTACTATGCATCCAATAAGTGCCTTATGATACAGCTATACGACCCCTCAGTATCCATTTTCTCGTTTAAAGTTACTCCACAACAAATTTCCCAACTCTAACCTAAAAACTAAGCTACAAAACTCACTTCCTCACTTCCCACATATGCCTCGGTAGTCAGCGAGCACTTCCCATAGTTAGGGTATACGAAAGGAGGGCGCGAAAAGTCTCAGCACTTGACCAACTCTCTTTGCATTCGCCTTCGCCTTCGCCAGCGAAGCGTTCCATTTGTAACGTATTTTTCATTCCCCCGTGTTGATTGTTGGGTGCCCATCATACATAGGAGGCAGCCATTTACTGCCCTGATATCTCTCAGATCTCACTCCACTGATAAAATGCATTTTCCCAGACAATTAAAAGATGCTCATCAACTCTGGCCTTCTTCTTCTTCTTCTTCTGATTCGTATGCGATGAGCGATTGCTCGATGTGTGATGCCTTTAAATGTGAGGCACTGGGTTAGGTTACCTTTCGAAAGGATCAACTGATAGTTGAGACTGTGGTTACAAAACTCTAAAATTCATTAACCTCCATTTTTATTATAAAAATGATGATTTTTTATATATTTATTTCGGTAAGGATCTTATCTAAAGACTATTCCTCTAGCTATAAGAAATTTTGCTAGGGACTGTCTAAGAAATGCGTGGTTCATTTTTTTAGTTAGTTTTATTTTCCAAATTATTTTACTTTCGTTTTTATCGTATTCAGTTTTTATAGCTATGGGAACTCAAGCTAAGCAGCTTACGATCGTCTTTCTTATAAATATCCTAACTCCTTAGCATTTTATATTCTTATCTTTTCCTGAAAGTTGATTTATGGCTGTGGAAGTATTTAGTGGCATGTGTGTAAGAAGATTTTATGGTTATTATGAGGAATCTTTTCGTATTATATTATTAAAGTAATGAGATAATACGAATTTGGAATACGAAATTGTAAAGAGTATTAATAATAATATGCAACGGAGTATATAAGTATATCTATTGTAATTCTAGCAAAATTATCTCTTAGGATTTGTCTTTATCGAGTACAGTAATACTCTAAGTATTTCTCACCTCTTTAATCTACACAAATCTGTCGACTCACACTTCTCACACCTTCCCAACACCCCAGATCGCATCTATTATGCAAGTTTAACAAAGTCATCAAGATTCTTGCTTATCTGCAGAAGTTCTTCTTCTTCCCAGCAATAAATCACATACAACATTTGCAAGAACTTCAATTGCCAAATGCAAAATCATTTGCAAAAATTTGTAAACATTTTATTACAACGCTGACGAAAAGAAGAAACAAAATATATCCCATAGGTAAATCCCATTCAGCTACTTAACATGCACATCAGATTGCCATCAAAGTTCGCACAAAGGACAATTTTTGCAGTTTGCGTCGATCCTTTTTTCGCAATTGACAGGACTCTATTAAAAAGAGTGTGTGGATGTAACTGTAACCCTTTTTTGCACAGTTAAGCCCCCTACCTCTATAGGGTATGGAGGAGAAACCACCCTAACAGCGAATTCTCAAATCATTTTGAGGCGCGTTGGTAGGGATTGTTCTTTTAAAGATTTCTTTGCTTTCTCTCTCTCTCTCTCTACCCCACACGCATTCTCTTACTCTATCTCTCTCACTCTCTCTTTTGTTTTGTAACCAAGTTATATCCTCTTCCTATCTTACAGCTAAATTCGAATCAAAGCTAAAGAGTGAATGGCACATAAGTCACTTTTCCATCCTTACTCTATCTCTCTCTCTCTCTCGAATATCCTTCGCCTGCGTCCCTTTGCATATGTAATATGTGACTCTCTGACCGTTTATTGGCCATGCATAATCCCGTTAATGTGCTTATTGCGGCCTGTATTTGAATAATGCACAGTTAACGCTTTAATATGCTTAGCCAGAAAGGAGTTAAGAATAATGAAGAAAAAAAGAAGAAGCTGCAAAGCTGCACTTCCGGCCACCTATTTTGCGTGTGTGTGTGTGTGTGTGTAATGAGATTTGGAGTTTTGTAAATACAGTTTTTAAGTTCCTTTTTTTTTGGTATCGACTTGCCAATTCTTACTTTGTGGATTTTATGCGCGCAGCGAATCCATCAATTTTATGGCCAAGTATTTTTATTTATGTCCCAGTTACCAGTTACCAGTTACCAGAGTTCGAATTCCCTTTGCCGCCGCTGAATGCAATTATTATGATTTCATTTTATTTTTCACACACAGAGAGAATCATTGCTGCGGCTTCTCCTTCTCGCTCCGCCACTTCCCCGAACTGAAACAAAAGACGCCTTGGCATTGCCATCAGTCGAAATGGTTACAACAGTTGCCAGTCGTAAAGTTTTCAGCAACGGCTTTAAGCTGCTTATGCGACTCTATATGAGAGGGAGAGGAAGAGGAAGAGGGAGAGGGCTACAGCGAATAAGCACGTACGCAAATGACAGAAGTGCCGAACTGGCAGATACCCTGCAAGCCACAGCTCTTAAGGTACAAGAAATCTTCAGAAGGGATCATAGTTATAGTGATCAAAGCTATCCAAAAACATAGCATAGGCTATTGTTTATTCATTTTTAGATATATTAATAAAAAGTATTCAAAGTACCAACTCACTCCCTCTTTAAGTTTTCGAGTTGTGCACAAAAGATTTCTTTCAAAATCGATCCTAATCGACATTATTGAGAGTTCAACTCATCAACTCCTCTTTGAGCATACCCCTTATCAACCAACTGCAATGGGTATAGGGTATTCAAAGAGTGAGAGCGAGTACTTATAAAATGTATTATATTATGGCCATTGCATACAAAAGCATTTTGCGGTTTATCCTTTCAGCAATAAAAGTATCCGATTACTAACTGCACTTTTTCACATGACGTCGCGTCGCAAGCTGAAAGGATCTCAGACTCGGGACGCGGCTTTGGTTCTGGCATCGGCTTCGGCTCAGGCTCTGGCTATGGCTACGGCTCCGTCTCCGTCTCGGGCCTGTCAACGCGTAGATCAAATGCTAACGAGCAGTTCCTCAGTTGCTCGGCTTTTGGTTACCGACTGCGCACAGCTGTGCCTTCTTTTTTTTCCCCTTCATTCGCTTTGGCCTCACCTTTTAATTAAAGCTTAAGCCTTTTAAATACCCTAGAGAACATTAAGCGCCAGGTTAGCCCAAGTTAAATGCCATTCAAAGCGTTGACATGATACGGCCTAAACCTCATCCTTAACCGTAAACTGAGAACCCAGCAACTGTTCCTGTCAGCTGTGGACATCCACACTCCGCCTGTTGATGTGTGTGTGTGTGTGTGTAGGTGTGTGTTACACTTTTCTTATGTGATAATACGTGGAAGTAGGTTTAAGGTTCGGTTACTGATACCTTGTTTGTAAAACATGACAGGAACTCACATTCTGACTAAGAGACAGAGATACTTGGAAAGATTTAGATAAATCTTATTATCTTACATACGGAAGTTTTTGTGGAAGAGTTAAGGCTTAAGTTGGGATGGTATCCCATGAGCTAGATAACAAGATCCATCTAAAAATGTATTACCCTGCAATTATCTTGAGCATATATTTTTTTATAAGATCTATACCATCCCAACTTAAGCCTTAACTCCTTAAGGTATTTATGAAATGTTTAAGTTGGGTTAGTATAGATCATATAGAAGCAGATACAATGCAGTCAAGTGTAATTTAATACATACTTAGAAGGATTTAGATGGATTTTATTATCGTACAAAGTTAACTTTTTGTAGAAGACTTGATGTTTAAGTTGAAATAGTCAATATCTTTAAGGAACAAAGACAATCCAGTCAAGTGTAGGTTAACACATATTTAGATGACTCCTGTTATCTAACTTAAGGAACATGATTGTGGAAAAGTTAAGGTTTAAGATGGAAAGTACAGATCTGTTGGAAGCTGATGTACAATCAAGATAAATGTAGAGGAACCCATACGTGGAACCATTCCTATCTAAAATTTAAAAAATCAAGCTAAATGTAGAGTAACCCATACGTGGTACAATTCAGAAGAGCTTGTTATCTAAAACAGAAGAAGTTTTTGTTGAAGAGTTAAGGTCAACGTTGGAATATTGATCACCGAATATCTTTAAAATGTTTCACCGCGTTTGAATGGCAATAAAGCCAGAGTAAACCGAAATTTCTTGCTTTTCTTGAAATATCATTTAGCATTTCTTAAAAACAAGATACTCAAAGACAATCTCTATTTAATTATCAAAACTTGAACCTTTTCAAAACATTCCACTCAAATCTGTTCAAGGAAGCTGCTTTAAGATACTCTCTAAGATTTAATTAAAGAATTCTCATTCGTCTGTTGGAAACCCATTTATGTTCGTCTAATGAACTTTTCCTTATGCAATTTTCTGAGTATGTTAATTTTTGGTGATGCAAAAGAGTTTTTCCATCTTCTACCTGACTCAACCCTAGAAAGGCAGAAAAGAGAAATGTGAACAAATGCTTTTCACGCATCTCAAATGACCATCAACAGGAGACAGAAGACAGGAGACAAAGTCAAGGATAAAGGCGAGACCCAGGCACATAAATTTCCTAGCCAAAAGTTATGACAAGTCTGAGAGCCAACAATGGACAAGTAAGTAAAAATAAAGAAGAGGACAACGGACATGTAATCAGAGAAAAGCGCTTGAGAGTAAATATTTTCCGGACTACCCCCTTTTGTTTTTCCCATGTAAAGTGCGATTGGTCAGCTGTGCTGTTAATTGAATCATTACGCAATGGAAAAACTTGATGCAACAATGCAACATAATTATTCTGAGTGATTGCTGGGCGAGAGGGAGAAGAGAGCAAAGGGGTAGTTGCGTCCCTTGAAACAAAAGGGTCTACCTTTCAAAATTAATTTCAATAAAGTCAGCAGAAGCTCGAGACAAGTTAGCAGCTGCGGGCATTGGCTAGTTTAAAAGTGTTACCCCCACCCTTGCCCCTCACCCCTTCGCTGCAACCCCCTACAAACTGGCTCTAGAGAACTGTTAGCGACAGCCTCCATTGAGGCAGAGACAGACAACATAAAATCCTCATGTAATCCCTGACAGTTTTCAAGCGTAGATTGTTGCAAAGGGTTGCTCAAGAGCAAAAACCACTTGAGCCAGTTTTTCTCTAGATATTATATATATATATATATATCCCCTACTTCTGTTGGCGGCTGCCTCTATCTGTCAGAGCCATGCATCGACTCTGACTTGAGCATTTTCCAAACTGCTTCACTTCAATGCGCCGCACGGGTCAATAATTTTTGCCCAAATGTCTTTGTCCCCCCTTTCTCTTTCTCTATCTCCGCACCGTTCTCCTTCTCCTTCTCAATGTTTGCAGGGAGTGCATAAGGTCGTGGGCTGCATTTTTGAACTCTTCAAATGAACTCAAAAATATTAATTTTGTTTGTTGTGAACAAAACTCGGAATGACGCAGCACATTAAATGACTTCCTTAGAAGAGTCGTTGGCAATAAAATTACAATATTTTCTTATATATTTCTGGGGTTCAGAGTGCAATGGAATTCACGAAATACATTTGGAATATTTTCTTAAATTCACATTTAGAAAGAGGGTCACAAAAAGCAAATGTCTTAAGTCTCATGAAGGTATTAACTACGAATTAGGCGTCGGAAAAAGTATTCGGCTAAGGAATAATATTGTGTATTTTCCAATATTATTGCTGTTCTTTACACGAAGTTTGTAATCAGTCTAAATTAAGCTAAGCCTGACCTTACCTTATTTATATACTATCCATAAATAGATATTTTTTACAAGCCACAGCCAAAATAAGAATACTTGCTAAGCGACGTTTTCTTATCAGGGCATCATCTATTGATCAGGCAATATATACATATCTGGTTAAGGAAAAAGATTAGAAAAGGCTCAACTTTTCCTTACCCGACCTTTCTTAAACCTATCTAAACCTAACATAACTTAGCATTTCTTACATTAATACCATCTATAAAGATATCTCTATAATATACTATCGAAATACGAATATTTGTACCAGATTCCTCACAGGTTCCATTTTCTAATATGATAGCCCTACCTAACTTAACCTAACTTGTACTAATTTTATCATACAGATAGATACATTACTCATACACTATTTTTAAATTCCAATCCTCTCGAACTTGCCATTAAACCTCTCTTGTTTAATGATATTCCATTTATTATAGCTGAAACAAAGCTATTGTCCAGCTCATTTGCTTGCTATACAATTTCTTTGAAAGTCCTTAAGTTTTCTATTCAAAGAGCATGTAAAATTTGATATTTACAGCATAGACGAAAAGCATTTAAAAATCTTTTTGAGGGAGATTACAATGCGATTAACTAGCCGCCGCAAATTTGACTCGAATTGGGAAAAACCAAGGCAAAACAAGGAAAACTTAGGAAAAACTGTGCACAATGCGACGCAAATCAATTAGTCACAATGGCCCAGGGGACAGTTTTTGCCTGTCCCAGCCGGACGTTGAGAATTGCTGAATGATATTCTTGATACATATTTTGTTTTTGCTTTCGGTTTTCCTGGATCGAAATAGGGAAGAGCATGAGGGACGAGTCCTGCATAAGAGCGTTAATTATCGGGCAGACGTTTAATGAATGCGCCCGGAGCGAGACTCACGTAATTTAAATTTGCCTAGTTGCGTGTTTTGGACATTGCCTTTTGGCCAGTTATTTAGTTGGAGAGGCTCATCCAAGCAAACACTTCAGCTTCCGCTTCCTGTTCGGCATTGTCATCCTGGTCGTAATTAGCTGTGCGGCAGGAAGCGATTGCAGCTACTCAGGTTTAAAAGATAACATCTACCCAAAAACTAAGACAACTCTCTCACGTCTTAGCGGCATTTCTTTCCCTTAAATAGAAATTTTCTTCCTTTTTTTTGGTAAGCTAAAATGCGAAGTTATGTGACATGTGAAATACAGCTGTTCCCCGAAATTAAATAAACCAATTTGCGCTGGTCATAAACATCGGAAAAATCTATAAAAATTTTCGCTAGCCATTTTTATAGCCTACCGTACAGCTGTCCAGTGGCAAACGGCTAGATTTAATGCTCATTGCTCCATTATAAAAGCATCATCAAAGGGGCCTGACAATTGATTGATATATGGCGTTAAGGTTTTCCCGATTGTCTCCGACTTGGGAGCCCAAAGAGTGGGTCAGTTAGCCAAATGACTTTATTAGTGGGCCAGCCAGGCAAATTCTATAACATTTCCGTTACAGCTGCTGTTCACTTTTGAAGAACTACCCCTCAAACTTCGCTGAAAGGAAACCTGGAGTAAGACTCTTGGTAAAGTATCATATAACACATTTTAATTAAACTTATGCTAAATACTCAAACCTTACTTACATACAAAAAAAATAAAAACCGAATTTATCCTTAGAAATACCAGAAAAAGTGACTACTAAAAGGTGTCAGATTTCATATAAACATAAAATATATGATTGATGCGTTGACAGTCAAGAAGAACAGGAGAAATTTTATAAAAACCAAATTTTTTGTAACAGAAATTTTAATTAAAGCTATGCTAAATACGCAAGCCTTAATTACAGAAAAAATAGAGTGATATATCCTTAAAAAACTGAAGGAAATGTCTAATGAAAGGTATCTGCTTACACGCAAACATAAAATCTATGATTGATGCGCTGACAGGCCAAAAAATTACAGCCGAAATGTCATAAAAAATAGAAAACTGAAAACTAAAAGTTTTACATGATTTTTTCTCAACTTTTTCGAACCACCCTTTTCGTACAGTTCATACATCTGCCCAAATTCTGCATAGTCTATGCAAATCAGCTCTAACCGTCGTCTCATCACTCAACTTTCCATCAGTCTTGCAATTTGAGTAAGCGAGTGACATAATTCCCGACACCGCGACGAACTTTGATTGATATGTGAGCGTCCTTTGAGATCAGTGAAAGTTTCTCTGGATCCGACAGCCGTGGCGAATTCTCAGACCGGTTGCAATTCTCTTTTCTCTCTTTCACCTCTTTAAAGTGTCAAAAATGGTTTTTTGAGATTGATCACTTGAGCAACGTTCTTAACATGATGTAGAGCGTGATCTTCTATCAATATATTTTTTGCATAATTTAGTCGGGGCTTACACGAGTTTTACAGGGGATAAACGTCGGCTGGGCAAATCGGGAGAACTGATGGGAAAGTTGTGTGAGGCAGTCGAAAGAACTCGACTGACATTTTATGATGTGTTTAGGAATTGTTTAAGTCTATTAAAGGAATTTATTTCATTGTGTAGAAGAAGAGCGGAGAGTAATCCCTGAAATACATTGAATTTAAGTCGTAGACAAAGTTTTAAATTTAAAATCGTATGGATTTGATAAGTTAGTAAACGAAAAATATATTAAGTATATGTACAATTCTTAAGTACAGTTGAATCTTCGTTTAGATAGCTTTCAAAAGACGTATCTGAGGATCGTAGCAGGTAGAGCTCTGAAAACTCACACAACTAGACATTAATATAAGATCAACTGTAAATTAGAAAAGATTCTTAAATAAATGAACATCCTATTTGTAAACCATTGCCTTTAGCTCGTGTCCTGCAAGATACTTTAAGTTTCGGACAAGAAACCGTGACCGAAATCTCGCATTATTTTCTCGCTATCCCATAGAAACCATGACCAAAATCTTTTCATATTTCCCTCACTTTCTGGTCATAAGCCACACACTCGACCAGAACAAAATTCACTGACCCACGAGACGCAAAAATGGGGATTATGCAAACCAAATGTCATTAGTCAATGAAGGATCAATGGAGGATCAATGGACCCATATTTGAACTCTGACCAGGGAAGCGTTAAGTGGACAAAATGCCAGCAGAAATGATGCCAATTTCAATACATTTTAGTCTGAAAAAAAGGAAGAAAAAAACCGCAAAATGTGAACACAGTTCTGCACAACCCCCAGAGCAAAGAGAAAGGTAAGAAAGCTGATACCTGGCAGACCGTAGAGCCCTCGATAGGAAATTGGGAAATGTTCGTTTCGATTGGAGGTAAAACGTAGCGTTTTGCAAGACTCTAGAGTTACCCCCAATGTTGGACGACATAAACAATCTCATTGTGCGCACTCGAGCCAAATGATGTGTGAGATATCAATTGTCAAATTGACAATAGAAATTGACAGATCGGTATCTGTAACGTTCCAATAGATGCTCGCACCGTAATAAAATTAGAAGTTTATTGATTTGTCTTGACACATTCGCAGAGCGAAAAAATTATAAGGGAGAAAGAGAAATATCCTGGGCATATGTTGAGATTGATGCACCGTGTGCTACTTTCCAGGCATATTATCAATGGGTGTGGCAACGACTCCCGTCTTACCCCTTGCTGATTTCTTCTTGTTCTATAAAAATTATATGCAATTATATACAAAATATATATGTAGGTACACATATATAAGCTGTCGCTGTCTCTGTCGCTGTCGCTGAGTTGTCATAAAGTGCGCAATTTTATGGGGCACTGTAAATATTTTGATGGCGAGCGCTAAAATTTTCATCGGACTTCCGCTGACGTTAGCCAATTTTTCAGTTCAGTTTCAGTCCAGCCCATATACATAAATACATACTTATATTTGTATATATATCTATATATATTCCCATCCCATGATAATGTTGTTTTCTTCGTTTCCGGAGCGACTGACGGACTGACAAATGAAGCAACGCTTCCGCTTCAAGTATGCCCAAACACTGTTTGGGACTACGCCCCATTTTTGACTTACTTTCGATTTCAATAAAAACAGAACGAAATAAACTATCATTAATAGCATGACTTGCACTATTTGGAGTAGTGTTTCGCTGTTGTAGAGTTTTAAAGTTCTACTAATTATTATTAATGTTTTTCCTTAAATGATGGTTCTTAACGGCAGTTGATGATGTTTCACATTTTAAACCGTTTCTGGGCTTGTTTTGTGGCATTGCCTGAGGGCTATGGAATCGAAAGTTGGAACAGTGGGTCAATTAGTAGGGTTTGGATAGGGGATACGATTGAAGAGGTTTAAAAGAGAGACAAAAGAAATGCTGAGCAAAATTTATATTTCAATATTATTCATAGGTATTAAGGGAGGAGTCTCAAATGACTAAAACCTCAATCTTAAAGAATTCAGTTAGTTATTTACCCTTTAAACTCTACAAAACGAAGGTCTGCCTTGATATATAAGTATTCTAAAAAGCGAGTGTTCCGATACCTTCAATATATACTTCCTCCAACATCGGCCTTCGGTTTCAGTTTTCAGCTCTGCTTAAATCAAAGTTCCTCAGCTTCCAAACTCAAGAGCCTCGTCACATTATATTCCACACAATCGACACATAATCTTGAGCTAACAGAACCTGTCAGGCTAAAGATATCGAAGGGGGAGTCCTGCTGTCTGGCTCCTTATTATGCAGGCTTTCCCCGAAAGTCGAACCCACACTCGGCTGCAGCCGCTCTTTTAATTTAATAAAAAGCACACAGCCTCAAGGATGCGTCTTTGAACAGCTACCAGAGTTCCGCCGTATCAGTCATCACTTGTTAATCCGAGTTAAACGTTTCGGCGGATATTATACACACATACATATACATATACATATATATATTCTCGTACGTATTCTCGTTTTTTTGGCCAGAAGCTGAATGTAAACTACTCGCAAACTTGGCTGACAGCAGGATATTAACAAGGTAAAGTTAAAGGCGTCGCAGTTGAGGTTGTCGGGAGCTTGTCGAAAGGGGCGTGGCAGGAGTACAAAGGCGTAATGTATATTAAATGCACTCAAGAAGATTCAATTCATATTTCAGAACGTTTTGCTTTCATTAGTCGCCCAACAAAGCAGCACCAGCAGGAGCAAAAGAATAAGAAGAAGCAGAAGAAGCAGGCGTTTGGCCCCGGAGGCGGCGACATGTGAGGAATTTAGGAAGCGCGTGCGCCGCCTTTAAGTGGATTTCTCTCTCACTTTGTGTGTTGTGTGGTTGTGTGTGTGCACAGGTGTCATCATCCTGACAAACACACACACACACACACAAAGAATACCAGTGGCAGTCACCTTTCGCAATAACTGAATGCTACCTGCTTCGGGGCTCCGCTTCTTGACGCTGGCAACCGCAAGAGTAACAGAAACACCGACCACAAATTGACTCGGATTTCGTCTTCGCTTATCCCTTTGTCAAGCTGAAAATATTTGAGGAAATTAAACGGATTTCCCTCAAACAATGTACATAGGACAAAGTACAAGCAGGGTGCTCAAGGAACTCAAGTAGTTCCTAAAGTCATCCTCTATGCTAATTAGCTTGTCTTCTTCACACTTGGCTAATATGCAGAGAACAAGCAGCCGCAGGACTTTTACAAACTTGCATCAAGAAGGACTTTAAAAAGTAATTGATATACCAAAGCAGCGGAAATTTGCGAGAGTGCGTAAAATCTGCGCTGTCTTCCAATTAACTGTGAAATTATATAAAGAAGAGGAAGCAGATGTGACGGGAGTTAATAACAAAATTTGAACATTTTACTATTTTATGAGAAAAATATATGATATCGACCTTATATACGACATATATTTTAATAATTTCGCAGTTACTCTGAGTATAACATTGGATGATCTGGATAAATAATATCGATCGCAGATCATAAAAGGAACAACGCTACAACACCGAGTCTTATCTGCTGAAGTACTTTATATTCGGTTCTGTTTGTTTTATTGAGATAAGCTGGTTCAATATTTACAAAAATTTATCAGTCAAATATTTTGTCCTTTTGTCAATTGTTTGCTTTTCATTGTGTCCCCTTATATATGGAATACAGATACTGATACACAGGTTTGATTAGTTGTTAGTTATATTTGTTATAATCTACAGTTTAAAAACCATTCTATGGATTATCAGAAGATCGCGTATATAACCTAATTACATTCATCTACTCAAGCTTCGATCCCGGATAAGTTGTTAGTTGCTTGTTTTCTTGAATAAAGATACTTATAAATAGGACATATGAAGGCGCGATACCGGATCTTCATTCATCAGAAGCCTCAATGGCTGGACCACTCCGAGAGCGGATTCACCAAGAACTCCGAGTCAATTACTTTATCAAGTATCCAATACTTCAGTCAGCTTTAGGTATGTTGAATAGAACAGCTGGCCATGTTTTTCCGAGCACAGCCTTCATACTTTTTTCAACAATTATTCCTCAAATATTAGTACAAATTTTCTACACGCATTGAAAGCCGTACTAAATCGAGATTCTAGCTAAATAATAACATTTTTTTTCGAACTTTGGAACAATGACAATGCCGAATGCACAGTTGCCCGTGGAGTGTGTGGGTCATAAGGGGGACGTGGTGCAGTTGGCTTACAGCAAGGTCTGCAGCTCGGGCTACTATTTGGCCTCAGCCAGCCAGGATGGGCGTGCGATGTTGCGGCACGGGGACACTGGGGACTGGGTGGGAACCTTTGAGAAGGACGGCGAACCGGTGCTCAGCGTGGACATTAATGCGGATGCCACGCGGCTGGCAACCGGCGGCGAGGACTGTACTGCCCGCATCTGGAATGCGGTCGATGGCAAACAGCTGACAAAGATCATGTTAAACTCGCCGGTGCGTTGTGTGGCACTCGGCTCGAAGTCCGAGTACCTGGCAGTGGGCTGCTTGGATCGCAAGACGAGTCATCTTTCCGATAAGGTGCTGTACCTCTATACCCTGGAGCATCCCGACTCGCCAATCTTTTTTGAGGGACAGACACGCGGGTTGCGCGATGTACTCTTCTGTAGGGATGATCGGACGCTGCTCTCATCCTCGCACGATCGATCCATTAGACTGTGGGATCGGTTGAGCGGCAGACAGGCGCACTCCATAGCCCTGCCGCATCATGCCAAGTCGGTGGAGCTGTGCGCCGACGGACGCACCGTAACCATTGCCTATGGCCACAGCGTGGTCTTCATCGATGTCGATCGGTTCGAGGTGCTGCAGCATCGCAAGCTGCCGGTCCGCCTCATCGGCGTGTCTTTACATCCCGAGAAGAAGACCTATGTGTGTGCGGGCAGTAATCGTTGCATCTACAAGTGCGACTATGCCACCGGAGAAATCCTGGAGACCTTCAATGCTCACGAGCGTCACATGCACTGCATTAAGTACAGTCCCGATGGCGAGGTCTATGCCTCGTCCGCGGCCGACGGCGGACTCCGTCTGTGGCAGCAGACTGTAGGCAAGAAATACGCGTTGTGGGATACACGAATCGTTCAGAGCGAAGACAACGACGCACAAACCGAATCCGGTGTCGATCAGAACTGAGGTGTACCACTAGAAGAAGAAGGAGAAAACAGCTCTTAAACCAAAAACAATCCTGAAAACTGGAACTCAAATGTAGTTGCACACGTGTTTAGCGTTCCTCAGCGTTTATTTTCATCAGTTATTTTTTTTTAGTTTGCTTTCAATAATAAACGAAAAAGGGTCACGCTCTGGTCCCTCTAATAAATTCGTCTGCGACTCCTCGGCGTTGTTGTGATTGACTGCCCCCAATCTATCTACCTGCCTGCGTGTACCCACAAGCCTGTCTTTCCGACCGTCCTATAAGCCGCGACTCCTAACTACCTAACATTTGATTGTCTTCTCCTTTCACGTATACCCCTCAGTCTGGGTATACGTTGATGAAGGGTATCCTGAATAAGTGAATCCATTCAGATGTTATCCAATAAGCCTTCCTGACTATACTTCCTCAAAGCAAACCGATCGTATACAAAGTTCACAAATATGGTTTGTATTTTATCGAATCTGAAAGCTGGATATATTCTAGTCGGGCAGACTCTTCCATCAGTGCCTCACCCGTTTTTATTTCTTATTTTCGATTGCTCAACCTGTTTTTGTTGCGCATTTGGCTGAAGGTAAAAGATTTCCTGAAAGGATTTTGGGTAACCCAAGAAGACGTCGCTCAATGCTCCAAGCAGTGCGTTTTTTATGCCGTTTCTCACCAAATCAGAGTCATAAATGCATTTTATTATTATTTATACAGCGAGTCGACAAAACGTTGCCCTCTGGGCATTGAAATCGGAAAACCGTTTTATTATGCATCCAGAAAAGAAGTACGGAGGTTTTTTCCTCACTCTCTTTCACTTTGGGGTAGGTGCATGGCGAGAGTCTGTCTAGAGCTAATGCAACTGACTGATAGACTAGGCAAACAAACAATGTGGAGATACAAAGATACATAGATACAGATACAGGCTCTAGATTTTGGTGGAGCAAACAACGTTTCGCTGACCTAAGATACCTTTCGAGAGTTTGTCGCTTGGCTTCGTTTGTTTGTTTGTTTTTTGTTTTTACTGCAAATGCATTTCCATAAATATATACAAAATTGTGTTCTTCTTCTCGTTTTTTGTTGGATAACGCTGATAAAACAAGTTCTACTCACACAGAAACCCCCCGCTGCTGCAATCATGCTGCGTTTTCCATTTTCCACGCGTTTACCAGGAAAACACGCCAGCGAGGACGTTCCCAGTATCTCCCTCTCCTTTCCTTTCTGACTGTGTGTTTATCTAGTAGGCTGTTCCAATAAAAAGAAATGAGTTGTCATTTCGGCGTGGTCCTGAAACCAGGTTTTATCTCCGGCACAAGTGTGCGCCCCTGATTGATGATGATTGTTATTGCTTTCTGGCAAGTAGCACAGTAGCCGGAAAAGGATTTTATCCTCAACGGTAGCCAGTATAAATATTTGCATACACATATTTTGAGTTTTGATATTTGCATTTCATTTGAAAAACCCATCAATATGGCTCATATGATCGTCTATTCCAGTTGATCTTCACTGTCAAACAAATCTCCACCGCTGACCGCAACAATTTGTCCAAAATTCTTAAATCCAAGATAAGCCGCAAGTCATTTATAAATGTCCTGAGACTGTAAATTGTTTTTATATTAATGATTGGTCATTTGGAAGGGAAATATCAACAATCATAGGAAAGGAGATACAGAGCTGGGAGAAGTAACACAATTGAAATCAGATGGAGAACTTGAGATGCAGGGAGTGCTTCACATTTAGGGAGTACCAGAATAGAACGGTGATAAATGCAGATCTTTATCTCTCTTTCATTCCATGGTTATCAAACACACGTACGATCTCTGGAGCACCCTACATTGAGCCTAGCATTCGAGAAACTGAGATCTATCAAGCCTTTCCTTTACTTAGATAGGTGGGTAATTCATAGAAGTCATAAACATTTAACAGTTTTAATAGAAACGGTTTCTTCTGTGGAATAACGAGGATCGGAATTTGAAAGCCATCGTAAACTATGAAGTATTCTTTTTAGCTTTACTTTCTTAAGGATGTATCAATGCTGTCTTAAGTTCGTTTCCTTAACCATTCCACATTTCCCAAACCATATTGATGAACAGCCCTATAACTTTAAAATAACCCATTTACTTCGTTAAAAACAAAACTCAATTGCTGCGCACTTATAAAAAATACAATTTCCCATAGACTATTAGACTATATTACACCCTATCGAGAACACTTCCGCTTCCAAGCAGACCCTTTAGCATGAACAGAAAGTATCCTTAACCATATCGCACCTGCCTCGAGTATCTCAGTTTGAAATTGAGCTTTGCGGTCACAGTTCGTGAGCTAAACAATTTTATGGCAATTTCCTTATGGAACAGAACGCTATATAGTATAACCTTGTATATAAAAATATATCTTATGGCAATTTGAAACGTTACTTCGACTGTCACGCTAACTGAACACTACGGTGGGCAGGTAAAAACCTCCCGCTAGGAACACGTGGCATATCGTTATACCAAGTTAAGTTTTCTGGTATTCAAATATCTTCGACTCAGGGTCCGGGTCTGGGGGTGTCTGTTGATTTTATGTTCCGGTCGGCGCGATAAGGCGTGCTGCATTTCAAATGAGTGTAACGTATATTTTATGCAGTGTCCGTTGAGGTTTTCTAAATGAGATAATATTATGCTGACAATGGCGACCTTCAACTTTGGCTTCTTATCGAGGCGTACAGCAATAAAAATAGTCTTTTAAGCGCTATCAGTCAAACAGATACTAGACGACTTTCAAATTTGTAGATTAAATGCGAATACTCTCTAAGTTTCTATATTTATTTTGATAGCCAGCATTATAGGCTTACTTTTCTATGAAAGCAAATAGGCATCTAATACCCGCACGTTCCAAGGTTGGGCAATCCTTTTATGGGCCGCCCTTATAAAGGATTATGAGCACCACTTGAAGGACACCCCAATTGTTGAGCTACCTCTTTTATAATTCCTGCACAATTCGACGCCTTTTTTCCGTGTGTTTACACAGCAAAACTCAACCCATATATATTTTCGGATGCGTCCCGTAAAGATATCGTCAACTTGAGGAAATTACTTAAAAGGATCACGAACTCTCGCCATCCTGCGCCCCCTTAAAGATCGTGAGTTGTTTATGTTTCAGGCATGACTGCAACTCAACGCCGGCAGAATTTTCCAAATTTGTTAAAAAGTGTGTAAATTTACGTTCGTACTTTTTAGTTTTTTTCTACTGTTTTTTTTTTTTTTTTTATTTCTGGAGGGTGTGTCCCATAAACAGAACTCTGCGGTATGTCTGGATAGAGGGGCGAGGCATATTCGAGACTTGGCTGCCTAATCGATCGATAGATCGTTTCCTTTGCTGCCTTTTTGGGGTGATTGCACTCGAGGCATGGTTTTTCCTTTTCTATTCATAAGCAACAATAAAAAACAAGAGTTTTTCTTCTCTTTTTGTTGCAGTGCAAAGGTACAAAGCAAATGATGTCTTTAGTTAAGAACCGGGTTGACTTTTTCTCTTCTATTTTTCTCGCTTTTTTGTGCACTTTAATTGCATTTGTGCAAACAATATAAATCGTATTTTATTGCCTTGGTAATGTAATTTAATTTTTTACGATTTTGCACCTAAATAGTAAAGCTTGCGAAATTTTTAGAGATATTATGTTTTTTGTTTCGTTTTTTATGCTTTTGATATTTGTGTAAGTAACGGCTGTAAATCAAACAGAAACGGTAAATTATCTTTACACTCTGTTTCGCATGTTCTAATGCACTTTTCCAAAGTTTGCCCCACATTTCAGAGAGACAAGGCCCCCAGGTTACAATAGGAAAGTGAAACTGTTCGAAACGGTTGGATCTGTCTGCGCTGCCGCTCTAAATCCAATTTGTCCGACTCACTGCCACGGCAACAAAAACACGAAACACAAAAATCCAGTTTCAGGTTAAACAAACCGAAGCCAAAACATTTTTATCTACCCATCGGATTCAAGCTAAAAGTACAGCTCCAACCCGAACAGCAACAACGAACTGTTTTTATTTCCCAGGAAGCCGAATGAAGAATACTCTGAGCAATTAATTTCATTAGAAATATTTCGGAAACTCTGCATTTTAATATTATATAAGTTTTAATAATATTGCAGCAGTCATATCACGAAATGAATTTTGATTAACCGTTCCTCAAATCTAAATGTTCATCTAATTTTGCAAACCATATACTTCAATCGATAAGCTTGACTCTTATAGGGCATTCAAAACACAACAGAGCGCTGGCGCTTCTTCGATCGTTTTGAATTCGAGGGTTGCTGTGTTGTCTGCAGTACGTTGTACGGCAACGCTGCGGTGGTTGTTTGACGTTTTGTTTTGTGGTTGTTTTCAACTCTCACTATCTCTCTTTTGCTCTCTCTGAGCGCAAACCCTGATTTGAGTCAAGCGATGGATGTTCAGTTCTCACTGCCAGCAGATCTAGCCAGAAAAGAGCCAATGACAAAAATGTTGACTATATTTTTCTTAAGTACATATATCCAATATCCAATATCCAATATCCAATAACCAATATTCAATATCTAATATATTTTATTAATTAAGCTCAAATCTTAAAACATAAAATTATTTGAATACTAATCTATTTGTATGAAATTTATATATTAAACTACAATTTATAATAAGATAGCCATTTTCTGCTGACTCTCACCGCTCTTCGTAACAGAATTAGCTTGTTTTGGCTGATTTCTGCTGACGCACTGCAATGAAACGGGCGCAGCGCTGCCTGCGAGCGACTGAGAGAGTAAATTGTGCGCTCTCTGAGCACACAGATAACCGAGTATAAATATCATTTTTAACCGTTTGCTTATGTTCAGTTTTGTTATTCTGCTCGTTGAGTTCAGTTGGAAAGTGCGTTCGCAGTGCGCACTTCGAGACAATTTAACAAAATATTCACATAAAACATAAATATAAAAAACGCGAATTGTAAAATTTAAAAAGATCACTACAATTAATGTTGTAGAGCAAAGATATACTCAGAACACATTGTGCAAACACGAAACAAACGCGCATTTGTCAACTGTCTCATTTTTAACTCAACTCGACTCGTCAGTTTTTCTGTGGATTGAGTGAGTGACGTTTTTTTACGTGACCAATAAGAACTGCGATTAACGGCATTTGGAAGTGCAACAAAAAAGTAATCTACAACGCATTTGTTTATATCATATTTCTAAACAAATATACGAATAAAGCAACAAATACGAATTTCACTTTTAAAACGAGTGCCTAAAAAGAAGCAGAAAAAAGACTAGCAACACACTCACGACTCAGTGCAGACGAATACAAGCAAACACTTACGCTCAGACACTCACACTGAGGCGAGAATTGGAGACTCGCGTTTTGGGTGTGTGTGTGTTTGTGTAATTGCATAAGAGTGTGTTGGTGAGCTCTCCCCTCTTTTTGCGTTGGGCAGCAACTACGTACAGGCGAGCACAAAAAACAACAATTTTGGCGCCAAAACTTTGACATTTCGCTTAGCCGTGCAATTCGCAAACAAGTATCCACAGCGTAGGCAGGAGAACTGCTTCCCCAAAACACAAATACGCACAAAGTGAAGAAACAAAATAAAAATAAATCACATTAAATACGCAAAACAGAGTGCAACAACAAAAGCAACTACAACAACATGGTCAGCGCACGTATGCTCCATCCGGTGGTGCGCAGTGAATTCTGCAAGATGAGCGTCAGTCCGTCAGTCACTCGCAACTTGCCCTGCGGCCCCCAATTGGATCGCATCAAGCGGAATCTGTTTGGTCCAGCGCAGACGCCGCTAACAGAAAACAAACCGTAAGTAACGAAACTCAATGTAATTGTAGAGTAATATTAAAAATGCAATTTTTATTTAGTAACTTCTTTAGCGCCGAGATGGAACGCCAACAGGAACGAGCCGCACAGAAATGGGGCTTTGATTTTCGTGCCGATCGGCCACTGGCCTCCAATGCCAGCTTCAACTGGGAGCGCGTCAGTTCGCAGGAATCGAACTTCGCTCCCCAAATGTACACACTTACCCGTGCAGCCCACGTGCGTCCGGATGTCTCGGTCAGCGACAT
Source organism: Drosophila pseudotalamancana (assembly GCA_037075185.1). NCBI lineage: Eukaryota > Metazoa > Arthropoda > Insecta > Diptera > Drosophilidae > Drosophila > Drosophila pseudotalamancana. The sequence goes on along the minus strand of JBAMCK010000001.1, from coordinate 542,451 downwards.
GGATGCTCTGCTGAACGAACGCGCCGATCGTGAAAACTTGTCGAGCTCCTCGCTGGACTCGAACACAGACACCGAGTACGACTCGCAGGATGACTCACTGAACTTCAATAGCAAAGTGGTCGCCTCCACTTCTGCTGCTGCTTTGACCGCCTCCTCCTCTTCCTCCTCCGCCCCCTGCAGTTCGCCCGCGCAGCAACGTAAACGTCAGCTCAAAATCACAGGTGAGTTCCGTTTAATCATTTCCTGTTTCCGTACCGATCGACACAACCCGACCCTCAATTCCCACCGTTACGCCTGATTGCTCGTGAACTTTTTATTTGCTGCCCGTTACAAAACCATTTCCCATAACACACAGGGATCGTTTATTGAACTGTTAAGTGGGATAGTCCCTATATGGGAACCAAACCCAATCAAAAGGCGTACAGTGGTCACACGATAATAAGCACTTTCAATAAATTTAATATACCTATTGGCCTGAAACCCCTAGCAGTGACATATACAAATAATTAAATTTGTTTTTGTTTCCACAAATTGGAACTTTTCCAAATTTTGTATTTTTGTTCTTAAGTTCTGCACAACATATAGAACATTTTTTGAATATGTTCTATCTTCATAACATAAAATATTCATTATAAGAAAATAATTTTGAGATATTTTTATCGAACGAGAAAACAATAAGCATTTTAAATCTGACTGTAATTGAATATAAACCAATATTTAATTGCTGTACATAAAATTGATTGACCTGGTAAAAATCCATATACCACTTGGTAACTGTGCTGCTACCCTATATTAAATCTTTTTCATTGATTGCTTCCATGGGCTCAGCATACTCTTTGACTCTTGCGGGGGCGTTTTTCCTTGTTCCCCAAAACAGAAAAAAACCATAATAACGGGTTTAACACAAGGCATATAATTAGTTTTGTTTTATGTGATTTAGTCAAGGGGTTACGTTAACGCAGAGCGATCCGATCGCTGCAGCTGTTTTTCATCTCTCGCCCCCTTCCCTAGCCCAAGCCTCTGTCTCCCCTTCCATGGGCGAGTCTCTGGCTTAGAGTCAATGCACGCAACATCCCTGCTTCTGCGCCTGCGTCGCGGGGGTTGGTTTCCAAATGCGATCATTGCATGCGGGTTGTAAATGTTAACAGATGTGCGCGGCTCTGCTTTTTGGGCCTTCGGTTGACCTCATTAGAGACAGCCAGACAAGGAGAGACAGAGACAGAGATAAAGAGACGGAGAGTTGGGAGGGGGAGCAACTGCAGCACACAATGTGCCGCCATCAAGCGGAGCACTTATCAACAGCCGCTGATTGCTTTTGAATAATAATTCCTCTCTCTCTTATTTTTAATGCCACTTGGCATAGTTATTAACATAATAAAAAAGAGAAACAGAGAAGTGTCTGCGCTGGACAGCCCGCATGGGCAAGCCTTGTGGGATTGGCTGTACTTTTGTGCAGCGAAGCCTAGAAACTTGCCCAGTTGGCTGTTGGGCGTGTAATTTATGCAGCTATGCAGCGAGATCGACGCAAAGGCGACGTCTACCTGAGCAGTGCCTCTCGTTTTCATTCAGCGTATTTCATTCATCTACCCCTGTGCCTGTTGTGGCAGGCAACCCCTGGCTAGTCACGTGCCACGTGCCACAATTTGGAAAAATCAAAATGTGCAAAAACAGGCGGCGCCTGCTGCTGCTGCTGCTGCTGCTGCTGTTATTATTGTGCCTCAGACAATATATCAATGACTCACTCACGTTAAGGGTAGCAAATGCCAGCTGACTCTGAGCCTTACCCATTTGTATTTATTTAATTACTGAATGTGTGTTTTCCTTTCTCTTTCCGTTTGCAGAGTTCATGAAGGAGCGCAAGCGACTGGCACAGGCGCCCAAGAAAATCTCACCCGCCAAACGAATGCGCACCACCTCCGGCAGCAGCACAAATGCCAGCTCCTCCGCCAGCTCTTCGAGTGGAGCTCTTTTTGGATGCCTGCTGAAGCGTACGCGTCATAACTAAACATCAGCTGCTGCCCGGCAACAACAACAAGAGAAATTCACACACTCAATTTGCAATTTGTAATATTATTATTTTAATTTTTTACAACCACTGCAAACACACAAAATACGTATATTTTACACCCATTCACACACACAATCATTTTTCTATGGCATACATTTTAAGTAGAATTCACCTTACATTTTTTTACATCAAAAATTAACTCATAACTCATAACTCATTTTTGTGCAGTGCAAGGGCGAAAGTTGCGAATATTAACTTATAGTCTATCTAGTTTATATGCCAGTTACTACAACCAGTACTAGTACTAGAACAAAATAGAGACTAAGGATTAACTTAGTATCGAGCTATATGAAACTTTAGATTTCTCTAGTGAGAAATGCCATAAACTAAGTGATTAGTTCTTAACAACAACAAAAACTACAATAACAACAACAATACGAAATAACGTATACCTAATTGTAAAAGTAAAAAAGGAACCAACCTTGCGACACCTTCAATGAAAGCCAACATTTTGAATACCAACTTGAACCATGAAATTTATAAGCTACTAACAAACGAAACAAATATTGTAAATTCGAACTGTTAAATTTTTCTAGTAACTTTTTAGTTACTTGTAAAATTTGCAATTTAAAACTTAATATGGCTCTGTTTTAAAAAATCGTATATAAGCAATTGTTTATATGCCTACATTTTATTTAAATCAGAGCTATATTGATTTTTTTCTTGATCATCTACTAAAACTAACAATAATAAGCCGGAAAGGTAAATATCTTCGGGCCTATTTTTGTTTTAGTTTTTGTAGATGTCAACCAAGTCCTTAATTCGACCAGTGTATCCCATCTATTAATTAAGTTTATACCCCGTGCTAATTTGTGTGCTTTTGCAAATATTTTGAATAGTATTTCCAAAACTTCATAAATTTCCAAAAATCTGAACTCTGAACTCTGTACAAAATTAATTTCTATCGGTTGCCAAATTGTTTGGCAAATGATGAAAGAGATTTTGCTAAACTCTTATGTACAAATGCTATAAATAATATATATATTTATATATATAAACTATTATATAACTAGGCAGAGCCTATATTATTGAATAACATTTACGCTGATCCTATTTCATAAGCCTAGCATAGATAAAAAATCCAAAGTATTCGCCTAATATTTATATTATAATGCATATTGTGTGTATAATCCAACTCATACTTAAATAAAACAAGAAAAATACAAAACACAACCATTAAAGAACTACTCGTTAATCATCCTAAATTGGGACATATTCGAGTAGAATTATTCAGTTATATGTTATTGTTTTCTTCTATAGACTTTTAATTGTTTATACAATTTAACATTTAGTTACGTAATGTAATTCAATTAAGTTCTTTTGTTTTTCAATAAAATTTTGTTTTCTTTTTGTAGTCTAATTTAGTCTAATTTTGTGAACTGGTTTCTCTGAACATGGATAAGGTTGTTTTTCCTTGATAGCAGATCGGGTGTATAAGTTTGCTTGACATTGAAGATGTAAGTTAGATTTTGTCAAATCGGAAAAAACTTACACAGTTACGCACACTTTTCAGATGTTATATGCTGTTACTTTGATGTAAGCGAGTATTAGGCAGTCAAGTACGCCCGACTGATTCCTGCAAATTGATATTTATTTGATTTCCAGTTATTCAATTAAATTTCTCTTGCTGTTCATTTTGCGATTTGATTTTTATTTTCAATAAATTAATATCATTTTTTACTTACGATAAATACATAAACAATTTGATCCATCATCATCGAACATAGATATTGACTAACTGTAACTGCGATTATCTAAGTTATTAGTTTTTGTTTTTTGCTGTAGCATTAGTTTCGTTTGTGAGCCGTTTGTTTTGTGTATATATAGTACATGAATTATATATAAGATTATATACAGTATTCAGATGGTACTGGCTGGGGGAGTACTGGGTACTACTTCCCCGTTGCCTTCTCCTCCAGCTGGGCCTGTATGTGCTTCACATTCTGGCCCCCGCTGCTGTGGCCGTGTCGCTGGAAGAAGGCGTTGATGGAGCTCATCGAACGGTACTCGAGATTATCGCTGACATGCCAATCGACGCTGATGCTCTGGTGCCTGCCCACGGGGTTGCGGATCTTGGTCTCGTTGTACTTCTCCAGCAGATGCAGCAGGCAGTCCTTGGTCGTATTGGCCGCCTCCTCCAGATTCACCGTCTGATGCGTGTCCGGCAGGCCGACCGGCACATCCCGGCTCATCTGATTGATGCGGAACTTGGCCCGTCGACTGCTCGCCGATTCCATGAAGACATGGTTGCTGGAGTTGGAGCTGGTGATGGTGCTGGAACTGAACTGGGAGCTGCTGGTGCCGGTCTTTTGCATATGGCTCTTCGCATTGGCCGTGCTCATGGTGCTCACTGTGGCCTGGCTGCGCAGCTGGGACTTGGACCAGGAGTCTCTGCTGCCGTTGCTGAGCTTGGGCGTCTCCTCAATCGACTGCTGCAGGCGCACCGACAGCGAGCTAATCTTCTGCTGCCCATCGGTGGATTTCGTTTGAGTCTGACTGCTGGAGCTGGCGCTGGAGCTGTGGAGCTGGCCACGCGGCGTTGCGCGGCTGGCGGTGCTGCTGCTGCGCGTGCTGCTCGACCATTTGTTGCCTTCCTCCGTGACGCTGGTCTCCGACGAATTGGTGTTATTGTTGCCATCGCCCAGCTTCGTATTGATCTCGGCCAGCATGAGCAGGTGGTCGGACAGCTTACGTATCTCATCTGCCAGGTTCACGCGCTCCCCGGAGCTGCGACGGCCCAGCAGGTAAGTTGTGTCCGAGTTTCGGCGATCGAATGTGTGCAGGTAGCTCTTCATGCTGCGCCTCTGCTGGACGCTGCTCTCGCTGCCCGAGAACTCGTCGAAGTTCTCGTTGAACAAATGCTGCGGCGTGGGCGTGGCACAGCCCGAGGCGCCCGCTCCGCCCGCAACTGGGAACAGCTTCTCGCGGGACTCGTTGATGGGCGTGGTGGCCACTGAATGGGGACTGTCGGCGCTGCCCTGCGTCTCCTCCTCAAACACGGGTCCGGCCTCCTGCTCATCGTCCGTCAGCGTGGCTATCGACTCACACGGCGAGGGCGAACAAACTGCAAAGGCAAAAGGGTTTTAGCATGGAGCAGCTGGACACAGATCATACACACAGATTAGGTTTTGGGTGTTAGAGTTATCAAGTCCAAGTGGCATATCCGAAATATATGTATATATTTATATATAGACGTATTAAACAAGAAATTAGAAAGAACATGCTTATGAGACAAACAGTCCAGTTGGTTAACATAAATTAAATTAATTAATGGATCGTAACCTCGAGCCCTGACAGACAACATACTGTGCACAAGGATCGAACAACTGATGATTTTTACTTATATGTGATGATTCTTCGTAATGTTATAAGAAATTTGTAATCTAGTTCATTGTCATATCTGATATCTATTGCATACATCAAATAGTTGAGGAAAAGTTAGTTTTTCAATAATGGAACATCATTTTCTGTATATAAAAGCATTTCAACAATATAATTCTTAAGCTGATTTTTCAAAAATTTCTTATACATAACGATCACAACATAAATAATGAACGAACGGATCGCAACATAAATAATAATGAATCGTTGAATGAAATGAAATTTTGAGAACTTTTGAATTTGGCAGCATTTGATCGATAATTGATATCGTTATCTTTAATCGATGAATGGGGCTTACCTTGTCCGGTAGTTTTGAAACTGTGGCTAGGTGTTGAGCTAAACTTGAACTAGGTTAGGATAGTGTCTTATATTGTTTAACATATTGCTATTTGTTTGCTTTGTTTGGAATGCTTGGATAAAATTGCGGCTGATGTATTTGAAAGAAGGTTTGTAGTATTTGAATTTGAAGTATATTTTGGCTGTCTTTATCACAGTGTCGAAACGGTAAGCAACTTATACGACTAGGCAAGTTGGTTAATAGAGGTACCTTCCGATATAAGAATGCGCTTAAAGCTACAATTACTTAAAACTAAACCCAACAACATTTCTGTTAACACTTGAAAGAAGTTTGTTTCTTCTTATTGTTGTTGTTGTTGTAGGCATGCCGTCTTTTTGTTTCATACACACACACACATACAACATTATTACAATAGATCATTAAAAAAAGTTGATGTTAACACAAAACATTAATAGATTGAAATGTACATATAAAATAAGAATGAGAGCGCGTGAGAGCTAAGGAGCGGGCACTAAAGCGTGCCCTTCTTCGCGCTTCTCATTGAGCCAACTTTCGTGTACATTCAAGTTAAGAGAGAACAACAATTAGTTGGCGATTACTTAATTGTTTCTGTTTGCTGTTTGCTGTTTTTTTCTTTCTGTTAAGTTAATTATGTAATTTACAAATTGGTTGTGATTTGCCTCGCCCCGCTCATTTGCCATGGATGAGCGCATGCCGGTCGCGCTGCCTCTGGGAGCCACCTCCTCGGCAGTACTCACCTCGGGATGAGGAGATGCTGTCCGGGCCGTGGGGATGTCGCGGATGCGTGTAGCTGGTCTCATTCAACGGGGCTATCACATTGCCCTCAACGTCGAAGACGTACGGACTGTTCGGATGCGTCTCCCAGCGCACTATGAAATTCTTTAAATTATCCTTCGTGGCATCCAGCTCTTTGTTCTGCTTGGATTGTGCACAAAATATTATCCAGCTTGGTTTTCTACATTAAGCTAGCTTTTTCGCTTACCTCCAGCTCGTGTGTATTGCAAAGCTGCGCCAGCTCCTCGGTGTCCTCGTCCTGTTCCGTTGTCTCGTCTCCGTCGTCATCATCATCATCATCCGCATCCTCGATTGTTTCCGTTGAATCCTCTGAAGACTCCGAGGCCAATGGCGTGGGCGACTCTGACTTCAGCCGCGTCTTGGATATCGCTGAGGCGCTCTTCGCCACTGCTCCACCCTTTTTGGGGGGCGTGGCAGCGGGATGTTGCTGCAGCCATTTGTGTTTCACACAATCGGCGGCTGTCATGCGGGTGCTGTGGGGCATTTGGTTGATTAAAAGAGCTGCTCCGACTGCTGATGCTTCTGGCCCGGTTATGGGCCAGACAACTAATTAACAAATAACGCACCTCAAGTCCTTCACCAGAAGCTTCGCTATGAAATCCAGGCACTCCGGGGATATCCCATTAAAGCATTCATCCTCGAAATCGTATTTGGCGATGGTTACATTTGACATTGTTTCAATGTCGTTCTCTCCCATGAATGGCGACAAACCAGATATTCTGTAATTGTTGTTGTTGTTGCATCATGTGCGTGTGGGTGTGCGTGTGGGTGTGGTAAAGTCAATAAACATGAAATGTAAAAGCAGCGCACACAAAATAAATAAACACATAAAAAAACACACACAGCAGCATTTAATTAACTAAATTAAATTGGCGTCGAGCAAATTCTGTTTAGTTGTTCTACTCTTGTTGTTGTTGTTGTTGTTTTAGGGGTTGTTGTTTTTGTTGGTTGTTGCAAACACCTTCCCAAACATTTCAAAAGACTTTGATTATTTAATTCTTGACTGCCGCAATTTTCACAGATTTTTAATTAGTTTACTTTGCTTACTGGAGCAACGCAAATGCAACCCCAACCCCAACCACAACTCCAACCCCAACTCGAACCCCGAAGAAAATCGCAAAGTTAACTTTGATTAAATTTTCAAGTGTCATTTCCTTAAAAGCAGAACAGTGTGCAACAGAATGTGGCACATTGATTATTTGTATCTCTAAAAAAAACTTACTTAATATCAAATTATTTCTGCTGGCAAATTAATTTTTTTCGTAAACATTGTTTTGAGTTAAAATTGTCTAATTTGAGTTTATGAGAATTGCATAGAACGGTTTTAACTTTGAAAACTTTGTTTAAATTTAAACAGAAACTTGGTCCGTACTTGGTACTTGGTATTTGTTTTTTGTTTTTTGTTTTTTTTATATATTTCATGATGAAAAAGTAGCTTTAAATATAAAAAAAGCTTTAAATATTTTCCTCCTGCTTAGTGTAAGAAGCCATGATTAAAAATATTCCCCAAAAAATACTTACAGGACATAGCAAATGACGCCAACGCTCCACATATCGGTGCCATAGGAGATACAGTCAAAATTCACAACTTCAGGTGCCACAAACTCAGGTGTGCCAAAGAGAACCTACAAGAGTTGTACGATTAATATATACCCTATAACAGCAATCAATTGGAACTCACTCTCAAACGCTTATCGGGATCAAATTTGCGTGCCAGTCCAAAGTCAATGATCTTAATGCGATTTCCCTTTTGTGTGAGCACCAAAATATTCTCGGGCTTCAGATCCAAGTGGATAATCCCATTGCCGTGTATGAAAGCCATCGCTTCGCACACCTGTCGTATGAATACACGGCAAACGCGTTCCGTGAGGACAAATTCATCGTCTACAACACGATCGAAGAGTTCGCCGCCTTCAATTCTGGGAAGTAACATTATTGTTAAAAACGGGAAAAAAAAAGTTAAATATTGGTCGACTATTTAAAATATTTTCAGGGTATTGGAAAGTAACATAGAACAATAAGTAAATGCATGCCAACTAAAGCCAAGACAACGGTTAAAGCTCCCACTTAGTGCTAGGTTTTAGACTCATTTTAATTGGCTTACCTGCCCCGACTCTAAGTCTTTATAGAAATATGTTATATACAAGAACAACGCATTGTTTGACATAACACGAAAATCAGATAATACATGAACATCAACCTATTTGAAGGAAGTAAAGTGCAGAAACTGAACTGCAAAGCATTAGTTTTAAAATTTTATATAAAATAATAAAAATAATGTTTTGCATATAGAATTGCATTGATGTTTTGGTCAGTTGATGCACTTTACTTTGAATTGGTAAAAACTTCTACTAGTCTTATTTATATTAATATTTATATTAATATGGCATACTCTAAACTAGACACTCAGACATCGTTTGTCATGCTTTACTTTCTTTTCTAGTAAATAGAATATAAATTTTATTTGCTTCCAGTTTATTTGTTTAAGTTACTGAAATAACTTGAAAAGTTATAAAATATAGCTAAAGAAATCAATTTTAATTCACTTCGCCCACACCTTTCTTTATAGTAGAAAATCTATAAGTTCATTGGCGCAAAGCTGTCTGCTAGGAAACTCAATTGCAGCATTCAATATGCATGGCGAATATTTATTTAGTCAAGCGACTTGTCTGTGAATTTAAGGCCTTTAAAGAGTTCGTTTTGCTTTTAGCTGCTAAAACAGTTTAACTTTTGGAATTTTATTCCATTTCAATTCAAATGCAATAAAGAGCTAAAGGTAATCGGCTTATTTGTGCACTTTTTCAGCTGCAGTAATCGATGTGACTTATGTGTCTGATGCAGCTGCAAAATCCAAATATTTGTCAGTTGGCATAAAATATAATATATGAATTATTTACAAAGCCAAAAAGACGTAAAGAAAAACCTTCATCGCAGTTCTAAAAATTCGTATAAATATTATTGTTTGTGGAATTAAACTGCAGTTTTCATTAGAATCGCAAATGGACAATTTACAAAACGAGTTTGCAGTTTGTCAAGGATTTTGTCTGCTCAAAAATATGTTTGCCGCATTTTATGAATATGCAAAATGGAACAACTTTTGCAAGTAAACAATTAAGACTCAAGACAAAAGCAACAACAATAAAAACTGTCAGCTTGTCAGCTTTGTTGTAGAGTGTAGTTGCAGCATAGCACAACAAAACACACACTCTTAGCCATGAAAATTAATTTCAAAAGTAAAAAGTCAAGTGAGCTGGACAAAAGACTTGTAACTTTATTGTCTTTTTGGCTCAGCAAGTGCTGCGTTTTATTCCTCTAACAAAAAGACAACCTCCTCCCTCCCTCCCTCCCTCCCTCTTCTTTTTCCCCTTTTAAATGTGGGTCAAGGTCATGACTTAATCAGTGCGACAAAACCTGACTCAAACGCTTTTATGACTCATAGAATAAGGCCTGAATGGGTCCAGATTGTTCGTTTTTATTAGAGACCAAAGCATGGATAGAAGCAGAATAGGTTACTAATTTTTGTCAGGTTGAATATAAAATACTCTTTTACACTGAAACGAAAAATATATAAAATAGAAGAAAACAAAACCGTGTCTGTAAGTTGGATCACAAGAGTCAGACATTAAATATTATATTAAATACAATACACGCTGGTAATGATTGACATTATATAGAGATGATAGAATTTGGAATACCCCATAAGAGCATTAAATACTTTTCTAGAAGGAGGAAGTGCGATAACCTGTTGCTTAAGGTTTTCTTTCTGAGTGTGCCCAAAAAAAAAAAACAAAAAGAAAGGGAAGAAAACTTTTATAGTTGCGTTTTGCTTGTGTGTGTGTGCGTGTGTGTGTGTGAGAGAGAACTTTAGTACTTTACGATAATGTGCGTACGTGTAAATCGTATTTTATGCACATTTCCCGCTGATTGCAAGATATTGTGTTCCACAACAATGTAACAGCAACAATAGAATGGAACATTCAACAAAAAGAACAACAAAACTTATGAAGATGTTGTCAAAGTAGTTCGCCAAAGGACAGCAAAATACAAACACACGCACACACACAGACACACTCCGGAACAGCAACAACAACGAATACAAGCGAAATCAACATATATACTACATGGATATATAATTTCTACGATATAGATAGTTGTGTATGTGTTCGCTGAGCCTTACAGTTCGAGGACGACGCACATCATTTTCTGATATTCGTATGCAGCATACAATTGTATAATGAGATGATGTTGCAATGAATTCATAATCTCCACTTCTCGCTCCACGTTGCGTTTGTCCTCCCGCTTTGGTATCGGCACAAATTTGGCCGCCAATTGTAGCCCACTGGTCTTCTCTTTGCACTTGTACACTGTGCCGAATTTACCACTGAGAATTGGGTATCACTTGATTAGCATTTCATGCAATTGGTTTGTGTGTATAATTCATAGAAAATGTGCAAGTGACCAAGCTACTTACCGTCCCACCTCGCCGAGCACGTCGTATAATTTATGTGCGTCCACATTCCGGTTTATGGTCACATCGCGCATTGGAAAAGCGGGTTCCAAAACTGAAGAAGAATAAAGTAGAAGTAAAGTGAGAAAAGAATGGTAAGGAACTGTGTAAAGGTTAAGCCAATGGTAAGCTTAAAGATAAAAAATATCTATCTTAAAAAGTTTCAATTGTACTTTAAATTCTATTAAACTGCAGCTTTTCATGGTACTTAACATAATATAATTCCTTGATAAGCCACTTATACTAAAAATTGTACCTATTTATGTACTTTAATCGTAACCTATAAACAAAATTCTACTCAACTAGTCTATTTCATTCTTTCAGTTTGCAGTTTAATAAGCGTCTTATACTTGTTTTTCCATCTGTTTGACCTCTCTATTCGCTTCTCATTCTCAGTCATGTTCGAATCAGTAAAATCCAAATGTGAGCCACTTTCAGCTCTCTTCAATATATTCGACTACTTATAACGTCTCTTGAAATATGGTTTTCAATCATTTTCATTGTCCGCCCATACGAAATGCATTTAATATCTGGTATTATGGTCTTGCCTGGCCTTCCCTTTTTCTCCCTCTTCTTGCAACAGTTTTTGCTTGTGACATATTTCGCAACATATTGCAAACAATTTGTTGTAATATTTTCGTTATTTTTTTTATTCATTCTTATTGTTATGTTTCTTATTCAAAAGGAAACCCTTTTCAAAAATAATTTGTTGTTGTTGTTGTTGTTATTGTTGTATCTACAAGTTGCCAAACAAATAAAAATGACTTCATTGAATTGAGTTTTGTAGCCAAGGGACACAGCAACAAAGACAACCGCAGGCAAGCAGAAGGACGACGACGACAACGATGACTAACGGGAAATTCTTACACACATGACTGTATGTGTGTGTATGGGCACAAACATGAGTTTTAGGTGTGCCTATTACGAATTCAAACTATATTTTGTTTATACCCTTTAACCCATGGGTATAACAAAGTTGTTAGGAACTTTAAGTGAGAAACAAAAGTTGAAGATTATTTATTTAGACATTCAATTTAGATGTTTATAACATATATACACTATATATGGAACTTCACTTGTTTCTTATGTAAATTTTTGATTTAGTTTATTACATTTCCATATTTAATAATTACATTTTTTCAAAACTTATTTTTTAATTTTTACAAATGTGTAATTCCGTAGAATATTATATACAAAATGTAACTAAAGGGTATCTGCTAGTGAGGCACACAAAGTTTAGCCTTTCAGCATGTTTTTCTATATTTTCTGTTTAATATTTTTCCATTAAGTGTAAGCAGTTCAAATTGACATTTGGTAGCAGCGAGAGTCCCCACAGAGATTTGGCCCAAAATATGAACAAAAATCAGTTTGAATTTTCCTATTTAAATTATTGATAAGCTGCTTCCCCTCCTCTATCATTGTGTAGCTATCTCTGTCTGGAGTGCAGTTTGCATAAAGCGTTTGAGATGCACTCATAAACGCTGCCAACTGAAAGACTTTGGGTGCTGTCTGCTCTATTAATATGCAAATGGCGCATATAAGTATGCAACGAAATGCACGATAAATCTTTAAAATCAAAGGCAAGCCCATAACGGCATATGCCAGTGTGTGTGTGCGTGTGTGTGAATTGAAACGTAAGGTGTAAGCGCGGAGCTGCATCTTGTGCAAAAACTTGGCAAATTCAAAGTGAAAGTTGAATGGCGGCAAGTGCACATGTGTGTGTGTGTGTGTGTGTGTGTGTTTGTGTGAATGTGTGTTTGTGCGCTATTTGTGTGCAGTGAGTCACTTGTGCGTGTGCAGCGATTGCTGTAACTTGACTCTGCCCAAAGGCTGTGTTTCTGCTCCCTAAACGGCTTTTTGGCGCAAAATTTATGCATGTCTGCTTCACACTCGAAAAAACGTGTGTGTGTGCGTGCATGTATGCTCGTCTTTTGAGTGCACTTTGCCAATAATGCGCACAATTTAAGTTTGAGCAAACACGCCCACTGCAATTGCAATTGCAGCTGTCTTCGGCTCGTTAGATCAGCTTCATATTGAATGCGTATTTGAAACTTGGCCAAAAGTTCAGGTGATTGAAAAAAGGAAATCTGTTTTATTTTTCCTTTTCTTCATCTTTTTGCTAGCATAATTTATGGGCAGACGCAAAGCAAATCAAATATTTTCATAAATTGCATGCGTGTCAGACAAAACACTCACATATTTTATGCAGAAAACAGACCTAAACACACACACATACCTATATAGGTGGAGACTGCGACGCGCAGGTAACACATTCATTTCCGGTTTTGAGCTCATGAATAAATGAATTTATATCCACGCTGCTTGGCAGTTGAACTGCAGTGCATACTTTCCAGCGCTTATCCTGGCAAATGCCCCCACAGCATCCAACCTATAAGCCTCAACCCCCAACACCAACCCCAACCCCAGCCCCTACATTGTGAGTTTGGCTTCAGACTTGTTTGTACCTCACGAATTGAATTGGATTCGACTTTGGATACTCGATACGCAATGCTGCCTTGGAGCTGGCTGTCGAGTGCACAAATGCGCTTAGAAACGCATCCAAATGGAGTCGATTTAAGGCTTATTAGGTGCCTATCTTCGAGCTGGAATAAACAAGTGCGTTATTCCAGCTCCAACAAATATGTGTTTCATAAAGCTGAACACTGACCTTATCAAAGTGTAAGCACACAGGTGTGCGTGTTATTTGAATCTGAAAAGGTGTTTGAGCTGCTCAACCAAACTCAATTTCTTGCTTCAAGCCATTCTTAAGTGGCTCTAAAGTAGTTGAAAGTGCTTTTTAACAGGCATAAACGACGAGTTGAAAAGTGAGTTCTATTTAATGCCTCACACTTGGGAGAAAATTTAGTGTTTAGGTGTTCACTGTTTTAGCCCATTTTCATAGGGCTGGCTTATTAGTTTGAGTTTGTTTGAACTGGATTACGATCAAAAACAATTATAACTAGCTCAAGCTGAATATTAATATATGACTTAGGGCTGAATTAGTTGACTATTTCTTATGAATGAAACCAGGCCATGTGCTTTAAATGTGGTTTACATTTTAATTGTCTTATTTTTAAAGTCGCTAGTCAAGCTTTATGTTTGGCTTTGGATTCGTAATTAAATGGCTTTTTAGCTTCAAATCAGTTTTAATTTGTAATTTATCATCAATGAAAATCAACTTTCAATTGCATTTAAATGTTGTAAAATAGTTCTTTTGAGGGCCACAACAAAGTTGGTTTCAATCAACGAGTCTGCAAGATAAACAGGATAAAATCAATAAATCAAATTGAAAAAAAACCCTCTCATAATGAGAAAAAGTGAATTAAAGTTCAAGTGGCAACAGTGGAAAACATTTAACAAATGCTATAACTTAAAGCAAGGACCACGCCCCCTAGTCAAGGGCAATGGTATTAACACTCTGCAAAAAACTTAGCCAAGTTGGTTTATGGACAATATCAAAAGCGCATTGCGAATTGCCAATTGGCAAGAGCGAGTGAGTGAATGAGAGAATCGGCTAAAGGGGAGGAATAGATCAGAGGGTGGAATTGAATGTGAATATATATTATGTGTACTATATAGTATATTTGCATGCACTCTCAATTCAATTGAGTGGCGTTTGCAGATAGCGAATCACTTTTTTTCTTTTTGTGCCAACGCCGGCAATTTTTATGATATGAAAATCAGCAGTTTTGCATTTGGAAAACTGCTCCCTAAGACTTTTCACTATGGCTCGCTCTATGCACTTTTCTTTTGTGCATTTTGGCAACTGTTGACAACTTCTTGACTTTAGCTTCGCATCATCATCAAAAATAAAACGTTGCGTTTAAAAATAATTTATTTCGCGACTTTTATCGCAATTTAAAATTTTCATTGTTCGTTTAAAATTAATGAAAAATTTAATGCTGCCATTTAAGAGATTGAAATTCCTTGTACAGCAAATTGTACAGCAATTGCAAACTGTTGCACATCAATATGATAACGGGACACACACACACTCTCAGAGCGAAAACAATATTAATGTGTCGCATTATGCATACGCTGAGTGGGCCGCAAAAAAAAATATATATATAAGAGAATATTTTTTTTATTCAACAAACGCGTTGGCATTTTAATATGTGCGTTAAAAAGTTGGGGGGGTGGGTTCGTATGTGGTTTATAGGTTTTTAATAACACTTTTTATATGCCTGACAGCCGCCCACAACAAATGCTTAACTTAAACGCTGCGCTTTGGGCCCGTCCCTGGTCGTTGGCCCGCAGCAAATAACAAAAAGTATGTCGAGCATTTAATGACAAAGGATATAAATCCAAAACACGGCATATTTACACAAAGATTAAGCAAGTTTTATTTTCATATAGAGGTTAATGTCAAACAAGTACACCGGCAAAGGTAGGCACAGATGTTCTGGAAAACAATTTCGTTTTTATTTCAGCGAACAAGTTTTTGAGGAATATAAAAAATAAAAATAAAATAAAATCAAAAAGTATGTAAAAGGATTTAATTTTTTTGTACAGTATATTACATTCACCATAAGTACAGTTATTAAATTCAAGTCCAAGCGTTCCATCAAAATTAGTTTACAATTGGTTCTTGCTCTCATAATTCATGCTTTATATATTATATGTATTATATTTTTAAGAACGTTTGGTATTTTTGGAATTGGCATTTAAATATGTTTTTGTCAGCTTTCTGGCCAGACTAACAAATAATAACTGACATTGCAGTTGACTAATGGCGAACAGCATATGACAAACTACCCAAAAAAATTAAAAAAAAAAGAGAACGAAAATAAAATATGCTGAAAATTTGTGTGTGTTATTGTAGTAGTTATTGTTGTTGTAACTGTTACTGGCTGGCTCCTGCACTTTAATCAGCCTAAGTGCTACCAGAAGAAAGCAGCAGATAAAAATGAGAGGAGAGAGAGATAGCCAAATATCACGGCGAAAGGCAAAATTAAAAATGATAAAAACTTTGCTCGTTTGCTGCTCTGATGGCTGCTGCTGCTGCTGTGACTGTGGCTGCCATTTCAAATTGGTTATTACACGGAACTTGCCACACATTCGCAAACACATACATACGTTGTTCGTATCTATGTGAAAGCAATGTGCAGCAGCTTTTCCGTATTCCTGTTGACTGTTTGTTTGCATTTGCACTTATTGTTTGCCAGCTTGAAAAGCCGAAAATGAGAGTCGAGTCTTAAAAATTTTTTTTAAACATGCTTTTCATCACTTTCTGCTATTATTTAACATCCACACATATTTGTGTTTATTCTGTTTGATGATCAGATATTTTATTTTAAAAAATGAGAAAAATCTTTCCCAATGCCAAACAAAATTATAAAATCCTAAAGTTTTAGCATTTTATTTGGAAAAGATAAACAACAATCAGATTTGCAGCTTAAATGAATTAGTAATTGAATTTAAATTAAGTTTTGCTCTTTCAAATTAAATATGCTTTTAGTTTAAAGAACTTTCAGAAGCTAAGCAGAAAAGTTAAAATTAAATTGAAAAGCTTTAAAAAAGAAAGATGTATAAATATTAAAGAATATTTTTATTATTCGCAAACAGAATACATTTTTGAAAGTTGCTTATTAACAACACCTGAATACAATTATTAATCAAAATTCTAAATGCTAACCACAATTTATTTCTTACAATCGAATGCATTTGCGTTTCGCCTTAAGGCCACAGCCGATAATCAATTGAACAGATGATAAATGACAAGGCCAAAATTGTCTAGGCTGAAGATTTGATTTTATGCATGTATATATCTATGTATATACATATATAAGTTTTTTGTTCTTTAAAACAAATACGTGCGGTTCAGCGAACAGGCAACAAATCAATAACAACAACAACAATGTCCAAAAATCTATTAATACACGTGTCTATTTATATGTGTACATATATACATTTTTTCCTGAGGATACAAATGTATCTGCAGCAACATCGCAGCAACAGCAATTCATCTTCATCATTTTTGCATGCCATGCGTAAATCCGTTGCCACGCCCACGAATATTTTAGCATAGCACAAGTGACGACACACAAGAAATGAAAAAAAAAAAAATATGAAAATCGTTAAGGGAAAATGAAAAGTAATAATCAGGGAGCAGAAACCTTGCGAGGCTAGCAAAAAAGACACCCAGGCTAGCAAATATGAAACTGTGTAAGTGTGTGTGCAAGCTAAGCTGCTCTAATGCACTGTCAAGTGTTTCAACTACCAACTGTTCCCGAGTCTTTGCAAAGTGTTCCCATGAACCGCACGCGTGCTTTTTAACTTTTCGTTGCATACTTTTGTGGGCGAATTTAATTGCCCATTGACATTTAAATTTATGTATGCGCGTGTATAGCACAAAAAGTGCCAACTAACTGGGCTGGTAGATGTTGGGGGTTGCGTTGCTCATAAGATTTTATGGTTCAAATGCCGCTTGCCAATTTGAAAGTAGCGCAAGTTGATTATAAGCCAAACAAAGTGCAGACTCTGAGTCCAACTGTTTTGTCATCAGGTTTGTTAAGACTAAATGGTTGATACAAATATTCAATATATCTCTAATATTGGGAAGTGTCATATAAATTTAGTTTTAATTTACATTTTTTTCAAGCATTTGTTTGCAGGGTATTTAAGTTGCATCGCCTCAATGTTTCGTTTGAACTTAAGTATTTTCAGCATCTTTATTTTGGGCTGACAGAAGGAAATAAAATTAGCATTAGTAATTTGTATGCATGCATGTGATACAAATTGAGTGCTGCCTGTTAGAATTTTTATTATTTTCATTTTCATTTTCATTTGTACTGTGTGTTTTTTTTTTATATTTTTATATTCATTGCTGTCTTTTCATTAAGTGCGAAATTTCATTCGGACCAAGTTCTTTCTATGCATTTCAATTATTTCCGTTTGGTTCTTGCTTTTTATTTTTTGGAATTCTTTGGTCGCACAGTTCATTAAGCTGTTTAATTTAGAGAGGGATGCAGAAAGCGCGCATACGCCATGTGTGCCGGCTGACAAAGGCGTTGGTCTGAAAGCATTTGTGGCGCGCACATTTCTTAAATTGTTTTTTACCCAAAACACTTTGTGCGGTTATGACACGCCCCCAGCGCACCATCAGCCGCCTACCGGGCCACAAGCTACAAGCTGTGACGTCTTGTTTCAATGCGCACTCACACGATGTTTTGCTAACCCTTTAGACATTCATTACGCCAGCTTTTAAGGCGATGCATATTTCGCGCTTATGTATAATCAGCGCTGCTATTCGAGATCTGTCTGTGTGTTTCCTGTTTTTTCTTTCAATGGCATGCATATACTTGCGTGTGTGCGTGCGTGATGCCAAAGTTTTTGAGAGCTTTAAGCAAAGTGCCATAAAATTTAAATCAGCTGAAAAGTGCTGTCTACATGGTGGCAAACGGGGCCAGCGCTAATTGATTGATGTGAGCACAGCAATTTCAAGGCAATTTTCAAAGTTCAACAATGGTTCAACAATGCCTGAACATGGTTCAAACCGACAGGCAACAGTCGACAGACGACAGACGACAGACGACAGACAAAAGCCGACAGACGCAGACGTAGACTCAGAGGCCACACAAGATGGATGCAAAGGGCCAGCTGACAGCTGCAAAAGATAAACACTGGAGACTTCACTCAGTCCTGTCTTCGTCTCTGACTCCATTTCCATCTGTAGTTCCATCTCCTTCGGCCTTCAGCTCAGCTCTTCAGCTGCAATCACTGCATTTTTTTTCTTTACCCCAGTGGGTATCCCTAAATTATGATTCAACGAGCTTGATTTATAAAGCTGATCTATTTAAGGAGAATCTTCCTAATTATCCATCTCTACTAAAGTTCTTCTTTAAATAATTGAGACATCTCCTAGCTTTGCTTTAATGTGATAAGTTTTTAGGTTATGAGCTATTAAACTCGGTGTATTTTAAAACGATATGATATATGTGAAAAGACAAGTAAGGCACGAAGTTTGGGAAATGGACATTAATCGAACTGAACAAATTTTTTTTACAATGTGAAAAAAACTATATAAAATCTGTTATTTGACATAGGTAAATATTTGTAGAGCATTCAAAGGTCGGTTTCCAATAGGAACTTAATTTTCTTGCACTCACTTTTTTTTTAAATTTTTTGCCATGTCAGCAACAGGAGAAGTCGTAGATATAGCGGGTCCTTAACTAAACGTGCTGCTCTCATAGAAAATGCAAAACAATTTTAAGGTTGTCTAACGATGTATGCGATACGTCGTTTTGTTATAGCCACAACTGGGAAGAGACAGCGATAGAGAGAGAGAGAGAAAGAGAGAGAGAGAGAGATGGACTTTTAGAATTGTGCGGCAGACACCGTTCGAGACGCGGCAAGATGTGGCAGCGCAGTGAACTCATTAAAAGTTTGTTTAGCTAAGCTGCAACAAAACGCTGCAGCTGCGACAAATGTTTAGCGTTGCATGTGAAAAAGTGTGCAATACCTTAATAATAAGCAGGCCGCATAAATAAAAATAAAAATACGCATTCACAAATTTTACTGCTTCGCCTTTAGATGGTGTTTAATTAATTTAATGAGCTACCTTTTGCAGGCGATACGTGTGCCATGTGTTGTTGTCTGCGATCTGCTAATGACTTACGCGGCATGGGAAACGTGTAATGTGCAACGTGTAACCTACAGCTTGCAGCGTGCAACTTCCAACGTGCAGCTCGTTAGCATAACTGGCAGCTAGGTGGCAATATTTTGCCATTGAACCCAGCCAAATGGTTGGCGCTTAGTTAATTATTGGCGTTTGCGGTGACCAGCGTAAAGCGTATTAATTTATAGCACGCATACGCCATGTTGTACACACACACACATACACATACACATACACATCCACCTGTAACCGTTATAACCGTTATGATACCTGCCAACAGCAGCAAGCGATAGGAATTAACGGCGTTCGCTTTTGGGTCTTGGCTCGAGTTGTTTGTCGGCCATTGGATCATAATTTTGATTAAAATGCTGCAGTTGCAGGGTTAATTAATAAAAGTTTATGTTCTGGCAGTAACAATTTTGAAGCCACCAACAAAAGCAGAATTGATGAAGGTTCGATTTACAGTTAAGTTCAGCGAACTGGCTTCATAAAGCTAATACATTAGACACTTCGATTAGGACCCAACTTTCTAAGTTAGATTACTTTTTGAAGACCGAATTTATCTGAGTGTCGTTTTGATCTTAAAGTCCCTTAAATATTTCTCCTCTCTCCTAAAAATTAAATTGGGTAAACAGGGAATATTATGTTTGAGTAAATGAATATAACATATTTTTGATAAGGACAAATTTTTGTATTTGTATGTCTGTATATGTATGTATATATTGAATGGGGTATTGTTGAAATTATCAACATATTTATGAATAGCACTGATAACTAGGCCTTGACTAGGGGGGACAAGACAACAACTATGTACTTCAGGTCCTCGTCAGCTGAGGAGACTAAGCAAGGTGTTCGGCGCTTAGTCCAGGGTATCTCACACTCGTTCACTTCCCACTACAACATCTAAACTTATGTGTATATATATTTGTTCGTATAAATATATATATATACATACATTGCCCAACTTTTGCAGTGACTGAATTGGCGGCTACTAATTAGACTTGTGCCTTGGCAACGCATTCGTTTATCTGCCGTCGCACATTTCCGTCTCCGGCCATAAAGCGGAAAACCACTTGAAAAGAAGGCAGCGTGGCCAAAAAGGCAGCTACCACAACAGCCAACAGCCAACAGCCAACAGCCAAGAGCCACAACAAAAAGAAATGAATTCAGGCAACAGACATGGCCAAGTTTTTGGCCAACGGAATCAAAGAGGACCAGACAGAGTATTGTGTATAAGTGTCTATCCGTGTGAATGAGTGAGTGTGTGTGTGTGTGTGTGTGTGTGTGTGTGGCAGCAGTTGGGCGTGTTGTGGCTGCTTTAAAAGCGATGGCAAACATTAGCGAACACATATTTGCACTCAAATTGAATTGAATTTTAGGCATAATCTAATAACAACTGCGAATTGCGAACTGCGAACTATTTGGCCAAAAATGGCGGCTAACGGGAACGGAAATGCACGTTGAGGAGGGACACTGGGTGGCCATTTGTTGAGTCTGCTATGTGTGTAAGTGTGTGGGGCAGCAAGATAAATCAATTAACGTGCCTGCCGCATGGGCACAAACAAAACAATTAATCAAGATGCAGGTTTTTAGTTCCATACGAAAGCGGAAATGAGGTAATTGAAAAGCCATCGATTCAATGACAGCAATGAGAGGTGTGCGAGTGTGCGTGAGTGTGAGTGCGAGTGTGAGGGAATGCGGATCAGCAGCTGGAACATGTTCACACGCGCAGCTGACAACAATTTGTTAAAATTTAACGCTTTATTTACTGCTGACTCGTCGAATTGCTCCACAAGGGGGAGCTGCACGATTTCTTCCCCTTTCTCCTTTCCCAACTGCCGTCTGCCTGGACATTGTAAACTGTCCACGTTGAACGACAGTTTGACATCTCTAAATAAAGTTTGCAGTCTAGCTACGTATGCCAACACGCATACACATACACACACAGCTCGACAATTTAATGGTGTTGAGGTTATTTATACAATGCGCTCGCTGCATTCATTCAAATATTCATTAGATGGCAGCCAATGACATGACCAGAACGAACTGTTGGCACATCTTAAAGCCAAGGCTTACTTCAATTTCAGTTAGCTAGAAAATATAAAAACAAACTACTGCAGGTGAAGAAATTTATTGAGAAAATAAGAAAAGTAGTTTTAAGCAAAGAAACTTTTATTGTACCCTTGAATAATAATCAGTTATACTATTCACTTGTTCACTGTTAATACAACAAAAATAATATATTTATTCTTAGACAGGTTTTTTTACACTAAATAACAGACATTTTTTCTACAACTTTTTGTACTAAAACTAAAAAAAATCGAAATGTTGTTTTAGAATGCAATAAGGGTATTCCTTAACAACAAACACAAGTGAAATCTTTGAAACAAGATAGACGAAAAGTTGTTCAACAAATTGCTTTAAAGGAATAGCTTTACTTTGAAATTAATTGAAGAAATGAGAATTAGAAAATTCTTAAACGCACTTCAAAGCAGCAGATGCCAAAAATTGTTTACATTAAAGAGCGAATTTTATAATCCTGTCCAACCGCCCCGTTTTGACCACAGAAAAGGGTCATAACTCAGAGCTAAAGCGCATTATATGACCCACCGGATACACATTCAGTCAGTCAGTTACTCCGTAACAGAGTTGATGGCCGGCTATTTGGGATTGCATTTAATATGAAGAGCACTCGAAATTAATGGGTCGGTTATATAAAAGCGACTGCGACTGCGACTGCGACTGTGACTGCGACTGTGACTGCGACTGCGACTGCGAGTGCGGCTGCATGACAAATTAACAGATACAAATGTGAAAGCAACTCAAACACTCGTCGCCTTATTACATGTGAAATGGCAATTGGCCCAAAGGCAATTAAATAACGCACACGATTTGCAATAATTCGACAATAATTAACCGACTTTTAGTGTAAACACAAACAGAGAATAATTCCATTTCCCATTTTCCACTTTGTTTGCCTGCAGCACTTAAGTGTTATCCACGCTGCGTATACGCAATGTGTTCGCTGTTTAGCAGCTGCGTGGTCAATGCTGCAAATTATCAAAGCTGCAACAAAATTTGTGTTGTTCATTGTTGTGTCACCTGAGGGCACATAAATTGCAACAAAGATGGAAAATGGAAAATCGCAATGCATATCGAATGAGCTTTTCCGGCGACGAAACGTTGCAAAAGCGTTGACCGTTGAGCGAGTTGTAATAAATAAAACAAATGAGAATGGCGCATGGGTATTTACATAATTTCGATTATTGTTGCAAAGGTAGCGTGTCTAAGCTGACAGCAACAACAACAATAACAGCAAGAACATCAACAAAAGCATCAATTTTTGCAATATGGAAATTGCAATTTGACATTTTGGCGCGAAATGTTTGCATGTAAATTGAGTTGCATATGTTTACATATGCACCCATATATATATATTTATAATATATATATATATATATATATGTGCGGTTGGTTTGTATTTGGCAAATGCAATCTTAATAAGACTCCTGTTCTCTGCCTGCAATACATTAAATTGCAATTTTAATTTGTTTAGCACGCGCAGCGTTCATTCTCATTCTCTTCCTCTTTCTTAATCTTTTTTCATCTCTCCCTCTCACTCTCATTCTCTGTTTTCGATTGCTCCTCAAGTGCTTAGCTCGCTAGCTTAGTCTGGCGTTCGCTTTAGTTAGCTGGCCGTGCACCACATGGCGTATGCGTTATATAGTCATATAGCCACAGAGACATACACACACAAACGTACATATATGCATGCACTTACGCTTTGTCTGCAATTTTAATGCTGCTGCTGCTGTCTCTGATGTTATTGTTATTGTTGTTGTTCTTGTTGTTGTTGTTATTATTATTGGTGTTATTCCACCTGCAGCTGCGGCTCAGACAGCCGCCAGATACTTGAGCATTAAAAATTTAAATAAAATTGCAGAGAAACAGCGGGAAACAAAAAAGGGAAATGGTACTGGGTTCTGTTTCACTTATATGAAAATGGATATTGGATAGCTTTGCCGTGCTTCTCTTCACTGTACGTGTTTTTCTTTTACTTTGATTATTTGTTGTTTCCAACAACAGTTCGATTGCCAACAACAATAAACATTTGTATATACTTAAGAACATTTTGGTTTCAGGGCATTTCCTTTCAGATATAACGTATACGTCGCGCTTAATCTTTATTGTTAATATAAGGGTTAGAAAATTTGTATGTATCCACGCGATATTCCATTTTTTATATTATTGTATTGTTGAATATTTAATATTGAAGAATATTTATTTAAAATTATCGATATGAGGGATAAAAGCGGAACATCGCATTCATTTATTTTCCATTTTAGAAATCAACTTAATTTTAAACAAACATTTTTTATTTATTTTATTAAAAGCTATTTTTAAATTGAAATATATTGAAAGTAAATCAGAATTAATGTGTTTTTTTATGTTTTTAAATGAATAAATAATTCTATATATATTCTAAACTTGGTTTCTTGCCAATATTTCAAAGAACATAAACACCGAGACATAAGCACATTCATTCAGTTTTTAAATATACATTATATAGGTATGTATATATTGTTAAACGTAGGACAAATCATATAGAGACAAAGAACTAAATAGTTAAGGAAATGCAAAGGAATGAAGCAGGAAGAAATCTCAGAATTGGGCAATAAATTCATTTACATTATTAATTGACATTTAAAATAATTATACGAAATATGAATTTTTGTGTATATAGTATATGAATTGCAAATTTGTCGATCATTAGTGTAAAATGTTCAAGCTCGAGAAAAAATGTTGAAACAGAAGAGGAAGAACGCAGCGTGAGACAGTCGCAAGGAATTTGCAACGTCAAATGAAGTGAATATCAACGAACGACCTTCAACATGAAATGCGACGTAAAATAAATTTATCTCAATTATATACATATATATATATATACATATAACAAACGCATATATGTTGTCACTGTGAGCATGTGTGTGTGTGTGTGCGATGTGGCTGGTTTTCATTTTTCGCTCATTTGCACTGTTTTAGGGGAAGTTACTCGGAGACAAGATGTGAAAAATTGTTCAGTGTTTTTGCATGTGTGTATGTGTGAGCGAGTGTTTGTATTTGTTTTACATTCACCTTGGCAGCGCACAAAAATTAAAAGCAAAATAAAAATTATTTTGATATTTGTGAGGCAAACGCGTAAAAAAGAATGAAATATCTGTCTACATACAGTTAAAAGTCGCTATATGGGATGCCTTGAATCCGAACAAGCTTTTGAATTGATTTAAAGTAATTTAAAGTGTGATTCTTAAAATTATTAAAATAAAAAGAGTATCATTAGAACTGAGGGTTAAAGAAAGAATTTGAAGATGGAATGAGAAGAGGTTAGAAATAGATTGAAAAGTTGTGCGATAAATAAAGGAATTGGATAAACATTAATAACTGGTGACAGTTGGGAGTAAGGAATATAAAAAAAGTAGTTCGAGAGTATACAAGAAAATATAAAAGATTAAATGAAATTGAACTAAATTGTGCAGCAAATATTCTGAAACTTGTTTCCTATGAGATTTTTTCCGTTTCCCTGTTTCACTGTAGTCCGAAAATCTTTTAGCCAAACATTGAATATTTGTGCGCATTAAAAGAAGCCTAGAAGAAGAAGAGGCGTTGAGCAGAATTTTAATGCATTTTTTTCGGCTGCTGTCTGCATGTTTTTAAATGTTTAAACAAAATCGGGAAAAAAAAATATTTAAAAATGTATAAAAATATTGTATATATTATCTAGCTTGGCTGCAATTTGTTTAACTTGGCGCTGATAAAGCAATTCAATTTATAAATTGTGTATTTAACAGACTAAAGCAACGTTTCATAAAGTAAATAAAGTAAATTTCAAGTGTTGGCAGAGCTTTTAAATTATTTATGTTCGCAGTTGAATTTTATTAATAAATTTTCATTTTATTAACGAGTTCTTTTTTCTGTTTTTAATTTCTGCGCGGTTTGGCAATTTCCGTGCTAAATTTTTTTCTGTCATTTCCGACGGATTTTTAAAGTTGACACAAGTTGGTAAAGCGTTGAGATTATTTGACAAACGGTCAGTGTCCCAAATCGGAAATTGAGAAATCAGCTTTCGCACCATTAGCACATAATTCTACTCTCCATCTCTCTCAATCTACTTTCTCTCTCGTACACTCACAAGGTAAAAAAATAAAAGATGTGCAATTTGCCAGCAGAGTCTTCCACACATTCACAAAAGGGTTTCAAGTTCCTCACACCTGTGGAAAAAGTATTTCCGTTTGTTGTTATTTGCCAATTTGAGAAAACAGCCTGGGAAATGGAACCCTTTTTTCCGCTTGCCTTTCTGCAAAATGGGCGTGACGTGGGCGTTGTGAGGTTGCCCGACACTAAATCACGACACCCGTGTGCGGTCACACCTCCTCTTCAAAAAATGAAGAAGCGAGAGAAACACAAAAGCCAGCGCAAACACGCATACCACAGCGAATACCCTGCGAACAAAGTGCTTAGGGAGTATAAAGTATGGGAAGTGTTTTAGTGTGTATTTTTTATCTTATCGTATAATATATTATTATAGTATAATGAAGATATATGTCCAGAATGGAACTTATAAATATAATAGAATAGAAGTATTGTAAGAGAGCCTAAAAGTTATACACCCTAGGGTATCACCTATTCGATCATTGTCAACTAGACTACTTCTACTACACTACCACTCCTAATTCCATTCAATTCAATTCTTTCGATCATTTCCGACTTAATCAGTTCTATTTATACTGTAGTAGTAGTAGTATCTTTCAATTTAAAATAGTTTAGGGTATCTTCTATTCGATCAATATCGACTGTCTTTTACTTGTCTGATTTTAACTCGTTGCCTCTTTCATTTTTCAAATTGCTTCGCGCTTGCCATTTTTCATGCTACACGCTTTTGCCTTTTATTTTGTTTGACTTTTTGGCATATTCTCTTCCTCTCTCTTTCTCTCTCTTAGTCTCTCTTTTGCCGCTCGTCCAACTACTTGACACTTCCGTTTCCGTTTGAGTTGGCCTGACATTGTCTTAGGTTTCTAAGCCAGAGCAAATTTTCAAAGCAAAGCCACTGTAGTTACACTTACGCATACCTAAAGTTCCATTCCCTCACCCCCTTCCACTCTTCTCATCCTTTCAGCTTACTTTTGACGCTTATCCTTCAGCGCCTTTTTTTTGTTGATAGCCCCAAACTTTAATATGAAAAAAAGAGAAGCTGAATACCATTTGCTTTCAGTGTTTTATGCGTGAAATTTATTGTTTCTGACAATGAAAATGGCGGCGCAAACGTTTCCTGATCAGAGCCCGTCTTATCTATAGACCCTTTTCCTCCGCTTCCCTTTTGGTTTTTGTTTTTGTTTTTTATTCCATTGTCGTATTTTATTGAAATTCATGTATTTTTAAAAGCCTCTGCCATTTGGTAGCTGAGCCGCATTGGCTCTAAATCGTTTAAGCATTTGTTCTCTCTTGTTTTTGTTGCTGACATTATTTTTGCTTGATTTTTACAGATATTTTGTTATATGTATATATATTTTGTTGGTGCTCGGCTTCGGTTTCGGTTTCGGTTTCGGCTTTTATCTGTGCATAAAAGTTAATGTTTTGCATCATGGCACACAAATGTTTATTGTGGCAGAGACCTATATGAAAGTGTAGTTAGGAGGCGTTAACCAAATTGCCAATGGACCCGAAAAATAGAAGAAACAGCTGCTAATCTATAGATTTGTCTTGATTTGATTTGTCTATTTACAGTTGTTGTCCCTACTGCTTGATATCAAGGGTTAGTGTGTGTGGCTAATAGGAAATTGTAGTTATTCGCTTTAACACAGCTTTTACACAGCTCCAAAGGCAAACAATCAACGAACAAACAAAAAGTGGGTTTTCTCCCTTTAATTGATTATCTTTTTTAATTTAATTGTAAGTGCTTGAAGTAGAGTTCTGTAATCTGAGTGGAAATACTTGAAGGAAGTTCTGAGTCAGTGAATTCTATGAAGAACGTTTGATTGCAGTTATTATTGTTTTGTCTTTGATAATAAAAAAAGGAAACAAGTAAAAACATTTATAATATTTGTTAAGCATGAGTCGCTAACCAATTAAACAGATATGGCAAATTCACATTTACCTTTTCTTTTCATTTTTAGCCAAATAAGAGTTTGGCCTCCAAAAGAAAACTTTGTAAGATTTAATCTTTCTAGCCCTTTGGACTGGCTTTGTACTTCTATCAGTCAATCAATCAACTCAGCACAATCACATTTGTAGATTCTGATAGTAATCACAATTGCATTCAATAATTTCAATCGAAATATTTGTAAATTTTCTTATAATTTCAAAAACAATATATCATAATCTATATATAAGCATGCTTAGCTATAATTAAGTATTTGTTTAAGTGACCGACCTTGATCTTAACTTCTCACTCACATAAGCAGTCAGGATATAAAAATAGAATGCTCATAATATGAACCTCTCCTAATTATTACAGACACAATCTATAATATCGAAAGATTCTATAAATTATATGCCGTAATAAACTAGTCAAAAACTGTTGTAAAAGCTTTTTAATGCCCAATTTACAGCTATTATCAGACTTGCCGGCATATCAGCAGACAGTTAGATACATATATACATACATATATATAAATATATACTCGTATATGGATAGATATTTGTAAGGTGAAGCAGAGTCTTATCTAATCATTTATCACTTGTTACTGATATAAAACACGTATACACCGCGTTGTTGTCTCTTTGGTGCACTACTTTTTACAGTTCGCATTTAATATGTATACCAATCTAGTTAGTAACTAGCCTGTGACTTACCGCCTTCGGGCTCTGAATCATCGATGTAGATCATTTTCCTCTGGCTGCGGCCCTTGGCACTAGGTTCACGAAGTCGAGTGCCCGTTTTGCTTTAGTTTTGGTATATATGTATATATTTTTTATATGTATATTTTGTGATATATATTTAACAGTTGTAATTTCCTTTGTGTGCACACACTCTCTGACCTTTTGCTGCTATCTACAATATTTCGTATAAATGATTTTTTATAACACAAAACATTTCCCTTTTTGCAAATTAATTTTTTTTTTTCACTTCACAGTTAGTTGTTTATTTTCTTTAAGTATTATATGTAATGCCTTTATATATCCGTTTATTTGTTTGTTTTGCTATGCACTTAAAAAATGACACAAGAATTTAATATTTGGCCTTGACTTATGACTCGGAGCACGTTGCGAATGCGTAATATGAAAGCAATTATTTTCAGTAACTTTATGGATTAGTTTTCTTTCGGTTGTGGTTTCCGTTTTTGATAGGGGGCTGAGGCTGCCTTTTGATTGCGTGCTATTGTGTCATCGTCATCGCGAGCGAGCGTTTAGCATCAAACTGTTTTTGGCCCGCACCACATTTTTTGATTTGGGGCCTCGCGTTGCCAATATTGTTCTTTGCTTTT
This sequence comes from Drosophila pseudotalamancana, assembly GCA_037075185.1. NCBI lineage: Eukaryota > Metazoa > Arthropoda > Insecta > Diptera > Drosophilidae > Drosophila > Drosophila pseudotalamancana. The sequence continues at coordinate 513,282 of JBAMCK010000001.1, read as the reverse complement.
TTTTTTGCCTTCGCTTTGCCTTTGTGTGCTGCGCTCTTTGGCGCTCAATTATAAATGTGTTTTGGCTGATAGCTGGCAGCCCGGCTGGGAGCACGGGTAGCCAAAAGCCAAAGGAGGGGATCGGGGCCGGCACGACTTGTCGCCGATCGACTCGACTCTGTTCGATTCGGACCCGGACTCGAGTCTCCGACTCTCAGGCTAGCCCAGCGAAGCGTTTGCGAGCGTTTTTCTATCTATAAATAAACAAAATAGAAAATAAGGGAAATATACAAATATCTGTGGATGTATCTGTATCTGTAGCTCTGGCTGTATCTGTATCTTTATCTGTTTAGTTATAAAAATAAATTGCAAAACAATTTGTATGTTGCGCTCTCTTAGCGGCTTGTTTTTTGCTGAACGAATGAAAATCATTTTCCCTGTTGTCGCTTAGCACAACATTCTTCTTATTTTTATTTTTATTTTTTGGCAACTTTTTGCCACCTACTTGTCGTCTAGTTATGTATTCATGCATATATATGCGTGTGTGTGTGTGTGTGTGTGTGTGAATATGGCCTGGTTTATTGCTTCCTATTGCCTATTCGCAACTTGTTGCCGTTGTTGACTGCATTTTATGCTTTTTCTTTTCTCTCTATCTATTCGCTCTTATATCATATCATTGACCTTCATTTAGATTTGGCTTATCAAGCAACAGTTTGTTAAGTTGTTAAGCTCTGTCTATAAATTAAAAATAGAATCTATTTTGACATTACTTTACTTTGGCAGTTATTATTTTTGGCGCTGAGCTGTATTTTTACTTCCTGATGAAATTAAACCTAATATATTAAGGCAGCTGATAACTGATTGTAGATTTATAAGTTTTAACTGGCGAAATGAGAGATGTTTATGCTGTTGAGTGGACTTTGCTCGAAGATATGTATTTTGTAGGTATTTTGTTATTCTTGCTATCGATTGAGTACTTTACATTTTTAAATTGATTATTGATTATTGATTAACTGAAAAACAGTTTTTTGTCTAACATATGCTCTTATCAAATTTTTACAGTTATTCCGTTTTTTCTTTTTTGTTAAATATTATGATCATCAGATATGAAAAACTATTTACCTCTCAAAACAGACAATCTCTATTATTTATTTTAGTTCCACATGTTCCCCTACTTGGCAGACTTAAGATAAAATTCTCTAGATGAAGCGTAAGTTCAGATTTTAAAAAGCCAGATGACTGAGACAGTAATCCTTCAACTTCCAGATTCCGCACATTCTTGGCCCGTTTAGGTTTAAGGTCGTTTATAATGTTTATTTATAGCTCAAGTGTGAATTTTAAATATTTGCCATGTTTTCGAGACTACAGCAAAGCACTTTATCTGCGCAACATTATTAAATTACGCTCTACTATATTTATATGGGTTAACATCATGGCCGATAAAAGCAAACACACACACCCCCAATACACACACACACTTAGGTGGTTACCTGTTGAACTATCTTATCGGACGGAAGAATGCTTAATTGCCGGACAGGCGGCCTATAAATGCGTCATGCCCGCAAAGTAGATAAAGAGAGAGAGGGATACAGGGCTAAGAAATCGGAACTTGGTTAGCTGCGAGTTGGCCTGGCTAGTACTAATTGGACCTGCTTTGTTGCAGGCGTTCAACTTTAATTGCTTTAAAACGTAAACAATAATACGAACTAAGCCGACAAAACACAACATAGGCAACCGCTGGCCCGAAGCCTGGCTAATACAAAGCGGCAGGCGAACAAAAAAAAAACACACATTGCGTATACGCCATGAGGCCTGGCCACAGCCCAGAGTGGACAGCTAAAGCAAATAAACAAAACGCTGTCTGCGAACGTGTTGCGGCTGTGAACAGGACTTAACCACCGGAAAGAGAGGGAGAGAAGGATAGAGAGAGAAAGAGAGAGAGAGACGCACACTAAGCCACGTTTTGATTTTCGAAACCTACGGCAAGTGCTTGCGGCTTTGATGCACTCTATAAAGTGACTTTGGTGTAAGGCAAAAACGCTTTAGTCCGGCTCCAGCTTTGTTTTAAATAATGCAAATCTCTTAAATGCGCTTAACGGAGCGGCTGCAGCGGATGTGCTTCTTCTTTTTCTTCTGCTTTTCACTTGAATATCGAAAATCGCGTATACGTCACGTTTGTGTTTCCCGTTTGGTAATATTTGCTGTCCTTTGTGCAGTTTTTGTTGTTCCATTTGGCATTGCATTTGCTTCCGCTACTGAAATTCTCGTCCTCAAAAAAAAAAAAAAAATTCTGTTTGTTATTTAGTGTGCACGAAAATCATTTAGCAAAGCACCACCCGCTGCATTTTTCTATTGTTTTGTTTGCTTTTTACTTTTGTAGTTTTCTGCTATTTTTTCATCAATTTCTCTTTTTTTTTTGCAACTTTTTATTTCATTTTTGACTTGGAAAATTGTTTACTTATCAATGCTGCACACTTTTTTGCACATAGATTTCGATAACATTTTTACACGGATTTTCAATTTTTCGATGCACTCCGCACGGCTGCTCATTGCACGTTGAACTGTTCGGAAAACATTTAGTTTTTCACAATTTCAATCAGGTTTTTCGGGAGAACGTTTTCTTCATTTTCTATTTGGTTTTCGGCCTGCCAACGCCTCGTGGCGCTATTTTTGTATTGTTCGTGCACAATTTTCGAAACAATTTTCGTGTGTGTTGTCCGTGCGTTTTTTTCCGACGCCCTGCAGAATGTTATAAGAGGGTATGTTGGAATTTCTGTTCCACTGTTGGTATTTTATGAAAGTTAATAAAGCGCTTTTTATTATTTTGCTGAAGAATAGGATAGTTTATGGTTGAGCAATTATCTCTACTTGCTAGATTTTACTTTCTTGATTTGATTTCAAATGAATTTATGTAAATACGGGGATTCTGCTGGTCGGGCAACTGTAAGCATTTGTTATATCACGCTTTAGTGGCACGCCACTATATGTAAGCGTATACTTACATTTAGTCAGCTTCTTATTATGGCACTACAGGGTAGATTATCGTCTATCATGTGTCACAAATATCATTCTCACTTGTTTTGTAATTTTGATGCGGCACTGCGGACTGTGGACTGCGTGCTGTTGGCGCAACATAAAGCAAATGTGTTTACCTCGCCAAACTTCTTTGGAGCTAATAATAAACCAAATGTTCCGGCATTGCATGCAACACAGCAATGGTCCATGTGGCCCAATTTTGTGTGGGCGTGGTCCTAAGTGGCCCTGCATTAGGCCGTACGTGAGTTCAGACAGGAAACCAAAATTTATCCGGTTTAATATTCTACAGGTAGTTGCCAACAGAAATTCCCTTTATTAAATTTATTTGTGGGGCTTGGGAGTGAATAAAACTATGGTTGCAGCTATGTATAATTAATAAATGTTCTTAAATAATATTCTGGCATTTTTAAACACATCTATAAATAAAAATTTGTATCACGGTCCTGTGGCGCAATGGATAACGCGTCTGACTACGGATCAGAAGATTCCAGGTTCGACTCCTGGCAGGATCGCAGACTTTTTTATTTTTAATATTCAAAAGCTGCTTTTATCATAAGGAATGTTATTAAAAGGAAACTACTCATTATTTTCTTCCGTATTATATAATCCTTGAATGTATTTGTAAGTAAATTAATATTTATTTATTCATGTTTCCTACATTTTATAACAAAATAGTCAACAAAAAAGAACTTTCGCCCAACGTGGGGCTCGAACCCACGACCCTGAGATTAAGAGTCTCATGCTCTACCGACTGAGCTAGCCGGGCTTGTTGGTACCATGTTGATAATTTTTGAAAATTATAATATAATATCTGAAATAAATTCTAATATTTATATATATACATATATATATGCCTTATAATATTTGAATAAATTTGTTTAAGTTATATAGCTTCATTATCTTAATTATTTGGTTTTACTTTGTCTTCAATTTTGTCTCTTCTGCACTTGTCTTGTTAAGCGACCTTGCTGTGCTCTGCACACACATCCACATGTAGATTTCACTCTATTAGTTGGATGCTTTCCCTAACCACATGGCGTATTCTTTGTTGGCCATCTATTCTAATTCTTTCTGTTCGCCTTTCATCTCAGCGTGTGCTTTTTCGAGTTGTTGGTGTTGTTGTTGCTGTTGTTTTAGCCGCAATTATTTTTTCTGGGTCATTAATGGGAAATATGCAAAGTATGTAGACAAATGGCAATATAAATTATTTAATTTCCACAAACATATTTTCGCTTGAATTTTATGCTATATGGAAAAATATATATTTCATTCACTCTCTAAGGTCGTCGGCGAGTCGTTGACTGCAGCTGTGCTCGACTTTTATAGTTGTTGTTGGTGTTGTGGTTGGCGCCGCATTTTACGACAGTTCACGCACATAAGTAGCCATATAAATATATTTATGTATTTATTTATATATGTATATATATACAGATCTCTACAGTATATTTTAATACATATCTGTCAGTGGTGGCTGCCTGCTTTATTATTAAAATTAGTGGCATTTGGCCTTTTGCAGCGCGTTGACAGCCAAAAATCAATGTTAACGTGGCCCGAAGCGCTACAAATTTATGAGCCTTGCGGACCTTGTTGCTTGAACTTGTGTCAAAGTGGCACAATGACAAAGATACGCAATCAGAGTGGCCAGCAGAAGCAAATGCACCAACAGCATCTGCCAGCGTGACCAACTGATACCCTGCAGCGCGGCGCAGCGGGTGGGTATATGCGTGCATACTAAATTGGAGCAGAGTTAATATTATCGTGAAAGAACACATTAAATGGGAAGTCAACACTGTGGGATATTTTTTAGCGGAATCCTATTTAAGGGTTATCTTTATTTAAACAACATTTATTGTTGTTTATTATGTAATAGAATTCTTATAAACTAAAACGAGGAAGCAGAATTTACAGTTGTAATTTGCAAAGTGTTTTTGCTAAGAGCCAATTGTGGGAAAAGGTCAATTTACAACCTTTTTAGGTTAAGATTTATTTGGGATAAAGAAGCAAATTGAATTACTTGAAAATGAAATATCTCGACTGGTCCCTTTCATAAATACTTTCTTTTACCCTAACATTAAACTAACAAAGAAGTACAAATAGATACTTGCCTCAGACTTATTAATCAAACCAAATTTTCCCAAATTCTTGCTTGATGGACAACTTAGTTTCCATCATGCCCCACTACTATTTACTACCTGCTTGATACCTTGCCTGATGTTGTTAATGTTCGATGTGCGATGTGGTTGTTGTTTACGTGGCCTACTTCCGGCGGCTCTTGTTTACGTCTAATTGGGCTGGCCACGTAAACAAATATAGAGGTACAGGTACAGGTACAGGTACAGGTAAGTATTTATAGGTATGGGGGTATTGAATTGGATCGGTTCTGTGGCTGCGTCAGCAGCTAAAGAATTTCGCTTGATTTGCGCTGCACATATAAATAAATTTAATTGACATTTATGCCAGGCAGCTGAGTGCTCGTTTATCATACGTTAAAAAAAAAACAACGAGCAAACAAACATATTTTTAAATAAAATTTATATAAAATTCAAATTATTGCTGGCCTGACCGAATGGTTTATGTATTCTGTGGTGCTTTGGCATTTCTGATCTGAGCCGAAGAACTTTTGCGGCTAACCGCAAAAACAATTTAATTTGATTGCCTTTTAAGTCCTTGGAGTATTTTTCGGCTGTGGGGTGCCGGAGAACGTCTACTGTAATCCTTTTCGTAAAAGTTTCCTGTCTCGGCACGTACTTGCGGCCACACCCACACCTGAATTCAGCTGCTGCTGCTGCTGCTGCTGCTGTCATGAATTGCAGAAAATTTATTTTACCACAAGGACTGCTGCGGAAGCTGTGTGGCCAACACGGATTTATGCCCAAAACAAACAAGTTTTGTTTATGTTGTTCGATAAAACTTAAAGTCAAGCAATTCATTCATTGATAAATTGAAACATTCCTTTAAGCGAAAGGTCACACCGATGAATCGGCATGGCAGAGCGTTGCACACACGCGCACATCTTTTGTGCACAAAGGCGAACAAAATAAATATTTATGAATTGCGCACATGCCAACGCAAATGGTCAGTTCAAGTTGATGACGTTACCCCTACACACCCACACAGTACCACAAACACACACATCAACGCACACACACATGCAGAGAACAACTCGCACCCACGCAACGCAGTATCGCAGAGCGAGTGAAAAATCGGAAGTATAGCAAATAAATTTAACCGCTGCGCTTAAAAGTATGCAATACCAAATTGTGCAGCAGCAAATGAGCCAAGGCCGTGAAATGTGTTGCATACTTTAAGCTGCAAATTGAAATTACTTTTCAAATTCACGCGCAGATACGAAATATGTTCTTTGACTTCACTTTGAGTGATTTGGTGCAATTGAAAAGTATTGAAATAGTGAAATACAAAAAACAGTTTAGATGAGAGCCATTTAGAAAACTCAACAACCAGGGATTGCGATTCTTTTTTTTTTGTTTGGAAATGGATCCTTTTCAATGGAATGCCTAAAACAAAAAAATTTATTTTCTTCACGAATTCGAATTGTTATAACTTTGTTTAACATTGTCCTATTTTTAAAAGTTGTACCATTTTGGACTCTGTAAACTTAGTGGAATTAAATGAAAACAGTGACAATTGTTTTTGGCAACCGAACCACAAAAATAGAGATAGTAATGCGGCTTTTATTTATATCAAGAAACTTGAAAATTCAGTTGAGAAATAATTATTTATTATTAAGATGCGAAAAATGCTTTTTGTTTTAAGCAATTTATTGTAATTGCAAAAAAAAATTTAACGAAGTTTATTAAAAAGTCAGCTAAGCCGCGGCTTTTTTGTTTTTTCTTTGTATTGCATCGCTTGCACTTCAGCATCCTAGTATATCAATGTCCACAATTAAGCACGTGCCCGTGCAATATAATGCAGCATAAACCAAAATATATATATATGTATAATAAATCAAATTTATGGGAAGTGCTGCGCAGCAGCCATAAATTGATAGTCAGGCAAACAAAGAGCTAAAGATAAGGAGCCAAGGGATTCCAGATGCTCTACTCAGGTGGCTGCAAAATCTCATCAAAATCGCAAAAACGTAAGAAAAATATTGAATGCAATTTGGTTTACCACACGCATATTCAGCAGCATGCAGCATGCAACCGCAAAGCGATTTTTTTTAAAGGTAACTGCCGCATGGCAAGTGAGGCTTAAAAAAATATATCATACGTGTGTACGTGTGTGTGTGCAACTATGCTACTTAGCGTATGTTTGCATAAGAGAGCGACTGCTTATAAGTTGCCTGTCACACACATACACACACGCCCAAAATGAAATCGTATTTCCTGCTGCACACAATGAGGCATGGCGCGAGTGCTTCACATTGTCATTTGAAAGCGATTGCTGCTGCGCTTGCTACTGCCACGCCCACAGCCTCTCGGGCTCTGTGGCTGTTGTCAATTCATTGCCCGCTGAAATTCGCAGTCTGCGAAAAAGACACACGCAGTCATGGCTACACCAGCAACTGCCAGCTAGCAGCTTGCCTCTGGCCACCTTGCCACCTCGCCACCTGGGCACCTGGCCACCTGCCATGTTCCACCTGTCTGCTCGTGTGTGCGTTTAAATGAGTTTACGTGCTGTTATGTGTGCGTTGCCATGCACCCTCAGCAGATCCTGATGCCAGCTCCTCTGCTATTTGTTTGTTTGTTTGGCTTTAGCTCCGCATCGGTGGAAGGATGAGCACTGCTTGCCTTGCCTCAATTGTTGTCTTTTGTCTGGATGGCTGCTCTGCTTTGCTCTGCTCTGCTCCGTGTGCTGCTCTGTCCTGCCCTCTCATCAAAATCCAGTTTAAGATTTTTGATTTAATTTTGTTTGCTCGTCGGTTTCCTGATGCACGTTCCATGCGCTTCACATTTGCTTTTGGCATTTGGCATCGTTCTGCGCAGTTGCCTCAAAACGAATTTATCTGAGACAGTCAAAAGACTGATTTTGACACACACACGCACCCACACATCCACACACCCACACACCCACACACACAGATACACGCCTTGAAAGGCTTATCAACTGGTAAATATGAAATGCTAATTTTAGATGCTCTAGAGCTTTCTTTCAAATTCCATCACACACTGGAGAGCTAAGGCAACTAACTATGTCTGAGCTTCGCAAATTTCAAAATTTGATTTGATGGCCAATTCTGTGATTAGTTCATAACTCGATTCCTATTGAACATCGATATAAGGGATGATGTTCTAAACATAAACCAATTAATGTTTGCAGCTTTGCTTGGGTTGAGGCTAAGTGTCTTTTCATGAGCTCAGATCATAGATAGGTATGCTTCTTAATCAATGATGACCCTTAGTAGATAGTTTTTCAACTTATTGATCTTATTGAATCAATGTTCTAAAAATTGTTGGTTCAAAAAAAAATCAATTATCAAATTTAAAAAGCTATTCCGTGTCATTATTGTAAAATCTATAACATTACCTCGTAAAGCAATCCTTCACGCAACAATGAAAACCTTTGAGTGTCTCTTTGTTGGCGTCTGCATTTGACAGTAAAACTAAGCGTGAAGGAGACAACAACAACAATAACAATAACAATAACAACAACATATATGCGAAATGAAATCACAGCAAATTAGTTGTAATTGAATTGTTGGCTACTTTGCATGCGTTTTGTTCTAATCGCCTTAAAGCTACAGAGGCAGAGGCAACCAGAACTTGTTGCTTACCGTCGACCCCAGACAGCAGATCACCAACAGCAACACAAACAACAATAATAACAATAACATTAACGGCAACAGCTGAAATGTTGAGTTCAAGTACACGGACTGGTCGAAGGCGGTTCTCTGGCCCTTGTATCGTATCGTATCGTATTTGTATCGTCCACATGTATTTGCCACACCGATAAAACGAATACAAATATTTGACGTTTTAGTCTAATTAAATTAGCTAGAACAAGTCGCTGGCCCTCGGGAAAAATGGTATAAATTTCTATGCAATAGCCAAGCGGCCAAACGCTGCTCAAAATTCGCAAAAGGCCGCGCGGAATAAAACATTGTGTCACAGTGCGTCGAGCGGAACGGCAGCTTTTTTTTTGCTGAGAAATATTCAAATATAAAATGAAATAAAATATTAAATAGAATTGCTGAAATACATTCATATATAAAGAGAACTGCGCGCCTTAGCGTATGCAATACAAAAGTTAAACCACAATATTTTTACCTCTAAGCCACATGAAATTTCGACGTCCATTGTGTGGCCGAGCTGAACAATTGCACACGTTTTTATGCACCAGAATGCAAGAAGTAAGTGGCTTAAGTGTCCCAGCGACCAAGTGAATTATGTAGCCAACAGTGCCAAAGCAGGAGACAGGGAAGCAGAGAAACAGAGAGTGAGAGAGAACAGCAGCTGAATTGAAAGAAATAAAACGCTGAACAAAGCTGTTGCCGGACATTGTCCGCACACACACGTGTCTCCGTATGTGTGTGTTTGTGTGCTTGAATGTGTGCTTGTGTATCACTTGTGGCAGCAATTGTGCTGCATATTTAAATTGACTACTAACAAAGCCCGCAACGTGCTAAAAAAGCTCCTGAAGCTTATGTATAAAAAACTTCGGACATCAACATGAAAACGTTTTTAAAACAGGTATTGCGAGCCCTGCAGAAAAATTTATTTAATCTTATGGCAATTAGTTCTTTGCTACAATTATATTTTGATTATTGAAATTCTTAAATATAAAACCCTCCATTAATTATATACCCGTATATAGACCACATTTAAAATCCAATTTATGATCAATTTGAATCACAAAATTAATTAAACTTCGTATTAAAATACACACATATATAAAGAACATTCATAATCACTTACAGAAGTATTGCAACGATTTTCAAGGAAAATTTTGTTACAAATATGCCGAAAATTTCTTAAGATTAATATCGTTCTTATAAAGTCCTTTTTCTCAGTTGTCTTTCAGCTTGCTTTATTATAGAAAGAATTTTAAAGTATTACATAGAAATTTACAGAAGTACATAAAATCAAGTAATCCAAAGAATGAATTCATGTATGCTTCAGATCATTATACAATGAATTCAATAAATATCTATATTGATAACTGCTAAACAAGCTAACTTAATAACAAGGTATAAGAGTTGAGTTTGCAGCTGAAAGAACACACCTTAAACATAAATAAAGAGATGTACTTATAAACGTATATGGTAAATATATATGTATGTATATCAGCTGCCTGTACAGATAAAACCGAATTTATGATGGCATTTTTATGCGTTTCCTTGTCTGCGGAAAGGGAGAATAAAATAAAACTATGTGTCTGTGTGTTAAATGGCAAACGCGGGTCACACTTATAATTCTATATAATTCTATTAAGTTAATTAAACAATGCAATTGTTGCCTTTTGTCTGGCTACTCACAAAGCTTTTCGTATAGCTCTTGCTTCTGGCCGAAGCGGAAATGCAGTTATTTTTTAAGGCCATAAAAAACTCGCATTTTTATGCGAGTGCGAAAAAACACTTTAAAATGCAGCGCGTGAAAGCAAATTGTGTTTAAAAAATAAAATTTGCTTAAATAAATATTTATTCATTGATGGGACAATTGCAAAAATCAACATTTTTAAGTGATTGGGGTCAAAGATTTATTATTTTTTGCGTATAAGTTAGTTGAGCTGCGATTCGAATTGTAATTTAAAATAATATTGGGCTTATTAATTAAGTTATGTGTGAAATAAAACACTCGGTCGAACAAATGTAAACAAAGGCAACTATAAACAAATGCAGCTGCAAAATAATATAAAAAAAAAAATCAAAAAGAAAATGTGTGAACCGCAATTGGAAATTGGAAAATTGAAAGGAAATATGTGTGTGATTTTTCAGTTGTTGCTTTGAGTTCAAATAATAAAGTGAAAAGCAAATATAAAAAATTAATTTAAAATAAAATTTGGAATCGACACAAATAAATTACATGTAATAAAAAATGTTAAGTGATCGCAATAACAATGAATGAAAAATAAATAATTTATACAATAACAAATCAAATATTTATATATTTAACAGCTTAGTTGTCGATTTAAAATAATAAAAATAATCAAAACCAGAATGGAAAAACATACAAAATAAATATGTATTAATGATGTATAATAATTAAAAAAAAGATAAGAAGAAAATAAACATTTATCTAACTAAAATTTCATTTTACTTGCAGTTGAACAAAGCTCAAAATTTAGTGAATAGAATTGAACAGAACTAAAAAAGGGCTTAGTAAAAGTTCTCGCAAAAAACTGAATAAAATAAAAATAAATTAAAATTATAAACAGCTTAAGAGACAAGTTTTAGCAGACGCTGACCAAATACCATAAACCAAGACAAAAACCAACCACACACACAGGCACACACATGGAAAGCTGAAGTGTGATCAAAAAAGGAGAAAATAACTTCGCTTTGCAGTTGCATGCAGAAAGGGCTTAGTGTTTGCTTTGGTTTTTGGTGGAGTGTGCGTGTAAGTGTGTGAGTGTGCAAGTGTATGTGTGCGTGTGTTTTTTGGGTTAAGTCCATGCGTTGACAAGTAACTGTAAAAATAAGCTGCAATAAATGAGCTGCAGTGTTAAGCGAGCTTAAGAACTTTTCAAGTTACACAGACACAAATAAATTACAGCTCGCTTTTCCTTAAGTGAATTACACAAAAACACATACACATACTGAGTCATAGATAGCAAATAACAGCTATAAACATGGGTCGCAAGAAGAAGCAGCCAATGGGCGTAAGTATTCAATGGCAGTTGCTAAAGCTATTGCAGGTAACAAGTAGCAGCCGGCTAGTATTTGCATATTACGCATTCGACGCGTTGCACGTGTATTAGCTGATATTTCTGCTGCTGCTGCTGCTGCTGCTGCTGCTGCTGCTGCTGCTGCTGTGGCGGGTTGCTGCTGCTGCTGCTGGCACTTAGCTTAAACGCTCCAAAAGGCACATTTCATTTCCATGCCATTTAAGTGGTTCAAATAAAGCAACCGCTCAACCATCCGACACTTTGCACTTAATTTCCCTATATGTGTACGTTTATTTTCTTCCTCTGCTCTTCTTTTATTTTTATTTTTATTTTTATTTATTTACACCTGTGCTGGCACTTTAACATACTGACTCTCATTTTTTGCTGTTGTTTTTGTGGCTCAGTTGCCGCCTGGTGGCGCCGCCGGTGTCGCCTCTAAAACCGTGGGCGGGTGTTGTGTGCCGCTGGGATTACCGCAACCTTTGCTGCTTGAGGAAAAGAAATTTTTGTTGGCTGTCGAGCGTGGCGATATTCCGAATGTTCGCAGGTGAGTACCGGGCAATGACGTTGTACTTCTACATATTCTTTTTCTTACTTTTTTGCTGCCAAATTTGCGCCTCGTCGTTTTTTTAAATGTTACGTCAGGGGACCTGCAGGTGTCGATGGGCCGTATCCGTATCCGTGTTCGCGTACGCGTTCACGTCCCTCGGCGCGATGTGCGAAGCGTTACTCAGGAAACGCATAAATCCTATCAACAAGAATCCCCGCATGTGTGCGAGTGTATGTGTGCTTGGGTATGGGTGTGTCTGGCTGTTTGTTTTGGATGCTTTCAATTATTTGCATAGCTGGCGGTTTGTTTGCCCTGGGGCATATCTTATGTGCCACTTAATAAGCAATATGCGGAAAAGAGTCCTCTTTGCCATTTCCATGCCATTTAAAAAGCGCATTTTAATAAATTTACAATTAATTTCGTTTCATATTTAAAAATGCAGAAGGTTGTTTAAGTGGACAGAAAATTTAAAGCGCCATGAAATCAAACCAAATTAAATATTTCCTTAAATTTAAATATCCCATTTAAATTTAATTTGTAGTGCGGCAATTTGAACGGCGAGGAATAATGTTGGATTCCCAAGAGGAAGGAAAGCCAAGCCTTTTACAATAATGTTAACTTATTCATTTTGTTGCATGTGCGTTAAAGTTTAAAAAATAAATTTATGATGCAACAGCTTTAAAATATAATTCTAATGGCCTGGAGGTTTCAAGTCTAGAGATGTGTAGGTCAATAGATCCAAAAGTCTAAGGTCGCATGTATAAATCCAAAGGCTGTGAATCAAATGATTAATGAATCTATTATTTATTTATATGTCCATATATCCTATATATTTTTTAATGCCTATAGTTAAGTCAATAATCATATCATCTAATATTATTTTCTACAGCTCTAAAGTATATAGTATTGCAGGAGAAATTTAGAGATCTTAGTATATAGCTGGAATAATTATTTTTATATATAATTGCTACGAATCAAAGAAATATAAATATAATTTAAATGTAATTAGATTACAGTCTCTTAAGAAATTATAAAGCATAGAACACAATTTTTTTTTTTTCATTAACATTTATGAACAATTATCAATTGTTTTAAACTTGAAAGAGTACAAGCATTATTCACATTTGGTCCTGTGAGTGCTCTGTTAAATATGAAATCGTGATAGTGTAAAAACATCGAGTCATTAGGGGGCAGCAACAGACTCTCAACTTGTTGTGTGCTGTGGAGTGTAAGTTGTGGCAGTATTTTGTCTGTAAAAGTGTTATTTTTGCTGTTGCCTAATTATTGGATGCGTTTCTTTTACTTAGTTGTAATAGTTGTTGTTGGTGCTGCTGCTTCTTAAGTAGTAGTTGTTTTTTTTTACATTTTTAGATTAATAAAACGATAAGGATTGTAGCTTTTCATCTCGTCTAAGGTGTAACGATAGTGTGCTTTGGACGGCTCCTCCTCGGAGCCAATTGAGTCGTCCTCCTCCTCGCGCTGCACTCGTATTCCCTTCAGCTGGCAGGCACGACGATAAAGCTCCTCCTCGCGATCCTTGTAGAACTGCCAGGAGATGCGGCTGAATGCTGGCATTTGATTGAACTCTTGCCCAGCTCCATTCGGGGGCACCGCAAACCAATTGCCACCACCTATTTTAACGGTTTGCGTTTCTAATGGATGATGATGGGGATGGGGATGGGGATGGGGATGGGGATATGGACGACACATCCTTTATTTATCTAACAGGCAGTCAAGTTGGGAGGAGCGTGGCGGCACTCACCCTTATTCTTTTGTGCCATTTTGATGACCAAGCCTTGATCCTTAGAAGCGTCCATATTTTTTTTTTCTTTTGTTTGTTATTGATTTGGAAGAGGTTTACAAATAATTTAATTGCCAAAACGGTTAGTTTTATTCGGCGTCTTATTCAATATATATTTCGATTTTCTTAGAATTTTTTACAACAATTTATGTTGACGAACAATTGTAAAATGAATATTTTGGAGATTGCCGCAAGGTAGCTAAACATGAATTTTGACAGCTGCAAGTCAAAGGTAACTACGTTGAGGGTCCAGTTAATCGGAAAGTGTTGCAAAACGTACCACCAAATACCACTCAACCAGCAGCGTCTATCAACACTGAACATCAATTTTGCTTACTGCTGTTCCTTAAATATTGTTTAACTTAATGCCTTGATTTGAAAATCTTGTTCCAACTTTTTCCATATTCAATTTTACTCCACTTTGAGCCCCTCCAACTAGTTGCCTTTTGTAAAACAAATATGTAATACCCAAAAATTTGGAGTGCCTTTTATGGTACTGGATTGATTGGCAAACTTTTTGCCGCCGTCGCATATAATTAAAAACTTTGTAAGACCAAAGGAGGAAAAAAGCAGAGGCAAAAGTTATTTCCTTATTTCAATAATTTCCTTCATACTTTTTTTCCCTTAGCCAATTGATTTTAATTAGCTGCCACGCCCACTTGTGGCACATCTCTCCCCTTAGAATATTGCAGAAGGCACTGCGGCAGCAGCACATCAATATCAACTGCATGGATCCTCTGGGCCGTCGAGCTCTCACGTTGGCCATTGACAACGAGAATCTGGAGATGGTCGAGCTGCTGGTTATCATGGGAGTGGAGACAAAGGACGCCTTGCTGCATGCCATCAATGCGGAGTTCGTGGAGGCCGTTGAGCTGCTGCTCGAGCACGAGGAGCTCATTTTCAAGGAGGGCGAACTCTACGTAAGCAATACTAACCACAATTCTTATCAAGCAACAGCCTACAGCTGCACTCAGCTAATTTGTGGCACACATCGAGTGGGCACAGCTTTCGAAACTGAAGCTGAAGCTAACTCGATTTTAATCAGTTTTTGTGTGGCCTCGTTAGGCACGTACAGGACAGACGCTCAAGTGATTGGAACTGTGTGATAAGCGAACCAATGCTTCCGCCTCCAACTGTTCCTATATGCCACATACTCGACGATAATTCCACCACTTCTCTCTCTCTTTCCCTCTGTGTTCCGTTTATCTATTATGCTCTTCTTTTGGGCACCATCATTGTTGAGTGGGATATGTTGTGAACAGTTTTCCTTGGCATATACGAATGATAATGGCTTCTTGACAGTTAGACGTACGTTAGAGCGTTCTGTTTTGAAAGTAGTGCCAATGATTTTCTCAAGGTTAGCTTACTGTAGACAAGATTAGTTAAGTATAGCGCACTATATCCAAGTACCAACAATCACATCGACAGTAAAAGTGAAGTTAGTCACTTTTTGAATGGCAGCAAGCGCATTCATTCTTCGGCACAACCCCATATTTTACTCTCTTTCCGTCCCAAATAAAGTTGTATAAGTATTGGTGTCATCATCCTCGTCCCCCGCCGCACATATTTGTGCACACACACGGGCACACACTTCATTGAACGCCCATTGGACGCAATTGAAGCGTGAAAATTACAATTGTAACGCATATGCAATAAAACGTTAAATGAGGCCAAAATTTCGCCTTGAATGTTAAGAGACTGGAGGATTATACCACCTTAACCTTAACTGTTGTACACTGCTTTATAGAGCTGGCAAAAGGTGGACATAAATACGGCGATGTTTGCGCCGGACATAACTCCGTTAATGTTAGCGGCGCACAAGAATAACTTCGAGATATTGCGCATACTTCTGGATCGAGGTGCCGCAGTGCCTGTGCCCCACGACATACGGTAAGTCATAACTGTAATACTAACTTTTTGGCAATTTCCATTAATCTCTGCTCGATTAGTTGCGGCTGTGAGGACTGCGTCCGTCTCATGGGCGAGGATTCGCTGAGGCATTCGCTGACACGCGTTAATATTTATCGAGCTCTGTGCAGTCCTTCGCTCATTTGCCTCACCTCCAACGATCCCATTCTGACCGCCTTTCAGCTATCCTGGGAGCTGCGCAATCTGGCCTTGGCCGAGCAGGAGTGCAAGGCGGAGTACATAGAGCTTAGGCTCCAGTGCCAGAAGTTTGCCTGCAGCCTTTTGGACCAAACGCGATCTTCCAACGAGCTGGCAATCATTTTAAATTATGATCCGACTATATCCTGCTATGAGCCGGGCGATCGCATGAGTCTAACGCGCCTTGTTCAAGCCATATCTTATAAGCAGAAAAAGGTGGGCATTAAAATATCTTTGAGATGCATTTATCATCTAGGCAGATCGGTTTCTAACAGATACAATTATACCTTTGTGCCCTGCAGAACCTTTTTGTTTGACATATACTTTTGTTGCAACAGTTGTACTTCTCCCTACTAAATTCTTATGCTTGTGCTACTTTGATATCTTACAGTACTTGTCAATATAACCAACTGTATTTGTATCCAAAAGATACTTTTTTACCTCACATACATACATATATACTTTTGCATGTCAAAGCTGCATTTGTATCTCAGAGAGTCTCTTGTACTTCACAGAAACAATTGTATCTTGCGGATACTCGTATGCTCTGTGTATCTTACAGATGCACCTCTTTTTAATTCGTGCTTTTTCATACCGTTCCGACATTTTGCTTTCAGTTTGTGGCCCACTCGAACATCCAGCAATTGCTGTCATCCATTTGGTATGACGGACTGCCCGGCTTCAGGCGGAAGAGCATCGTTGACAAGTTCATCTGCATTGCACAGGTGGCGATGCTGTTTCCCCTCTACTGCTTCATCTATATGTTTGCCCCCAACTGTCGAACGGGACAATTGATGCGAAAGCCGTTCATGAAATTCCTCATCCATGGCTCCTCCTATGTCTTCTTTTTGTGTGAGTACAAGTTGAGATAAGAGTTGGCTGGGGTCATGGGTCAAATAAACCGTTTATGTCACAATAACGGGACGAGAGTTGGCTTTTATCCCTGACTGTTTACGTTGCAGTTATCCTCATATTGGTCTCACAACGGGCGGACGATGATTTTGTTCGGCTCTTTGGCACAGCTCGGATGAAGAGCGAGCTGGCCGAGCAGGAGCAGCGGCAACGTGGCCAGGTGCCCAGCAAGCTCGAGCTGATTGTGGTCCTCTATGTGTTCGGTTTCATGTGGGAGGAGATCCAGGAGATATTCGCGATGGGCATGCAAAACTATTTGCGTAACATGTGGAACATTATTGATTTTCTACGCAACAGCCTCTACGTGAGCGTTATGTGTCTGCGGTAAGTTCAGGTTCACTCTAGCACACACACATACACACACACATACATACAACCATTGAAAAACCACTCACAAACCACTCTGCAGCGCGTTTGCCTACATACAGCAGGCAACAGAAATCGCGAGAGATCCACAGATGGCCTATATACCGCGTGAGAAGTGGCACGACTTTGACCCACAGCTCATAGCCGAGGGTCTCTTTGCGGCCGCGAACGTGTTCTCCGCCCTCAAGCTGGTTCACCTGTTCAGCATTAATCCGCATTTGGGGCCGCTGCAAATATCGCTGGGTCGCATGGTCATTGACATCGTGAAGTTCTTTTTCATCTACACTCTGGTGCTGTTCGCCTTTGCCTGCGGCTTGAATCAGCTCCTCTGGTACTTCGCCGCCTTGGAGAAGAGCAAGTGCTATGTGCTGCCGGATGGTCAGGCGGATTGGGCCTCGCATGGTGACTCCTGCATGAAGTGGCGACGCTTTGGCAAGTCAGTCCAGTCATTCAGCTAATTAGAAGGCAAATGTGTAATCTTAACTGGCCGTGCTTTTCAGCCTCTTTGAGTCATCGCAGTCGCTGTTCTGGGCCAGCTTTGGCATGGTTGGACTCGATGACTTTGAGCTGACCGGCATTAAGTCGTACACCCGATTTTGGGGACTGCTCATGTTTGGATCGTACAGCATCATCAATGTGATTGTTTTGCTGAATCTGCTTATAGCCATGATGTCCAATTCCTATGCCATGATTGATGTGAGTAGCCAAATCCACAACTCTGACCAGTCGCTTATTTAATGACTTTGATTGCGTGATTTGCAGGAGCACTCGGACACCGAATGGAAGTTTGCACGCACCAAGCTCTGGATGAGCTACTTTGAGGACAGTTCCACACTCCCGTCTCCATTTAATGTCTTGCCATCTGTTAAGTGGCTCATTAGGGTCTTTAGAAAGTCCAGTAAGGCGATCGATCGGCAGCGCTCCAAGGTGAATGAAAGCGAGCCGAGTCCTTCACAATTATGACTCACCTTCATTTACAGAAACGCCAGGAAGAGGAGCAGTATAGCAAATATGACAACATCATGCGTTCCCTGGTCTGGCGCTATATCTCGGCCATGCATCGCAAGTTTGAGAACAATCCGGTCACAGAGGATGACATCAACGAAGTCAAGAACGAGATCAGCACCATGCGCTACGAGATGCTGGAGATATTCGAGAACAGCGGACTAGATGTGTCCTCTGCCAATAAGAAGGAGAAGCGTAACTAGCCACCATCTAAAACTAGACCTTCAATCCATGTATATATATTTTATATATGATCCACAGATCAGCGACCTCGCCGCATGAAAGTCTGGGAGCGACGCCTCATGAAGGGCTTCCAGGTGGCTCCGATGCAGGCCAGCAGCGAACAGGAGCTGCTCAGCAATGTGAATGGCGAGGGTGAAATGCGAGAGGTGAAGGTTGAGACGGTGCCCTCCAAGCCGGCCAAGGAGACGGCCCGAGAGCGCTTCCAGCGTGCAGCTCGGACCGTACTGCTGCAGTCGAGCACCCACAAGTGGAACGTTGTGCTTCAGGGCACGTTGCAGAACTCACAGATTGGACGGAGCACTAAGTACCAGCGCAAGAGCCTACGCAACCTGGGCAAGGCCATCGAGGAGGCCAAGAAGTAGGTAGAACCCAAGAGGAATCCTATTGAATGATCCTTATGCATACGTTCCTGATAATCCAGGCTAATCCTGCTCAATCCTGGCTGCGCTTCGGGCCGTGAATCGCCCATTCGCATTGAGTTCGAGGATGAGAAGAACAGCACCTTGCTGCAGCTGCTCAACCAGATCAGCGAGGAGATCAACGCGAGCGAGCGGCCACGAGTGAAGCCCTGCTGGCGACCACCGTTGCGGACTGTGCCCGCCCGTGCGATGGCCGCAAATAGCGACTGGTCCAGATCGAATACGGCGCCGGAGTTGCAGCTGAATCGGAAGTCGCCTCCAAGCCACAGCAGGAGCCGCACACGCGAGCTGCCGCTTTGTCCCAGCAAACTGGTCACGGCTGCTGCACCCACTGCCAAAAAGACGGCGCCGGTTGCCCCAACAACAGTTACCAAGCCCCAAACAGCCGTTAGCAGCGGCAACAGGGCCAAAACAACGACGCCCTTCTCGGTGGAGCTTGGTCGCGCGCATCGCGTGCCGCCGGGCAATTCGACTGCCTTTGATATCCATGTCGTGGATTTGGATGAGCGCAAACCAAGTGTAACTGCACTCGACAAGGATAACGTATCCGATGTTAGCTCCATCCTAAGTATGAGTCCCAACAGGCCAAATCATTAAATGCCCCATGTGATAAGCCCCTCCTTATTGCGCCTTGCAACAAGCTTTGGCTTTAATGCCACCCACAGCGTATACAAAGCGATCAAATAAACACAATATAGAAATAAAATAAAATTATATACATAAACAAATTTGAAAAAGTCAAATGTCTTTTATTTCGCATTCATTTGGCATTCATTACAAATTTCAGTTTATTTATTCACACATAATTCGCATGCACAAATGAGCACCAGGCAAATTGAATTGTAAAATTGTTTTCGATGGAAGTACAGCTGAAAATACCCTGTATTAAAAGTTTAGAAAGTAAAGTGCGCCAGAATGAAGATATTTCTTTTTAATTAATAACAATCCACATCATGAATATTTTAAGTCGAATCATTTTGACGCTCTTCAATCAAACTTATCATTTGAACCGATAGACAGCATTTCATTTTATGGCAGACATATCATTCTTGTCAATAAAAATGATGAAATGCAAATTATAATATAGATATTCGTTTTAGTAACTCTCCTCAATCTGAAACTCGAACTTCGCTTCTATTTTAAAAAATATTTCTGACTGATTCGTCAGATCAGATTATCAGTCATTAAGACAAATGACTAAATACCCCTTTTTTATATACTGAAGTGCAAACCACTTTAATAAATGTATACGCCTCGCTTACGAGTGCTACAAGCGGCTAATAGTCCACCAATATAGCCATTTACATATAATATAACGGTCTGGACGATGGCAATAGACACGCATATCCCAGTCGAGGGGCGATCCTTCCGGTTGGTTGAATTTTGATGCCGTCTGCGACCGGCTGGAAAGGCAAAACGTGCGTAAATTCTTAAGCTGCCAGCATTAAAAGCAATAAAAGAAAAAATAACATAAACAAGTTGGCCGGAGAGTTAAACGGCGCTGTTAGCCGAGGGCTATTGACAAAGTATAAGAAGAAGCATAAGTAGAAGCTGGGCAGGAAAATTACAAATTCAATTTGATGTCATATCAATTGATTTTGCGATACATCTTGTTGCCTTTGTCGCCGACAAGCTGCAAAAACCAACTAAGTCAGAGCAAGGAGTATTCCCTATACACATACATATATATATATAAATATATATATGTATTTCAATATATATATATATATATATTTGTTTGAGGCGGGTTTGGCGGTGCGCCTGGCATTTGATTTTGATGACGCGTGGCACTTTTGAAATTTATTCGCTACTCTAAACACACTTTGTATGCGCTCAATGCTACATATTTGCCACAGTGTGTGTGTGTGTGTATGTATGAGTGCCGTTGTATGCTCTGCATGAAATTTGAAGCTTTTAGCTGATTCGCTCTGTCAGTAGGGGATATGTTTTCAAGGTATTTCAAGCACGCATCACCAAAAAAACAAAAACGAAAACAAGCAAAGGTAAGTTTCCGGGAATAAATTAAGACCAATAAAAAACCCTCCGCATAGACTATCGTATGTACTGATACATATTTGAATATGAATAGAAGCCTGCGGGCTTGATTATTTGATAGACTTCCCATAGGAAGGAATTTAATAATGTGCTTAAGCAGGAATTTAAAATTCTCTAAAATATGCTTGAAAAGTCTTTTTTAAAATAAATATGAATTCTTTGGCTGCGAAACTAAATACTTTTTAATAAGGGATTGCTTTATATAATTTAAAAAACAACCCTAATCCATTTTATATATAAATTAAACGCTTGATTAAGGTTTAGTCACACAATTTGCCTAAGCAAATACCCATTTACCATCTGTTGTAAGTTCTCTTTACAGTTATGCTTAAAGTGCTTTAATTCACACACATATAGCTACTTCTGACATTCAAACAACTGGCACAATGTCCAGCCTGTTGGCACTTACGGAACATATTTCACTGCCAATTGCTCCGGGCAGAAGAAGGCGGCTATAGGCGCCCATAAATATGCTACACGAATATGTCATAAACTATTAGCAGCCATGTCCCTTCGTACAGCAGCTGACAAACAAACTCCACACTCACACACACGCGCAGTTAAATGACACACAACTTGACATTCATTGCCAACTAGAGAAAACGAGAGGGAGATATAAGTCCTGGCTGGACTTTTGCATTCCATTCACGTGCCCAAACATCTATCAAATTACCAAAAATAATGACAATCATAATGATTATGATAATGATAATGATAATAATGAAGCCTCTTGCAATGAAAATATTTTGTAAATTTGCAAAAATTCGTTTATTTACACGCTTTTGTTTTTACGAGTAGAGCAGACAACAGACTCACACATCAATGTCTGTTATATATGTATGTATATGTATGGACTATATATATTATACAGTTGATTAAGCATGCATTTGCATATATCGATTACATTTAGCTCTAACAACTAACTCTAATAGGAGCGTGTCCTGGTCACACATACACATATACACAACGTAAGAGTTGGGTCAGATGGATCAATTGGTGGTTAGCTTCAGTCGGACAGCGATGCGCCTGCACTTCCACATTAGCTGCGTCTCCAGTATGCTAAAGGACATGGCCACCAGGACGAGACCCAACAGGAGATACGCACAGCAGGCGTAGAGCTGCAGCTCGGGTCCATTAAAGCTGCGGGCAGGCACAAAATCGCCATAGCCAATCGTCGAGAGCGTGACAAAGCAGAAGTAGGCGCCATCCACCAGTGACCAGTTCTCCCAGAGCGCAAAGATAACGGTACCCACGCATATGTAGCACATGAGTATGAGAAGCACTAAACTAATGGGCACCTGCCGTTGCGACTCTTCATTATAATCATCATCGTCGTCCTCATCCTCCAACTGCAGCTGCTGCTCGACGCACTCGTGGGAGCCATTACGGGGTCTATGCTTTAGCTTCTTCAGAACAAACTGCTCGCTGCCATGTTGCATGTACTCCTCGTCGTCGGAGGTCTCCGTGTTGGCTGTGGCATTATACAGCGCTGTGGCATGCTTCTGGCAGCGACTCTTCAGCAGCAGCGTCTTTCGATTCAGCGGCTGCAACGTGTGTCGATTGAAGCTGGCAGCTGTTGCATTTAGCAACCCGCGCGCCTGATAGCCACCGCTTGACTTCTCTGGTAGCGGCTGCTCGTGAGGCAGGCTCAACGTGCCACAGCCGGCGCTCGCTATCAGTGGCACACGGGACGGGGTGCCATGCGGGCAATTGCTGTGGAAGAGAAGTGATAAGAAGTAAGCGTTTAAATAAATATTTACACACCGCTTGGTCATAAAACGACATCAATTAAAGCAGGCCAAAACCCCAAAGCAAACACCCAATAGCCGTAAAAAAATATTGCCCAAGCACGTTCGCCATGCGGTCATTGGCCAATCAATAAGACATAAGAAAACCAGTTGGCGTGCCTTACGTGGCGTGTGCGTTATGTTCTATTACGCATACGTATGGCTGACCAATTGATTTAGCTACTAGACAGGCTTAAGCGAAGCTTAATTGGATTGCGGCAGGATATGATTGTAGATATAGACAAGAAGGTGGGTTGGGTGGTGCAGCTAGCTTTAGGGTGCTATAAGCCAATAATTACTTTTGATCCTGTTTTAGATACCGAGTTATCTAAGTTAGCCAAGAAAGTTAAGTTTCACAAAGCCAAATTCTATAAATCGGAAACCCCACTATGTAAAATTTATGATATGACACCCTATAAACTTATGGCCGATCAGCTGACAGCTAAAAATAATCGAAGCTTCTAATTGGATTTCAGGGTATTTATCTTAAAGACCTTAAATATTGGCAAATATTCCATCTCCAATTGCATTTACTTCTAGAATTTTAACATGGCTCAATCAAATGGCATGCCCGATAAGAAGTTTCTGTGGGATGTATTTGAACGCGTGGATAAGGATAAAAGTGGCTTTATTTCCGCAGATGAACTCCAGGTGGCGCTATCGAATGGGACTTGGTCGCCATTCAATCCGGAGACAATTCGATTAATTATTGGTATGTTCGATCGTGAGAATCGGGGAACAGTTTCTTTTCAGGACTTTGGAGCACTGTGGAAATACGTGACCGATTGGCAAAATTGTTTCTGTTCATTTGATACCGATAATTCGGGCTGTATTGATAGAACGGAGTTGAAAAACGCACTCACAACATTTGGATTTCGACTATCGGATCCATTAATCGAAATCCTTCTACAAAAATTTGATCGAATTGGTCGTGGCAATATTCTATTTGATGATTTCATTCAGTGTTGCATTGTGCTGCACACATTGACGGCCTCATTCAGAGCTTACGACACAAATATGACAGGTGTCATAACCGTAGACTATGAACAGTTTCTCAGAATGGTTTTCTCACTTAAGATATAAGAGAAGCCAAGTTTTTTTGATAGAGGAATTTAAGGAAACCTGGAATATACTGATTAAATAAAACGTCGCAATAAGCTGTATTAAATTTGTAAATTAATATTCATTAATACATTTAAACCATTTAAAAATGTTTCAAGTATAAGATTTATCTTCCTTATGCCACTCGCGTACCTGGCTTAATAGACCTCCATAAGAAATTCGCTTAAAAATAAACACAAAATGAGGCTTCAAAATGTGAATTAGCCAGAGGGCCATCACCTGTAAGAAATGTAGCCACACTTAAGCATTTCAAGAGCTCTGAAGCTAATGCTAATGCATATTGCTGCCTCTCGAGTTGCACTCGACAGCGGCTGAGAAGTGCGCTTGGTCAAATCAATTTGCGGTGCGTTTATTGAACTTGTCTGCGGCAATGACCAACAGACAGCGCACTCCGATTTAGCCAAGTCAGACTTAGCCAGGTTGGACCAGGCAATCCAGCCAGGATGTCAACCACTTTGACTTGCACTTAATGTGCGATTGGCCGGCAGCTAGGCAAACTACAAGCAACAGCGCACTTGAGACCGAAAAGAAGAGAGAAAAAGAGATAAAAGAAGAACGATAGAGAGGTAGTCGAGGCCTTTTTAGCTCTCCGCTGTTTTGATTTAGGGCCACATTGGCCAAGTCGACAAGTGGGTTAGACTTAAAGCATCTCATATTTTCTGTAAATTAAGGCATGGCAAAATCCAAGGGAGAAGCATAAGGAAGAAGCTGCGCTGTAGATGGGGGTATAGCCGCACAATTCGCATGAAATTAATTGACCTGATTCAGTTTACAGCTCGGCTTACAATTAATTACGCACACACACACAAACTCTCACGCTCCACTCTCAGTGGATGTGCCGTTGAAATTGAAGAAGCACCGCTGCGTGTGCCTCCTGCCGCCAGAGGGCGCCAGCGGCGCGTGCACAGGTTCACTGTCAAAATTAATTACCAGCTGCTGGATTTTATTAAATAAAATGCGCAAAATATATATATGAATATAAAAGTATGAATAAAATGGGAAAAATAAGAAAAACTCAACGGTGCAAAGGTAGAAAATTCAAGCAGTGGCAAATGTTTGGCTGAGCTTCAAGTTTCTCCTGCTTCATGTTAGCAAAATTTCTGAAATGATGATTTAAAGTGTGGCAGACGTGCAGAAAGTTTGTTTACCAAATGAAATTAACACTTGGGTTTTTATCATATGCCAGTAACAGTGTAGTAGTTTCTTATATAAACTACTATAATAACAACAAAAAATAGAAAACTAGAACCTTTAAAAGCCTGTTGCTTACTTTGCTGGGAAAATGAGATATGAGAGTCTAACAAAGTTTTACTTAAAGTTCAAGCCAAAAATAGTATTACAATTTTGATTTTGCACAACATATAAGTTATACTTAATAATTAAAATAACATATTCCAAATAGTTTAGTTAAAAACATTTTTTATTAGACCAAATTTTGAATGCTGAAGAATTGTTGACCTTATTATGGCATCTTTAATAATGTAGCAAATTATTTGTGAGTTATTTTGCAAACCAATTTTGAGTAATTCTTAAACATTATTCTTACAAGCTTCTAAGCACCACTTGGACAGGAGTTCCATTGTGGTTGGCCAGCCAAGTTCCTAACTATGTGTGGAATGTTGCCAAGGCTGGCGGCCATTAGGGTACACCGCCAACATCAACTGACCAAGTGAGGCGCCGCAGCAACACGCCTCGCAGCCTCATCTGTAAACCCAACTTGCTACTTGAACTACACCCAACACACACACACACAGACACACTCAAACCCACTCACACACTTACCTTGAACGTTCCCGCTCCTGTTCGTCCTCGTCCTCCATAATGTCCACATTGCCAGCTGCGCTCAGCAGCGCCGACAATGTTGCTGCTGCTGTAGTTGTTGCTGTCGTCGATGCTGCTGCTGCTGCTGTTGCTGCTGCTGGAGATGTTGTTGCTGCTATGCCACAGGCACCTGCGGCTATAAAACTGTTATCGGGCATTGTTGCTGCAGTTGTTGCTGTTGCCTTAATGCCGGCTGACAGTTGCGGGTTGCTTGTTGCTGCCGTGTAGGTTAACAATGCGGCGCCTGTTGCTGCTGTTGTTATTGTTGCTGTTGCTGCTGGTGTTGCTGCTGTTGCAGATAATGCATGCGGCAATATATCATGCCTGCAGGATAAATCACTCGATCCTCCAGTCAGCAGCGAATTGATTTCTGGCGCCAACGGCTGTGTCACAAACTTGGCTCGTCGCACGGCTGCAACAATAAGAAGAAAAAGAAGCAGTTGAGTTAAAATTATGTTGATTAAATCATACCTTTTAAATACATTTAAAAAAGCACACTTTTCCACAAAACAAAAAAATCAACTAACGAGCTGTGGAGAAAACCATACAAATTGCCAACTTTTTGGCAAACTTTGCGCAACTGCATTTGTTTACCCCCATATAGAGGCATAACTATAAACATATATATTTATATATCAACATGTTGTACTTAGTTAGTAAAATTATTTCGCTTTTTCCTTTGCTCGAAAAGTTGGGCGTGCAGCAACAAAATTTTCAACCTCCTGGTTTCAAACTTGCCAGCAAAAAGTTGTTCGGCAGAGGGCACCGCAACAGCTGGCAACCACCACGGCTAGGGTTGCCAGGTTTTGTACAGTATTTAACATATACATTAAGTGTTGATGCTGCTGCAACTCAAAATGTAGTCTAATGTAAAATAAACTGATTTTATTTAAACCAAACGAAATTAAATATGTTTACTTTTTTAATACGGTTGCCATGCCAGACGAATAAGAATGTTGCAACATTTAAGTGAGGAGTAATGGACCTTGGAAGACACTGAAATGTCTGTTGCACAGTTTAGTAAAACGTGCACTCGCCATATCTCATATCAACTGGTCCTGCCAAAAAGGAAGCCGAAAGCCGGAAGGAAGCCACTGTAATGGCATCTTTCACTTGGAGCCGGCGCAGCTGCTGGCAAGGACTCGCGTGGATAGCGTTTGGCTGCGGTTGGCACAGGACATGGCCAATTTGAAAATATTTACTTAAACTTGGATGGAACGCACACACACACGCATTCATTAGAGTGTTGAATGCATTTTGTACATGGCTGGTTGCAATGTGGCTGACAGTTTGTTGCAACTTTTTGTGGAGCGCTAATGGCGTGGTCAGCCACTGTGACAACGGAAGAGAAGGACAGACAAAGAGACAGACAGAGAGAGAGAGAGAGAGAGAGAGAGGGTGAGAGAGGGAGAGAGAGAGAGAGTGTGAGAAAGAGAGCACATCTAGGAGGACAACGACCAGTGTCGGTGTCCTTTGTGGGCTATTTGCCACAGCTGAAATAATTAAGGTGCATATTAAAATTGGAATCGATGCGACTATATGGATATATTGACTGCAATTTGTGGCAGCTATCATAAAGGACGACAGGACACGGGGCAAGGATTCATCGCTTGTGTAAATCTGTCACGTGCTCTCAGCAAAAAGTAAAATAAGTTTAATGAGTTTTGCATGCAGCTGACACGCAGCAATAAAGGCTGAAGAAACGACAGGGATGAGAAATGAGGCTGATTGTTGGGGACGCGGACAGGGGCTTGTTGTCTGTCTGTCTGTGCAGAGGCCGGTGACGTCTTGTGTCGAAGTGGCATGTGGCATGTGGCAAGTGGTAACTGGCAAGTGGCAACTGCCAAGTCATCATTATCGTCAATAAAAACTGTCGCACATGTCTCGCCTTGGCTGGAGTGCATGTCGTCCATGTCGTCCTTGTTGTCCTTGTCATGTCCTTGCCAGCAAGAAGCAGTTGAAAACTTTTAATGCGCCGCCCCCCACTTCCCATCTACAAAGTACAAGCCAAAGTCGCTAAGTGTGTCAGCTTAACTCTGGCATTTTAACACGCTCCTCTCTCTCTCTCTCTCTCTCTATCACTCTCTGCTCTTCTCTTGCTCTCAATAATGATGATTGTAATGATAATTTGCTGCTGACAGCAAATTGTTACATAATTATATGCGAAAATGAGCACACACACGCTGTACCACGCTGCGTATGATTGATGAATATCGGTTTCATTTGTCGTCCCTTGCTCTGAGTTCAAAGCCTTTGAAACACTCACACACACAAATATATATACTTCTCTGTGGTCTATCCTTGATGTATTTATAATGGATTTCTGTCTATATATACATTAAATAGAAGCTGGCTTGCGTAAATAGATAAGATAGACAGATTTTTGTAATAATTTATAAGTAAAGTAAATACACAAATATGTCAAATTTCGAATGAATATTTTAGTTATTCGGGTAGAATAACTGCATAATTATCAGAACATAAAACCAGCTGTATATTAAAGATTATTAGAGAAAGCAATTCATATTAACTACCCTGCTTTTAAGCGCTTCTTAATATTCGAATAAGTTTCAGAAAATCGGTCGGTAATCCTCTCACTTACCGTGCATGTTGGCCGTCTGGTAGGCAGGCGGAGGAGGCAGCGTAATGGCTTCCAGCGTGGATGTTGCTGCTGCCATGTCGGCTGCGGCGGCTGCTGTCGCTGCTGTATCCAGGGTATTGAGCAGTCGGTGCTGCTGCTTAGCAGCGGGTTGCAAGTGTATCGTGTGGTACTTGACCAGCGGCTGGGCGCAGTTGCTTGGGCTGCCCGTTGCAGACGCAAATGGAAAGTAAATTGTGGCCGTCGCCGGACCATAGCAATTCGGTGGCCCGGCTGCAGTGAGGGGCATTGTAGGCGTGGCACTGAAATGCAGCATGCTGCTCGGCACGGCGACGAAATTTGCTGGATGCTGTTGCTGATGTCGCGGCAAAGTTGCTGTCGATAATTGCTGCTGCTGTTGCTGCTGCGATGCATGTAAAGCTGATGCGTTTATGTAATGCTGCTGCTGCTGCTGTTGTTGTTGTTGTTGTTGTTGTTGTGGTGGTGGTAACGGTGCATATTTCAGCAATGCGTTGCCAGTCGTTGTTGTTGTCATTAGCATCACATCGGGCTGCTGCTGCTGCTGCTGGTGCTGCTGTTGCTGGTAAAACTGGTGCTGCTGTTGTTGCTGCTGCTGCTGCTGTGGCTGCTGATTCAACTTGCTTGGCATCGCGTTGCGCAACAATTGACAGGCATCTGCTGACCGCAGGACAATATAAAAGGACATGCAAAAGTTGATTAACGATTTGCCAATTGTTATGCTGACAATTCAATTTATAACTACCTCCCTTCCATCCCCATCCCCTCCCTCTTCCCTACCTCTCCACAATCCCTTAAGCAAGGAGCATGTTCTTTGTTACCCACCTTCGCCTGGCTCCAACGACAACTTGCGTTTCATTGTTGTTGCTGTCATTGTTGTCCTTTGGCCACATTCATAGCGCTCATTCAGGCCGGTTTCGCTGTTACAGCCTTTACAGCTCGCCTGCAATTAAGCCGGATAATTTTATTAATGCCGCACAGCCGCAATTTCCAAGTGAAGATATAAATAATCGTTATTTCAGTTCATAAATAAGACTTGACTCAAGCAGATGTGAATGCTTAATGCATTTATTCATATTAAGCGCGCACTTTCTCAAGCTATATTTAACACAACGTACATTTGCATTGTATTCATATTGTATTAACCTATTAAGAATGGGTGAACAGTGTATGTTTTTGTGAAATGTATGTAACACACCGAAGAAGGCGTGGCTGACCGCTTATAGTATAAAGTCAAGTCGATTGCGACCGTTAGTCTAACCCTCTGTCAATCTGCTTGTATATTGGGGAAAAACTCATTTTTAAAGATACAAAGTTCTTGTATATAGATATTCCAAAGGTTTTCATTAATATATGATTAAAAATTAAGAACTTATAACCCACAGTTTTCAATTTTGACATGCATGTGCATGCATTAGATCTTGTGTGAGCATTGAAATCTATAAGCAAAAGGGTATCTCCTAGTCGAAACCATTCGACTACGTATTTCTATTTCTTTTTTCAACATAAAGTTGATGGCAACGCTCATTGTTAAGCAAGTGGGAAAGGCTGTTGGCCTAATTATAAAATATATCTTACTGTAGATGTTTAACTCCAACTTCAGATTAGACAACCACTTTGACAGCCTCCTAACTTTAACTCTAACTCTAACGGTTGAGTTCCATGTTAGAGCTGCCAACTTGTTTTTGGTCACAACTTATTAGAAGATGTAACAGATTTAGCTTTAAGTTTAATTTAGTAAATTTAAATAAGAGATCCCTTTGACATTTACTTGATTTAATGTCCGCCCAGCGGCCACTCGTCTTACTTCTAATTAGGGCAAAGGCAATCAGAACTCTTTTAAGACCGCAATACAATTAACTTTAACAAGTTGCTGAACAGTTGGAATTTGCACCTTTATTTGGATACTTTTGACAATCGTCGAGCGTTGCCATAAAATGTCAATAAAATTGTAATTGACACATTTGGAAAGCTGGCAGATGGCTGCACGTCAGATGCGTCTCTTCCCTTGGTTGATGTCCTTGTTTGAATCCTTGTTGCGGTTCAAGCACAACGTTGCGTGTTGCCAAGCGAAACGTTTTCATGGTGCCATCGTGTTAGTTGCGGTTCTGTGGCAACATGATGAGACGCTGTGGCAACCACATACATGCTTCTATACATATATACACACACACACACACAGACATTACTCAAATGATATGCCACTGCGACTTTGCGGCTGGCCAAAAAACCATTCCCAGTGTGCGTCATGATAATTGCAAATGGCAACAGCCACGACGAAGGATAACGAGATGGCCAAATGCCAAATGCCAAAAGCCAAAAGCGAAACACCAAATGCCAACGGTCAACATTCTGATAATAATTCAAGCGTTGAGCGCATATGCCCCAAACTAAACCGCAGGGCTTATCAATTGCCAGGACCCCAAGGATCCAAAAAGGACGAGTTCTGATTCTGATTTGCAAAAGCCATTCAACAGCAAAAGCGGCAGCTGTGATTTGCTTAGATTGAATTAAGCCCTAATGAGTCGTTAAATGCGAGTGGAAAAGGTTGCCAGATCCGTTTAATTTCCGCTTTTCGATTCAGCCAAGCAAAACGTTCAGACTGTATGCAAAGAACGTCTCTCGATAGCAAATGCAAAATACTTGTTGAACAAGTTTCAAACATATTCATCGCCACACGAATCAGCCTGCAAGCAGGATAATGTTCGACTAGTATAATGCATATTGAGAAGTTGATTTTCCTGCTTGCCACGTGCTGCAATGTGCTGCATAAGAAATGTGTTGGAAAAAGAAAGGTGTCAACTCTGCTTAGCTATGAAAGTGGACTATAAAGCTTTATTTTCACAAGTTTAATATGTACATATATAATATTAAATAGCTATCTTAACTATTTTTCAGATGAATATAATTATTAACCTAATGGTGAGACTGCTAAAAGTTTATTAAATTAAGGAGATTTTGAATCTATCGAATCAGTTTCTTAAACTGATATCAAATATTATTGTATATATTTTATTGGTTTTAAGGCTCTGTCATTATTAAAATCGGTTTAAAGGCAAGACTTAAGTGTGATTTAATGTTGTTTAAAATGAACAACTGTCATGTGAGATTTTAGTTCTAAGTTCAATACAGAATTATATAAAGCTTGCAATAAATACATTTTGTGATGTGCAACCAACTAGTTTTTCATTTTCCGGAGTTTTTCAGTCATATACAACTGTTTGAATCTCGGCAACTTTTGCTACCGATGGACAAGCAAACAGACTTTTCCGTAGTGGCTCATAAAAAAATCAATTACATTCGCATTGTGCAGCGGAAAATGAAAATGAAAAGTTATTGCACGCTTTTAGCCTGGCGAACGTAATTTGCAGGACCTTTTGGGTTCAACTTTTGCGCTAGAGAATTTTTAAAGTGAACGCAAACTCATTTAATTTACTTAACTTGGCACTTTATGTGGCCTTTAACTTGGCCAACTCAAACTGCAACTGACGTCAAAGTTTGGGCCATGCTTAAAGGCCAACGAAGTTCCCGATAGAGTTTTCTCAACAGCGTTGCCACTCATTAAAAGTAGTGTCCCTTCCAACAATCTGCAAAGCAAATAATCGCTCAACGTTTATGTTAATGAAATTCAAACCAAGAGCTTAATTAAATAGTTATATTTTTTAAATGGCAAACAAACTCTTTTGCACGTTGAAAGCCGCAATTCAGTTATTTATCCACGCATGTGGTCACATTTGTTTTTATTGTTGTTTCTTTCGAGAGATTTTCATTTTTATTTTATTCTCTGGAATTGCCAATTAAACTGAAATTTTTGCAACCATAAATAAACAAACGTGCAAAAATAAGTGATTCTCTGATGATAAAACAACTTTCCAACCACATCAGCTGAAAGCTTTAAGCGTGCTGCATTTGATTGATGTCCTAGCAAATACCCTATATGCTAATATTGAGTTGAAATTGAGATCGGAGCCACACGAATTGAAATGCAATCCTAATCTTTCGCCTTCAGAAACTACTTCGACAAAGTTTATCCAGTTGCAGAATAGTTAAATAATATTTTATTTATTTGACTTATCTTTACATATCATATGTAAATGCCCATATATTAAATATCATCAAATGGATCTTATACGATTTTTTTGATTTAATGCAACAAATGTGAATATTCCACTCATCTTTTAAGTTTTAGGTTGAAGGGCTATTGAACATTGTCATAAAAAAGTACATACATTAAAAACTTTATTTGACCAATTAAAAATAAGAGGACTGCCAAAAAAACAACAACAGTATGAACAACTTTAAGTTTAAGCTTTAATATAGAACATTACTGTACAATAGTAATTGTAATAAAGAACATCTGTTACCATATAATAAATAAGTAAATAAATTACTTACGTAACCAATATTTGCAATTTAATTAATATACTTGCTATAAACACCTGCCGCTCAGCTTTAAGCTGTCTGGACACCTCGTATATCATAAGCCAGAGCCGTACACTCAGATGTAAAGCTCGAATCCATAGCTCAGAGCTTAATAAAAATGTCAGTGACTCTCGTGGATGGTAAACAAATGACTTACAAAACTTATGCACGAATGCACAAAACATGCAAACAGCGGGCCAAAAGGACTCGGCCCTGAGTTTTAGCCGGGCCAACAAATTATATATGTATGTGGCGTGCGGAGCGAACGCGACTGGCAACTTTTTTGTTATCACAGTAAATAAAAAAACGTAGCCTGATTTGCCAGCAAACACAATAATATAAAAAATAAACAGCAACAGAAATAGAAAAGGGAAGCAGCAACAATCTGGACACGATCCCAAAAAGTTCCTTTTGCGTTTTTTGCTCAAATCAATTACAAACTTTCAGTTGGCAAAAAAAAAAAACACAAACAAAAACCCTACATTCAGGCACCCAAGCCCAAAATGGGTTTCGGAACTTAAAAGGTTTCTGTTGTCTTAATTAAAAATACGTTTGCCCTATCGATAAATAAAACCATGTTCAAATCTAAGTGCCAAATTTCTTAGAAACTAAACTGAAACCAAACGAAACCTAAGGAATATTCTATAGAACTTTACGAGATTACTGCAATACTCTATTCTTGTGTTCTCAGAAGTTTCTGGCTTTATAAATATGTACATATATTATTAAGTAAATAAAAAATGTTTCGTATAAAGCAAAAACTTCACTCCAGATAAAATTCCATTGAACTTTATTTGAACATAATATTGCTTCAATAACAAACTACATAAAAAGCGAAACACAGAGCTTAAATAGTTTAGTTCAAAGTAACTTCGACTTTTTAACAACTGGCTGTGAAAATCTACTTGCAAAATAAAGAAAACGCCAAAAATATTTCACGTAGCTTTAGTTACAGTAAAAAAAAAAAAAACAAGTAACGAAAACTGTTGTCGAGAGTGCTCGACTAGAAGATACCCTAAGCTTCGTGCAGTGCTGTTATACGTATATCAATTTTTGTTTACTTCTCTATATGTTTACACAAGAAAATACGCATAGCCAGTCATGCATGAACAAGTTCAACTCAGTACTAAACGGACGCACAAACACACACATCGATACACTATCGATGAAAATTGGGTATAACTTATTGTTTCTTATCCGATCTTAATGAAGCATTCGGTACATATAAGTGACACTAATGCGTTTTTCCCCCAATTATTAAGAAACGGGGGAAGGTATCCAAATCCGATATATCCACAATGTGTGTCTTCTTGAGGTGAATATATATATATAGTAAATACCTCGAGCTCTAAAGATGTAGACGATATACTCAAAAAACTTAAATGTGTTATTGATAAAAAGAAAACAGAAAGAGTTATCGATGACCAAAAACAATCTCGATACGCGCGTGCTGTAAGAGAATCTACATGTAAAATCTTAAGTCTTTAGCTCTTGTAGTTGCTGAGATCGACGCGCTCAGGTCAGACGGACGAAAGACAGTTAGACGGACATTATTCAAACGATTCGGCTGTTGATCCTGGTTAAAAATACATATACTTTATGGGGTCGGCCACGCCACCTTTTGCCTGTCACATACATTTTCCCAAAAACATTATACCCTGTTTACCCATTTTTAAATTGTTAATGGGTTCAGGGTATAAAAAAAAAAAGAAAACTTAAAGAGGA
Organism: Drosophila pseudotalamancana; assembly: GCA_037075185.1. Taxonomy (NCBI): domain Eukaryota; kingdom Metazoa; phylum Arthropoda; class Insecta; order Diptera; family Drosophilidae; genus Drosophila; species Drosophila pseudotalamancana. The sequence goes on along the minus strand of JBAMCK010000001.1, from coordinate 478,532 downwards.
GTGAAAGTTTGTTTTAGACGCCAGTTCGTTCTACACTGGCGTTGCCAGTGCTGGTCAGTGGCCGAAAATGTGGCCAAGAATAGGCTACGCAACAATGCAGAAAGTTTTGTGTCAAGGGGAAAAGAGGAGAGAGGAAAGAGGAAGCAAACACTTTGGCAAAGAATTCAAGGAATGGAGAGTCTAGAGTTCACGCAGTTATTGCAGCTGTTCCAAAACTTTGACAGCACTGGCAATCGAATTAAGAAGTATAAAAAAGTCAACACGATAAAGTTGCAGTGTAACTGGAGCTGCAGCAAGCAGCAGGCATCAGGCAGCAGGCAGCTGTTGCTTCAGTAGTTCAAGAATATCAATTATATGTACTGTTTGACTTACCCCACTGGCAGCTCCTTGACGTCGCTTTGTCAATGTGCCTGCCGTTGTCCTCGTCGCTAGTCCCAGCTTCGGATTCTTCTCCCCGCTTCCAGCTTCCGCAGAGTTTCGACTGCGCTGCATCTGGCAGCAGAGCCTCATGTAGGTGCACTGGAGCGCATCCGCGAGCAGAGCTCCAAGACTGGACAAACACATCAACATTAATGGAACACCGATAAGTGCATAGAAAATGGTCGCCAGTTTTCCAGCTGCCGTCCGTGGAGTCAAGCTGCCGTGGCCTATAAGTGAATAGATGAAGGATAACATTATACCATCATCTTTCATGTGTAAAAACAAATATTCAATTACTTAAGGGAGTCTGAACTAAAAAGCTGGAACTATTAGAATTTATAGATAATTCCTTTATTATGTGTATATGTATTTTAATTCCTGTGATGAACAAATTTCCAAGCTTTTAAATATTTAAGTTACAAATTAATTGCAAGGGCAGCGAAGTTAGTTTTTCCTACACATATTGCTTGTTAGTTAGTTTTTATTGTAAACAATTTAGTTCAAACCCTAAGAACTGTTATTAATTCAATAAAGCATTTATAATATACATGACTATTCTATTCTATTCGTATTAACTTTCATAAATCGATTTCTCTTTTCAAACTTAAAAATTGTTTGTTTTTGTCTTAATCCAGAGGGATTAAAAAGTGTTCGAACCTTGCCTGCTTACCCAATTGTTAGACTTTAAGCGAAATTAACTCTTTTTCTAATAATCTTATTAAGTCCCAAACTTCAAGATTAAGAAACTTTATTAAACATTTACAAATTTGCAAAGACTTGTTTTTATTTTTTTTTGTACTCTCTCTTTAGTTTTACAATAGCGGCGCTTAAAATCTTGAACTTAAATTACAATATCCTATTGATTTTTTAACAGTTTTCTTAAGCAAAGTAATCCGCAACTCTTCTTCTATGGCTCCTCCTCCTTCTCCTCATCTTTATTTAATGCTGGGAATTAATTTCTGTGTTCGGTTCACTTAGTTAAACAATAACACTTAAGCTGCTCTTAATTTGTTGGAGTATTTGTAGCCCCAAACCAGGCAACCGAGTAGCACTTCATAATATATATAGAACTGAGTTGGCTCAGACAACAGGCTTTAACCATATGCAAATATTTAGGCAGAGCCCATTGGGCGTATACGTAATATGCATGCTGTCTTGTCTGCAGATGCTGCTGCCGTTGTTATTGCTATTGCTGATGCTGATGCTGATGCTGATGCTGTTGCTGATGGCCCCACAGCAATGTAAATATTTGCAGTTATTACAGCCCAATGCTATAAACCAAAATGCCCCGCAGAAGTACCTAAATATAAGACAAACAGTGCCTCATAATAAACAGCAAACAGCGACCAGCAACCAACAACCAGCAAAGCAAAGCGACTCCAAATGAAATTGTTTCGACTTACCAATCGTCGTTATCACAGTCACCGAGTACAGTAACGCCTCGCTAAATGTCCAGCTGGGCGTGTCGCCAGCATCGTAGCCAAAATGTCCCAAGGCGCTGGCACTAGCACTCGCACCGGGTCCAACCACGGAGCCAGCTGCTCCACCAGGACGAGTGGCGGCCACAATGGAGCCCTCGAAGCGACGCAGTTGCTCGTGGACGAGCATCGTCCAATTCCGTTCATAAAGCACGTTTAATTTCTCTGCAATTAGAAATGCCAATAATAGTTTAGGTATGCATCTAACTAATTGGGTCAACAGCATTTCAAGAGAAGGCCAAGAAGTATTCAAAAGCTCAAATCAGGCCAATTGCCAGGTGCACTTAGAAAAATACTCAGGTATAACCTTTGTAATTATGCAATTTTGTGTAAAGTGCATTGATAACCTTTCTGCTCAGTCAGTGCGACCTTTGTCAAGTGTCACACAAGCCACGCCTCCCGCCCCTCTTGCGTTTCGGCTTGTCTTGAGACGCTGCTCGCATTTGCCTCCATTTTGCTTCCACAGCAAATTGCGGAGGCTGCTTGTTAACAATCGCTACTTGCCAACGCCCTCTTGACGCCATTTGGCCTTGGCCACGCCCATATCCACGCCCCGGGGGCACAATTTGCGACCCCCCATCAGCCACTGCATCGCATTTCAGATGAATTGAAACACTCAATACTCTGGGCCAGGGAGATCCTTGCCAGATGCAAATACCAAAGCAAATGTGCTTCGTGTTCGTGTGCTTCGATAATATATATGTACGTATGTATGTATGTACGTACACTCATTTTAATAGCAAATGAATGGGAAAGTACTTTCCGCATTTGGTTTCTTAGTCGGGAAGCACTTTACGTGACTATTTGTGTAATATAAAACTTGTTACCAAACTTCGTTCGCATTGCCAAAAGGCAGCCACAGGAATTTGTTGGCCTTCAGCTTTCTCGAATGTAAGCTAAAAAGCTCAATGGCTAATTTAAGTGCTTAAAATAAAATCGAGAGCAATTTGCATTGCATGAAAATTTGATGTCCTAAGCATATGTATGTAAAATATTTAGAAAACATTAAAACTCACAAGAAAATATGTGTAAGGATTAGAATTAATAAATAATTTGTAGTTAATTTTGTATATTAAATACCTAAATAAATTTCGTAAACTTAAATATTTTAATTAAATTTTGTAATCTTTATTTTTAAATTTCTACACTTTAACCTTTAAATATTCAAATTAAAATATTGAGTTTTTAAGAAAATTATGCTAAAAACTTTCTCAGCAACTACTTTACTGTATTCAACGCTAAGCAAACTTAATCTGAAAAGGAAACGAAGCCTAACATTTTCTCAAGCATGAAATCCAGTTTAGTTTTGTGTGAAAAACGATTTAGAGAAGGCTTACATTAATATATGCATATACATACATATACTATCCCATAGCAAAAAGAGCATTTATTATAATACCTTTTAATACCCAAATTAAGACCATGATTAGAATTATTAATTAAATATGCCTGTCACTGCTTAAGGTAAGCTCTGTCGAAATACTAGAATTTGTCAAATGAATTGCGAGCAGCGTAATTGCAAAGTTTGAGTCGACTTCATTAAACGCATATTCTTGTATATTAATCATACGCCAGGTGCGCCGCTCCAAAGAGCAAAAAGGCGCGTAAATTAATTAGTTTATTTATGATGTGAAATTTTCATTAAATCAACATAAGCGCAGGCCAATGCATGGCGCCAGACCGAGAGATAGATGGAGAGAGAGAGTGGCAGACAGGAAAATATGATGGGGGAAAGAAAGAGGCAGGACTGGTATGCAAATGAGCCACTATTTGGCATATAAATGAATAATTCTATATTTTCCCGGGAAATATACAAAGCTAGTTTTTAAGTTTTGAATAAAAAAGTAAAAATAGTGTAAATTAGCTTAAAGCAAAGTTATTCTAATTTTTGAAATTTTTTTAGTTTATCTAAATATACATTAAATTAAATATTGAAAAAACAAACCAGATGATATGAATGAAAATTACCAACGAAAATTCAGGTTGAAATCGCGAGTTGGTGTATGGAAAGCCATAGTTGCCAGAAATATCTGAGTTACGGGTTAATAGTTCCACACTTAAATAAATGGAAACTTTATATTGGCATTTAAAGCCTGAGCTCAACATATGGAAGGTACATCAAATAATTATGTCACTATAACTCACAATTTTGTCCACTGTGCAGAAGAGTTGAAATGCACTGGGCAAAAATAAAATGCAAAAAATTAAAACCAAATATGGAAGGTAACTCACAATTTTGTCCACTGTGCAGAAGTGTTGAAATGCAATGGGCAAAAATAAAATGCAAAAAATGAAAACCAAATTTTGCACTTTAATGGAGACTGTCGCGCAAATTGAGTGCCAGCGGCAGCTGCAATGTAGGTGACAAAGTAATTAATTTCAAATAAATCACAGCTACTAACTACTCATAGTGCAAGGGCACTCACACGCAGTCACTCACTCACTCACTCACTCACTCACACACACTCCTGCTCTAATAATTTTGTGAGAGATGCGGAAAATTTCTGAAATTGTTTTCTACGTTTTGGCAAATATTTGGCTATGCAAATATTTTGTTTTTGTTCAATTTGGCACAAATTACATTCCTGGGCTAACTGAGAATTAATTCCAATTAAAATATTGTTATTTGTTTAGCATTAATTGCGGTTAACAGTTGGACCTTAAAGCAGTTCAATTCAAGCGTAAAACACACAATATTTTTGGTCTCGATTTATGGCCAATGCGGCAAATAATTTCCACCTGATTTATGCGAATGCGGCAAATTTACAATTTTTGTTGCATAATTTTTTAATTCCTGTTGACTCACTCACCCGTTATGATCCACAATTCGCGCAGACAATCTTCGCGGCTCTTGGCAATAGCCGCAGACTTGTTTAGATCCTGTGGTGCTTCCAGCAGTGGAAATATTAATGCGCCCAGCACGGAATACCCTGTAACCAAGAGCACCAAGCCGGGTGTGGACAACAGCAGTTTGAGCAAGTGACCCAAGCAGCGTTCAGAGGCGTGCCGCTTGGACTGCACATTGGCCTTCACGCATGCCTCATGGTTGATGGTATTCTGTTCGTCCTGCTCCAGCTGCAGCTCCTGTTGCGCCTGCTCCTGCTCCTGCTGCTGCTGCTCGTCGTTGTCGTCGCTTTGATTGCTCTTAAACGCCTGCTCAACGTCACACATGATCGCAATTTAATGTTTGTCATCTGCTTCTTCTACTTCTTGCTGTTGCTGTTATTGTTGCTGCTGTTATTGTTGCTGCTGTTGCTGTTGTTGTTGTTGTTGTTGTTGTTGTTGCTGCTGGCTGTCAGTTTTATTGGGCGTGCACTTCCGTTTCCGCCTCAACTTATTCAACTTATGATTCATGCTGTGCTGCTGCTTGTCAGCCATCCGTTAACTAATTAGAACAACGTTTTCCCATCATTCCACCCGTTGCTTTGTCTTTCTTCTAAATCTCTCTCCTGCTCTCTCCCCCTTTGCTGGCTGGCTTTACCGTATTATGTTTTAAGCTGTTGTTGACTTGTTTTTAGTTGCTGTTGCTGACATCGCATTTCGCATTGTTCTCCGGTTTTTGCTCTTCAATCTGTGCACTTGGTTTTCTACTTTTAAAGTTGTTGTCCCAGTTTATTAGCCCAGCTTTTCCTTCCACGCCTCGCCTCCTCTGTCGCCTGCAATTGAAAACAAATGTTCTATTGTAATGTTTGTTGCTGTTGCTGTTGCTGTTGCTGTTGTTGTTGCTGTTGCAGTTACTGAAGTGCACTTGGGCGCAGGTTAAGCGCACACAACTCGGCTGGCAAAGTGAGAACGCACTAAATTTGACACTTAACTTAATCTAATTAGCAACTCTTAAATGCCACAATATTATGTGCCAGCCAAGAACTTGCACCCACAAGTAGACTTCAGGTAAAAGCCATATGAGTGCCATATACTAAGGTTTGAATGCTGAATAGGTTTTGCTTTGCAATAAATATGACTAATTGTACAAATGTTGTAAACTATAGAAATTTCGCAAACAATTTAAAATGTAAGCCTAAAAGGAGATTATGTTTTTTAAATATTAGTTTTTCTTATTTCATTATTGTATAAGCATCATATGAGACAAAACATTTAGTCAAATCGAAGATTATGCTGGAAATACTGGAGATGCTCGGATTCTGAAACATTCATCAATACTCATTCTTAGTCATACTCATAATTTAGCATATATGACTGTAATTTAACTATAAATATTAATTTATATACATAAATTCTAACAAGTCGTTTAAATTTATACCACAGCGTACATTCTATATTAAAACAAGCATTTATCAAGTTAATTAAACTGTCATCCCATAATTAAATGAATTTCTTAGGCTTTAGTTCCCATTCATTTATCATAGTTTTTAGATTTCATAGGAAATACATCATATTGAAATTAATCTTTATGGCCACAACTAAACTCCAGTGGCTCGATATCCTCTAATCAAAATGTGGTTTTATTGTCGTGCTTTTGACACTCTTATAAGGAAATACTCAGTATACTATATACATTGTGTATATCTAACACTCGGGTCATTTAGCTGGGGTCATTAAGATTACAAGGCGTTTACAATGGGCGGACATTATCGATAAAGCCCATTAAAGGGCGGCATTAAAACGATAACAATAGCGGCTCGTGTAATACAAATTGAAGTGAAATAAATAAAGGCAACCAGTGTGTCACTCACACACACACACACATACGCTCACACATACGCTCACACATACGCACACGCACACGCCCAACAAAGCACTAATCATTATTGAAGCTGACGCAGCGGCTTCTCTAATAATGCGCTTAGAGAGTGATTTGATAGAATCAATTAAAGCTAAAGAGAAATTGTACAAGTGGGAATTCCCCCTATTAAATACTAAAGAGGAAGCATAGATTATTTGGGGTCTTGTCTACATTTATTGATGTGTGACGTTTGCATCATCGATGGCTTCCATTTGTAGGCCCTAAACCTTCGTGATTTATGTAGTCTACAGGCGGCTGAGTTAAGTAATTTTGGTTAATTGGAATATAAAGTAGAGTGGCGTCTGGCTGGGTTCATACCACTTGGTGGTTTAACAAAAGCCACTTGTTTTCCCATTCTTCGCCTTTTTTATGGACAAGCGCGCATAATTAAATTTGCGGCTAACGTGGCGTATGCGCAACTTGGCTCTAGGCTCGGCTTCGAGGGCTAATGCACAATTAATGTCAATCGCTTTGACTATCCTATCGACAAGGCAATGCTCCTATTTAATTGTGGCCCGGTTAACGTTTGAGCTTCAACAGGCCAAAAAGCAAGAATCCTTGAGCCAGCCAGCCAAAGGGCCAAAACGTCTGGCGGAAGTTATCCCTTTTAGCCAGATTGAAATCAGCTTAGCTCCGGCTCTTAATTGAAATGTTTGCATTTCACTTTAATTAAAGTGTTTCTGGCCCAGACCGAAAGTCTAAAAGGAATACAGAAAACCTTTTTAGCACGCACAAGACTTTTTTTCCGTTTTCTAGAGTGGAGAGAGGAGAGAGGGGGAAAGGAGCAGTTCTTTGGTTAATTTCAATGGCATTTTTCTTCCATTTTTCATTTCATTGCGCGCTGTTTTTCGCACGTCATTTATGAAGTTGCCGTTCAAGTTTTTTAATAGTTAAATGAAAACAACTTGCTTGCCTTCTGCCAGGACCCTTACCAGAGTCCCAAAGTCTCACCCATCTGCCTTTTCACTCTTTTCCTTTGTGCTTGCGCTTTTCATCAGCTCCGCCTGGCTTCTGCCTTATTATGCAATATTTATTATTATTATTTATAAATGCAATGACAACAAACGCAGTTTAATTACAATTTTCCCCAGCTCCGTTTTTTTCCTTTCTTTCCTTCCATCTCATCAAATGCAGCAGCCGCAGCAGGATCCAGTAAACGATGTCCTTCGGACGCTAATGGCTCTAGCCTCATTTCTCGCCTGCTCTGGAGCTGTTTTTAAATCCAATTTTGCTTCATAATTCTATAACACGCCAAGCACCAGACGCAGTCCCAACTCCTGCCCCACCCAACCTTAATCGCATCCTTTTCGTCATTCTTCCGCTGGACCTCTTGACCCGTTGTCCTCATCGTCGTTGCCTATTCCCAATTTAATTGCATCGCTGACATTTAGCACCAGCACAGAAAATATACAAAAGGAAAAGAAGCGATGCAGAGGAAAACGCCAGCTTAAATAGGATTTTGGTTTTTGGTCCCATGGTCCGCTTCGTGCGATGTTAAACTAAGCCGCTGCTCTGTTAGCCACTTGTTTAATTGAACTTGACTCACGCCATGTCCGTTCAACCGTGTCTGAACTATATCACAATACTCGCATTTCCAATTTGTTGGCAAAGTGCAAACCAAATGTCATTCAATTGAAAGGATTTTACGCGCAGTTCAACTGCATTTCGCAACTTTTCTCTTGCTCCTTGATTCCTTGATCCTTGATTCCCTTGACTCGGTTGTTGTTGTTTTTTGTACTCGAATGGCTTTTGATGTAATTACATTAACGACAACAAAATGAAAGAAAAGAGAAATACAACATGAAAGGCAACAACAACAAGAGTGTGGTAAACGGGAGTGCTGGGTTAGAGGGTATCCTATTTGGTATATGAATTAAGGAAGAGGCATATATAGGAGTAAATATAGTTGGAAGAATAATGAAGAATGAATGCGAAGAAGAGATTGACAATAGAATGCACTGTGAAAAACATTTTTGTGATAGAGGAAGTAAAAGCATCACAAACATCAAAAGGAATACATAAAAAGAAAGACAAAGATAAAGTATGGGATACTTTTATTTGCCATCAAGCACTTTTTACTTGTAATTCACATTATGCAATGCCAATAGCACAAAGCTTACACTTTCTATACAAACACCCGAGTACAAACGAAACAATTAAATGGAAATGCGTTGAAAGTTAAATGAATTGTAAAATTTTATGTGTCTTAAAATCGGAAAACAAGCTAAAAACTTGTTTAGATCGACTTTAAGGAAGGAACGGAGCAAAATACTCACTAATAAGCAACATTTATTTGTAAATTTCGCACCTGCCCTAAAGCGGCGGACACAATTTTGTGCAGTCAAGTGTCTATAATGAAAATTAAATGCCCAAAGGCAGGAAAATCGAAGGTGGCGAGAGGAGGGCAGAAGGATGTACCAGGTTATACGCTGGCTGGCTGGCTGGCTGGCTGGCAGGAAGGCAGCGAAGCGTGCCCGGAACTTTTAACACATTAGCCAAGCTGAATGCGAGTGCAGAGGTGTGTTAAAGATACAAGAGCCAACAACAAGAACAATAAAAAACAATACCTAATAACTATGCAATTGAGCGCAGCGGAAGGAAAACAGTTGAGAACGCCAGCGGACAAGCAGCCCGGCCATAATTTATAATAAAAAAGGGCGGCAGGACTGCAAGTGGCGAAAGGATAACACAGGATAATGACCATGTTAATGCAATACAAAAGTGCACTGAAAGGAAATGAGCGAGATAAGTAATGAGCCCCCAAAAGCTGACCAAAATGTTCGCACAAAGTTTTCCGTTTTGTGGCTCAAAACAAACGATGCCCTGGTTTAGGCCAGGCTCATTAAATACGCTCAACTTGACTGCAACAGTCTTAATTATATGCCAAAGTCTTAGCTGGCAAGCAAAGAAAACGAGTCTTAAGATAAGAACATAAGACAACTATCTGACTATCTGAGAGATAGCGAAGACACAAAATACTCTGCATTAAGAGTTGAGAGCTTTAACAATTTTATATCTTTTGAATGTGGTATAATTATAATACTCAAGTTATATTTATATGACTATTATTATCCATACGTTAACAATAAATGTGCGTGTCGAGCATGTCTTTATTTTCTTCATTTTTTGATTTGGACTACACAGATCGATTTTACTGTACCCTTTAATTAGTATTCAGCTATGACGATCAATATATATTGGAATTCTAATTCTTTTGAAAGAGTTACCTAAATAGCTTACAATGAAAAAAAATAAATTGTAATAATAATTAAATCTTCAACTCCCAGATGAAACTTTAATATTATAATTACAACAAACAGGTTTTGTGAAGTGGCCACAAAATCTGCAATTTAGCGTTACATAATACACAACTTAGTGAGTGCAGTCTGCCATAAGAGCATACGAAAATAGCAACAATTTAAGACAATACAATCAGTGCTGAAAGTTGGAAGACTCGTCGTCGCACTTTTACGGACGGTGATTAGTTTTTGGAGTGCCTCAAGAGCAAGTCAAGCACTTACTCACTCACTCAGTCAGTCAGTCAGTCAGTCAGTCAGTCGAGCGAGCATTAAGGCAGTCAGTACGTCTGTCAGTCTGTCAGTGGCCGCTACCGGCCGAGCGTGTAAACTTTGCAAACAGCCGGCAGACAAGAACAACAAAAACAGAAGCAACAAAATTTCCCAGCGATTTTCTTTGCAACAAAAACTCATTAAAAATGGCGCAAATGCAGCTGCCACCTAAGTATACAAAAAGTAGAAGAAGCAGAAAATAAGAATAACTGGACAAGAGGCCAAGCAAACTTGAACTTAACTAAATGCAAAATGCACAATAATTAGCGGCAACATTTAAAGGATATCTCTGAAAGGCCAACTTTCTGGCAAGAAGAAGAACCAAAAATTAATAATTAATTGCGTGCAGAAAAAAGAGAAGGTGAGCGTTAGTGCTTAAGTGGCTATGAATAGGTAATTTATGTTTAAAATGTGCTGCTCCAGCAGTCCAAACTATAATTTATTGCTCTTCATTTGCCTATTTAATCACTTAAACTGAATAATAAATAAATTAATTGCATTATTTATTATCATTTCATCAAGAAATGCATCAACAAATCTTATTTAATTAGTAAATGCTTTAAAGGCATGTCAATTTTAATAATTCAACGATAAAACTGACGAAGATAAAAAAATATTGGGGGTATTCCTTAATCACGTTGCATTACATTTAATATATAATTATTTTAGATATTAAATTATTTTCAAAAATTTCAATTTATATAACTACATTTTTATTAACTTTAAATTTGTAAAACTATTTTAATTTTATATTAACTTATCTGATCAACATAAAAACTGTAAAACTGGTAATGCTCAGAAAATATTGGACGTATTCCTTTATTCCAAAAGAAAGTTGCAGAATAATCTAAATATACTTTTTAAATAGGAGAAGAAATGTTGTATATTAACTTATCTGATCCAGGGAATAACCCTAATGTGCCCACTGCACACAATTGACACAATTTGCTGACTAAATTTTACAAATTTCGTAACTGCCTTTTGGCACATTTGGCTCAACATTTTCCGCTTTTGGCCATTTGAATGGTCGACAGAGAGCTGTTGGCCGCTGCTGCTGGCAGCTCAAATTAAACTTGTTAACTCTCGTAATTAAATTGTTAAACATCAGTTGGACTTTAATTGACTGCCGGTGTAGACCGTTAAGCAAATGGCTGGCAGACAGTCTAGCAGTGCTTTAACGGTAGTTCGCATACCAATGAAGGAAATTCCCGTTAGCCAGCTCAGCAAAATTCCTTAAGTGGCAATTTAGTGTCAATTTGCTTTTGTCTTAACACTTTTTCTTAATGTTAATTAAGCCCATGGCATTTTATGTTTATATATATGACATATTTACACTGCTAGTCTGGCTTTTGTTTTTACATATATATACATATATACATATATATTTACGTGTGTGTGTGTGTGTGATAACAAACGTTTGTTGGCCAAATTGCCTTTAAACGATTACAGAAAAAAGTTTTTTGCCCTTAAAAAAAATGTTAATCAAATAAAATCAAATTGTTGGCCAATTGAGCGCCAGAACGTGTCGAAAGGCATAAAATGCACGAGGTGGGAGCTTAAAATAAATTTGCATAACGCTAGTTTTTAGGGTGGCTATGAGTGTGTGTGTTTTTGATAATTCCGCTTTAAATGCACTTTATGCGCTCTCTGTCTCGGCTAAATGTCATTCACAACATACAGTTTTTGCGTAGCTAATCCCCTGATCAACTGCACCGACTTGCATATATAACAATCCGGTATTAAATTCTTTTAGAGTTAAGCTTAAAGCCACATGGCGTATACGTTTCACATAACGTATTCGCGGGCTAGCCTCATATTGAACGCAGTCTCTTAATAAAATTCGATTATTTCAATCAAACAAATAACTAGAGAACATATGAAAGTTTAAATAAGAATTAAATAAATGATTGGAAACAAAGAAGTTCAGATCTGAAAAAAGCAACAAAACAAAGAATTAAGTACAAAATATAATTTTTATTGCATTAAATTATATCAAAATGTATCTTCAATCAGTAACTTCTTATACCTACAAGTAACAACCTACTGGTAGTATCCAGACGCTTTTCCACAGCTTACATCCTTGAGGTAATCAATCATTTTTGACAAATCGGAATATGCTATATCATTCACACTTTTTTAGCTAGACTTCTATTGCACAGTAGTTTGCTTCTTATGCTGACTAGTGTTAGGTTGACAGCTTCTTAAAATGTATTTGCTGTTATTGTTGTTGTTCTATCCAGTTGGGCTGACATCGGCAGCTAATTGTTTGGTCTCTGGGTGGTCCACAAACTTAATTGGCCACGAGAAGGCAAGACGTGTCACTTTCTGGCGCCACGTTTGGCGTTTGGTCGCGTTTGTTATTGATGATATTTCTCTTAGCATTTAATTTGATGCACGAGTGCCTGCCCTAGTCCACTGCTAATGATTGAGTGTTAATGGAGCAAACGTGGCCAAAAACGAATCAAAGCGCCACAGAAAACATTCCCAATACAAGTGTAATAACATCGTGGATCGGCTGACCTCATTGAATTGGTGTGACCGAGGGGGATGGCTGGGTGGGTGCCTTGTGTAAACATAGCGCTTGTCAATGCGTTGCCTACTAAGGAGTTCCAACAACAATAACACACCATCAACAGCAACAACAAAAGCGAGCAGCATGGCCAACATGTTTGCAGAGTTGGGTAAGGCCTGGCCACAGATGCAAACATTGAGATATGCAACGAAAAGCACACACACCAACACCCACACACACACACACACACCTATAATAACAAGCTAGCAAGTGTGTCATGGACATTGCTCACTATGCAGTATACATATGTGTATGTGTGTGTTTGTGGGGTGTGTGAACAACACACTTACACGTGTTTCAACGGCTGCTGGCAGTTGATGCTGTGACTGTGACTGTGGCCGTTGCCATAAAAAAAGGCACATACTCAAATTGCAATACGAAGGACAAACAAACACACTAAATACACATACACACACCCATACACCTATAGACGCCTGTAATTGTGCTTGAAAAGTCTGACAACACGCATTTATGCAAGATTGCAATTATGATATAAAATACTTGCTAGGTTCGAGCTGCTGAAAGAAGTGTGTTCAAAACAACCAACAAAAATTGGAATTGTGTGTCAAATGCTTCAATATGTTAAAGTCTTGAGTCCTAGCCAAGAAGCACACTTGAATATTTATGTTAATGTGCCAGCAGCTAAAAGCCAAGGTCACAATATGTTTGAAAAGCTGACAAGTGCAAACAAATTTGTGATAAGATCTTAGAAAAAAATAAACTGTTTTTTTTTTTGAGCTTAAATGTGTTTATACTTTCTCTACTTATGTCTGAAGTCTTCATTTATGCAAGCAGTTAGTTATACGATTAGAATTATTTATCCCCTTAACAGGTCTAACTGTTTAAGCCTTTCCTCATTTTGCTAACTCCGTTTAAGTACAGTTGCAAATCAGCAAATCATAAAATCCTCAAATGCCAAATGCCGAATGCCAATTAACCAATTGAACTTTGCTTGACCGTTGACATTGGCGCCATGGAACCCACTGCAGGCGTTGCAAATACCCTTTTGTTCTTCGCCATTCTGCGGCGCTGGCAAAACTGTCATAGCGTTAATTGAGTTTGACACTAATGAGCGTGCAATCGTTACATAATTGATTTATAAATGCACCAGTCCCCACTTCCACCCAATTGAGTTGCGCTCTTGAGTTTATGACGATGTCGCAGTCCCCCGCTAATTGGGTCAGGCAAACAATCGAGAAGTGGAGGACGGCCGATTTAAAATGCGCCAAATTATTTGAAGGATTCTGCAACTGCTGCTGTTGTTGCACCCGCCAGGACATTATACAAGTAGCTTGTCTGCATATATTTGCAGGGGGGAGGCGAAGCGCGCATACGAATATAAACCCATAAAAATCGCTTGAAAATGTTTGCGGGCATAGACAGCATGATTATCAGCAACATTATTATTAACATTATGATAATGATGATGTTCATTATGATGGTAATCAGCATCATTTGTGTTCTGTGGTTGGGCCGCTTGCCACAAGCGCTAATTCCACACAAATTGTAATTAATTTGAATTAATTATGTTCTACTTTCCGCATGCCAAAAGCAAACAGACGCTGGCAAACAACACAGGCACACACACATACAAGCCCACATGTGGGCGTGACGACTGAGACATATTTTTTGTTTTAAGCATACTAAAGCATAAGCACACATACACAACCACAAATTCACCGCAGGATAAAGACGGCTTTGGGCTGGCAGCTAGCAAAGTTTCTCGTCCCTTTTCATTGCCTACTTTTGTGCGCCGCCCACAGATGGAACGAAAATAATATTAGAAATATTCTTTTAAAGCATTGTTACAGCTTTATCCCAGTATTAGCAGCCAAAACAGCAGCTAATCAAATAAAACGGTTAAAGCTTTATAAAACAGGGAATTACACATTTTTTTGTAGCAAATTCAAAGGTAAACCTTTTTGTCTTAAAGAACCTTTTATATTGAGTCTTCCTTAAAAAAAAAAGAGTCTTACCTTTAAATTGTTGCGCGTATTAAATGGTATTTCATATTTAATATTAACCTAACCATAAACTGGAAATAAAAAGGTTCCTTACAGTAGGCCATGTTCAACAACTGTCTAGCGTTTGGGTAAAATAAATAAAATGTTCATACATTTTTGAAAAATAGACAAAATTGGTAACATAACGTATAAAAATATAATTTTGGCTCTTTACGACCAAATTACGCTTTCGGCCTGCATAACCTTTAACTTATTAAAACAAAATGCATATACTAGTTATAACTCCAGCTGGCAAAACGGTAAAGGTTGACGTTGGTGATGAGGCCGATCCCATGGATGAAACCCGTGATAGACTACTGCCGATGGAGCAATCAAAAATAATGGATAGTTACCCATCAACCGCGGAGCAGGCGCAAATCAAGCTTCAAGAGCTAAATGACTTTATCAATAAGCTACCAAAATATCCAAACCATGAAAATATACCGTTTTCCAATAGTTCCTAATTGACCAATAATCAGTGAGTGTTTAAATGACATTATTTTTAATGTGATCGATTATAATTTTTACTAAGTTTACAGTTCAGAAGATGTTTTTGTTGTACTTTAGTGGCTTGAGGGAAAAACCTACAGTATTCCCAACAAGTTAAATAATCTCTATGTATGCCCGGATATATAGTGAATATTTAAGAGAATAACTTTAGCTGAGTTTCAAGCGGTAAGAGTAACAGATGATAAATACTTTGTTTTCAAAAATTTTAATTTACAGCATCGAAGCTATGTTTGGGCGACTGTGTATCAGGCAACACAAGTGCAAAGGTAGCAACACCTGCGCACTAATCTTGTTAATTCAATGTATTTCTATTTATGGCCTCATTGCGCAGTAAAGTACATGCATAACCAATCTGTAATCCTTCAACTGAAAAGAGTTTTTATTTAACATCAGTAAATTGACATAGGAATAGAGTATAAATGTTACCCATAGTATTTATATGTGTGTCAGTCACATCGTGCTATACGAATTTTAACCTATGACAAGATCAAGATAAAGAAAATGAAAAGTCATCTATGTGTTTGATTGAATCAACTAGCGTACCTTCTTGCCAGCAACTAGCAGTATTTGCATATCTAAAAGTTGAATTTCTAATTATCTGGCTACAGCTCATAGGAGTGTATATATTTAATCCGCTATAATTTGTGTGTGTGTTTCGATATAATATCAATGTGGATAGATACTTATGCATAATATTCATGTGTACTTACATTCACGAATTTATATGTATATTATATATTTGTACTGCTGACAACTGTCAGAATTACAAATGCACATTAGGGTTATTGCTTAGCTTCAAATATGTACGACCGTGAGTCAACATTTGGAATTAGCTTGAAATAATATTAAAACAGTTAAGCAACTGTCATCTTAAAGCGATGCTTATGAAAATAAAAGTCCACTTAAGTTAGGGTATTAGAAAGTTGGCCTTTGACTATAGTTTTGGAAGTATGTGAGCAAAAGACACGTTTGGTCTAATCTGACAAACATGAAGGCGAACTAACCCAAGTATTAAGGCGACACGCGCTAAGTAAATTAATATGACAACTGATGCTGAAGCTGTTCAGGCTTTAGGTGGAACCTCCGGAGCCACTGCGACAAGTGAATGACATTGTCTGGCACAAGTGGAAATGTTGACAGCAAAAATTTAACGCTTAAAATGCCAAACACACAAATATTTTGACATTCAAAGCACAGAAAACGCAGAACACACTCATATACACATACACACACACACGCTTACATGAACAACAGCAAATGTGTTGCTGTTCTATTTTGGCTTTTCTTTTTGCGTGGCAAATTTTCCATGAAAATTGCATGAATTGCAGATTTTTATACGCACGAAATGCGCTGCGCTTGGCATGCGACTGGAGTCAACTCAACTTCAACTGAGTTCTCTTTGTGGTTATTGTTGTTGCTATTGTGGCTGATGTTGCTGTTGTTGTTGTTACTGGTCTATCTGTTGTTGCTGTTGCGTGTGCTTTAGTCATTTTTATGGCAGCGCCGGCGGCACTTGGCGTAAAATATAGAACAAAACAGCAACAGAAACAAAATATAATAAAAATGAAAAAAGTGCCTCACGTTGTTATAGGATTTGGCTTTAACAGACGCTTACAGCAAGCCAAACAATGACTTAATATATTGCAGCTGCGATATGTGCAATGTGGCGTATGCGTGATGTACTTTAGCGGCAGCGTGCAACCAAAAGAATGCAACAGCAGCAGCAGCAGCAACAGCAACAGCTTAATTATGTGTAGTTGTCGACCACGGGGCGTATGATTAATGCCCTATGTATTCAAATAGCTGGCGAAAAGTATGCAACAATAAGCTGCCAACAATCCGACACTTGTGATGCACACACACACACATATACTTACACATACCCAAAATTGTAGCTGCATAGTTAATGCAATATATTTGCGGCTGTGCAAGATGAATTACTCAGGTGAACTTTGACCCCCAAATATAAATCCACATATGCAGCAACGCTTCATTTCAGTGGGATTATCAACTCGAAACCAATTTGTCAGAGGTAAACTTTTACAATCAACTAGATGTAAGTTTTGGTAAGATTTGTTTTCAACAAGTTAGACGCGTGTTTCTTCTGAGTTGTCCAAACCAATTAGGTTAATGAAAGTCTACAACTCTGAATACAAAACGCAACTTCTTGACAAATTCATTATTATTAAAGAGTACATATATTTTTTTTCCTCAACTTCAAATCGTAACTTGGTTAAATAATAAGAAAATATAATAAAATACTTATTTTCAATTTACCAAATTTAATAAAATTTGTAGTGGTGTGCCATTTAGACAACTCAACCATCGACTAAAGCAGTTTTATTTTCCATGTTTAAAATTGTATCTCAAAATTGTATGCCTAAGAGTATGCTATAATTAATTTCTTTCTTCACAATTTTAAATTATTATAACTCTTTTAAATGAAGTCCGATTATGAAATGGTTTACCACTTTGGACGCAGGAAGACTGTTAAAATTGAATAAAAGCAACCAATATTCTAGAATGATCAACTGATGAAAATGATACATTTATGACAATTATTAGTTAAGATAATGAGAAAAATGAAATGTAAACAATATTTGCACTAAAAGCTTCCATCGTAGGAGAAAGCCCTACACCAATATAAATTTAAATTCAACACTTCAATAGTCCAACAAGGTTTTCAAATCCAGCACGTTTGCTTAGAACAACACCCCAAGGAGGCATTTATTATGCCATAAAGAGAACTAACCAAATTCGGCGAGTCTGTTGGAATTTAAATCATCAATTCTTCATGCCGTTCAGATCCGCCTGGCAAAGGTGGCGTATGCGCTACCTGCCTACTGCCGGCAAATCTTTAGCCATTCTGTTTTTGGCGGCATTCGCTGTGACATTTGTCTCTTTTGTTTTGAGAGTCCGGCGAATGCCAAATGCTATAAAATTTAATGTACTGCCAAAACGCACACAAACAAAACAATTGCGTGACGAAGGACTAACAGGCAGTAACTTTTACCTTAACGGATTTGTATTTGTATTTGTATTATGTGTGGACCAAAAAGCAAACCAGTCGACAGTTAAGCAGTTGTCATTGCGATTTGCTTGCCCAAGATTTATGTCCGGTTGCCCCTTGATAAATGAATGGAGGCATTTCTAAGTGGCTTTTACTTGTAGTCAAGCAAAGCTCTTAGCCATCTACTCGGCCATAAATTCGCAGTCGGCTGAATGTCTAAATTAGCATTGAGGTAATTGTTGATATTTTCAGTTTAGTTTTGGCTTAAATGTGTAATGCCAAATTACTCCAATTGCGGTACTTAAGCAGCCAATTTAATTAGATGAAGGGAGCATAAATCTGCCTTACCAAGAAATTGCTCAGTACTGCGAACATATTTTAAGATTTTAGTATGCCTTTAAATAATTAAATGATAAGCAAAGAATATTTACTTTCTTTTCGTCAAGATAATTGCAGTTCATAATCGTGCCACTCATAAAATCTCGTTCCAGTTCACCGATTACATTTTTCATGTATGTATATATTCGCTTACGCTTTAACAAACGCAGACACCAACAATCGATAAGATTTCCACCTCTTTTCACCTGCATTTGCTTGTACAGGTGTTTATGTGTCTACATCATATGAATCGTATATATAAAATACAACATTTGTTGTAAATGCGAAATGTGGTCAAAAACCAAAAGTAAGAGAAATATACTAATATTTTAATTGGATACAAATTGGCAACACCTACTATTCTAACGGTTCATTCATGGCAAAACTCCTGGTTTAATCACAATTTACTTTTTGGGCCATTAACATAGAAATTGACCGCAACAGAAAATTATTTCATGATTTGTTGAGTACGATTTGTTATGCATTGATTGCACATAAAACAATTCAATTAAAAAGCACATTATTTTATACATATCATATACATGTATATATATATATATATATATACATATATATGTATATAGATTATTTATATACATATACAGTTATATATATATATATATATATATGTATATATATCGATGCTTGAAAAGCATACCGAATTGCATTTATCGCGCCCGCATTAATAAATTATTTTTATTGCGCATTCACTGTTTCTCTTTTTCTCTGTGCTAAAATAAATACTTTTGTTAACTTTATTATTAATTTTTCTTTCCTTTTTTCCCCCGTTTAATGTGTAATTAATTTTTAATAATATTGAAGGGTTTATCTGCATTTTTTATCACATGCTTCTTGTGTTATGAATGACCAAAATAGCTATCAAATTGGACAATTTTCATATGCAGGTGAGTTAATTGATAAGTTAATTAGCCGTGGCTAACGAGCTGCAAATATAAATCCTTTTGTCCACTTCAACAATTAATTAAATGACACACATTTTTTGATATTTAGATGACACATCATTTCAAATTGTTCCAATATATACATATATCGATATTTGTATATACTTTTTGTATTATTTTTTATTACTATATTTAGTACGATTATTTAATAAAAAATATATACTTTTGCTTTTTTCTGAATATCTACTTAAACTAGACAATTATTGAAATCTTTTCTAATATTTAGATCTTGATAATAATTGTTAGGTAGATTTTAAAGTTCCTCCTCATCTAAAGTTCCTCAAAAGCATCGTCTTGCATAAAGAAAGTTTTACTTATTATAAACAGTTATTCATAAAAAAAAGTATAATCAACTTTAATGAACACACAAATCAATTATTTCTTATACAAAACTTTAAAAACTGCAAAATGAAACCGAATCCCCTTATAAATCGCGCTTATATCATATTTTATTAATTACTTTAAAAATTCGCTTTCGGGCACGTCTTCAGCTTTGGCCAGTAGCAAAGTTTTGACCCAATTGCGTTTTCTACACAGGTATTTTTGCGCCTTGCCTACCTTAGGTCAAGTTGTGAGCAATTTGTGGCGTTACGAGCAGTCGCTGTCGCTGTCGCAGTCACTGCTTGCGCCGCTACTGGCGTCGCTGCTTGCGTCTTCTATTGTGGCTGTCGCTTAACAGGGCCCAAACACTTCGCTCAGTGATCGCGCAGCCTTTGTCAAGTGCGGTTGGCTTTTAAAATCGAGTTAAAAATAAAGAGCTGCAAAATCTGGTTTAAAGCTGCAAAGATATTAAAATATAAAGCTAATTAAAATCGTGCATTTCTGCATGTTTATAATTAATTTTGCATTCGGGATTATATAATATTAATAATTAAGTTAATGGAACTGCGCGCGAATTGCAAATTATGATAAATTGCATGTCATATGATAAAAGCCAGTTACAAAGTCGCTGTTAAACAAATCCCAAATTGGCAAACAAATTGACGTGCTTAACTGACAGCCTCATTTGGCTAACGTAACAAAAAAAAAAAAGAAGATACAGATAAATATAGGTACAAATCAGTTTATTTACATTTCTGGAGTATCTTGGGACCCGGCAACAGTTGGTTTTTACAACGAAAAAAAATATTAATTGAACACAATTGTGGTCGCACAAAATAAAAATAAACAAATTAACTGATTGCCAACTGTTAAAACATAACGAAATATGAAGCATCATAAAGCCAAAATAAACATTTTTGTATTATAGGTCAAGGTTCAAAAAAGCCGTCTGTCTGACTTTTATTAAATTCAGCTCACAAAACATTATCTCTTGAGCAATATACGCTAGAATACATTTATTTCTCACTGTTTTGGATAACTAACAGTTTATTGTGCCCTTTAATTTTATATTCTTATAAATGGCTTTATCTAGTTTGAGGCTTATCTGATGTCAAATTTGTTTAGCATTTCCGTCGACAATTACAGACTAATTGCCAGACAAAACGTGTTCAAGCAACTAATATTATAAATTTTAAGTTCAATAATAAAACAATTCTGTATGTGCGTCACTTTATATATTGAAGAAATCGATTATTAAATAATGAAAATTCAATTTAAATGCGATTGAAGCTTTAACTCAGTTCCTGACACACTTGAAGGCAGATTCCGACCTGTAATTACAATGTTTCACGTTTCACGTAATGCTGACATTTCGCAGCGAGGGCAACGGCTTTGTCTACCTTCACTTTTCATTAACTGCGAATAACAATGCAACAACTTCCACAACAACAACAACAATAACAACAACATCAATTGCATCAGCTACAACAACTTTGAGTGCAACGCGTCGCTTCGCGCTTTGCGCATGCGCAAATTTAATTCTGAGGCAACAACAACAACATCAGCAAATGTAACAAGCAACTACATAAACAACAAAACACAATGACACAAAGGCAAATAAAGGCTTAATAAATAAACGAAATAAGTAAGAAAGCTCTAGACGGCTTGTACGGGACTAGAAGATACCCTAAAAACTCAATCACTTTTGCTTACTTACATACGTGTAAAAGCGTATATATATAGAGAAGCTTGCAATTGAATGGGCTTCTGTATGTATATATATATGGAGCTACAGCGATTCTTTTCGGCTCTTCTTTTCGGCTCTTGCGAGTTTTGACCTTCACTTCAATTGCAATTATTGATATTGGAAAAAAAAATAGATTTCAATATTCAGCCTTTTTTCAATACTAAATCGTTTAAATGGATAATATCACAGCTATTAAAAATATCACATATATATATCTTGTTGCTCACAATTGTCAGAAATACGACTGTTCTGTGATTCACGGTATATAAACTTCCAGCAATCGCGACATTCTTTATGCAAGCAGCAAAATCTTATCAAAAGTTTATTAATTAAAGTGTGGATCCAATAAATAGATTGCTCATCTAAAATTCTCTTATATTTTTCCCCCTTTAATTAGAAGCTATTTTTACATATTACTACTTATTTACTTGACAGAATCGACTGTATGAATACTAATAATGATAATCATGATGGTGATAATCATACCGGCAACGAATACAATAATTATAATAATTATTATAATTTGGTACGCAATGCTTATACTTAATGAATTATATTGAGCAAAGACCATAAGGCAGTCACCTATGCCGATTTTTAATCATTGGGGTTTACTCCATAAAATTCCCTTTTATTGAAAAAGGTGCAGAAATTATTTTGCTTGTCTTCGCTTTGGATATTCTCAAAAACAAAGAAAACTTGTTTTTGGAGAACAAAGAATCTTGAGACAAGTTTTAATTATAGACTTCTGAGAAATTTCAACTTTGCCTTCAATATATCGAATGGTAAAAACAGTAATAATTTTTTAAAGCAGATAAGATAAGAATTTATTGACATCCAGCTGTCGTTTAAAAACAGATTAATTAAATTTCAAGGGGGGCATAAAAAGTGACCTGTGTGAAAAACATATTTATGGTAACACAGAACTGATTAAATATATAACTGGGTAAAAACAACAATTTAATAGTGTATTAAAGCTCATAAGAAAGGTAATAAAAACATGCATATCCAATAACTGTTATTTAATATCGTCTGCTTTACACATTGCAAACTTGAAAACAAATTTTATCTTATCCTAACTTATGGAAATAAGATATTCCCCTGATCCGTTACAAACCGAATGACATTCACATAAAATCTCTTTAAAAAAAAGTGAAATGAAGCTTTGTTAAAAAAATGCAAATGCTAGACGGTTCGAAACATGGTCAAGAAACTTGTTTTAGCCCTAAAAACTGGAAACTGGCTACAAAATGGTCTTTTGCAATTGTTTTGGCTTAAGTGCCATTTTGTATACCCCTTAATTAGTGCAAGTGGATCTAGCCTTAACTATCTATATAGAAAACTATCGATACGTCTGACTATATACATATCTTTCAGTTAGTTTTTAGCTTTTCATCTTAAAATATTTGCCATTTGATCACGATTTTGCGTACAGGGCATCTGCTAGTCGTGCACTTTCAACTTCCGTACTCTCTGTTATTGTTTGTTTTGTGAATGAATGCCGCAAATTGTTACATAATCGACGCCTGAGTCAGTGGGTCACTGACTTGGGTGCATTTGTATTCGCTGCTGTTGTTGCTGTTGCTGCTGTTGTTGTTGGCTATTAAACCTGTTTTCCCCACCTACCGGCCCAATCGTCGCGGTAGTTGGTAGCGTTTCTTAATTAGTATTGAACCACAAAACTTGACCATAATAGTTAACCTTCAGTTGCGGCTCACTTTTGATTGATTTCACAGCAACAACAACAGCAATGGGACAGAGCAGCAACAACGGCAACAACAACATCAACAACAATGGTTACCTCAATCCCGCCTACGTGGGCTCCCTGAATGCCTCCACCATATCCATACCGGGTGCCTATAAAACCCAAACCGAGGACACAGACGCATCCAAAGAGTTCTCCAATGGCCAAAAAGCAAGCGAGGCACAGGAGCCACCCGCTACATCGGACGTGGAGCAGGGCAAACGACGTGATGGCTGGAATAACGATATTGAGTTTCTCATGTCCTGCATTGCTCTCAGCGTCGGGTTGGGCAATGTATGGCGCTTCCCATTCATTGCGCTAGAAAATGGTGGTGGTGCATTCCTGATACCCTACCTTATCGTTCTCATATTGGTGGGGAAGCCCGTTTACTATTTGGAAATGTTGCTGGGACAGTTTTCGAGCCGCGGCAGCGTCAAGGTCTACGATTTTGTGCCCATTCTGAGAGGTAAGTGTGCGAGTGTATGTGCGCGTGTGTAGTAATGTATTCCACCTGCAACACTCAGGCATTGGTTATGGCCAAGTGCTGGCCACGGGCATCGTGACTACCTATTATGCCACCCTAATGGCGCTCACGCTGCGCTACTTTGTGGAATCATTCTATCCCACTTTACCCTGGAGCTATTGCCGCGAGGAGTGGGGTCCCAGCTGCCTGGACTCGGCACCACAGCAGGACACTGTGCTGGTGGGCAATCAGTCAACGGTGCGCACCACCTCAGCTGAATTTTATTTTACGTAAGTAAAACGGCTTGGGAAATTGGGAAATGAAAAGCTATCAATGCATCTTCATCTCCTTCAGAAACATCATTTTGCGCGAGAAGGAGAGCATTGATGATGGCATCGGTTATCCCAGCTGGAGTCTGTCCCTGACTTTGGCCGTCGCCTGGATCATTATAGCGGGCATTATGTTCCGTGGTATCAAGAGCTCCGGCAAGGCTTCATACTTTCTGGCCCTCTTCCCCTATGCCGTTATGATTATACTGCTGATTCGGGCTCTGACCCTGCCGGGTGCCACAGATGGTGTTCTTTACTTCTTGAAGCCTCAGTGGCACAAGCTCCTGGAGCCGCAGGTGTGGTACGCAGCTGTCACCCAGGTCTTCTTCTCGCTGGCCATTTGTTTCGGCAACATAATCATGTATTCATCCTACAATCGATTTGGCCAAAATATTTATAGGTGAGTAACTAGAGAATACCTTATAGCTGGCTTTCTCCCTCTCTTTATCCCTTTCCCTCCTCTTAACAAATATGTTTTAATTCTAAACCTATTTGCAGAGATGCCAACATTGTGACCACGCTGGACACCTTCACCTCTCTGCTCTCGGGTATCATAATCTTCGGCATTCTGGGAAATCTGGCCTACGAGAACAACACGACGGATATTTCGAGTGTGGTCAATGGCGGACCGGGTTTGGCTTTCATATCCTACCCGGACGCAATAGCCAAATTTAAGGTTCTGCCGCAGGTTTTCTCGGTGCTTTTCTTTCTCATGCTCTTCGTCCTGGGCATCGGCAGCAACGTGGGAATGGTCTCCTGCCTGACGACCGTGCTGAAGGACGAGTTTACCCAGATTAAACAGTGGCACATTGTGGTCTGCATATCGATTGTAGGGTATCTGTTGGGTCTGCTGTATATCACACCCGGCGGGCAGTTTGTACTGAATCTCTTGGACTTCTTCGGTGCCACATTTGTGGCACTAGTTTTGGCCATCTTTGAGCTGATGGCCATCAGCTGGGTGTACGGCGTAAAGCGTGTTTGTCGCGATGTAGAGTTTATGCTGGGCATAAAGACTTCCATCTATTATCGCATCTGTTGGGCCGTGATATCCCCGCTGCTGATGTTCATCATTCTGGTCTACATGCTGGCCCTCTATGAGCCCCTTAAGTACAAGGACTACACCTATCAGTCCGGCGTTTACGGTAAGCTCCCAGCCTAATCTCATTCATATACCCAACTAATTTAATTTCCCATCCACAGTGTTCGGATGGTGTTTAAGCGCCTTTGGAGTGGGTCAACTGCTCATTTGGGCGGTGCTGGCGGTAAAGACCCAGCCGGTGGAGTTGGGGCTTTGGCTGCGCATACGCAAAGCCTTTGAGCCACTGCCCAACTGGGGACCAGTGGACCCCAAGACCCTCCGGCGATATCAGCTCCATGTGGAGCAGGCGAATGTTAGTTCAATGTTCCAGCGCAGCGGTATCTGGCGTAAAATCTATGACAATATCTTTGGTTAGCAATAAAAAAAATCTGTAGCCCGTAATACTGTGGGGGAGTTACTCGTTTTATGTGTGGCAACCCGAACCACTGAACTACTGAACCACTGAACCCTTTCATAATAAAAGTCCAGGCTTAAGTGCCAAATGTAGTCGCTGCGCCAGTTGGCCTCCGGCCGACCCCCCTCCCGTAAAATAATGCAACCAATTAGAGATGGGGCAACTCAAATGAACCACGGATCAGAGCAACCCGACTGCACGCAATTTTATTTAACGAATTTATTGTAAAACCCTAGAAATAAAAATAAGTTAACTTAGTTTTAATCTAAAGTAGAATTTCATTGGGTATGATAAACAGTAGAAGGAATACGATGAATGGCAATCATGCTAAGAATCAATATCCTAATGATATCTTTACAACGTTGCCTAATATTGCTTATTTTTAAAAGGATGAACTTCGTCAATCATCATCAATCAAATTAGCTAAGATACTCATATCAATGGTTCTTAGCTCTAGGGAAACCTTTTTACAACATTTTGGTTTTCAGCTCACAACTTATTAAACTGGAAAACATGCAAAGCTTGATGCTCGATGTGCTCCTCAGTCTGGATTCGGCATGTGAAAAGTTATACAAACTTATAGTCCAGAAATATATTAACAGGCTTAATAATTTAAATGCGTAAGCTTAGCTGACATCTAATAATATATTATTATAAGCAGAAAAAAAACCTCATACACATAAAGAAATTTCTCAAGAGTAAACTAACCAGCTTATCATAAAGTTAGTTAAGGCTACTTGTCTATATAAGCGCAAATATAATAAACTCGCAATATTTACGTTCCTTTCGACTCTCGTGACTGTCGTGTTTGCTCACGCGCTCCGCTACAGCGCGTGTGGCAAAGAGCAAACTGGCGCAACTATAAAAGACAAGACAATTGCAGCCAACGGCGCTTAACATACATACGCACAAAAACCACCACACATATACACACACACACACAAGCTTACAATATTACACACATGCACTGATTATGCCGTAAAGGGTAAAAAGTTCTGATTTTATGATTGAAGCAAAAAGTTGCAAGTAGAAAATTGTCCCGGACACACACACACACACACACACACGATTGTGCGTATTATCGTATGTGTATGGGAGTGTGGATGTGGTATGTGCGCTGTAAAACACTTCCACTTCCGTTTCCGTGTAACAGCAGGCGCAAAGTATTCAAGTAATTTGTAAGTAAAAAGACAACTTCTGCCCCTTACTCTGCTTCTCGCTCTGCTGCCTGCTGTGCAGATAAGCGCAAATGGAGATTTGTTGTTTTGTTTGTTCTTCTTGTTGCTATTGTTGTTGTTGCGCTGCTGCTGGCAGCGAAATGACAAACGAGGCGCCTATAATCATGCAATATAAAATACCAAGCAAAAAGTGCGCACAAAATATATATAACAAATAGAAGACTAATAAATCACACGACTCGGCAGCGCAACACACGCATCCAAGAATCAGCTTTCATTATTCCAAACATATCGGCAGGTTGACAGCCCTCAAAGACAAACAAAGGTGATTCTGGAAACGACAAGTACTTTTTATTTTTCTTTTAGGATATACCCTGTAGTCATTAGAGGGAAGCAAAATAATTCGGAGGTGTATTTTCTATTAATCAAAGCTGGAAGAAAATTAAAACCAAATTTTCAAAAATCTAACCTACACAAATTTGATTCGAGCTTATTTTTAGGGGGAAATTAGACAATCCTTCCACTTATTGGATCATTTAAGATTAGATCGACTAAATTAAAAAAGGGGAAAGCTTACTAATGAATAAAAATGAATTGCACTTAGGGAATCTGCTTCTCTATCACTCTTATGTTTCACCAATCCAGCTAAGTTTCAATATTTCTTCTTTGCGCTTCTCACAAGCTTCCCTCCACGGAGCTGCATGCGAATTCCTTTTTGGCTGTCAAATTAATGTGACTGTCAGCGGATGACAGCCAGATTGAATGTATTTGTCAGCAGCTGGAAAACGAGAACGCGTAATTGCAATAAAAATTGCATATAAAGGTAAAGAAATCGAATAAAACAGTGATCACACGGCGAATGCGAAATGTCCGCATAAATCGGTAAATATACCAATACATATGTATACATATATACACACATGTATACCTGTGTGCATGTGAACGGAAGTGAACGTATTTCGAGTTATTTGTCAAGCCATTGTGTCTTGTTAATGAGTTTTTAATGGGCAAATGTTGAAAACACAATTCTTTGTGCATTTCATACGAGTGGATGCTTCACTGTGCTTCACTGTGGCATATCCTATTCCCCCACCCTTAGCTGTGCACGTTTAATTTCATTGTTATTCAGTGTATATCACACATAATGCAATATTATGACCGTGTGTACACCGTGCGTATACTTAATTAATATATATATATACATATGTATATTAAATTACCAATCGGTGCAACACAAACCTGAAACGATTATCAAATCAATGCGAATGAAATTTCCACTCGTTCGAATGTATCAATTTCAATGAATATTCGATATATATTTAATATAATTAAAATTGACAATTAAGATATTTTATTTTTGCAGACTCGTAAATATAATTTAATCTTATACCCACTGAATAAAATGGTTAAGTTCAATATGTGACAATAAAATTTATATAAGTATTTATTTATTTATATTTTTGCCTCATATTTAACATGGATTATAGTTATTTCCCTCTCTATCTCTTTATTTAATTTTGTTTTAAAATATTAACTATTGATATTTTATGATCTGTTTTATGAGCTTAACAATCAATCTATTGAATATTACTTTCCCTTAGCATATTTTACGCTGCTTAAACTTTCCCCTGCTATACCGTCTTTATTTACTTTATTTTCTTCTCATTTTTTACTTCACAAGTTCTCGTTTCCATTGCGATCAAGTTTATACCAAATTCATAGCACTTAAGCTCTAGGGTGACCATTTCGCATTAACTGCGCTCTGCTTCGTTTCCTCCAAGGTAAAGTATGCCAACTTCTTATCTAAGCCAATATTTTACGCATGGCTTAAGCCTGTTGTCAAATTGAGTTTAAGACAAATAAAGGCGATATTATGATTTACGTGATGTCTGCGCATTATTGAATGTCAGATTTATGGCCAAGTAATAATAACTTTAAATCATAGCGAGCTGTTTATGGCCTAGAAAATAAGCCAGAACAACAACATCCGGTGGCAGACCAAATAAATCAGTTGCCGACAACGTAAAGCGGTAAATGACAGGACAGGTACGCACCGTTACCTTTCACGCACATTTTGCAACCCCTCCCCCTCCTACCCTCACCCACTCTTAAGTAATCAACGCAGTCGCCGCAAACAAAAGGCCAAAATTCTGGCCATATGGTTGGCTGCCATGTTGGCCAAACAAAATGGGCCAACTTAAATGGGCGACAGTCAAGTGTTTAGGTGTGTGTGTGGGTCGACTTGCCTGCTTCTTAGGCACACATTAACTTTTGACCTTTTGTTGAGCAAAACGTTTTCTCTGGGTCCTGGCCCAAATATTATCTTAAGGCTAGACACAGCTGCCATTACTCTACATTGTTTGTTGTTTCTTTTTAAATTATTTAAATAAATTAGCGCGCATTCTTTTTTCTTCTTTTTTTTTTTGTTCTGAACAGATTGCAGGTGATTTAATTTGAATAGCATTTAGCTAAAATTTCCTTTTTATTTGGCTAACGCTTCTCTTCGCTTCCATTTTTTTAAATGACAGCCGCGGGATGCATTCCAAAGGAACAAGAGAAACGCATTGTTGTAAAAATTTACTGACAAACTTTATAGGCCACAACTGGGTACCCAGTTAGCCAGGCTATAACCGTATAAAGGTAGCAGCCAGGTAGCTTTTAGATCACCACAACAAATGCCATAAACGTGTTTCTTAAATATTTTACAATTTAATGCTTATAACAATGCTTCAAAATTTACATTTCGTTTACGAGAAAAAAGCTCAAAAATTGGATAAAAAAATGGAAATAAAAAAGTCATTTCCAAATGATTAGCTTCAATTCATAAACTTTTTTATACGATTGAGGAAATCTATAAGAAGTTATAATATAACAGAAATTACAATAAAAAAATGTACTTATTTAAACAGTTGGAAAATTTATCTGTCTTACAAACTTAGTTTAACACATAATAATATATATGAAAGTAAATATATTTAAAAAATTTTTGGCATTAATTCATTTATTAAAATATTTATACAAAATATGTTAACATTCTGAAAAATTCGAAATATATTTAATACACAATATTTAATAAAATTATAAAATTTTCATGTAAATTAATTAATTAATTAAATGAAAAACAACAGTTGGGCAACTTTTCATTTGACACGCTTCCAAGAATTGGCCAAGAGCGAACACAGGGCCAGCAAAAATGCCAGACTTAACAGACATTTCGTCAAAGGTTGTCCTGGCAAACAAAAAAAAAAATAAAAATAAATAAAATAAAAAGAAGACAAAAAGAAGCAAGTGGCAGCCACAAAAACAGATCCTGCCGATTGTTATGTCGATGGGCGTTTGGTCTGAGTTGTTGTCCTGGCATATGTACTACATAGTTTTTCAGCTTCTCTTCCTTTTTATGTGTTGCCATATTTATGGCTGTCTGTCTGTCTGTCTGTCAGCGATACAGAAACAGACAAACAGACAGACAAAGTACACAAATGGAAGCCCGACTAGTCGATTGGCACACTTAAAGCAAGGAATTTTATTGTTGTCCTCAAGTGGTTCATCGTCGCACTTCAGAAATCGATTTGCAGTATTTTATCCATATATACATACACATACACATATGTATTTATACATAAACTATTTTTGGGTACTGCCAATTAAAGCATATGATTGTCATCGATTTCTAACTTTTGTTTCATTTTAATTTCATTTCTTCGGCTGCTGTTGTCAATTTTTTAAGCTACAAATAATTGTATATGCAATGTAGAAAAACAAAAAACTTAAGAACTTTGCAAAACTTTTATGATAAGTCGTGCCTTCTTTTTTTTTTTGCTCGGCCATGACAAGCAACCAAATAGACATTAAGCCAACAGTTGCGGACGGGCAGGCGAGTGGGCGTTGAGTAGTTCAGTGGGCGCGGCAGCACAATGAAAGAGCAAAAGCTGACAAAAACAATAGTTGCCTGTTAGTCAGTCAGCTGCACAGTGGTTCGAGTATTAGTAGAAAACTTTTTTATCACTATACATTTTACGATTGTGATGGGAGAAATCTAGATTTATTTTTGGTACAATTAAAAGTTATTGTAGAGGTTTGAAAATAATTTGAAGTTCTTTTGAAACATATGCACCTAGATTATATATATAATAAATATATATACATATGTCTTTATACATTTACATATATCTCTATATATATATATATGTATATATACATATATCTAAGCTACAAATGTGCTATTGAATAGCTTTTCATATAGTTCTTATGAAACCACTTCAAACACTTTTATTTAAATTTATAAACTATTTATAAAGTAATTACGAAATATTTGAGAGAAATTTAAAGTCATTTTCGAACCCAAATGAAATGAACCAATTAAATGTCATCTTTGAACCTTTCGTAAGTCAATTAGGAACCACTCAAGAGCAACTTTCAAACTAAAAATAAACAAAATAATGTATTTTATATAAAATATTAATCAACTAAATAAAACATCACTCTTTAAGTTATTCAGTTCTTAATCTGAAACTCGGAACTAAACGCGAACAATTATAACCCGTTAGCAAGTTTCAATTATACTAAAAGATATGCACACATATCGTTTAGTATTTGCAGAGAGAGAAAACCAGGAGAATCGAGGGAAACAAATTCCAGAATTACGTGAATAAATAGAAAGTGAATAAATTTTTAAGGACTCTGCCTATCAACAAGCACTCAAGCAATTTGCTTTTAATAAGCTCAACGCCCACAGTGCCACGTGATGTGGCTGTTGACGTGCCACAAAAACAGACAGGCGAAGGGGTCGGGGGAGGCGTGGCAACTAGGCAGCCAGGCAGGCAGAAGGAATTTCTTCGGATGTCGCGCCAATTGGATGCCACTTCTATGAGGTAGAAAAAGGAGAGAATAAGCAGAGAGAAGCGTATGTAAAGCGCAGCTGGCTGTTCGCATAACTGAGTTTCATTACGGTGTATGAACTTGTTCAACACGTGTAGTTGGCTAAAAAGCAGCTACAAACTTTAAATGCGACGGGTTAATTATGAGAGCAGCGCATCACATTATATGCTGAGCCATTAAATGAAACACAGCCTCTAGCACTTATTTCGAATAGCCCTTTTTTTGAAGGGGGAGACCATAAAGAAATATTTCTGGAGTCAAGTTGTCGAGATCTTTCAATCTTAATGACTAAACTTTCAGTCAAATCGTGTTAAATTTATCGTCAGTGCATCTTTCTGGCTGCGAGCGCACATAAACTTGGCCAAAATTGTTGCTACTAACTATAAAAGCCAAACAGCCCCACTCACACACACACTCTGGCAGAACCACCCTACCAAAACTCACAGTCCTTAACTATGCCTAGTTATAAACGAGCAACAAGCAGTAGACTTCTGTATATGTGAGCGTGTGTTGTTTGTTTATATGCTTATGTTCTGGCTGTTGGTTTTGTCTTTGTCTTTGGGCTTTGGGCTTCGGGCTTTTGGCATAATTTCTTCCACATAGCCCATCAGCAACAGTATCATCAGCAGCATCAACTAAAAGCATCGTTGAACGTCTTCAAAAGCTGTTGTTTCGCGTCAAAAAGTTTCAGGCGTGCATCAAGACGGAAATGTTTTTACAACATTTAACCTCAATGTGCTCAACATGTTGTATACGCAATGTTCCACACTTCAAACAAATATCAACTGTGCTAAGTTGTTAATGTTTGTTTTTATTTCCTTTTTTTTTTGCATATTAGCTTAAAGATATTTGAAATGTATTATTAAAATTTAATATTAAAAAAAAGTTGTGAAATGTCTTAAAATTAAGTTTCTTTTAATTTAAACATATCAATAAAACTATTAAAAATAATAATTAGAAATTGATAAATAAAATAAAATATGCTTAAGATTACTTAAATATATAAAATTATAATATTTTCTTACCCAAACTGAACCACAACTGCCTCTATCTTATCAGCTGCTAAAATCAATTTAGTTCGTATATACATACATACATATCTATATATATATAGATATATATATATTTACATACACATACACTTTATATACCTTATTATTTATTTAGACTCCATTTTTAGCTTTCCCCTCTTAGAAATCTTATATTTCTTTAGCAAATCCACAATAGCAAATTTCGTTGAGGTTTTATTTATAAACTAAAGAAAAACCTCTGACCTAAGCAAAGCAGTCAACAACAACAACAGCGTTGAAGTACCTGGGTTACACACACCTTTTGCCAGCAAATAACAAGAATGTCCTTGTATATTATCAGAGCAATTGATTGATGGCTTTGGCTGACTTATCGCTCTCGCAGGACCCCATACAAATGAAAATGCGAAATGAAAAGCATCTGTGTAGGCAGACAAAGTCATTTGCCAAGGAAAATCAACAAAAATCATTTGCTTAAGCTGCTGCTGCTGCTGCTGCTGCTGCTGCTGCTGCTGCTTCATGTCACAGCCAATAAGGACTGTTGTCTTATCAAAGGTACATCAACATGACAAGACACGAAAAGGACTCGCACTCTATCATCTCTCCCATTTGTAAAGATATTGAGAAATTAGCGGAGGAGCACTCAAAGATGAAGAGGGAGCTTACATTTGAATGTATTATAGTTACAAAAATAATTAAAGCTTATACAAAGAATTTGATAAGAAGCCTTTTAATAGTTAGAATAATTTATAAGTAATTCATCTAATATAGTTTAGCAGAATTTAAAAAAAAAATTATTTTTTATCAATTATACGAGAAGCTTTTTTTAAATTTTAAAATTAAAAATGGAATTTAATTCATTTATAATATTATGCTTTATTTTAAAGTACAAATTTTGTATTAGTTTTTTTTTATAATGCCAAATTTGTAATATTAAAATTTATTTTGAAGTCCAAATTTTGTAATAGTTTTTGTATATAATTTAAATTATTAATTTATAAATAAATAAAATTCCATTTTAAATTTTAAAAGTAAAACTGAGAAAATTGTTTGCCTTTCTTTACAAATACAAATTAAAAAATTTAAAATAATTTAAATAAAATAACACTTTTGTATTAAAAGAATTAATCAAAATTATTATTTAATCTATGCAAGCAAAATAATTTCAAAGAGATGGCAACAAACAAAAAGCTTTGGCAATCCATCAAAATGTAAATGAAATGAAAACAATGTTTTTCCATTTGATTAGGAAATGTATCAGGATAACGGGATAACCTCGACAAATGGAGTTAAACCCAAAGATAGACTAAAAACAATGCTAAATGTGGCAACAGTCGAGAACGTGGCCCTAAAAACCAAAACCAAAACCAAATACAAATACAAGGCAATGGCAAACACACAAACAGGCCAAAAACCAACAGCAATTTATTATTTGGCCATTTCTCAGCTGGAAGCTGATTCACGCTCTCAAATTCCCATTCGCAGTTGCTTAAGTTGAGTTGCTTTTGCCAACTTAAATAAATAATGAAATTGGCAGGCCAAGACGGCCAAGTGGGCCAAGACGCTGCCGTCTTGGAGGACCTACTGCTGTGGTCAACAGCCACGTACATATGCAGATGAAATAGGTTAGGTTACAGCAAATCTATCTAGATGCCATACTCCCTCCACCTCGCCAAATGCCCAATGCCAAATGCCAAATGCCAAAGATAAAGTTGGCTTAAAGCCTGCCTGTGCGTTCATCAGTCATTTGCCTTGCGTTTGGGCTTGGTTAAGGGGTCAACATAAACCCAAAGGGTCAACTGAGACTTGGAGAAGCTGCAAATCACAAATTTCTCAATCATATTTATGTGACGTCCCCAAGAAGTTGTGGAGTGGCGAGGTGTATGGATTAGAGTTGGGTGTGTGTCGTGTTTGCCTTGGTAACAGATACGAATTATCCATTAAAATCTTGTAGAGTATAACTTCGTATATTTTGGCTATTTGCCTTCCTAGAGATACTTTTGCGATAAGACGAGATAAAATATAGTGAAAACAAAGCATCTTATTTAATATTTAATTAAACCTATTATTAAATCAGATCTTTATTTCACTTTAAACCAAATCTGTAGCCAAACTAAATGTAGAGCCAAACCAAATGAATGTTTGAATGAAATATTTGTTTTATTTTATAATATTTAGTAATCAAAGCAATTAAGAAGGACCATGCTACATGATGAAAATGTAATAGAAAGGCAGTACAACACTTTAATACGTAAATGAATATGTAAATGGAAAATATGATACATTTTCTATTGAATTCCCAACAAAATCCGCATAAACTAAAAATCATTAAAAATCGGTATGTTTTATATTTCAGTAATATGAATATGGTATAGAAGGACGCTATAGCAGTACGATATGGAAATTGACATGTAAAAAAGTAACACATTTCTTTTGGTATTCGTACCCAATTCCCAATAACTTAGAAGTCCCGAAAGGCTCGACTTGATTTTCACATTGTAATATGACAATGTAATAGAAAGGCAATACAGCACTACGATATGGAAATTTTCAAATTGTCGTGATGTTGAAATAACAGACACGCGTTCAACTCTCATAGGAACTGCAGCGAAACGCACGCCCACTACCATTAAAACTAAGACTCGGTTTAGGCCCTGTTGGCCCTGCACGACCTTTTTTATGGCGTGAACTTAATAAAATATGAAAAACCTTACCGTAGAAGCAGTCGAACACCAAGAAAAAAAAATCATATAGCTATGCCAGGCACTTGGCAAGTTTATGGAAGAGCTTAGCAAACAAAATTATATTCAATTTCCTTTAATGGCTACCATAAAATAGCAGTCAGCAAAAGTAAAGCCAGAAAAATCCGCCCAAAAAAAAAAAAATAAATAGAAGGCGTTGCGGCGCAAACTTGAGAGAAATTCCAGATATGCCCCGCACAATTTTTTTGTTTTTTTTTTCTGTTTTTTTTTTTTTTTTTTTTTTGGTTAGGTAAGCAAATTGTTTGAAGTATTGTTAGTACTTCACTTTGGCTTATGTTTAGATGTATGTATGTTTATGGCCGTGGACTCGCTGTGGGCCATAAGCTCAATTAGCCAAAAGCACGGGCTGGCTAATGAAAAGGCAGCTCGTTTTTCAGTGTAGGTGTTGAAGGTGGGAGGAGCCGAAAGGATTTGCATATAAACAAATTGGTTCGACTAGTCAAAATGGCATTTCCGGCAAGCTAATTTGACATCCAGCTGTATGTGTGTGTAAGCCACACAAATTGTATCAGATTATTATTAATTAAGGGCCGCTGATCAACCGAACTGCCGGCCTTAACGGATTATTTAGTGTGAAAGCCAAATTAGTGAGCATTTGCAATTTGAGCTAGTTCACTGCTTATACAAGACAAAAACGAGCTTAAAATAATATTAAATGAGCTTTCAATAGCTTCGCGCACTCAAAAGAGATTTCCATAGAAATACATATTAGTCACAGATATTTATTTACCGAATTCAACTAGATTATATGCTTGGTCAAAAAGGCTTAAACATGACATATTTTCATTCCATTAAGGTATCATCGTGGCACACAATGATCTAAATTTTGTGTCATCGCACTTACATCCAAAGAGTTTTATAAATTTTAAAACTAATTTTCACATTATAGTTAAATTGGGACACAAAAACATTTTCCGTTCAAATTTGTAAACGAACACACAAAACCTTTTAGAACATTAAAAATTAAAACTGATTGGGCCAACTTTTAAATTATATCCTGTTGAAAACCACTTAACGTATGTGTTATATACATAATAAATCGGAATGAAATAAATTCGCATATATAGGAATAGCATTATTGTCGCGTAAGCCTCTAAGCCAGGCCGATAAAGTTATCCTGCAATAAAAAAACATGGCCTAACAAGTTAATCAGCACTTCAACTGGCAATAAATTATGCGTCCAGAGTTTCCACCCACCCACATACACACATACACACACACATATCAAGAATCTTAGAGCCTTGCACAATGTGAGGCAAACAGTTAATACATCAAATGCGAACGTCTTGACAGCGGCAAATTTTTTATTGGTTGTTTTTTCCATGCGGCTTATGTGGGCAAGGCAACCCTGGTTGTGGTTGCCGCTGACAAGCCGTTTGACATGAAATGAATTGTGAAATTAGGCAGGCGACACACAATGACAAAGGCTATTGAAAGGCTGTCAAAGTCCCTGGGACAAAAGGATGCGAACCGAGTCCTGCGGCTACAAATTGCTAAGTGATTTCGATGTGAGCAGTAGAGCACAGGGCCAGGGTTGCCAGAGGCCAATAAGCGTGCCATCAAACAGAAGCAGCATTAACTTTAAAAATACAAGCGCACATCACATACAAGGCTGCTGCGAAAAAATACTCTCAAATACTTTAAAGGCCTCTTTTGGCCGCAGTGCACTTACCCGCTATTAATTGGACCTGAAAGACAACAAGACAAAAAAAAGAGGAAGAGTTGCCTGTCAATTAGCTGATTGCACACAAAACAATTCACAAAACTAATCACGCGCGCGCTTTAATCAAAACCACACACACACACACTCTCGCACACACAGAAAATTTCCCAAAAGCAACATTTTTTGTTGTACTTTTTTATTTGCTGAGGCCCGCGCTATCAATTTTGGCAATCGCAATCGCAATCGCATTTACAGTTTAGTTTTTGCTACGCGCCTTTGCACTTGCATTTCAAAATACCGTTAAACAGAAAACACAACGGTCGTTCGCTCGCTGTTGACAGCGCAACAAAACGTTCCGACAACAGCGACAGCAGCGACTGTTTGGCCAGTCGACGAAGTACTGAATCGAATTTGTGTGCAGCAGCCGCTTAAGAATGCCAGCAGTTGAATGCGATCCACATTGCAATCCACGCGCACAGGCGCAGGCGCCATACGCCGTGTGGACACTATTTGAAAAACGTTTCGTTTTGTATTTCTTTTTAGAGGTTTTTGAATGGAGCAACGCTTAAAACGAACTTTGTTGCCAAATAACATTTGATTTTTGACGTTACATCGAAATACGAATGCGGACATTCAATTATGCACAACACACAGCTGTGGCAAAGGGAACGTGGCATGTTGCATGCGTCTTAAGCTAAACAACTGCTCGTTGTCCCAGTTGTTTTTTTGTCCATTTGCCGCACAGGGATTTAGTTGCGAGCAAATAAAGTAAACAAAGTGCTATTAGCTGCAGGTTGCAGATGTGCCACACATTGCTTGTTTGTGTATGTGTGTGTGTGTGTGTGTGTGTGCGTGGCAACAAAGAAGCAATAGGTAAGGGCTTGATATTATACGATTTCTATGTGTTGCAAACAGCAAGGGAATTTCAACTATCAAGCAGCCAAAATACGATCGCATTAAATTTCTGAATATTAGTTGAAGAACTTTAAAAATTAATGACAGCAGTTGAAACATTGGGGATAAATATTATATAGTCTCAAATTTTGAGGTGGGAATAATATCTAAACTCGAGCTATATTTATAATTTAATTTCAAATTTCCATAATATTCTCTTTAAAATTCGGCAACTTCTAAGTCAAGCTTTTGCTCTAGTGCGATTTTAAAGTTAATCGCTATTATTTCAATCATTCGGATATATAAAATGAAAATGCAGAATTTAACTTAATTATTTAACTTTTTATTAAAATTAAATTATTTGCAATAGAAAACTAAGAGGTCGAGCAATGAAAATAAATTTATTTATATTTTCTTCAAGGTTGTTTGTTAAATCACCTTTCTGTAAATTGTATCATAAGCCAAGAGCTTTCGAGCCACACCTTGCTTGCAACCAACCCCCCATCCCCTCTCCCCCTCACCCCTCTCAATCCAGTCCCCTATTCGCTGGCCCTTTGTCAATTTGAGGAGCTGCATAAAATGCGTGCTCAGTTGGAAGCTAGGGCTGCCCAAATGCAATTTCAATGCGCACAACTGCATAAATATATGTATATACTACTATATATGTATATTTATACAATGTGTTAGTATATGTATATTGGCCACCGTGTGGCAGTAATAGCCAACGGAAATAATTGAATTTTGTGCAAACGAGTTAAAGGACGGTTTGCCGGCGCAATCGCAGCGCTCAATTTATTTTGCAACATTGTTGTTGTTGCTGCTGCTGTTGTTGTTGTTGTTGTTGTTGGCCAAAGTATTTGAACGGTTAAGCAGCTAAACGTAGCTGCTTTAAATGCTCTTCTGATGTCTATAGACCAGGCCTGCAGCTCCTTGGCCAGCAACTTATCAAACGCTCGTCGGCCATAAATCGACGGCTGCCCAATTGTCACGCTCAGTCAGAAGCCAGAAAGAGACAGACAGAGAGTGTGACAGAGAGACAGGTAAACTGTTAGCCTGCCTATTGATGATACTATCACGTTCTACACAATGCCCACATTCGGGCCGAAAGCGCTTTACAGGTGACCCGAAGACAAGAACAAAAACCAAATTTCGGACTTAGTCCTGCCAGCAGTTTGGTTTATTAATGGGCCTCGACATTCGATAGACTCATAAATCAAAGGCTAAGAAATCATGAACAGACTATAAGCTATATCAATGGTTAACGGTAATTGACTGGTAATTGTGTCTAGCTGTAGGCTTAAACATGTCTGACAAACAAACTGAATTTAAATATGTTTGAAGGTTTCTTTTAGCTTAGATATAAGTTTTTGTTTAATATTGGAATTTTGAGTATTTTTTATTTATTTAATTTTCCAATAATGGAATATTAATACTCATGTGGCAATTTATTTTATTTTGTATTTTTTTTTTATATCCTGAACCTATTAAAAGTGGGTAAGCAGGGTCTAATGATTTTATGAAAATGTACATATATATGTTATAGGCAGAAGGATGCTTGGCCGACCCCAAAAAGTACGAGTCGATTTAGCCATGCCCGTCTGTCTCAGCATTTATATTTATAGTTTGTTTTCAATTATAGATAGACTGGTTTTTAGTATTAAGTTTTTTGAGCAAATCTCCTCCATCTTTGGATATCTTTTAGAGGAATCAAACTGTATATATACTCAGCTAAAGGAGACACACATTTTGCATTCAGATTTTGGATACCCTCCTCTCCAACTTTTGAGGAAAAATAATTTTTAATGTTAGTAACATATACGCAGATTAGT
Source organism: Drosophila pseudotalamancana (assembly GCA_037075185.1). Lineage (NCBI taxonomy): Eukaryota > Metazoa > Arthropoda > Insecta > Diptera > Drosophilidae > Drosophila > Drosophila pseudotalamancana. The sequence goes on along the minus strand of JBAMCK010000001.1, from coordinate 438,560 downwards.
GCATTTAACATATTCAAAAATTTCTTTTAGATCGGATCGGATGCAGTAAAATTTTAAGTCGCTAGCACCAGTGCACGGCGTTCAGGGTATCTCTTAGTCGAGCTTACTCGACTAGAATTTTTTGTACATGTTTGTTATTGAAATTATTTGATCATAGAATATGTATATAACATATACATACATATTATATGATCGAATTTTTCATATTTTTCAAAGAGTTTTTTAATTTTCCATTATACAAATTTTTAAAAAAATATGTGTACATAGTATATACAATTTAAATTTAATTTTTCCAATTTTTTTCCAAGAGTTCTTAAATTTTTTTGTAAAAGAAACACACATAGTTCCCTCACAGTTGGAATGGACTTTAAATACTGCGACATGCTTCGAATGAATTGCCTTGAAAACAAGCAGCAAGGTCCTTTTTCTGCACTGGCCTGCCATTGGAGTTTATTGCGTCTTTCGACACGCGCCAATGACTCAAATTGTGCCTCTCCATGGCGTTCGTAACTCTTTCCATCTTTCCATAGATAGTTCTCTATGGCTGACAATTACAACGGATAGCTGATTTTTTTTTTCTGTAGTCGAGCTGCGTCAACGTCCATTGAGATCCTAGCTAATGGCAGCCGCGTGACAAAATGTTTAGAAATGTTGGCCGAGACAAATGGCCAACGGCAATGGAGCCAATCAGTGCGCTCATTTTAAAGTTCGGGCCGTACATTTAATATACGGATAGCAAACTTACTTTTAATTACACACACTCACATATACTGTTAGAAATCAAGTTATTAGATTAAAATAACGCCGCTGGGTAATTTTTGATAATAAACTCAAGACTTGTCGTGAAGGTTTGTTCCACAAAACAGAAACTCCATTTTCTAAAGGGTTGAAATATGTTTACAGTCTTAACAAAAGACTTTATTACTTTACTGAGAAAAAATAGAAATTACAATTTTCAAATCAATTTTCAGATCTTTATTAAATTATAAATACACAAAACATTCTTAAAAACGGTTAAGCTTAAAAACGAAACGTTTTCCAGCACTTGAATGCCTATTGTTGGAACACATGCGTGTGTCCTCTAAAAATCCCCTGTCCATTCCTGCGAGAACTTGTGGCTAACATGACCCTAACGGTTACTGCATGCCCTTTTGTATGCGGTCGCACGGGCTCTAAGCATGTTTAAACATGATTAATTTGCGTTGATAAACAGTTATTTTAATTAATCGCCAGGTGTCGCACGTTGCGAGCCACGTTTCGCGTGATATTTCAGTCATAATAAAAATATTTTGTTTCGTATTTTTTGATGTTCTTGTTTTCTTTCTTTGTTAATTTATATCAAGGACATTTAAATTTAAATAAACTCGTCGGCTAATTGCAATCACATTTAGACGAGCTGCATAAATTCCAACTGCCGAATCCCATTTATCAAGCAAGGAAACGAACTGGTCGAAGGACCTGGCTAAAACAAAGGTAATCAAAAGGCAAGCGAACTTTATCTGAAATTAAAAATCGCCTTTACATAAATTTTGTCAGCACTTTGCCAATATGCGAATATATATATATATATATGTGTGTGTGTGTGTGTATGTGTGTGAATACATGTGTGTGTAAGCCAATTGGACTGGAACTGAGCGAAAGTCAGTTGCAGTTAACAACAAAAATTTGACCATAATTAAAAACTGGCCAACAACTTTCAGCTGAAAATGTTGTTAACATGCTCAAAATGTTAGCCAGCAAATAAAACAAAACAAACTCCACATAAACTAAATAAACTACATAAAAGCCGTTCTTTGTATTGGCCTCAACTTTTCCAATCTTTTGTGCAAAAGTTTTCTATACCTGAACTTTTAAGCAGTTCTGCTGGGCAAGCTAAATTCTATCTGCTCTATCTATTGTTCGTTAGCTGCATTCAATTTGTTATAATTAAGAATGTATATTAAAATTAAAATGAAAATTAAAAAACATTTTTAGTTTAAATAAACAAGAATTAAGTTATTAATCCAAATTCTCATTTGCTATCAGCTTCAACTGTTATTAAGTACTGTTAAGCTAGCGCCATCTATGCTTCATGCGTGCTGTAGCACGGACGCAAATCGCAAATAAAAGCAAGATTGCATCTGCATTGACAATTAATGTTTAAAAAAATGTAAATTAAATAAAATCTTAACTTAAATAAACAAGAATTGGGTTATTAATTCTCATTTTCTTTTAAACGCTTCTGTTGCTCTGATAAGTTAGCGCCATTTATGTCTCGTACCTTGCTCTAGCAAGAATTTAAGCCGACTATGCAGCTCACCTCGAATTTGGCGAATTACTGTTTTTTTTAAATTCAAATTTTTAATGAAATATTCTTCTCAGTTGTTAACATACGTAAACAATTTACCTTTACTCTAGCGACATCTATTGTTCATTATTACAAATCCTGCGTTTGTCTTAGCATGGACACATGCCAGGGCTGGAAGGCGCTTTTGAAAGCAACTTAAGTAAGCAGCTCAAAAACTAGTTCGTATTTTTAAGTTTTAAATACTCAGATATTTAAATTTAATTGTGAACAAACAAACAATGATGTGTTTACATTTCGCTCACTCTTATTTGATTGTCAAATTGAATCTGAACACATTTTAGCTACATAATAAAAACACATTTTTGGAATTTATTGTGCAAAAGTTAAAAGTACTTAATTATACAATTTCTACATAAAACAGAATAGATACTTATTAAAAGCATAGCTCTTTCTTTTTTATCATATATAATCATATTAAATATCATATCAAAAATGCTTCAAATAACAAATTCGAAAAAAAATAATATCAATAAAAATTGTTATTGTTGCATACCAAAAGCTGCGCTGCATAAAATATGAAAACAAAATATTTAATACAGAAATCCAAAAATACATATAATATAGACATATACATCTATATAAATATATGTATGTCTATATATATCTGAATAAATCTTTAGCAATCACATTACTGGCACTTGTTACGTTGAAGCAAAATTTTTCATTTCCTTTTCATTATGTTTTTTTTTTTTTTGTTTTCTTTAAAGCATATTCTTGGTTTACACATAGATGAAATTATTTACGTTTTTTGTTGTTGTTATAGTTTATTAAATGTGTGGCATTTTACTTAGGGCCAAGATGCAGCTTTCCAAGCAGCTGGGTAGCCTGCTGACCGGCGCTCTCCTGTGCATGGCTGCTCACCTCCTGGATGTTCTTCTCGAGTCCTTCGCGCTTCTGGTCGACGTACTGGTTGGCCTCGTGAAGCTTCTGGTCGACAGCCTGGCTGGTCTGCTTCATGGCTCCATCGATGGCGCCCTCGGCCTGTTTGAGCTTTTGATCGGCTACAGATTCGGCGGCCTTTACGCTCTTGTTAATGGCCTCGTTGGCGGCCTTTTTGGTCTGATCCACGGCATTGGCAGCGGCCCTCTGGGAGGCCTCAGCCACATTGGCGGCTACCTGCTTGGAGTTCTGGACGGCGGCGGTGGCCTGATTGACGGTGTTGTCCACAGCCTGTTTGGTTTGATTGACGGCGCCGGCGGCACGGTTGACGCCCTGATCAATCGCCTGTCCGGCCTTCTGTGCCTCGGCAGCGGCCAGAGCTGCGGCATCCTTGGCTGTAAAAGATTGATAGGAGACAGAGAGTGAGAGTCTGTCTCGCTCGCTCCCTTTCTTTCTCATTCTAGCTACCTGTGCTGGCTGCCAGCTGCTCGGCCTCGTTCTTGGTCTGCTGCACGGACTGGCCCACCTTCTTGGCCTGTTCCTCGGCTAGTTTCTGTGCCTCGACAGCCTTGTCGTTGGCCAACTTTTCGGCCTCATCCTTCTTCTTGCTGAACAAGTTGGCGGTCTTGTCGCCAAAGTTCTTCAGAGAGGCTGTCGAAATAGAATACAAGGAAAATTCGTTTTAGAAAAACTCCACTTAGAAAATTTTCTTTTCTCACATTTCGGTTGCTGGCGACTGGGATTCATTTTTGCTGAGGTTTCGAAATTAAACTAAATCATAAACCAAATGCCGATCATAATTTATAGTCTAAAATTGTAATCAGTCGAACTTTGCTTATAAAAAACTGTGCCCAGACATTCGCTAATTGCTAAAACATAAACAAAATGCATGACACGGCTTTCGAGTTGCATCGAGCATGAACAATCAGATCGTAATTACATGCCATGCCTGATTTTCACTCTGATTATAGATTTATAGATTTATAGATTTTATTTTTATTTAAAGCTGTACTGGGTAAAAGTTGACACTCGGCCAGCTGCTGCGCAATTCGTGGCGCCTATTTTGGAGGCGGCAACAACAAAACCTAAGCGTATAAAATATAATGCTGATCGAAACTTTCGTGCACGACTAATGAATACCCTATTCGTGTATAGAACCAATTAAGAGCAACGTTTTTCTTAATTACTTATAAATTGATGAGCAAAGAAAAAATATTAATATTTTTGAGCAGAATTTGGGATATAACACACATATGAAGGCAAATACAAAATTTTGAGCCTCCAGCGTTCCTAGATGCTGAGTTCACTTAGTTACGAGCATGCAAAATGGCAAGATCTACAACAACATTCAGCTGCGTAGCACATGTAGAATCAAAAGCTGCGCACATTCCAAATTTCATAGCTATAGCTCTAGCTCTTACAGACTCTGAGTTCGATGAGGTCACACACAACTGCAAAGTGTCTAAGAAACTGGACTAAGAAAGATGACTATAAAAGCTAATTCTAAAGCTGACTAATATTAATATAAGTGTATATATATAAATAAAGTGAATGTATGAGCTAATTTATAATAATTTGTATATAACTAAATACAGGGTATACAGAAAGTAATGTTAATAATTGTAAAAGATGTACGAAGCAAGCAATGTCTCAGCTGCTACATTCCCATTAAATGACGTGTGCGTTCACTCAAATAGAAACATTGTGCCATTAAAAGTTGCCCGCTCGAATCGCCAATTTTCGAGCTATATAGGCGCTATTCTATATGGCATGCATATACAGTAAACAGCGCAAATATTTGAATAATTTACAGTATGTGATGTCATAATGGTGGTTCATGCTATTTTATTTTAATAGTTTTTCAGCTCTTATTCACGCTTTCTCGATCGGCGGCTGTGAAAGCAAACTGTTTACATACTCAAATTAATGATCTTTCAAATTTAGAACCAACAATACAAAATGATACTTAAAACCGCTACAAAAATACAGTTATTATACATGTATATGGTTTTGTTGGTTTTGTATAACTATATATATATTATATTTTCGGCAAATATGTAAATTAGCCACTAGATTAGCCCACACATCGGTGTGTGCGTGAAAAAAATAACTAGAAAATATTAAAGAATCCTCTGGGGAAACTCAAATTATTATAATGGAAGCCGGAAAGTGTGAATAAGTGTTAAACAGATGTTTTGCAACACACAGAGTTGTAGTTGAGCAACTGTGACAAGCGTTACTTGCTACAAAACTCATGCATTTCATAACGGGGGTTGGTTGAGATATGAGCACAAATTAAAAACAAACTGGAATAGAAATAACGTTTACATCTAGATCAAGAAGATCGAAACGATTGTTAATATATTGTCATATATATATTTATAATATAAAGTTATATAATTCATTTACATACTACATTACTCTTATCTATATTTTTGCCGCTACTTAAGATAGAAATGGATATAAAAAAGTGTATTTAATGATCTAAAGAAAGTTCTGGAGAATGAGTTTGCTTCGTTTGGTAAACAATCAGAATTTAATTTGTGTTTGCCATTTAAAACAAAATGTTATTTCACTCACAGATTAACAAATATGTAAATAAACAAAACAAATTGCCCAGTATTACAGTTGATAGAAAAACAAATTTGCATTCGGCATGCATTCAAGTAAAAATAGAATCGAAACCATGTGGCGAACGTCTGAAGAGAAACGAACAAAAACAAATACAAACAAACTAAGTCCCCAATCAAATGCCCAAGCCGCATGCTCAGAATTATCATGAAGAACCAAGAGCTTTCTTAGCATTTGCGTAATAGAACGACGCAGATTCTGGCAAGCTGTGGTCAACAACACAAAACAAAAACAAAAAAAAAACCGGCTAGAATGCAAAACCATGGCCATAAATTAACACAATAAGCCCCAGTTCAGACTCAATTCAGACTCAGCTGATGGTTTTTTTTTCTAGAAGTCACAAATAATGCGCAGAAGCGCTTAACAAAACATAATCACACATATGTATGTATATGTATTTATACATACATATTTAATAAAATAAAAGAGTAAAACATATAAAACCTGTACTCAAGACCAGCTGAACTGAAGCGCAACAAACGCGAACGGGCTACAGATACAAATATCAGCCAAGCTACATATACAGATACATTTGTATCTTTGGCGTGTTGTGCCGCACTATGAGTAACTGCCAACTCGGGTCACAAACTTACGTTCCACACCAGGTTTTTGTGAGACCTAACATACACATCGCCCATAGCTATGAATCGATGATTCGCTTTAGATGCTGCTCCATCGGTGATGATGATGTCATAGGCGGACAATCGTATCTATAGGTCGGCACTTAGCTGCCTCAGCGATTCGTGTTGAGTGAATTATTCGCACGCCCCGCAAATTATTTAGCTTTAAGTTAACTCAATGTTGAAGGTCAAAAAGTAGTCAAAACAGCTTGGCAACGGGCTTAACTCGACATGTCCTGCAAAGGACACAGCCGCGAATGCCAAATGATGTCATATGCACCCAAAAGGTAAATCAATAATTGTTGTACCTATTCCTCAACTTAAACCAAGGGCACGAGCCCTTGCTTATAGTATACTCAGAAAAAAAATGGGTTTGTCAATCAAAATATGCACTTCGTTACCGACTAGAAAATAATTCGATAAAAATATATAAACAGAAAGTGTTATATAAAAAATGTTAAAACAAATTAAATATACATATTCGAATATATTGGTTAAGTTTGAATATAAAAGAAATTGGGTAGGATAGAATTTTAATACATTATATAAATAAATATATATTTGATAGAGAAGTAGATAAATAATATTAGAAAAAACTAAATGAAAACAAGATTTGAAAGATTTTCTAGCTATTATAACAAGAGGCGTGGCAAATCGCAAGTGTAAACGGAGCAAAGACGAAACTAAAGCAAACCGCCCTTAAAGACGGTCTTTTCTCTATTTTAAGAAAAAAGAAATACATGGGCAGGGTAAAAAAACAATAGCTTTCCTATATTGTTGGGTATAGCTATAAATGATACCCACAAAATCGATGGATCAATTAAATGCATGACCCCAAGCCTAACCCAAGCAAGCGATTCCGTCAGTCAAACCAATTTGGATGACAACAGCGACTCGAGTGTTCGTCGAATTCTTCCGGAATGGGCGACCAAGTCAACTAATTAAATTAGTTGACCTTTGAGTATGGCCGCTGGAACGAGTGATAGGTGTATGGCACGATCATTGATTAAGGGGCATGGCCAATGGATTTGAAAATACACGGTAGGGAAGGATATAAGTACAGGAGCGAGCAGGCCACAGCACACAATGGTGCATTGGTCATTGGAGAGATGAAGCACATCACAATTGCGATCATTGCCGTGCTGACTGTCCTCCACGGGGAACAGGTGCTGGGCAACAGTGCCGGCTGTCCGCGTCGCTATTTGAGGCGTATCAATGGCAAGTGCTACTATTTCTCAGTGAAAAAGGTAAGCGAATCCCTTTGTGAATACCCACTGCTGATCAACCGGGGACACTCTCTCATCGCAGATGAACTGGTTCGGTGCTCTCAACAATTGCCTGCGCAAGGGCCTAACGCTTGCCGATCTGAGCAATCCAAGAGATTTTAATGGGGCCATCGAATTTCTTAGCTCCAAGGGTAACACGGAGGACTTTTGGTTTGGAGCCAACGACTTGCAGACCGAGGGACGCTTCCAATATATCAGCAATGGCCGGCTGGTCCGCTACTTTAGTAATTACAGCATTGTGGAACTGGCTGAGCATTCCGAGTGCGATGATTGCCTGGAAGTGCGAATACGGAACAACATGACAATTGTGGCCGATGACAATTGCCTGGAGCATCAGTATTTCATTTGCTCGGAGCGCTATTGTGACTTCGCCGAAGCACTTAAGAAGCGTCATCACAGTCATGAGCATTTGCATCACTTCCATCATGACATTGGCGAGCCCAGCGAGGAAGCGGAGACGGAGGCAGTCACTGAGGAGCCCCAGGAGGAAGAACAGCAAGAAAATCCAGAGCAAGAGGCGGGAGCCGATCCAAATTGCGTAGATTGTGACACTTCGACAGCAAACGGTACCGGGGCCGAGTTTACTACATTGTCAGCAGACGAAGAGGTAACTGGAGAAGCTGACGTAACCCAGGCACCTGAAAATGAAGAAGGCGGAACAACCCAAGTTGAGGGAGAATCTCCCGTTGAAGGAGAATCTCCAGCTGATGAAGCAACTACAGGTGATGGCGCAGCTACAGGTGATGACGCAGCTACAGGTGATGGCGCAGCTACAGGTGATGGCGCAGCTACAGGTGCTGAAGCAGCTACAGGTGAAGGACAAACTGCAGATGGAACAGCATCTCCAGATGAAGAAGCATCTCCAGCTGATGGAAATACTACAGGTGGAGAAGAATCTCCAAGTGATGCAGCATCTGAACCTAATGAAGAAACTTCACCTACAGAAGCAACCCCAGACGCAGCAGCAGAAGAAACATTAGCTGCTTAGGGAAAGGAATTCATGATGTAGACGGATTCGATTGGAAAAAGTTTTACGTGTGTTACAAAATAAAATATATATAAATATAATAAACAAATTGTATTAAGGGAACTGGGACCAAGATATTATAAGAAATAAAAAGTTTTACTGGAAACACCTAGAATCTGAGACATAGAGTAATTGGCTTATAAGGTTTATAAGGGCTCCGTGGTAAAAATTTTGACTATCTAAACTTTCATTTTTATTTACATTCTGAAGAAGACTTATTTATAGTTTCAAGAAGGCTTCCAAAGCCTATCCTTAAGACCGTCGGATCATAAGTAATATTCAGTTAAAAGGTGGCAAGGTTGTGAACCTATTTTGTTTAAAAAATCGTCAATAGTTGCTTTTTACCTATTAAAAAAAGTTACCTGACCGCGTCTAAGGTTAATTAATTGATTTGCAGATTGCTGAGCAGTCGAATCACAACCGAAACAAAACTGTAATTCCATTCCGATATTATAATGACCATATATAATGCAGTTGTTACGATCTCAGGAGTGTTTATAAAGAGGAAACAGGCAAGTTGTGCACAGTTTGCACAGAGCGAGGGCTGCAGCCATGAGGTTACTAGTAATTGCGATATTGACCTTGATCACAGTATATCCAGACGATGTGCTCTCATCGAAGTTTTCGAAACCAAAGAAGGAGAAGAAACCGGATAATGGTCCTTGCGGCAAACGGTACTTGCGCCAGATTAATGGGAAATGCTATTATTTTGCCGGCAAAAAGGTTTGTACCCGTACCAACTTCATGGACTCGATAGGTATTACATGAGGTAGGTGTATCTAATAAACATTTTAGATGAATTACAAAACATTAGGACGGGTCGTCCGGTTCGGTATTATGGTGGACGGGATATGATTGAGCCGACTCATAGAGCAAATTTGGATGACTGTATGGAGTTACGGCTGAGGGATAATGAGACGATAGTTACCGATGATAATTGCATGGAGCAGCAGTATTTTGTGTGTCAGGTAAATGACGTGAAGTGCGCCCAACCTGTAGAAGAACCGAAAACGAGTCAGCATCACAGTCACGAGCATTTGCATCACTTCCACCATGATCCCACGAAAAATGAAACTGCTGGAAATGAGCCCGATCAGAATAGTCAGGAGAGCGATTCACGACCGGTTGATAATTCGAATTCGGAGGAAGTCGAAATCGAAAATAAGACCCAAACATGAAATCCGTCAGGTGAAACGGTCAACGAGGAGGAAGTGGGCCACCTGATCTTAGTAGTACTGATGGTCCTGAGGTTGCAGCTGACGCTCCAAGTGATACTTTCACTATGTATAGACCTATTGGTGCTGAAACTGAAGCAGCTAACCGTGAAGCTATACCCGATCCATCAGCTGCTCTGGAAAATACTGATGCTCCTGAAGTTACAACCTTAGCTACAGTCTCTACCGATGAGGATACGAAACCAATACCTGAAGTTGCAGAATACGCTCCAAGCGATATTTTCACTTTGTATACCCTGTTAATACACTGATGAGCCAAATAAAATGCCAGAGCTCTAGATTGACTTCTATAAAAAGTTCACTTTAAGAAAGTCTATTTATTAGGGGGCGGGGTGGACGAAGCTCTGACGCTCGGGATGAGGTAGAGAGGTGAATGTGTTAGGTGTTTGGTCTAAAGATCTACTGATAATGTGAACGCATGTTATTAATTAATTAATAGTGTAAAACATACACAGTGTAAAAAAAAAAGTAGTGCTTTTAAATGAAAGCGAATCTTGATGTATAAAATACTTTTAATTTTAGCTCAGAAATTTTAGCTTCGAAATTTTTGCTGCAAATGTTTATGAAATATTTGCTTCAAAAATCGAATGAGCATCAGTTTCTTTTCTCACTGTAAGTTTAAATTGTTTTCAATTTTCTACCATATTTGGAAAACTATATTTGGTTTATTTTATAAAAGGGATTTACTTACATTTGGACGCATCTGTTTGCATTAAGTGGAAACCGAGAACTTGCATTAAAACTTTATTTAAACATGATCTAAATTAATGTTTTGCGAAACATTTTTTTAATTTTTTTCCTGTTTTCTATTTAACGCAAAAGAAGAAAAATCAAAAAGGAAAAAACCAAAAAAAAAACAGCTACTGAAGAAATATTTTAAGTAAACGGAAATAGAGTCATTTATTTTAGGCGTGTGTGTATACACTCTTAAATACATCAAAGAGGGTCTAAACATTTTTTGAACACATTTAGCAAAAACAAATACAGAAAAATGATCTTTGTATTCAGGGAAGAACACACAATATGACATAAAAAAAAAATAAAAATATATGCTTAGATTTTATATATAAACATAAATATAGTATACAGATATATACATATAAGCATATATATATATATATATATATATATGCGGGTGTGTGTGGCATCGTTTTGGGTGTGGGCGAGAAGAACAATTTATGGTACTGCCACATACATACATACATACATGCATATATTAGAATGTATGTATATACTGCGCCTTAATTAGTTTACGCTGCTGTATCGTCATTATCTTCATCATGATCAACATCATCATCATCGGCTTCTATAAGTAATCGCAACAGTAGCTGACAATTAACTGTTTGTGCTTGCGCTACTCCTTTTTTTTGTGCCGATGATGTAATTCTATTATAATCCTGCAATGCGGCAAAAAGGGTCTCGAAGTACATTTACTTATATGTTTGCCTTTTTTTAACTATTTTTTTAGTCTTTTTATAAAATTTTCGCTTTTTCGTTATTGTTGTTCATAATGTCTTGCCACGTGCCACAAACCACAGTCTGTATATTTTATTGGACATTTGTCTTTTTAATTTTCTTATTCAAAAACTTTCACAAAGTGCATCAACTGCGTTTCGTCATTAGTATTGCTTTGTTTTTCTCTTTTTTGTTTTTGTTTGTTTGTTGTTTTTACCTGTAAACGAGCTGAACATATTGATAAATTTGCTTAGATTTCCGTTAGTTTGTTTTGCACAACAATTTTAATTTGAATTTGAATTTGAATTTAAAATTTAGAGTTTTGCTTTGTACTTTTATAAGCAGTCGTCTAATTTGTTATACGCTGCGCGTTTTATTTTAAATCGTTCCGAATGCGTCGACGGCACAAATACGAATAAAGCCCAAGCGAAAGTATCTTATTGGAATAGTTGTTGCCGCTTCTGTTGTTGTTGTTGTTGTTGTTGCAGCTTTAGCTACTGGTTCTGTTGTCGTGGTGTAGAACCCGTTCAGCATGTGGATTCTATTATTGACTGTGAACTTTGTGGGGGCTGCCAGATGTGTGAAAACTGTTCGCTCTGAGCTTTTAACGGGGCTGCCAGATCGGTAGGAAAATGCTTGAACTCTCAGGTAGTATGTAGAAAATACGAAAATACATACATTTATGTCAATTTTTAGTTATAAGCAAATACTTAACAGTTTAACACTGCCAAATTAATAGCATTAGCACCTGTAGAAAACCGCTAGAATTTCTTATTTAAACAGACAGATAAATTTGAACAAATATCAAAAAAAGCATAGCACTATGGATATTTTTAAGCTCAAATTCGAAATCATTAAAAAGGAACTGTTAGATAGCGGTGCAAGGAAGAACATGGAAATTTCGTTTGCATCGATACGATAAGGTCTCGGAACTAGACAATCACTAAGAAAACTGTTTTATAGATGAAGTATGGTCTGGATTGGTGTGGTTAAGAACGCAATCGGCAAATCGAATTCATTTCAAAGTTAAATCAATTGGCCGCAGTTTATGTAATGCATTAAAGTCGAATTTTGTTTCAAAATAAAAACGTATTATTTCGGCAGACATCATGAAGTTAAAACTGTTGGCATTAATATTGTGTTTTACCAGCATAAATAAAAGCAATGGAACCTGTCACTATTTTAGCAAGAAGAAGGTAACTATACTTTTGGTCAATCAAACATTTAACATCATGTAAACTCTTGTACAATGCAGGCTACTTGGTTTGACGCATTGGCCATCTGCCAGTCTATGCAACTATGCTTGGCAGATGTTAAAACCCTAGAGGCATTTACAGATCTTACCGATAAGGTGAAGAGTGACATTCGGCATGAATATTGGTTTGGCCTCAATAGCAATGAGAAATATACTTTTAAATATGTTTCGAATAACATGGAAGTAGGCTATTTGCCAGCGTCGGCGTCTTTACAGACTTATTTACCCTGCGCTTTCTTACGCCCTATGTTTCTCGCTCAATATACCATCGCATCGGCCAAGTGTGGACACCACAAAAGATTTGTTTGTGCTGCAACACCCAAATGCAACGGCAAGACTATCAAGAGTGCGAGTGAATCCGATATGGCTCAACCCTCATGTGCAATGAGTGATGAGGTCCTCGAATTCCTTCAAATAGACAAGGATTTGGTTAGTGAAGAGAAGAATGATTAAAAGTCACTCACTTTTCCACTTGAGCAATTTACATTTGTATTCAAATCTTTTGCAAAGCTTCAATCTTCTTACTTCACAATTAAAGAATAATCTTTCCTTTTCGTTCAATTTGTGTTCTTTACTGCTTTACTGCACTAGACTTCAGTTATTGATCAGACAGAATGATATGTGACTATACACGCTTAAAGAAGCAACCAGCCTTATTAAGGTGGAACAACGTATCAGACAGTCGGTTGCGACCCACTGCAGGTTCTTACTTGTTTTTTTTTGTCTGTCTGTCTGTCTAAAATGTTTTGAAATATTTCGACTATCTAAACTTTCATTTTTGACCAAATTAGAAAATAAGCAACATTTATTCGAAGAAAAATTCAAACTATTAAAAGATTTGCAATGGTCCGGTAACTATGGATATGGTCACTTCTAGTTTCGTTCAGTCACGCAGGCCTACCAGCTACCAGACCAACTCAGTTTACATTCTGAAGAAGACTTATTTATATTTCACAGAAGACTTTCAAAGCCTATCCTTAAGACCGTCGGATCATAAGTAATATTCAGTTAAAAGGTGGCAAGGTTGTGAACCTATTTTGTTTAAAAAATCGTCAATAGTTGCTTTTTACCTATTAAAAAAAAGTTACCTGACCGCGTCTAAGGTTAATTAATTGATTTGCAGATTGCTGAGCAGTCGAATCACAACCGAAACAAAACTGTAATTCCATTCCGATATTATAATGACCATATATAATGCAGTTGTTACGATCTCAGGAGTGTTTATAAAGAGGAAACAGGCAAGTTGTGCACAGTTTGCACAGAGCGAGGGCTGCAGCCATGAGGTTACTAGTAATTGCGATATTGACCTTGATCACAGTATATCCAGACGATGTGCTCTCATCGAAGTTTTCGAAACCAAAGAAGGAGAAGAAACCGGATAATGGTCCTTGCGGCAAACGGTACTTGCGCCAGATTAATGGGAAATGCTATTATTTTGCCGGCAAAAAGGTTTGTACCCGTACCAACTTCATGGACTCGATAGGTATTACATGGGGTAGGTGTATCTAATAAACATTTTAGATGAACTGGTTCGGTGCGCAGAATAACTGCTTGCGCAAGTCCCTTAATCTGGCCGATTTGGCCACGGAGGAGGACTTTGATGCTATTGTCAAATTCCTTCGCACCCGCGGCAACATGGAGGACTTCTGGTTCGGTGGAAACGATCTACAAATTGAGGGTAGGTTCACCTACATTAGCACGGGTCGTCCGGTTCGGTATTATGGTGGACGGGATATGATTGAGCCGACTCATAGAGCAAATTTGGATGACTGTATGGAGTTACGGCTGAGGGATAATGAGACGATAGTTACCGATGATAATTGCATGGAGCAGCAGTATTTTGTGTGTCAGGTAAATGACGTGAAGTGCGCCCAACCTGTAGAAGAACCGAAAACGAGTCAGCATCACAGTCACGAGCATTTGCATCACTTCCACCATGATCCCACGAAAAATGAAACTGCTGGAAATGAGCCCGATCAGAATAGTCAGGAGAGCGATTCACGACCGGTTGATAATTCGAATTCGGAGGAAGTCGAAAACGAAAATAAGACCCAAACATCAAATCCGTCAGGTGAAACGGTCAACGAGGAGATTGACAAGGAGAACGCGGAGACGGGTGACTTCACCTCAGATCAAACGCCTGGAACAGAAGAAGTAACTACTGGTGCGCCAGATGCCGAACAAGATTCTACACCAAATGATGTACCAGATACAAGTGGGGCACCTGATCTTAGTAGTACTGATGCTCCAGAGGTTGCAGCTGACGCTCCAAGTAATACTTTCACTTTGTATAGTCCTAGTCCTGGTGCTGAAACTGAAATAGTTAACCGTGAAGCTGTACCTGAACCATCAGCTGCTCTGGAAAATACTGAGGCTCCTGAAGTTACAACTTCAGATACAGATGGTATGGGCGATACATTCGATACGCCTGAAGTTGCAGACTTCGCTCCAGCCGATATTTTCACTTTGTATACCCCGTATGTATGATGAGCCAAATAAAATGTCAGAGCTTTACTTAACTACTTAACACAATAATCTTTGCGCTGCTGTCGAATGACCGCATTTAATTTGAGGCACTGTTGGCGCAGCTGATCATTGTCCGTCTTAAGCACCTCGATGGTCTCTTCCTGGCGTTGAATGGTGTGATGTACTCTGCCATAATCCAAATAAATATATGTACATATATATAGCTAAATAAAATAATTTAAGTTATGACTGGGATTTACCGTTTCTGCAGCTGCTCCATTTCCTGCTTGTGGCGCTCATTGAGAACATTCAACTCGCTTTGTATATCGGCATTCAGATTGTCGCGGAGCTTGTCCCGCTCGCTGATGAAGTCGCCGCACATCTTTTTGCTGTGGCTGAGCTCCAGCTGGAGCTGCTTGGACTCCGCCTGGCAGTTACGCACCTGGGCATCCGCCTCGGCTAGTTTGCCACGTGTCTCTGCGTACTTTTCCCTCAGTGACTTTTCCACATTCTCGGCCAATTGCAAATCGTTTTCGTACTTCTCCTTGAGACGACTGCGAGTACGACTTTAGACGAGGACAATTTAAGCTTTAAAGAACACTTACATCATCTTCTGGTTATGCTCCTCGCTACTTGCCAGCGCATCTGCCTCCATGCGCACCACCAACTCGTCCAGCTGGCGATCCCGCTCCGCTCTATAATGTTGCCTTATGGCATTCTCTTTCTCCGCCTGGGACAGTTTGCACTTGTTCTCATATTCGGTTTTCCAGAGCTCAAAGTCAGCTATATATTGCTGCTCGACGGTGTTGATGCGATTCTGATACTTCTCCTCCTGCTTGGCCATCTTCTCCTGCATTTCAAACTTGGCCTGCTCCAGTTCGTTCTCCTGTTCTCTCTGCGCCTCCTGCCGCTTGGCCTGGTAGTCGCACTCCTTCTGCCTCAGCTCCGCCTGCAGACGTTCGCGTTCCGCAGCAAAGTCATCGGAGAGCTTCTGCCGGAGCTCAGCCTGTGTTTTTTGCTCCTCCTCCAGCTGACGCTCCAGACGCTCACGTATGGCAGTGCGTTCCTTCTCAATGATGCTCTCACGGTCCTGGGCACAACTCTCGCGTATTCCATGCTCGATTTGTTCATGCTTCAGACGCGCCTCCTCGAGTGCATCCAGCAACTGCATTTGATGCGAACGCTTTAGCTCCGTCACCTCGCGCTGATGATCACAGTTCATTTTATTGATCTCCGCCTCCAGACCTTTCACAGTGAGCTCCTGTTTGGAGAAACCAATGTAACCAAGGATCAAATTTAGTACCTAAGCTTCACAATTTATAACCCAGATTGAATATTGAACCCAGAAGAAGGGAAGGGAAAGTTCGAAGAGTTAATTATAATGCTTCATATTTCCGTAGGAAAGCTAGTAGTATCCATCAATTCACCATCGATCCCATAGATTGATTTGCATGACCATTTTACATTAGGTGAAAGAATCGCACCAGAACCCAGAATCAATGGATCCCATCGATTGACTCATATGAGCTTTTTGCATTGTGTGGAAAACGGGGTGGTTCCCAGAATGAATTACAAAGCTACATCTGATACCTGCCAGTTGCACTAAGCCCACCTTAATTTTTTTGGTATTCTCGCGCACCCAACGCTCTCGGCGAATTTTTTCGCCCGCCAGCGTTGTCTCCTTGGTGCGGGTTAGTTCCGTCTCCAGTCGATGCTCCCAAGCTTGGTTCTGGCTCTCCAGGCGACGCGTTAATGCAGCCACCTTCTCACACAGTGAACCCTTGTCCTTGAGCAGCTGTTCAATAAAGCCTTGGTGACGCGTCACAACCTCCTCGTAGTGCTTCTTTTGGTCACGCATTTTGGTGGCACTGTTCGACTTCTCCGCCCGCAGTGACTTTTGCTTTTCGGTGCGCAACTGAATCACGTGCTCCTTGGACATATGAATGGCATTGGCCAGCTCGTTAGCCCGCAAGGTCAACGCAATGACGCGACGCGCCAATTGATGATTCGGCAGCATTAACAGCTCGGAAAGTCTGTAAAGTATAAGAAATGTGAATAGTATTTTTGGTCAATTGGATATATCTTTAACTCACTTGGGCACCTCATCGGTCACATCGGGCTCTACGACAAACTCCACTTCGGAGCGATTGCTGTCTGGTATGGAGCGACGGGTTTCCATCAGCGTCTTGTCACAGCTGCTCTCTACATTATTGAGATAGGCCAGGATGTCTCTGCGAAGAAGGTTGAAGAATGCGTTTAAGAATAACTTAGAAATCAGGCTTGCAACTTACTTGCTAGCTTAACAACTGTACCTTTAATATTATTCTATTATTCTATTATTCTGCTACTCACTTATACTTGTCGCCACTTTCGGGCATCTTTTCTCCACTCTGGCTAACCGTATCCGCCGTCTCAGAGCGTGATTCCAGTTTCAGGTGCAGCTCGCTTGGCATACGTTCCGCAAAGTTGTCTGCAAAATGTTTGTCTATAGAAAGGATAATCGGCAAATAACGACCAGCAGTGTTGAAACCGACCTCGTTTTTTATCTTCCTCGATCTCCTTAATGACCGACACGATCTCATCGTAAGTTGAACCTCTGGAATCTTCGTTCGACTTGAGCGACAACTGAGAAGCGCTGTCATTGTCATTGCCCTCGTCCATCTCGTCCAGACCTTGTTTATGCAGTTCCTCAAACTGTGCCAACGCCTGCTTCTGCTCCTGCATGCTCATCCAGCTGTCCACCTTGTCCAGATTGTATTCCCCCAGTTTCCGATCCTCTCGCAGACTGCCTACGCTGACGGCTTTCTTTAGCTTGCCGGCCGAGCCAAGTGTTGAGCTCTTGGCCAGAAATTTGGATTTGTTGATTCTGTTGACTGACTCTGCACTGGCGGGCTTCACGTTCTCCTTCTTCTTGCCCACAAATGGGGGCGTGGCAGCGATCTTTAGATAGTTGCTAATGACGGAATCAGAGCTACTATTCCCGAAATGTCGTCGATCCTCCTGCACAATGGGCAGAAAGTTGTTTTCAGCGCCGTAATTGCGTTGTGTGGCCGTCCGATAGGTGGCGCCACTGTTATTGTGTGTATGAGTGTGATTATTGTTATTGTTACTATTGTTACTGTTGTTACTATTGTTGTTGTTGTTGTTGTTGTTGGTGCTTCCATTAGCTGCGCTAATATTCTTCTCGGACAGATTGTTTTGCTTTTCCTTGGCCTGCATCGCATATTTGTCCAAGTAATTCGGCAGCTCCATGTTATTCAATGGCTCCAGCGGCTTTAATGACTTATCCAGGGCAACACTAACCGCCTGCTTATAGTCCCTGATGACATTCAGCTCCGGCGTAGCCGACTTGGGCGGAGTCATGGGCAGTGGAGCAGGCGCTGGCAATTGCGGTTTGCTCTCCGCAAAGCGGCAGCTGGGTCCATCGCAGGCACACTTGATATCCGCGGCGGCCTCATTAGTGCTCGCCGTGGAGGAAGAGCGAGTGCTGCACGTGCAGTTTTCCGACGGACACTTGGGATACTCGTATGTCTCGGCCAGCACCTCGGCACTGCCGCTGCCCGCAGCTGGAGTGCCAAAATGAACGGATTTCTTATGACCGCTGGAATCGCCGGACTCCAATTTACTCCCATTCCCATTAGCATTTAAAATGAAGCTGGGAAGGGTTAGGGGTCCCGGTGCCGAGATACTGCTGCTACTTCCGGCACGCATCTCCTGCTTGTCATTGTCGCAATCACTGGAGTCCACGTCGTTTTGCTGACTGTTGGGCTTGCTGAAGGATACGCGACCCGGCAGATCGGGCTTCGCAGTCTTCTGCAAGAGCGCCGCATTGCTCAGTCCCTGGCTGGCTGAGGACCAGTTGGAAGCATAGGATTTGGATTTGTCAACCCCTGGCATGTTGATCATAAAACGTTCCACCTGCTCCCCCTCGCTGCTGTGCAGCGACTTCTGCGAGAAATCCGACTGATCGTCGGTGGAAGAGTTGCAGGCACTGCGGCACAACCAGCTCCGCTTGATTGGTTCCTCCAGCAGCGATTTTAGAAGATCTGTTGAAGACACTTGACGCTGCCCAGTAGAAAATTGAGTACAATCAGAGAAATCTCCAATATAATTTTATGTATACCTATGCTCCTCAAAGTTAAGCCATCTCACATTAAATAAATAAGTTAAAAACATGCTTCGAATAAGCGAATATTATTATTCCAATATAAGTTCGAAATGTTCATAGTTTAAGCATTATATTATATTTAAGTTTTCTACTCAGGTATGGTACTTAAATTTAGATCAGAAGAATGTGCATACTTAAACTAAGAATTAACTGATGTTACAAATTCAAAAATGATTGCATGTCAGTATTCTACTTGAATACTTGGACTGGGGCTAGGAATAAGTCGATAAATTGCAAGAATTTACGTGATTAAAATAAGCGAATATCTTTTCTTTCTCATTCTGATAGACAGCAATATCGATTAAAATTAAAAATAAGAACCTGAAGATAAGAATTTAAATACATAAAATAAGCTAAAGTTCAATTTGACTAAATAGTACTCGTATTCTCAATATAAAATTTATATTACTATCATTGAAAATTGATTTTCTGTCTTATTTTAACATAATTCTTGTTTAAGTGTAATTGGACTATTCTACTTCAAAACACGACTCTCAAAAAGATACATTTAAGCAAAATTACTTAAATTGCAAATTTTATATTTTCTAGTCTGTTAGTTAAGACGTTCTCTTTTGTATGACATGCACTTGACCTTGTGCATTAATTGTCAGTTGATACTCACATGTTTGCTGTGCCGAAGCTCCTTGTCGCCAAAGTAAACGCTCAACTTGCGTCCAAACTTGGGATCCGCGGACTGAGGTCGTCCGAGAAAGGGAGACGAGCGACTGCGCTGCTGAAGAAAGTTGGCGGAACGCGGACGAAAGTGCGGAGCCGAGCTATGCAAAGTGGTCAAAGAGCGACTATTGTACTTGGGCTTCGTTTTCTGTCTAGCGGCGAGGTTTATCTGTGAGGGAGTGCTGACGATAAATAGGGAACACCGCGGCAAATATTGCGCCTACCCACCTGTGAGCCTCGAAGACATAAATCCATAATAGCATCCAAATTTAGCGCACGACTCACCTAAGACACTCGCTTTTCACTTTTCATTTAGCCAGGGTTTCCGTCTTTCATTCGCTTTTAGCCGAACTGACGGCTGCGCCACGGCCAACTGATTTGCTTCGAATACTACCTCGGCCCATGGCCGCTTTTGTTTTGGCCAAAACATAACTATTATTTGAAAAAAAAAACAGCCCCTGTCTAAAATATCGATTAAACGCTAGCGACGGTCAGGACACTAGATGTTGGTCAGCAATGCAACCCCCGGGCTAAATGGACATGGTTACCATGGCGAGCCGTCACGCTCGCCGAGCACCCAACATTTGGTAAAAAGTGACCTGTGCCGGCGCAGGTGTTATTTCTTCACCTGGCATGTGTTCAACTTTGGCATGTAAGGAAGTGAGAAAGCCCGTCTAGAGGGTTGTATCGGACTAAATAATAATGTGGTCCACCAATTCTTGCTAACTTCTACTCAAACGATTGCTGCTAACTGCGCACTTCATGCAGCTGCTCTGCTTCTTTCTTAACTTTTCAGTTGGTTTTGAATAACTTCTTTGTTAAGCCTCCGATATTTATGAAATTTACGGGGTATAAATATGGCCTTGTATATTCATCAAAGCCAAAGACTATAAATACTATATAAACTATATGCATACATTACCTCTAGTGTAATCTATTCTCAACCGAAAAATTGAACCACCTCACCTACTCAATCAATCAATAAAAATAATTAACAACATCCATAATTTAAAAAAACAAGTAATATTATTTAATCTGAAGGTCGTAAACATTTTTAACTATTTATAACTTCCGTTATTCATCAATATGCAATCGACTTGCATTCGAAAGAATTTAAAACAAAAGATAATCTCAAGTTTTATATATTACGTATATAGATATATCAGATACCATTCACAAAACTAGAAAAGCCTCAAGGCTGGATTAAGATGTGTCCAAAAGCTGAACCGTACAAAGCCGGCTAACACAAGCTAGTTAAAAATAAATGCTAACATCTGTTTATTTATTTTTTTCATAATAATAATTTATTTATTTAAATAAAGCAAATTGTGTTTGAAGTAAACATAATTAAGTGTAGCTGGTGGCCAGGCACTAAAGGCTAATCGCTTGCCCCTGGGCTTGGCAACTGCCTCAACAGTGTGTGTGTATGTGTGTGTGTGTATGTGTGTGTGTGTGTGTGTGTGTGTGATACTGACTCATGCACAAAAGCATAAAATTAAAATTTGGCAACATTTCTCATAATTAACTTAGTCTCTAACACAAAGGACATAAATTTCAATACGCTTCTTCCTCTTCCTCTGCTTCTGCTCCTTCTTCATCATTTTGATTAATAACAAATTGCACTAAATGCCTGGGGGAATGTGGAGGCAAAGAGGTTAACAGTTTTCTACTCGGCACGGAGCACAGGCGTCACCTGCACCTCGTTCTGCTCATCACTTTGAATATCGAACTTCAGTTTGGCCAACTCCTGGAGAGGCGCTTCGCTGGGTGAGGAGGGCACCTCCTTGGTCACCTGCACCGTGTCGGGGTAGTTGTTCTCGCCGCTGCCCAGCTCCTGGGCAAAACTGACCACCGTCTTGGGCTCATAGTTGACGCCGAGGGCGCCGCTGGGATCGGGCGTGGCTATGCTGGGCACCTCGCTCTCGTGCCCGTTGGTATGGGATATGGTGATATCTTCGTCATGGCCATTGGTGGCCGAGACACCGCCATTTTGTGCGGCCACTGGCACACCCACTGGGGTCACCACCTCCACCTGCACCTCCACGGATGGGGGCGTCACTTCAACAGCGGCATGTGCTGCCTCAGCTTTGGCCTCCACTTGCTCCGTTTCCACTTTAATGTCGTCATCCTCGCCGGCCACCGCTTTAATGACCTCCTCAATGGCCTGAGCCACCTCCTCGGCTGCCACATCCACATGTGCATGACCATTGGTAAGAGGTTGTTCCTGCTCCGGCTTCTTTTCCTTCTCCTCCTCCGGCTTCTCCTGCTCTGGCTCCGGCTCCGGCTCCTTCTGCTTCTCCGGCGCCTTGTCCTGTTCTTGCGCCACGCCATTGTGACCATTGCTGAGCTCCACCAGCGGCTCAGATGGCTGTTCGCTGTGACCATTTGTAGTGGGCGCTGCTTGCTCCACCGGTTGCTGCTCCTCCTCAATCTTAGCTGGCAGCGGCATTTCGAGAGCCGGAACTATTGCCGGACTGGCCATGGTCTCCACGAAAGAGGTGCGATTGGGCGAATCCGGGGAGATCATGACGTGGGTGAAGTAGCCGCTGCGACGATTCTCAAAGTCCAACACATTCTCTTTGGCCAAACGCTCCTGAATGCGTCGCTGCCGCCGAATAAACTCCGGCACATTCTCATCGCCATCAGCGGCACCAGCTGTTGGCTCCACATCCGCCAGCTTGGGACGACGCAGCACCACCTTGGCGGCTTCATTTTGTTCCGCACCGCCATTGGCATTGCCGTTGCTGTTCGCCCAGTTGGCGGCTGCTGTGGATGGCTTAAAGACGCCGTTGAACTTGGTGCCGACCACAAATTTGTTGCTGTTGTTGTTGCTTGCGTTATTGTTGGCGCACTTATAGGGATTGTAGTTGTTGTTGGCTTGCGGCTGCGGCTGCGGCGAAAACGGATGCCCATTCTCTTCCACCTTCGGCGAACGGGCAATGGTAAAGTTTGGCTTGCCGTGGCTGATCAGCAGCTTCGTCGCCGGCGAGGGGCTCTTCTCTGAGGGGCTGAGGGGGCTGGGCAGGCCGCTGCGAATCTGTATGCTCGGCTTGTTGATGGTATCGGCCATATTGCAGCTGTATGTGTGTGTCAGAGAGAAGGTGCTTCGTTTGTATCCGTTACGCGCTTTTACTTTCCGTCTGTTAACGGTGCTTCGCCTGTGTTTAGCTGTAAAAGATGTTGCCAAAAAAGTAAAAAAATTGAAGAAACAAAAAATTAGTCAAATGCAAATTCATTTTTCTATTTTTTTTTTTTTTTTGTCAATCATAATCATGTTTAATTTGCGGTGAAAACCAGCTTAAAATCAAATTGTTGTTGACTTTTTATTTAAATTAAATTTTAATTTCATATCTTCTATTTCGTTTTTATTTTTTTGTAGCACAGCACCTTTTGCAAAGAATTCGCCGACTGCTTTCTATTAACTATTTGAATTTATAGCCACTCGTCGTAGTTTTAAGCGTTCACCTTATTATTTATTTACAGGTGATTTATTGCTTTAAGCAACAATTTGATTAGCGGATTTTCGAATAGCCCAAAACAGAGGCAATTACTCATCATTTGTTTATGGTCCGCGTTTTGTTTTAAACAATTAACTTTTTTTCACGACCGAGTCACCCAACTGAACAATTCTCAACATATATAATATATATATATATATATATATATATATATATATATATATATATATATATATATATATATATATATATATATACGTATTATATATTAAATCCCCTACACTTATCAATCATAAATAAGCCAATTAAAGCTTCTCCTTTGGCTGTGGCTAATTTATAGCCTATTTATAAAACTGTTTAAAAGCTGTTAATTGTTTCCAAAGTCCAAATCGAAGCGTTTAAGACTAAAACACTTCCAGCTAGAAATTAAATTGATTAGCACTCGCAAATTATAGAAAGTATTATCTTTATGTATATAAGTAAACTCTTATCAGTTACCTACAAGTCTACCAGAGACAGTTTTTAGTTTGCGAACCGGTTCACGATATCGGTAAGAATCTATGATTTTGTCTTATTAGAAACTACTTTGGACTAATTTGCCAAAACTTTGTGAGAAATCTTCTGAAATTATGTATATACATAGTTATAAAAATACCGCTAGATTTAGAAAGAAATAGCTTAGTGTATACCTTTGGAAGACGTAAGCTTCACAAATGCTTAACTCCCGACCTAGATAAAACTCTACAAATGGCATGGCATAGATTTTTAGTATTCATTCAATATAAATTCCTAGGTTATGGGATTATCTATTGCTTGGTGTAACACGTTATACTAACTGTAGTTACCATTTCCTCTTTTTCTCTTTTTTTTTTAGATAAAGCTTTCCTATTAAAACTAGAGAATATTTTATTTCTAGATAAAGTTAAAATCATAATAATAACAACATTCATTTCTAGATCTAATAACCATAATAATAACTAAATTTACTATCTACGCCTATTTATGAGTACATATATTGAATAAGGTTTCCAGCTAAAGATGCTTTTTATACAACACTATAAATTGTGCTCTCGATTAGGATTGGTTTACAAGTGCCTTGTAAACATATCTTTATGGACGATCGTACATTAAAGTGATATGTGTGGGTTGGTTGGTACTTGCTTGGATTGCTTATCAACTAGGTTATATAATGGCGACATGTTTACCCGCAATTTGTAGCTTTATCTATTCACGACTTTGAGTTCCAGCCTCGTGCTATCAATCACATGTTCAAAACCTCATCAATGCAAAAACTTTTGCATTCAGATTATTTACTTTCGCTGCCACTTTGTAACGATATTTTACTTTTTGTTTGCTACCGTTTCGCATGTTGTATGCGTAATTACGTAATGAGAGCGGACAATGTACGGCCAGGGTCATCAAGTGGTCATTGTCAGGCCAAAAAAAAAAACAACAACAAAAAGGAAATCAACAACTAAACATAAAAAACGATAAACAAATGCCATTGATTGTTTATTGAGCTATGTGAACTGCTTAAATATCAATTAGCCGAAAGCGTATTTTGGTTCAATTGGCAGCCGAATAGCCAGCGACTCAGATCAATCAAATCCATGTGACCGACTGGACTGGGAACCTTATCTATAAGGCAGCACACGTACACGACGATTTCTAGCTGATATCAGAATAAATTCAATTTTCATTGCCAGTCCCCTAATTCCCCCTGCCCCTGCGATGTCTGGGGCTAATTTAATTAGTAGTAGCTGCAATTTATGGACCTGCATTGCAGCCAATCATAAATTCTATGCGCATTCAATTGCTTAGCCAAAGGTCAGTCTCACAGTTTATTTGATTTCATTTTCAATTTTTATTGAACTTAGATGTTGTTGCGCTGGTTGTTGTTGTTGTTGTTATTGTTGTTGTTTGTTTAATGTGTCTGGCAATTGCGACGCATCTAAATTAGTTAAATAAGCTACATGTAAAGTTTTCCGAGCAAATACTAAAAGTTAAAAAACAAAAATAAAATAAATATTAACCTTAATTAAAGTCTGTCTTTAAGAGATTCTATTCAATATTTGTTATATGTATAAAAGCAAATAATACCATAATAAACAATTTAAAATTGTTGTTGAACCGGTTTCGTTTAAAAATCAACTCTTTGTCTATGTAAACAAACCGAACCCCTAAATGTTTTCTAAAAACTGCACCGAACCCTATTTATAAAATTTGTTTGAAGAAAATCAGCTCAATTAATTGCATGTTATAGTCAAGCTTCTCTGTACTTTACTAAATAATTGGATGATGAAATAAATGAAATACTTTTCAGGCAGTCGCAGTCAATCTTCACTGTACTTAACTGATTGGTTAAGTGAAGTTGAAATATTTCAGAATTCTGGACATTGTATTAACTGACACATTGACTTAAATATTTATTCCACTGAGCAGCCAAACGTGCCAAACAACTCGTTCATACGTTTTTTCATTTACCTTTCCACCTACCCATGACAAACAATTGAATAACGAGAATATAATATAGAGGTATAAATATACATGTATGTATGGTATGTATGTATATACGTATATGTATGCATATTGATAAGAATCATATAAAAAATGCCAATTACAGAACTTAAACAAATTCTTGCCAAATCTTTTTTTCTTTTATACTTTACCGCACCGGGCTAGCTTATTTTTTATAGTTGCGTGGTTGGGTGGGTGGGTGGTTCGGTGGGTGGGTTGGTTGGTTGTTGCTACTTCGTTTGGCGTCTCGCTAATTAAGTGCAAATATCCAATTCAGCTTCAGCTGTTTACAACAAATAATTGAAGCTGTTTTGCACATATTTCGTTTCATTTTTTCTTCGCTTGTTATTTTTTTCAATTTAGCTTAAAAAAATGCTTAAAAAAAACAGAAAAACGAAAAATAAAAAAACTTGCACATGATCTGTTTATTGCCGCGGGCTACGACAGAAGCTGCACTTGAAAATGCGAATCGACCTTGAAATTTGACTGCTTGTGCGAAATAAGCTGAGATTTATTCTTAAGTATACCCTGTAAACTGGGAGTGGATTATATAAACTAAAACTGTAAAAACTTCTGTTCAGTCATCTATAATGAATGAAAAATGAAGTCCTTTTATAGTAAATATTTTGTATTTACTTAACATTATATTAAGGAGTTACTTTTATAATATATCATGCAAGTTACAATAGCAATTACTTTTGTAATTTACCATACAAGTTACTACATCAAATAAAGAATTTGTAGGAAAACACTTTTAAGCCCTATATCTAGAGACTGTAATTAATACTCTCCTCTCCACAGATGAACAAAGCATTTTGTATATTTAATTTATTTATGATAAATTTATACTAAAACTAAATATTCATAAGACAGAAACATGATTTCAGCTTTTAAGATATTTTATAAAATCGATTTTTATAATACACAAATACAAAATTAAAATAGAATAATAAAAAAAATTCGCTAAGTCAGTTAATATTTAAAACATTTACAAGACTTTTGGAAACTTTTATACAGCATATCTTCTAGTCGATCAAGCACTTGATTTTTATTATATATTATACATACAAAATTAGCATAAGGTGAGCGAGAACGGAACTCCATTTGTTAATTTCCAGTTGAAAACCACAAATTGCACTTAAACAATCTCTCAGAAAAATTAAGTTTATAAAAATAGTCATTGATTGATTGACAATATAAATATATATATAAATATTGTACAATCTGTATGATTTATCTCTTGAGTTTTCGGTTGCTCATTCGTAAATAAAACCTGCTTTTAACCTTAGACCTTGGCTCGACAGCAAAGAAAGCGAAAGTATTTTGCATTGTTGCCAGATTTATGATTTAAAAAGTTGCATATCATAGATATGCAAAATTTTATATTTATAGATTGTCAACTTTCTGCACAACATTCGTTAAGCTCTATCATAATACCATCCAGCTAACTCTCTATTTCCTGAGTTTTCGAAGCTCTCAGCTAAAACTGAAGTTTGTTAAAGTTAACTTTTAGCCAAAAAGTTCTGACTATTTTGAGGTGTGAATTGCTGGTGTGACAAATGCGTCGAGACAATAAAAACAAAACAAAAAAAAGGGGGCTATAAAAGACACGGCCCAAACCCAGTTATTGGCTCCACAGAAACCGAGACCCAAAAAATAATACCAGGCCATTCACATTTGTAAACTTTTTGGGTTATTTCTTTTCTTTTTTTTACCACCCATTTTATATTTTTGTTTTTATTTTTTGTTGCGTGAGTTTTGTGCGTCTATCATTGGTAAATCAAATTGGTTAGCTGGCCCCCTTTTTGGCCGAGAAGAAGAAGAAGAAGAAGAAGACGAAGGTGTGTTGCTAACTCTTCGCCTGGCGTGTGTATGAACCCGTCGCGAATTCCTCAGTTGCCACATCAATTGCATCGAGTTGCTGTACTATGATGTGCGAGCATCTCATCTTCTTCTTCTTCTTCTTCTTCTCTTTTCATTTAGCTGGGAACTGCGCAGCTTTTATCTAGATTCATCACAGTCTATAGGCCTTTTTAGCTTAATGTATATACGTAGTGTTTCGGCTTGAACCAAAAATTTGTAGTATAGTTCGAATCGTGAACCTTGTTTAAGCCTTTAACATATTTAAATACAAAATTATGGTTTGGAACTGGTTCAAATTAAGCTTTATATATTAGCGTCAATATACTATGAAACTTTAAATTTTAAATAGTAATTTCCATTGCATTTATTTCTTTATTTTTTTTTTTACTACTTAGTAACGAAATTTAATATTAGTTCATTTTGTATGTTAAATTCGAAATTTAATCCCCAATATATATAATTTTTTTAGGCTTTATACTGATTAAATCATTTTAAGCAATAGAAATAGTAGAGTGTGTTAGAGTTAGAAATAATAGAGTGAAGGGCTCGAAAGGGTTCGGTTTGTTCACACTTAAACTCTTTTTTGTTCACTTTAGACTACAATAAAAGCACGCACAACGATAAGAAAAGAACAGAAATTCTGGTTTTGAACCAGTTCAGTTCTCTATAAGCCCGTTTAAGGTCATATACAAAAATTGAAGCGTCACGCAGACGCCAAATCTTATCAAGAATCATAAAGAGCGACAAGAACTATTTGGCGCAAAAAAAAAAAGGAAAAATAGTGAAATTGAAAAAAGAACAACTGATAAATAACATAATCCAACAAAAAAAATCGTAAAGTCAAGAACAATGTAATAATAAATTATCTAATCAGATGATTAACGGCCTCCACTTGCAAGAAAGTGAAAACCAACTGCATAAAAACCAAAAGCATGAAAAATATTAAAACAGAAAACTGGGTTCAAGGTACGAACCCAATGAATAGCGGTAAATACTTAACTATATGTATATATAAATTTTTGAAGTTTTTTTTTTTATTTCAAGCTCGTAAAACAAAGTTTTGCATGCAATCGAGCTGCAAGCAAAAAAAGTGAAAACCATTTGCCGTTAAACGCTTTAATATCGTGTCTGCATTTATCATCCAAAGTATATAGCAAATATATATGTACACATAAATATATACAGTCTGAGTTGATTTTTGTAGAACGTGTAAGATGCGGCTTCGCGACATTTGGCTACAATTGGACACACTTGGCCAAAACTTAACGGACCAAGTCACGCACAGATGCTAAGCGGCTTTTTTTACAAAATTCATTTTCCTGCTAAGAACTTCTTTATACTTTTTTTTTTGCGGCCAACGCGGCGTATGTACAATTTTAATCGCATGGAATGCGCTCAGATATGATTTACACGTTAGCAGAATTTTCATTATTATTTTTGATTTTTTTGGTAGCAAACGCACCTCAACTGTTGTTTGTTGTTGTTTTTATATTATTATTGTTGTTGTCGTTTGTCCGCTGCGTTACCGTAAAACGCCAAAACGTAACTGAAACTGAACCTCAACCAACTTCAGCACCTGACGAGCACCTCCAAAGTCGCCAGGTTAGCGACGTCGACGTCGACGTCGACTGCAGCGTCGGCGTTGTCTCTGCTGACATTGTTGTTGTTGTTTTTGTCGCTGCCTGTTGTCGGTTATCGCGCAAATTGCTCGTGCGCATAGCTAGCGCAAAATAAATATATATAGGAGGTATATCAAAAAAATAACAACAAAATGAAAGAAAATAAAAAAGGTGAGCAGCACAGGTAAACGTGTGAAGTTGACGCTCTTAATAGCTAAACAAATGGCCTGAAGGCGCGACCCACTACGTGAATGAAAGGTAAACGAAAAGCATTTCTCCCCAAAATTTTGTTCACTTTTAATTGTTGCACAAATTATGCATCATTTTGCAGCTATTTACTCTGTTGCTTCTTCTTCTTATTTACTTGATTGCCATTTCCGACACTTGATGTTTGCCAAATATAAAAGTTAAACAAACATTAAAGAACTGAAGAGCTGAATAGCTGAAGAGCTGGGCCATTAACTTAGCCGGCTTACACGTGCGACCAGCACGTGATCAACTGATCACGTTTTCAGCGTTTCAAAATGCGTATTAAATAAATATATATATATATATATATATATAATTTATATATATATATATATTTTTTTTTTATCTAATTTTACAAGCTAGTTGACTCACAGGTAAAACAATCGTTTCGACTTGTGATATAATCGTTTGTATAGCGTAATATGGGTCAGAGATTGCAGCTCTCAATTGTATTAAAAGGCGGCAATTACCATTTATGATTATATACATAGATTTATAAATGTGTGCTTCAAGCGTTGTTAACAAAGTGTGTGCTTGTAAATATTTGGAGAGTTTTGTAAATAAACAGTTAAGTCTTACTTATCATTTAGGCCAAGCAAAATATATAAACTATAATAATTGAATTGTTTAAAGATAACGTAATTAGTCATTCATTTGATGAATTCACTTATAAGAAAGATACACATTATATAAGCTGATAAACCATATTACGAGCAGGTGTCTTTAGAAGTTCGTCAATTGTATAAAACTAACATTATTTGACTAATAAATAATAAAATATGCAAATACATTTTATAAATGGGTGTGTAGAGATATTTAGTAAATAATGAAACAATGTATATAAGTAATGGATAGTTAACAAAATAAATTGAAAAGATTATGAAGCTTCCAAGCAAAGATCTTAACTAACTTTGTAATATGTCAATATTTTGGGATGCTTAGGTGGTTATTAATAGATAAATTCCCAATTTTATTGGTAATAACAGAATGACGTCCAGGCAAGCATTTTTGTCAAATAAAATTGGTTAAACAAATAAAAATTATCGTTGTTGGCCCATGGAATCCCCCAATAAACAAATAAATTGCGGTTTTGAAGTTTTGAAATGTTTACGATCAGACATCAAGCAAAAAATATCAGTTTGATAAGCCACATAGCTTTGTTAATTGATCAAATAATTGTTGAACACTTAGAATAAGAGCTAATTGAACAAAAAAAAGTGAATATGTAAATAATTGAAATTGTCTAAAAAATAAAATACTCAAAAGAAGGAATGTGACGTAAACGTGGTCGAGGTAAAGCCAAACTATGTAAGCAGTCTAGTATTACCACACGAAATTCCCCGCTAAGAACGTTCGTAATCCGCTATTTGTATTTTTTTTTTTTTATTTTCCTGGAATTGATTTTCGATCACGTCTCAATTGCCCGCATGAACATGCGAACACGCCAACAAAAACATTTTTAACAGGCGCTTCACCTATCGATTTGATAAACTTTTCGTTGTTGCTATTGTTTTTTTTTTTTTTTGGCAGCAGCAGAAATTGTTTTCTTGACGTGTTCGTGTTTTGTACCTTGATTGTTTCAAATGATATGAGACTCTTTTGGCCTTTTTTCACGTTACGACTTTATAAATTTTATTTTTTTGGTCCTAATGCGGGCGTCGGCTTCCGCCGCCAATATAAAAACAAACAATTTATAAGCACAGTCTAAGTGTTGGCCATGAAATTGTGGCTAATGCGTTGAAGCTGTGTGGCTACGAATAAAAGTCGTTTGACTTCGCTTCCAAGGGGTGCAGGTGAAGGCGTGGCCCACAATGAACGGTACTTGTGTTTCGCGTGGAGGTAAACTGGTATATGTAAGCCTTTCAACCCGTTTATTTCTAATAATAATAATCAGTTTTTTTGCTCAGAACTCAAGCCTGTTTTGTATGAATGTGTTAATAAGTGGCTTGTAGACTTTCTTCTTCACTTAATTTAATATTTGCACATCGTTACAGCTGGAATTTGCAAATGTCTGTTTGACTTACAAACTATTTTAATAGGTGTACATATGTTTGCCTGCTTGAATAAGACTAATTGCCGGTGAAAAAACGGGGGAAAGAAATGCTGAGGGGTGGGAAATTGAGCCGGCATCGCAGTCAACCTTGACAGAGAAAAATATTTGCCTTAAAATTAAAAACCAGACTGCGAAATTTATGTCCAAATATTTATCTTAACTGGACTTTTTTCGATTGACACACATTTGAGAATTTCAGCTTTAGACTTTGTATCAATCAATGGCAAAAACTAAACCAAATAAACTCGCACGCAATTCTTTCTAATTTGATATCTGAAGAATTGCCGACAGCATAAAACTTTTTTGATTGGCTTAATTATGCACAATAAATACAGTTCGTCCATATATATGCATATACATATGTATATAAATGTGTTTTGTTGTCCAATATCATATTTGCAGCTTTCTTTTCACATATGGTAAATTGTTGGGCGCTGCCAATTAAAATAGAAATTGTTGACCTACCAACAAAATTTTATAGCTCGCTTACTGCATTTGCATAATAAATTACTACAAATGTTTTTTTTTTGTTTTTTTGTTTTTCTTTCAAATGTATCATACAACAATATTTTGTCGGCGTAGTTGTTACTGCAAATCACACGCGTTTTGTTCGCTAGAGGACAGAATAACTTTCGAAATTTACGAATCTAAAATTATTAAAGCGCAAAAACGCTCTGCACAGGCGCATAACGTGTTTTAAACTGATCGCAAAGTCAGAGTCGATCGGTCAACAACGCGCGCACACAAACACAAAATTACACACAACAACAGCAACAATAGTCGGCTTTAATGAATGAAAGTGTATTTTTTGTAGTTGTTGTTGCTTCAGCTGCCACTATCATTGTTACAATGACAATGTGCAGTTTTTATGCATGGCCCGGGGGCTTACAATGACTGTCCTTTACATTCCCACAATAGACGGAATAGAGACAATGCGCAAAAGCAAACTGGAAAAACATATGATACGCTTCAAGCGAACAATAAGCATAACTTTTTAAATTGTAGCGCGCAGACAACAGCCAATTATCGATAACAATAAGATTCAGTTTTGCAGCACTTGTTTTTCGTGAGTATTTTAATTTATCGATCTTAATCGAAACTGGCACCACGCTCAGCTGTTTGTGCCTGCCGTTGAAGAAGCAGAAGCGTTTTGCGACGAAGTTATTTTTGCTAGAAAATCAGAAGAACGCCACAAGACTATGGCTGGACGTGAAGCCGTGAAACGTGCCGTGCAACAGGTGCGTCCCATATTGTCCGTGGACAAGGAAGAGGCACGTAAACGTGCACTAAATCTGTACAAGGCCTGGTATCGTCAGATTCCCTATATTGGTAAGTCCGTTGGTTATGTCATCAAACTCTCTGCCCCGGCACCCAGTATAAACAAATAAATATTTGTATGGACAGTTATGGATTACGATATACCAATGAGCGTTGAACAGTGCAGAGCTAAACTTCGCGATGAGTTTGTCAAGCATCGCCAAGTGACCGACATCCGTGTGATCGACATGCTAGTCATCAAGGTAAGTGTCGACGTGCTGATCCTTATAGGACAAAACTAATTATACTTTCTCTATTCAATTCAGGGTCAAATGGAGCTGAAGGAGACGGTTGAAATCTGGAAGCAAAAGGGTCACATAATGCGCTATTGGAAGGAATCACAGGATCCCAAGCCCACAGATTTCCTCTCAAAGTTCATTCAGGGCGTTCATTAGTTAGCTATAAATAAATGATCAAGCAATATGCAAATGCTTAACAAATTCAAATAGTTGAAATACAAATATTAAAATGTTTGGCACGAGACACAAAACTAAATAATCTAAAGATTTTTGGTGCGCTTTCGAAGCGCTTGCTTTGTTGTTGTTTATTAGATTTCTTCAATGTATCCAGCTTTGTATGAGTTATACAAACTATTGTATATATATATGGAGGTTTGGTTTGATTTGTGTCGGGAAACGAAATACAATTTAAAATCAAAGCAAAATGAAAACAATGCTTTGTTGGGTTCACCGGTGTTGATTGATTCGATTGATGAATTGATTGATAAGTGCGAACAGTCTTCCAGCTCTCGTTAGCTTTTCATCATGATACTTAAATTCTATGCAGGTAGGTGTATCCGCGGCTTTTAATGCTTATGGTACCAATTCAAGCAGATTGTCCAGTACGTTAATGGAATTCGAAAAGAGATCAGTTGTAATATCATCATAGTCTAGGCCCATGCTTTTCAGCTCAGTAAAGCATTCGTCACTGAATCCCGGTATCTCCAGTGAATTGTTGGTCTTGCTGAATGCATCATGGCGATTGGTATATCCAATACGTTCCCTAAACATTTCGGCCAGCTGCTCATCAGTCAGCTCCACCGCATGCATCTTCTTGGAATGGTGACGTATTCTTAAACATCAAAAACACAATATTATTTTCTATTGATGGTTTTTAGTATGGATACTTACTTTCCCCGATCGGCAAACTCCTCTGGGCAGTGCTTGCACTTGTATGGATAATCAGTGTGCTCGTATTGATGCTGTCGCAGACGTGCCCGCGAATTGGTCTCAAAACTGCAATTGTCGCAACGCCAGATCTTCGATTTTTGATGATTGCGCTGCTCGTGCTCGCGCAGCAAGGCAAAGTTTTGAAATTTACTGCCACAGATGCGACAACTGACAACCTCTTCCTCCTGGACATGGGCGCGCTCATAGTGTACACGCAACTCTGCAGCATTAATATAATTAAGCGAACACTTGGTGCATTGATAATGCCGTTCGGAATGCCGTTTGCGATGCACTGACAGCGATTCACTATTCTTAAAGCTTTTCATGCATATCTCACACTCGTGCAATGTATCTACCGCATGCTGCTGTTGCAAATGCAGCTCGTATTTGCGCATGCTGCTGAACTGCAGCTCACAGAAGGTGCAGTGCACAGGTTGCTTCACCTGACAGAATCTCTGATGTGCCTGCAGACTACTCTTTAGGTTAAATACTTTGTCACATGCTGTGCAAACAAATTGCTGCTCGGTCATGTCTACTCCGTCCCCTACTGATTGCTGCTGCTGCTGCTGCTGAGGTGTGTGCATGCGTGTGTAATGAGTGCGAGCCGAGCGCTGGTCCTTGAAAATTCGTCCGCAGGCGGGACAGCTCTGTTGCACATAACAATACATTTCTGCAACAGTTAAAAATACTCATTAAATACGGTTCGTTATTATTTGTAAGAACCTTAATTACCAAAATCTCCATCAATTTTGTGATGCTCAATGAGATGCTGCTGCATGTCCGTACGGCTATTTGTCACATAGCTATTACAGGGCCGACATTTAAAGCTTTGATCTAAAAAAAATGAGTTCATTAAATGTTGATGAGATTTCCAGTTTAGGGATCACTCACTTTTTGTCAAACCAATGATATCATCCTCGAGCACATCACAATTATGTACGCGCATATAATGCGTTCGCATTTGTTTTACCTCTGTGTGCGTGTGCTTGCAGATGCTACAGCTGAGCAGAGGTACATTAACATTGGCATCCTTGCTAAGCGTCACCTTTGATATTCTGGGGTTTGAGCAGGCACCGGTGCTGACCATCTCCTCCGTAGCTAAAAAAAACACATCTTAATAACTGTTTACAAAACATAAGTATTAATGCTTACATTTTAATAATGTAGCTTTGATTGACTCAATTGATTGCAATTCCTCGGTCGTTTGGCTGCTGTTGGTATCATCGTTGAGGGTCATATACAGCGCGCGTTGTATGAGATCACATTCAACGTCCGGCAGACAGGATAAGTCACTATTCTTGTTGTTAAAATTATAATTGTTATTGTTTTCGCTGCTTCTATCGGCGGTATTGTTTTCATTTATATTAATACTATTGTCATAGAAGGTTTCACTGTTCTTCGCATCAGAGCCATCATTCTCATCCTCCTCATCTTGGTCATTGCTGTCATACTTTACATCAAACAAAATAACTGAAGTAGTGAAAGAAAGATGTGTTAAACACATTTTGAATTGTTTCAGGAGGTTCCCTACCGTCATCCTCCTTAGGTGGCTCATTGTTGGGCGATGAGTCGGTGTCTAGGCGAGGCATTTTGGCACCCCGCATATACAGAACGTTTTCCTCAATGGGGGCCGACACTCCATCGTAGCTCTCGACAAATTGCTCAAACTCCTGACTGAATTGATTCCAATGCAGCAGCTCGCTGCTGGCCTTACGTTTAAGTTCTCCCGTGGAAGTTGTCATCGGAGCCGGCGCCATCATCTTAGGACTCTGCGACTCGGCGAATAGCTTACGATTGGATTCCAGCGCGAGTTCCACAAAGTGCATCGCCACCTCGAGCGCGCGACAACATCGCACACAAATTTGCATGGGCCACCTGTAACCACCCGGTGAACGCGCAGTTAATGGCATATTTGTGCACTGGCGAAAGCCTTGACCGTAGGTGCGCGCGTTTTTCAGATCTGGTATTTTGGCATCCATTTTGACGGTTTGACGGCTTACGGAGAGGCACGCACGGCATTTTGTGTTGTTCACTTTGTTCATAGCGAGCAACGCGTTCGATTTTGCAGCATCCGCTGCGGCCGCCATTTGTATACAATATTATTGTACGTATCTCGGCACCCAGCTGTGTTGAATTTATTTGTTGAAAATATGCTTTCCTTACAATGAAGAAGTTAACAATGCCGCATTGGCTTTTCACTTGTTTTTTTCTCACTCGCGAAATGTTGTTAGAGAATCTCACGAAAGGGAGCTGCCTGCGAACTGAATCGATTCCTTACGAACAAGTTCTAGTGAGCGACGCACAAATGCTCTGAGTTCATTTAGTTGATTATCTGTTTCTATAATACCCTTTATTATACTTAATGCTCAATATACTATACTTTTGCCACAAAAAATATGTATGTTTATATACAAAAGTTATTTATAGGCATATCAGTTAAAAACAGTGGTTTGCTGAACCTAGAAATATTCACATTAAAGTCGATAAGTCAATAACATATATCGATATATAAGTGCGATTTATGAAAATAAATTGACAAGCTCCCGCGCAAATTTAAACAAGCAAAACAAATTTGTCTATGATGAGTATATTTCGATAAAAACAACATATGTACATGCATGCATACATACAACTAGATGTTGTATATGAAAATTACTCTTTAAAATCTCAATTTAAGTTTGGCTTTCTACTTAGTACATATAAATGACATCTAAGATTTGTTTTATGTTAATTAGATATATTTTGACTTACAATTCCGATTTAATGTTAGTTTTAACAATTACATATTTCTTTCAAAATTAATTGTCTTTAAAACCTAAGCTTTGACAGGTGAATTTCTCAGTGCGATGTATTTATAAATTATATTTACATATATAGACAATATCCATACTAATCTATTCGTGGATACCAAAGCCAACGCCGTAATTTGATGTAGATGTAATTATATGTATTTAAGTAAAAATGGGAGTATATTAAATAATGTGTTAAATACAAAAATTAAACGGTTAACCGAAAATCTTTAAAAACAATGCGTTATACTTAATATGAAATAAAGATTATGCAGTCCCTACGTAATCATAATAGTCGTACCCTTGCAAAGGTATGAACAAACAACACAAATAATGCTAATTTAATATGTGTCCTAGATATATAAATGTATATACCTTTAAACACACTTGATTGCCGTTATTATGCTTAGGGCAAACTTTATAAAAAGATATACACTAAAGCCCTATGATGACTGTGACATTATATGCTTATACTACAAATATCTTTGTACAGGTTGCAACTAGAGTTGCCTAAACTTATTTAATTCTTATCATATATTCTCAACTTGATGCGTCAGATGGCTGGCTAATCAGACTGCTCGCTCTCAACCTTCATTGATCTCCGTTCGCGCAATTTAATTATTGGCGGTGTATCATTCAAGCTATATATTTGATCAATTTCCCCCTCGGTCAGCTCCCATTTGTGCTCCCGCATTGCATGTCTCTGAAAGCTAAAAAAAAGAAAAATAAATAGAATCAACATTATTTTAACGTTTTCTGAATTATTCAGGTTTTATCATAAACTTACGGTTTGCGTCTCATATAGGTGCGAACGCATTTGGGACATTTGTAAGAGTGTGTGCCCTTGTGGCTCGACATGTGGTTCCTCAGATGCAGACTGGTCAACATATCCCGTCCGCACTCCGGACAGATATAATGCACTGGCGTATGGGAGGCAGTTTGATGGCGCTTCAGATGATGTTTGTAATTAAATGTTTTATTGCAACCATCGACACCACATACAAGTGGCATCTGTGTACTGACGCTCTGATCTGCCTGTATGCGTTGCTCAACATCAGATTTCTTCAAAAACTCTTTAGGGCTCGCTTTGGAAGAAACTTTGGACGGCGAATGCCTTTTCATATGATAGTTAAGTAGGGTTACAGTGCGATATGTTGTATTGCAGATCTTGCATTGATGCTGGTAGCTGCTGCGCGGCGACATAATACCACAGGAATGTTGATCCAATTCATGCTGCAATAGTTTTCCAAGTTCATCGAAGGTCTGGTTACATTGCTTGCACACAAATATCGGCGTTCGTGGTAAACGTGTGCGTAAATCTTTAACTGGCGATGGCTCCAACGCAGCAGTCAGTAGCTTGTCGGTGCCGTTCAATAGATGACTGGGATTTGTTGCAATGTTGTAGCTGTCGTTGTTTCCTTTAGTGGAGGTGGCATGCACACCATCGCCAATAAAGTCAAGATCAAAGTCAAATGGCGTGGGCGTTGGAAAGAGTTTTGAGCGTGCGGTTGTTGTTGTTATCGCTGCTGCAGTTACAGTTGCAGTTGGTATTGTTTCAGCTATTGGTAATGCGGAAATTGATGCAACTGGTGCGTCTTCTATGTTTGTTATTGCTGCAGCTTCTATATTTTTAGTTGTTGGTTGGTTGGTTGGTTGGTTTGTTTCCTGAATTGCCATTGTAGTTGTTGATTCTGTATTTATATCTCCTTTTAAATTTTCCGTTCTGCATCCTGTGTCCTTGTCTATCGACGAAAAACAAGGATCATTGTTCATCGCCGTAATTAAATAGCATTTTTAAATTTGTGTTTATTTTTGAAGCGTTTTGATGTTGATGGTGCAGTTGTTCCGGCATGTGTTGGGCATATTTGGAATTTGAGTTTGAATTCATTGTTGGTAGGCTATTGATCCTCTTACCGCATTTTCCATCGCCTTCGCTTTCACCATCGCCATCGCCATCGACATCGACATCAACAGTGCCAGCGCCATGCGGTACTAACATGTTGGAGTCCTGCTGTGCCGTTGTAGTTGTTGTTGTTGATTTGTTGCCATCACAGGCGTTCAGCGGCAATGTGGTTGTAGCCGTCGACGTAGTCGTTGTTGCCGCAGAACTAGTTGTCAATTGAGGTGCCTGCAGCTCAATGACGGTGTCCACCAAATGGCTACGTTGCAAATGGCGTGTCAGCGTGCGCTTGGCTGCAAATGATCGTATACAGCGTGGACAGTCATAGGGCAATTCTATGAGAAATGATTATAGACATTGTTTTAATACAATATATAAATTATGTAAAATAGATTCACTTACTGCGTATAATAAACACCTCATTCGCATGTGCAGAACCTGTGAATATAAAAGTGGGACAATGTTTATAATTGTTTTCATATGTTTGTTATTTGAGTATAATTATTACCATCATTGATGCCATGATGCGCGTTTAGGTGCTTGCGCATTTCACCCTCAAATTCGCATTCAAAAGGACACTTAGCACACATTAGCATGGAAGCTGTATATATGAGATATATTATAAGAATAAAATAATGTAGAAGTTTTATTAAGCTTTTAAACTAATTGCTTTCAGCTCACGTGTTTAAACAAATTCAATTATGTACTTTCGAAGCCTAATAAAATCTGTTCCTTCGACTACTTACTTCTGTCAGCATTTACATTTATCTTCTCGACGGCTGAACGCGGCACGGACACCTTGTCGCCCTTGGCCTGGACCATATCCCTCGTTGGCATTCGTTTGTGCACCGTCTTATAGTGTCGGATGAGCAGGCGTTTCATATTATACAGATTGGTACACAGCTCACAGCGGTATGGCGCTAAACCTAAAATCAAACAACATAAAATTATATTTCACTTAAAAATCAATCACCATTACGCACTTACCACGATGTACAAACATATGATTTTCGAACTTATATTGACTGGTAAACTTTTTATTGCAATATATGCAATACGGTTTCTGCAAATGCTTGGATTGTTCGTCATCAAAGTCATCCACATCGTCATCATCACTGGTGAGCAACAGATTTTGATCTGCAGCAGTATCATTATTTTCATTCTCATCTTCGTTTTCGGCATCTTCCTCATCATCGTCATCATCTTCGCCCACTTCAACGTCTTCAAAATCCTCAAATAGATTTTCCGCATCAAAATCCAAGCTTATATTATTGTTATCAATAACAATGTCATCACCGTCTACGACAGGCATATCATCGGCGGGAATAGTGCAAATTGCTGCCACGTCGGTGTTATCTATAAAATCTTGCATATCGCCAAAAATGCTTGTGTTTGGATTCGATGGGGTAGTGGAACTTGTCACAGCGTTCGCATCACCTCTTATTGCTGTTGGTGTTGTTGTCGTTGTGGGTATGTTGTTAACAAAAGATTGCTCTGGGAATATTGCAAATGTATTTGAATCTGTTGCTGCTACTGCTGTTGTTGTAGTTGTTGTTGTGGCATCAATGTTTGGTAACTGCTCCGCAGTTGCTGCGTAAAACAATGATGAAGTATCCACCACAACATTTATGTCACCCGTTGGCGTTACAACAGTTGTTGTTGTTGCCTCTGCGGGCTGATCCAAGGTAGTAGTTGTTGACGTAGCTGGCGCTGTCGTTGCTGGTGCTGTCAATGGTGGATCTGTAAATATTGCAAATTGTTTGGTTAATAAAAGAAATTACATAAAAAAAATGTTGAAACATACATTTGATACCAAGTGGAATATCTGGCTGACTGGAATCGGTGCCACTGGTTGCGATTGAGTTGGTGTTTTTCTCCTTTGCCTCATGTGTCCAGCTCGGACGCAGTTGTACCTCACTGGGCACAATCAGATGCTTATCACTATAGTGTACACGTAATTGCCCACTACTTGGTGTCTCGAACAAACACATATCGCAGGAATAAATGCGACTTCTGTCCGCCGGCTGTGTCAATTGCGGCTTATCCAAATAGTGCGTTCGAATTTCGCCAACGCAGGTCTTATGTTCTGTCGTATAGTGCTGGATGAGATCGGCGCTGCGTAGCGAATAATAGGAGCACTGATCGCAATAGAATTTAGGCAAATCTAAAAACAAATCACAAATGTTTGGTTTAATTGAACTTCTAACTGAACTATCATAAACTACTTACGACTATGCGTTAATTGATGAGATTTTAGACGTGCTACCGTGGGAAATGCTTTGGGGCACAATTTGCATTTATGTTTCAGTGCGCCAGTGGACGCTGGTGCAGGACGTGGCTTTGGCTTAGCTAAATAGAAGAAAGTTTGTATCAGTTGGCAATCTAAAAACAAAACACGATTTTATCAGTTATACGCACTTATGATTTGCGGCAACGGATTGTCCATGACCATATGACTTAAATCGATATCCATTGAGTTGAAGGATAAGTCCGTCTTAGAATCACTCAATAAACTTTGCAATGTCATATTGGTTGGCGTATTGGTGTTTTTGCTATCGTCAATATATTCGAAAACAACACCTCCGTCATTTACTTGCTGCAAGGAGCCATCGGGCAGGACCAGAAACTCGGCACCTATGCTAACATTGGAGCCCCCATTTGCCGCTATCGTCGGATCAGCTGGTAGAGCGGTGAAAGCTGAACTGGACTGTGTTATTGGCACCGAATTTGCCAATTGTTGCTCAATATCACGCAGCTGATCCGCATCCAGTTGTGGATGTGAAAAATCCTCTGGCGTAAGTACAGTAGGTATCAGTAGCTCCATATCCTCCAGCGTACACACCTTTACCTGATCGTCGTCTGGGGGTGTTGCTTTTGCCATTTCCGTCCCTGTTGTTATTGCGCTTGCAGCGGCCTGCATAGATCTTCTGATCTTGAGCTGATGTTCAATTTGAGCAGCCGTCAATCCGTGTGCTTTGCGATAGTGGTCCGGCAGCTGGCGATGCTTAAATGTGGAAAAGCTGCACAATTTGCACTGATGGCACGATGTATCTGTAAGTGTGTAGGTATTTGTGGGTAGAGAGAAACAAAAAGCACAAATTAGTTTTAAATGGATTACAGCCTTATGCAGAACACGTTTACAACATTGATTACCAATTGTAAATTGATAACTGAATATGAGAAAAATTGACAGATTTAATATTACAATACATATAAAGAGAAAGATACAAAACAATATCTCTTTCACAAGGGACAATGATAAACAGTTAGGCTGCGATTGAGTCATCACAACTTTTACCTGTATGCATGCGTATGTGCTGCTTAAGCTCTATGCGATTATGTACAATAACTCCGCATACTTTACATTCGTGTCGTATAGCGGGTTTTAGGGACTTCTCCCAGTGCCTAGAAAGTGTCTCTTGGTCTTTGTCACTAGCCTGTAACCAAAACAAATGTTTAGCAAAACACCCCAATAGTACATTGCTCTCACAACGAATACACACCTCGAGCTGGGTTGTTGTGTGCTGACCATTTATTCGCGTTGCGTTTTTTAGCTTCCCGGGGCATAGCTTGCGACACAATATTTCATGTGCTCGCAAACCGTTTTGTATGAAATAGTATGCGATTTGCAAACTTTTACTGCATTCAAGGCAAATGTATTGCGGCAGCTCTGGTTGATTTTCAGTGCGCATGCAGAATAATAACAAACGTATTAACGGTATTTTTGTGGAGGACGCGTCATTGTCGCCAGTGCCGCACTCGATTAGGGAGTCCAGCTTGTAGAACTCCGCCTCGGATTTGAGGCAACAGCGACACGCAAATTTGTAATTCACTTCCATGTCCTCTGTTTTTATACGCTTAAACGCCATGTTGGCACATTTAAGGCGTTTTTGCGTAAGGCAATCTCAATGCTGATTACTTTTTTTGACAGCATATAAACAAACACTTTACTTCTTATTTTCGTCGCGCACTAACGCGAAATTATTGTTCATCTAGCCGATCTAGAAGCGCAGACATTAAAAAAAGCATTAACAATGTGACGCCGTCGCGTCGTTTCAGGGTTACATTTGTTGCCATTCTGTGTGAATGGCAAAACTGAAATGATAACACGTTATCGATAAGATTAGTCTTCCTTAAACATATATGTATATGTATAATATTAAAATTGTTAGTAAAATACAAATTTTATTTTATTGTGAAAAAAGTTGTATTTATTACAATTGCTAAGCTATGCAGTCTATGATTCCTTGGAGTAGTTAAAGTTAGTTGTTAGAGTTCATCCTGAAGCTCGACTGCATGCACCTTTTTAATGTGGCTTTTTACCAAATAATTTTCTCGGTATTTCTTTGGACAATAAGGACAACTAATTTTGTGTTCAGAGTGCGTGCGTCGATGTACAGCTAAGGATGAACTAGATTTGGTAGAAACGCCGCATAATTCACATGTATAATTCCGCTCTCCGCTGTGCGTAGGCATATGTGCGCGCAAATCCCATT
The DNA here is from genome assembly GCA_037075185.1 of Drosophila pseudotalamancana. NCBI lineage: Eukaryota > Metazoa > Arthropoda > Insecta > Diptera > Drosophilidae > Drosophila > Drosophila pseudotalamancana. The sequence goes on along the minus strand of JBAMCK010000001.1, from coordinate 395,086 downwards.
TGTTTGGAGCACAGTAGCTGCACAAATTACACTGCCAGCGCTTTGGTTTCTCGTGAAAGCGACTTTTGTGTATGCGCAATTTACAGGCATACGAGAAGCCCATATTGCACACATCGCAGACGTACGGACAGCTGCCGTTGTGTGCCCGGTAGTTGTGCCTCCGTAATTGGTCCTCAGTGTAAAAACGACGCTTACACTCATCACAATTCACAATCTCAATATCCTGAGTAGGCAGAAATTCGAGGAGCTTGTCGTAATACAATTTATAGCGGCAACGAAAGAACTGATTGGTTTGGTACACCGCATGCTGCTTCTGGAACCACTTCAGCAATGCGCAGACACTGCAACAGATCACCTGCGCCCCGAGAGAAACAGTAAATCGCTCCGCCAGTGCTTGACTTATCCGTTGAGCGCTCTCCGTGCGCTCAGCCTTAAAGTCCTCGTTTCTGAAGTCCTCACGCCAAAGATATTCATGTTGGCGTATTTGATCTATAAACTCAAGCATTAGATCGGCCTTTGTATGCTGCATGCTGTAGAAAGGCTGGTTGGGCTTGTCGTATACAATGTTCTAGACGATACCAGATAATTAGTAATAATATATCTCTATATAGTGACTTTTTACCTCTTTTATTTCTGTCTGTTCTTCTGTGTCTTCTTCCGCTTCCAACTCGCCATTCAAATCATCTTCATCCGAAACGATTTCGTCTACCTCCGCGTCCGCCTCCAAATCCGTGTTTTCATCGTCGCTGATTATTTTACCCAAATTTTGCTGCTCTAGCTCAACCTCAGCCTGAATTTCCTCATCCAGCTCGAAGCTACGTTCTTTCAGACATACCTTAGCTGTATGGCATGTCTTCAAATGCCGCACAAAAAGCGTCCAATCCGTAAAGCTGGTTGCAGAGCACAGGCAGCATTTGATGACAATTGTGCTGCGATCAGCAACTCTCAAATAAACTTTTGCGCTTTCTATATAGTTATTGTTTATAGAGTCGGTGCTCATTGTTTATAAATGGGGCATGCCAACTCGCTTAAATATGAACTGCATTGCCATTCACCATCTTTGCGCTTTATACGGTATTTTTTAGTTCATTTATTATTCATTGCCGCCGGTACACAAATTGTGTACACAGCATTTAATAGAAGTTTTAACGATTTATTCCGTCTCTGGATTCTTGGAGCCGTATTGAATGGCTAACAGCTATGACATACCAAGTTGGGCAGGCAAACCGCCTACTGGGCTACATTTGGATGTGCTTAAGGATGATAAGCTCGTGCAAAAGCTAATGGTGGATGAGAAACGTTGCTATTTGTTTGGCCGCAATAACCAAATGAATGACTTTTGCATAGATCATGCCTCCTGCTCGCGCGTGCATGCCGCATTTGTTTACCACAAGCACCTGAACATTGCCTACCTCGTAGATCTCGGCTCCAGTAGGATAACCCACCGAAACATACGAGTTCAGTTATTCATAAATCCTTTCTATTGCAGCCCATGGAACATTTATTGGCACGTTGCGTCTGGAGGCTCACAAGCCGACACAGCTCCAGATCAACAGTACGTTTCACTTTGGGGCCTCCACGCGCAACTATATACTGCGCGAGCGTCCATCTGCGGGGGGCCAACACAGCAACATTATGGAGGATCTCCCGCTCAGTGAAACTAGTGACGGCGCTTTGCTGGGGTTGCCCGAGAGCCAAACAGAATTGGATGTAAATAAAACAAAGTCGTGTTGGTATATTAATGCTTTATGTTCCCTGCATTTCTTAGAACTTGACGGAGTACAATACTGCACACAATCGTCGTATATCAATGCTGGGCATTGCCGATGACAACAATTTGCGCAAACAGAATGCTTTAAAACAGGGACGAAAGAGGCGCAATGTGACATTCAATGACGAGGAGATTATCATAAATCCCGAAGACGTTGATCCGAATGTGGGACGTTTCCGTAACCTTGTACAGACAACTGTGGTGCCGCCGAAGCGTTCACGTTATGAACCTAACCACATGGGCCTGCACTCAGGCACCGGCACTGCAAGTACGCATACAGCCAGCGCTCTTTCCGCCAGCCATCAAATGTTCCAGCAGAGCATAGTCGACATGAAGCAACAACAACAACACAATCAGCAGCAGCAGCAGCAACAACAGCAGCCGACTACGCCTCAAGCCTCTTCCCAATCACCTGTCAATTCCTTGTACCAGGGACTGCCAGCTAGCAACTATGAACACAAAACCAACAGCGAATTTGAACCGATATCTCCGCTCGGCATAAGCTCTAAGTTGGGCATCATGTTGCCCAACCCGGCACCAGATGTAACACCTATCTTCGAGGAGCCACTCATACCCAGTTCATCCATAGCCCAAAAGTTGGCCATGGCCAATGCGAATGGTGCGTACAATTTATCGAGAAATCGAACAATCAAGAAGTTTATTAATATGTATCCACCTTCTTTGCAGTGCGTCGCTTTGTGGATGATGTGCATGATACAAGTGGTGAGGGCGATTCCATGTGTCCGCAGAAGAAGAAGTATGCAAAAGAGGCTTGGCCTGGACGAAAACCCATGTTGGGACAATTGTAATTATTGTGTTGACGAATCGAATTTGCGCAATCTGATGACTTATAAGTTGACCAATCTGGAAGACCTTTATCCAAATGGCGCGCCCTGTTTTCAAGTTGGAGTCTCCCCGAAACGCTGCTTACAAATTAATTATTACTTTTAGAAGTTCGAGTTTGCACCCAATAACAATCTATATTAAAAAGCAGATAACTTAGGTTTTTGACTATAATTTACAGCTGTGTGGATAGCGTGGATAGGGTATGACATCTCTTATATTCTTGACCCCGGTCAACAATTGCAGATAGCGCTCGAATCCCATGCCAAATCCACCCGTGGACAAGCCACCGTATTTACGTAGGTCCACATACCATGCTAGATCCTTGGGCAGTTGGGGATGCGCGCGAAGTATCTCAGCGTCAGATTCACGCAGACTTCCGCCACACAACTCGCCCACCACGGGCATCAGCAAATCCAGCGCATGAACACGTTGCGGATCGCTGCGTGATACCTTCATATAAAAGGGCTTCTGTTGTGTGGGCCAGTTCATCACAAAGACAGGTGCACCGCAGTGCCCCACCAAGAATAGTTCTTGTTCCTTGTTGAAACCATCATTTGGGCTAACAGCACTCATAAATTTATCTTTGTTATCCATCACCAACGCCAAGGCCTCATCATAGCTGAGTATTTTCCAGGGTTCCTGCAGCCATGCTAAGTCCGAGCCTCCATTGGCGCTGTGCTGGCAAAAATGCAAGTCAGATGCACTGCTGTTCAACAGGCGATTGGTAATTTCCTTAATCATTCGTTCTATAAATGCGGCCAGCGCATCCAGTTGCTCCATATGCACCAGTTCTGCTTCAAACATGTAAAATTCGGCTAAATGCAACGGCGATTTAGAATTTTCCGCTCGAAAGGCGGGAGCTAAGGTATAGGTATTGCCTAATCCATAGGACATGGCCTCCAGATGCAGCTGGCCGGACACACTCAAAAATACCTTTTGATCAAAATAACTCTGCTCAACCGATACGTTGGGTCTCGCCATTTGTTTGATTAGCTCCTCCGAATCAGGTTGCACGCGAAAAACCTGCACAAAAACAATTATATTTTGATTCACATTTTAAAACAATATGGGGATTCGCGGCACACCTCACCAGCACCTTCGCAATCGTTTGTTGTTAGTATGGGAGTGTTTATTTGAACAAAATCCAACTCATCCATGTAGTCGTGTATAGTCTTCTGTGCCTTGTGCCTGACGCGCATCTGGGCGGCAATGTAGTCGATGCGGGATCGCAAATGCAGATGCTCCCGCACATGTTCAGGCGCATGCTTCTGCTTGGGAGTAAAAGGGTAACCATCCTGCAGATGACCATCCGCTGTAAACTTTCAAATGTGAGCCGCGCGTGTTATATAAACGACATATTTACCTATTGGCTTCACTTCGTCAGCGTGCAATTCGTATTGCCCATTTGGAGCCAACTGTACGCAACCCACGGCGCTGACTACGCTGCCCGATGTCAATTGCTGTGTATTCAAGTTACGCGGCACAACCAATTGGAACTTGTTGCTTGTGGAACCATCGTTGATGTCCAGAAATATATTGTTCTTCAAGCGCCGCACATTCTTTACCCAGCCCTAAAATACAACTTTTTTTGATCAAATAATACCAATAAGTCCTTGCCATCCTACCTTTACTTGTAAAGTATCACCTGGTTTGCTAGCACTAGTTATTTGTGCAATGCGTTGCACGCTGCTGTAGTATCTTCTAATTAAAAACATAATTCCCACTGTTATTGATCAGCTGAACAGCTGACTTACTTAAAGGCTAGTACGCTGATACCATTGCGGGTTGATAAGTGAGAAAATTGACAAAATGGACAATTCCTTCGCATAGCTGAAGGTTAAATGCACAAATATATGCTAATTCAATAAACTCATCAGATACATTATTTTATTTTAAAACTGCATCTAATGTAAATTCTAACATTTTTGCACTGTATGCCAGCTTTGAAAAGCATCTCGTCGACAATATCGATTACATTCGATAACATTTTAAAATTAAGCTATCAGTTATATTTCATCTGCAGTCCAAAAATCATTATCAAGCTATCATATTTTGAATATGCTGAAATTTAATTTAAGCAATTGTTAATAATATACAAAACTAACATACTTTCTTAAAAGTACATTTATATAATACAAGATATGTCCCTGTTTATTGATTCTTTGTATATAAATTAAATCTTTAATTAACAAAGTTATAAAATTGCTTCCAGCGTAAAAATAATATTTGCAATATTTCTAAAAATTGTGCCTACAATTCACATGTCTATTTTTGGCTGACCAATTTTGGAGAATACTGTACTTATTCAAAGTCAATGAAGTAATTGAAGAGATCCGCCGGAAGGCTGGCATTATTTAGTTGCCAAGCAAGTGCAAAGTATCGCTGGCGTAAGAGATACGCCGCATCTTTGGGTTGCCGATTTCGAGTGAAAACCCCTTTCTTATTACCACCCACGCGAGTATAAGCTATAAATAAAACCATGTAAAAGCATTGAGCATACATCTATAAAATAAATATTTCATACTTACTTTGTTCTGTCTTGAAATCCGCAAAATTCCAAACGAATTCACCAATAAACCATTTAAGTTTACGCAATTTATCAAACGCCTGGAAATGCTTTGCGAACACCGTTGTTTGATAATCCTCCGACCAAATATATGTGGGCAACTGTATGGAAAGAAAATAAAGTAATATTCTCTTAAAGGCTTATTCGGACATACAGTGTGAAATCCTTCCATTGTATCGGCTCCATACTCGAACACAATTACTGGCTTTTGATAGCGATTCCGCCAATCGTTAGCCTCGGCATACATTTGTTTCACAATCATGTCGGTGCGTCCCGGATTGTGATACCAGGAATTGTAGCGATTAAATCCAATAATGTCTAAAAATTGTGACATCATGCACTCTGATGCCTTGTCCACATTGCTGGCAGCCGTAAGAGGACGTCCTTGGGCAATGCCACGTGTGTAATTGGCCAATGCGCTATCGAAACAGATTCATTAATCCTATTTTATTATTCACTAATCAATAACTAACCCAAAATAAGCTTCGGCTGCCTTCTTTTTCGTGCGAGGTTCATTTGCTATCGACCAGGCAATGACTGAAGCGTGGTTGCGATCGCGATGTATAAGCTGCTCCAAGTAGGACATGTGGTTCGCCAACAGCTGTGGCTCAAACAAATCCGTGTTAACACTGGCGCACTCATCAATTATCATAATGCCGTGCTCATCGGCAAATTGCATCGACTCCTCCGAGTAGGGATAGTGAGACGTACGATAGGCATTGGCTCCGACCCACTGTAGAAGACTGAAGTCCCTGGTGAGCAACGCGTTGTCCAGACCTTTACCGCGAATCTGTAAAAATAATTGTGAGAGTTAGACTTATATATCAAAGAGATTCTGATTGGGCTTTGGATTTACATCCGAGTCTTCATGTCTGCCAAATCCACGGAAATAAACCGGTTGGCCATTAACATAGACGCCGTCTTTGTTCCAGTTGAGGCTGCGAATTCCAACTGGCAGGCGATAAGAATCCAACTGCTCACTAACCGGCCCATTTGAGGTCGCACTTTCGGCCATCAACTGGAACTCTAATGTGTACATGTAGCCGGGGTCGGGATTCATCAGATAGGGCCACCAAGGCTTAACATTTGGAATCAGGAGAGTACCATTGTGAAGATCACGATTTATTTGATGAGCCACCACATTGCCAGATCTATCCCGTAGCTTCAATTGGACATTGATCGACTGCTTATTCAGAACTCCCTGATAAGCAATCCACAAGCGATAATCTATGCGACCCATCTTTGTATTGGAGACCTGTGTTTTTAACTCCACGTCCCTGATGTAACTTGGAGGGGTTGTATAAAGATGTACGGATCGATGAATCCCCGCGTAGTTAAAGAAGTCAAATGTGTATGTTTGAATATAGGCGAATCCATTGTCATCAGGCGTCTTGGCCACTGCACCCTGGGGAATGGTCCGATTGTTAAGTCGGTTGTCTACCATGATTGTAATACGGTTCTCCTTTCCATAATTAAGAAAGCCGCTAATTTCTTCTTCAAACGGCAGATGGCCAAAACTATGATGCAACACGGATTTACCATTGATCCAAGTGTCACATTCGTAGTGGACGCTACCGAAGCGTAGCCAGGTGCGTGTGCCATCCTTACCCCATCGGCCGGGCACAAAAAAGTGTCGTTCATACCAAACTGTGCCCACATGGTCGCGCAAGCGTTGGTCAACAGTCAAATCGTTGTAAGAGGCTGGCACAGGTACTAAAATGATTTCCTGTTTTGTCGCTCTAAGATTCTGATTGTACCACTTCTCACGTACGCCCTGCAGCGGATCGCTGGCATTGCTGCGAACCAGATTCCAAATGCCGTCCAAGGAGCGCACCTCTCGTGTCTCGGATTCGCGTGGATACAGCAGACCCACTGTGGGATTCGGTGGCTTTACTTTGGAATAGGAATAAGTGTTCTCTCCGGCTTGCTCATTGTCAATCTCAAGTTCCGCTTGATTCGTGAATTCAAAGATGGAAACGACTACTAAAGTTATCAAAAGGCACGTAAGTGTTTGCATTTTGATGCCGAAATTCAATTTCAAAATTTGTGGTCGCTGTATCTTAATAAATACTGAAATTTGTAGCGCCCGTATTAACGCATTTCACTGCGGTTACGCCCACGCGAAGTTTTTTTTGCACACGAGTTTTTGTGATAACAAAGTTTCGGGAAGGCAGTAATATTTATAACAATAGGGGCTTAGGCGTTAACTCCAAGTATCACAGCTTTTTGTTTTGTAAACACTGTTGAATGATAGAAGTGGAGAAACATCGACTTATTGTTGATTTCATGTTGATCGATATATCGTCTAGCAGTATTGCCTGTACTATCGCTAAGAAATACCAAGTTATCGATTAGCATGGCTAAATGTAAATAAATTTCAGGTGTTTAAAATATGACGGCAGGTTGTTGTTTTATCGTATAGTAATTAAGTTCTGCAACTACATTACTTTGACCAATTCGTATTATTTGCACATTAATCCAATAATTTAAAAAATAAGTCTTTGTAAAAATCGAAAAACTCTTTATTTTTATATATGACATAACATAGTTCGGGACGATGTTACTGAAATGCATTTCGGTTCAGTTCCAGTAAAACATTTGTTATAAAAACGGTATAAATATCTAAAATACTTTTCTTCAAATGCACTTATATAATAAACATTGTACTCCTTTGCTGTTGTTAGTTTAAGTGTTCTACAGTCGATGATAACGTTCTAAGAACTTCATAAGTCACTGGAATCATGCTTGCTATTGGAACCTACATCAGCAATGTAGGTGAATAGATCACTTGGCATGCTGCACTGATCCATCTCACGTCCGAGTGCAAAATATCTCTTGCGCAGGAGGTGAGCCGCCGCCTTGGGCTGGCGTGCACGGGTGAAGACACCCTTCTTATTACCGCCGACTCGTGTGTAAGCTGAAAAGAGAGTCAAACTTGGAGTATGGTAATTATAAGGTATTGACAATTGTTACCCACTTTGAGCCGTCTTGAAATCGGCAAAGTTCCACACGAACTCGCCAATAAACCATTTTTTACGCCGCAGATCATCAAACGCCTTGAAGTGCCGGGAGAATAGCTCAGTCTGGAACTCCTCGGACCAAACGTAAGACGGTTGCTGCAACAAGAAATTTACAGAAGTTCACTGTTGGGGATTACTGAACTGTGCTTATCGCAGTGCTTACCATGTGCAAACCCTCCAGTGTATCAGCTCCATACTCCGCCATCAGAACTGGCTTATTGTATTTCTTGTTCCAAGCAACTGCTTCATTAATGATGCGCTGCGTGACCATATCCAATCGACCCGTATTGCTGTACCACGCGTTATAGCGATTGAAGCTAATTATGTCCAGAAAGCGTCCCTGTAGTGGAATCGGAAGTGAGTAAGCATGTAGGTCATCTTTGGATTAGTTACTCACCGCTTTGTCATCAGTCGAGGGCACCGCGATGGCTGCCGTAATTGGTCTGCTGCTATCCAAAGTGCGTGTGTAGTTGGCAACAAATCTGGAACACAGCTCATACTTTTTTAAATAAATCAGGAATTGAAATAAGTGCTGCTCGTGCTTACTGGAAATATGTGTCGGCATTTACTTGTCCGGTGCGCGGCTCATTGGCAATAGACCACATCACCACACTGGGATGATTCCGATCGCGATGCACAAGCTGCTCCAGGGAGGATTTGTGTCGGTCCAGCAAAGCCTGATTAAAGTTTCTGGAAGAAAAATATGTTAAAGTATCTACATATATAACACTTTGAATAATAATTACTCCGTATCCACACTTGGACATTCGTCGATGATCATTATTCCGTGTTGATCGGCAAACTGCATCGACTCCTCCGAGTAGGGATAATGCGAGGTGCGATAAGCATTAGCGCCAACCCACTTGAGCAGGTTAAAGTCCCGCGTCATCAGAGCGTTGTCCAAGCCCTTCCCGCGCACATCCGCATCTTCGTGGCGACCGAAACCCCGGAAATAAATCGGTTTGTCATTTATCGTAAATTCAGTTGTGCTCCAGTTGAGCGTCCGAATGCCCACATTCAATCGATAGACGTCCAGCAGCTGCTCTTCGGCTGCATACAGTTTAATCACAAGCTCGTACAGATATCCCGGATCCTGATGCATCAGATACGGCCACCAGGGCCTGACATTCTCGACTTGCAGCAAACCCACCAGCTTGTTGTCTGAGGTGACATTAGCTACCTGCACGCCCTCCCGGTTGTAAAGGGCCAGCCGTGCAAATAATGTATTCTCCGCTTCATTGGCCGCTGTGCCATTTACCGTAATACTGTACTCCACGGTGCCCACTAAAAAAGAGGAAGTCTTTACTTTACTTTTATTCCCATTTCAATTTGATGCTCACCCGTGTTGTTCTTGGAGAGGTTCGTCTTAATGTCCACTTCCTCAATAAAGGTTTTGGGAGTCGTGTATAGATGAACGGAACGGTGTATACCCGCATAATTAAAGAAATCAAAGGTGTAGCTTTGTATGATCGTAACTCCGTCATCGGTAGGCACCTCCGATATTTTACCCTGCGGCACTGTTGTCTGTATCAGTGCATTGTCGCACATAACGGTAATGCGATTTTCTGCACCATACTGAAGCAAATGTGTGACCTCCGTCTCAAAGGGCAAATGTCCCATCTCGTGCTTTATAGCCGATTTGCCATTGACCCACTGCAAGCAAAGTGAATAGAGAATAGTTATTGGTAAACATATTCGGATAAATTGATTTACCACAAAGGCTTCGTAATGCACACTGCCGAAACGCAACCAGACTCTCTGATCATGTGCCCAGGAGCGCGGGACGAAAAACTTTCGATCATACCACACTGTGCCCACGTGATCCCGCAAAGCCTGCTCCGTGGTGATATCGTTGTACGAGGCCGGCACCGGCATTGGAATTGTTGGCCTCGTTTTGCTCAAGTCATCCTTGAACCAACTATCACGTATACCCTGCGTCGGATTCGCCTCATCTGAGCGTACAAAGTTCCATATGCCGTCCAGCTGACGCACCTCTCGCGTCTCCGAATCGCGCGGATAAAGCATTCCCCGTGACGTTTTTATATCCTTGTTCAGTATGATCAGTGCTAAAGTATAGTTCAGAACATAGAAGCCGACGAAAAGCGAGGAAAACGAGAAAGCTGAAAGTAGAGCGGAAGAGCAGTTATTATCGTTAAATAGATTAAAAACGAAATAAAACAACAACAATATATATATATATATATAAAAACCTTATGGTCTTTTGTAGTCCGCCTGTAGATAAGATACATCCGTAACGAATAACAGACGAATCATAAAAAAAATGGATATAACGGAACAGAAGGTATAAAATTCCCATTAACATTGTTAGCAGACAAGCAATTGGTCAATGCCAAAGCCAACAAATTGTAGCCCTTAATTCAAAATGAAGCTAACTGGCTTTAGTTTTTTTTTTCACTGTCAACATTAATATATATGTTTATATACTCACTTTTGCATTTGTTATGTTGAAAATCAGTGTGCGAAACGTAACGGAAATGAAAGGGAATCCAATATTAGTTGTCAAGTGTTATAAGAATGTAATTCAAAGCAAGAGCACTTTATAAATGTCTTTTACATTCTCAAGGCATAACATTTAATGCGCTAGTGCATGTGGCGTATACTTAACAATGTTAAACAATGACAATTGAAAATGCATTTTAGCTGCGCTGTTGCAAGCTTTTAATATCCCAACAGGTTAGCCGCAACAGCTGTTAATCAAGCTCTCTTCCCCCCTCACACACACACACACACACATGCATACAAGTTAACCCGCTCTAACGCGCACACACTGACGATCAAGCATACGGGACTTTGAAATGTTTTAAAGAAAAACATGTTAAACACTCTCGCAATTGCAATTTTATCATTTTGGTTAAAGCATTTGAGTCACACGCAAGTGAATATAACTGAAGTAACATTTAATTAGTCAAACAAACATTTAAATAAACTCTTCAAGCCCATAATACAAGCGATTCGATTATCTGATATGCAGCTACGTTCGCTGCCCTCTCTCTCGGTCTCTCTTGCTCACTAGCTCGCTCGGTCGGCCGCCAAAAGCACACTGATTCAGTCATGACTTCTTTTATTTTTATCTACTAATAAGCTTATCAGCTGACAAATGCAAAAGCACGAAACTATTGGAAAAAGCTACACTGGAAAGTGGAATACTTTTAACAGCTATTTGAACACATCTGCCGCACAAACGACATTAAACTGTCATTTATGTGTGGTTCTTTTTTATTGTTTTTATTTAACACTTACACATTGTTTGGACTCTGCTGCAAGTGCGGCCTGCTGCTAACTGAAGTTGTAGTACCAGAAGCAGCAGCCTTTTAAAGCCAACCAAGTTGCAACTGTTGTAAGTTGTAAGTGCTTAAAATGCAAGGCACGACCAAAAAATATTTGCATATGCTATCAGCCAATGTATTCGCATTGCAGGTCTCGAAAGTCAGTAAAAACAAGAACTTACCCCAGATTTCAAATTTTCGACACTTCAGGTGGATCGTCAAATGCATTGTTTGGCTGAACTGCAGCGTCCGATTGGCCAATGCGAACTGAATTCAAATGAGTTGTGCGCCCACGAACCCATCAATGGATGACTGACTGAATTGGACCACAAATGCCTGAAGCCCGTAGCCATAGCCGTAGCTGTAGCCGCAGTCATAGCCGTAGTCGTAGTCGTAGTCGTTGTCGCAGTCGTGAGCCAGTTTCTTGCGGCTTCTATAAAAGTTAGGCAAACGGCGTACGCGAATCCGCCGTAACGCTCAACGGATGTCATTAAGCAAGGTAATTGTGGGACGCACTGCTGCAGCCGCACTCGCGGACAGCCACACAAAGGTCGCCCGCGGTTCCCTCTTTACCGGTGCGGACCGGGTTTAAGCGCATGGACGGAAGCACACGCACGCACGCCACTAACTAACACACACACACACAGGCTGCGGCACAGTCGGAGTCGGCAGTCTCAATGCATTGAATGTGCCCCTAATAAGGCCCCACACGATAAGCCGCGCGCTCCAAATCCAAAAGTGTGTTCATCACATTGTTTGGGGTCAACGACAAAGAATTAGAAAACAACAACAACAATCACAATATAAACGAACAAGTCGCAACTGCTTCGGACAGCAAATTAAAGGAACTATCAGGAGCAGCCAGGTATCCACTTCTTTTGACATAATATCAAGCATGATTAAGCATTATCACAAGGAAAAGTTTATATTAATGATTCAGTACAAAGATGAAATCATCTTAAATACATGCAAATTCTCTAATAGTCCGAGTAGATTTTATTCACTTTAAAAAAGAAGAACGAACTCTAAGGCTAAAAATTAATAAAAACTTGATATTACCTTTTTTACATAGACATTTCCATTAAAGAAGGAAGAATCTTAAATTCAAGTAATTTCTAATAGTACGAGTAGATTTCAAAATCAATTAATTTTAAAAAGTTATCAATCATGTATTAAGCATAATTATAACCAAAAGTCGATATTGACTTCTATAGAAGTCAAGAATTTTAAATAAAAGAAACTTCTCATAGTTCGAGTAGCATTAAAGAAGAAGATACAACAAACTTTTAACAGTCCGATTTGATATCAAAATCATACAACTTATATGCACATATACATATATATTTATTTATATAATATAATTTTATAAGTGAAACCGCAGAAATCAAGAAATCAATTATTCTAATAAGTATAAGTGGCAACACAATTTATATTTTTTACAATTTTATATAGTCATTAATCAAAAGCAATTTTTTTTCACATAATTTGCAAGACGTGCAAATTTATTTTTTAATTTATTTAAATTATATAAAGTAGTTGTACATGGTTGTTTCACTGAAGAAAATAAAAAACAATATATATGTATATATAGTTATTTTCTATATATATATATATATACATATGAGAAGATATATATATACGTATATATATATATCTCATATGTATATATATATATAAAGTGATTATATATATGATGATATATAAATAAAACCTAGATTACAGATCAGTAGATTAGATATTATTGCGCACTATTAAATTCTGTTCAATTTCTGATTTCTTAGATTATTTATTCAAAAATAAATAACATATTACTGTTTGCTACGGTTCCTTACCCATTTTCACTTTTTAAAAAGATGAGAAGATCTGCCACTGAGAACTTCGACAGGTGAAATCGAAGAAATTTTAATATTTGGCTGAATAAAATTGATCTTTTAATTTGAATTCATTCATGTGACACTGCATATTTATTTAGATTTATTAAATTGAAATAGTTCACGTATAATTAGTTTAACACCTCGCCGCGGGAGGAAAACTACGCACAATAAACAATCAAGCCCGCACACACACATATGTACACATACTCAACTAACTTAACGACGCGCTAGGCTAGCGTACGCAGACCGACTAATTTCCGAGCTTGGACTTGACTTGCGGTTATATGGCATGGTCTCTTGTCACTAAGCTTTGTGCATACACTCACCCATATGCATGAACATGCTGTTTGTATGTGTACGATTTGTTTATCATGCATTATGCTGTCTTATTTTTATTTCTATTAAGAAGATAAGTACAGCGTATGTATTGTCTGCTAAGTTCATCATTTCAAGCAATAAGTTAAAAACCACACACTGAAATAACATTTCCCAACGGCGCCTATTTTCAATATATAGACAGGGTTGTTTCTTTAAAACAATAATATTGGCATGTAAACAAAATCAGCTGTAAGGACTTACTGCATCTGGCAGCCCGATAGACAATAATGTATCGAGATATCGATGACACCGACATATTTACTCAGTTCATTAAACAATGTTGTGTTTAATGTTTGGATAAAGGTAGAATATTTAAAGCTGTTCCCTTAATACTTACAAACTGGACAAAGCCGCTGCAACATGTCACTGGCCTTTGATCTGGACAATACCAGTGGAGGCATTGCTTATCAAAGCTTATCACAAGATTGCATAGATACAGATAAATCTAAGTTAAAGCCCACACCAGCAGCATCATCAACGCATCTCAGATACAGCATGAGCATTGCCTGGATGCGACAGTGTCGCCTATATAAGTTTACAATTCTAATATTGTTGCTTTTGGTGTTGTTGCCCTTGTTGGCGCATCGTAAACTACTAAATGTGAGTTCGAAGTGGAAGGTAAAATGGCAATAAAAATAATATATTTCTTCGAGCAGGCCGAGCTGGATGCGCCGCCAATAGATGTGCATCGCACTCGACCTCTGCTGGACGCCTACGAGGACTTCAGTGCTATGCGGGCCAGCGATCTAAAGATGCGCATAGAAGAAATGCTAAGAATTAAGGTAGGTGCAGCATAAGATACAGCTCAATAATTCATAAAATGTGTGTATAAATTATTAATTTTAGAGTACCGTCTCCGTGGAGCTGCGTGAACTTGAATCTCGTCGCCAGAAACTTCAGTCGGACATCAGTCTTTACAATCAGAAACTCGAGGAACTGAAGCAGGAGCTGTTGCGCGAGCAGACCGAACTTGAGCGGCTAAAGATCTCTGTGGAGCAAGCACAGGTGGCGCAGCGGGAAGCCGTTCAACGTAACACTCCAGAGTTAGCCTTGCCACGTACACTAGTTCCTAGTTCACTGCCACGCAAAATGAACGCGGTTAGCAATGGAATCGCTGCTGCCTGCGAGATGCACAATTGCTTCGATCATTCACGCTGCAGCCTTACCTCCGGTTTCCCAGTGTATCTATACGATCCGGATGTTTACAACGTACAGCGTTCGGGCTACGATATCGACGGCTTCTTGAAGACGACATTGAAACAAACTCTGGGCTACAATGCCCACATAGTGCGAGATCCTAAACAGGCCTGCATCTACCTGGTACTGGTGGGTGAAGCACTGTTGGAACAGGATCTTCTGCGGAACAACCGGTATGCAGCGCAGGAGGTCGCGCACCAGCCGCAGCGCTCAACGACTTCCAATGAAGCTAGCAACTCGCCCATTGATTTGCAAAAACTCTATCAGTTGCCCTATTGGGGTGGAGATGGCCGTAATCATGTCCTTCTTAATCTGGCACGCCGCGACTTGAACTCCGTACGTACTAATCCACTGCTGCATCAAAATACCATGCGTGCCATCATCGTGCAGAGCTCTTTCGAGCGGGATCAATTCCGACTTGGCTATGATTTGATTGTGCCACCAATTCTTGGTCCACCCGGTGGCGATGTTTGGCAGGAGTGTTCCAGCATGGTACCAGCTCGACGAAAATACTTACTGACGTTCCAGGGTGAGCTGCGACCTACCCAATCCGCCCGAGCGGCTCTTCAATCGCTAGATGACTTCATAATAGACCACCTAAAGGATATGTCTCGAAGTGCCACACAGGATCAGTTTTTGTTACAATTCGAATGCGTGCCCGCCACAGAACAGCAGGAGGCGGACGCCTTGGGTGATTGGACGCTTTGTGGCACCGACTCGTCACGGAAGCAGCTACTAAAGGATTCTACATATGTGTTGATTCTGCCTCCGTTGGGCCAGCGCGTGAGTTCCACGCTGATGTTGGCCCGTCTCTACGAAGCGCTGCGCTCGGGTGCAGTGCCTGTTATTCTGGGTGCTGATGAACTGCGCTTGCCATATTCCGACACCATTGACTGGCGGCGTGCTGCACTCCTGCTTCCAAAGGCACGCATTACCGAGCTTCATTTCCTGTTGCGCGCTGTTCAGGATGCGGATCTACTGCTGTTACGTCGTCAAGGGCGGCTTATTTGGGAACGCTATCTGAGCTCGGTGCAGGCCACAGTAGACACCGTTATAGCCAGTATGCGTGATCGACTAGGCATACCACCACGTCCCGTTTCCCCGGTGGTAGCCCAGAGCGTATTCAATAATACATTCATACCTCTAAAGTCGGAGCCGCCTGTTGGCATGGATACGGAACCGGAGGAATCTTTGGGCCCAATTGAGCCGCCCTATCCAAGTCCATCCTTCCGCCGGAACTACACAATTCTTCGCATTCAATCGAAGGAGGCATGGAACGACTGGATGGACCCGTTTTTCTTGTATCCCCAGCTTCCCTTCGATCCGACTTTGCCGTCCGAAGCAAAGTTCATGGGTTCACACACGGGATTCCGGCCCATTGGCAAAGGAATCGGTGGGGCTGGCAAGGAATTTAGTGAAGCACTGGGTGGCAATTACCCTCGCGAGCAGTTCACCATTGTCATTCTCACGTATGAGCGCGAGCAGGTACTTATGGAGTCGTTGGGTCGTCTTTATGGTCTGCCGTATCTACATAAAGTAGTCGTCGTCTGGAACTCGCCGAAACCACCGCTGGACGATCTGCGATGGCCAGACATAGGCGTGCCGGTCTCTGTAGTGCGAGCACCTCGCAACTCTCTCAACAACCGCTTCCTGCCCTTTGATGTAATTGAAACGGAGGCGGTACTCTCGGTGGATGACGATGCTCATCTGCGGCACGACGAGATTCTCTTTAGTTTTCGCGTGTGGCGTGAGCATCGCGATCGGGTCGTCGGCTTTCCGGGTCGCTATCATGCGTGGGACCTGAGCAGCAATAACATGTGGCACTACAACTCCAACTATAGCTGCGAACTGAGCATGGTCCTAACGGGCGCCGCCTTCATCCACAAGTACTATATGTACCTTTACACCTACCAATTGCCGCAGGCCATACGCGACAAGGTGGATGAGTATATGAATTGCGAGGATATAGCTATGAATTTTTTGGTCTCCCATCTGACGCGAAAGCCACCGGTGAAGGTTACCTCGCGCTGGACGTTCCGCTGCCCCGGCTGTCCGGTGTCCCTTAGCGAGGATGACACACACTTTCAGGAGCGGCACAAATGCATCAATTTCTTTAGTCAGGTTTTTGGCTACACACCGCTGCTCAACACTCAATACAGGGCCGACTCCATACTATTCAAAACGCGAATACCGCACGAGAAGCAAAAGTGCTTCAAGTACATCTAGTTCTTATCTTTTAGATTCCACATATCATTCAGCGAGCGTACTTATGGGGACATCTTTTTACAGACTCTTAGTTAGTAAGTAAATAGTTAACAAAACAACTGATCAACTGATCAACTGATCAACTGATCAACTGTGGCTATAATGAATAGCCAATTGTGAGATTATCCAAGTGCTATATGTAAATACATGATATACTAACAAAGGTTTGCTATATAGACAAAATTTCAATTCACTTTTGTTTCAACCCAAAGAGTTTGTAAGACTTTTAATATGTTAAGTTCTGTCCAAATATGTATGTGACTTTGTATATAGCGTCTAATTAGAATTAATTGTTTATTTTAGCTGACTCTTTGTATATGTTCAGTAACACAATAACAATATAAATACACAATTTCTGCGAGATCCCAAAAGATTTGTTTTATTCATTTAGTGCAAATTCTGGAGCAGCATAAGTTAGACCCATATTTTCCATTGTATATATGTGTATATATATATATAGTATATATATATATATTTTATTTTTCACACAAAATTTCACTTGTATTAAAATATTGATAATGCTGATTAGTAAATGAACAGAGTAGATTAATATACACATTATGTATAAATAAATCAGAATGTTAGAAAAACTTTCCCTGGCAACCGAAGATTGATTTTTATGTCCCTAGCATGATTTTTGTTTGGTCTTAAATTTTATTTAGCAAGAGCTATTACATAAATTTAATATGTATATTATGTGATATATATGTATGTCTAATATATATTGATAGGGATGCAGTAAAAGCGCGCGAGTTTCCGAGTTGAGACCTTTAGAGCGTTCCCTACCAGAACGGGAATATGGGAGAAATTGTTCTTGCTCTTGTTGTTGTTGTGTTGTTGTTTAGTTACATATCACAATACAAATAAGGATGCATCATTATCGCAAAGAAGGAGAGCAAAACCAACAAAACGAAAGAAAACTAAAAACAAAAAATAATATAACTTTACAACATAGGCGTAATTATTATATACTAGAATTACATATAAACTATTCCAATTTTGGTATCGACAAAAGGGGAATCATTTGATTGACGACAGACTTGTGACTGCTGATTGATTGATTGGTTAGATTTGGTTAACTAATTGGTACGATGCTTGATGGATGGGCAGGCTAGTGCTCCTGCAGGCTCAGCTTCAGCGCCTGCTCGATCATCTCTTGCTCACGCTGACGCTCCAGCTCATACTTTTGCTGGTCCTGCTGCGAGAGACGCATGGCCATGGCCAAGTCGGAGTCCATATAACGGAAGCCACCATCATCATCATCCTCGGAGACAGGTGAGCCGCTCGCGTTGCCATGGGCACCCAGAAGCGACTCGTGGAGGACACTGGGAATGGAACAAAGAAAAAGAGACACACACACACAAAGCTTGGGTATAATGATTGCTAGCAATACGTTATAAAAATCGATTAGGGATTTGCGAATATGCGAATGGGAATGTTATCTATTTGAAGATCTTCTTCATATAGCTAAGATCGTTTTTGAACTGCGCTCCTGCCGATGCGGAGCGGCTACGTTGTTGCGGCTCAAGAGGAGGTGCCAGATGAGAGGTGTGCAGAGGCGAAGGCGAATAACGCCCGTATATTTGATTGGGTGGCTTATTCAAAAAGGAGCGGGGATAACTAGCGTTACGTTACGGCACACTTGTTAGAACCCGTTGCATACATTGAGAGATACATTTGGATTACTTACCGCTGCAACTGCTCGTCGTCCTCTGGTAGCAGGTCACTGCCTACTGTATTCTGACCGCGCAGCACCTCCCAGATGTCAACCTTGTCAGACTCATTGTCCAGGCCACAGGCACCGCCTGCGCCGCTTGTCTCAGCCAAACTCTGCTCGATGGCATACTGCAGCATATCGTCTTCGTCCAGGGGTATTTGACGACGTGCGTCTCCTCCACGGTTAACATAGTTACTGGGAATGTCAAAGCAACGATCATCCACCAAGCATGTGGTGCGATCCTGCTCCTGCAGTGTGGCCACGTGCTCCACGGGCGTAGTCATAGCGAACACATTGCCAAAAGTAATGCAAGCATTAAGAACATGGAAGAGCGGAATCTCCACCTTGACCGGAAATCCAGAAGGCAGTTGCATTGTAATAAAGTCTTTCAATTTGGACACATGCGGACTGGCCATTGTAGACATGAGATCCAGTATGGGAAGCACTTGTTCCTGAAGACGGATGGGATGCTCTTCGGCCAGCCAGAGATTGGCTTTAAAGCGCTGCACCTTTGTGCTTAAGTTCCTTGGCTTGCCAATATCCCGACCCTGAAGATCAACTTCGGCACTAAAATACTCCTCTGGCGTGATTTGTAAATGAGGCGTGCTCGTGCCAGAGCAACAAACGGAGCTGCCGTTGCTCTCAGCTTGGGCAGTGGGAGGTGAGGCACGATCCCCATTTTCAATGTGGCCAACAACAGGAGCTGCCTCGCCGCTTCGAAGCAATGGTGACTAAAGAATCAGAAATGAACAACTGCTATTACACGCATTCAGGGAATATTTTCACAATGTTTTACATACGCTATCCTTGATTGCAGACACATCCGTTGGCGGCACATAATCTTCATCGGCAATACCCAACAAACTGTGCAGCGGTGTGCGAGCCGTTTTGTTCTTAAAGAGATTTTATAAAATTAGTTTTAAATCTTAGTACATTATGTGTTAGGTTTTACTTTGATTTGCTCTTCGCTTAGATGGTCCATTCGCGTTTTTGTTACGAACTCAACGTTGCTGGCGCCGTACACCTTGCAGTTGTAGCCGTTGATAATCTCCGACTTTTCGCTACGCCACCCCCAAATGCCAGATTTGTTCCGCTCGAAACTAATCTTTTCCATCTCAATGTTGTTGGTGATGACGGGCGCAGCTAAGCGGGCGCGCACAGTTCCCAACGGAGGTGGGATAGCCACAATATCACCTATATCGCTGCTCATCTGCTCCACCATCACCTCGTGGGTGTCATGATCAATTTCAATCATCGTTGCCGTTTCCTCTGCAAAGCAGAAATAGAAGCTGGGATTACATGCTGCAATATTAAACGAACGCACACTTACTGCCTCCTTTAAATATGTAGGACCGATTGCCGCGCTGCCAGGTGTTGTTGTCAAATCCAAGAAGTGTTGTATCGATGCGAACGTTAGCCCCACGCTTGTACACCTTGTAGGTATCGCTTGGACATAGTCGCGACATCAGCGGCACCCACGAAGTGAACTCCCATTTCATTTCAATGTAAAAGTCGGGCGCATCCAGCAGATGTTGCAGCAGCTTCGGCACATGCGTTACACGCTGCACGTGACGCTGCAAGTCGCGCACTTCGATTATGGCAGTCAGTATGTCAACGTCGCCGGTACAAACAGCCTCTTGCACAACTGTTTCGGTGAAGACAAACAAAATGAGGAAGTGCGCTTTCACAGGGTAGTTAATGGGAGGAACTTACTTGACCAACCTGCTTGCTCGTAGGTCGCATTGCACTTGGCTGCTAAAAGGCACTTTACGCATTGCAGATTTGCCAGACGAACCGCCAGCATTAAAGGTGTGCGACCGCGCGGATCGATTTTTTCCTTATCAATCTGAAAGTTGAGCTATTAATAATATGCTCTTGTTGTTGCAATCGAGTCATTTGGGGCACTAATTTAATTAGTGGAACACACCCACCTGTCCCTGTCCCTGTCCCTGTCCCCGTCCCCGTCCACATTTCTAACCAATCACCCACCCGAGACCACAAACCTGTTCGGTCTGCAATTGTTGTTGCAGCTCCTCAACGTTTCCATTCCAGATTTGCCAGTGCAGTGGATATTCTAATTTAATTTCTTCTAAACTCTTCATTATCTCTCTCTCTCTCTCTCTCTCTCTCTCTATCGTTGCGGCACTGCCGTTGCGTTCAACTAATTGCTAACTAGAGTTGTATCGAATTGCTCGGAATAAGTTCGATCGAACGATTTACTAAACTGAACGTACGAACTGAGTCGCTAATTGTCGTTCATTTAGTTCTTAATTGCACTTTCACTGTTTATTTATGGTATCCAAAATCTTAACATTTGCAATTCTGTCTTTAACAGTGAGAAAAACTAATCGAATGCACGAAATTAATCGAAAACCGGACAGGGTGGGCCGAACACAGTTGTAAATAGAGTCTGACAATTCAATTCATTTGTACTAAAACTGAAAATTATTTTGTGGTGTACAACTTTAAAGTTGACTAACTCCTTATATCTACATAACAATTTATATATTGTAGAATACAAATCTATCGTATATGCGAAAGATATTTTATCAGCTGTGTTGTTAGAAAGGTGTACACACTGGCAGCCGTCGTTCTTAGTAATAAGAAAAAATAATCCAATAAATCATAATTACTAAATATTTGAACTGGGAAACCCACAAGTGTATCAAAGGCTCTTCATTTAAAAGGTGCTTCATCTTTTTAGTGTTAATTTGGTTTGGACTGGTAAATATAGTGCTTTGTATGAAATAACAACAAGGTGTTTTTCACATTAGCATAGTCATAAATTATATAAAATTAAACCAGAACTAACCGAATTCGAAACACTACGTTAGGCTGTGGCACATGTTTCCGAATATCTATTTATTTTACAAAATTAATTGATTCTTTCATATTGCAGAAGTTCACCAACACATGATGCTGCCTTAGACGAAAAATATATGTGAATATTTTGATTGAAATACAACTAGAAACTTTTTGCATTTGCAACGTAGACTGAACGTAGAAAGACGCCGGTAAGTGGCAAATAAAAGATCAACTCAATTAATATTAATTTAACCATTAAGCAGCAAGTGCATACAAAAAAAATGTACCATTCATATTCAATAAACGTAAATGTAAATTCAACGCCTGTGTAAAAAAATAACAGAGCGCACACGATCAGCTGGCCGGCGAAGAGAAAAAGAGAGAGAGAGTGAGGGAGTGATCGCGCTCTCGATTGTTGAAAGCTTTTCCGTTTGTTTTTCTTTGGGACCGTCAGTTGCAAAAAATAAACGCGCGGGGCGCTACGTTGCTTTTCCATTGGTTGCTAAACATAAATTGTTTGTGAATTGCTTCAATTATATTAACAAGCTAAGCAATAATCGACATTTAACATTTTTCATAATTTTGTTAACGTTGCAATTGTTCATTCGCATATGCCTGTATTCTTCATTCTCCATTCTCTCCATTCTCCATTACCCGTTTTTGCTGGCCGTGTTGTTAATTGTTAATTCAAACTTTCTAACTCAATGTTTTGTTCTTTTCTTCTTCTTGTTGTTTGACTATTTACAGTTATGCTCTTTGCGCGTAGGCGGCATTTCTTCAAGAGGTGAATTTTAGTCTTTTTTTGTTTTCTGTATCTAACGCGTAATTAAATTGCTTTTATAAAGTTTTGTAGTCAACAAATTCGTGTTTTTAGGTTTCTCATACTTATGTTATTCTACTTAATAAACAAATTAATTTACCTAGTCTGTTGCTGATTAGGAAATCGCGGAATCGGTTGGAGGGTTCGTTAGCTTTTGATTTCTCATTCGTTATCAACATAATGTATTATTTGCGTGTGTCATTTTAACAATAAATGCGATACACACATCACGTAATATTCGGTAAAGCTGCCTCCGAGCCTTATCAGCAACAGGGTACAAAGTTTTTTTTTTTTTTTTTTTTATGTTACAGTCCATTTGAGATTTGATTTTTTGTTTGGGCTTGGGGTCATTTCACAGTTGAACGCTAGTTTGGGCTTTTTTGCATGTTTTAGTTTATATAATTTGAATGTATATTAAGCTAATAATCAAGTAACTTTGTTTATTCTCTTCCCCTATGTTCGGCTAGACGCTTAGTACGTTTGTAAAAATATAAAACAAAATCCGTGAATCTCACACAGCATAAAAAAACTATTTTGCACAAAAAAAAAAAAAAAAAAAAAAACAAAAACAAAAGAAAAGAAATAACATACAAAACCAAGCCCAAAAATTGAATATCGCTCAGCTTAAATTAACCAAACGCTCGACCGCTCAAATATCGTTAAATCTATAATTATCCGTAATCCGTAATCGAGGGAAGTTCTCGTCAACCGCATTGCACACAATGTACGAGCTTCATAGTTGTTTAAATTTAGTTTTCTATGCAACGATCATTCCCGGAACGATCCTCATTAGTTGGCTAACTGGGCTGTAAGTATTTATGCTCGATCGCAAGGATCCTTAACTAAAATAATAAATACAAATAAATTCAATTTGATGTTACTTTTCTGTGAAACATATAAAATTTGCTTGCTTTGACATATTCCACATATAAACATACTTATATATTTATTTGATATTTATGAGCTGTTTCATTTTTATTTGCTTTATGATTTTAATACAAATTGATAAAAAATGTTGCATCGTGGCATAAATATTTTGCATATCGCTCGCGATCCCACAAATGTCAATCCTCAATGTGTTCCGCTTCAGCAACTTCAGCTGCCGCATAAATAAATAAAAAAAAAATAATATTAAATAAATGAAATACAAAAAAATTTGATAGATTGACAAGCAATCCAGCTGCTGTGTGCATTTGAATCAAGTTTACATTTGTATATAATTTAATTCATTTTGTTTGTGTATAGTATTTCCTTTCTGTATTTGTTACGTATTTAGTATCCTGTGTAATGATTCCGCACCGGCCAAACGATTAATTTGCAAACCATGCGATTCCTTCACAGAGTTGGCCTCCCCTGCCTGGTGTTGCTCCTCCTGGTGTTCTTCACCTTCTTTGTGCTGCTGCCACTGATATTTCGCTCCTCCGTGAAGCTGCAGCGGGGTATATTGTTCCTTACGTTTAGTAAGTGTCCAGCATTCGGTTACCCTCATAAATTGTTAGTTAACAATTTTAATTTTGTCCTTTCATTAGTCACATACCCGAAAGGACTTGACCTCAGCAAACCAGATAGCGTTGGACTTTACGCCACTCGCAACTTTTACGTCAGTGTTCGAGATAATGACGAGGATGACGGCGTTCGAATTGGAGTCTGGCACGTGCTGCCCAAGAACGCGGTTCGTCGCTTCAGGCGAGAGCTCAATGTCGAAGCGGAGTACGAGATGGACGCAACATCGGCAGTGCCATCCGAGCATCTACCAGTGCCCAACTCTATCAGCAGTAATAATAAGGAACTAGAGCTATTGGCACCATCACTTCGAGCTGAATTTCCGGTAATTGTGACGGAGAACGAACAGTTATTTTATGAGCGATTGCTGCGCGTGCCAGGCGGGACTGTGGTCCTATATCTACATGGTAACACCGCCACCAGGGGCAGCGGTCATCGCTCTGAAGTGTACAAGTTGTTACGGCGCCTCAATTATCACGTGTTTTCATTCGATTACCGTGGCTACGCGGACTCGGACAATGTGCCGCCTACGGAGGATGGGGTGGTGCGCGATGCTCTAAGGGTGTTTGAGTACATTTCCAATTTAACGTCGAACCCGATTTATATTTGGGGCCACTCCCTGGGCACTGGAGTGGCCACGCACATGTGCGCTAAGCTGGCACATTTGAAGGAGCGAGCACCACGCGGAGTCATACTTGAAAGTCCATTCACCAACATTCGTGATGAGATTCGGCTGCATCCGTTCTCGCGACCTTTTCGTCATCTGCCCTGGTTTGAATACACGATCTCGCAGCCAATGTATAGCAATCGACTGCGTTTTGAGTCGGACAAGCATGTGGGCGAATTTCCACAGCCCATCATGATTATTCATGCCGAAGATGATGTTGTTGTCCCTTTTCATTTGGGCTACCGTCTCTATCGCACCGCCCTGGATAAGCGCAGTCGCTCCTGGGGGCCAGTTGAGTTTCATCGGTTCGAGCGGAGTCATGGATACGGCCATAAGTATTTATGTCGTGCGCCGGAGATGCCGAGTCTGGTGCAAACCTTTGTAGAGAGCTATCGTGATGCAATCTACTAGAAAAGGGCTGCGACATTCTTTTGTTGACATACAGGTCGTAATTTATTTATTAACAAGTAACGGAGTATTTTAATTTAATTTTATACCGCTGCAATGTTACAAAATTAATCGCACGGTGCATACAAATTAAAATAGTCATTTATAGGATACACAAAAATGTACTTTCATTTGATTATTCAGGTTTTCGCGCCGATTGTGCGGTCATCTACAGTGTCTACACTTTACTTTTTACTTAACACGAGTTATCGATAGAAGCCTGCCGTGTTATTAATTTATCGAAATATAACATAGCAGAGAAAGAATCTCAAAGAGGGTGCCATGTAATAAGTCTTATAACATATTTATGTTAACTGGAGATAGTCAGAAATGATTAAATGCTTATATACATATGTACATATATTTCAAACTAGTTATTGAATTAAAGAATTCCTATATATTTGTAGAATCTTTAGTAATACACATCAAAATTAAATATATCAATACCATATCCATTTTCATATTACTTTACCTGGTAACGGCAGTTTTACCGGGAACTCACTGTTAAAATATTTTAGAAAATGTAAATGGCTTTGTCGATGTTAAGCTAACAGTTAAACCAGGGCTGCCCTGGTGAATTATTTTTTACATCAGATCAAATATGGCGCTGGTGTGTTGTTGTCGCTGTCGCAATTTGGCCAAAATTAATTCGCATTAATCGCGTCGTGCAAACAAAAAAAAATCACTAATCGTATTCGAAAGAAGGCGAAGAAAAAGCAGTATCAATTTCGGCAAAACACCCGAGTAAAGTTCCTTTTAAAGCTGCATCGGAAAAAAATGGAGTTGCAGTAGAAAACGAAGTAGCCGAAAAAAAATTGTGTCTACTCCTTGAAAAGGAGTTTAGTTGTTCGCTCTTCGTTCCTGTGTGTGCGTGCGTGTGTGTGTTTGTTTGTATAAGTGCTGTTTCAGTTAAGTGCTGCGGAAAACTAAATAAATTGAATTAAAATTGCGGCTTCTTTTCTGTCATAAAAAAAGTGAAAAGAAAACGCTGAAGAATACGCAGCAAATACTTTTATCGGCGATTCGTTGTGTTGTCTTCGACCGCCGCCGCTCGATTTGAGGGTGTGTGTGTGTGCGTCATTGCCGCTTGCAGCAGCAGCAGGAAAAAGGGAGTAGCTGTCAGGCAGCAGACACTAACACCAACGCATTTTCACAGTGGTATTAAGGAAAAATGTTGTGGTAAGATTTGTTGTTTTTGTGTTTTATACATTTATTTATAATTCGCGTCGGCAGAGATTCAGAGAAGAATCTGACTTCGAGTTGGCCCAGTCGGCAGGCGTTGCATTTTCTGCGCATGTTTTTGCCCACGACTTCCGCTTTTGCTCCCTTTTTATTGCGGCGGCTGCTGTGGCAGCGACGTCGATGGCTGCTGCTTTATTTCTGCTCCCCTTTTTGCTTCTTTTACACAACACGCCCTTTTTTGAATGCGTTTGTGTGTGTGTATGAATAGGTGAATAATTATATCTTTCCGCAAATAATTTAAATTCGTGTAAATTTCGCACTAGTCAAGTCTCCCTTTTTCCCTACCCAAATGGAGACTTGAACAGCTGTCGTGTCTGCAGTTTCTAAACCAGTTTTTGCATTCATTTAATGAGTATGAGTTGCATGTGTTTGTGTGTAGTGTGTGCATTTGTATGTGTGCCAGCTGTGTCCTGTGCTAGCTTTAATTGTTTTCATGCATTTCCCCTCCACCTGCTAAACCATGTTGACCACCTTCTTCTTTCTCTTTCGGTGTTCTCGTTTTGGATGCTTGTTATTGTGTTGCTGGGCGCAGGCTCCCATATTCTGTTCTCTCTCTTTCCTTCGCATACAACTGTGAAACTCCTTTTGAATGTTGCCAAACAAACAAAATCCAGCGTTGCCAATTTAAGAGTGTGATGGCGAGTGTTAGTGTGTGTGAGAGAAATAAGGCGAGAGACAGATAAAGAGAACGAAGCGACGCGGGTGGGGCTATTGATATTTCCACTTCTCTTTCATCTTTATCGTGTGTTTGTTTGAACTTTAATTTATGCCAGCCAAAGTTGGCTTTGGTTTCTCCTCTCTGCAACATTTAAATGTCAATGCACCATGGAGGCCTCACAAATCTGCCTCTCCCCTTCTCGTCTCCTTGCCACCCACGAAATGACAGCCCAGTTGCATCACTGAAGTCACAAAATGACTCACTTTTTTTCTGCCGAATGAAGCGGGCCAAAGACCCGCAGATTTGTTAAATACACACACTCTAACAAAATAGCCCAAACCAAAACCAGTTCACAAACAAAAACAAAAACCATACTGCAACTAAATCAAAGTACACAATTAGATATTGAGGTTTGCAAATTTGTTTTTTACTGCCAGTGTTGCATAGCTACTCCTACTATTCATCATGACTCCTTTTCCATTATTTTTTCTTTTTCTTTTTCTTAATAACGATTTGTTATATAATAATAATTGGGAGGTACTTATAACTTCAGCAATTTTATATCTAGTCAGAAGTAGCAGCTGCAATTGGGGTCGTGCCACCAATTGATAAGATAAGATATAAAACTAAAATATAGTACATACATATGTATGTATGTATGTGTGTTTGTATAATATACATATATGTATGTACATATGTATTTTTTTTTTTTTTTATCAGTCATCCGGCCCCCTTTAGTATCTTTACTCTCTATTTGCGTAGTAGTTGTTGTGTTTACGTTCAGTTTGCTTTTTTGGAATTTTTAACGATGACTAAAATGTTGAATACAACAAAAAAATCCAAGAAATCGCTACAACACTTTTCCAAGTATTCGTGTATTCTCCTTGTGGCTTACCTCTGCTCTTGTTTATGTTTTGTTTATGTGTTCGCAGCGGCCACAACTGCACTGAATCATAAACTGGCTTCGACTTTTTTTGCTTTGTGACTAAACTTTAATGCGTGTCATAGCAGCCAGACTGCAGATCAATGCGTTGAACTTTGACTGTCGCACAGATGTAATTAACATTTCCGCTTTACCAGCCAGTGTGACCATACTTCCACCTACGCAGCATCCAAATAAAACTACATTTCATTTAAATATGCGGGTATGAAAAAGGCAATTCCGGTTTCTTTTATCTTAATCATTCTAAATTTAGGCTGGGTGGTCAGTTACATTTGTTTACTTCCACACCTGGAACGGCTTTATCAGTGTTACAACAACAAGAACAACAACACTAGGAACAATTGCATTGCTTTGTTACTTAAACTCTTAACTCTTTTATATACTTATTATCAATTTTATTTTCCGCCAACGTTAACTGCATAATTCATAGGTCTCTATTTATCGGATGCATGAAACGTGTTTTGATTTTCATTAGAGCTGCTACCCCATTTAATATCCCTTACCCATATATGTCTCGCTTACCTGTTTGTTTATTAATTTTACTTATTTATTTATATATTGTTATTTATTTATTACAAAGTAAGGAAATGATTCTATAATCCTATACTTCAGTTTTGATAACAGTCACCGACATGGAATGTCAGCTTAAATATTTTTCTGATTCGGCACTTGACTAACGGACCGTATGTATGTATGTATAAAAGGAATATAGCTCCATATCAAGTGGTGGGGGTATTGTTGCCTTTTAAAGTTGCGCATTAACCACAGAGGAAAGCATCGTGGATAAAGTACATTGTGCATATGAATACCGATGAGAGGCGTAGAATCTGAGCTTATAATATATTCGTATGCGTGATAAAAGTCATATATATCTATATATGTTGTGTTTACAATATATATATATTTATATATATATATATATAGCTCATATGGCATAAATTGTGGATACAAATGTACACGAACTGCAGAGATAAGCAGAAACGAGAACGAAATTCGCTTAAGTGGCAGCTTTTCAGGCGTTTTCGTTCCATTGTCTTGGCTATGCATTGGAGGCCATCGCATTGGCTCAAGTACGGACGAGTACACAACACACATGATATCAAGAAAAATCATCATTCACAATCCTAAACAACACACTCACACACACGCAATCTCGCGCTTACATATGGAAAAATGCAAACTGTGTGCCGTGAAATTTGAGTTAAAAAGAGGCTAGCAATGCACTTAGCGAAATTTGGGTCTGACAAATTAAATTAATTAATAAAATTAGTATGACGATTATTCTAGCTTTCATTTTAAGACTATTCAAATTCAAAATAAATGTTTGTACATATTTGAATTATGTCAAGAATTTAAAAATATCTGATATTTATTTTTTTCTGTATCTATCTGTTATGCACAATTGTATTCAAAAGGAAACCATTTTTACGGCCTAGTTACTTTACCACCACAAACCGTATTTAACATGGCGAGATTCCAATTTTAACACTATTTCCTTCTTTTTGTGGTATTCTTCTCTTCTCATTTGTTAAGAAACTTCTCGGTCCAACGCTCTGACAACTACAATCAAAAACATTTTTTTAAGCTTTCTGTTAGTTTCAGTTGAAATTAATTAAATTTAAGTGCAGTCTAGTATTTATGTTTTTATTAATCAAATAATTAATGTGTCTGTAATTGGGATTACTTTGAATTCGCAGTCTGATATGCTTCAACTATTTATTTCTATACGACCGAAAGAGAGGATGCTTTAAAGTAATAAACTAATAGCTCTGAAATGCCAAAACGCTTTTCTATTACATTCCATTGACCGTGGCCTCCCACTTCATCCAACTTCCTCCCGCTCCATCAGCTCAACGGGAAGTGCCACATATGCTGATTAAATAGAAATCTTGGAGTGGGTAGAAGTATGAAATTGAATTGACGGAGTGTCCGAAGAGCGACGAGCGAAGGCTGATATGATAGTCAACAGCTACATATATGATTCTCATATCTCTTTTTTCTCCTCTTCTCTCTACATTTAAAGTTCTTCGCTCAAAGAGGAATTGCAAGCACTTGAAGTGCTTCCGCTCTGGGGTCTGGGACTAGGTCCGGAGTTTTTCTTGTGTTTTTCTGAATCAGAAATTTCACAGCCATTCAACGGGTTTCTTTTTGCTTTTACTTGCTAAAAGCTGACGGCAAAGTTTTCTTCTCGTTTTGATTGCATTCAAAAGCTTTGCTGTTTTTAGCTTCTAAAACACACACACAAACACATACACATTTATAGAGCTGTGTTGGAGCTGAGTGCCAAAACTTTTTGGAAGCGATTGCTTATCCTCTACTTGAGACGAACGAAAACAAATTGCTTGCAGGTCAAATGTAGGTATACATCCACTGTTTTATGTAAGAATTAACAATGTGCAGAGTATATTGCATAGTTGGAACTGCATTTATGTTTTTGTTGTTATTTAACTTGGAAATATTAGTAGAATTAAAAAATAAATTACAGGGTATTTCTGATTCCAGCAACTTTGAAATGGTTGATTGTTAATGTTATTATTATTTGTTATTTCGCACTAAATTGATGTTTGTCGCCCAGTTCCCCGTACCCCCCATTTATATCCCCTGCACCATATGGGAGCTGATTATGTTTTGATTATGATAGTTTTTTCTTTATCCGTTTCTCCTCACTTGAACTCTGTGACTCCACTCCGACCATTGTCATTTGTGAGTGTGTGTGTGATGTGTGTAATGTAATAATAGATCTTTTAGCTCTTTTGTTGCGCCCTAATTCATTATTACTTTTGTTGTTCAAATATTTTGTTGGGGATCGTTTGTGTGGCATTTATTATTATTCAATATTTATTGAAGTTTTTCGACTCGAGTTGCAACGCTTAAAACATTTGCTTCGCTTCATTTGACTGACGTTGAAGCAAAACAACAACTACAACATATGGTATATAGATTACTCACAAACAGTCCAAAGATCGGGCATGAAATAGAGCGTGCCTCTGGAAATACATGTGCGTGATGGGGTTGCTTGAGTCCAGATTTGTTTTCGAGTCAATTTTATAGATGCGGCAATACGGTAGCTAATAGTTGAAATTATAAATTAATTGCTTATAGATGCAAGACATTGTTTGTTGGCAGCTGGTTGAGATGGAATAGGAGAAGGAGAAGCCCTGGCAAAAGGCTTGACGCTTGACTGCTGATCTTGATATGCCTGGGACTCACTTTTAGTCTGCCTCAATGATTCCTCTTATGGATTTGAATTTGGGTCATACCCAGCAGCAATGGCTGTGTGCGCCTCGCTGCTTGCCAAATTCAGTTAGGGCTTGTTATTCTTCTTTTTTTTGTTGAAAACTAAAACCACACTGAGGTGAAGTCCAGCCATGACGGCGACTTTTGAAGTCGCGTCCCAAATTCATTCGCAATCCAAATTAAAGCATAATTCGAGAAGTACCGGCGAACTGAGGATAGAGACAAAGAAAAAACCAGTTTGGGATCTGCCTCGATTATGGCAACTTGGTCAACACATTTGCTTTGGCCAAGTGCTAAAAATATAAATTTATGGATAGCTAAGTGGATAATACGTAGAAGCTGTGTTGAGTTAAAACACGGAGATTACAGTCTGGATGGGATACGACATTTGAGTCGAATGTTTTTCTTCAAGCTGACAAATTATCAAATACCACGAGAACATATTTTACAAGTCACGCGAAAAACCACAACAAAACAAATTTGTGTCGGAAATTTTCATGTGCAATTTTCTGTTATTGTTTTGTATGCAAACATTTTGTTGTCCTTAGCGAAAAAGAAGAAGAACGCGAGTAACGGGAAATGGGGTTGAAGCTCTTGGCTGACATCATTCTGGTTAAACCCCACGTAGGAGTCATGAAAATTCCTGGAAATTCGAGTGAATGACTAAAACGTGTCTTATTCCCGGCTAGAGATAAGTGGAAGGTATTTCGAAGTAGCCATTGTTGACCCTGCTGGCAGTTATCCATTTGATCCTTTGGGTTGAATAACTGTCGGACTGTTCCGTCTGATTCGGATTGGTTTTGTGCCACCCCAAAAGCAAGTGCAAAGTGTAGAATTGACAAGAACTGCTTATAAGGGGTGTTTGGTTAAACCCCTATTTTGAGTGCACATTTCACTTGTGCTCATGAAATTGAACTTTTTAATTGCCTGCCTGTCGAGGAAAGAAGCAGCACATGTGTCTGAACTAAAACGCTTAACGAGCTCTTCAATGGCTTTTGTGGGATTTGTTTGTTTAGCCAATAGACGGAAAGACGTTAAATATTATTCTATTACCAACATCTGGCAATTGTTTTTTTTACTTAGTTAGTTTACCTTTGCATTCTCTTCTATTCTATACAATCAACAAAATAATTTTCGAATGGAATGCAAACAATTGCATTATACATTTACTGAAAGTACACATCAATAGTAGTTGGGAATTGCAACGCGGATGTGGTCAATGTGGCCACTAATCTCAACGCTCACTTCCGCCCCGCGAAACCGGACGGAGTAACGAGGCCCGTATAACGATAACTATTACGAATTGTAGCAAAGGGCAGATTCTGCAACAAATGTATGCCCTACAAACTATTAAGCGTTGGGGGAGGTTGCACAACCCTAAGTAGGTCACAAATCTTTCTCTAGCTGCGTGACACACAATTTTCGCATGGTTTTGTTTGGCTTTATGAGTTCTAGTTGTTCTCCTAACCCAGAGCTCTTCTATAGGAGCTCTTCGCATTTATCATGCAAATGGGCTTAGCTTCATTCTCAGTTCGTCGCGGCCGAAAAGAAAGAAAAAGTAAATAGGCCATGAAATAGAAGCCGCATTGTCCATCGATGGTTTTATTTGTATATGTTTGTTTTGTTATTGTTTGCAGCTTAGATTTCGCTTGGGTTATTTTTATTCAGCAGCTTCTTTCACTTGCTGCCATTGAAATGTGGGTTATATTTTAGATAATTTATGATACTAGCTGTAAATTCAAGGTCTATCTTTATTTTCTTATCAGCGAGTTCAGCCGATTGCTAATTGAAAGAGCAGAAATTGAAGTAAATAAAAGTTTGTTTATCACACGACTGCCACGCCCTAAAAGCTCTACAGAAAGTTACATTTCTAACCGGTATATTGTTTTGTTTTACTTCACTTACAGATCTCATAATTGTAATTAAACAAGCAAACAAATAGGAGACGAGCACCACCTGGTGGAAGCCAAGGGAATACAACGGAACCCGCTCCATAGCTCAAAAAATAACGCAAACTTTTTCCCTTAAGCAACAACGGCAACAAAGAAGACGAAATGACGTAAGTGGCACATTGAATTTCAAATATACATATGTACATATATGTATGTATGTATATTCGAAATATATATATTCACATGTGTATTTTGAGTTATGTTACATTGTTGTAATTCATCAGTCGTCGAGACTTTAGGTTTTCGTCTTGATTTGAATGAAGGACATTTCAATTATGACACTCGCAGCTCTTCATTCAAATTGTTTTTTAATTCAATTGAAAATCGATTGACGACTATTCAATTGATAACTTTAACAAGGACCAGTTCCTCACTCTGTCAATCTCTCAAAAATAAGAGGGGAAACACCTGTGAAACAAAATTTATAGGTCATTAGCGAAATTTATGTGTTGTAGCCCAGCCCTTAGAGACTTGGACTTCTGTTTAATTTAATACCCATAATTTGTTTGGCTGTTTGACGTTTTAGGCTGCTCTGGGGAGTGGCCCATCCGGTGGATTAGCTGCCATGTTTGCTTAGTCAGGGCTTTTTTTGTTTTGTTTTCTATTTTTATTTTTGGATACTGTCCGTTCTATGCCTGATAACTGATTCATAAGCAAAAACGCAGTCAGTTTTGTTGGCTCATTTTCTGGGTGTGTCATCATTTAATGTCGCGTTGCCTTTTTGTCTCCGAGGAAATTCGCCACGCTTTAAACTGGACACTCGGTTGGCTCCTATTCCAAGTCCATTTGCCCAGTTTCGCTTGCGCAGCTGAATGGGAAACATTTGTCCGACGACTGCAGCAGTGGCGACTCCGCATTTGGAGTTGCAAATGAAGTTTCATTTAGTGTGGTATGCCCCAAAGTAGACTATAGATAAGCAGACTTTCTCTCACACTCTCTCAAAGAAGTTTGAGGGCTGTTTTTAATAGTTTAATTGAATTTAAAGTGCGTTCTGAGTGCCTACGAAAAACTCCCTTGAATTCCAATCTAATTGCAGCAACGCATTCACTTTAAACGGTAAATTCTTAATCGAATATTTGAGTAATTGCTCCGAACAGGTAAAAAGCGATGACTGCATTCAGACTCGCATTGCTGACTCATTTGTTTAAACTTATTTAACAGTATCTGTTATATAGTATAAACAAAAATTTGTTAGAATTTGTGCAACTTCGTCATATTAAAGAAAACACTAAGTGACTGAAACATTGAATTATAATTAAATGATTCTAATCTTAAGTATATATATAAACATATATAAAGACTTTAGCTCAATAGGTGTGTTGCCAAAACCTACTTTTGTTATGCTGTCTAGGCCGTCCATTTGTTGCTGCCTATTGAGTGTTAGAGCCAAAAAAGTTGCCAAATCATTTAAGCCACGGTTTGATCTATCGAGAGTAAAGTTGGAGTTCGAGCTGGGGCACAGCCCGGTAAAGTACGTTCTTACAAAGCCATTAAGCCGCATAATAATCGTTGCTCAAATCAGACGGCATTAAAGGCCAGACGCGCGCTTTATAACGAGCTCGAGCAGCAACAACAATAACAATAACAATAACAACAATATTCTCAATAGACAAATACCATGTTAATTGGAAATGTACGCTTAAGAGTTGTAGAGGCAAAAAAAAATGAATTCAAACTGATTCAGATACTCAAACGCAGTCAGAGCTCCACAGCTCGACAGCTCGAGAGACTGGGACTTACGTAGATGTAGTTATATGAATTTTTCATGGCATGCCACAAGCTGTGTGTGTTCGCCCCTTCCCTTCCCGCCCAGAAACTTGCTTTCTACAGTTGAGAGAGCAAAAAGGAAAAAAGAATAAAACATTTAAAAGTCGCTTGAGGGGGAAATATAAATTATTGAGCTCGTTTCTTAAGTAATTATCGCACAGAGTAAAACGGACGGACTGATCCACTGACTGACTGACTAACTGACAGAATGGACAATTGAAGAACGGTCTCTGAATGGGAAGGTTCGGTCTACTGCTGAGTCGGAGTTGCATTTGAAGCGGGTTTGGTTTTTCTTTTTAATTGCAGCCTCAAGTGGGAACCGAATTATGCTGAAGAGCCGACTAAACGATCGTTGGGAGGGGATCTGTGTGTGTCATCTAGGCTAGACGACTCTGGCACATCTTATTATTTTATTGGTTTGAAGTGTAATTATTTAGCTTTTAGCCCAATTCAAAGTTGCAGACACGTTGCGATCGTTGATCGCCGCTCCATACGCTCTTTTTCAGCTCTTTTTGCCTTTTTTGTGACTTGATTGTCTTTGACAGAGCCGCTCTGTGAGTGGTTCACATGACTCGAGGTTCCCTCTCTCACTTACGCTCTGCATATGCCCTCTCCCTCTCTGTTCTCTCGCTCTCCCTATGCATGGGACTAAATCTTGAGCGAGACTCGTTTCGCGCTTTCAGTCTCAATTGAGGTTCGATTTCGATCAGCCGCAAGTGGCAGTCGACGCAGCTGCACGGACGAGAGTGTTTGTGAACGATTCGACCCTAGACAAATATAAATTCCATATACTTGTTTAGTGCTGTGTGTGGGATCGTGTTTGCGTGTGTGTTCGCGTGTGTTTTTACGGCCGCCTCTGCAAATGTTTGCTATTAGTTAATGGCCATGAAGAAACTCTACGCCAAAACCTCGTTCTCCAGCAAGAAATCCAATGCAAGTGTCGTCGCCTCTGGGCCAATTCTGGCCTACCATCAGCCCGCTAATACGATGGTCGCCATGTGCGAGTTCCAGGCCAATCAGGAGGAGCAAGCGGAACAGCCCGAGCTGCTGATCAAGCGCAGCCAAAGCCTTTACAACAAGGCAGTTCCCAAGAAGGGAATCCGCACCTTGCCGACTAGTGGCAGCGAATACTACAGCATTGAGGAGCTGCAGGAATTGGATATGCTGGACTATCGTCATCCCATGTACCATCATTACCAACAGCAGCAGCAGCAGCACCAGCAGGATTTAATGTTGCACCAACGTACTGCAACAGCTTATCACGAACACGAACAGCTGGTGCTCCAGTTGCCCATGGCCTATGGCACGCCCACGCCCATTTATGAGGCGCCCACCTGGCCACAGACGCTGCTGAATGATCAGTCCTTGTACGTATCCAAGGGCGTAGGTGTTGGTTCAATACACAGCAGACATGTCGATACTTCATTATCATCAGCATCAACATCATCATCATCATCATCATCATCGTTATCCACGACGACCACAAGTTCTGTCTCCACGTCTAGTCCAGCCTCTAATACTGTATCCGTTTCTTCTCCCTCCTTGTCCACATCGACTGCTATATTTTCCACTTTACGCAAGTGCGTACCTCTGCCAGAATCCATATCCGAGTCACCGTCACCGTCCCCGTCCTCGACCCAATCCCAGTCTCATTCTCTGACCCACTCGATATCGCCTAATGCCGTCCCGGTTTCCTCTTCCAATTGTTCCATTGTCGTTCCTACTGCTCCCTCCCGGCTTACCAGCTCCATGTCGTTCTCAATTAGATCGCCACCGTCGACATCAGCGTCAACAACAATCACAACGACAGCAACAAATCAGCATCTCTATAGCAACATACATCATTATTTGCTACTACAACATAGACATAAAACACAACAACAACAACAACATTATCATCATCATCATCAACAACAACAACACATACAACGCATCCCTCAGCGTCGACATAATTCGGTCAGAGATAAATTAATTGGTTGCCCAGCTCGAAGTATTTTTACGTATGTTTTTTGTTTCCTTTACTGTTACCTTTTACTTCCCGTCTCAGATATTGAATCGAATTCAGCTTTTCAATTTGAACGTCCTTGCTGCAAGCACAGGAAGTAATTGACCTTTAGGTCAGACAATTTCTTGAACATTTACATTTCTCTCGGCCATCACGTATCCCAGGCTAAGATTACAATTCCCTTTGGGGTTCCCCTGGAGGTTTTTTTCATTGTCGAAGTGAGCTGTCAATGGGCTTGAAGCTTGCTTGTATATAATTTTCCGCCAATTAGAAACTAA
Organism: Drosophila pseudotalamancana; assembly: GCA_037075185.1. Classification (NCBI taxonomy): domain Eukaryota; kingdom Metazoa; phylum Arthropoda; class Insecta; order Diptera; family Drosophilidae; genus Drosophila; species Drosophila pseudotalamancana. Next base: position 357,841 of record JBAMCK010000001.1, on the reverse strand, counting down.
AAAGAAAATTACTTTCGTGCTGGAAAAATGTGCATTCAACTTAACGCACGAATTAATTCCAAAACTCGAGCAGAAAGCGAAATGGAAACACAAAATTTCACCTGCGTCCGTCGCTAATAAAGTGTTTATACGACCCACATGAATGGAATGCAATTTGCATTCATCTCATTACCTGACCACATGCTTATTTCCAACCACTTTAATAAATGCTCCCCAATTTACTTTCTGTTCATTTCGTTGGACACTGGGAGAGTCGGTAAAACGTAAAACGTTAAGCTTTTAGGGATACCAACAGGCGGGATAAGATTATCCTCGTCTCCTTCCTGCCGGTACTAAACAAATTATACGTTTCTCATAGATAAACTTCACTTTCGTTCCACGAAACGCATTATGTTTGTTATATAAGGCCGCACAGCTGTGGATTTGCTGCTATTTCGCTTACTTCCCACTTGGCACTTACCCCGCGTATTGCGCATTGGAGCTCTGGCTCCATTTAAGTGCAAAACTAGTTAACTTTTAGCCAGGCCGAGTCTCTGGCTGCGAGAATTCTGCGCTCGAGATCGAGACAAAGCAAAAAGCAAACAGTCGAACGCAACTTGTTTTCTTACTTGTTGCTGCTGCAGTTGTTTCTGTTGCTGCTGCTGATGTTGGAGCTGTCATTAACACATACATAAAAGTCAGAGACTGGGATCTGAGCTAAACTCCAAGTTCTTGTCATCAACGTCATGTTTGCAGCATATTTCAAGATCTTCTATTGCATCGTGTTTACTTTCCCAGTTTAATTGTCAACATTGCCATAAAAAAATATGTTAAAGGTTGCGTAAAAGTTCATTAGAATTATTTAATCGGCAGCCAGAATGACAACTGCGTGACAGGTGTGCACAGTTTATATACATACATACGTACATATATAAGAAATGCGTTTCCTGCCAAGTACCAGCTCCAGCGCAGTTCCAGCTCGTAGAGATCACTGCACTCGGTGCAATCGTGTGAAACTTTGAGAATCAAATGGCAACAGAATAAAACGTAGCTGTAGTCGAGGAATTCAACTCCGGTTGAGCTTTGAATGAATTATTTAATAGATTTTCTGATTGATCATCTTCTCTGCAATTAAACTTCGTAATTGTTGATTGACAGTCGAAACAATATATCTTATGTTTATATATGTTTGCAGTGAGCAAAGCATTATTGGCGCCCGCGCCTCTGTGATGGTGTACGATGACAACCAGAAGAAGTGGGTGCCATCGGGCAGCTCGTCGGGATTGAGCAAGGTGCAGATCTATCATCATCAACAGAATAACACATTCCGTGTGGTGGGGCGCAAGCTGCAGGACCACGAGGTGGTCATCAACTGTTCTATACTGAAGGGTCTCAAATACAATCAGGCAACGGCTACGTTCCATCAGTGGCGCGACTCTAAGTATGTATACGGTCTGAACTTTTCCAGCCAGAGCGACGCGGAGAACTTTGCGCGGGCCATGATGCATGCCCTGGAGGTAAGCTACAATGACTCTCCCTCAGATTGTAGACAATGGTTAACTGTTGTACCTTTGCTTCAGGTTCTCAGCGGTCGCGTGGTCAACAATCCTGCCGGCCAGCCAACAAATGGCAATGGATACGAGGAAGATATGGGCTATCGCACAATGACCAGCGAGGATGCGGCCATATTGCGACAGAACAACGGCATTGGTGGACACATAACGCCCTCGGCGCAAACGCCCACCTCGCAGACGAATCAAAACAATATACCGCAGAGTCCACCGACGCCGCAGGGACATCATCGTACGAGCAGGTGGGTCAACGATCGCTCGCAGCTTCGCAGTCTCAGGGCATGCCTGTCATCAATTCAATCAGTCGACATATGTTTTCATTTCGTTCATTTCTCTTCTCTCTTTCACTCACACACACACACACACTGACACTCTTTCATGTAACATGCACATCGTTCTGTTTGTTGTCGTTGTACTCGTTACTCGATACTTAATACTTACGTTTTTCGAAACTTCATGCTCTCCTAACACAAACACACATATTCACACACACATATATATGTATACATTCAATCTTCGATCTTCGCATCGAACTGCCGAATCATCACAAATTGCTCACAAAATAAAGGAATTCCCTCAGCGCACCGCCGGCGCCACAGCCACAGCAACAACAACAACAGCAACAGCAACAGCAATTGGCGTCACAACAAGGCTCACACTACGGACCCACTGCAAACGGTCCAACGTCCAATGGCCTGCCGCAGCAGGTTAATCCACAAATGCAAATTCCGCCTGCACCCGGACAGACACAACAGCAACAGCAACAGCAGCAGCAGCAGCAGTACCAACAGCAACCGTCTTTACCCGTCTATAACACGCAACAACAACAACAACAGCAGCAGATGGTGCAAGCGGGCTATGCGCCCCCACAGGTAGGTTTTTGCTCGATTTTGGGCATGTCTTATAGCCAGCTTATGGCCCGCTTATGTTGCTACTTCTTACCTATCTGTTTCATTTCATTCCAAACATTCGCACGTCCGCAATTGGCTTGAAATATCCCCAAAAATAAATAAATACCGTACCCATTACCAACACAACCACCACCACCACCACCACAACCATCGCTACCACCGTTACAACTACCCGTCAGCAGTACCAGCAGCCCCATTATGTGCTCTCAAACTCTAATCCCAATCTCAATCTACATCAATACCCGACACAGCCACAGCCGCCGATGCCGCCTGTGCATCAGAACGGTGGCGGACCCATTTACGGGGCCACACAGCCAGCCCACATACCAAGTTCGGCCAGCTCCAATAGTGTCGTCTACTCCAGTCAACAGCAGTTGATACCACAGGCACCACAGGCGCCGGGCATGCCTGCTCCTGGGTATGTCCAGCACAATGGCCAGCAGCAACAGCAGCAGCCGGAGAATCCTTACGGTCAAGTGCCGTTAGCACCACCTATGATGCAGCAGCAGCAGGTCGGTGGTGTGCCAATGCCGCCACCACTCAATAGAATGAGCAGCACAGGAGGAGGGGGTCCTGGACAAGTGGCTGCGCCAGCGCCACCACCACCACCACCGACATTCGGTGGGGCACCGCCGGCGCCGCCACAGATGTTTAATGGGGCTCCAGCGCCACCGCAGCCGCCCGCACCACCTGCGCCACCACTTCAGGGTGGTCCACCAGGTGTGCCTGGCGGACCCGGCGGTCCTGGAGCACCACCGCCGCCGCCACCGCCTCCGGGCTTAGGTGCAGGTGGTGCAGGCAAGAAGGATGATCCACAAGCCGATCTAATGGGTTCATTGGCTTCGCAGCTGCAGCAGTTCAAGCTAAAAAAGAACAAGGTAAGAGGAAATTGTAAAATGTGACTTTATCATAAATAGTTTATCGAATGTTATCCATGAATTGTTTAAAGTCCAACACAACCGCTCCTGAGAACAGCGGCAGCAGCACCTCCAGTGGTGGCAGCGGCAATTATGGCACCATTGGACGTAGCTCTAATGGCATGGCCTCCATGATGGACGAGATGGCTAAGACGCTGGCTCGGCGTCGTGCGCAAGCTGAGAAGAAGGAGGTGAGTTAATTCAAATGTCAAAATATAAATTGGTGTACAGCTTCTACTGCCATCCTGACTGTTGTACAGCCCGATCCTGAGCCAGAAGTTAAGCAAAGGCCATGGGAAAAGTCAAACACGCTGCCCCACAAATTAAGCAGTGGCGGCGGCAGCAGCAGCAGCTCTACGTCCAATACGCAAGGTGGAGCCAACGGAAGCGCCAGCAGCGGTAACAACACAACGAACAGTGGTGGCGAGTCGCCGCGTCCCATGCGAAAACGTTTCGGCAGTGCCAGCGAAGAAACCATTCTAAAGGTGAGTTGGATTTGCCTGTGTATGTGTGAAAAGAATAACCATTAACATCATTAACACCCGTTCTGCATAGCAGGTCAATGGCGATGGTCTGTCATTGGCGCTGTCCAACAGCGACCTGGACACCCTGAAAGCAGAGATTGTGCGGGAGATGCGATTGGAGATACAGAAAGTGAAAAACGAAATCATAGATGGTAAGCAAATCTGATGATTCAGCCAATTTGCATTTATACATTTCTATATCACATTCTATACTTTAATTTTTAGCTATCAAATCGGAGTTCAATCGTAGATAGATCAAAATACTTAGTATCCAAAGCAGCCTCTTAACACTGCCTACTGCCTACACAGACGTATATCAAGAATGAAAGATGAACAAGGAACAGCAACTAGATACATTGTCCTAAAAGTGAGCCTGCCTGAAATGGGCGGGAGGGCGTGTCTCTGGCAACTAGCACACGAATCACGAACTGAGTTATATAATGCATGTAAACAGAAATCGCGTCAAATATTTAAATGTGTAATTTTAAATATTTTAATTGTATTTAATTCAAATATTCTAATGGCTCCCAACATAATGGGTATATACAAGCATATACATATATACAAATTTATATATATCTACATACATAAATAGACTTAACTATATACTATATATACATATATATATATATATATATATGTGTGAATAAATAAATATATATAAATGTATGTATAGTTTATACATATACGTACGCAATTATGTATTGTATGCAATTATGTATCAGCTTTTTACTTCAAGAAGTAACTTTAGTCAAAATAATTGTAATTCTAATTGATTTCTAAGTTACGCAAATTGTAAACAAATTTTGTGCGAGATAAATTTTTAGTATATAACTTTAAAACTGTACATTATTTTTACATAAGTATAAACAATTTCATTGTGAACAAGAAATGCAATGTATACTTTTGCTCTGTGTTTACCCAGCGTATATTTCGCCCTTTAACCTCTTGGCCTCTGAGCACCTATTTCAAATGCATTTCGTTTTCGCTATTCTAAAATACCAAAAAATCAAAATCTCGTAAATATTAACATATAAACATAAGCCAAAAATAAACCCACAAAGGAAAAAAAGAAACAAAAAAAACAATTTTAACAAGCATCTCTCTATTCTACATATACGTATACCAACAATCACACACTCACACAAACACAAATGCGAATACATACAATTTTAGATACGCGCATTGTACTCATTATAGTATTATTAACAAACAAAAAAAGACGTATGCAAATTAAGGAGAGTCACAATTCCATGGATGCTCCATAAGGTCATCAAAATTAATCAAAACTATAGATGCAGTTGTTGCATTTGAGAACTTTGAGAACTCCAACATTTCCCCAGTCAAGAACTGATATAAAAACAAAACAAAACATTTTCCTAAGTAACGATCTCATAAAAACACAATATGTATCGACAAAGATATTGAAATCGGTTCCAATCATTTGTGTAAATCAAAAGTAAAAATCAGAAATTAAATCAACAATAACAAGCAAAAAGTCTTCTTAACATTTCAAAGCGGAATTGAGTGTGGTGTTCAGCTATTTTGAAAGCATTAGCATATACATATATACATACAATATTTACAACTAGACAACAGATATTGATAATCTCTAAAGTATTACACTACTACAGCGAAAGAAAAAGAAATTCAAAAGCAAATTTATTGCAGATTATTATGATAAAAACATAAATAAAACATGCATAATTACCAATTTGATAAATAAATTGATGCACCTCTCCCTCTCCATTAGAGACCCAAATTGTTTTCCTAGTTGATCCTGAACATATTGAGTACCAATTTCAACTTCCATATAAAATTAAGACTAAATAGTGAAATTTATACAACAACTTGAATGAGACGTAAAGCAAAAACATACGAATATGAAATCGTTGGAGATGAATTTAGTTCATAAGACATAAATATATAACGAAGTGAAATTGTTTATTAAGTGAAACATTTATTTATACAACAATGCGGAGGGACATTAATTTTAAATAATAATAATTTTTGATATTGATTGTGCAAGGTCGATTTAGAGATATTTAATCCTAGTTCTATATATGTATATGGGCGGTGTATATGAAAATGTTATGATTTTTTGTATTTTTATATATGATCTTTGCATTGGCTGAAAACTGCAACAAGTTTAATATTAACAACAAAAATAAAAAGAAAAACTATTTTAAACAAAACAAGATGATTATGAGGAAAATCAGGCTTGTGCAGTGGTAAGCGCGTAATTTTTATGTATTAAATTATATATATATATATATATATATAAATATATATATTATACACTTATATACAACAAATATTCAATATACACGCATATAACAAACAAGCCTCTAAAAGTCGAAAGCAGCAACAGCAGCAAACAAATTAAAAATAATTAAAATCTTGTCTTGAGATCAAAATAAAAATCAGCAACGGATTCATTTAGAGGTATAAGTGGCATAAGTTATAAGCAGATATCGCATCAGAAGCGAATGGAATAGAATGCATCATAAGCAAAATTAAAAGAACGTAAAGTGAAATAAACAAGCGTTTGTATGTATAAAATATTATGTTTTATTCTGGGTGGTAGAAAACGGAATTTCATTATATGAAATACACATTACCCTATTTTTAAATACTTGCCGTTACACACGCAACTGAAAGAGTTTCGTAGCAGTTACCTTGTGTCAGGCTATGAAGAGCTTTTCGGAAGTTTGTTAGAGGTGCGCATGCGACGTAGCACTTCACGATTATACATTAATTGTTACATACCAAAATAAATAAATACTTTTGTATGCTCGTCATTTACTACATAAAGTTAGCAGAAGACATAAATAACCTTTAAACTCCAAAAGCTGATATAATTCCATTGAAAGTTCACAGTTTATTGCTGGCAACTGAACTAGTTTAACATTTTCACAGATCCAGTTCCACTTGGAACTTGTCATCGTTATCGGACTTTAACTTGCGAACAGTTAGTCTTATTGGACAGCTGAGCGCGAACGGGTGGTACGAACGCAAGAGTTTTATTTTGTATATTCAAAAAACTGAATTGAAATCCACAAAGTTAAAAGTCTACTAAATTGAAATAATTATTGCTTCATATATTTTGTGCTGCATAAATAAAAAAAAAATTTCTTATTGGAATAAACTGAACTGTGCTGTATTGCGTGTGTATGTTTGTATGCGTGTGTTTATGATTGGGCCACAGCAAAACAGCGGCAAATCTTGTTGTTGCTTGCTGGCTTACTTGCCTATTAAAGAAGCACCCACAAATACAATGCGAAAAGTAATGAGCAAGAACAAAAGTTAAAACAACAAGAACCCGTATGTTTAGCATGTTTGTGTGTATGTGTGTTAATGTGTGTATTGCTTGCGGTCGAATTTTGGCAGCTAGCGACAAAATATGTAGAATATAAAATATATGTATACATATATATATTTAAAAGCTATGCAAAAATAAAATACAATATTTGTACAAATTCTGTCCGTAAATACCGAAATGCGGTAAACAAAAAATATAAGAGCAAAACAAATGTATACGTGTACATATGTATATATGCATGTATGCATGGATGCATGTAGGCATGTGTGTGTGTGACAATCAGTTCTCAATGAAGCTGTGCTGTGTCCCCGGCGCTTGTTGTTGTTGTTTATGCTGTTCCGCTCCAACAACGGCTCAAAGCTTGCATATGCATGCATGTGTGCGTGTGTGTGTGTATATGTGTGGTTGTATAGTTGAGTGCTATGAATTAAAACGTGGCGGCCAAAACAAATACTTTTCTGTGTGTGTGTGTTATTTTGTTACAAATACAAACAAGCAACAATTCGGTCATAAAGAGAATTTAATTTGAATTTCGTCTGCCGAATTATCAGCGCGACATTGAAAACATACAACAAAATGTTGAAGCTAGAGTTGAGCGCGTGTTTTATTTAGTTAAACAATTAAAATACAATATACAAAAAAAGCATAAGTAATTGTGCTACCGACGATAAATATTGAGTAGCGCGAATGGAAATATATACATATACATACAATATGTATATAGCATGCTTGTATATCATTTTTTTTATTAAATTGTTTCATTGAGAAGATTAAAATTAAATATATAACAAGCCAAGCTTTAAGCCACAAACCAGTTACAAAGCGGGCTTTAGAAACCCTACATCTAGGCCTGGCTAACAGAATGCAGTTAGTTTAAAATGAGTTTGTGTCGTGTTGGCTAAATCCAACACGTGTCCATCTCTAGTTGTATTAACGTGACCAAGGGACTGGTTTTATCCAATTTCGAGTAAAACAAATGTTTTTCTTGCAGTTAATTTTACGACTTTTGTAAAGTTCATCACACGTCGAAGTTTTTGATTAATCAAACAGCAACGAAATTGAAATAACAAAAAATATAAAAAATACAATAAAACATAAAACACAATAAACTAAACAAAAAGTGCAATAAAATTCAAGACTACAGCAATAATACAGTAAATAATAATAAAATATTCGTCTTTGTCAACATCATATAATATAACTAAATACAAATACTAAACGGCTATATTTTTATATATTGGAAAAATAAGCGACAGCGTTTTAGTTAATTTAAACGTAGTTAGAAAATTGTTACAAGGTTCGTTGTTTTGTATTCATTTTTATTTTTGTGTTTTATTTATTTCTATTTTGTTACCAAGTGTTCGAAATTGCTTGTTGGCCATTTACGACTTAAATAGCACTCGAAATTTTTATTTTTTTTGGGCACAAGTGTGAGTAGACAGAAATTTAAGCTTTCCCCAATTTACCATATATATATATATATATATAAATATATATATTATATATATGTCATTTAATTTTCCTTTCCCCTTCCCTCGCATTGCCTTTTGATTCATAATCTGCTCTCACGCACATATATATAATATAAGTGTAGTCAAATTGGCATACACATACATACCCATATATACAGATAAGCTACCCACACACAAACACTCGTGCTTTACTGCCACTAACCAATCCAAGATTTGCGGTTAACAAATACAGCCAGCATTTCTTCTATTTATATTTTTATTGTACAAATATTTTAAAAAATTATATTAGTAACACATAATTAAGAAAAATAATACAAAATTGTTCTATATTTTTAAATCCTGAAATTCCAAAAATAACAAAAAACTGAAATGTAAAAACAAAATGTGCACTGTGTACGATATCTGTAAAAATTACAACGCATAATCCTGGCAACAACAACAACGACAACAATAAACAACGTCGCATAACGGTGAGTAAATTAAGCATAGAAAAGCAACCCCAAAAAAAAAGTCCAAATATATATATATATGTATGTATGTATGTATGTATGTTTAGCCCATTTACATTTAACGGGGCTCGGCAGCTGGGTGTGTTTTTATACCCTGCAAAAAACCGGTTTCAGCGGGTATATCAATATATACACTGACAAAGTAAATTTATTTGGTTTTGTTTTATTTTTGTTAGCTTTAATGGTTTACAGGATAACTGCTCGTCGACTCATTTGAAGCTTTAGAGAGATGTTTAGTTATTTCTTGCTTGTGACACAAATGCGTGCGTGTTATCACATTATACGATTGCCTACCCTTGAGGCCAAATGCCACGCCTCACATTGAGCAGCAGCAACCCCACTTTCAATGCCCCTTTCCCCCACTCCCTTCCCCTATCCGATTCTTCTATGGCAAAAGTGTGTCACGGTATTCGCTTTAAGAGTACAGTTAAAAAAGCAGAGGCTGCCATTTGCCTAACACCCTACTCCAACCCTTACCGTACCGTTAGCCGCCTAACCGAGTTGCATTCGAGGTTGGCAACCCCCAAAAACCAGTCTCTTTTTCACTCACTCTTTCTCTCCCTCTCTCTCTCTTTCTCTCCGTTTTTCTTGCTCTTTTAAAAAAGCTTCTGTTCTCAGCTTTTCGCTCTCACGCATTACAAAAATATTTAAAAAATCAAATATATATTATTTAATAAATCAATTTCCATGTCGGTTTCCCTGACAACGCAGCCAAAACATGAAAACAGAGTTCAAATACCTTTTGCTCGGAGTGTTAGATCCAATATTTGGGAATATCTATTATTTACTATGTATATATTGGCCAAACAAATTGCTGGCGCGAATCAACACACACGCATACACACACAGACACATACGCAGAGATAAAGCCATTGCCAGCCAGCTGTTCGCCAAATATTTGGGGCTGATGTCAGCGGGGCTTGGCGTCAGGTCTCGCTTTTTGGGGCTAGCCTTGTGTCGAAAACAAAAATCAATAACAACAGCACAGAAATCGAATATGGTAGTCGAAAAAATACGAGCTAGGAGATGCGTGACGAAGAGATACCCTCTAAGGAGATAATATTAGGTATTATTGAATGGTTTCTTTACGTACAGTTACAAATATTTCCACAAGAAGTTCCTATCCTAAACTCCCATTTGCAATAGCTTAAGTGTATACAAACCTGATAGAACAATTGACTACGCTTGGTAGACATCTGAAGGGAGAGGGGGATGGATTTGCTATTTGTAGTAGTACACATACATATATATCTTTATATACAGCGGTATATATATCTTTATTGCAACCTTAATTACTCAGGCATTGAGCAATTGATTAGAATTGCGAGTTATTTACTTTGAGCTTTGTCCTGACTGTCTTTTCTCTCAGCTAGCCAATCGATAAAGGGACTTACTTGGAGGCACAAACGGTAAATTTGTTTTCACCGAGCCCCCAGTCGAAAGGGGGTAAACAAAGGCAGCTCTGGCCGTGTGAACTTTGCGACTGAACTTTGCTCGCAAACAAGCAGCAGCCGCAAAGCTTGAACTTTGGCTTAAAAAGATAATTGTTGGGAATGGAAGGGGGTCATTATTTTGCAAGAAAAGACACGATTTTCATTATTATTTTGGTTCACACCCAGTTTTTTTCTTTTGGTGATTTCTATTACGTCAACTTTGGCTTAGCGAACGTTGCGTATGCGTAATGCAACAGTCATTAGATGTGGGTACGTAATGCGCATACGCCACGTAGGTCGCACAACAAATTTGCCATTTGCTTGGTTTCCGCTGCTGCTGATGATGATGACGAGTGCTATCCAAAATTATTAGTATTACGAGCTCGGTTGACCATGAGTTGCCTTTATAGGGAGACAAAAGCTGAAGTTTAAAGTTCAAGCCTTATTTGTTTATAAATAAAACTCGCATGCCGCTAATTATTGACTGTTTTATACTTGCATTGAATTGCAATTTGTGTGAATGTGTTATGACTGTCGCGACCCTCAATCGAATTTAATAACTGTGTTAATTCTAGTCTCTAGATAAGAACTTAATATCTCGTTGAATTTGCATCAGAGAAATCGAACCTAGAATTTGTTGAGCTTCATTTGAGTTCCATTTAAAAACACATCATTCGGAATGACGTCTTATCAATTGGAATATAAATATGCATACAAATTAAAATGACATCAGCACGTATTCCCTACTCTCTACTACAAAAATATACTATGTATATGTATGTTTTTTTTATTGACCCATTCACAGAAAGAACCTTCAATTTTAGATTGAATCGCAAATTGGTTTTGTTTGGACTTTCACTGATAAGCTTTGCCGATAAGATAGCCAAAAGGTTGGTAAATAAATCAGGTGCTTAACTTTTTTTGACAAAGAGATAGAGCACTTAGCATTTGTATCACGTTTCCAATTCATATTATTGGCCAATCAATTAATATTTAATTGCTGATATGCCAAATAATTCGCTCCTTCTAAGCCAGCTTTGTGATTAGCTTTTTCGCATTACTGAATCTCTATTTATAGCCAAATCAATTCACAGTAGCTGTGCATACCTAATGAGCTATTCTCCTCCGTTGCCAGGGCTGCACTTAATTAACCTGAAATGTGGGTGGGAGGGGGAGGTAAAGCTGTGCTAGTTCTCATTATTTTATTATTGCTCTCAACTTCATGGCCTGGAACATCAAACCCGCAACTTTTGACCATCTTAACGGCGCGGCCGGCAATTAAAACGGCAAGACGTACAATGGAACCGTGTTTTCTTGGCCAAAACCTGTTGCAGGTCGTCAACCTGGCTATGATTAAAAGTTGCTTGTGCAATTTTTCACTGAATTTTAAAGAAATTTTAATTAATAACCAATTCGATTCACCCTCAAACTCAAGTCTAAATCCATATGCCTTTCTCTTTCTCTGTGTGTATGTACATATATATATAGTTGATAGTTGTATATATTGGGTGAATCTGTTATGTTTCTTCAACAACAATAAAGAACATTTGTTCATTGTTAACACTTGTAAATTTGCCCCTTGGCAGCTTTCCATGCGAGAGGCGACGATCAGAAGAAGCGTTTGGTATTTTACTCAAGTCTTTTTTTGTTTTATGCTTAAAAATATACACGAATACTTGTTGCTCTCGTAATAGCTTATAGCGTACCCCTTGCCACCACTCCTGCCCCTCCCCTTCCCCCTTTGTGGCCCATGTGGGGTCAATAGACGAACGTTGCCAGTTGCCAGTTGCCAGTTGAGCAAGTCGAGCCGTTAAGTCAAAGTCAACGGCGCAGTTGAAATGATCTACATATGTACAGACACACACACACACACACACACACACTTGAACTTTAGTAGATTTTGCAAATGACATGAAACAGACTCCAGGCGCTAAACAATTCAATACAAAGATTTCTTTTGTTTGGTTTTCAAAGTGCGAAACAATTGGCTTAAATATTAATGGCCAACAGGCTTCGAAACATTTGCCGAAAACTTAAAACAATTTGCAAATGTTTAAATATTAACTGCAAAGAGTGCTTAAATTAAATGCAAAGCCGTAAAAACTGCAGTTGAAAAATTTAGTTTTTTAACACTTATTTTTTACATTTAAAAAAACAAAAGTATGGCAAGCAAAAGCCACAAAATGTATTTTTTCATAAACGATGAAATGCCTTAATTTAATTTATTAAATTGATTAATTCAATAAAGCTACAAAAATTAAGAGAAACTCTTTTAAAGGGCAAACGTTTAGGAATTTCTGCTTTGTTCCAAATGCGCACAAAAAAAAAAAATAATTCTTACGTCATTTCATTTTTTTGTTTTTTTTTTCTTTTTGTGCCGAATGGGAAATTTATGTATGTATTTATTTATTTACACACAATAGGCGCATTCTTCCTCTTTAATGCTCTTCACCTGCTTGTGTATATTTGTTCTGTAAACAATTTTGTAACACAAGCGAGTGATCAAGAATTTGGGTTTTGATTTTGAAAACTTTGTAGAATTTGAATTTAAATGGAATTTATTTATTTTGCTACTATAATTTAATTATATGTTAGAGTATTTATGATTCGTATTTTTAAAGTTAGTTTATTTTATTTATTTTTTGGCATATTCCTCGAGCACGTCGCGACCTCAAAAATGTATGACGTCAATAGTTGTACGCTTTCCACTCCAGTGAGAATGAAACTCTCTCTCCTTCTCTCTGAACTGCTCATTTTCTCTCTTGCAAGCTCTCTGCGTCGACGCATTAATGACCTTTCATTCTCTATCGGAGCACGATTCTCATTCTGAGATACAGAATGTGGAGGCCTGCGAATTGTGTTCAGTTTAATTTCGGTTCGGTTTTAGAACAAAACGATTTTCATTTGAGTTTTCTTCCTTTCTTTATTTTTGTTGTTCTTAAATATTCATAATTTAATTGCACGTACATATGAAAAATTAAATATTTTTATATTTATTTATTTAGTTTTTGGGGAACGTTTTGTTCAGTATTGAAAAACAAAATTTTCTTTTCGCTGCATAAAACTTCTGTGTGAGTGGAAAGCTTTTTCATATTTTCAAATGAAAAATTTTCATGTTCTAAAAATAGACGTGGGCTATACAGAACTCAGAGATCCCCGAGCCAGTGGCGCTTACATACAGACATATGTATGTGTACAATATATATACATACACATGTAGATATTTATGTGTGCATGTGGGCCAACTGTTTCGATATCAATTTCGAAAAAATAACTAATCGAGTGTTTGATCCGATTTGCAGGCTTGAACATATATATATATACATATATACCATAATGATGCTTACGACTCGCTGGAATTTGGCGATGCGGTGTTAAACAATGGATCTAGCAGATCAAATCGATGACTATATCTGTTCATTCGAGGGACTTGGTGACTTAACAATGGACTCCTTAGCCATGTTCATATTCTTGTGGGCCGTGTTGGCCCTCTTCTCCGTTTGGCTGTGCAAGCTCCTCTATCACAAGTATCTCAACAAGAATCCATCCTCCAGTGCGAGCAACAGCCGCCAGAGCAGCGTGGCACCCGGTGGTGCCTTAGGAGCCGGTGGTGCAAAGCCGGAGAAGCGATTGTCTGAGCCACGCGATCTGCTGGCCACCAAAAGCAAAGTTGAGGATCTGTCCAAGCCACTCACCGGTGGCGCCGGCTCAGCGGGACGTGGACGTTCCACAGCCTCGCCCATGGGCGGTGCTGGTGCTGCTGCTGTCGGACCACGTCGTCGAGTGGTCCGTCAGAGCTCCACCGGACCAGAGAATCGTAAGAAACGATATGTGCCACCGCCCTCCAATGTGGTGGGACCCGAAACGGTGAGTAAAACTGGCCAAAAATCCATGAAAACCCGCTCCAATGTGCTGCCTCAACTACTCCACAATTCCACTATTCCAGAGCTCGGTGACATGGACGAGTCAAGTGTTCCGCTGGCTGTACAGCGATCTAGTTATAGTGAACGAGCTGCTCATGTCCTGGGTGATAGCCATCAACGATACCCTGCGCAAATCCGTCGAAGAGGTGAGTAAATGACATCAGCCTCCAAGCCCTTGACATCATCTGCCCAGCTGTGATGTCATTAGGAATATGTTACGCCAGCTCCTCTCCAACTGGAGCGTGCATTGAACTCCGGTTCTGGTTTTGTGGCCTCGACTCTCAACTTGGGCAACGTGATTAGCCTTTTACTTGGCTTACTCGCTCAACCGTAACCGGCATCAAAACAGCTTTTTTCCATACCCTGAAACCATTGAAAATGGCTAAGCAGGGTATTCATTTTTTGGGGAAATATATGTAACAGGCAGAAGGAATCCTGGCAGATCCCAAACAGTATATATATTCTTGATCAGGATCAACAGCCGTTTCGATTGTGCCGTCTGTCCGTCCGTTTTCGATTGTTGATATCTTTTCCGTTTTCTTGTTATCGATTATACTTTTCAGTTTTTTGAGCATATCTCCAATATCTTAAGAGCTAAAGATATCAAGACATTTCGCATATTCTAGCTAGTATATATAAAACTCATTGGATTGGGCTAAAAGTCATTTTTGATGACAGAAAGTTGCGTTTCGAAATATATTCACATTTTAGTGTAGCAAACATATACAAAAATTGCATTAAGATCGGATCTTAAACTGTACAATTTTAGTCGCTAGCAGCGTGCGCGTGTGTACGTGTGTAGGGTATCTCCTAGTCGAGCACACTGGACTTGAGTTGTCTTACTTGTTTTTTTTATCGAATTTGTTTTACACATTGTGTAGACCGCTCACCGAACGGAGGCCAAGGTCAGCAATGTGTGTGTATATATATGTGTGTGTGTGTGTGTGTGTGAGTTACGAGTTTTATGATGTTAGTCATTCTCGCTGTTTTTTATGACTTTTGCGCTGGTTGCTCGGATCGCGCACATATGAACTACTTCTTTAGAAGTGTCGCTTACGTAATGCCACAAAACCAGAAGCTGGCGTCAAAGCCGGTAACAGGTTCTGGCCACAGGTTCTGGCCACAGTCTTTAACAGCAGCTCCTTCAATTGCAGCATGGCGTGGCCGTGGAGGTGGTTCGTGTACTGCCGGACAGTCCGGCTCCGGCCCTCAACAACATCTTCTGCAACTGCGAGGAACAGAATCCCGCCGAAATGGTGAGTTGTGATTAGCGAATTGGGTTAACGGATGCTACAATGTGGTCTTCACTCCTGACAGCTCATCACCTTCGACTGCGACGCAATGCCTGTACTGCAGGTGAAAACCTTCAGGCAGAAGTCGGGCAAAGTGGAGACCTCGCATTACAAGGTCACCGTTTCTCGGTTCCGAGCACGCATGTCCATACCCATTAACTACAATACGCTTAAGGGTGAGATGCGTGTCGACGGCTATCCGGACGTAAGTGCTCCACATGTATATATGTATATATAAATATCGTGCTGACTAGTGCTATTCTATTCTATTGCATAATGTACAGGTGCGCATTGCGATGAACAGCGTGGGCGCCATCAAGGCCATGGATCAGGATGAGCAGCAGCTCCAGACAGTCATCAGCGACATATTGACGACAGCGCTGCGTGAGACCATTTATCCAGTCGACTTCTCCGTCTACTCCACCTGCCCCCGCGCCGAGGTGGAGCCCTTGGAACTGCCTGTAATCTATCCCGTTCATTATGACTCGCTGGCGGTGAGCGTAAAGAGCATTGAGAAGCCTGTTGTGTGTGTGTGTGTGTCTGTGTGTCTGTGTGTTTAACTGTCTTTTCAGTTTCTCCTTTGTAACCACTTGCGCATTACACAGCATACAGCATACAGCATAAAACTCGGAGACTGTACAGTGATGTCTCCCATCGTGAACTCAGACAAGCAATAACAACACTTCTCATTGTTCTTACGCTACACCACCAACAACTACAACTACAACTACAACAACAACAACAACAACAAATCTTGTCTATATTGTAGATAATGTACCCAACTCCGTTTATGAAATTCGCCTTCTTTCGCCTGTCTATAACCCGTCTATATAACACATCTCTCAAAATCCTCCATTGTTGCCATTTTGCTAACTGTTTTGAGTTTCTCGCAGGGTTTAAGTAAAAGTTTTCTCTCTCTTGCGCTCTTTCTCTTTATTTTCAGGGCAATCAATACTTTCAATATTATTACAATTACTAAATAAAATAAAAATAATACACCTTTTAGCCCTTATTTCCCATGCAAATCGATTAAAGGCGAATTTCATAAGCTCCTCTTAGTTCTTTCTCTGTCTCTCTCTCTTCTCTCCCTTTCTTTCTCTCTGTGAGTCTTCAAATCTGTTTATTCATTCACTGTCACTCGCTCATTGCATGCCCGGTTCCACACTCAGCACAATATGGAGCACCTGGGATCCGGTATACTGCGCGACTCCCAGCACATGGTTTCCGGTCGACGGTTGCTTGTGAAGATCGTTAAGGGCGACGGACTAAAGGATGCGCACGAGCCGTACGTCGTCATCGAGATGGACGAGCCGGCCCAGAAGAACCAAACGGGAACCCAGCGAGGCAGCAAACCCTATTGGGATGAGCACTTCCTCTTGTAGGTCGAACTGTAATACCTTCTGCCTATGGCTAATCGTCTTCGTGTTTCTCCCTTAGCGAACTCTCCCCACAATCTGCCGAAATACTCTTTGAAGTCTATGACCATCCAGTGATTGCATCGGATCCACCCAAGTTCCTTGGCCTCGGCCTTGTTGGCATTGACGAGCTGGCCGTTGGGCCCGCCTCTACACAGCTGCTGCAGTTGCAGCCACGCCCCTACGAAACGCAGCCCGTGGCCGGCGCCATAACCGTGGACTTTGTGTTCATCGAGGGTGCCGAAATTCCGGCCAGTGCGCGTCCCAATCGCCTGAAGGAGGCGCTGCGTCTCAGCACGCCGGCCATCAACGAGCACATCCGCAATGGCGCCGACCTGGCCGATGCAGCGGTCCGTGCCCTCCAGGATGGCACCCTCGCCGGCACCACCGGCGGCGGACAGCCCAGCAAGAGCACCCTGATCATCCACAGTGTCCAGCGGGTGAGTTGTGGGAAGCCCTTTCTTCATTGCCCTCTTCTTCTTCTTATTCTTTGGTTTTTATAAATTTTACTTTCTCATTCCATTTCGTGAACCCCGCACAGAACTCGAGCAATCCAAATGCATTTAAGGTAACACAAATACTAATCCGATATTCAGCCGTTTTCAGTTACTTTTAAATGAATTCCGAATTTCCATTACGTGCTAATCAGCCAAGTTAAGACACAAACAAACATGTTGAACTAATTTGTTTCTCGTTCTGTTTATTGATCGTTTTGCCTAACCCTGCGCTTCTCTAACCAACCAAACAACTTAAACACCTGCTCGCCAGGTCGAGCTGAACCAAGATGGTCAAATCGAGGTCATCGAATCTCCCACAGAGCTCGACCAGGCGGTTGCTCAAGCCTTCGAGCGTGCCGCCAATGAGGCCGCCAATGAGGCCGCCAGCGAGGATCTGGTCGAGGAACCGACGAGCAACAGCGAATCACAAAATACGACAGGTAACACAGGTAACCTCAACGAGGAGAGCACAGCCGAGGTGAGTGTAGCACGATATTCCGCATACATCTTCCTTTTGTACAGCATGGAGCACGCAGTTCACTTAGCCCGCAAGAATTTATCTCCTCGCTCTAATTTCAACTTCCGATTCCCGATGCTTGCAGTTTGGCCAGCCAAATGCCGCTTCGTCGCCCAATGGCAGCGGCTATCACAACAACTATAGCTTAAATGGAACGAGCTCCAATGTAACCAATCTCAATGGAAGTGGCAGTGGCAGCGGCTTGGGCTACAACACAAACAGCTTGCCAAGGAATGGCCAACAGCTGATTTCTGGCCAAGATGTGGACGCGAATCGTGGACGCAGCAAAAAACGTAATTTCTTTGGCACACTCAAGAAGCGTCTCAGTCGCTCCAAAACCCGTACCCTATCGGCCGATCAGCCCAATAACAACCATAACAACTCACAATCAGCCACAAATTCCGTAAATACAACCGCAACCGGACTCACAAGAACAGCCCAAGGAACACTCAATGGTGAATCTTCCCGTTCATTATCTGTCGATCGTGCCACTCTGTCTAAAAGCAATTCACTTGGTAATTACCCAAAACCCATTCACACCTTCATAACAAACAAACACACAGTCACACACACGCACAGCATTGACTTAAAAAAAACACGCTTTAATTCAAAAAATAAATATAAATATTTAAAAACAGCTCTGCAGCAAAAATTTGGAAGAAAAACTTTACGAACATTCCATCAAGCATGAAAACTGTTTACGCTTTAAAGTTGAAATTCTAGGGTATCTCAAAACTGAATACATCAAAATTGTTCAGTTTTAATGAAGTTAAAATTCTAGCATATCTCAAAACAGAATATATTCAGATTAATTATACATTATATTTTTAGATACAAATGTTGTTATCGAATAATTAATTTAATTGTAATTCAATTTTTAATTAAAACCATTTTTTTTGGATATTTTCTCGTAACACAATTGAATGAAAATTAATTTTTGACATTACAAATTTTGAACATTTTAAAAATGTTAAATTAAAATTTAAATTTGTTTTAATATATATAGAAAAAAATAATATTTATATTTCAAGCTAAATTAAAAACAAATATTCATTAAAATTTTATTAATTAAAACAATTTGTGTAAATAAATAGGATTTATTTTTCATATAAACTTTCATAAATCCCATCTATTCAAACGAATTGTTTTACTTAATTTCAAGTAAACATTTAACATTAAAATTTATTATTTCATTTTGAAAGATGCAAAAAGTATAAAGTTTTTTCTATTTTAATAAGAATATGAAAATTTTTCTAAATGATAAAGATCAGTACCATCTCAAAATCATTTCGCAGCATATTCAATAATCAGTTTATCACATATATATGTATAGTGGTTTATATATCGAGTCCTGACATTTTGTCCTCGTTCTGTTCTTAACTTTCTCGTTCTACTTTCTACTTTCTCTGTCTCTCCCATTTTCCAACTATGCTAACAAAAATGTCTCCTGCACAAAATCAAATCTGTATGTACCTTAACTTAAATATAATACGTGTAACTAACTGTTTAACACTACACACACACACCCACCCACACACACACACACACACACACACACACACACACACACACACACACACACACACCTATTGAACTGGACACAATTATGAATAATTTCTCTCTATTATATTACTTTCGTTAAAATTTTATTTTTATTTATTTTTCATTTATTTTCATATGTGGTTTAAAACTCAAAACTTTTCGATTGGTTGCCACAAATTTTGGGTGTTTGGTGTGTGTCGCTCTTAAATATCAAATCTCTATAACCCTTTATGCAACTGCAACAAATAACACAACAACAACAAACAACAAACAACAACAACCACATTTAAAGGACCCCGAATGGGAATTGGCTCCTCGATCACCGACCACTCACGACGCTCTTCAATTTCAGAATCTTCAGCTATATCCGGTTTCTCCTCGGCCAGCAACAAAACTTACGTCCATGAGGCATCCACCTTGGTCCTCGAAACGGTGGAGAACGGTGTCAAGCGGTAGCAATGATAATAATCGAATTATATAAAAAATATATTTAATTTTCATTTTTTTTGTGGCAGGCATTTCATTGTGCCTCTGGCCATTGCGCAGCGGCCTCGGTGGCGCCGCAAAGGTACCAAGTTGCACATTTACAACGATCACACCTTCATTGCCAAGCATCTGAGCGGGTATGTGTGCAGTCGAGCAGACTCCAATTATCCTTCTCTCTCTCTCTCTGACAAACACTCTTACCCTCTTTGCAGCGGCGGCTTGCAGTGCTCGATCTGCATGAAGTCCATACCCAGGCGGCCCGGAAAGCAGGGTTACGAGTGCCGGGATTGTCAGTTGATCTGTCATAAGCAATGCCA
The DNA here is from genome assembly GCA_037075185.1 of Drosophila pseudotalamancana. Classification (NCBI taxonomy): domain Eukaryota; kingdom Metazoa; phylum Arthropoda; class Insecta; order Diptera; family Drosophilidae; genus Drosophila; species Drosophila pseudotalamancana. The sequence goes on along the minus strand of JBAMCK010000001.1, from coordinate 337,214 downwards.
CGTCCGGGCGCCACAGGCGTGTCCCAATCCCAATGTACTATCCATGGAATTGTAAGTTCTCACTCAACAGCTTCTCTATTAATTATTTATTCTATTAAGTATCTTTAGATCTGTATATATAGTATATACATTTTTTTAAGGTGGTTTGATGAACTAATTTATTTTGTTTTGTTTTATTTTCTCTCTTTCTTTAAATAATTCCCGTTCTCAATCCTCGACCTCCGCTCTTTGCAATTTAGAACCTCTTACCCGGTACTCACAGAGCGAGATTTGAATATCTAGTTAACAGATCCTAAATAATTTTAACTTGAATTAATAATTTATTGTAATGTCCGCTAAACGCTGTTGAATATTTAAAATTTTTGCAAATGTATTTCGTTTTCTTTTCCTTTCACATTTGGAGCTTTTGAATGGTTTTGCAATTGGCGTCATAATTCTCAAATATTTATGTTATTTATTTCAAAATTCTCATAAATTAGCCGCTTTCGTAGTTGATCTATCAAATATATATAAATATTGCGCAGTCCTCAAAGCTTTTCACTAATTATCCATCCCACAAATTATGAACACACACTTAAACTCTATTACACAATTATTTCACACAGATTTCTAACATAATTTAATGTTTTTCTATTTCACAAACAAATACACTTAAATAAAACAAATTACAAATTCACCAAAAACTGAAAAACTTTGGATTCAGGATGCCCTTTGATCAGTGATCCTATAAAAGTTTAAGCGCACAATATGCCAAAAAAAAATGATATTAAAAAAATAATAATAATAATAAATAAATAATTATTGAAATATGCGGCATTTCGTAATTTTGACGCCAAGAGCAAGAACAAAAAAAAAAGAAAAATCAATAAATTATGTTCTAGAAAAGAAGAAAATTATATTCAGAGAGCTGAGACAAATATTTTTAAGGCCACGTCCGAATTGTTCAGATCTTCCGTTTTCTAACGTAGAAACAAAAAAAAATGGGTAAGAATTTCTGAGCAGCATGTTAAAACCGTTAAAGTTGAAGCTTAACACGTTCCTGAAAGCATGAAAGCTAAAAAATATTGTTTTAATTTTGAGTTTATTTGAAATCGAACTCTTTTGGTTTTTATGTGTTATTTTTTTCAGAAACTGCTTTTTAAATATTCAAAATTTGCTGTTAAATGTTATTAAATGTTTTTAAAATAATTCAATCCATGTCTAATAATATTTTATTTTCTATTCACAGAACGAAACTAAATTCAGCTGCTGCGGATCGTAGCATTAGGAAATTGTAAAAAAAAAAATTTACAATCTACAAATACGAATCGAAATAATAATTTAAATAGTTTGCAATTTGTACACGAAACGAAGGAAGTCGTCTAGATTATTGAAATCCTAAACTCTCAGTAACATAATGTAGTTGCAGGCATAATTATGTGTGTAATTATTCTATGTATAATTCTATAATTATGTTATTTATTTTATATACGAGTGCAATAATTTGGGTTTTTATTTTAATGTTTTATTTTAATTTTTTTTTTACTCTACTGAAATTCTTATGCATTAGCAAACAGAGCCCTTGGATATATTAAATTTGTTTACCATCACGAATAATAATTGTACAAAACTGAAAAACATTTTTGAATAAAAATTAATGGTAAAAAGCATATTGAAGTTGTTCTTTGATTGGGCACACTGACATCTAGCAAGTCAATTGGCAACGCTGGGAGCTGAACAGCTGCTTAGGCAGTAATCGAGTATTTGTTAAGGTCGCTTACATCTATCGATTGGTTCTAACATTTCCACTTGAGTAGAACAGCAGCTTTTGTTAACAGCGGCATGTCAATAAGCACTCAGCAAAGCAACATTTCTATGAAGTAGTATTATTAACAATTTCTATTGTCATTAAATAATGTAGATTAACTATAGATGTGTATGTAAAATAAATTCTAGATAGTTGTAAAGTGAAAACACCTCATAAGCAACATTACTCATCAAGCAACATGTGCCCAAACATTACTTATAATTCGGGCAACATTTTTCATATATGCTATTTAACAGCGCCATTCGAGTAAAAAAAACCTGGTTAAGAAATGTAGGTGCGCGCATTGTATTTGTATTTGTTCTTGCGCTGCACTCGTTGGTCGGTCGGTCGCGTGTGTTATTTGTCTTTGAATGAGTGTGTGTTTGTAGTGCGTAAAAATTATTCATAAAATTGGAATAAAATAAAAAAAAATTAATCGAGTAAGCACGTGTGGATTTAAGTGCATTGATCGCAAAGTGCTTAGAAGCCAACACCAGCAGCAACAACAAAAAAACTCGCGTGCGTCGTGTGTTAGTGGCCAACAGAACGACAGACACGCCTCGCGACGCGACATGGAATCAAAATCATACGGCCAAAAAAGCAGCACAAAGCTGAAGACAAGCAAGCCGCAGTAGACTTTGCTGTCGCCGTTGCCTTGTTTTGTGTTGTTGTCGCGTCGCGCGAATGTGTGCGAGTGTGTGTGTGCGTGCATGTGTGCGTCGGTCTGTGCCTGTGTCTGTTTGCCAACGCCGCCGTGTCTGTCGCGTGTGTTAGTGCGATATATATTTCCAATTGGCGTCTGTTTATATTTATATACATATATATATATAAATAAATGTACAAATTAATAAGGCGACAAATAAAATGCCATTCAAAAGCGACTAAAAAAATGTTAAAAAACAAATAAAATTAAAATTAAGCGAACAATTTTTTTGTCGTTTTCGCTGCTTTTGACGCCGCCGCTGCCACTTGTTTTTCCACTTTTGCGACCGCGACGCCGATGTCGACGCCTCTGCCGCCGCGGCCGCTCTCGCTTTCTCTCTCACATTGCAACGCCAACGCTAACGCCGTCGCGTTTATCATTATTATTTTGACTGTTGTTGTTGTTGCTGCTGTTGTTGTTATTGTGATGGTTATTGTTGTTGGTTTTGTTGTGGTTTTGTTGCCGCATACGCTTTAATTTCGCTTCGATTCCGTTTGTTACCGTCTATTTCGTGATTATTTCTGCGTGCAAAGGGATTCCCAAATGTGAAGACCAATTTGTTGTTGTTTGTGTGTGCATGTGTGTTAGGGCTAATTTTCGATATATTCATTTAATTCCAGTTCTATAAATACGTTACGCAACTTTGCATACAAGTAGCCAAACATTTAACTTGCAAGAACTTCACCAATACTTAAGAGCCGATAACGGCGCCCAATAACAATGCAACAAATTTATAAATTTTACGATATTTAAAATTGATACAAAACAGCGGCCATCATATTTAACAACAACAACAACAACAACAGAAGCAGCAACATAAGTAGCAGCCGAAGCAAAAGCTAAAATAACAACAAAAGAAGAAGAGGAAGTGCAGAGACAAAGCAACAGCCAGCAAGCAGGCAGAGGCAGGCAGGCAGGCAGCGCTGCCTAGTGAAACGCTCTCGTCATGGCCGCTGCTCACAGTCACCACAATGCCAATTTGCTCAGCTCGGACATATCCCGGCGTAATCCGCAGGACGAGTACGATCTCATACAGAAAATTGGCTCTGGCACTTATGGCGACGTTTACAAGGTAAGTCAGCCAAACCTTTGCTACCAATTTGACTGTTACGCATAGCCACACAACCACACCCACACAGACAAACTCACATACACACGCACTCACATATACATGCACTCAGGCTAAGCGCCACTTTGGTTAAAGAATGAATTCCTCTCTCTTACCCACACACACGCACAAAGAACAACCGAATGAAAGCATGCTTGCAATTTAAAATGCATGTGTATATGAATAACACATATGTAAGTGCATGTGAGTGTGTGTATATTCACATAAACTCCACTACATGCCATGCATCGACTTTTGTTTTGCTTCGCATTCCTTTTGCATTCGCTGCTGCTGCTGCGTCTGCATGAGTGCACGTGCAGCAGCCGTTTGCCTATCCTCCTCTCACTCCCTCCCTCCGCTATCCTCATTTGTACATCTGCTCCCTTCGCATTGCTTCTCTGTTTTACTCCACCTCCTGTGCAAAAATGTTAAAGTTTAAGGCACAAATATGCGCAACATTTTCTTACATTTCGTTTTTTTTCTATTTTGGTGTTCGGCGACATCGTAACTGCACAAAATATGACAAATGCGGTTGTCCTTGCACTTTAGTGGAAAAGGTCGATGGGGATGCGTACATCGACACACACAAGCACACACGTACAGACAGTATTGAGGGTGTGGTCGTAATGCAGTTCTGTCGTAAGCCGCGCGTAATCCGCGTATTCGTATTCAAATTAAAATTAGAATTTTGTTCAATTGAGAACGGATTCGCTTTTCTTTCTTCGTTCTTTGAGCAACTACGCAACAAATTTTAAAGTTGGAGACTCACGCGCGCATTGATTATGCGGATTAATTTCAGTATAAAATATGCATATGTGTGTGCCAATACATAAATGCATGTGTGCATGTATTTATATATATTTATGTTTACCCATCTGCATTGTACTGTGTACATAAGAGTATGATTATTTATTTGTGTCTGAGTATTTGTATGGGTGTGGGTGTGTGTGTATTCGTATTGGGTGTGTAAGTGCATATGTATGTGTGCAGATTGCATTTGCCTGCTGTGTTTTGCATGCGTCATGTGGCAAAGCGAACGGCGCATGGCTCCAATGGTCGACGCCGTTTTCCAGTCTTGACACATTTATTTATTTCCCTATGCAGAATTTGTTTTACTCATACTGGAATTTATGATACGCTCTGCCTATCCCCCTTTCTTCTCCCTCTCTCTCTATCTCTCTATCTCTCTCTCTCTCTTCTCACTCACACTTGCCTAAACTCAGTCTTTACTCCGTTCTCTCTATCTATTTGCAAGCAGATGTTCGCCCACTGTTGAAGCATTTGGAAAAAACGTATGTTCTCTGTTTTGAGTTTTTATTGTTTATTCAAAGTTTAAATACGCGCGCATACACGCACATGCACACACTCACACCACAAGCAAAGATGATCTAAGCAAATAATTGCTTTTATTTCGAAATAATTGATTAGACACGCAATCAGCTCTTGCAGGTAGATTATAAGGCGCATTTTCATACCACATTTTCATCTATTTTCTCTATTATTCTCGAATATATTTTTGAAGAATTTCATTTGCTTGAAGTGCAACAATTGAATGTTGCAAACTTCTATTTGCTCTCATATAAACTAAAAAAAATTGCTCGGACACTAGGTCCAAATTAATGCTTTGCTAACCAGAACAAATCTTGGCCAACAAACAAAAGCAAACAACACGCGTCGGAGGAGTTGTTTATGCTTTATTTATGCGGTAAGGAGCAGGGTGTGGGTCTAGAAATGGCCAAGAAGCTTTTCATTATCGAAGCAAAATGGGAGAAACGCAAGCAAAGTCTAATTTAAGGCGTGAATACTTGAGAGCGAAAGGAAACTGAAGTTGGAACAGGAAAACCAGGAAAACCAGGAAAAGAAGAAGAAGTAGTAGAAGAAGTGGCAGCAAGTGCCTGCTACAGTTATGTAATGAAATATGGCGCACAAACACACTTACACACACACACACACATGATGATTGCCTTAGCCAGGCACTTGACTTCGCACATTGTTCGCCATTGTTGTTGCTCTTGTTGTTTTTTCCGCTACACATTTTTACAATCAGCGTCGTCATTGTTGAGCTTGTTGTTGTTGTTGCATGGGGTTTGCCTAGAATGTAATATACTCACTAATTATGATTCTAAAGGGGTATATAGGATCAATCTTCGTATACCTTTCTCTATCTGTATATGTCATGAGACCTGTATTAATTTAGTCTTAAATACTTCCAAGCCTAGTATTTGACAAAAAGAAGTCCTTTCTTACAGGGTATATCGCAGTCAATCGCTCTCGACTAAAGCAACTAGTTTTTTCCTTCGCACGCAACACGCATGAAAACATGGGAAAAAATTGGCGCAAACCACTCAGCGAGAGCGTAACTGAGTGGTTGGTGGTGCAGCTGGGCCATGTGGGGGCAGGTGGTGCACTAAGGAGGGGGCTGCGAAAATTACTAGAGAAAAGAAACAAGTGTCGGGAATTGTAGTCGAGCAGAAGGAATGCTAGATGAGAAGGCGGATCACGTAGCATTTGAGAAGGCACGTGGTTGTATGTGTGTATAAGTGTGGGAGGGAGGTTGTAAGCACACACTTATACAAATGCATTTCCCTTTCCTTTAACGGTGACTTCAATTTGCGATCAAAAACACACAACTTTATTAAGCCATAACAGTTAGGGAAATAGGGGGAGGAGTTAGGAATTTCCCGGGGGTCTGGAGCCTTGAACTACGATGCGTCAACAATAACACTGAAAATTGGGTTAAAGCAAACACAGAATCTGATTTGGCGCAACTTCCATCCCGCGGTTAGGAAAACAAAACCAAAAACAAACAAATGACAAAACGTTTCGTTCAGGAACCCCAACAAAAATTTTCCGGCTTTATGCAAATTGGGGCTAACGCGTTTTCTGTTCACCAATCGAAGTAGGCAGAAGGCATTTTGAACGACGCTAGATTTAAATATTTAATGAAAATTCTAGAATCCAGTTATACTTCATTCCAGTTAAGGCGGCCAAAAGCCACCCTTGCTTTATGAACAATAACAACAACAATAACAATAACAGGCATAACAAGAATAGAGGAAGGGAAAACCCGCTGACCCAATTCTACGTCGCAATAATTTGCACGTTTTCTTTGTTGAACGGGTTGTTGAGGCTTAACTACGCTAACCCCTTACCCCTAACCCGTGTTGCTAAAGGGGTTAGATAGGGTTGTTGAGCTAGGGCTAGGGATGGGTTTGCCTTCGGCTGAGGTCTGCTGTCAGCTCCACAGTAATTAAGGCGAACAGACAAAGAAGAACGCGGACTTCAACTGATCTCTGACGACGGAGTCGATGACCATTTCTCAGGTGGAGTTGCAATCGTTTCGAATTTCATTTCAACTGTATTTAAACCTTACTAATTTACTCAACAAATCGACTTAAATAAACGAAATTTGAATAAAATACAAAGAGTCCGAACTCCTTTTTTTGTTGTCCTTGCCTTCAATCCGTCCGCAAATCTGAAATCCCAGTTGTGCAAATATTGGGGCTTGGCCTGGCCAGGCCCTTCTTTAGCCAGAGTCTGGGCTAGGCCCTTATCTCTCCGAGTTTAGAGCATATCACGAATATTACACACTGTGTACCCAGCCCTTTGGCCCCTTCGTCGACAGCCAGCAACCGTCCCCAAAGCCAAATAAAAAAGGTAATCTAAGCTCTTTTTGTATACCCTAAAGCGATTGAGCATTTGGCCAACAGGGATATGATGAATTGTACAAATTGAAAAGGCTGTAGAACACATCTTTGAAAAAGTAAGTCAATTAATCTTTTGTAATATTAATATATTGTAATATTAATAATAACAAGTAATAAGTCTAGGGGATAAACCAGAAAGAAAAGTTTAAAATTCTTTGAAGAAAACATTACAACTCAATGGAATCTTGATAAATTGATTTTCTAGCTTAAGTTTGGATTTATAATACAGTACGGGATATCTTTTAGTCGCGCACACCCGGTTGGAGCACTCGTTTTGTTTTTTGTTTATTTTGCTTGTCGTGTTTAAAGTAGTGTTTAGAAAGCAACTTGCTGAAGGAGCAGGAGAGGGGAAGGAAAGGAGCAGCAGGACTGAAGCACATCCTTTTTATGCCATTTGTCTGTCGTCAACTGTCCGTGAGCGAGGGCGTGGCTAGAGCTTGTTTTTATGCCAATTTTGTATTTTTTTTGTTCATCATTTTAGATGTATTTGATTCAGTAAAGCGGGAGCTCAGACTGAGACTCGCATCTCCAAATCCATGAATTGACTTAGTTTTATATTTTACTTTTGTCTCGGTGCAGATCTGGGGTTTCTTTCAACTTTGTCTCTGACCCTTCGCAACATTCGTCATGATTGTGTTCGTTGGGCGTTCAAATAAGGACCCTCGATGGCAGCTGCTTTTTGCCTTGTCTATTGATTTGCTTTGCCTATTTCTCTCATTTGGCTCTTTGGTGTCCAACGGTTTCTGTTTCTATTTCCGGTTGGCAAGGCGAAGGTTATAGAATCGAATCGGCATATAAATTGGATATGTGCCAGAGCCGCAGCAGCTCCCCTCTCTTCGACTCTGTGCACCAACTAGCTTTGGACGCTGTCCTTGTTGGCCACAAGGGAAGTGTTTACAGTTGTTGTTGCTGTTATTGCAGTTGGCGTTGTTGTTGTTCGGCTCTTAAGTTTGTTATTTGGCCAATTTTGCCGTCATTTGCCGCGTTCTGTATGGAATTTCGCTTAACATGACGTTGCCAAAACTTTGCCCTTTGCATAAGCAAGCCTTTGGTTGCTAAACCCATCCCCTCATCCCGCCACCCCCTGCGTATTCCACGCCATACATCGACATTCTCTGACTCTCCCCTGTTGCCCCGCAGTTGGCAAAGCTGAAAAAGTTTGCCGCGGATTACGACGTCTTCGTCTTAGGCCAAGAATTCGCCTTATTAAAACCGTCAAAAACTTGCCCGAAAGCACATATTCTGTACATGATGTCGAGGGGGGCGTGGTGACGCCTCCATTCCGATAAGCAACGCTGCACATGCGCAAAGTCAATCCACATCTCATGCTCCCTTCTCTTCTCTCCCTCTCAGAACTCAAGGTTCAGCGAACTTTGAAATAATTGGCCCGCCTTCGAGGCAAGTGTGATCCGGTCCTGTTGTCTGGAGCGTGGGCTAGTGGGGAGCACTGTAAAGCTCCCAAATAAAAGGAGAACGCGGAGTCCAACTCTGACTTGCATTCAACTTTTCGTCGAACAGACGACGGGGGAAAATCGTGGCAAGGTTGAGGAAAGCGGTTGCACAGAAGTCAAATTGACCGCGAGTTTGTGCCTCGGGCAAGTTGATTAAAAACTTGTAAAATATGCAAGTAAAATGAGCTATTTGCCTGGCTCCCTCCTGCCGGATGCCAAAGTTGTGGAGCAGATGCAGGGAGGGAGGGGGTGGAGGGGGAGTATTATAATCGGGTGCAAAAAGTTTTCATTTGTTTGTTGCTTTCCATAATTTCATTAGTCGTCGAGCTGCTGAGCCAAAAAGTTTGCCAGCTGCAAACAAATTCGCATTAAAATATGTAATTCCAATTTGCCCGTCAGCGAAGGGGAAATGAGGGAAATGGTGGGGAAATGGAAAATGAGAATTACGTGTTGTTTTCCATGTGTAAACTGAGCCGCTGTGCCGCTGAGCAGCGCCGCTGAAGAGCGGAAAAACTTTGGCTAGTAAATTCCTTCAACCGATTCAAATTCTCAGCAGCTGCGACTAATTGCGCAGCATTTCGGACCCAAACATTTTGAAAAGCAGCAGCCACATTAATCCAACAACTCAACTTGTCAGCCCGAACTTAATCATCGGGTTAAGCCCACGAAATCTTTAACCATAAGCTGAAATACTTGTGAAAATAGTGATTAACCCGTAAAGCGATTTTCTGCATAAATTTGAAGCATTTCGGCCTGGAACTTAAAGTGCCAACTTTCATTGAAGAACACTTAAGAGTGACTAAAATAATGGAAAAGCTGTTGTCTAAAGTGCCCTCAAGGAAAACGAAAAGGAAAAGTGAAGCAGCTGATATAAAAAATGCAATTAAAAAACAGTCTTTGAAGTTCAATTTGTAGCAGAGAGAAATAGAAGGGAGAGATGGAAAGTGACTAAATTTGGCCAAATATTAAAATTCTTTGCATAAGCAATTAAAAATTGAGTTGCAATTAATCACAAATATTTTCAAGAGTTAAAAAATGTAAGAAATTGTTAAGAAAATATTAAAGTTTATAAAGCTCACAAAAGTCAAGACGCAAATGTCAGACAGAAAAGTAAAAAGCAATGAAAAAGTTGCAAAACTAAAAAACTGTAAAAAAATGTGATAAAAATGAAGTAAGAGAACAACAAAAGACTGGAAAAAAAAACAAGAAAAATGAAATGAAATGAGCAAAAGAAACGCCTCGAGACGAAAGTCAAATAAAAAATCTTTTGCGACGGCCCCGACTAATAATTAATGTGTCTTTGTCTCTTTCTATCTTCTTGCATATACAAATATGAGCACTAAATGTGTGTGTGTGTGTGTGTGTGTGTGTGTGTGTGCATGTGTGCACAACTAGTGTTCCGCCTTTGTCCCAAGTTCAATGTTTGCAGGGAAATGCGCTTCATTAGAGTGGAGCAGTTGTGCTTTGGGGGTTGGAGGGTTGTTGAAGGGGTAGGTCAACTGTGTTGCTTCCCCAGGTTTTTTTTTTTTTTTGTCAGCTGATGATAATGATGATGACGAGAATTTGCTTGGCCTGGGCGGGGCTGTTAGGGCTGATGGGGCTGATGACCTTGAGCCGCCAAGACAAATGTGTGAACAGCAAAGGAAAGCACGCAATGACTGATGAGCGAGAGCACATGATAACGATGTTAATGGTAATGATGATTAAGTAGAGTAAAACGTTGAGCCTCAGCCACTGCCACTGCCACTGATTTATGCCGTTTGTTGCTGCATCAAAGTTAATCAAGTTTGCAAAAAGAAAACTGAGAGAGTTTTCCCAAAGAGTTTCCGAACATTACTTGCGTAAATGGAGGCGCAACCGTTGTAACTGTGTCAATATTTTACATGTAACGGCCACAGCAACCAAATGCAACCATAGTCCGAGCTTAGGTTGTCCCTCAACCCCGTATCGTACCGTATCCTGTCGTGTTCTTCCGTATCCTTGCCCAAACCGCTGACCAATATTTCACAAACAATGCCAAAAGGCGGATGCACCAGCAGGCGGCGGACTCCGAAGCTAGAAGCTACATTTTCATAAAATTGCTGCCGGCTGTGCAACTACCCAATCCTTACTTTAATATCTAGAGAGAGCGAGAAGGAGCGTCAGAGAGAGTGAGGGAGAGGGAGAGAGTGGGAGGGTTGGTGGTTTGGATGAGTGTTCGGTTGCTTCTCCCCCGGCGCAGATCCTTCAATTATGCAATTTTCTATTTTTGCACAAAATTGAAAATGAAGTTGAGCCCAGCGAATCGCAATGGGCGTGTGTACCTGCAAACTATGCCGGGCTCGACCTATTTGTGTAAAAGCCCTCCTACTCTCCCACTCCCACCCCCACCCCCATTCAGTCTCTCTCTTTTCACACATTTTTGATTAGGTTTTTGTTATCAGGCTCCAACTGTGACTACGGTAACGTCTGCTCGTGCTGCTCCTCGTCCCGCTGGGTGGCAGACAATGAAGGCAACGTTCCCATTTTTTTCTGTTGCTCATCTCTCATATAAATGATTACCAGGGAATTAGAAAACGCGAGGCGATTCTCCCATTTGGTAGTGGGTTGCCACTTGAGTTACAATCAGTATCCCTTATCAATTTAATCAAGACCTACTTCACATAAAACATGATATAATTGCCTGTACTTCAAGTGTTTTCCCCGTATCCACCCTTTTGCCTTTACTTGAGGGAAATCATGAATTTAAACATTCTAATGGATCAATATATGCAAATTTCATATGAAGTTTCCATGGGTAACAATTTTCTAAGCTATTGTCCCATTCAATTTACCGCCTTCTCCAACAAAAATCAGTAGCAGAAGAGATTGGGGATTGTTGATTGGGGATTCGAGTGTAGTTGAAATAATAGACGCCATTCGGTCCAATTGGGCGCCCAATTGATGCCGTTTTATGAATTTAGCCATGTTATTAATTTCAAGTGCCGCAAAACGAGACAAGCAAAAATTTCCCTTGCCTCAAGTTTCTCGTAAATGTTGTTTTCCTCGAATTCAAAATGTGGCAAAGAGATTGCAAATGCTGTGCAAATTGTGCTAAGTAGTTGCCACTTTTGTGTCTAGATTTCTAGATACTTATACATACATATATCTCTTTCTGTATATATATATATATAATATATTTAACTGTGCTTTCTTGCGGTCTGCTTTGCTGATTCAGAATTCGAATTGTGTGCGGTTGAGACAGTCGGAGGAGTCGGTGAGGAGTGGGAGGTAATAAAATGAATTTTTGATACGCCTTTTGTTGTTGCTGTCATTGTTGGCACGTTGTCCAAATGGTCACGTTTCAATTTGGAAAGCCAACGGTAAGGGAATCCACTTGTCCCCAGCTGCAATAGAATGTGTTGTTTCAAAACAAGGTGTGACGCGCAGAAATAGCGGAAGAGGAAGAGCGTAATGTAAAGTGTAGAAAATTAAAAAATAATAGATAAATTATGTGTTTTCCAAAAATAATATCTAATTTATACAAAGTGGGTAAATTATTATTTAAAATATAGCTTCTGCCTTAATCCTAGATTACGAAGTGTGATTTTATAGCCAGCACAATGAAGGCCTTTAGGCTAATAAAATAAAAAAAATAATGTACAAACATTTATTTGTACATATATTTATAAATATGTACTTAGCCAAAAGGTCGTCGTAAATAAGCACAAATAATTTATCGCCGCAGGCAGACAGACAATTAAATATACACAATACAAAAAATACAAACGAATTAGATGGCAGATTAGAATGAAAATATAGAATAAAAGAGAGGAAACGAGGAGTGTGAGCAAGCAAGATAATAATTTAATAAAATGCCTTAGTTAATCCAACGCGCAGCGGGAAATAAACTAAGTCGGCGCTTGTTGTAACAGGACTCTCACACACAAACACAGCTAAATATGCATAAATCCTGCCTCGCACGCCAGCAGCACCAACCCAGATGCTTCTTTTCCTTCCTGCCACTCATCTTCCATTAGCTAAACCCACACCCTAGGCACTCCTACGGGCCACCTTTTGGTCCTCTTTTGATTGCTACCAACACTTTTCATCAAAAAGTATGACAGCCTGGGGGCTGACTTAAAATTAATGAGAATCGCATAGTGAGGCGAAATTTAAAAATAAGTTGTTTTTTGTTGTCCAAATTGGCTGCTGATGGAAAGCATCTATAAGAAAGTAAAAAACTTAATTATAATATATGTATATAGACATGTCCATACGTAAATTCTAAATGCAAACATAAATATATATATACTTATATACATGCATGTGTATGCATCTAATTACCAAAAGTGAATCTGAACTTTATGATATACATCCATACATGTACACACACACACACACATTTATCACTCAGTATATTTATGACGTTAATTCCATTCTTTCACACACCAAATATGAATCATACATCATACAACCCCTCTCTTATAAATGTACAGGGTATAAATACAGTTATCAGGTTCATTGAATATCGTTCCTATAACAATTCAAAAATAAAAATTATTGTTTCTATGCAAGAGCTAAATATAATATTGGCCAATTCTGTAGAACTTTGTATTCATGCGAACCTTGAGAGTTATCTACGTTTCAAATAATTCAGGTGTAGTTCGCCATGATAATGAAAACGGAATAAAAAAGTTTGTTATCGCTTGAAAATCTAAAAGTAAGAAAGAGAGGGAAAGAGTGAGGCATAAACACGTGCTAATTTATTGCATTCGCTACATTCATTGATACTAAGCCAACTCTCTCTTTCTATCTCTCTCTCTCTCTCTCTCTCTCTCTCTCTCTCTCTCTCTCCCTCGTTCTGTCACCCATTTAAATGCCTTCTCACTCACACATACACAGAGAGGAACACAGAGACATCTGAGCCACTGGGAAATTAGCATACAGCTATGACAAAGGCGTTGAAGAGGAGGGGGAGGCCGGAGGGTGAGGGCAGAATTGCGTTTGCCATTTATGCAAAGTTGTGGGCGTGGTATCTACGCCCTTGATAGACATGTTTGGGCTTGTTCGAAGTGGCTTTGCCTCAGGCACACACACTCGAGCCAATTCATACACACACTCCAGAGCGCACACACACACACACACACACACTCATACGTACAGTTACTTCCCACACGCACACGCGTGCAAAGAAAACATGATGTGACTGTTGATATTTATTGCAGTTTAACTTAAAGCAGACGGCTTAATGAGCAGCTTTGTTGTTGCCAACAATTGTTATTGAAACAGAAACATTGTATTAAATAGCTTCGATTGCTGCTTCCACTGCTGCTCTGCGGTTGCAAGTTTGCATTGGGACGTCATCATTGTGGCATTGGCATTTGGTTTGCTTGCTAATTGTTGCAAGCTTGTGAATTGTTTGTGAACCCCGAAAAACACAAGCAAGTTGCATCCGATAGCTACATTTGATCCCTGACATTCAGTCGAATTTACAGCTTAAGTTGCACGAAGCCAGTTTCGGGGTTGAAAGCCCATTCAATGCAACTTTGTCACGTGGCACGTTCGTTGGACACCGCCCACCCAACGTGCAACACAGCTTTGTCATTTAACTGCAAAATTGTGAAGCGCTCCTCGTTCGAATTGTTGTCAATCAATGGGTCGATGTTCTAGTGTCCATGTTGTTGTCGTAGTTGTTGTTTGTTATCAGGTCGGGGTCGTGCGAAACAAAGGACAACCAAATGACAAAACATTCATTGCTCACGTGCAAATGGGCTGCCTAGGGTGGACCAAAACACACATAAGTTGTTTCTTCTGTTCAAAAATCGTAATGTATTGCATTCTCTCAAGGATCTGTGAGCTTGTAAAGCGTTACCAATTTGTAACCTATGTATCGTATTTTCCTGGGAGCACATTCAAGTCTCCTCTCAGAATTGAGGGAACTACTGGATAGGTCACATATCCTCTAAGTTTACTCTTCTTATGAGCGTTATTTCCTTGAAGTGGCGCAACTTTATTGTGGCTTAGTCGATCGATCTATCTTGGCCTTCTGTAAACCTCGTTTATTCTCTTGAGTACCTCAATTTATTATCGAGGCCTTGCTGGTGGATACCGACTTGGAGTAATGAAGCATATTTGTCCGCTTGTCTAATCTAGCTGCCTTTTATTCCGGTAAAACGATTTCAAAGTTTAAAATTGTCCCTCAATTTGTGGCAACTGTTTAAAGCCAAAACAACATTTATATATACATAAACAACATCGAACGAAAAGAGTATTTGAATAAAAAGCAAATGAGGCTAAGCTCGGTCGCTAGCCACTTAAAAATGTTCAGTGGGTTGCGCAGCAGTATTATGAACCACCGGGAGTAAAAACTTTGCACAACTCTCGAAACTTTTTGTCAGAAAGCGTACACACACACACCCATATTCCAATCCCCAGTCCTGAATCCCGAATTCAGCTCTGATTCTAGGCAATGAGTGCAATTTGGTTAAGTGTGCGAGCAAGTTGATAGTTTCTAGTTCGTGCCACGCTTCCGGGCAGCTTCTGCCTGATATATGAGAAATTGAAGCGAAAAAAAGCGGAGAGGATGCCCCAAGGGATTAGTTTTTGCTAATTGAATTGTGCGTTGGACAAGCAACGAGAGAGAGAGAAAAAGTGGGAGACAGAGAGAGAAAGTGGTATAGTGTGGGCGAGGTCCCGACATTATAATGTAACCCACACGGTAGAGAAAATTGAATCATTCGTCTGGCTTAGAGAGAAGGCTTAAGTCACCTCGGCTACGTTTCCCTTCTGCTGGCTGGGTTTGCATTTTGGCTTTACATTTTGTATAAATCTGGACAAGCAAGCAAGGACGAGAACGATGTGTGTGTCCTTTAACATAATCGCTTATTTACGAGCTGCGTGTGCGTGTGTGTGTTAACCGGAAGTGAACTGCCGGTCCGCTCGGTCGGCTGTTCTTTGAGCTGTAATTAATAAAACATGAATTCAATTAGTTTAAAAGGCTCTCACGATGATCGAAATGTTTAAGTCCCAAGCTTGAATCTCGCCATTTTTTCATGTCCGCCCACTCGCCTTCTCTCTCCATTACGGTTGGCTTTCCGGAAATTGCTTTGGCAATACGAGCAACGGACAACGTTGACAAATTGCTCAAAATTTGAGCAACGTGTGCGGGGAAAGGCCCCAATGTTGGGAGGGGTGTGGGGATTGGGGGTATTGCACTCATTAGAGCTGCCAACTGGCCGGGCTTGTAATTTTCTTCATTCTGCGGCATCCAAAGTTTGTCCTTTTGGCATGGCTCGCTGCACTTTTTAGTCCGCGAATTGTTTTTGCTGCTTCGTGGAACCCTTTGATTTTCGCAATTAATTTCTTTTCAATTTCATATCCGCTTTGTCGCCTGTTGTTTCTTTTTATTGTCGCTGTTGTTGTCCTTGTCCATGCGCACACAAAGGCTGGGAAAAATAAGCGTCCTCCCTTTGAACTTCCTCGTTATGCATTTGGCCCAAAAGTAACCCAATTTACTATAACTAAGTTGTTAACTTGTTTCCTAAATGCTTCACACATTTAATGAGCTTGTTTTGTTGCACATGTGTGTGTGTGTGTTGTTGTTGCCTTGTTACATAATGAAGTTCCGTTGGAAACTGTAGCATACATTAAAGCGCACTTGATTGCATTTTACAATTTGAACAAAAAGTTGCTCCTCGCAAACAAAAAAGTTTGTCCAGCATTCAACGAGCGTCGCTCGAAATGAATTTTAAATTAACTTTAATTAAATTTGGCTCTGGCTGAGCTCCTTTTAATAGGCCGCCTAATCGGCTGAGCCCGACCTTTGGCCTTAATTGGGAATTCGCCAAAAACTTTCGCCAATAGTCAATTTGATTGGTTCCTCCTGCCAGCCAGCCAGTCGACTCGCCGGTTCAAGCAGGCGTATATTCTAATTGAGGTTCTCCGTCTCGAAAAGGCTGCTCCTGGCCGCTGTCCAGTATCGAAGGCTGCAGCTGAAGGCATCGTAAATCAGACCAAACAAACAGCATAAGCAGATTTGTGGCGCCTTATCATGGCACTGCATAATTTATGGTCTAGCGGGGTGGGGTCAGAGCCAAAAGGTATGTGAAAGGTGAATGCACCCACACATGCGAGCCGAGACATAATAAGAGTGTGTGCGAGGGAGAGAGAGAGAGAGAGAGGGAGAGAGAGAGAATGAATCGAGGGCGATGGCAAATCTAAAATCAATAAAAGCAGAACTGTTGTGGCTGTCGTTTACCGGCCTTGTCGGCCCCTACGATCCGCAACGACCCCCAACGGTAGCCGGTGGAACGAAAGAACGAAATTAATAAAGAGAAGCACTGCTAAGACAAGAAAATAGCACAGGAAACTGCTCGGGAAGGCAATTTTTGCACGCAAGCCCGGCCGTAAATGCCAATAACAATAACGAAATATGTTTCAACGTAACAGAAAACTCCAATGGGAAATGCTAGCCGGTAACTGATAGTTGGAATAGCTGCGGTTAGCTGGTTAGCTGGTTAGCTGGAATTCGAATTGGGTAGGTTAGGTCAGCTACTAAATGATACTTAAATGTGTCCTGGGCGTAAAAAACTGATTGCCGAGCTTCGCAGCGCCGCATTTGATTCGTTTTTTATGCTCCTATTGCATTTGGCTCTGCAGATGAGACAGAAAATGGAGCTTATGATAGTACTGGGACTCTTTAGTTAATACCCTGTAATCAGTTTAATGTGCTGTCTCGTTGTGTGGTGCCTACTTCAAAGAATGCTTCTCTTCGCTTTGTTAGTTTCCAAACTTTGGTTTCTATTCACAATAGAAACGGTTTTCCGCTTTTTCTCGCTTTTCCTGCACTTCAATTCTCTGTTTAGCTTGGTTTTGTCCGTTTTTTAATGGTAACCGAATATTGTGTGCGTTTTTTCGCTTCTTCTATTTTGGCTGATTTTCGGTTTGTGCGGCAGTTGCACTAATTTTTCCATTGTTTACAAACTATGCACATCACACAGACAGTGACAGAGAAAGAGAGAAAGAAAAATACACTTACTCACACTCACACACCCAGAGATTAAAAGTTATACAAAGGGATCTGTTACCACAAACAGGCTGGTAGAAGGCGTCACAGCTTGCCGCATTGTGTGGTACAGTCGTAAAAGAGGAATTTTCATCAGTTTTTTGCTTTACATATATTGAAATTGTGGCTAGTTGCTGATGATGATGATGGTCCTGTTGTTGTTCTTGTTGTTGTTGTTGTTGTTGTTGTTGTTGTAACTGCTGTTGCGGCTGTCCTCCCTCCGATAAGACAATTTAAAGTTTTTAAGTGGTTTAAGTGGCGATGAACCCAACCTCCAACTCCAACCGCGCGGGTCTCGTTACTCCCGATTAGGATAATGCGCTTTGTCTGGCCGCCCAAAAACTTTTGCACACCAAAATCCAAATCAAAACTCAAACCCAAACCCTAATCCCAAATGCCAACTAAAAAGGGTTTCCTCTCAATTAGATTAGTAGAAGAGTGTCTATTTACGATTCCACTGGGAATAGAATTCATACTGCAACCGCAATTTCCGATTTCTAATATCCAATTGATGGAATTCATGCAACATGCCAATCGATTGGAGGCAACATATGGTGGAAAATGCCAGAAATTCATTGAAACAGCAAGCACAAAGAATTCCAAGGCATCCAGATTTGGGCTTCCCCTCGATCCGTAACCAAATCGAAGCGTGCCAAAAATAAAACTCGCGCAAAGTAAACAAACAGTTGGTTGCCTCTTTGCCTCTTGTCCGGCCTCTTGCGGCGCCAAATGGAATCTGTTTATGCCACAGCGCTGCAAGATCTGTTTTTTCTATAGAAGATGGGTTGATGAATTAAGTACACAACAATTGCTGAGCCACAAGGTTTTTTATTTTTCTCTCTCTATCTGTCTTTCTCTTTAATTGCCTTCGCTTTACTTTGTGTCGAATTGGTTTAGATTGAACTTTTAATTATGCACTCGAAAGGCCGTTTCGATAGGTGACATTAAATGAAATTGAGCCCTAAACAATTTTAAATCGCTTGTCACTAGCCCTTGGCCAATAGACAAGGAGGCGGGGCGTGAACGGTGGGTGTGTCGCGATTTGGTCGAGCACCGTAATTAAATTGCAATTGCCATTTCCCCAACGGCGGCGAGAGAAAGTCAGCAGGAAGAGCAGCAGAAGCAGCAGAAGCAGCAGGATACGGACATGGACACGGAGACAGAAACGGGCAATGACAATGTCCGGAGGCGCCGTTTGCCGGCGGAGTTTTTCGGCAACGTTGACATAAAACTGGAACCAGGGGGTAGACGATCTGTTCAACGGACTAGACAGACGACGGGGACAAGTTCATGCCGCTGGGGATTGTGGCATTCAACGGCCCTGGACGCGAATCGTGCGAAAAACTGAAAAACAAAAAACTGCCCGAAAGCACAAAACAAATGCAGCAGCAGTAACAACAGCAACAACAACAGCGACTGCAACAAGAGCAGCGTGAAAATTCATTATTTTCCGAGCGTATTCTAAACGCAACGGCAAAAGTGAAAAGGCATAAATAAATGCAACAAATATGCAAAAAGCGAAAAAAATAAAAGTTGCAAAAAAATATCTTTGGACGTTTGAAAAAATAATGTCAAATAGCTTGTGCACTAGCAGATGTGTGACTATTAGATACCCTATATATACTTTGTGCTTCTAACTGTGACACACATTGGCAGCAAATACCCATTGGCTCATGAAACACAAGCATTGTTAAACTACAGTCAAGAAGAGGGTGGGGGGAGGGTGACTCCACTCTGCCGGCCCAAGTCTTCGGCTCGTCCTCAGTACTAAAACTCTTGTCGACAACTAATTTCTCTTCGTCCGCTTTGAGCACTCGAATGGATGCTCCTCTTCTTCTTCTTCTTTCGATACTCTTTCTTCTACTGTGTGGCACGCACGCGGCTTATCGCTTCAATTCATGCATCAATCTGTGGCATGAAGAAGCTGCAAAAATAATTAGAATATGAACTCAATGTTAACGATAATCAGCAATGCCTGACGAAGTAGATGACGATGATGCTGCTGAGGATGATCATAATGATGATAGGAAACGATGTAAATTGTTTATGTTGATCTGGTTTCGATTTCAGTTGCTCCAAAGTAGGTTGTAAACAAAGAATAAATCGCTGCCATAAATCAGAAATGCTTTTCCTTATGGCTCGAGCTTAAGATAAGCGCCTCCTAAGCAAACACAATTCACAGTTTAAATGGGTTTCCATTTTTTGTACCCTCTATATTTATCGTTGCAGGAATTTATTTATGTATATAGAATTTGTATATATGTATACATATTCGTAAATTCGCTTTGTCAAGTTTTTTTTTGCAGCTAATTGCACTGCCATTTCGCATTGCTACTCTGACTCATCATCTGTTTGTGTCCACTGTGGCGTAAAGTGTGAAAAGCTTAAGGAAAAACTCACATAAATTTTTACCCAAGCCGTTTTTTCCTATGCAGATGGAGACGAAAATCTTTCGCCTTAAATATTGGGCGTTCGTGCAAGAATCCTCGTAAAAAAGTGTCCAAAAAGCAAAAGGCAAATGACGAAGTATGTGAGAAAAAGGGAGACGGAGAGAGAGAAAGAGAGACAGAGAAATAAAAAAGAAAGAAGAGTGAGTGTGTGTTTGGGTCCCTGGTGGAATAGCTCGTAGCTACTTCAATATTTACGTAATAAAAAATTCAATTTAGCGAAAGTTTAAACGCACGCCAAAGAAAAAAAAAAAAAACATCGATGCGAATGTCGATTGAAGTCTGTCGTGGACTATCCCATAAAGTCCCCCAAGTCAAGTCTTCCGGTTCGGATGGGTATATATATATATATACATATCAGCAGCTGCACGTCAATTTCATCTTCGTACCCAATAAACTCGATTTGCAAGTGCAAGGCAAATACCAAAATCTATCCCCAAAAGGATGACAGTGATGCCTCCCATAACCCATTGCTATTCTCAAGATCGAAATCCAAAAACCCAATTGCTGCTCCATCACCCACCAGCGATTATCGACGGTTAGTTTGTCGTTTGCTTTTCGTTGCTGAACGTTGTTCAATTTTCAGCTTGAAATGTAAAAAGTAAACTACACAAAATTTGAAACTGATTACGCTTGAGGCAAATAAAACCCAACACATACACACCCTCATGTGAGTGTGTATGTGCGTCACGTTCTGGCTGCCACTTTGACTGAGATTTTCTTGATCCTTGTGTGTGTGTCTTGCAACGCATTCGCCTTGTCTATAACATCAACTCCTTTGTTTTTATTTTTTGCCAGCCAATTGGAAATAGTTCTCCCTCCTTGTAAGCAACTAGCAAAGCACGTTTTTCCTACTACATTTCGTTCCTCGATTGCGCCTGGAACACGCGGCGTATGCGTAATGCAATATACACTCATATTGATAAGCCCATTATATGATTATATGATTATGACAATGACCGACAGTTGATCAGGCCGCTGATTATACGACACGTACAAATTGACCAAAGCCAATTTATTGTAACCCCGCATCCGTATTCCATTCCGACTCCGACTCGATAAAAATGAGGCAGCAAAATGGCAAAATGGCAAACAGCAGACAGCAGACAGCAAACGTTCAATAACGTGTCTAATAAGTAGATGAGTAGGATGCTAGGCCCGGCCATTTGCAACTAGCTGTAAATGTGGATGCGGCTGCCCTCTTTGATTGTCCGTCTGTCTGTCTATCCGTCTGTCCGTGCGGATCGAATTGCCGCTTGAGCTGTAAATAAATTAAATTTCCGTCATGCCGTAAACAGAGACGCATATCGATGGATGCTTTGGGGCAGGTGCTGAAGGTTTTGATGAAGGCCGAGCCGAGCAGAGCAGCAGGTGGAGCTTTCAGTGGGTTGTGTCGTGGTTCCATGAATATTTCATAAAGCTATGGACGGACCCCCCAGCTATATTTCTCCACCTTTTCAACGATTTTCGCTGCACTTTGCTTTATTAGCGGCAAATTTATGGCGTATTATTCGTGTTGGCCCGCAACGGCGATTCAGGCACTTGCCACGCCCACCGCCCAGCGCCCACCGGCTGCAGCTGCAGCAAATTGCTTATCAATTTATGCAAGTGATATAGCGTGGCAAGCAAAGTGGGGGTGGTGTTGGGGAGGGGTGACAGTGGCACGGTGATAAATTTCGCTACAGTCTGCGCTCTGTTGCCGCCAGCTGCTAAACAAGGCGATACATTGCGCTTTTCTTTTCTATTTTGTTTTTTTTTTTGTTTTTTGCTTTTTGATTTTACTGAAAAACTCACTTGCTGCAGTGCATCAACTGCTGACCCAATTGCCGACTGGCCCAGGATAGTGTTTGCGGCTATTTTCGTAGCGGGCCCGTTGACCAAGCGGCCAACCGACCAACCGACCAACCGACCAGGCGTTGCAGCATATTTATACTCAATGATGTTGTTGTTGTTGCATTCCGCGTCTATTTTCGTTAGCCGCTGGTCTATGTTGCATGTTGCTAGTGGCACGAGCCACAAATTCCTTGGCGCACTCATTCGAGCTCTGCTCTTTAATTGGTCGGCCCATAAGTCGCTTTATTAACGTGATTTTTACTGCAAAGTACACACAGACAAATTTATGTGCAAAACGAGCCAAGAAAGTAAATGATTATATTAATTTCATCATCAGGTAGAACGGGAATTGGCAAGAGGAAGAGTAAATAAATCCACATACATTTACCTTGCAGTCTCCTGTGTAAACATGAGCCGAAGCACATGACAAGTTTTTTCATTAGTGTCGCCTCATCTTTGCCCTTGTGATGGCGGCTGAAGGCATCAAGTTTAGCCACTCACCTGCTAAGGTGTCGCACCATTGTTGTTGTCGTTGATGTTGGGTCTTGTACAAATTTGTGGCTTCGTCCCTTAGCGATTGGTTGTTTAATATGCATGGAAAGAGCATGATTTAATTTGCATTATTATCCTGAGGGAATTGTATTTGTGCTTCTGTTCTTTCGTATTGTCCTGCCAGCCACTTTGGCCAGTCATTTAACCACATGTCCTGTCCGATAATTTAGGCCAATTCAAGTGGGCCAATTGGTTCATTTTATTTGCTAAAATGCTTATTTATCTTATTAAGAGAGAAATGTTTAGATAACCAAAAGAGTTTTTCTTATGCCGCATTCCAAATGGATTTTTCGCTTTGTTTTATCTATTTGGATATATGTATGCATTCATGTGTTTCGTTTATGAAGATTTGCTTAACTTTTAATTAAATTTCCGTCTTTAACACGGTTTATTAACTATATTTTCCATTTGTAACATCGCAAATTATAACACGATTTTGGCCACAAAAATAAGATTTTCATTTTCGAACTGAAAAGTTAAATATTTCTTTGACATAAAGTCATGAGCTTTCCAAAAATGAATCAGAAATGATTTTTCCGTAACAGCTGCTCGTAAAACCAACTGCAAATGCGGGAAAGTGTGGAAAACAGTTTCCGACTACAATAAAAAAAAGCAGTTTTATGCAACGCAATTTCAGCAGCTTCGCAATTGCCTCGTCAGAATGTCCTGGAATGTCCTGACAACAGGAGCTGGCCGCTGTAAAGGGGGTAGAAAAGGGGGGATGCTTAGTTTAAGGGCTGCGCAGGTTGACAAACTTTAATTCATGCACATTAATTCGCCGCGTCGCCAGCTAAAAACTGTGGCACTTGAATTCCTTTCAACTATCGCACTTGACGCTAGCTGCAAGCGACACCTTCTTGTTGCAATTGTTGCGATTGTTGCTGTTGTTGCTGTTGTTGCTGTTGTTGCTGTTGTTGCACTTGCTAAACGTTTGTCTCAACTTTTGCCATGTCGCAGAAGCAGAAGAAGAAGCAGAAGCACTCGTCCGAGCTAAATTAGTTTAGCAGCATGCAAAATGGGCGACAACTTTCAGCCTGTGACTGACTTAATGAGGGTGACCCGCAGGACGGGTGACAAGGGTTACCTTTTTACTCCTACACAGGGACCGCAAAAACAAACAAACACACACACGCACACGCGTACATGTACACCCACACAGTCAAATACACAACTCATGCATTTATGCAGCGAGTTGAAAGGTGACTGTACACACCTGCAACACTCAAGCGGTTGACACACTTTGTTAACAAGACACTCGAACACCCCGTAACCCTGAGACCCCTATCTAGAGAAGAGGGTCTTCCCTCCCTCCACATTTCCATTACTCACGTTAAGTAGTTGCCTAAATTAAGTTTCCCCTCGTAGCTGTTTTTATTAGTGTTCTGTTCATTGGGTTCATCCTTTGGGTTTTTTTTGCGGTTCGACTTTGGGACAAGACTCCAACATTGGGCAATGCCCAACGTTCAGGTCAGAAGTTGACACAAGTTGTACTTTAAATGGGTGAAGGTTTAACCTACCAGTTATTGTGCCTCTCTTGTTGTTGTTGTTGTTGTTGTTGTTGTTGCTGTTGTTGCTGTTGTCGTTGTCAATGCATAATGTTGTAAAGTAGCTCATGCATAAACCAGTTCGTTAAAAATTTAGCTGCTTCCTTGGCAAGCAAAAAGGCATCTGAGCTGCTGGTTACGCAATGCCAGCTCGGCTGATAAACTTTTACACTGATAACTAACGGCAGGTGCAAGTGGGCGTAAAAAGGAAAACTCTTCTCTGCCATAACACATATCCATATCCATATCCATATTCACACACGCACATACATACATACTCACTCACTCACTCACTCACAGACACATACATGTATATAAAGCTACGCGTACGTGATTTGCGTGTGTTATGATCCAGTCCAGCCATTCAGATAGATGAGCTCTATGAGTGCCACCACTGTTGGGAACTGGCCCTCGCTTCTCTGCGCTGTGGCCTAAAGCTTGTTTTTTCCTTCTTTTTTTTTTTTTTTATTTTTTTTTGCATTTTACCCTAATGTGAATGGCTTTAACAAGCGGTCCACTCGACACACAGGTTGAGTGGAGGCCTTGTTCGGCGAACTCATTTAAATGTAAATGATTTTGTATTTTCAATTAGCATTTCATCTGCGCTAGGGCCAACACATAGATACACACACACGCACTTAAAGAGAGAAAGAGAGAAATAGGGGAGGGGAGGGGGAAGACTTGTTGTAATATTAAACAGTCTCCAGTTTGCTTGACCTTTCGGCACTCACACATTGTGCCTCATTTGTTACCGCCACTATCTATCTCTCTTCCTCGCTCTTCCCTCTCTGTCAGAATCGCAGCTTTTAGCTTATTGAAATTGATGAGCAAAGCGCGCCAATTAAAGTTAAAGCGCAAACTTAAAGCCTAATGACACAAACTCGAATCAGAGACAAAGAGAGAGAGGGAAACATGGGGAAATAAAAGATAAAAAGCTGACGAAGTTGACGCTGTAAAAAAACCATGAAAATGGAAATGAAAAGCAAATAAGTGCTTTGCATCACCTTCAGCAAAAAAGAAAAAGAAGAAAGAGAAGAAGTAGAAGCCCAGTTAAAGCAGTCACAAAGAGACACGAAAAACGCTTGCGGTGGTCACTAGCTGCTGCAGTGGCTCAGTGGGTCATAGGGTGGGTTCAGTGCTGCTGGAGGCTTCATAAGTAGCTGTAAAGAAGTTTGTTTGATTTGGAACAGCGTCAGCTGAAGGCGAACACGAAACATGGCACAAATAGCAAATAAAACTGCTCGGCAAAGATCCGCAACCTCCCGGATTACTCAAGCTCCGACAATTAGTTCGCCTCGTTAACAGCTTTTTGGAGCAGATTTTCAGATTTCAGAAAATCAGCGACAAATCGAAATGGGAAATACGATACCTATTTGGCTAACTGCGCGTTAACGTGGCCATTACGATTGCCACCTGCAGCTGGCCAAGCAATAAGCAAAGCTTTACCTATCGCACAGTTGAGTAGCCTTCAACTTTCAACTAAAAGTCCTTTCGAACACGTTTCAATGAGAGGATTTAAATGGCAGTTGAAGTAGATCCAGCTATCAAAAAGCATCGGCAAATATGAGCTTAGCAAACGGGAGTAGGCGACTGCGCGACGCTCTGTTTTCAGCTAAAAGTAGTTTTTTTAAGGTAGGCAAAACTGTAATTAACTATATATGAAGTATATGTAGTATATGGTTTAAACATATTTACATATATGTGAAGAGCAGCTGCACATTCTAGACAATAATGTCTTTCAAATGAGTTTCGCTGCTGCACTCACATGATAATGATAATGACCCCGTCGCACACACATGGCTAGGGTTCAAAGCACTCGACACACGTCCAGCTGGTTGGCTGGCTGGATCAGGGATTTCAGTTTTGGCTCCTGGGACAGCTTTGTGCACACACATTTTGGCATATTTCGCTGCCGCGCAAAAGTGTTTTCCGTGTGACTCCACTGGAGAGCTTCGCGCGCTTTGTTTGACTCGAAATTTTCTTTGTTGTCTGCATGGAAGCTCCATGGAAGCGACTGAGCTGCTGCCTCCATCTTCCATCTCCCTCTCCCTCTCCCTCACCCTTTG
The DNA here is from genome assembly GCA_037075185.1 of Drosophila pseudotalamancana. Taxonomy (NCBI): domain Eukaryota; kingdom Metazoa; phylum Arthropoda; class Insecta; order Diptera; family Drosophilidae; genus Drosophila; species Drosophila pseudotalamancana. Next base: position 310,992 of record JBAMCK010000001.1, on the reverse strand, counting down.
TCTACTCAGCCTGCAGAGCTTTTAGTTCACTTCCTTCCGCTGCGCCATATTTAACTCGTTTTATCTGGCGCCGCGTCCAAGTGCGCGCTCATTATGAATACTTTCAGAGGAAGGGGGCGGGGGAGGAGGTTTGAGAAGAACAAGAACGTATGTGTATGTGTGAGCTGTTGTGTTTTATAGTGCTGCCTCTTTTATATTCTGCGCTTTACTCTTGATATCTGCTTATTAAGTGCCGGGCGATAAAAATTCCCTCTTAATCGGCGAGCAGCGTGGATGAAACGAATACCCGCTTACACACACACCCACACACACACACACTAGCTTATATAATCAGTAATTATCTGTGTGCAATTAACAGTATAATAGTTATAATTATCGTACTCTGCTCGATTTTGTTTGTTATCATGATTTTACCTTCAATTTATTCGCTAGTTTAATCGAAAATTTATGCCAAATTGAATACAGATTAAAATAACGCGCATATATTTCACATTATGCCAATTGCATTTACATATATATGTGTATATGTAGATATATATGCGGGTGTTTTGTTACACTCAAGGGGTAATACGATATTTGTGAAAAGTTCAAGGGGTCAACGAAAGTTCAAATTAATGTTGCTCCCTCTTTCGGCCTACCACCCATTCCAACTGTCTATCATTTTCTCTTTCTTTCTCATTCTGTCTGCCTCCTTTGTATATCCATTCATTCCATTTACGACACTTTCGTACACGAATAAACAATTTAAAAAGCTGACATAATGCCTGCATTAAAAGACAAAACCGACAGCGAAAAATGGCAAACATTTGTGGTAAAAGGCACGCGTTAAAAAAGAAACCAACCACAACAACAATAAGACAAATGAATGAATGGGAGAAATGCCATAAATTCGTCTGGTTTTCCTTTAAAAAATGACAATCACAATTTTTGTCAATTGCTTAAAAAAGATTCATTTCAGGCACGCGGCAAATAAATGTGTTAATTTTTTTGATGTTGCGGTAGGTTGCAACTGCCACGCCCACCAAACAAGCTTTACAACTGCATATATGCATATATATAAATATATATTGTTATATTTATAAACATTATATAGCATAAGAAATAGTTTGTAGCAATTTATCGATTGAACTGCTGCTGGGTCCGCCTTTGATTGATTATCCATATTTTTTGTTTTGCCCGTTTTTCTTTGTTTTTTCTTCTCTTTGACAAATTTGATAAATTTTCAATGCCCCCCACCCTTTGAGAAACAGCAAAGTCATGTCGAGTGCTCAATAAAAACGGCAGCCAAGATGGCAACTTGTGTCGTATTTTACTTTTTGTTGTTGCTCGGGTCTCAACTTGGCAATGACCCAGACCCCACCCCCCACCCCGTCTCCAAATCGAATTTGTGCCTGGCTGACACTTGAATTCCCCCTGCTGCTCCCTGCTGCTCTCGCCTCCTACACTGTCCATAGCCAAACGAATGATTCGTATGAGGAATAAATGAAAATTGTTGTGCTCAATTTCTCGCTTAGTTTTTCTCATTTTCCGCGGGCGAAAGTACTTGAACCTGACGCACTTTTTCTTTTTCTCGAGTGCTTAATACGAATAACTGCGAATTCCTCGCCCTCACTTGAAAATGTCATGTGGGTGGGCGTGGGCGTGGGCGTGGCTGCAAACTGTGACCTTAGCTTTAATTCGCCTTCTGCGCTCCTTTTTTTTGAATGCCGTGACTAATTTAATTAAGTTTTCGCTGTCAGAGCAAATTTAAATGCGAATTTCCATTTAAAATAATTCTGTTTCCATGGATAATACATTTATTGTATGTGGTTTATATATGACATATTTTTCATCTGTGAATTTCGTGTCCCCTCAAATGGAATTAAGCTTGCGTGTTCCTGTTCCCGCTTTTAGTTCCACGGAATTATATTTATGTTTATTCATATTTATTTCCAATTGTCATATTTTTTGCTATAATGTAATTATCCAACACTACGAAAAACAACAACAACTACAACACATACAATTAAACAATGTGATTAATGAACAAAATCCATTATGAATTTTATTGAAAAAACTGGCAGACAACGAAGCATCCATCAAAGGGTGTCCGAAGGATCAATGCCAACCCTTTTTATACCCCCAACAAATTGAAAATGAAGAACCAGGGTATATAGATTTTCTGCAGAAGTATGCAACAAATCGCAAATGCATCGACCTCTAATTTTAAAATGTTTCCTGCTATTGACCATAAAGATGAAGTTCGTTTTAACTATTCCGTTTGCTTAATATCGATTAAGATCGATATCGAACTGTTATTAATTGAGCGTAGAAAAGTGTTTCAAATATAATACTATATTCTTCACTTTTCAAATAATAACTCGCCTTAACAGTGAATCTTTTAGTCAAGCACACCCTACTCCGACTTTCTTACTCGTTTGATTTTGAGGTCAACCACGAAATATTTGTGGATGTATACCTATACACAAATATATATATAAATATATTTATGTATATGTATTTATCGATACACGTATATATATATATATATTTGTACAATATGGTGCGCATATCGACGAGAAAGGGTTGTAAGGTAGACAGGGCGTTTTGTTGTTGTTGTGGATGATGATGTGGCTGTGTTGTTGCTTATTCATGCATATGCATATGTCGGAAATTGTAACGATTATACGCCGGACACACACAGGAAACAGCGTTAACCCTTCGTGACCCCTTTCGGCCACATAGCCGGAGTCTCCTTTAAGCCATTGAACATTATTAGCGTTTATTGCAGCTGTGGGCATGCGAAGGGTGCCTCTTCGATATCCTTTGGATTGCTTAAATGGGTTTTGCAATGCTTCGTTTTCTACATTAATCAAATGCCTGCCTCGCTTGAATTGAAGTAATGCATTATTAATTAAAACACATATGAAGAATATATTTACTAGCAGATATAAATCAGTTGATGGCAAGGACTCAACTAACGCTGTAAATTGAACCCAAACTAAGTCATTAAAAGTTTGCCGTGACTTTTACAGTTGCGAATAGAAAACTTCGTCAGCAGCGTTCCATCAAAACTGAGGGAGTCATACAGCAGGCGCGTGAAAGAGACAGAGATGGTGCTGCGAAGAGAGGGATAGAGATAGATTCGCTGCGCTTATTTGCATCTGAAGGTAACTCCCATTCGCCTTCATCTTAAAGGATGAGAAAGCCGTTGAGAATGGCGCAGCTCATTATAAATTTGTTGATGCTGCATATCTCGGTCTTCCACTTCTTCCTCTTCTTCTTCCTTACGGCATGTGCCTGGCAGGATGTGCTGCGCTCGTATCCTGCCAGCTGCTGCTGCTGCTGCTGGTGCTGCGGCTGGAGGTCCTGCTGCTATATCAGTGGATTTTTATGCAGCAGCAGTAGCAGTAGAAGCAGCAGAAGCAGCAGAAGCTGAAGCAAAACCCATGTCTTTGGCATTTCATTCTTGTCGGTTTTAGCAGTGATGCGGGTTTACGAGCCCGGGGAACTAGTCTAAAAATCACGCATAATTTATTTACCATAAACAAGATGAGGAACAAGCAAAGTCAAAGTAGGGAGGTGGCCACAACTCGCATGTCCTTGGACGACACCCACAGACCGGACGAACAAAGGAAGGGGAAAACCAAGGCAGGAACAAGAAGAAGAAGAAGATGTAGAGCTTTCGTTTATGTTGCGAAAAGTTGCTGGCTGTCATCGTTTCACTTTGCACATGTGCTCCGCAATATTACGTATACGCAGAGATTGGCTGGGTGCAATGCATTTTGCGATTGTTGCTCAAATTATGATGATGCTGACGCTGCCTCCTCCTCTGCTTCTGCCGCTGGTGCTGATGCTGGTGCTAGTGCAACTGAATATGCAACACTGAAATACGACACACAAACTGCAAGCGTTGTGAAAAATTGAAAAACAACAAGAACAACTACAACAGCAACAACAACAAAGTCGCTTTATGGAGGAGAAAGCAAACGAGCTCTAAAAGCGAAAAGCGAGCGCTGCAATAAAAATCGCTTTATCTTCATTAGAGCTAAAGCAAGATATCACAGCCAAGCCATACACACACACTCACACACACACATACACACACTCACACAGACTCACACACTCACCTACACACATACAAAAGCAATTCTGTGTAGCTGAATTGTTGGCCAGGCTTAACAGGACTGCAACGCGTATAAATTAAGTCCGATCATCGATTAATATTGCTTTTTGAGCTCGTACAGATCTCTAGTACAACATTTTTGTTGAAAATTGGGTCACACACCCACACTGACAACAAGCTGAACAACATGAAGCACAGTCGCTGCCGCATTGAATAATAAATGCAACGAAAATAAAATAAAAACCGGGCACTCGGAAAAAATAACTGAAAGAGCGCAAACGCTCAACCGCTTGAGCCAAAAGCTGAAGCAGCGAGAGCGTAATATAAAAACATGTAAGAAAGCTCGAGTGAGGCGTGCTCGACTAGGAGATGTTCTTCGTTGCTGTTTCTTACATTCAAGCTTGTGTATTATTTAAGACTAAATTTGTAAAACTATCTCAGGATATGGAAGATTTACTTAAATAACAAAGGGTTGATATCAATTTTGCCTACTATGAAGGAAATGGAAAATTGATTGATTGCTGAAGATCTATATATGCATATACACAAATATATAAAGTACACTATGCAGTATATTATCATATATTTTCAGTATCATCCATTTCACAGTTACATGCATTCTCACAAAGACATCATACCCGTTAACTGTACATAATGGCTTCTGTGGGTATAGAAATAAAGCGCCTGCTGTTGGGATAAATGGTAGATTCATGTGTACACGTGCAGGAACTGCAGCACCTCAAGGATAAACAGTTGAGCCACCAAGTGGATACGCGACTGTTGTATGGGTGTGGGTGGTCTAGCCAAGTGCAGCGGCAGAGAGTCGAGCACAACCCCTAATAAAAACTGCATCGCGCACTAAGCCAACGGGCGAAGTGGAAGACCGGGCGCGAGTTTTAAGTGAAATGCAATACAACCAGGCAAACCAGCCAGGCAAACCAACCAAGCAACCAACCATTCATCTGTCCATCTATAGGTCTGCATCTGTCCACTTGTCTGTTCGTCTGGTCAGCTGGCATAATACGGATGAATCCCCATGGCTGCGGATAGATATACGACTAAGCGGTGGAAAGAACACATCTATGTAAACAAGACGGGGCAGTTAGCCTTCGTTCGTCGTTTGCCGTTTGCCGTTTGCCATTTGCGAGTCATTGAGGGAGGGCAAAGGTTAAACCCATTTAAGCGACAATTGAGCACAATTAAGGCAGCGAGCACTGAAAGCACATTTTATATGTCAGCTACACATATAAATATATGGGATATATAAGGCCACAATCTGTATTTGAGCTTTACTCTTAGGATATTATTCAGTTATAGTTAAATCTATAAGAAACAAAAATTTGAATATTTTTGCTCGCTCAAATGAGCGCATTTTCAATTAAATCTGTGTTACCTGCGAGTAGAACATTTTAATTTACTACTTGCCAGACCTTCTATTATATGCATTTATATATGTGTGTATATAGTATACATACATATTGTTTTATGTGCACATTTTGATATGCGAGCAGTAAAAAGAGAAACAAAATTTATTGAAAACGAAAAATATTTGCATGAATGAAGTTGTACAATGGGGAAAAAACGTTGCACACCGCATTACCCTTTTATGTATGCAGGTGTGCAAATATGCAGATGCGCAGGTAAGGGTAGGGTATTGAGAATCGGCAGAGAGTAGTGGATAGAGGGGGCGTGTTGTAACTTTACGAGCCGCTGCGCACAGATTGCTTCTGTTTTCTTGTGCATTTTGCGAATGCACATTTTGATTAATGCTGCTTTTCAATTTCCATTTTCCCGCTTTGCAGGCGAAACGCATACAGAGCAATGAGCTGGCCGCCATCAAAGTCATCAAGTTGGAGCCATCCGACGACATACAGATCATCCAGCAGGAGATCTTTATGATGCGCGACTGCCGGCATCCCAACATAATTGCCTACTACGGCTCCTATCTGCGGCGGGACAAGCTCTGGATCTGCATGGAGTTCTGCGGCGGCGGCAGCCTGCAGGACATCTACCAGGTGACCGGACCCCTGACCGAACTCCAGATCGCCTACATGTGCCGCGAGACCCTCAAGGGTCTCGAGTACCTCCACTCCATGGGCAAAATGCATCGAGACATCAAAGGCGCCAACATTTTGCTAACCGAATACGGGGACGTAAAGTTGGCTGACTTTGGAGTCTCGGCGCAGATAACGGCCACGATTAACAAGCGAAAGAGTTTCATAGGTGAGTACGATCTATAAGTTATGTATTTAGGATGTACATTTATGTATAGTAAATGTTTTAGATTTAGCAGCTTAATTAAAAAAAACACAGTTTAATTGAACTACATATCTATATATTATTCACTAGTTCGGGTATTCAGGAGTTCAAAAAAACGTTTCATTCATGAACATCTATATATTCGTTCATGAATACTTGCACAAAATGAATAGTTCATAAATCGATTAACTCGCTGAACAATGCGAATCGTTGATAACTGTTCGAACTGTATCGTTCACTGATCACTGAATAAGTTCAATAGTTCTTTTTAATGGTTAATAAGGTCAATTACACAAACCTAAAAAAAAAAGCCGGTATTTCAATTTTCAACGTTTTCTGTGGAAAGAAAGATTACAAAGATATGCTTTAGAATTGCAAAAACTTTCAAACAGTTTTATCTTTAAACAATCTTTGTTTTATTTGTGGCTCGTTTACGCTGCGTATGCGTAATAATGTTGTTTTCCTCTCAATGACAACAGCTGCAATTGGCGAACGTCGCTTTGGCTTCAGTTTATTTATTTATACACTTAAATAGATATTTTGTCAGGACAATGTCTGCTTTTGCTGTCTGCTTCTTCTTCTGATGCTGTTCATGTGTCTGTTTTTTGTTTTCTAGCTGGTGTAACTAGCAAATTTGCAAATATTGGCGCAAACTGTTGCAACAGCTGCGTTTGCCGCTGTATTTGCCACACGATTTATGCAAATGGAATACAGCAATTTTTATGACAAGCTGTACGAGATATATACATATACATATACAATGTATGTGCATGGATAAATGTATGCGGGCATATATGGAAATATATTTTTGGCGATATTTTGCAGCATTTTTGCTGTTGTTAGGCAGCGAAACCAAATTGTAAAAAGCAGCCACTCGACAGACTGACAGACTTTTTGCATTCGATTTGGCTTAAGTGTTTATCATTGTGTGTTGCCGAGTGTGAATGCACACATACACAAAAGTGCTAAGAAAGGGACTTTCTGCATTGACAGGATTCTGACAGTAACCGCAATTGCTTTTCACGCTTTTAAACACTTACACAACAGCTGTCAGAAATAACGGACAAACAAATAAGCCTGAAAGAAACGCACAATACAGAATACATTCAAAAATAAAGCACTACTCGATAGTGTGTTCAACTAGCTGATACCCTGTCCTACATTTGATCCACAATAGATACATTTGCTCAACATTTGCAGAATTAAATATAATACACCCTTTTAGATTTTACAGGGTAGACAAAAAAAACAGTGTTAAACAAGTAAAAGAAAATTAAATAACTGCAAAGCAAACATAGAAACAAGTGTAATAAGAATAATAATGTGCTTTGCAAAAATAAAACACTTCACAAAATGAAGGTTAGAGCGAGACAAATTCAGAAGGAATTAAGCGATAGAGAGAAAGAGAGAGAGAGCGAATGTAATTTAAGGGCATTTGAAATAATTCAATTTAAAAAATAAAAGAAAACATCAAATGCAGACATGAAGCAAACCAAAATGTGGAAAATGGGAAAATAGTGAGCTGGCATGCAATAACAGGCATTCAATGGCCCATTAGGATGGGACAGGTAGAGCTGGAGAGGCGACAGGTAAAGCTGAACAGTTACCAATTCGGTGGCCATTGTTAGGCCCTCGCTGTGCGGCTTCAGCTCCCATTGAGTTTCTTATTTTGTTGCCCAAAAGAAAGTAATTTCTTAAAAATGTCCCTTTTTGAGCTTTGAATTTGTGCGACTTCTTTTGTTGAACGTGCAACATGGAGTCCTGCCTCATCTCACTCCCTCACATATCTGCACTAATAGAATTTGTTTGCTGCAATGCCTTAAGCAGCTTTCAACTTAACAACTTAAAGAGAAAATGTTGCGACTTGACTTTTCAAAATTTAAAGCACTCGCACAACGAGTCGTATACGTAATTTATATGTAAATATCAACTTATCAGGCAAACAGCAGTTGCCACAGAGACAGTCTGAAGGATGTTGTAGTTGGCCTTCCTTTTAAGCCTTTTATAATTCCGTATTATGGACATTTATATCAACTATAACTGCGACGAAGCAGATCTCAAAGAAACTAAAGATAAAAAGTATTTTTGTTTTAATATTCCTACCTGCCAGTCCTTTTGTCACCTTCATTGGAAGGAGGAGGCTTTTGTATAACCGTTTTTAATCTGCTACATAAATCAGACCAAAGCTGGTCGTAGAAGCTAAACAGTTAATTAAGTGCTTAAATTGCCGCCGAGTGCACTTAATGAAAACTTTTGACTTTTGACTTTTGACCGTTTTATCAGAGAGGGCTAAGGCGTTAATTAAATAATGACGGCTGCTTTTCGCCTCACGCCTTCTTTTGCTCGCCGCCCCCTTTGGTGACGCCTCTGACCAGTTCCATTTGTGTGCTTGTTTTGCGGCTCTAAGAAGTCAATAAACTGAGTTGTGATTGCAATAAAAGGACGAGTTACTTTTATGTCAGTCGAGATTTATGCAGAGTCTTGAGTCGTGAGTCGTGAGCCTCGAGCCTTGAGCCTTGAGCCTTAAGACCGAAGTCGAAACAAGGATGGGTTTAGTTTTTAATGCGTTCGTTCGTGGCTGTCGTAAAAATCTCAACGTTTCGAGCATAAATTTCGAGATTTGACAGCATTTTTGTTCGCTCGTTTCATCCAAGCACAATTTGTCGCTAATTGCAAGCGCAATTTGATTTATGCGCTGCCATAAAATGTCCTGCGGCAGTCATTAATAAAAATTGAGCAATACTCGAGGCAAGGGGTTGAGTTCATTGCGCTCTCGATATCCTTGTTGTTGCACTCTGTGAAGCGCAGCTTCCTCAAAAGTCAAGAACTAGCGAAACCCAAAAAAAAAAAAACCCCCCACATGTCAATTGCTGTGGCAACGCCCCAACGAGAGGATTCGCAGGACATTTGCCACGCTGCAAATGGCAGACAGAAAAGCGAGGCTTTTTGTACTGAATTGCCCTGTAAGCGACATTTCTCAATGAATCTGAGGTGCAGACAATTGTCTCGTCGCTCTGTGCGTGGGTGTGAGTGTGAGTGTGAGTGAGTGGGTGTGTGAGTGTGTAGTTTGTCTGCAGCTGGCAAACAATATGACGTCGCTTGCTGTTATCATCTCGAGTGCTGCTTCAATAAGACATTGTTGCTGTGACAAATGTGGTGATAAGCACACAAACCTTGTCTGTCTGTCTGACTGTCTGCCAGTCTCTCCGCCAGTCTGTCTGCCAGTTTATCTGTCGGTTTTGTCTATCGCAGTGTCTGCATATGAAACCGCAAACAGGGCAAATAAAGCACAGACTGACGCACGTACCCAAACAGACACACACACACACACATACACACACATACTCACACATACTGTCAATAAACAGAGCATAGCTGCAGGACAACAGATGCCAGCTGTCGTTTTATCATTTAATAAAATAATAATAGAAAGCATGACACAAAAAAAAAAAACAATATCAAAAAGTGTGCTTATGCTTGTGTTTAGTAGCACTTAAAAGTCAGCTGCAACAAACGACATTCAGCGGCAGCATTGCCAACAACGTCCTCGGAGCCTCGTTGTCAACTTCTGCGGGATCTGGCTGGGAGCTAAGACTTGGCAACAGTCCCGTCCAAATGCAAAAAAAGCAAAAAAGCCAAATTTGTTTGTCATCAGTTCTCACTTACTCTAGCTGTCTCGCTTTTATCATAGAGAGTAACTGTTAGTTGTGCAATGGCCTTCTCTTACCTTTGTTATCTGACATGCAGGGTATCTGCTAGTCGCGCATTCCTTGCCACATTCGCGCAATTAATAAAATGGCTGTCACTCTCTGTTCGCATCGCTCACTTTTTAATTAAATCGTACGCCAACTGTTGTCACAGCTAGCCAGAGAGCATTTAATTTGTGGCATCCCCGAACTCAATTAGGGCATTTAATCATTTCTGATACCTTTAATGCATTCTTTGGTATACCCTGTATCCATAGAAAATGTGTAAGCAGAGTATATTACAATTTCAACTATTTATGTCACAGAAAGTATTTATCAATAAAATATTCAAGGCTGAAGCCATAAAGAAAATGTTGCTGAGCAGGAAAATTGTTTGAACATAAACAACATTCATTTTAGACTTTAGAGACAATATCCTTTTTCTATTTACCAGACAAATAGAACTTGAGCTCCACAAACATTTGGAAACTCTACTAACAGCACTCCATTCAGGGTATCTCCTAGTCCAGCACCCAACTAGAGCAAACACTTTGAATGCTTTTTGTTTAGGGTATTTGCAAGTTGAGTATTCACTCGACTGAAGCTCACCTACTTGCTTTTAATTAGGCTAGTTCACCTTGGCGTATGAGTAATCAGCACTAACTGAGCATTCACCTTAAATTTCGATAGGCACCCCCTACTGGATGGCGCCGGAAGTGGCCGCCGTGGAGCGTAAGGGTGGCTACAATCAACTCTGTGATATTTGGGCATGCGGCATTACGGCAATTGGTGAGTAATTGGTTACATTTTCGATGCGCATCAATGGCAATTGGTTGATTAATTTCATTGTTGCACTCCTTTTTGCAGAACTGGCTGAACTGCAGCCGCCAATGTTCGACCTGCACCCAATGCGCGCCCTGTTCCTGATGTCGAAAAGTGGCTTCAAGCCGCCGACACTGAGCAACAAAGAGAAGTGGACGCCAACGTTTCACAACTTCATCAAGACCGCACTGACAAAGAATCCAAAGAAGCGACCAACCGCCGAGCGGCTGCTCCAGCATCCCTTTGTACAGAGCGAGATGCCGCAGCGTGTGCCCAAAGAGCTGCTCCAGAAATACCAGAGTCCCAATCAGCAGTACTACTATCTGGATGGCGACGAGGAGGTGAGTCTCACTCCCCATTTATCCCTCTCCAGCGGTCGACTTTGCCCCAAAACCACTTGCCACCTTTTACGTAATTTATTTGCGCTTTTAGCGCTGCTTCGGTGGCTCCTGCCACACTGCCCCAGTTATATATTTATTTAGTTCGCCTTGTGCGCTGCCATTGTGGCGCAGCTCTCCAAGATTTAGTGCCCCATTAGACACCTTGAATCCTAATTTAAGGCCGACTGCCCGAGGCGGAGGCCTTAATGATTTGCAACGCCACCGAATCAATACAAAGGAAAAGTTTTTAATATGCCAGGTTAAGGACTACGGCCTGACCCTAGGTCAAGAGTAGAGTTCTGACCAGGTTTGGGATTTGGGGACAATTTAGGTAACTTTCTCAACTCAACCTCAACTAGCGAAAAGAATTACACTTTAATTAAATCAATGTTGACTAAGTGTGAGGCTTACGAATCAAAATTTAAACTAATTTACGCAATTTCAGAATGGAGAAGGGGGGGTCTGGCTATCCATTAATGCGGCCGTCTAGACGTCAAAGTCCGTGTCTAACAAATGCAAATTTAATGAAGGACCCATTTAAAAAGTCATTTTGTGTGGGGTTGAGGATGTGCGACGTCGATGTCGATGTGCGGCATGTCAACTCATAAATCTTCAATTTGTTTGGATGTTGTTTTGCAAAAAGTTTTTGCTGCCAGTCACTGTCCGAGGCACCGGATAGGATAGTCGGAGGGGTAGACTCTGGTTACTTAGCCCTCTTGGCAGTCAACTTGCATTAGACGTGTATATTCAAATTTTACTTAGCGCCAAGTTTTGCCTTGGCCAGGCGTAAGCCATGGCTCAGAGATTTGCAGGCTCTGCAGGTCTTTAAGAGACGAATATGATTTTGATTTATGAGATTTTATCGCAAGCTGAAAAACTTTGTCACCCGTACTTTTGCCCGACCGTCCGTGTAACTAACTTTGAGTTCTCTCTCTCTCTCTTTCTCACCCTTTCTACTTGTCTCTCTCTCTCCTTCTCCAACTTAGACGGTGGCCGGGGTACCGCAGCGTATTGCCAGCAAGATGACGTCGCGTACCAATGGGGTTCCGGCTCAGAACCACACGCTAAAAACAGGCAAGTGAATGCTGCTCGATCCCGCTTAATTACATTTTCCGTTAACATTTTCCCTTCGGTTTTCACTTCACAGGCATGACGACAAATTCGACGTGGTACGAGCGTTCTTCTAGTCCCGAAACGTTGCCAAGCGACATGTAAGTTGGCCCAAACCACTTAAATAACGTTTCTTTTTTTTATATATTTATACTATAAATCGCGTTGCCTGAAACTTTGCTACAGAATATTTGATTTTTTTTAATCTCTTCTTGTTTACCGAGATTCGCATTTGCTAGCTTTTCTTTTGATAAATACTTAGTTTTGATTTCATCAGCAATTCAGTTCAATTCACACACACACACACACAACACACACAGACACATGTACACTTACATACATACAGCTATACAATTGTATATGAATTGCTGCCTCATTCTCGCACCCATCTTGTACCTGCCTCTTGTACAGTCACACACTTTTATATCTCTCTCACTCTCTCTTTCTTTTTATATATATATTTTCTTCTAGTCTAAAGACAGAGCAACCAAGACGAAGCGGCACTTTTATTATGAACATGTCCTTAAGGTTAGAGTAGGTCCTTTTGCGTGCCTTCTGCCGCCGTTGTAGCGGCTGCAGCTGCCTCTCTAATTATATTTATGCCTGCCACTGTTTGTGGCATTGCCGTTGTTGTGGTCTCAAATGTCATTTAGTTGGCGCCAGACGCTGCCTGGCCTTGACTCCATTGGCTGTGCTTGTGCTTCCGCTTCCGTTTTGCACTTTGCAGTTTGCCACAGATGCTTGCTTGCAACATTTTTGGCTGCACGATTTCTGGCCATGCACGCACCTTGTGTAATTTGCTTGGTGTAGAAAGAGATCCTGCCGCACTCAATTTGGTGTTGCCACAGCTGCACGTAACCCTTGCTCTGCTGTGCTTACTTTTGCTCCACACACACACACATATGCACACACGTATTTCTAGTTAAACTTTTCGCACTCGCGCTTTGTTAGCTTTACGTGCAGTTGAACCAGTCCGCGGAAAATAATTACTACCCGTGCAAGAGCCAGGTTGATGGATGGCGAGGCGAGGCTGCAGTTCGCAGCTGGTGGAAAGGGCACGCGCTCAAAAGTATGCTATACAATAATAAGAGAACGAATTGCGAATTAGTAGCAGCACGCACACACAATACAAACACACACACACACACACACTTACTGTCGCTGCAGTGTATAACAAAGCAGCTAAGAACAGTTATCTTCGTGTTGAACATGATTAAATAGACTCACCTTAACCCTTGGTTCGTTTTCCTATGCAATACAAATTGCTTGCAATTGCATACCCTCTAATGTGTGAAGGCTGTGCAAGGTATTTCACATTCTTTCTACTTGCCAATTTTTAACGGTTATTGTTGGTATTGGAGTACACTTTAGAAAGGAGCGATTAAACCTATACCCTAGACCCTCTCCGAAGCTCGGCCTTAATGGGCCATTAAGAAATCAATAAGAAATTAATATACAGCACGCATACACCGCGTTGCACGACTGCAACTTCTGGCAGGCAGGTGGCACAGGTGCCATAATGCTCGCTATTTATCATTTATAAAATGATTACATTATAAAATGTTGTCTGTTTACTGTTGGCCGTGTTGGCCAAAGGACTTATCATCTATGTAGATACACATTGGGTCTTGCCACAAAGCCTGACACATTTGGTTGGCTGTCTTGCTTACACTTTTTATTGCTGCCATAAAAATCGACAGCGTCAACTTTTATGTATGTACTTGTATAAAACGCTTAGCCTGGCCAAAAAGAGAACAAAACCGAAAAAGAGAGTGCCAAGTGTATTGGCTGTGTGCCACGCCTCCCCCGCCTACGCAGCTCGAATGGCGCCCAAAAAGTTTTCTTACAGTCTTTTGCGACAAATTTCCAAATGTTGTTCTTTTGACTACTTTGTGGACTGTCGCTGAAAGCAAGCCAAAAGCAACAACATAGACTCAAAAACAAAAACAAAAAGAACAAAAATAATAAACATCATTAAAGTCGAAAGAGTAACGAAGAAATTTTCTTCCCTTTTTGTGTTTTATGCCTTTGCCTGCCTTTTTAATAAGCCTATTTTGGTTTGGCCTTGATTTAAGTGCTGGAAAATATGATATTAAAACAAATTATGGACCTTGGAAAATTGGTTAATGCGTTTAATTGGCCGTAACAGAAAATTCTCTTCATCGTTCTTTTTTATTTAGCTTGTGTGTTTTTTGCATTTTCCTGCTTTACAGTTACATTTGCAGTTGCCGTTACAGTTAGAGTTACCGTTGCCGATATTTTCAACATTACAAAAAAACATTCATTCCAAGCAGAAATTTATTTACAAGTTGTGGCAGTTGTTTAAGTTTTTGTTCATTGCTCTTTGTTTTTGTTACTGGTTTCCATATTAAGGGCCACTTTAATTTAATTTATTAAAAACTGTTTTTTACTCTTTTTACCATTTTTCCTTTACTTGTTTTTTTTCCTACTATTTTTTGTTATGTTTGTTTCTACTGGAATCTTAACAACGATTTTTCTTTCATTTTTCGTTTTCTTTTCGTATATTTTTTGTGTTTGATTTTTGTAGGAGCCTCTTACAGTATATTGATGAGGAGCTAAAGTTAAGGTAACTACACCAATAATTTCTTTTGCGAAAAAAAAAAATTATGCAAAAAACAATATTTAGATTTAGATGGGCAAATTAGCTAAGAAAAAACACCACACTTAACAAACCCCTCCACCCAAAAAAAAAAAAAAAAAAACAAGAAACAAAACAAAACAAATCCTCTCAACCCTTACGTAATACCGTTATTTATACCGTAATACACTTAAGCACCACACATAGTTATTTACGTACCTTAATACAAGGCTCAACTAACGGGTGAATTTTGTTACACACACACACATACATACATATACACCGATACTTTGTCTCATACTCCCACTCCCCCTCTCTCTTAGTTCCATTATCATCTCTTGTTGGCCACCTTCTGTTTTTTATCCATTTTCTATTAGCCTCAGCTAAGTTTTTCCATCCTTTGTTTACTTCCATTTTGTTCTATTAATTTACTGTTTTCTTTAAAAGTTTTCACTGTCTTCGTCTATTGTTAATTCCCTGTTAATTCATCTTCTTCTTTGTGCGCTCTTTTGTATTGTTTCGCTTTTGTCTCTTTAAAAGAACTTCATTGCGTATACGTAATATTGTTAGCCATTGTTCAAGTTGCATATTACGCATACGCACAGTGTTCGCTCGATTTGTGAATTATGCATCGGCAATAAAAAAGAAGAAACTACAAATCCAAACTCTAATTTTATACAAACATGCCGATCAAATGGAGCCTAACGTGTCCAATTGCCATCCATTCAAAGATGTCGAAGGTCAAAGGACATTCGTTCGTTCGCTTGTTCGTTCGGTCCCCTTTTTCAATTTTTAGTGTTTATTTATTTGATGCGTGTGCAAATGGTTGTCCGCACATTGCTTTTATAGTTATTATTATTATTATTACTTTTACTTTTACTGTTTGCCGCTGCTAACTAGTGGCAAACAATCCCAAAACCCGAAAACGAATCCCAACGAAAGAGCCTTGCAATGTGCGTTTGTTTATTTATTTTGATTGCGCTGGCAGTTTTGGTCCACCCTAGCAGTGGGGTATTACGAAATTAAATTTCTATTGTTATATATTCAATTGAAGCATGCAATGAAAATGAAAATGAAAATGAAATGAACACATTTGTTAGGTTAATTATGCTACACAAATACTCTATCTCTCAATCATCTAGAAAGCTTGTTAAAATATGCTTCGGCATAGATACTCTTTCTCCGTTTGAACAAAAAGCTTGCTAAAATATGCGCACAAGCGTAACTTTGCTATTTGGCAAAGAGAATTGGAATTCCAAAAAAAAAAATAGTAAAAAATTAGAAACAAGAAAAACATTCGCAACATTCGATTCCTAATTGAAGAATTCATCAATTGAGCTGTGCGGCATGTTTATTCAGCCTCAGGAGCAACAAAATGCAAATATGCTAGTTAAAAGGAAAACAGTTCACAAAACTAATTTCGAAATGAATAGACACCCATACAATCACACACACACACGCACACTCACAGTTTTACCATTGGTACAACTGCTGAGATTTTGCAGTTCGTTTTGCAGCAGTTTGTTTTATATTTTGCTGCATTTGCGCTGCATCAATTCGTTTTATTTTGGAAAATTGCTGGAATTTTATTATTTGTTGCTTCGAATTAATTTTCCGTATGTTGTGGTCTATTCTTCGTTTTCTCTATTTTTTATTTTCTGTTTTGTTTTGATGTTTTATTATTTGCTGTGCCAGTCAATTTTCCATGTGTGCGTGTGTGTTTACATCATTTGCATGTGTATTTGTGTGCGTATTTGTTTTGTGAACAGTTTTGCATCTCATGCATAATTTATGGCCATCGCATTAACTTATTTATTTATATATTGCGTCACATAAGACGCGGAAGAGGCGTGGCCACAGCCCATAAATAAGAATAGAAACCATCATAAGTCCTTGTTTAGTCTCGCCCTTATTTTCGCGACGTTCACTTGCAACGGAATCCAATGCATGAATTGCACACTAACAACAACAACAACAACAACAATATACAAGTAAAGAAGAAGAGCCAACACGTATTCCTGGGTTATTCACCCACTCACACTCACACTCACACTCACACTCACACTCAGACACACACGTAAACAAACAATTGTCTACTATTAACTTGTTTGGGTTTGGGGCATGCAACTACTCTTCTTCCCCACACCACACGAGATGCACAAACAACACAGCCCAACACCCCACCCCCTTTACCACCCGCCCACAAGAACACACGCCCCCTCTCCACCACCCTGGAGAGTGGGGCATACAAAGTGAATGTTGTGCGTTTATCAACAAAGAAGCTCAAACACTTTGGCTTTCTTTTTCTTTCTCTTCCCACGCGTCTCTCTCTCTCTCTCTCTCTCTCTCTCTTTATCTCTCTCTATTTCGCTATCTCGCTGTATCGCTGGGTCGCTCTTAGAGCAACTTTGCCATTAAACGACACCAAAGATTCGGCACTCAGTGCCGAGTGTAGCTGCAGCGCCAACAATTGCGTCTCTGGAGGCGGCGGCGGCGGCGGGGGCAGTGCATCGACTAATGGGGGCTGTGGCAGCGGGGCAGGCGGTGGCAGCAACAGCGGCGCCGGCGGCATCATCAGCGGCGGGGCCAACGGAGGCGGTGGCGGCGGCAGCGGTGGCAATGGAGTCAGTGGAGCCCATTATCACCACCACCATCATCATCATCAGCATCAACATCAACATCAGCATCAGCATCATCACGCCTCTGGCACCGGGAACGGCAACGGCACCGGCACCAGCACCACCACCAGCACCACCATCACAGGCATAGCCACCCAGCACAACCACCACAACCACAACCAGAACCACCATCAGCACCACCCTAACCAGCAGACAAGCAACGCACTGACCACGTCCAGCACCAGCAGCGCCTTGGCCTCGGCGGCCAACTGCAACTCCAATCTGAACTCGAATTTGAATGCCATGAGCATGTCCGCCTCGCTGGCCTCCATGCCGGGCCTGAGCGCCTATCTGGGATTGTCCAACTTACGGACCACAAGCATTGGCGATGGCGACGACGACATCAATCTGGACGTTGACATTGCCATGAATAATGCTTCACCCAGCGGCAATCCGATTGCGTCCGCTGCTGCTGCTGCTGCTGCCGCCGGTGGCTGCGCCGCTGGTTCAGCATCGGCCTCGGGAGCCGGATGTTCCGCCTCCGCTGCGCACTATCTGCGCCACAGCAGCAACTATCGCTCGGCGGCAGCGGCGGTATCCTCTGCCGCTCAGGCGTCTCATAGCGGTGACCATGGCCATGGGCTTGGGTTGCTTTCATCGCTCGCATCCAGCAGCACTTCAGCAGCGTCATCCGCATCCTTTTATAATCGCCTACTACTCCTCGATAATTCCAGCGGCGATGCAGTCGGCGGCGGCGGTGGCATTGGTGTCAGCGGCAAAGGCAGCAACGGCCTGGACAGGCACGAGACAGCTGCCACGCCCCCGGCTAGCACACAGTCTGGAGGCGATGGCTTCTCGCATTCCAACAACAGCGCCTCGACCAGCTCAGCGGCAGCAGCAGCAGCTGCAGCTGGCTCCCTCACGGCCTCTACTGGGGGCAACACAGCCAACAACTCGTCACATCTCTACCAGAATCTGCTGCGGAGCAGCTCCGACGCTCTAGAGCTCTCCCATGTGGACGCGTCCGGTGGCGAGAACAGCTACTGTGATTACCGAAGCGAGAGCAGCAACCAGGTGAGTGACTGCATCCAAACCGGGTGGCACATCGTTAACTCTAAATTGCGTTATTTGCAGAATGGGGTGGAGGACTCACCGAGACGACACAGCTCCATGGATCAGCTGATTGGTCTGCTGAACGACATGGGCAAGACGTCGCGGACACGCAGCCTCAGCGATGGCGGTACCCAGGATGACGACGAGGGTGAGTAACACACGACTCTAACTATAATAATAGCATAGATAAGTCTCTGTCAATCTTCATTACAGTGGAAAAGGAGGCCCAGCCGGATTTGCTGAACAATACGCCTCCTGTGCCGCCCAAGCGTTCGCATCGGCGTCGCCACACGCCACCAAGACCCATCTCGAATGGTCTGCCACCGACGCCTAAGGTACACATGGGCGCATGCTTTTCTAAAATCTTCAACGGCTGTCCGCTGCGCGTCCACTGCACCGCCTCGTGGATACACCCGGAGACGAGGGATCAGCATCTGCTGATCGGCGCCGAGGAAGGCATCTACAACCTCAATATGAACGAGCTGCACGACGCGACAATTGATCAGCTATTCCCGCGCCGCACCACCTGGCTGTATGTGATCAAGGATGTGCTGATGAGCCTGTCTGGCAAGTCCTGCCAGCTCTATCGGCACGATCTGGTCGCGCTCCACTCGAAGCAAACGGTGCGCTTCTCGCTTCACATGAACAAAATACCCGAGAGGCTGGTGCCACGCAAATTCGCGCTAACCACCAAAGTGCCGGACACAAAGGGCTGCACCCAATGCTGCGTCACACGGAATCCGTACAACGGCTACAAATATCTGTGCGGTGCAACGCCCAGCGGCATCTTTTTGATGCAGTGGTACGATCCGCTGAACAAATTCATGCTCCTCAAGCAGTGCGAGTGGCCGGCCATTAGCATCCTGGGCGGCGGACATGGCTGTGTCCAGAATGGTCATACGCCTGTCTTTGAGATGATTATTACGCCGGAGCTGGAGTACCCGATTGTGTGCACAGGTGTGCGCAAGGCTCTCAACGGCTGCCTCAAGCTGGAGCTGATCAACATGAACAGTGGAAGTTGATTAATTGAGCTCGGAGATCACCGGTCTAACCTTTCATTTCAATTGTGATTGCAGGTGCCAGCTGGTTCCACTCGGAGGACTTGGAGTACGATGCCATGGCGACGATGGTGCCACGACGTGATCTCCTGAAGGTGGTGCGCGTCCATCAGGTGGAGAAGGATGCCATTCTCGTCTGCTATGGCAATGTGATGCAGGTGGTTACTCTGCAGGGCAATCCTAAGCAGCACAAGAAAATGGTTGCCCAACTCAATTTTGACTTTAACGTGGACAGTATTGGTAAGCCTTCCGCTCAATCTACCTCTCCCTCTAGATAAGCTAAAAGTAAGTCTTTCTTTCTACAGTTTGTCTACCGGACAGTGTATTAGCATTCCACAAGCACGGCATGCAGGGCAAGTCCCTGCGCAACGGCGAGGTGACGCAGGAGATTAAGGACATGAGTCGCACCTATCGGCTGCTGGGCAGCGATAAGTAAGTGGTTCATTCGTCAATCTATATACGTGTATGAATCTATGTATCTCTCTCTATCTCTCTCTCTCTCAGGGTCGTCGCATTGGAGAGTCAGCTTTTGCGCACCGGTTCGCTGGGCAGCGAGGACGGGCACGATCTGTATATCTTAGCCGGTCACGAGGCCAGTTACTAAGCGGCGCTACTTCGCATATATTATAAATATATATATATATAAAATCAGATATATATATATATATACAGATACACACACACACTCAATAAATTTTGAAATTGAAGCGCGAAGTCGTCAACTACTAACTGTAATTGAATTACTCGTAAATTAAATTCGATTAGAAGCATAGGAAACTACAATTTTTGAGGTCTATTTAAAGCGCATTTGATTCGGAAATGAGATTCTAAGTCGCCCCTCCAAACCCTTGCCCCTCGACCCACATTTTTCCCTACTTTGCCAAATCCCTCTAGAAATGTAATTAAATGTATTTTAACTATTTAAGCCGCACAGTCTAACCAATTCCGTTGTAATTATATTTTTGTATTACAAAAAGAAACACACACAGAAATGCTTTAAATTGTATGCCTAACTTTTTTGAATTATGCATAACAAATAATTTTAATGAAAGAGAAAGAAGAAGCAATAGAGATAGGGAGACAGAGAAAGATATTTGTGTAAGACTCACAAAACTTATAAATTAGTCCGAGAAAAAGAATGAACCTGGAACGGAGCTAAAAGAGTCAAAGCAGAGGCGAAGCGCATAATTATTATCGTAATAATATTAATAGAAATTAACTGAAATTGCATAGTTTTAGCAATTGTAAATCGCAAGTGTTTTGTAGTTTGGTAATGTAAAGCGGAACTGCATTAAAAAGTTGGCTTCAAACCAACGAAGAAGATGAAAATCCAATAAATGTGAAAACTGAATGAGTGTAGGAAGCGAAAGATAAAAACGGTTTGTTGGGAAACAAAATAGATTAAGCATTTTCTATAATAATAATAAATACATTTTGAAAAACCAATTGCATTGTAAAGACGTTCAAAACTGATTGTCATATGATTACGATTTTAGCCTAAGAGATCAATTTTCCCAGCCGCACATTTTTCTTCAGTTGTAAAAAATATATATGTTTTAAGTTAATTAGTTGTACGTGAATAGCGAGAAACCGAAAATTATAAATTAATACAAAAACTTGTTGAACTTTAGTTTAGTGCAAAAATAAAAACGTATTTAAAATGAAATATTTGAATTTTGGTATAAAACGCGCGCCTTCGACAAGTTGGCAGCATTCCTTTCAGGGCTGCCGGCTTATGTTTAGTATATTGTGTGAGATTATTGCCCCCACTGCAAACGGTCACACTGACAATACAACAATTCAGTTTCACGTGTTGTTCGACTTTGTTTTGATATATAGGACAATTAAATAAAATAGAAAAATGCCATTCGAGGTGCCTCCATGGGACAAAGGCGCAGAAATAATAAAATTCAGACCGGTTCAGGCATTGAGCAATGCACCTGCTGCCAAAACGAAAATAAAAAAACTGAAAAAGAAGAAACCAAAGGTTAAGAAGCCGGATCCGGCAAAATCTGCGACTGGCTACAGACTAGGTAAAGGACCTCTGGCACCACCTTCAGATTCTTCGGATGATGAAATTGATGACGAGATGCGTGCTATGCATAAAATCCGCACCGGACGCATCGAAAAGGCGCGTCCACCCGCTAAGAAAGCTAAGGATAACAAAAAGCAGCTGACACTAAAACCGGCTTTGATCGAGGCCGCAGTCCAGGCCATGGACACAACACCCACCACTCCGGCGGCTGAACCACAGGCCGTGCTGGCCAGCAAGCTGCAGTCGGAATTGCTCGGCGGCCGTTTTCGCTATATCAACGAGCAGCTGTACACGATGAACAGCCAGAAAGCGGAAAAGCTGTTCAAGACGGAAGGCGCCGAAGCTTTTAAAGCCTACCACGCCGGATACCGCCAGCAGGTGGAGAAATGGCCCGCAAATCCGTTGGCGCGCATCATCAAGACTATAAAGAGATTATCCAAGACTCTGATCATTGGCGATTTTGGCTGTGGAGAGGGTAAACTAGCAGAATCGTTGACTAACAAGGTGTACTCCATGGATCTGGTCTCGACTCGTGCAGACATTATTGCCTGCAACATCACCGACACTCCGCTGCTGCCGCAATCTCTGGACGTGGCCGTCTACTGCCTTTCGCTGATGGGCACCAACCTGAACGATTATTTGCTGGAGGCCAATCGAGTGCTCAAGTTGCACGGCAACGTTTACATCGCAGAAATTCAATCCCGCTTCGAGGATGTGCGCGAGTTTGTACGCTTTATGGGCACCTGTGGATTCGACCTGATTAAAAAGGATGTGGCTGTGAACTACTTTTACTTCTTTCAATTTCGCAAGATGCGCCATGTGGACAAGAAAGTAAAGCTGAAGCCCTACTCGCTAAAGCCCTGCCTTTACCGCAAACGTTAAAGCTATATTTAATAAATGAAGTTAAAAAAAATCAAAGGTTTCGTTTTGTTATGTTTCAAAATTAACGCTGTGATCATTAATCAACAGTTGAGTAGTTGAGCGTTGCCACATAGGCAAAAAGGTGAGCGTTCACAAATACGTTTGAAGGCTGTGACGTCATATTCATTCACTCTCTCTCTCTTTCTCTGTCTCTTTGGCTGAGTCAATTCGTGGGGCAGTGGTTGTTTTTCAACTGGGACTCCGCCGCTGAAATACAAAAATATATCTCTCAGTACCAGTTTGCTCTTCGTGCGTAGCATTTCGAATATTTTTACCACGGTACGTTAGCTGAAATCCCGTCGCAGGCCAATAGGAAAACAACAAAAAAATAAAAGAAAAACAGGCAAGAGAATTGCCAGTAAAAAGATCAAAGCATCTGTGTGCCAATTGCACAAATTCGCGCGCAAATTTTGTGTTTATAAATAATATAGTAAAACTTTTTAAGTTCTGTTGTACCAATTGTATGCAGTTTTTCACACGCCCACGCCTTGTTTCCGCCCCGCGCTTCTATTGCGCTCACTCTCAATTTTACTATTCTCTATTACTCATTCAACGTCAATTTTCAACAGGTATTCAACGACGACGACAACAACAACAAATTGTCTTTTTTCGTGTTCAATAGAAAAAAGTGGCCAAGAATTTGTTTATATGTATTTGATGTGTGTGTCTGTGAATGTGAGTGCGAGTGTTTGCGAAGTCAACTAGAATCTTTTTGCGAAGCGTTTCTAAAAAGTGAAAACAAGCGAAAAGGTAACTGTGGGAAAAGCGCCGCAAAGTAGTCAACGCTTCCTGTGGATTATCAAGTGAATAATAAAGCACAGCCAGCTCGTAAGTAACGGAAACTTCAGCTACAATTACATTTTGTGTTTTTCATTTTTATAACTCAATCTTCTGCAACAAACGGCATCGCGCCATTAACCGTTGCTTAGCTCACTCAAGCTCATTTTTTTTTTTTTTGGGCTGTGGTCAGAGTTTTCGGTTGCCTGCTCCGTCTCCGAATTATTTTATGCTTTTGACATACACACACCAAGAACAGTATGACTTCATAGCACACACACAAACGCTCGCACACACAGTTACGGGCACGCACATAAAAGCTAAACACACTCTCTCACCACTCACCACTCTCTCAATAGAGCATGAGAGAGCTGGAGAGAGAGAGAGAGCGAGAACGTTGACGTTGTCGCTTTTGGCCATAGCGCTTCGTGGAGCTTTAAGTGTATCTTTTTGTACGTTTTCTTTGATTTTCTTTTGTGTTGCCTTTGCAACTTTACGACTGGCTGTTGTTGTTGTTGTTATTATTATTTGTGTTATAGCTATCTCACTCTCTTGTCGAATTTTGTGTTGTTCTCAGTTGCTTCGCATTTTGTTGTTTTTTTTTCCTCCGCATCAGCAAGCAGGGGCTGTAAGTCGAGAAATTCTTATTGGCAAGCGAATGGCGCGTAGTCAAGGAGACACATTCAAAACATTCAACACATGCCAGACCAGGACCAGATAGAAAAAGCGCCCATATTTATGATTTAAATTCAGTTTTTTCACTTAGGGAGTGAAAGGGAAATCACATTTTTCTTAATAGAATAATATTTGATATCTAAATTGTTGCTTGAGTAAGACATTCACTCATTGTTTTTATTGGTCTTTTTCATTAGTTAAACTTTCACTGAATGTATTTGTGTTCGCGTTTAAGTAAAACCAGTCCCGTATCCATGCAACGGTAAAGCTTACACATTGCAGTAATTGCGATAATATAGGCATTAAAAAGCTATGCATTAAAATACTTTTGGTTTGGATAAAAGACTCAAAACCGCGAAACCTAAAATTATGAATAGGGGCGACAGCGACGCTGACGCTGACGCCGCTGTTGTCGTCGACGTCAGTGGCACAAAAATAAACGAAAATCGGCTGCCTTGAAAACTGATCGTTGAGCAGGTTATTTTCCTTATCAAGCGTCTACTTTTTTGCCTGTGTGTGCTTTTCTCTGTATTGGCATTCGCTATGATATCAAGGCTGTGGCACGAAGGAAGTGTAAAAGCTGTTGTGCTTTACTACATGTACATATGTCACCTTTGATAAGGTTCGAATTACTCACTGGTTCTCTCACATAGTTTACCTGATAAGATTCCGTGCCAATTTGTACGAATAATCATTGGGGGAAAATGTGAGTTATGAATGGGGCAGGTGACTCCTCACAGCAGATACCCTTTATGCGTCACCAAAACATTAACGTTAAAACGGATTTTCACAATCGGTGGAAAATCTCATAGAAAGCAGACGCGGACGTGGCTTGGATTGGGAACAGAGCATTTGACCCAAATAGTATAACGAGCTATACAATAAAAGCCTGGCCAGCAATGCAATTCAGAGAGTGTCTTAAACGGTAAGACAGAGCGAGAACTTGCATTAGAAACCGGTTATAGCCAGGCCGAGAAATTGGCTACACAGCAGACAAACAAATAAAGGAAACGAGCAAAGCAAATGCTAATAACTGTACAGCAGACTAAACTGTGCGAGTCGAACAACAACAACAAAATTATAATAAACTGTGGCGAGCCACAGCCAAAGCCCAAGCAAACGACTTGGCCACATGCAAACGTGAAAAACAGTGTGAAAAACCTGAATTGAACAAAAAGAGAGCCATGGCCAGAGCGGAGCCAAGTTAAGTGGGAGAATAAGGTGTGTCGTTAGAAGAGATAGATAGAGAGAGAGAGAGAGAGAGAATGACAGACTGGCGACTGGCGACTGGCGCTCTTAGCCAAAGTCGGGCTTATAACATAAACTGGAAATTTGGGACACCAAACAAAAGAACACGCTGCCAGATCGCGCAAAGTTTTTCAACACTCAATTTTCTAGCGGGCACTTTGCTTGGCATTTAAATTCTGCTGATTACCAAGACGATCCCCAAAAAGCTTCCTCATTAATTTAAGAGATTGGAGCTATTTTCGAGTTGCAACCGCCCTCTACTCAAGGCAATTTGTCAGCCTTCTCCAGCAGAGGGAAAACAGCTTTTATCTTCCGTCGCACACAGTCACACACAGTCACACACACACGCACACATTCACATTTTCGCATTGAGTTTTCTATTTATATTTGTTGTCGCATCGATTTTTATTGTTGTCGAAAAAGGGGGGCGCTATGATTTACGTGAATGAAGAGCCAGCTGTGTATTTTGGTTTGTTTACTAGTTCAGTGGAGCCACCGCCACCCCGCCAACCCGCCACTCCACCAGCTGACGTCCATTTGTTGGTGGATGGCCCCGGGTCGACAACACCCTGCGATGCATTTCAGTTCATTGCCCACCAAGTCTCGAAGGCGTTGAATGCTTTAAATAGCTAAACGTTGGGATTTGCTTCCTTAACATATATATAGATGTACATATATGTGTATATGCATACATACACACATTTGAGGGTATCTTTCAGTCGGTCCCCTTCTGTCTGGCTGCAACTCGTCAAGCGCCATTGAGCAGAGCCGCCGAATCGAGCGCTTGAATAGAGAAGCCATCGAGTAGTTCAGTGACTGATCCACTTTTTTTTTTTGCACTGGTCAACAAGTGGAAACTATTTGTTTACTACTTGGCTTGGCGATTAGAACTTCACTTGAATTCACAATTGGAGCGGATCTGGCTTATCTGTGTTGCTATTTTTTGTTTTTTTTCGCTGGCGTCTACAATTTCCGATTTAGTGCAACCAAAAAAAAAATTGTGTGGATACCCCTAATACACAAACCAGGCAACATTATCGATTGACCCATTTTTATAAGCAAACCGATTTTTCTGTTTCTGAGGGACAAACAATTTCTTTCGCACGCACAGCCCAAAATCTCAGAGTGTGAGAGCTATAGTTCATAAATATACGTTTAATATATTATTTTACATATATAATCATATCATTTGAGTGTGTGTTTTGGAAAAATGTATAAAGCATTTCTTGCGGAAGTCGGCGGACTGCCCCTCGGTTATTAACGGATGTGGGCACCGCCTGCAACTCTTTCACATTTCTATACAAAACATTTTGTTGAATACATTTTATGGGTAACGCTTCGATGGTTTTCCAAACAGGTGAAAAGCACGTTAAGCGAATGAACCGACCGACTATTGTAAACAGGGCAACAGTTGCAAATATTCACACATACTCACGCACACACTCGCAAGTGACGTCACGCCAGGAGCAGCAGCTCCCAACTTAAGGTGACATAATGCCATGACGGAATATGCCAAACGTGAAGGAGAGAGGAGGAGGAGAGGGGAAGCAGCCACCTCATCGAGCTGAGGTTGAGGTTCAGGTTCATATTCATCGGGTTCGACTTTGTTTGTTGTCCGAGTAAATTGAATTTGATTTAGTTTGTATTAAATTAAACTTAATTACGCGCTCGCCCGAAGCACTCACTCAACTCAATTGGATTGACCGCCAGTGCCCAGTGGCCAGACCCAAGCGAATCTTTAGCAACCCATGGCATTCCGTTTCGATGCACTCACTCAAACTTCATTGCCTCGAAGCTCTTAATTCGAGCTTAACCGCCACTCGCACAATTGTTATCGTCTTAAAGTATGTTTCGTTCTTGAATATATATTCTTGATAACCAAATGTTACGAAATACGTTTCGCAGTGATTTGCATACTTGCCAAAGTCGAATTTGATAAGCCTTTACATATATCTTAGCTTCAAAGCTTGAGTTATAAGTTTTGGGATCAAATGCTCACAAAACATGAATTTTGTTTCTTTAGCTCAAATATTATTGAAGGAGGAATAAAAAAAGAATTAAAATCAAATTATGCTTAATTTAGTTTTGTAGCTTAATTTCATGCTCTCAATTTAAGTGTTAGTTTCATCAGTATTTTACTTGATTTTGATTCAAATTAAATCTAGAAAACCTTTATTTGAACTTCTCAAAAGTTATACATGATTTGAGTAGAAAATGTAATAGAAAATCCAATGCAGTATGAACTTATATCTTAGCACTACATTCCTTCTATTTAGCATGAAAATCCTTAATTCTTTTTTATATAAGCATTTCCCTATCGAATCTATCTAAACTTGTACTTGATTTGATTAGAAATTGAATGTTAAATGAAATGAACTCAGAATGTATTTTTTAGTTTCACAAATATCAAACTAGATTTCTATTAAGTACGAAAGTTCTTAACTCTTAAAATAAGTATTTTCTTTAAAGCTTACCATGTATCTAACTTTTCTAAACTTATACTGTATGTGAAATGTTAGCTTATGAAGTGTCGAAATTCTCTAAACTTTTACTTGATGTGAGTACAAAATTTGATGTATTCAAGTCGGTTTGCATTGTGCTTAGAAGATGGCCTACTGGTCACGTCTCTGTTTGTTTGTCTGTATATTGTAAGTATGTGAGCACATGGTTGATCACGCCCCAAACCAAGTGGCAAGCAGTGAGGCAACTTTGCCATGATTAGAAGCACACCCAGACATCAAGCAAACCGGCCTCAGATATTGTGAGTGTATACAATGTATATATATGTATGTATAATGTATTTGAGATGCTTGATGAATTTCACCTCGACCTCCTTCAATTGAAGCGTTCATTCTTCTCTTTTTGGGTGTCGACGGCATCTTGCAAAATATTGCGCACGATGTTGCAGCAATAAAACAATTTCAATAATATGTGGAAATGAGTCTACAAAAGCGATGCCGGTCGCCTTCTAAAGGCGTTGGGATGATGTCATCGTTAATGCGATACGAAAATAAAACAAACACCAGACTCAACTCTATTTAACGTATTTATAGCGAACAGCTATGTAATTGCAATCAGAAAATAGAAATTGCATTGATAGTTAATCAGCTAATCTCTCTCCCTCTCTCTCTCTCTCTCTCTCTCATTTATACTGCTCTCTCTTTGTTTGTGTGATTCATGCGTCAATCTCTAGAAGTGTGCCCCCAAACACGAAACATTTCACTGCCAATTGCCTTGACGGCTATTCACGAACTCCAATTAGATCGCGATTGTTAGCAGTTAACGATTATCCCAGTGACTTAATGTGGATGATGTCAACTGGGAACAGATTGCCTAAAAAAAAATTATTTAAATGCTACTCTTGCTGTTCGCAATTAATGGATGAAAATAAACACACGCACACACTGAAAGATATATACAAAAAATTAGTTAGCTGCCTGCTTTTCGGCTTCTCAACATTTTGGAAACATTTTAGAAGGCACGATGACGCCACCAGCTGCCAAACTGTGACGCGATGTTCTGTTTTTTTTTTTTTTTATTATTCTATTTTTTGAGAGGATTTCGAATCTAGTTTTTGCAGCTTTATTTGTTTTTTTTGTTTTTGTTTGTTATAAACCAAATGAATGTCTACCGCGTGCTTTGGCGGCCGCCTTGATCAAAAAAAATAAAATAAAACTGGTTCAGCTCGTCCAGATATCTGCTTCAGATGTTACAAGCGATCGAGTCGCAATACAAAGATGTGAAAGAGCGCAAGAAATTTAAAAACAATTAAACCATCAATTGATCACTTGCCCCAACTATCTCGCTCCCTCTCTTTCCCTCTCTTTCCCTCTCTCTCCCTCTTTCTTAAGTTTTCTAGTATGCGCTGGGCGTGGTGCGTAGAAAATATATATCATTTATTAGCAAACCACAGTAATATATAACTGTGTATATCAACAGTTATATAATTAACCACATGCCATACTTACATATTTATTTAATCTGAGAAAATTCGATTCATGTCGAATATACTATATATATACATATATATATACCAGAGATATTTCTGCTTAGAGAATGGATTTATGAATAGATTCAGTTTTGCACTGGATTCAGGGTATACAAATAGCCAGTATGTGCTGTTTTTATAGGGGTTGAGTAATAAAATATGAGTTTTCCTTGAATAAAGCTGTGATTCAAAGCCCGTTTCGTTCGATTTTGCAGTCTTGACTCTTTGCAATAAACGAAGTTTTTAAATAATGCCAATTGCAGGGAAAGTTCTGCAAGCTTTCTCTGCAAAAGGGGAGGATGGGGGGTACTGCCGTATGTCTAATTAAAAGCGGCCTGGCTTAACACATAAATTCCCGGCTTGCAAACATATGGCCACAAAATATTGTTGTTCTTCTTTATGGCTGTTGGTCAGCATCTAGTTTTATGGCCTTTGCCTGGGA
The DNA here is from genome assembly GCA_037075185.1 of Drosophila pseudotalamancana. Classification (NCBI taxonomy): domain Eukaryota; kingdom Metazoa; phylum Arthropoda; class Insecta; order Diptera; family Drosophilidae; genus Drosophila; species Drosophila pseudotalamancana. Next base: position 281,156 of record JBAMCK010000001.1, on the reverse strand, counting down.
TTATGTTGAGGTTGTGGCTTTCGCTAGTAAAACTTTAATTTCAATTTGCATTTACTGTGGCTAAAGCAGTTAATGGAACAATTTTATATATATTTACAGCTCGCCAACAACTGCGGCCACAACAAGTACAACAAGACACTATTCTGAGCTCCGTAAGTACGAAGGCGAGTGTGAGTGTGAGTGTGAGTGCGAATGTGAGTGTGAATTGTAATGCGAATAGTCACTTGAATAATGTCATCGCATGACATCATGGGCCAGCCTTTGGGGCTGGCTCCAAGGGGCTGCTTGCAATTTTTGCACACTCCAACTAATTTCATAGCCCTGCTCCAGTTTTGTGGCGCCACGGAAAAAGGCGAGACACAATTGTGCAAAGCTGGGACCGCACGCAGTCGCTCGCTTGCAGTGGACACATCCGGTCGCAGGGTCTTCCTTCCAGATAGAGTTGAGTTTTCATAATTGACTGCTTTATTTGCAGCTCCGTTTCTTAACTCGATTGCATTCGGCAAACTGACTGCGTAGCTGAGTGTCTAGAACGATGCCGGCGGAAACTAAAGCATCCGCGCCAGCGGAACCGGAAACACCGACCAAGAGCAAAGGCAAGAGCAGCTCGTCGACCTTCTCAAAGGCTGCCCTGGCACGCGTCACACTGCTCGATGGTTCCATTCTGGACGTGACAATTGACGTAAGTGAATCGATGACCAACCTCTATCTTAATCTAATCTCTGTGCTATGCGTATTTTAATGCAGCGCAAAGCTAAAGGCCGTGATCTGGTTAACTCCATCTGCGCCGGTCTAAACATCATTGAGAAGGACTACTTTGGCTTGACCTATGAGACGCCAACCGATCCGCGTGTGTGGCTGGACTTGGAGAAGCCTGTGGCGAAGTTCTTTCGCACAGATCCCTGGCCACTATCGTTCGCAGTCAAGTTCTATCCGCCGGAGCCCTCACAGCTCCAGGAGGACATCACGCGCTACCATCTGTGCCTGCAAGTGCGCAATGACATCCTGGATGGTCGTCTGCCCTGCACCTTTGTCACGCACGCCCTCCTCGGCTCCTACCTTGTGCAGTCCGAGATGGGTGACTATGATCCCAAGGAGATGCCCACTCGTGCCTATCTGAAGGACTTTAAAATCGCACCCACTCAGACATCAGAGCTCGAGGATAAGGTCATGGATCTGCACAAGACTCACAGGTAGGGTTTTCCCTTCATCTTTGGTTCCAACACGTCCTCACCTCTGCTTTTTCTTCCTTTTGCACAGAGGTCAATCGCCCGCTGAGGCTGAGCTTTCCTATCTGGAGAATGCCAAGAAGCTGGCTATGTACGGAGTGGACTTGCATCCTGCCAAGGACTCCGAGGGCGTTGACATTATGTTGGGTGTGTGTGCGTCCGGTTTGCTGGTTTATCGCGACAAGTAAGTAAATCTTGGATTTCAATCGATGCATTTGTACTACAATTAAATGTTCTGTTCAGGTTGCGTATTAACCGTTTCGCTTGGCCAAAGATCTTGAAGATCTCGTACAAGCGTCACCACTTCTATGTCAAGATACGACCGGGCGAATTCGAGCAATACGAATCCACCATTGGTTTTAAGCTTGCTAATCATCGTGCCGCCAAGAAGCTGTGGAAGTCCTGCGTGGAGCATCACACCTTCTTCCGTCTGATGACGCCGGAGCCAAACACGAGGTCCACGCTGTTCCCACGCTTCGGCTCCAAGTACCGCTTCTCGGGTCGCACCCACTACGAGAGCAAGGCGACACCCGTTGACCGAACGGCTCCCAAATTCGATAGGGCCTTATCTGGAGCACGTCTCTCATCACGCAGTATGGATGGTGAGTCCTTTAAGTTCTACAAAAAGATCATCTAGACTAACCGAAAAACCTCCTGATGCAGCGCTGGCAATCGCTGATAAGGAGAAGGTGGCCCGCAAGAGCAACACCTTGGACCATCGCGGAGATCGCAGCTTGGACACGGATCCGCTCAACCGTAGCCCCATTAAGAACAAGAAGGACAAGGTAACTAACCGGTTTAGTCGTTGAGCCTGCGTTCGACTTGAGATGAATATGTTTAACGATTAATGGGAGTGTTAACCAGATACATTTTTCTTTATTTTTTCTCGGTTTGTTACTAACTCTCACTCACAAACCAAAACACGTGCACACACTCACACACACAAACAAATACACAAACAAATAACGTGTGTCCCACTGTCAATGCCATGTGACATGTGACATATTCTGATGTGCTCGTTATCCTGCTGCTCGTTGCGTGAATCGAATCTTGCATTCTAACAAACCATCTTAACCCTAACTGTAATAACGATAATATTAACCAATTAACCAGTTGATACGCGAATCGAGCACCGGCACAGCTTCAGCCTCCTCGCAGAGCTCACTCGAGGGAGACTACGAGACCAACATCGATGCCGAAGCGGTGTCCGCTGTTGGCAATTTGTCGTCTCCTGCTCAGGTTATTGTTGAAACACTATTCTAAATAATTGTATCAAGAATTCAATTCTTATTCCTTTTTCCTTACCACCCGCCTCCAAAATTCTGTTTATTTTGGCTTGAACTCTGCTTTTTTGATCGTTGTGAGCTTCTCCCTAAACAAATTTAAAGTGTATTTTCTATCAAGCGCATTTGAGATGATCTTTACTCTGTATTCTCTTATATATTATTTACTTACTGCTAACTGCTAACTGCTAATTTTATTTTAATTACATAACTGACTTTTCCTTAACCCTGGTAGCCCCTGAACGAGGACTTCCAATTTATGGTAAATTTTGTAAAAAGCAAGAAAAACTACTTACTACTCAGTCGTCACATCTTCTCTACAGACTGTAACTGTTTTGTCTGATTCACAATCATATACAACTATACTATCCTAACCTATATATTTGCAATCGAAATTTTATTTGTTTACTTTTGTTCTCAATGTCTTCCTCATTTGCGCTCTAACATTGTACAATAAGATCAATTTACACCGCATTCAGAAAAAGATTCATTGGTAAAAAAAAGTTATAAATAAATTTTAATCATCTTGAGTTTTGGCGCTTGAACACATATTATGCTTAATAAATAATTTCTGTTGCATGTACTTGTAAGCTTCCTCAATCAAAGTCCTTTGTATAAAGAATGTTAAATATCAATTATTAAACCTGCGTATTTCCAAACCCCACAGGACGAAGAAAAGGAGGCAAAGTTACGCGAGAAGAAGCTAAGAGAAAAGGAGGAGAAGGAGCGCAAAGAGCAGGAGAAACGGGATCAAAAGGAACGAGAGAAGGCAGAGAAAGCGGCTAAAGCAGCAGCTGCCGCTGCGGCAGCTGGAGTCAATGGTAATAAAGAAATATTCTCTATATAGCTGTCACTAACCGATTTCCTTCACAGGAAATGATGAACATAATGACTCTAAGAAATCGGATTCTGGCAGACGTGTAAGTTTCAGCACTAATAAATTTATTTTGAGTATATGAATATGTTGGCTATTTAAGAGTTGTTAAGTATCTAGCATTATTTAAGATTATATAACACCCAAAACCCTGCGTAAGACCTCGTCGCACTGTTTGCGCCCGCGCTCGTGTAAATACAACCAAGTTAGTCCCTTCCTCAGTCCAATCACACTTAAGTTCAGTTCCTAAGTACTGATAGTTTGTATTTTAGTAGTTAATCCAAATTTCTTATGAGTTCCATCCAATTTTAATTTGAATTGTTTTTGTATTCCCTCCTCCAATTTTATCGTTTTATGTTCCAACTTTTGATTTACTGACGATTCGTGAATCTGCGCTGCCGAAAACAAAACATGGGGAACAGGGTGTTGGTATTTTCTCATCGGGTCGCAAGAGCAAGAGCGGTTCACCGTCAAAGGATGGTAAGGACAAGTCCGGAAAGGACAAGGACAAGGACAAGGAAATGGGTCGTCTTGGTCTGGTCGTTACATCGGGTCTGGGCGAGCAAGAGCAAGCCGATGCCAACCGAGATGGCGATAAAAAGCGCGGCTCCACAACTCCCGGCGTTACCCGTCCATATGAGTACGCCGTAGACGCTGACGGAAAGGCCAGTAGCCCGACTCGCAAATCGTATACGCCAGGCGGGTTCCGGTATGACCAGGATCCGAATAGTGGCAGGCAATTAGGTCCCGATGGTCAGGAGCAACTGTCGCCAACCTCCCAGCAAAAGAAGATCGGTCTGGCCTTTAACTATGCGCCTGGAAACGACAATGCATTAAAGGAGACCGCCGAGAAGATCAAATCCGGCCAACTGTCTCCCCGCACCCAGGACAAGCTGAACCGCGGTCAGTTGTCGCCCAAGTCGAGGGCCAAGCTCCTGCAGGACGGCAACCTCTCGCCCACCACACGTGCCAAGCTGCAGGGAAGCGCTGTCGATGCCGCTGCTGTGCCCCTTACCGATGGCCAGAAGCGCTCTTACTCACCCACCAAGGGTCAACTGGGCCAGCAGGGTTACACCTCGGGTGCACCTGGAAGCTACAAGCCTATCATTGATCCGACAGCCGAATTTCTTGAATCACAGCGTTACAACAAAGAGCCTCCCTTTGTGGGAGCTGGTGGTGCTGCTGGTTCAGCTGCTGGTGCTAAGCCCGGTTCGCCCAAAAAGGCTGCAACTGGAGCTGGAGCTGGAACTGGACCCGGATCTCGTGCGAGTGCGGGTCCTGGCTTAGCTGCTGGTGCTGGTGCTGGTGCAGCAGCAGTTGCTGCGAAGCCCAAGAAGAAGCGCGTCAAGATTATGGTCATCACCTCCAAATTTGATCCGGCTACCAAGCGCATTGATGCCGAGAATGGAAGCATTGAGCACTCGACGGGCATCCTGGATCCGGCCACGGGTCGCATTGATACCAAGTACGGCGTAATTGATCCCAAGAACGGCACCTTGGAGGCTCTGAACACCCAAACAGGCAAAAAGGAATTGTACAAGGGAGAGGTGGATCCCAAGACAGGCAACCTACATTTGGTTTCGGGCGTCTCAGATCCCAAGACTGGACGTATTGATGATTCTTTGGGCCAGATTGTGTGCATTACACCACAGGACAACCCAGTTGTAGAGCTGACTGTTATTACTAGCCGCATAGATCCTGCAACAGGCAAGATCGATACCGTTAACGGCGAAGTCGAGCGCTCTTTGGGAGTCTTGAACTTGAACACGGGCTTGTTGGATACGAAATATGGTGAGATAGACACACGCAAGGGAGAGCTCAAGGCGTACGATCCGAAACATGGCAAGATTGTGGTTACCAAGAATGTTAAGGTTGATCCTGGCACTGGCCAAATCACCATACTGGGCGTTATCGATCCTAAAACGAATAAGGTCGATCCCAACCAGGGTCGCATCATTGAGGTCGGTCAGCAAATTGATCCGATTGTCGAGGTTACATCCCTGGCTGGCAAATTTGATTCGAAGAAGAACATTATCGATCCCAAAACAGCTCAGGTTGAGACATCCGGCGGTCAGTTCGACCCTAAGGCCGGCAAGATCGACACGAAGTATGGTCAAATCGATTTGGTTAAGCACACAATTACCTTCACTGACCCCAAGTCGGGCAAGTCGGTAACCCGCGACATCAAGATTGAGCCTACCACCGGACAGATTGTGCTGAAGAACCAGGTCAATCCCAAGAACAACAAGCCTGACAAGGACTATGCTCGTATCATTTCGCTACGCATTGTTCAACAGCGCGTGGATCCGGTAACAAAGGCACCCATCTCGGAGGTCAGCGCCGCCAAGGACAAGGACATTATTGTTGATCCCAAATCGAACCAGATCTGGGTGCCGACCGGTGCCACCGATCCCAGCACTAAGGAGGAGCAGTACATTTCCAGCAGCGTGGACCCCAAGACGGGCTACGTCATCACCATCTACGGCTACCTCGACCCCAAGACCCGCGAGATCAAGAAGCAGACCAAACTCGACCCCAACACCATCAAGATCGAGCCCACAACCGGCAAGATCTACACCGCCACCGGCGAAACGGATAAGGCCACCGGTGAACCGCTTTACGCTGCCACTCAAGTGGATCCGGAGTCTGGCGAGGTTTATACCAAGCTGGCTCGCGTTGATCCCAAGACTGGCAGGATTGTTGTTGTTCGCATTTTGCTCATTACCAAGACAGACGAACGCGGTCGCCCCGAGGAAGTCGATCCCGAGAACTGTGAGATCGATCCCGTTTCCGGCCGTGTTCTTAAGTTCTTCAACAAAACCGTTTATGTTTATAATATGATTGATCCGATAACTGGTGAAACTGTGCAGGTTGATCCCAACGATCCACGCTTTGCCGGCGCCAGGACCACAGTGACCCACACGATGACCCTGACTGGCGAGATCGACCCCGTGACGGGACGCATCAAGAGCGAGTACGGCGATATCGATCCGAATACGGGCGACATAGATCCTGCCACAGCTGTCACCGATCCCGTAACGGGCAAGCTGATCCTCAACTACTCACAGATCAATCCCGCGCACTTCGGCAAACAGGCTCAGGTGCAGACAACCACAGAGACGGTGCCGATCACTCGCCAGCAGTTCTTCGACGGAGTCAAGCACATTGGCAAGGGTGCGCTGCGCCGCGACTCCGAGGGCAGCTCGGACGACGACATGACCCAACAGTATGGCAGTGATAATGTCCAGGATATTGTGCTTAGCACATCGAGCCAAGCTGGCCCCGGCAGCAAACTTGGCAAGCCAGTGAGCACACCCACTGTGGTGAAGACGACAACGAAACAGGTGCTGACCAAGAACGACGGCGGTGTCACCCACAACGTAGAGGAGGAGGTCCGCAATCTGGGCACCGGCGAGGTCACCTACTCGACCCAGGAACACAAGGTTAGCTCCAGATCAGACTGTTCAGACTGTTCAGGCTGTCTGTTGTTTTCACGTTTTGGGCACAAGCTCTGGCGCTTTTCTTCTTATTCATGACGCCTCTTTAACTTTAACTTGCCTCTATTAATTTGAGTTGAAATCTTCTTTCTTTTTTATTTGGTTTCCTCTGGCTCTTACTAAATCGCTTTTCCTGCTCTTGTTGCTGACGCAAAACGTTGTTAATTACGCACTAACCACACCAACAATCACGTAACCACCCACCTAGGCTGACGCAACACCCACCGACCTGAGTGGCGCCTACGTCACGGCCACCGCAGTCACCACCCGCACAGCCACCACGCACGAGGATCTGGGCAAGAACGCCAAGACGGAACAGCTTGAGGAGAAGACAGTTGCCACCACCCGCACCCTAGACCCCAACAACCAGCAGCAGCGCGTTGTCACCCAGGAGGTGAAGACGACGGCAACCGTAACGAGTGGCGATCAGGTAAGAGTATTCGATTCCATGATCGGCTCGCATGGCTGCACTTTTCGATTGGCATGAACTGATTTCCTGTATTTTTGCAATGTTTCTTTCCTTTTATATTTTTTGTCAATTTCGATGTATTCCATTTGTTGCATTACCGTTCTTGTTGTAATTGTTGCCCCCACATAGTATCAGAGACGCGATAGCGTCTCATCGACCAGCTCCGGCGACTCCGGCACACCCATCGATGGGCCATACGATGGTTCCAGCGTGGTGCGCACTGACAACCAGGTTTGTACTAATAGTAGAGAATGATTGTTGTTTAAAAACCAACCAAAAGAGACCTGAAACTTGTAATGTAATGCTCGTTTGTAGTGCGTAGCTCTGTTTAATGTCATGACCTTTAAACTGTCTGTTCTCATCCCGTTAGAAATCTCCGCTGTATGCCAGCTCGGCAACTACTGGCCCCCACGTCGAAAGCACCCGAGTAGTGCTCGGCGAGGATTCACCCGGCTACTCTGGACATGGCGAGATCATCTCTACGCAAACAGTGAGCAGTAAAACCCGCACCGTCGAAACGATTACCGTAAGTAAACTACAGATCCCACCTGCACACACTTGAACCATTGCGAACTAGACAAAGCGTGAGTAAGTACTCGGAGGTAGGATTCCATTTGACTCTATTGCAAGTTCAAAATCTTCCTGTATTCGTATGCGCCCCACTGTACATTTAAAGCATAAGTCTGTTGTTCAAATATGGTAATAAGGTGTGCATTGTATAAAATACCACTAAACCAAATACATAATCGAACATCATAAAACGAAACAGAAATACGGTTAGCGACCCTTCAATATAGGCAGAACCAAGATTGAATGAGTTTCAAATGAACGGCTTTTATATAGACTGAAACCGTCGCTAACCGATCTTTGATTTCCTATTCGAACTAATCAAAATTCCCATTCGCCAACAGTACAAAACCGAACGCGATGGCATTGTTGAAACCCGTGTGGAGCAGAAGATAACCATTCAATCCGATGGCGACCCAATTGATCATGACAAAGCCTTGGCTGAGGCAATACAAGTGAGTGCAAATGCTAATGCGAACAACAAACAAAAAAGTATACCCTGTACCTAAAATTCTCCTCTCCTTGAAATTGCAGGAAGCGACGGCCATGAATCCAGACATGACAGTCGAGAAGATTGAAATTCAACAGCAGACGCAGTAGATTTTATAATTACTATTAAACAATTACGAAATAAAAATCCGCACAGCTTCAAACCACATACACACACAGACACACAAACACACACACCACCCATAGAGACCGTGCACCACCAACATACAATCAAATGAGAGAAAATACACAGCACATCAAGTACACCTTTTATACTACATACATATACATATATAGATAAGTATATAGAAACGGCATTCAATATCTTCTATAGAGCTATCCATAACGTTTTTTGAAGCAATTCAATTCAATTATATGTTTATAATTTTTTTTATAAAATTACAAAACTGTTGTTTATAACTACCTTTTATTATTATGTATGTCTAACAGAATGCATTACAAAGCATAATTAAAGTATATTGAATGTGCAAACGCAAAGTTAAAGAAATGAAAATTATATATACATACATATATATATATTAATAAATGTATACATTATATTTGTAAAACCACAATTGCATTCAAATTAAAATGAAAACCTAAATGTACACACAATCCAATGCGTTTTTCTTTAAGTGTATTTGAATATTCAATAAATGGACACGAGGCAGGCGATAAAAATCTAAAATGCATTGGCCAAAACAGAGGCCAAGTTGTTGGCAAAAAACAAAAGCCTGCCCCTAACTCGAGCGCAGGAAAAAACTGCGCCACATCATTGCAATTAGCAAATGAAAGAAGCAGCTAAGAATGCACAACTAGTAGATATCCTGGACTGTGTATATGTTAATATGCAGGTTATGTCTATCGAATATAAATATAGGTTTTTAATGGTATTAAGAAATGTGGATGGGATAACAAATATTTATTATTATAGAGGAAAATAAATGTTTATAAGGTCACGTCTCCAGATCTTCTAGCTGGAATATCTATAATTCATAGTCAGTTTTAAGTTCTCCCATGCATTTCCATACACATTTCACCCACTCTTAATGTCTACAGGGTATTCGAAAACCAGCAAAACCAAAACAAAAGAACTTTCCCCATGCAGGACACATTGCGCGATAAGGACATTGCATTAACATGAAATCCAATTCGCAACTTCTGATGCCGACCGAGCGACAACGAGGCAAATTATTGTAATGCAATATTTATGCAGTTCACCGTTGTGGAAAACAGGTGGGAGTCAGGTGAGACGGGAGGCGGGGTGCGAGACTTGCTAATAATATTACGTTTCATGGCAGGAATTCCATTTGGACGTTATTTTCATTTTACCATTTGCCGCTTTTTCTGTTCTATGCAATTTTTAAATTGTGGCCGCAACATGCAAAAAAATGTCAGCAAACGATTAAATTCAAAGAGCTGCGAGTCTAAGGGATGTGGGTTAGGGGTTGGGCGATGCGGGGGTAGCATAAAAAGCCGTAATTAAAGTGAAGCGTACAAGGTGACTGACTAATGCATTGATTCATAGTTTAGATATAAAGCGTTCCATGGCCAGAGAAAACTTCAAATGCGAGGCGCTGAAACTCTGCACCTAGAACTGTGGTCAATCCATCAGTCAAGGGGGGTTCAACTTGTCAGTCAGTCAGTCACTCAGTCAGTCAGTCAGTTAGTCAGTTAGTCAGTTAGTCAGTTGGTGAGTCTGTCATATGAGCGAGCAACCAGGCCGGCTGAGCCTGCCAAGAATTGCAATGCCACTGACCACACTCACATGCACTCACACACACACATGCACACCACCCTCAGGCATTGTCCGGCAGTTGTCCAGCACCACAACCCCCCCTTGGACAAGACCACGGACACGATAGCCGACCGACTGAGTGCTTTCTGCTCATGAATTTTTAAATGCGCGTGGAAATATCCTCTTGCGAATATTTTGTGTTTTTGTTATTGTTTTCCAAACTCCTGCATATTGCATGTTGTTGAGGTCAGGCGAAAATTTCTAATAAGCCACCAAAGTTTGTGCCCCGGACTATTGCATCAAGTTTTCAGGTAATTCGCCTGTGTTATTAGCTCAACCCTAGCCTACAAGCCAATAAGCAATTCCTATAGACAAAGTTCCCGAGAACTCGTATCGGACTGCTTATAGATTGAAATTGAATTATATGATGAAATTGTTTTCTACCTAAAAGATTATCAATTTTTAAATCTATTGAAGAAATACACATCATGTATAAGAAGGTTTACATGAGGCTTCTATGCACAACTAACATAGATGCAACTGATGCAAATAAGAAATTTGATAAATAATTGCAATGGGATGTATTTATGGATAGGTTTCTGTATGTTCCTGTTCCAGACGCAACTGACTGCACGATACTCTGTTCAAATGAAATTAATCGTGTCATATAAAAAGATGCTGATTCAAATAAAAACGAAGCCTTATATTCGCAATGAGATAATATATTTAAATGCAGTATTGTAGAACCAGACAGAACGTCTGATGCAGACACAACTGACAGTATGATACTCTGTAAATTCAATGGCATCTTGCCAGAAGGTCAACTGTTATCAAGCTGAACTCAGCTCCAACACTGTGCTTATTAAAGCATATACCAACCTTCCACACCTCAATAAACCAATAAACTCTTTTACCCTTTGAGAATAGAGCAAAAACAGTCTAAATCTGGCCCTATATTACTCTGCTTGATGGACCTTATGTATAAGCCATTTAAGCGTTTACCGAGCTATTAAATTCATTGAAGCATTAACAACAGCAACTGGCAATAGATCACATGTATATATACTGATTTCGTACATGTATATATGTAGTATGTACGATAGTATGTAGTCCGAAATCAGTGCAAAATATCAAAGCGTACCCCTACAATTTTGGAGTCGGACATTGTCGCGACTTGCCAATTAGATTTGATGGCAATTTGCGCTAAAATGTTATAAAACAAAGGCCCCAATGATGGGGGCGTGTGGGGGCGTGCATTGCCAAAGCGAAAAAGAATGTTAAGCGGCAATTCCGTCCAACCCTTCCTCTCCCCCTCTCCCTTTCCCTGCCTTGCAAGTTGTCACGGTTGAAACGCAAAACAGGCCAAAACATGCCCAATTCGTGGGGGCCGAGTGTGGGGGAAGGAGCAGAGGGGGCGGGGCAGGACGTACGCTTATTTCTGTTTCATGAAACAGCAATTTGCATGTCTGTCTGCCTTTTTTTTTGTATTCTATACCTGGGGACTAAGTAATTGCCGCTGAATGTGCCGCATGCACCATGTTGCCCGCAACAAGTGGAGGCAAGTATTGGCAAGCATTTGCATGCGTTCGATAGTTGCAACGAGTGAGCGAGAGAGCGAATGCTTTTCGCTCCTTTGGCCTCCTTTTTGCTATTGTTTGTAAACAAACTCTGCGGAAATGCTCCACAAATTGTCCATCGCATTGGAAATTTACGCTCCGGAAAAACTTGACGCATGCGCCAAAAACTGTTATACGGCCGCATTTCCCCAGTTGCCAGCCAAAGGCTAAGAGATAACCCACATCATGATCGGCAGGGCTGTAACTCGTGCTTGGTCAAGACCATTTTGGCTAATTACTAGACCATATTTTAATGGAATTTTGGTTGGGGGTAAGCAAATGGACTTGTTGGCCAATCGCTTAAGAAATTATCATTAGGGTCTGCGGAGTGGAGGTGCACTTGATTGACAGTGAAAGTGGTTTAAGAAGTGGCAAGTGGTATGTGGCATGTGGTATGTGGCATGTGGCATGTGGCATGTGGCATATGGCATATGGGGAATATTTGATTTGAGTGAAGTGTACGCAAACGTCTCCTAAACAAATATTGAAAAAGCGTAATTAACGGCCTAACTGCCACATAATTAGGCACTCAGGTTCATTAAGAAACAAACTTTCCCCACCTGCCGAATCAACTTGAACTGCGATTCCGATTTTCGATTAGGATTTCAAAGTCATGTTAAGGACAAATCGCATCCTCTCAATAATATTCACTGCACGCGTTTCGCATAAAAGAAATGAACAAAAAATTATTTGCAATCAAATTGAGTGACCGTTAAAAAGAGGCCAAAAACTGACCGAATCAAATGGTCTGAACTTCATTTCGGTTTATTGGGTGCACAAATATTGAAAACAAATTTGCGCTAAACACTTCCAATTGCCAAAGATGATATTTTTTGTTTTTGGTCATATAAAAATGGCAATAAATGCAAATGAAAAGCGATAAACACATAAAATCTACACACGGGTACACACACACATATATACACTCGCACGCCCAGCACTGTGACCTCTGAACCCTTCACCTGCCGCAGCTTCGTTGAAAGTCAATTTCAGAAAAGGGGTTGAAATCGAGTCGGCCGGAAAAACGCATTTTCAATAAATACCAATTATGTTGATATTGAATTTGAATTTTGGGCATGCGAATTATTGGACCAAATGGACAGTCGGATGGAAATGGAAATGGAAATGGAAATCGACAGCCGGATGGAGATGGAGCCATATGCTGGTCAGCAGTCAGGTGGAGGCTTTCATGGCCCATTTATGGAATTATGCCACACGATATAAAAATTTGATGAGCTCTACCGATACAAGTGCTAAACGGCTTTTCATTTCTCACAGCAACAAAAAAATGTGGGAAACGGAAAACTTTAGAAAAAACCCAACGCGTGTTCTGATCTATATACACAAATATATATATTTATATATATATATATATATTTATATTTATATATATATTGTTGCATGACTTTGGCATACGTGCAGCATGAAAAATTCATGGCCATTGTCCGTTGTCTATGCCACATAATTCGGTTGGCGCTGCCAAAAAAAAAAATTGTCCAAATGGAGCCCATCTAAAAGAACCCCCAAACCAATTTTCATGACGCGGTCAAAACGATTAGCTCTTTGTATTGGCCAATACGTGTGTGGCCATAAAAAACATTGTAAACAACAAAATATCGTTAGATTTCCCGCTAAGATTGCTTTCGATCCAATTTCGCTTCCAAATGTACGCTCGAAATTTTTCGCGCTTATCAGTCGAATGTCGATTGCTCGACTCCTGGCCATAAGATACGGCGTGGAGCAAACAGGACACATGCCGTTTATTTCCATTTCGCATAATAAAGGTCATTGTGTTATTAGTTGACCTCCTTCCCCTAATCGCCTCACCCCCTTCCATTGTTAAAGGTTATGGCGGACAATTTATATTATTAATGCTCCCCATGTGCGGCACACTTCGAGGACACACTTGCGTTTAAATACACTGTTAGAAAAGTGTTGTGTAAAAGCGAAAATATTCTCAATAATAGAATAAATTCTGGCATCTAGTTAAAAAATGAACAAAATTGTTTAATGAAATTCGAACGAAATTCTAGTCTCAAGGACTTTTTCAATCAAAAACTTAATTTATTTCTCCCAGTGTATAACTTAAAAGCAATAAGTTAGTCAAAAATAACTAATAAATATAAACTATATCGATGTTATTCTTTAATTTGCTATTCGTATAATTTGATCAAGAGTAAGAATCTTCAAAATTATAGATAAACACGAAACTTTCGGAAATTCCTTTATATCTATGGCAATCCAATTTCTGACAGTGTACAGTTTGAAGAGTATTTATCATCCGTATAACTGTTTCAACTTTAAAAAGCTGCTTAAAACAGTTTTTTTGCTAAAATCAAAATCGAATTCGCAAACAAAATTTTTATATATTTAACTTAAACTTTTCCAACGGAATAACTCATAAATTTCTGTCAGTGTATGTTTGACATTTCCTCTACATTTTTGAAGCGCATTTTATAATCAGAGACAAGAATCTAATAACGATAAAGGACTTGTCATAGGTAAAAACTTTGCATTCTATTGCAAGATAAGGAATATTAACTACTATTTAACTCAATAGCTCATAAGTTTCTGGCAGTGTATTAATGACATATTTTTTAGAACCTTCCACAGCATTTTCTAATCAGAGAAAAAACAACCTGTCGTTCGAAGCTCTTGCATATAAAATTATAATTAAACTGTTTATTCTATAAACCAAAAAAAAAATATCTAAAAATAATTTATATAAGTATGAGTCTTAAACTTAAGCTCGTTAAGCAATACCCTGTACTTTACATAAAAGCTTTTCATTCCATAAGTCCATAAGTCCATATGGCAATAAAACAATATCTAAAAATAAATGATATAAATAAATATACGACTAAAACTTCAGCTCGTTAAGCAATACCCTGTACTTTATGTCTCACACAAATGTCAGAAGGATTTTAAGTGCTGTTTGGCAATTAGCTCGAAGGATAAAAGTGACGTATTGAAAGGAACTGAAGGTGGGCGCGTGTTAAAAATAAAAGGCTCGTCACGGCAGTCAAGGGAAAGGACATCTAGTTAGCCGCAAAGCTTACACAAATTATGCGTTTTAGCGCACTATCAAGTGCTTTCTTTGGGGTGTACTTAACAAATTGCCTGCGCCAGTGTTGCATAATGTATGAGGAGCAAACAAGGACTCGCCATTGGTCTGGGAACCTGTGTACACAGCCAACTGCTGAGTTCCCCTCTTTGGGTTTTTGGGGCACTTTTCGCTTGGCCAAATCAAATAAGACACGAGCCTACGAACGGGCCCAATATGGCTAATACTAATGGGCCACCAAACAACAACAGCAACAGCAACAGCAACAACAACAACAACAACAACAACAGTAACAATAACAGTGGATGACATATGCACGCATGGGCATTGGAAACATTCGATTTCGATCCGGATCCCCATCGGCCCAACTTAATATATTTTATATATTCGTGATATTGCGCACATTACCTGTGCAGTTGGCCAACTCTTGCCGCCCACTGGTGGCCAACACGCCCACCCATCAAAAGATAATTTAATAGCTTCACATATCGATCGTGTGAAGCTCGAAATATTTTTCCGAATTGCGTGCCATGTCCGATGGACAATTTTCCGACTTGCCGCAAATGAACAAACCAAACCGCAAATGAAAAACCAAACCAAGCCAACCATTTCAAATGCTGCCTGGTCGGGGGCGGTGGTCGGGGGCGTGGGCGTGGCCGTGGCATGTGTGTGCCGCGCACATGAATTATTAATTGACAATTGCCGAAAATGTCCATTATCAGGTGAAAGAAGTACGCAGAAGGAGGCGGACAAGTGGGGGGAGGCAACGGGAACGAGGTCAGTCCGACTGTGGCAGGAAAATTTCAATTTCGGTCTAATGAAAATTGTGGCAAATGCTTGTTTTCCGCCCCCCACCGCCAACCTGCAGCGGGCAACAATGAATGCGAGAGACAATCGTCATAATGGGGTTAGTTGCTTTTTTCTCGGTCCAAAAGGTTTTCCTCTGTGCAGGTGTTTCCATTTCGGCCAATTGCAAATTACAACTTCCGTTCCGTTAGAACTGTCCTGCCCCTGCCACACACACACACACACACACACAAAAGCACGCACGCATGTGTGCGGCTCTAATGACATTCGACAATGACAGCATTGAAATTACGCACCACAATTTGTGGAACGCACCATTGGCCAAACTTTGATGGCTAATCAAAATGGGCATTAGCCGATATTGCAATTGAACCAGAACTGAAACAATTTTGCCAAATGGCTTTTCCATCGAATGGAAAACTCAAAAAGCAATCTTTCAATATTTAAAAGATATATCTTTGACATTTAGCTGACTGACTGGCTTACATAACGTCCACCAAGAGGGACTTCGAGCAGCTGAATCCACAAGAAGAAGAAGCCCGAGAAGAAGCCCGAGGCAAGCGTTAGCCGGTTTCTATTATTTGTGCCGGCCAAAAGAACGAAAACGTGGAGAAAGAGAAGACAACAACTTGCCAACGGCTTTGACTGACGTGTTCAAAAGTCGTTCAACTCGATCGAGAGAGAACTATCTCTCTCCTCCATCTCCTGCATCTCCCCCTTGCTCTCGCTCTTGCTCTCGCTCTCGCTCTCGCTGTCGCTGTCTCTCCCTTTCTGGTTGCTGGCTGAGAGCAACGAGCCAGGTGAGCAATCAAGAGTCGCAGGTAGAGAGCAGGCCGCGTGGCTATAGCAACAACAACAAAAACAACAAGAAACAAACTTCTGTTGACTTCAGCGAAAAAGTCGCGAGTTCTCGCTCTTAACTTTTTTTATTTGGCGTCCGGCTCAACCAGCAGTCGATGCCGAACAACCCCAGAGGGAGGGTCAAGATTTAGTTGTCATCGTTTGTGCAAAAATCGTTTTGTGAAAAGTTGAAAATGTTGAAGTTGTTGTTGACCATGTTGCTGGCCACCTTGATGGCGCGGCACAGTTTGGCCATCTCCTGCGCCGGCTGCGTCGACCTGGATGAAATAAACTTTGACAAGACAGTTGCCCGGTTTCCATATGCCTTGGTGAAACTGGACATTGCTTTTCCGTATGGCGAGAAGCACGAGGCCTTCGCCGAGTTCTCCAAGGCGGCGCATAAGGTAACGGGCGACCTGCTGGTGGCCACCGTGGGGATCAAGGACTATGGCGAGCTGGAGAACAAGGCGCTGGGCGAGCGATACAAAGTGGACGAAAAGCAATTCCCAGGCATATTTCTGTTCAAGGGCAACGTTGATGAATATGTTCAGTTTCCAGCCCATTTGGACGTAACACTCGACAATCTGAAATCCTTCGTCAGCAGCAATACGGAACTCTACATTGGAAGGGACGGTTGCTTGAAAGAGTTCAACGATGCCCTGAAGAACTACGCCAACAAGCAGGATGAGGAGCAGCTGGCTCTGATTAAGCAGATGCAATCCCAGGTGGAAAAGCTAAGCAAGGTGGAGGACAAGCAGAATGCCAAGGCTTATCTTGTGTATATGCAAAAAATCAATGAGCTCGGCTACTCTTTTGTCGAGGAGGAGACGAAGCGTTTGCTGCGCCTCAAGGCCGGCAAAGTTACGGCCGTGAAGAAGGTGGAGCTGCAGAACAAGCTAAATATTCTGGAGGCCTTCCGTGTGCACAAGCTCACGAAAGTCGAGCCGGAGAATAAGGAGAAGAAGCAGAAGGCAGAGTTATAATGCAATTTAAATAATCAGCTAGACAATTATTCTGTAGAAAGAACCAAATTTCATACTTTTAATCATAAAATAGGCCCACAATTGTGTACATTAAAACTTAACTGTTAGAAACAAAATTTGTGTTTGTTTTGTTTTACCGTTTGGCCGATTGCCATGGCAACGGGGACTTCACTTGACGTATGGGTCAAAAAGGACGCAGCCGCTCGAGCTGACGCATACATGTATATTTAAAAGTCCCGTAATGAGCTTTTATTTTGATTAAAATGCAATTTAATTGACACGCCTTTGGGAGAATTTGCACAGCACGAGCAGAAAATTAATTTGCGCCCTAAAAGTATGCTACGAATTGTATGCTTGTATGCGCTCACAAGTATGCAACAGCTTTTGAATTGCACCGCAATTTAAAAATTCCCAAAATAAATAAATTTCCCTTATGCAGCTGCGAACGGGCAGAGACAGAGGGCGCAGTTATACAAATTGCACAATTTAATATAACATAAATTGAAATATATCTAATACTTGAGCAATGAAAGACTAAACAATGCTTTTCTTTCTGTCAATTGCTTTACTTTAAAATCAACTTAATGCAAATTTCTTTTCATAAGCTAAAACATAAATTTCCCTTCTGCGGCAGCCAGAGACCAAAGCAAAGAGAGAGAGAGAGAGAGAGAGAGAGAAAGCAATTAAGCAAAATGCACAATTGACAACAATAAATAAACATAATTAATGCTTTATTAATAAGAAGCTTAACAACCCTTTTATTAAAATAGTTTTACAGCAACAAAAATGCTCTCGCCAATTGGTTTCCATTTGCGAGCATCTACTGTGGCATGCAATACGCTGCTCCACAGCAATACATATGCATGCAAAAGCGTGCGTGTGTTTGCGTTTGTATGCGAGCGAGCTTCATCGGGCCGCTCTCTTCGCACTCATGCAGGCGATCGCAACAATGGCGAAGCAGAGTCAAAAAGCGCATTATGGAAGCGTTCGCTTGCAGTTTTTTCTCATCGGTTGGGGCCGCACTTGTGTGAGTGAGTGTGAGTGAGTGTGTGACTGTTTGTGTGTTTGCGTTGTTATCGCTCATTTTCACTTTAATATGAGTTTTTGTTGCTGTTGCTGTTGCTTTCTTTGGAGTTTGCTCTTTTGTGCACGCTGCGCAGCCATATTTATTTATTTTTTTATATTTTTTCCTTTTTTTTTTGTTACTGCGCCCCGCAGCAGCAGCAGCAGCAACAGCAAACGCACTAAAGTTGTGTTTTTCGTTTATTCGTATGCGAAAGTCAATGAACTTTTTCGGTGTTGTCTATGCATTTCAGATGTTGCGTTGTTGTTTTTGTTGTTGTTGTTGTTTTGCGATAAGTGCTCAGCCGGTGTTGGTGTTGGTGTTGGTGTTGGTGTTGGTGCACGAGCACGAGCAGCAATGACGGATACAAAAAATAGGCATGAAAAATAAAAACATAAATGAAATAAATTACAAATTTCGTTGCTTTACAAATGGGAACAGGCAACGGTTTTAGTTTTGGGTCAGCTTTCTATTGCTAAAGATTTTCGCGCTTATCGCCAATTTATCAACAATAAATTAACAGATCCGCAACAATGCAACAAGCACAAGAAGAAGAGGAAGAGAAAGAAAACTGCCCGCGGCGTTTGGCCAATCGTTAATTTTTATCTACAGCGAGACCTTTGACCCGCAGCTCATTCAATTTACGGCCAGCTAAAAAGCGGAAAACTCAATTGGGAAAAATTGCCAAGGCACAAATTCTGCTGGTTTGCAGTGAGATGCAAAAAAAAAACAAAAAAAAAAACAAAAAAAAAAACAAATAACAAAAACTTATAATAAGGAAAACAATTTTCACACACTATGCGCAACCGCAGAGAATCCCATGCCACACCCACAAAAGGGGGCAGACGGATGATGCAAATGTTTGCATTTCCACGCAAGTGCATTTTCCCAATAGACAATCGATCCGTCAGTCAATCAGTAGATCAATCGAACCCCTTTTATTTTCTCCTGTTTTGTTGTCTTTTGAACAAAGGCTCTGGGAAATTGAAAACCGATCGCCCACGCCGGCAGCCAAGCGAGAATCGAAGCAACCCTTTTGCTCATTATCATGTGCATAACTCAGCCTCAACTTCAATTGCAATTCCAGATCCCGAATGGAATCCAACAGCCGGGATAGGCAATCAGATCTTGGCGTAACTTGAGTGCCGAAATTGAGAAATTGATTGTCGGCGTTGGCGACGCCTTTTGGCCAGGCCTTAAAGTCATAAGGTTGCGTGTCGCCATCTTTCCGATATATCCATATACATATATATGTATAATATCTGAGCAATATTCAGGTAATTTCCTCGTGGACTACCTGCTGGGAGATTTACGTTTATGCATTTCATTTTCATTGTTGGCCGTTCGCTTATTTTTTGATTTCTTTGTTTTTCTATTTGGCTATAAAACAGGTTCGGGCCATAAATTTATCTCGCGCTGCAGATCGCAGCGGCTGGGAGGCTGCCAAAGAACTCTTCCATGCAGCCCGCCTACTAGTTGACAATCAGACTCACATACACATAAATGTGTGTGTGTGCGTGCATTTGTATTTGTATCAAATCCTCTTTTGGCGCAGCACTAATCGAAGGGTTCGACGTCGAGGTCAGGTCAAAGCAAATGCATTAAATGTGTAATCCCAGATATGAAATCTGAGCGAGACGTCGCCGCCAGAGTTTGACTTAAGAAAAACATTTTCACGACTCGAGTCGACTCTGCTCTGCTCTGCTCTGCTCTGCTCTGATGATCGTTTTTTATTATATTTTTTGTCTTCTGCTTCTTCCTCTTGTTTTTTTGCGGCTGCTGCTGTTGCAGCCTCTTGGCTTGGGGATCGTTGTTGCTGGGACAGGTAGCCGCCGCACATTTTGAAGCGCTTTGCGCATTAAAGCCGACTTTTTGGTTCGTTTAAATGCGTTTTTCTTTTTCCACCTTTTTGTTGTAGTTTTTTTTTTTGAAAAATGTTTCATTTTGAGGTTTTTGCTTTTCTCTAACCTTCTTTGATTGCGTTGCCAGCCGCGCCTCAAACTCGGACCTCGGCTCGGACTCGGACCCGGACCCGGACTCGAAGTCAGCATCAAATTCGAGCTGAGCCACTGACATGGCTTAATTGCCAAGCAAAACTTGCTCCAAGCCGCGGGAGTGCGGGGTTAACGGCTCGTAGGGGTGGGGAAAGGAGGAGTGGGGAATGGGGAATGGTGAATGGGGGCGGGGTAGAGCTAGGTCTTCGTTTTGGTCGATTGGCGTCATCGTCACCGGCCATTGCACCGCATGCAGATCAGACCTTTGCAGTCGAGATGCAGTCACAGTCACAGTCGCAGTCGCAGTCAGAGTCAATGACTTGTTCGGCATTTCTTCTTGCCTTTTTTATTTGTCGATTGTATTTAAGCCACGCTTGACAGATTTAAACATCAATACAAATGCAGCCATTGTTAATTGGCCTCGATACGAAATGCGAAACTTGAGCGATTCGATAGGACCAGCATCCATGAGATGCTTTCTCCGAACAGAAACAAGGGTGCGATTAACTACTGTGCCGGGCATTTCGGTTAAGAGATCCATTTTGGCCCTCATCCCATAATTAATGTCAAATAATTGGCAGAAATTTGTTTGCTATTTAATTGTGCGGCCAAGTTGCAGACACAAGCCGCAAGCGTGTCCCGCGCCCCCTTTTCAATTACACATATTCACATTTTCACATATTTCCCATTTTCACAATTTCTCAATCAATTTTCTTTTATTGACCAAGATGCGGGCGCCCAGCCCTGCGCGTTTTTCTCCCAGCATTTGTGTTTTTCTCCCCGAATTGCAATTGCAACATTTATCGAAGCGGGTCAATGACACCAAATGCAGCAAATGCCACAATGTCGTGACCTCCACACTACTTATTGGCCGCGAATAAGAAATGCTTTTCCGCTTGTCTGTGTCTGTGTGTGTGTGTGTGTGTGTGTGGGTGTTGTTTTTTTTTTTATTTTCCCAAGATTTCGACTCTGGCGTAGCTTCGTCTGGCAGCAGTGGAAAGTCTCCCAGGATAGCAGACCATGTGCTATGTGCAACGTGCAACATGCAGTGTGCAACCTGCATCTTAACGCCGCATTTCGCTGTCATGCTGCGTGTGCGACCCGCTGATCGCTATCAAAATGCACAAATTCCCATTTTCCTGCGCAGGATTCGCGGCCGATTCCCACACTAAGAGGAAAACACATTGTTTCATTTTCCCTGCCTTTCCATTCCTCTTTTTTATATCAAAATCAAAGATCGAGACTCAATGTGGCGTGGCCAATCCCAAAAGTCACATGCGAACAATAATGGCCCGAAGCGGCTGTCAGGTTAGCCATGGCCAACAACAACAACAACACCAACAACAAGAACAACAACAACATTGACATCAGCAGCAACCAAGAAGCAGCTAAGAATCGCTTAAGGTTAACACATCGCAAACAATGGCCGCGCAAATGGACTATAGAAACATACATACACACACACACACTTATATATATATATATATATATATATATATATTTGGGGGGTGGGGGCCAAGTGTCGCGGTTGCAACGAGGGTAGCTGCGAAACCTGTTCCGAGTGCTTGGCAGCCTGTACCTGTCGCCTAGATCGCTGCCTCTTGCCTGTTGCACGCTGCACGTTGCCTCTTCTTCTTGCCCTGCCTAATTTGGAGGTAGGGGTAAACACCGCTGTCCGTTCCCTGCATCCCCCCTCCCGCCAACGAGATGCTGAGTCAGTCAGTCGACCGAGTGGCAATTCTCAAAGTGCGTTGCAAGATCGCGCAACGCGCAATGGAAATGGAAAATGGAAAATGGAAAATGGGAAATGGAAAACGCGTCTGTGCAGGTGCCGATCACAAACGCAAACATACGCAGTAAGAGTTTTCTAAATATGAGTGATCGACTTGAACATACCCTGTAGTCATATGCGAACAGAAACTCAATTAATAATTTGTACAAAAACTAAACTTAATCAAAGACTTGCAGATATCCTATACCCAAATGCGAACAGAATATGTATACAAAAATTAACTTTATCTTAGGCTATTCCGTAGGCATTAACGAGCAGACTTACTTCATATACTTGTCCATAATTAAAAAATTAACTTAATTGAAAACTTTACTTTTATTTCTTACAATTTCTAGAGAGAAATATTATGATTGCATATTTGAACAATATCTGTAATAACTACTACCAACTACAAAGACACAATATTCCCAAATTTATAATTTTTTTCAATTTTCTATATTTACAGGGTATTTGCATTACGAAAAGTCACATACTTGCTCAACACTAGCAGCAACAAAGGCAGAAAGTCACAGAAGAAAAAACACTGGCCAAAAAGGGACGCAAAGAAAACACTGCACTCACACACACACACACACACACACACATACAGACGCGCACACATACTGAGGCACACAAAGGACGCAGAGGCCAGTGCACATTTTCATTTTCGACTATAAAATTTATTCGCATTAATCGCCGTCAGAGATAAAATTAAGGAAAGAAAAGACGTGGTCAGGGTCAGGAGAAGAGTGAGGGTCAGGGTCAGGGTTGGGGGTTGCAATGGGACGAGACACTTCCAGCCAGGGGTCGGCATGATAAGGCAACATTGACACCTTTAGCTGGGACTCGAAATGTTTACGCATCTACCTGCCGAATACGCTGTCCGCATTTCTGATTGCGTTCCTAACTATCTAATTGTACAGGACCAGACGCTCTTCAGAAAGGATCTGCGTCTGTGTGTGTGTGTATGTATGTATATGTATGTGTGTGCGTTGACTAAAGAGCAACGAATTTGCAGGACTGTACATTATTAACTCATGCACTTGTCGTCGAAAATATTCAGTTATATATACGTGTGAGCGAATACCTGACTCATATTTTTAGGCCAAAGTTTACGCAACTGTCCCATAGGGGTGGTGATGGAGGAGGGGGTGGGGGGCAACCACTAGCTAAGTGGAGTGAAGCGAATGCGTGTGTAATTAAGTGTCGCAAAAAGACGCAGCAAGGAAATGTGTACTGAACGCTTTTACATGTGACGGTAATCAGAGTGTGCGAGTGTGAGTGAGTGTGAGTGTGTGTGTGTGTGTAAATAGGAAAAGCATGTTGTTTGGGGCGCCACGGTTGGCTAACAGGATGGATGCGCCATGTCCTGTGCAAAGGCTGAGGGTGATAAAAATGTTCATTGTAAATTGCAAAAAACAGTTTTTATGTCCCATTGCCGCATTTATGGCAAGAGGAAGAGCAAGATGGAAGCTGGGGGAGGGCGGAGTGGCAGGCGGGGTGGCTTTTGGAGGCAGAGCAGCAGGCGGCTGCGTGTGAAGTGGTGCAAAATATTAGACAAGGGCGGTTGGAGCTGAGTTTCCTCCTCCCCAGCCTCGGCAAATTGGATGAGAATGATGAGGAGGGGGAGGGGGAAGGGGAAGAGCAGGCTGGATGTCGCTTTGAAGTGTCGCCATTGTCGGACGTAGTTTGCTTCTATTTATAAAGTATCAATGTGTTTTGTCCTGTGCCAAATTGAAACTGAAACTGAAGGCGAATATTTAATGCGTGCGCGTTACACAACACTGGCAGCGGCTCAGCAGCTGCGACAACAGCAGCAGCAGCAGCAGCAGCAGCGGCAGCGGCAGCAGCGGCGCCGACAGTTGCGCAACACTACACAGCAAGTATGGCCAAAGCTGTCAAAATATGACGAGAATCTGTACGAGATATATTTAAGGAAACTATCAAATGGGTAACAATCAATCGGATGTTATAGCATCTGGAAAGACTATTGAGACCTGTAGCTTCTTCGTCGTTGTCTCTATAAGGAACTTTCCAGGATATATTAGATATTATGGTAAGTTCTCCACTCGCCTCCCTCCCTCCCATCGTTCGTTAACTCCCAAACTATTCCTCAAAGGCACTTCTGATTAAGCTTAAGATTCCAAATCGGGTGCAGCCGGATGTTCATCCATCGCCTGGCTCAGTCGGCATTTACTCCAACAAGATGCACTTCATGAAGAAGCATCTGCTCGAAGAGCTGCCCACCAAAACATTCGCTCTGGACTTTATGCAGCCGGTGGACTCCGAGGCTCTACAGGTGCCCACGTACTACACGATCATCCAACGACCGATGGACGTGGGCACCATAACGAAGCGGACCCAGAACCGATACTATCACAGTGTGGATGAGCTGATAACGGACTTTCGGCTGGTGCTAAGCAATTGTTATACATTCAACCGGCCGGACGACATGGTCTATCGCAATGGCCAGAAGCTCGAGAAGTTCTTTCTGAAGGTGCTGAAAAAGTTGCCGGACGGCCCTGAAATTCCCTGCAACAGTGATCCCCGCGCTGTGGGCAGTCCCCGTGGCAACGAGAAGGCGACTGCTTTCACGGAGCGCAAGTGCCGTGAACAGCTGAAGAAACTACAGAGCTCCAATACGGAGCACGGCGACAACGATGCGCGGGACTTCTTCAAGGAGAAGCTGGGTTCGGTTTCGAAGAAGCTCAGCAAGCATCACTTCAAGACGCTCGAGGACTTCCACTCGCACCTGGACGTCACATTCCTGCAATCCCGGAATCAGGCTAAGCGGGTGTTCGAGACGACCTACCACGAGTCCCTCGACAGTATTTCGTACCACATGCAAAACAAGGAGCTCAGCCAACTGTTTTACGCCCTGCAGAAGAATGAAAACGGGCTGCGAATAGAGCGAAACAATCACACCAGGTGGGAGGACAGGCTGGTCGACTTTCTGGATGCCACCGTCGACCGATTGGGCAGTAAGCTGGACGCCTGCCGCTTGGATGACGAGGAGGAGGAGGAGTACATGAGGGAGGAGCAAATGATGGCCGCCGAGCAGGAGGAGGAGCGCTCGGGAAACAGCCGCAATCAGAGGCACAGCGCGTATATGAATGGCTGTGGGGGTAACTCACCTGGTGGCAAGGAGACGGAGGAGCAGGTGGATTTCGTTAGCGAGGGAGAGCGACGCGCCATCCAGCAACAGTTCGTGATGCTCCCACTGAGCTCCAAGATCGAGATAATGCACATAATAGCGCAAACGGAGGATATATCGACCGATAACTGCGACCTGCAGTGGTTCGACATCAAGAACTTCGGCGCCGAGACGCTGAATCTGATGAAGAAGGCGATGCACCCGCACACAAAGCTCAATCTGCGCAACATGAAGCCCTCCGAGAAGGAGGACCTGCAGCGCAGCCTCGAGACCCGGTTGCAGAACATTAACCAAGCTCTTAACGGTAATCGCCGCAAGTACACACATCGGATGCGCATTCGGTCCGCCGTGCCGGCCAAGAAGAAGCCCCGCTTCTCGGCTCCGTCGCTGGCCAACAAGAGCTCCGGCGGCTCCTCCGGCATGCAGCAGCAGCGGCAGCTGCAAGCAGGTGGCGGCTCTGCCAAGTCGGGACAATGCGGACAGTCGCAGGACAGCAGCAGTGAAAGCGATTCGAGCAGCAACAGCGACTCCAGCAGCAACAGCGATTCGAGCGACTCCAGCGACTCCTCCAGCGACAGCGAGGAGCCGAACAAAAGGGGCTCTTCACCCTAAATGGGAAAATAGGGAAAACCATTCACATTTGCATTTTCATTCTAATTAAAATAAATTCACAGATCCGACGTGCAGAGTCATTGACACTTTTTTCCCCATTTGGCAATTGAAGAAGAAGAAGATGCAGAAGCGGCGGAATGTGGCAAGCGCATCTCCTTGCAGCTCGTTGCATCTCCTTCTGCACCTTTCTGCACCTTTCTGCATATTTGCTGTCTTTACAGCGATCACGTAGTACAGCGAATTTTCACGAAAAATTATGCAAATGTGCTGAGTTTCTCACGGTCTCCGATGCGGAGATGCGATGCGGAGATCCTACCTGACACCGAGGAAATTAGAGCGAGGCGAAGATCATGGCGAGATTTTCCGAGCCAAAAATTTGCATAATTTGTTTGTAAACAGCACAGATTTTCACTACTTGGCCAAAAAGGGTTGGCAAGCGAAGATCCTAATTTGCATAACTTGCGAAATGCCTCACGCAAAACGAAAGTGAAAATCGGAAAAACGTACAAACGTACAAAGGAAACTCAGCCTGGCTGAGACACCAGACAGGGGTTAATTATGCGCACAGTGGACGCCGCTCGACCGGATCTCACAGCATGCTGGCACGCTCGCACACCTCGCCGGCTGGCAGGGGGTTGAAAAGGGACAACAACAGCGCTAATTTGCATAACAGATAGAAAATAGCAATAGAAATCGAAAGAAGGCTGCAATCTATTTCCTTGTTCTATTTGGCCAGGCAAAATTATGTAAATTATGTAAATTATGCGTGCAAAAAAACACTGAGGAAACTTTCTCACGCTCAACTCCTTACTTAACCAGGTCCTTGCTCACTTTTTGGGTCTGATGCAGGCATGCATTTTGCGGGCTGCACTCTTCCTTTCTTCTCTTCTCTTCTCTCCTCTCTGTTTGGGTTTCGGCGCACCGGGCAACAAATCAATTTTGATCGATATTCATTTAGCTCTCGATTGATTTACTCATTTGCATATGCATTTCGTCCCCGGCAGATCCTTAATCTTGGCAGAGGCGAAAAGTATGCAAATTTCTCTCTGGGGAGGAACTCTTGATTCATAGTTGGAATAACTTTTCATTTTATTTCTAATTCTCATTATTTATAGCCAACTATTATTTGATTTTTTATGTAATATCTTAAAATATTCGCCATTTTCTGTGCTACAATTTGCAACAAGTTTTCGCAGTGGCTTTCCACTCAGCTCCTCCCATCAAGTATTTGCCACCACCAGGTTTCCACGTTTCCAGGGTATCTATTACAACCCCCAAGCCAAAGTTGCAAAATCGCCAATGCGATTTGCCAAAAGCGATCGAACCTTCATCGTTGCAATAAAAATTGCAATTTCCAGCCAATGCGAGACTTCGTCAAACGGAGGGCAGAAAGGGAAACCAAAGAGGAAGAGGAACAGGAACAAGAACAGGAGTAGGAACAGGAACTGGCTACTGGGTACTGGGTACTGGGTACTGTGTGCTGGAACTGGGCTGAGGTGAGGTGAGCAACCACCGTTCCAATAGATGCACAGTTAACCACCCGGGCGAATTGAAAGTATGAACTTTGATGTTGTTGCCTTCCTTTTGGGCAAAACCATAAAAAAATCCGCAAAACGAGGGTTGTGTCTCGTAAAGTACTTATCGAAAACACCCCAAATACACACACACACACACACTGCCCTGCCCAGCCCTCTCCCCTCTTGTCCCTCTCCACTCTTTGCCTAGTTTAACGCACTCTGCGAAGACATTATTACGCATAAATGTGGAGTGCGTTGCGTGTGGCATGTACACACACACACACATACACAAACACATACGCACACAGATACATGCATACATATATATTTCTGTGTATCTGGTAATTTTGCAGTGGCAACGGCAGCAGCATGCAAATTTTTTTTCGTTTCTACCCCAGCTCCTGTTATTTGTTGCTGCTCCTGTTTTTTGCCCTGTCCGAGGGTTGAAGCCAAAAATGAAGCCAAAGCTTAGCTGCAACAGAGGCCGTAAAAGTCGCAGCAAAAGCCAGCCCTCCCCTCCTCCCCCCACCCCATGACTATCCTGCATTCCGCGCCTTTTTTTGGTAACATTAAAGTGCGTTGTTTGTTGTTGTTTTTGCTTAAGAGGAGTCACAGTTATATCAGCAAGGAGTTGCAAGTTTTTCGTTTATTTTTGTTATCATTTGCGTTATTCAAATACATCCACATGAGTATACAAATTTGTATAGGCCAGATAAGATATCCCAGAGATATTGATATACATATCTGTCATAAATTGTGACCAAATTATAATACCCTGTCTTTTCGACATGCAACATAAGAACCCTCTCCGTCTACCTCTCCGTCTCCCTCTTTCTCTCGCTAAAAGGACAAACATTCGGTGATAGAAAAGGAGTCTCATATTTGGCATAAATTAGACGCCACAGTTGGCGACCCGTATGCACCAGACATCTCAAATAAGGGCGTCAGAGTGTAGGAGGAGGGGTAGGAGTGGGGGACGAAGGATAGGTTACGGTTTGGGTTTTTTACGCGACAGCGGCACCACCATAAACAACAACAAAGAATAACAACAACAAAAAGAAGAAGGAAGACAAATGAAAATGCGCACTCGTCGTGCTTCACACGCGCAAGGATCTCGTGAAGGATCCAATTTCAAAAGACAGCTCGAAGTTTTGACTTGAAATATGTTTGAATTGTCGCATTTTGTGTGCCATTCGTTTTTTTTTTTTTTTTTGTTTCCTTGTATATATTCGGAGATCTTGTGTCTTGAACTGTTCGTGTGTCAAACGTTTGCTCTGTGGCTCTTTTTCTATTGTCTTTGTGACTCGCACTCGGATTTGGATTCGAACTCGGACTCGACTGTCCTTGCGCCTTGACGAGCGTTTCACTTTCGTTCGGGCTTCCTTTTATTTGCTGAATTGCCTTCTGCTGGACGTGTGTCTGTCGAGAGATCTCTCATTGTTGTGACTCCTTGACCTTTGTGGGTAAATTAGGCGCAGGCAATAAGAAATTGTGAGCAGTGGCAATTATGCAATCGTTTCCTAATTTAAATGCCACTCACACAAGCATCGGCAACAGCACAAACTTCAGTTTATGTTGACGTAGGGCCGCCATTGCGCCACATGAGGCATAAACGGGCAGCAGCAACAATGCATGCAACACACGCACTCACACACACAGATACTGTTGCACACATGCGTGCATTTGGTAGAACTGTGTCGTTGCATTCAGAATTATTTCAATTGAATGGGTTATGGAAATACCCAAATGAACTTGAGAGTAATACATAAACTGAACTTCTGAAATACTAGTTCCTGTTATTATTTCTGTATGATAACACATTTTTATAAATACATACTAATTTGTTAAATAACAAGTCAAAGCCGCCATAAATTAAAATATAGTTCATTTAAAAGTCTGTTTTAGTTAACAAGAGTAGAAAGAATAAACTAATTCAATGAACTTTTATTTTGCATTTTTTCCAATTAGCCTTTCTTATGCGCAGCTCCATCGCAAAGATGGCGTCGCTGATCAAGTCAAAGAAGAAAAAAAAAAAGCAGCGCTGCGCCCATGTCCCATGCTGGCGCTGTGGCTCCCGCTCTCTCAATCACTCTTCCCCTCTCTCGCACTCGCTCGCGTACTCGCTCTCCCAACATTGGCATTTTCTTTTACTTTTACACAATTTGTTTTCGTTCTTCGTTTTGTTGACATTTCCAAAAATGTATTATCTTTGTTGCTTCTGCTGTTGTCGATGTTGCTGTTGTTGTTGTTGCTTGATTGGCGTCTATGGCTGTTTTCTACGTCTTCGTCTTCGCTAGCGGCAGTGAATGTGTGTGTGTGTGTGTGTTTGTAATTGTGTATGTTTGTATGGCAGTGCACATTGCACTCAAATCGCCGTTTTTGCCTTCAACTTGTGCTGCCGCTGTGGACGTCGCTGCCTCTGCTGCAGTCAATTGCGTGGTTAATGCTAATTATTTGTTATTCTACAGTCGCAGCGCTGCTTATTGTTGTAGTAGTTGTTGTTATTGCCGCATTTCCAAAAAATAGAAAAAACATAGACAAACATAATTTGGAAGACACGCACAGGAGACCCGAACGTGCAATTGCTAGCGATTTCCGGCTGCACCAGCCGTCAGTACGGAGGGGCGACTGTACCACAACTGCACACTTATAAACACACACATATACACACGATTGTAGTTACATATGTATGTATGTACATAGAGGTTCACTAAGCATGCTTCTTATTTACGATCATAAATGCAAAATAAACACTGCTCATACCTAACATGCATATTCACGACGAAAAGAGCTTAAGCAACAGTTATGTAGCTTACATTTTCCAATGACATCAATTCCAGGCGTAGCATTCCAGTGCCCAATAAGTAGACGAGAACGAAAAGAATGATAGTGAGAACAAACAAGTGCAAATTAAGATCCGTTAGAGCTTTGAGAGAAAGAGAGAGAGTGAGAGAAATTAAGAAATGAGTGAATTTTCTTTGCTTTTGAAATAAGTATTTTTTTGGCAATGAGTATTGGTTTTTTCTTGTGGAAGAAAGAGCGAGAGAGAGAGGGAGTGAAGAAGAGTGAATGCAAATAAATTGCGTTTGGTTTGTTAACGGAATCGCAATTGCAATTGTATTTAAAACCGATGGCAAATGAAATTTATTAAATGTCAAAGGGACACACACATTCATTAATGTGTGTGCGTGTGCTTGTGTGTGGCACTTGGATTGTAATTAATGGGCCGCAATATTTATTCAATAGCAGAGACAGTCTGTCTCTCAGACCTCTCAAGATTGGGTCTGGCTTTAATAGCCGCTGCCACTCAACAGACCGTCATGTCAGCCAAATCAACAAGAAGAAGAAAAAGCAGGCGATGGTTATTGTTGCTATTGCCATTGCTATTGTTATTGCTGTTGGTGTTGCTGTTGCTGTTGTATCTGCTTCTTCTGTGCATACACACGTATTAAACAATGCAAGACAATTTTTCGGCCACTTGTCAAAATAATTTGCGCCTGTTGAGAAGACTTGGCCAAGAGAATTCTTCACGTTCCTTGGCCAAACAGTGAGTTGCTGCTGCTGCTGCTGCTGCTGCGGCTGCCGCTGTTACCTGCCGTGCAATTGTTGACTTAGTTGTTGGCAGTTGAGAATGAAAAATGTGTGAAAATTTCTTAAGCAAACCGCTGCCGTGCAACTGTGGGCTCCCGCGAAGACAGGTAGAACCAACACCTGTGGCTGCCAAGGCATCCAAGTATCCACTCTCGCTGGAAGCTTGCCAAAGGTGAAGAAATTAATGCGATTACCATCTTAGCCAACATTCACTTGTCGCAGCCGAGATCTACAAAATTATCACCTGTGCATAAACCAATCGAACAATAAATTCAGTGGAATCAATAGTTCAATAACCCAACATTAGGAGCACAAACAACAACAACGAGAAGAACAATAACAATAGGCAGCCAGGAGAATGACGAGAAATTATGGCACAAACGCACAAAAAGGATAAACAGGGAGATCGCTGAGCAGGCAAAAACCAAAACGAATGCACAAATTGGTTGCTGCTTCTGTTGCAGGGGCGACGACGGCGGAGGAGTCTTATTATTACATTATGTTGTTTTTTTTTTTTTTTATAGATATTTGTTTGGGTATGCGTGCAGGACACGAGCAACAGGATACAGGCTCACACATGCGGGACGCAGCTCGGCGAAAACCCTGGGAAAAGTTAACTTTTTGATTTGAGGGAAAAGAATCACATGAAAAAGTCACACGATTCCATTGCCGAAGGATCGACTGAAACATGTTGCAAGTCAGTCGAGAATTGGGGAGGGGGCGAGATCAGGCAGCAGCTGAAATGCAGCAGGTTGCATCAACAGGACCTGGCTTGGGAAAGCGGATAACGTGAACGAAAGGTCTACAAGGGAGAATCGGCATATGCTCAATTATTGTGGTTTATCACAATGCGACAGAAACTAAATCCAATTTGTCGATCTCCGTAAGCTTAGGCGTATAAGATCTGTAAGCTGAGACATGAACCACACTGTAAACGAAAGCACGCAAAAAGCTATTTCGCACAGAAATCTGTTAGGCAAACCGCCAAAATATTTGCTGGCTTTCATTTGGCATTTCCGAATCAGTAAGCAATACCAATTTAAAGTTATAATAGGTTTCTAAGTCTGCAGAAATATCAATGAAAAGTTCAGTTCTTGTCAAATTCTTGTTCTATTAATTAGGGCATTGATAAACTATAAATTAAAAACATATCATAAAATACAAATATCCAAACACCTCGCCTAAAACACGTTTCTATATATGCAAATATATCTGACGAGCTAGTCTTCTTTGCAGATAAGTCCAGAGCGCTCTCCAGAAAGCTCTGCTCAAGTAAAAAGAGTGCTCACTGGCTGACCACGTGTCTTCCTCTGGTTCTTTCAATTTACCTAATCAACACACAACGAAGTAGTAAATAGTAAATAAATAGAACGACGCCAGAGACGACGTATTCTCCACAAAGCAGTTGCTGGCTGGCGTCAGCTTTGAGTAAATTTTTGCGCGAAAATGGCGACTTATCTGTGCCAAAAATAAGCAAACCGGGCGAAATAAATATGCACGCAGTGTGCGAACGTAGCGACAGCTTTCGGCTCCCAGCTGAGCTGATTGGTCGGTTGGCAAATTCGCGAGTGGAGAGCCGAATCGCAATTTTGCATTTAAAAGCTTCGTGTGGCGTCGGGTGCTTTCGGCTCTGCCGAAACGCGAGACCGAGGGAAAGATAGAGAGCTGTTATGTGCTTTACCCTGTGTAGGGATTGCGGTAAAGGGTAGAGTGATATCATACAATTGTTGCAACAGGCACTGTCAAGCAGCTCATGCAACTTAATTTCGCTATGAACTTGTGAATAATATTTTTTCAGGCACTCACACTAAGTAGAAATATGTTGTGTACAATTAAGATCAAGTGTTAAATTAATGATTTAAGTTGTAACAGGGTAGCGCATAGTCGATGACTGTTAGTTGAATCAATCTTGTTATTGTTATTTGCGTGTTTTTTTGCGTTTTTTTTGCCGGCATATTGCTCTTGAATTTTGTTTTCGCAGTAATTCAAGTTCAAGTTTAGGGACGGCGACGCGACGCGACGAGCCCGTTGCTTTCTGCTCGTGTTGTTGTTGTTCTTTTTGCCTTTTTTTTAGCTTTTCAACGTGCTTTCTGTTTATTATAGTACATAACACGCCCCGCCGTTCTTTGCTGTTGACGTAACTTGTTGCTCCTGCTGTTATTCTTGTTGTTTTTGTGTGCGGGAGAAATTGCGCTGAATATTGCGCTTAAAAACATAAAATTCAACGCCTTGAACTACATTTATATTGTAACTCGATAAATGGCGATCAATTGGACATTTACACGAGTGTTCGTATTTTCTAGCATTGAAATAAATCTTCCGTATTTACATACAACACACAAGCACACATTCACACAAACGTTGTTGGCCCTGGCCCAGCTACAACGACGAAAACAACAAAATTAATGAAATTTGTTTTCGTTGTAAACAACAGAATTGCTGTCACATATACACACACACACATTTTGTTTTTTTGCCAGCAACAACTTTTTACACTGCTTCTTCTTCTTTGTTATATTTTTCGCTGTAAACAAAAATTGTGTAATAATTAACTGACCCTGAAAAGTTTTACAGATAAAGCAGCGACCAAATGGCGGTTCTTGTTTTTCCATTTTATAATATTTTTTAGTTGTTGTTGTTCTATTTTTTGTTATTTGCAAAATGCTTTTTGGCTTCGTAGAATCCGGAGAGCGTCAATCTAAACGTTCTCTGGCAAAGGGCTGCTTGATAATTTTATGCTGCTCGAGAGCTTTTGCTCCCCTCCCCCTCCGCACCATAACTCTCCTCTTCCACACACACACATTCGTATATACATAACTAGTTGTTGTAATGTAAAAATTTCGGTTCTTTTCTAGTACATACGAACTTTATTCGTTTTGTTTTTCTGTTTTTGTGTGTTTTTGCTCAATTCCGTGAGTCAGTTGTCGACTCGGTGTGTGTGACTTGTATATAGCTAGTATATAGCACGGCATGCGAGTATATAGATGATGTATGTATTTGGAAGCTTTTACCGCCTCTCTGGCGAACTGCTCAGCAATAGTTTTAGAAACGGAATCCAGAAACAGAAACAAATTTAGTCGGCCGGCAGGCAGACAAACAATCCGACCCATACCCAGACCCAGACCCAGACCCAGACCCTTGGTTACTTTTTCTACTCAAGGTCAGTTTTGGCCGTCGTCCAATCTGGCGCCCGGTCTTCGAGAGTACGTCGCCGATCCATTAAAACAAAAGCTTGTAAGCCTCCACATTCTCAGCTTGTAACCTCAACTCGTGTAGAATTTACGATTCTAATTTCTGGCCATTTTGCATGATGGCCGCAACGCGTGCAACATTCGACGCAGACGTCGCGAGTTTCTAAGAAAAGGAGAAAAAACACTTTTAACTCTTTGAGTAAACGGAAAAACTATGTAGTTTCCATACCTGAGCAATGTGCAAAATGACAGTGAGAAAGTGTGACACGTGGCTAAAACTGTTTGCCAAAATGTGCAAGTGAAAATCAAAAACAAAAACAATAGAAAAGAATCAGCTATAATTAACACATAACAAACTGTACAACTCGAACGAACGAATACCCTGGAAGGGCAGAAGGTAAGTTATATGCTGATATAGCGCAAAACTAAAGAAGTAGAAGAAAAAGAAGAAGAAGAAGTATACGAAACCCGCCTTGTTTTCCCCTCTTTAAAATTCTCATTGTGCTGGACTTGAAAATTCGTTCACATTCAAATTGCTAAAAATAAACGCTGGGGAATGCGCGTGTGTGTGTGTGTATAGTTTATTTTATTTTATTACATATTTTTGGTTGTTTTTGTTGCTTTTGTTTTTGGTGAAAACATGGAAAACGCACCCCATGCGCCGCTCCGCTTGCTGTACTTCAAATGTGCCTCGTTTTCCACATGTGCAGCAAACTGCAACTGCAACTGCAACACTCGAGTGGCGTTGGCGGCACAAATGGCATTGCCAGCAGCGGGGCAGGGGCAGGGGCAGTGGCAGACTGGCGATATGTGCATGCACACATATAAACATTACACATACATTTAAACATCGCCGGCGTGGGCCCTATTTTTAGAAAGCGCATGTGTGTGTGTGTGTATTTGTGTGAATGCAGGCGAAATTAACGCGCTACACCAAAATGGCCGCCAAATGCAAAGTCTAAGTTGCCGGCGCAGACGCAGTCGACGCAGCAATGCAACAATGCCTCTGCCTCTGCCTCTGCCTCTACCGCTGACCCCGCCCCCCATTCACTCGCGAACAGAAGAGTCGGGTAAATACACTCAGCGAAAAAGAGTTGCCATCAACTGCAATTGAATGTAAAACATTTAGTTTAAGCCAAGCTTGACTTTATTGATAGCGAATAAAAGCAGAAACATAGCTCTAAACCAATAAAATACTTAATACTAGAATTTACATGAGTAAAGAACCTCTCAATATAAATATAAAGAAAAATAACAATACAAATATGATCAAAGCAAGTACACATTTAGACAACCATCTGGTTGTCTGCATTGCACGAAGTATTGAGATAAGAACTACTTAAAATGTGTTTAAATATATTATTAAAGCAGTAACTAACGAGTGTGTGCATTAGACGAGCTTTACTGTACTTGATTTCTTTTCATAGCCCCCACAAAACTTTAAAGAAAATTCCTATATATTAAATTTAGTCTCAGCTCACGAAATATTTAATCTTTTATCAGATCTTCGCTTGCTTTTCAGTCAAAACTTCATGTGTTTTTCTTCATGTGCATTCGTATCTGTAACTCTGTGTTTTAGTTGTTGTTTTTTGTCTGCTGTGCCTGCGCTTCAAATATTTATACGCCGGCCTCTCGCTCTCGCACATGCCCCCACTCTCCCAGTCACTCTCTCTCCCTTTCTCTTTCCCTCTCTATCGCTGTCTCCGTCTCTGCTTGCTTTCGCCTAATTTTTCGTACGTTTTTTATACAACGCCGTCAAATTGTTGCCTTTTGCTATCTCCGCGTGTATCGCTTCATCAGTGTGTGCGTGTGTGAG
Source organism: Drosophila pseudotalamancana (assembly GCA_037075185.1). Lineage (NCBI taxonomy): Eukaryota > Metazoa > Arthropoda > Insecta > Diptera > Drosophilidae > Drosophila > Drosophila pseudotalamancana. The sequence goes on along the minus strand of JBAMCK010000001.1, from coordinate 244,991 downwards.
TGCGTGTGTGCGTGTGTGCATGTATCTGTATCTGCGTCCGCGCTGCAAAAGTGCAATGACCCATGCGTAGCGCGAATGAGCGCCCCCACCTCCTCCTTCTCTTCCCCCTCCATTCACCCGTTGCCCCCGCTTTGCTGACAGCCCTGCCCTCGACGCCAACACGACGCGGCGGCAGCTCCGGTTCTATGCCTACGTGCTGCTTTCCATACACACACACACGCGCACACACAAACACACTTACAAGCATACACACACACTAACACACACTCATTAGAAGTTGCAGCAAAATGACGCGCGCGATAAATTTCGAGCGTTTTCAATTCCTCTGTTTTTCGTGATGTTGTTAAACAGACACACAAACACACAAACACACGCACACACAACACACAAACACACGCAAGCATTTCGTTTTTCTAGTTTTGTTGCATTTTTATTAATTTTGTTCGCTGCTGCAGTTTTGTTTGTTTTTGGCTGTTGCTTTACCCACACACACACACACACACATGCCCATACACACATTGACAAGCTCACACACACATGTTTATACATACATTAAAATAAATATTTGGTAGATATTTCGTATTTTTTGCCCTTCCGCCAGTCGAATTTTGAATAAACATTTGTCAGCCGTGCCACAGGGGGAAGGGGTGGGGCAACGGATCGCATGGATCGGGGGTGGGGGGTTGCTGGCTATCAAGTATGATATGTATCTCATGCCTGTAGCGTAAGATGCACATGTCCAAACGAAGACAGGGAATGTCTTTTAGCAAAACTCGCATTTCCAAATGCCAGACACGATCTGCTACACATGATCGCATTATTGATTAATTAGCTAGTTGTCTGCATTCATTAGAAGTACAGTGAAAGCACTATTAACGAACGCCGGTCTGTCACATATAGTTGTCTCTATTAGAAGGAACATTTCGATATTCAAAATTCTACTTAGAATTTGTTTGCCTACAAGATCATTTACTCGCCTGATTAACAGCTTATATAATCACACTCCAAGCTGAATTCCATTTAGAAATTAAACTATTATACAGAATAATCGGTGTCTGGCAGGCTTTCAACTCGCCGCAGTTTCTTCCTCTTCTTCGCATTTTGGTTTTAAAATTCTGTTTAGAATCTGTTTGCTATAACTGCTAATATAATCACATTCCAAGCTGAATCACATAAAGGATATTATGGAGGATAATCGGTGCCTGGCAGGCTTTCAAGTAAGCCGCAGTTTCTTCCTCTTCTTCGCATTTCCATTAGCAGCGCATTGCGAAAGAGTTTGTCGAGTGCCTGCAAATGCAGTTTATGGCCAGGTCCGGAGTCCGGAGTCCGGAGTCCGGCCCGTGTGGCTCGGACCGGAACGAAAACAACACTAACCTGTGCTCTGCAGGTCGTCCATTGTCCATTGTCCATTCTCCATTGTCGATCGATGGCGGCGGCTTCTGTTTCTGGCCCGAGCCGAGGATATCTGGTGTCTGCTCCTGAGTAAATAGTAAATAGTCGTCCACGGCGTGGTCCATTTGTCCGGAACGCAGCGCTAATTGTTAATTGTATAAGATTTAGGGAAATTCTCAACATGCCGCACGCAACTTCAAAGATGCCACTTGAGCCGGACTCGGACACTCGGACACTCGGCCAGGTAGTCCGACCCAATGGAAAGGGTTACATTTTTATATAGAGTTTTTTCTTAGGCATTTTGCATATGTTTGTGACAAATGGGAATTATTTATTTTCTGCCTGCAGACGACATTGATTGAATATACATCAGCCCCTGATGATGATGATAATGAAGATGAAGCTGAAGCTGATTCCTGGAAACTGCATCCTTCGAACTTTGCTCAATGGTAATGAGCCGCCAGCTAAAAAAAAAAATAAAGAAAAAGGGTTACACATGGCCATAAACTGCAGTTCTCAACCAGTTTTCCCTCGAACGGTTTTCGCACTTTTTTCGCAAAACTCGATCCACAATAAAAACATAAACCCCGAAAACCCTTTACTTGCCGATCATAAATCGAACCGAACCGAACCGAACCGAATTTTTCGATTTTCGTCGAACATTTTTCGATTTTCGCCATGTGCTGCTGTAGACAAAGAAAACTGAATGCTGATAAAAACTTATCGCGAATATGTTTGTAAATTTCCACCAAAAGAAAAGTCAACAAAAATTTGTGATTGCCGCCCAGTTGGAGACTTCGTCGACTTTCGACTGTTCTTTGCGGCAAGGTTAAAGACACCGCCAAGGTCAAGAATCCGGAACAATTGCATTCGGATTGCAGGTGCAAACTACCTGCCGCTCATTAATGGCGGCTCAGCTTCATTGACTGCGACTGAGGCTGAGGGTGAGGCTGAGGCTGAGGCTGTTGCTGCGGCTGCGGTTGGATTATGTGCGGATTTCAATGGGCTAATCTCCCATAATGAGCGATGGCTTCATTGCCAGCCAGCAATAGAGTCAAAAAGTCAGCAAAGTCAACATTGACGGCCAAGGCGGATAATCCGTTTAGGGACTTCTGCAACCTATTCCGTATACCATGTGTGTGGAAGGCCATAAATCTACACAGCGAATGGCCAGTGCTTATCGCACTCGAATGATAAAAAGAAACCTCATGAAAACGCAAACTGCAACTGCAACTGCAACTGCAACTGCAACTGCAACTGCATGAAAAGTGGAAAACTTTCTCTGCGATTGCCAAGAAAAACACTGCTGATAAGATTAGAGAGAACCAACGAAGACATTATGCCACAGATTATGTGTTGCAAGTAGACACTGTTTTTCCAATATACACTATAAAGACGAACAATTGTTTTGGTAGAATGTTTTATCTATCGCAAACTCTATGCAATCTATGCAAACTCTTTGGTAGAGAGTCTGATCTATCGCAGTTAGCATATAAGATAAAGAAGGGTATTCCATATTCGTCATACAACATAGTGTATAGTCTATCTAAGCTATAGAAGGGTATACCATAGTCTGCTTAAAAACACAGCTGATAAGATTAGAGAGAGGCAAGAAGACGTTGTGCCACAGATTATGTGTTGCAAGCCGACACAGCTTTTTAAATGCACTTTTTCAATATACCACTTCGATACCCTATATAAACTACATACCCTTTTTTATGTAAAGTATTCCTTAGTCGTCTTAAAATGGTAAAGTGCACTCTTCTCTATCATAGTTAGCATATCTAAGCTATAGAAGGGTATTCTAAAGTCGTCTTAAATAGTTAATTAATTTAAATGATAAAAACTAGCACTTTGTCAATCATTCTTAACATATATAAGCTATATTCCATAACATATCTGTACAAGGGTATTCCATAGTTCTGTTAGCTTTTCTTTTCACTTGTATTTTATTATTTATTTGTTAGTTTTTTATCAGCTGGCCGCTGGGTAGGGGGAGTTGAATGCACTTGCGAACTAATTTTGTTGGACGCAAGATTTGGCTGCGAGTCAGCTCGTAAAAAATAATATTTTGATATACAAGCAAAGGGACTGCCAAAAAGTAGAGTCGAAGTAGTCTAGTGAATGCGTTTGACCTTAATTTCCCGGCCATGATTAATGAATCAAGTGAAAACTACAGCTAGAAATGCGACCACAAAGCAGCGCTAGCCAGTGGAGGAGGCAACAGGCCGGGGAAATTAATGATGCACAATTGAGGCGAATGCAACGTGCAACGTGCAACGTGCAACGTGCAACAAGCTGCTCGCGACTCCCCAAGTAGTTTGCCAGGTACAGCATTCTGGCCACATATTGTATCAAAAACATGGCACTTAATGAGCACAATTATATAATTAAAGTGTTTCAACTAAATGTGCAACAAATGTGCCGCGAAAACAAAACTAAGACTGTTGCCATATGCAGCACACGTGGGTGCGAGCGAGAGCACAACAGTTGCACATGCGCCGCTCTTCGGCGACTGTTGCGGATGCTGTGCATGTGTATGTGTGTGTGTCAGCGAATCGCAGCTCGCTGCTATCGCTGCAATTCCACACACGCACACACATGCAATGATTAATTAAAATCAGCTTTTATTTAGTTTATTTTAAGCTCGTATTTTGTGACGTCATCTGCAACCAAAACTCTGGCATTTCTTTCTTTCGCCCGTTTTAACCGTTACATCGCAGCCAAGGCCAAACAATTTGCATATAAATGAAAAAAAGAAGAGGCCAAAAATCGAGCAACCCATATGCAAATTGCAAGCGACCCTTCCGAGCAAGAATGAAAAGTGCATCAATTGCATTGAAAGGATATTGATTGCTGAAGGTCGCTCGGCCCGGTCTTAAGACCGGGCACAAACGCATTTGCATAACTTGAGCGAAATGCCAAATAAATTGTCCCATTTCTATTTCTCATTCTTTACCTACTAAATGTTTTATGCGCTAAGCAGATTGGCATTTATGGCTTGCATAATTATTTGAATTCAAATTATTTTTGAAATTAACTGAAGCTGAGCCAGAGGCAGAAGGCAAAAGGGTTTCTAAACTGGCTAACCAGTTTTTCTTTTTTTTTTTCGTTTCGTTTTTTTTTTTTGCTGCCCAGCACTCTTCGCATGTAGATACACACACACACGCGGACAACCTGCAGCCAGTTGGGCAACTTTGGCCAGTCGAAAAAAATGCAGCCGCCACACTTTTTATTTCTACACATACGCCAAAAAGAGCTCACACACACGCACGCACACACTCACACAGGGACAGGTTACTCTCTTGGGTGCCAATAGCAGCAGCAACAGCAGCCGCCATATGCAAGACTCACCCACACTAGCGCACAGAGAGGGCAGCGCAAAAACGCACACAGCTGCAGACTGCAGACTGCAATGCGGTCGGCGACAGCGACGCCAACTGCGAGCGAGACAGCAAGAGGGTTGCCAGAGCAGTCGTAGCACAGTTTTGTGGCTGTTCCTTGGCCCGTCTGTTATATGTGCGAGCACTTCCCCTGCGTGCGAGAGCTGTGTATGTGCTATGTGTGCTGTGCGTGCGTGTGCGAGAGGCCTTTTTTGCTGCCTGTGTGTGCGAGAAAATGTGCGCGCTGTCTCGCTCGGGAAATTTTGTTTTCAATGACTTGCTGCACACGAACGCCGTGGCAGTTTTATTCAAGTTTGAGCGCTCGAATCTGCAACAACGTGCCACGCAAAATTCAAAACGCAAAATTCGTACGTGTCGCACTTTTTTGGGCACTCCAAACAAAAATATAACAAATTAAAGAATTTCTGCTCAAAAAATAAAACAAAAAATTTTAAAAAATTAAATAAACACAACTCTTGGATAAACTGCAATCAGCATTTCGGATTGTTTTTAGTGTCTTTTGTGCGTGTGTGATTCGCATTAAACGGCAACAATTATCGCGGCTATATTGTTAATTAGAAACTTATTAGCAACAAAATTCTGTGAATTTTCTTATTGAATGTGAACTCTTAATCGAATGGAAATACTTCACTAGCAAAAAATAAAAATTAAAACAAAGTTGGATTTTGATTGAAATATTTAGACAAAGTGCCATTTGCAATTGAACGCAGCTTCAATTGCCAACTGCAACAGCGACAATTTGTTAACAATTTTTGTGGTAAGATTTACGCATTTAATTAAATTTAACACCTTTTTGCATACATTTTAAACAATTTATTTAAAACATATTTTACAACAAGTCAACGCTTAGACCTAAAATTTCGCAATTAAATTATTTGGTGTACGTGTAAAAAATTAACAAATAGCAGAAAACAAAAAATAAATAAATACAAAACGGCCATCAACAAAAAACATAGAAAAAAACTGGAAAATCCGAAACCGGTTTCCAAGTGCATTCGTTTCAATGACGTTTGCTTATCATTTTCAATTGAATTCAACAAAATGGCGACCGCTGTTAAAGCGCTGTTATTGAAAGCTCGCAAAAGCTTTTTGGCGATCGCGTCGTATGCGCAACGCCAGCGCGTATAAGACAGCGTATAAGACTGACCGCAAAATCAATTCGAGGCGTTGATGCGAATCCCGTTTTGATCCCATTATGCGCAATTTCTACCTGCCGGGCATATCGGTTGCGCAAAAGGCAGTTGGGTTAGGGGATCGATCGCTTAACGCTCGGCAGGTTGCTCGATTTTGCCCATTATCCGCTTTGAGATCGCACAATGGGCCGATAACAAAGGCAACGTCTTGCGCATTTTCCGCACTTCAAGCGGCAGACAAAGCCGCTCGATTGTTTTTCCATTGCTTCCCATTGTCATTGTTTGACATTTTCCTGTTTGTTCGTTCCTTCGTTCGTTCGTTCATTTGCCATTATCCTGGCCAATATATTCTTTTCGTTTTTTATATGCGTCGCACTGCGATCAGTTGCAAGTGGGGCAGCGCGTTTACCTGTTGTTCCACGAAACTCCATCCAAAAGGGTCGTCTCGCTGATTGGCAGCCTTGCAACACATGGCGTCGCGGCCTCATGTCCAACATATGCCGCACATGGTCATCCTCGATGTCCTGCAGCCAACATATGGCGGACACTTGAACGTTGGCCCATGCCAAAAACCAATTTTTAACGAGTTTCAAATAGAAATTCGAGCACTAGGCCGGGGCTCGAATCGCAACCACTTCGCGGCAGACACACACACACCCTCGCTCTTCGGCTAAAGAAAAACAGGAAAAACGAGCCAAGAATTAAATATACAACAAAAAATGAAATGAATGAAAACTCCGTTAAGCAAATTATTGCAAGTTTTTCAGTTTCGTTTTTTTGTTTTTATATGCGTGGACGTTTTTGCCTGTGTGATTGTGTTACGCTTTCCACTTTCCAGTACGCATAAAAAAAAAAATATATATATATATGTATGTAAAGCAAAACGCGCGAAAAGCAGCCGGAAAAATACGCGCACACGTTTTTTCGAGGGATGTTTGCATATTTTCCCCCATTTTTTATCCGCGTATTTTTTGTGTCACCCTCCCACCAACCGCACTGTCCGCCGTTCCCAGCCGTCGTCCCGGCTTCCACTTCCTCCACCACCTTCACTTCCTCCACCCCGCCACTCCTCCGTAATATTTCGTCCCACTCTCCATTGGCAAAGGCGCTTTCACTTTTTATGGCGCATAAAACTTGGCAGGGTGGCGGTTGGGCATAAATTTAAAAAAAAAATATATATATATAAAAAAAAACAAAAAAAAAATGACGAAGATTTTCCGCCAAAAACCAACGGAAAAAAACTTTTGCAATGAAATGGCTGAGAAGGAAATTTAAAGCGGATGAGGATGAGGATGAGGACACGGCAGAGGTGTAACCATCCCCAAATACACATTATTTTTGCACACCTGCCTGCTTACCAGGTGGAGGTGGGTGCCAGGGCCGATCAGGTAGAGGCATCATGAGGCATGTCTATGTATTCCAGTTTCCCATTTCCCATTTTCCATTGCCAATTTTCATTTTCAGATTATAGTAACCCATGCGAAATTCGCTTCAGCTTTTGGCATTTCCAAATATCTGTGCAAATCTTTTTGGGGGGCATTGGGGACTCCAACTTGACTTGGCAGTATTCTAATCCAAAACGGAATTTGCTTCTCTCTCTCTCTCTACCCACACTCATTTTCTCTCTCTGCCTCTCTCTTTCTCCGTCTCACTCGAACAGGCAACTGGTGAACCGTAAGCCTTAAGCTGGCGCTCAAGGTCAGGAAGCATCTCGCCTCTTACTCGCCCACACTGCTGAGCGCCGCGTTCACCAGCCTGAACAGCGCCTACCACAGCAGCAGTGACACCGCACCGGAGGAGGATCCGGAGCCGGCCAGCCCAGCGCACCGCCAGCGCCATCGACAGCGTCACAACAGCCATAGCCACAGCCACAGCCACAGCCACAACCAGAGCCAGAGCCACAACCACAGTCAGAGCCACAGCCAGAGGGAGATCCACAGCGGCGAGATGGGCGGTCCAACGCCTGTGGCCAGCAGCGAGGGTCAGACGTATTGTTTGCGCTGGAACAATCACCAGACTAATCTGGTGCAGATTCTGCACGCACTCCACGAGGTGGGCAGCTATGTGGACTGCACCCTGGTCGTGGACGACGAACAGTTTAAGGCGCATCGCGTTGTCCTGGCGGCAAACTCGCCCTACTTTCAGTCCATACTGCAGGATGTGCCGCAGGACCAGTGCAGCATCATCCTGCCAGGCGTGAAGGGCTTCGAGATTGCCGCCCTGCTCCAGTACATGTACACGGGCGAGACGACAGTCACCAAGAGCCAGGAGCCAGAGATTTTGCGCACCGCCAAGGAGCTGCAGGTGAAAGGACTCTACGACAATCTCATGAAGTTCAACCACAAGGCATCCAATGCATCCGAGGAGCGTCCACAGAGCCAACAGTTCCAGGGCAGCACGTCCGGTGCTCATGGCCAGCACCACCATCACCACCACCAACAACAACAGCAGCACCACCACCACCACCAGCAGCAGCACCACCAGCAGCACTCCGCACCCACCTCCAGCTCCAGCAGCAAGCCGCTCAATGGATCCGGTGCCGGCGCTGATGGCGCCTATGGCCAGCACCACCACAGCCATAATTCCTCCTCCGTGATCTCAACGTCCACCCATATATCACCCAGTGCCGCAATCTCGAGCAGCTGCTCGCCTCCTCCGCCGCCCTTCGGTTCGTATCAGACGCCGTACACGAGTTTTCCGGCCTCCAGCGGAGTGCCGATCAACATCAATGCCCACATTGCCGCTGGCGAGGCACCACTGACCCCCACACACTCCACTCCACATCCGGCCGCCGGCGAAGCTGGCCAGTGGCCACTTTCCCCATCGGCCGCTGCTGCGGCAATGCTCAACTCCGTATACGAGTCGGCGGCGGACATGAATCCTCTCAAGCGGAAGAAGCTTTCGGCCATCTCGAGCATGCTGCTCAATAGCACACGTGACACCCCCATTCTGCGCAATGTCCTTGCCCAGGCCAATCCGGCCGACTCCTCGCAGCCCAATCCCCTGCTGCTGCCCGGCGTCAAGCAGTCCGCCGAGAAAACGCCCACGCATCAGCATCAGCAGCAGCATGGCAGTGGCAGCGGCAGCGCTGCCGGCGCTGGTAGCCACAGCTTCAATGGATCCGACTACGGCGGCGATAAGGAGCCACTGTCGCCACATACTGATCGCTCCTTCGACGAGGAGACGGGCGGACAGGGCGGCAAGAAGCCGGAATGGAAGCGCTACAAGCAGTACACCCGGGCGGACATGATGTGCGCCATCCAGTGCGTCCGCGAGGGCATGAGTGCTCTCCAGGCCAGCCGCAAGTTCGGCCTGCCCAGCCGCACCCTCTACGACAAGGTGCGCAAGCTGAACATCACCACCGGCCGGGGCACCCATCGCACTCCCAAGCGGAGTCCGCCCGGCGTGGGCGTCGAATCCTCTGCTGCGTTTCCCTATTCCGCAGCTGCCGCGGCTGCAGCAGCTGCTCACAACTACGGCCAGACGGAGATGGAGCGCGAGCCGAAGGAGCACACACATGGTCAGAGCGCTGGACACGCTCACCATGGCATGCCGCCCACCATTCCGCACTCGGCCGCCGCGTTGCTGGATCACGCGTTTCTCCAGCAGGCGCTGGAGAATCGTGGCGGCGACATTGCCGGGCGGGAGGCTCTGCACGCAATGGCCTTGGCGGCAGCCGCACATGCGGCGGCCAACCGCATGTCCAGCAGTCCGCCGGGCTCGAATGGCCATGCGGCCCGCTCGCCCAGCCGCTACGCGGAGCAGGAGGCTCTGGAGAAGCACGGCCAGCGGGTGATCAAGCGCGAGGCAATCGAGGAGGAGCGCGATGCCGATGATGAGGATGATCACGATCAGGTCGAGGATCTCTCGCTGGCACGCAAAGAGCGTCCCGAGTCGCCTTACTCGCCAGCGCCGCCACGTGCCGCCTCCCCTATGGAGAGCGCCAGCGTAATCATGCACTCCAACTCGGCCTCCGTCTCCACCAATGGTAAAGACGGCCACGAAATGGAGCTGGAGCCGGAGACGGAGCGGGAGCAGGACCATGAACTGGAAGACTACAACGAGGCATCATCCCCATCGCCCTCGGCCTCCCAATCCCACAGCCTGCCCATGGGATTGGGCCTGAAGCGCGAGCTGGTTGGCAGCGATGAGGCGCAGGCTCGCACCGACTGATTGATGCTTACGATGGCCTGGCAGTATGCGGCCGACAGCCACGATTCCATATTCTAGGCCATACACACACACACACACACACACTTACACACACACAACTACTTACCCACAATTTGTGTATAGCATTGTTTTAATGTATCCTAATCCCACATTCATTTCTGGTTCGGCGTACAACGTTGCAAACTTATTTGTTGTGTTCTCATCGGCAAGCCTTGGCGCCGATTTAGCGGTAGTGAAGCTTTAATCATCTGAAATTCCCGGAATCACCCCCACACCCCCAATCAATTAATCAATCAATTCAACAATGGGGCTGCACCTTAGGAAAGAAAGAGAAAAGAAAAGAAAACTAAAAAAGAAAAATGAAAAATCAAATACGAATAAAAAATAAAAATTGTTGTCAGCATCACTTTGTGCCTAAAAGAAATAGAATTATTCAGTTAAATATATATATACACATATATGGTTAGCTTAGGCATAGGTTAGACTTAGGAACACCCACACACACACAGCACACACACATAGGCAGTGTTTAGGCCATGTAACGCTTATGTCGACAAACTGTACACTTGCATAAGACTGAAGGAAAGTGGGCGTGGCAGAGCAAAAGAGGCTCAATAGATATGTATATATATATATACACAGATATATATATATATTATATATGGATATAATATAATGATCGCATTTGAGAGATCAACAAGTTAGCAATACTTTGTACAACTATCTTAAAATGCCAGTGATTTGTTTTAAAACTTGTTTAGCTATTTAGTTTATAATTTTGAGACATTATATAAACATAGAATAATGATCGAGCTCCAATTAACTAAAACCGAACTACCTCAAATAGCTCAAATAATCAATTGATATACTATACATATATATTTTAAATAGTTAACCATAAATTTTAATTAATTTTTTGTTACATTTTTTAAAGTGAACACAAATTGTCCTGGGTTAAATTTTATAAGACTGACACCGACTCACACCCACACCCACACACATACACATACATCTACGCACACACACTTAAAAACCCAAACATACAAATGTAATGCGTACAAAATTAATTAAGTGCATTAATCGTAAGCTTAATTGAATTGTAATTATAATTTTAATTTTAGTGCAACAAATAATGCAAAAATCAAACGAACATGCGCTGGGGGCAATGCAATAGGCTCTATATAAGTAAATACATATATATATATGTATATGTATATAATGGATATATGGTAATACCTTAGTCGTATACCACCTACATACATATATCTATATATATACATATCTGTATGAATAGTTCTAATTATTAATTCATTTGTTATACAATTCTTGGCTAAGCGATAATGATACATAACGAAGAAAAAACAATCCTTTTGTACATAAAACATAAATTTGAATTGAATGCAAACAAAGTATTTTGCCGTTATTAAAGTTAGTGTTAATTTAAAGTTCTTAAATAATTGTAACAAATCAAAAGAAATCGTAATTTAGGTCACATTTTCGGTATGTAATGAACGAATGCAAAATAAAAATGACTGAAGATATATACAAATATATATATATTATATATATATGAATAAAAATGATAAATGCACTTGTTTATATTTTTATGAGATCTTAATCGTTTATAGGGTTTAACAATGGCAAGCTCATATTTATTACAACATTTTCAATTTGAATATAAAAATATATATTTATATACAATATATGTCGGGTTTAAGAATATATATATTTATTTTGAGGAGACAGGATCAGACTTTGGCTAGTAGTAATTGCCAAGCATAGAAGTAAAATGAAACTAATTAACTTATAAACGATACTCTAGACAAGTAGAAGTGCAGTCGAGTGTTCTCGACCAGCAGATACCCCTGAACCACAATAACTCACATATACATGGACGAAAACAGAGTATGTACATATGCATTGGCAGACAGATCATATACATATAGATTCAATTAAAAACTGGGCATTCACGGGTTTACAGACAGCCCACGCAATTGGGAGGATTGCGATTGTCAAATTCGCAGATGCCAATGGCAAAACGGAAGGGTTTGTGGTGAGGCAAATGCATTGGCCGATTGGATATCCACGGCATGCGAGGTATGTTTATCATTCGGACAGTGTACTTCTGTGGCTTGGCTGGTTCTTTGGGTGTAATCGGATTTATAATCGACAGCTCGTGCTCTATGTGTATGAGGGGTGGCTCATCGTTGGGGCTGTGCTGCTCGTGCTCGCAGTGGGCCAACAGCTTGGCCTCGCTAAGGAACTCCAAGCGACAATAGTTGCAGTAATAGTTAATGCCTTTACTGTGGAGCACCTGGTGACGATCCAATTGATGCTGGAATTCGAATTCATCATGGCACTTGTGGCATATGTAGACTCCGCGGTTCTGCCGATGCAGATGGTAATCAAGGAAGACCCTGCAAAGTGAATGAGATTAACAGCTGCAATATGATATAGAATTTAATCATCTCACTTGCTAGTGAAGACATCTCCGCATTTATGGCAGTAGAACCAGCTCATTTTCCAGTGTTGCATGTAATCATGCTTCATTAAGTCCACCAGCGTATCCGTCTGATAGCAGCAGGTGGGCGCAAAGCACGAGAAAGCTTTCAGCTGCACCTGTGTCTTAAGCAGATCCAGCAAATAGAGATCATACTCTTTGTCCGTGGTTATTTGAGACTCCTCTAGGACATAGTCATCGTATAGCATGGAAAGATTGAGAGCGCTGTTGCTATTGCTGCGGCTGTGGTTAACTATCCAATCACCAGTGAAGTTCATTCGCCTTGTGTACATTGTGTCCGCTACGGAGGTTGCATCGTCGTTCTCCTGCTGATCCTCTTCTCCATCGTCGTCATCTAGCTCAGTATTATACCACGCTAAAGAACAGGCACGTGAACGCGAGCGTGTGGATCGAGGCTGCTTGACAGATTCTTGCATTAGCAAAGCCTTCAAAAGTTCCAACATTTAAATAAGCATTCTTAAAGGTTTCTCATTTTAACTACTACTTACTTCCTGCTTGGCACTGCATATTGTATGGTGTAGGTCCCACTCGTATTTGGTACTAAACTCTGCCTCGCACAGGCTGCAGGGATGCTTTGTTTGGTGGGTAGTGCGCTGATGCTGGCGCAGAGCTTTGACTCCGGCGAATTCCTTCTCACAGTTTTTGCATTGAAAGGTACGCGAGTGTCGTGGCGTCTGCGGCAACGGTTGTTCGACTTCTTCATCGTCGTCATTGTCATCATTTCCTGCTTCATTGAGCACACGGCATTTGGGGCGACGCGGAGTTTGGGGTCGACAACAACGGCGCACGTGTAGGGCATAGTGATCCTTACGGAAGTAGGCTCGCTCGCAGTGCTGGCAGATCAGCCTTGTGCGCCACTTCCAACCGTCCAAAGCGTTACCACTGTTGTTCCGCAGGCCCCCGGACTCAGTAGCCGATGGAGATTCTGGTGGCTGCGCTGAGTATGCCTGCAACACAGAGCAAGATGATACACTGGACGTCGGTGAAGCGGTTCTGGCTGCTTCAACGTCCTCCTGTGGCAAAGGAGCCCCGGTCGTAGATACCTCAGCATCCGCTATAGGTGGACTGCACTGTCTACGATCCGCATGCATTGCTCCTGAACCGGGATTTATTGGCCCAGTTAGCCGCTGCAAACGCTGCATCAGCGTCCGTGTCACCTCCGAGTGCATATTCAGTTTGCAAACGCATTCCACGCAAATTGCTCGAAGTGTTGACCTTATTGTGTTGGCCTGAAATCATTTGTACGAATAAGATGAGGTACGATTTCTCTAACCAAACACACTTACCGTCAGCTTCCAGTCGCGGCTTAGGCGTCGCTGCATTACATTGTTACCTCTCAAGTCCAGTAACGCGGAGGACGACGATTTGATAGTGCCGCAAATTTTGCACGCTTCGGTCTCGCCGTCTGAGGTGTCCAGTTGCGATGCGTTTGCCAGTTTGTTGATGCAGTTGCTGCTGCTTGACTCTGGCTCCGGAGCATCCTGCATATTGCACTTTGCAGTTGAAAAATTTGTTTTATTAGAAATAAACTACATGTGTGCAGTTTTACAAAGTTACGATACGCAAACAGAGTTGCCGAACAATTCACACATTTGTTGCTTTACACAATTCATTAAATATATTGTACGAATTTTTAAACTCGCATTTTAATTCAGATTTTCGTGTTTATCACACTATTTACGCTTTCAGTTAAACGTCGTGCTCTTATTTTTGTTGCCTTCTTTATGGTTTGTCTTATCGGCAATCCTATATGCATTTGCACCCTTTACAACACTGCACGAATTTAATAGTCATATAACAGCCCTGTCTAATTTGTGTATGCAAGTAAAGTGTAAACAAACATAAATAAATTTAAATGTATTGAAATGGATATAATATCTGCGGCCAATATTTATTTACGACAGTTGGGCGAAACAAGACCACGAATCTCAGACTTAAATTCAAACATATTCACAGAAGGGGGTCCAGAGCCCAAATCGCTTGTTGAAATATCCGGCAAACGTAAAAGCGGCAAAACTCTACTTCTAATGCAAATAATAGCAAATTGTCTAACACGATGTGAGGTGATATTAATTAATATTTGTCATAAGATAGACTTTCAGCTATTTGGAAAACTTGTAGAGAATGCGGTCAAAAAAGCCAACCCGAATGCAACATCGTCCCAAGTACAAGAGATCTGCGAAAAGTGTATGAATTCACTGGAAATAATAAATTGTTTTTCCTCGTTGGATGTTCGAATGGCATTGACTGCTCTGGATAATCATATTTTGCTTGATAATGAAAAAATTAGCTTAGTTGCAGTCGATGGACTTTGCGAGTTTTATTGGTTTGATTTGCCGCCAAATACGCGCTTGCGCAAATACAGATACTACATGAACATTCTGGAAGGAATCAATAAGCTTTCCAAGAGATTTTATGTTTGCTGTATGTATACAGTGGATATCAGCTTTACAAGAAATTTATATGCGCCATGTAGAGCGATAGTCATAGATCATAAGCTTGAATTGAATTGCTTAAGAAACGACAAACGAACGCTGAATAACACAAAAATTGTTATTAACGAAATAGGCATTGAGTTTCAGGCGTAACACAAAAATAAAATTTGAAAAATGAAACTTCCCGGCTTTACTTTTTAAATTAGCTTACGAAGAGAAATCGATATTTTTATTGGGACAGCGACGTACTGAGAGTGGAGTTTGATTGGTTATCGACACTTTTTGTATTTGGTGCCATCTCTGGTTTTTCTGTTCAACTGACGAGAAAACGTGCTAGTTTTTTTCCGCAGGCCGATTTTAAATAAAAAAAAAAACGTAAAAATGGGTGTACAAGTTGTTCCAATTTCTGCCGGCGATGGTAAGCAGAAGAAAATAAGTTTTTCTTTATTTTATTATTTTGTTTAACCTTATATTTGCGGCTCTTTGATAACGAGAAGTTTTTTTCCGTTCTGTGTATATACACACACACATATACACATGTTCTAATGTATATGTATCTCTCTCTCACACCTTCGTATTGCAGGAAGCACCTATCCCAAGAATGGCCAAAAGGTTTCGGTTCATTACACTGGCACCTTAGACGATGGAACCAAAGTATGTTTAAGAATAGTTGGAAAAGTAATTGAAATTGCAATAACATTTTTTCCATCTATCTACAATTATAGTTCGATTCGTCTCGGGACCGCAACAAGCCATTCAAGTTCACCATTGGCAAGGGTGAGGTTATTCGTGGTTGGGATGAGGGCGTTGCTCAGCTGAGTGTTGGCCAGAGGGCCAAGCTGATCTGCTCCCCTGACTATGCCTACGGTAGCCGCGGCCATCCAGGTGTCATTCCTCCTAACTCTACCTTGACTTTCGATGTCGAATTGCTCAAGGTCGAATAAGTGGTCGGATGCAGCAAACAGCCGAAGACTCTCTGTGTGTGTGTCGTGTGTGTTTGTGTATAACAATTTGCTACACACTCCCACTCGCGCATACCCAAACACATATACAACAACCTGGCGCGCTCCGGCAGTGGCAAACAACCAAACAAGAACAATCCAACAGCATTTTAATTATATTCAAAAGTAAAAAAAAAATGACCGCTGTGGTCCATTAAATTAGACTTAATTACCAACTCAGATTATTGAAAAAGGCAAACGCATAAAAATAAAGATTTATTCAAGTGAATTTCTGGTATATTTTATTTATTCACGCTTGCACACAGCATCCATTATTTGGTCAATTATCTCGTAGCGTTCGCGCTCATATTTCTGCGCATGCTTAAGCCAGTGCCCGCGCACACGCTTCCAATGGCTCACATTCTCAGCTAGGAGCTCCTCTTTGCTGGCACCTTTAAGTTTCTCATCCTGGGTTTGCGGAAGTCGTGTTGGAATGACCGATAGCTCTGTTTTACGCGCCTGGGGCATCTGCTTCAGGACTTTCAGTTCGCCGCTTAATAGTTTGGCAAGAACCTCTTCGGCGTCGTCCTCCCGTTTCACCAAGGGAATAGTGCCATCTGTGTTATAAACGGCCACGTTTGGATTGCGC
Source organism: Drosophila pseudotalamancana (assembly GCA_037075185.1). Lineage (NCBI taxonomy): Eukaryota > Metazoa > Arthropoda > Insecta > Diptera > Drosophilidae > Drosophila > Drosophila pseudotalamancana. Next base: position 228,343 of record JBAMCK010000001.1, on the reverse strand, counting down.
GGTTGGTTGGCCATCCAGGCACGGCATATTGGATAGAGCGGCGTCTTGTCCTTGTATTTGGATAAATCCAAGCTGCGTTCGAACAACCTCATAACGTAGGATTCGCTGTGTGACTTCTGTGCTGCGATATTGTTGCCCTTTTTGTAAAGCGAGCGTTTGGCTTTGGAGCGTCCAGGACCAGTTGTAACGGCAGATGAAGCTGGTTCTTCGGATGCTGTAGTCTCGGTTTTTACCTCTGGCTGCGTCTTGGCATTGTACTGAGCGCGTTGTTGCTGTTTCTGCAACAGCAGCTTCTTGGAGGGCCGACCTCGTATGGGCAGCTCGGATTCAATGTCGTCTTCCATTTGCAGCATCGGCAATGGAGCTTCAGATTCATCTTTTGGCATTTCTTTACGTGATTCACGCAGTCGTAGTGATGCATCTCCAGTAGTAGCCCGTGATTTCTTTGGAGTAACTTTCATTCTGATACTTTGTAAATTTTTATTTAGAATTCTATAAATTTTCAAATGTAAGCACAGTGAATGGCAAATTCTTAGTGACGGAAGTGTATAATGTGAATGACAAAAATTCATTTATCGGCTTTTCAACTATTGTGAATTCAACAGCTGGTCGGTGTTATGTTTATTTCACTAATTCCGACACAAATCAATCTATTGCTATAGTTCTGCATAATAAAAATACGTGCGAAATACAAAACAATAATTAATAACAATGTAGAAATAGCATAAAAGTACTGATGACAAAAACGGAATAACGCCAACAGTTTATTATTGTGCTGTTAACAACAACAGTGCTGTTAATATTAACACTTCGTACACATTTTTTCTATTATTACTGTGTTGTTGTCTGTTAGGCTGAAAGACGAATGGTTGAGTTGCTTGGTGGATATGGAACTGAGTGGTTGATGCGTAAACAGCCTAAATATTTTTGAAAAAAAAACACTGAAGTTGAAATACTAATAATAAAATTAAACAAATAAATAAAAATTGTTTGTGATGTGTTGGACTTGTTAGTTAATATACACAAAGTGAAGTGATCTCATTGTTATATAAAAGAAAACAACTGAAAACTGTAACTTCATATTTACAGTAAGTGCATTATTGCATTCTTTTTTCTTTTTTTTTTTTTTATCAGTTCAGCAGTTATTTGCGTATGTATGTATGTATGTGCACATCGTTGCATTTTGCGTCTTTTACTCTTGTTTTGTTTGGTGCGCGAGAGCACAAACTCTCTCAGCAACCACGCACTCACAACTACACTCAAGCAAATGGTCTTTGCTTATTACTACTGCGTCGTTGCTTTCGTATTCTCCTATTTCTCCCCCACATGTTCACAAATTTACTTTTCTTTGCTATTTATAGTTGCGATTTACTGTTACAATAGCAATAACAGCATCGCTCCAGATAGTTGAAAGCCAGCTTATAGGTGATAAAAAGTGAGAGATAGAGAGAGTGATGATATACATATATTTTCAGTGGGGGAGGGCAGTGCACATTTGTTGACAAGCGCTGGCACATTTCCTACTCGACTCCGTTTCGAAAAGTCTGAAAGTCTACAGCTATATAAACCCTATCAGCGCCATCAACAGCACCAGTCACAAGTTCGCTGAACCTATACACTACCTACATATATGTATGTATAATGTGCATATCATTTCATAATAATATTTCAAAATAAACTAATTTTGTCCACATTTTTATCTATTAAAATAGACAGATACAAATAGTTCTCTTATAAAGTTCCAGCTCGTTATTTCTAAATGTAGGTGATGGCGGTGCCGTCTAAATGTTTTGACTCTAATTCTCATTCGCTCATCAACGTGAGTTCGATTCCAGCCTTCGCCCGAGCTTGTTGGCTTCTTAGACGATACTCCACGTTACTTGGCCGTAACTACTCGGGCAACAGTAAATTTTTTCAGGTTTTTTAGTAAATGTTTTTTTTTAATAATTTTTATTTTTTGTTTCCATGAACACTACTCCTAAATTGAAGTTATCAAAGGCTGCTATCTATATGTGCACAGAGTTTTTTAGGTTCCCTTTCTCTTAGGTTTTTTTTATTTTTATTCGATCTCAATCTCATGAATGGAACGCGTGCAGAAAAGTGCAGCAGAGAGGTGATTGTAAGCTATCTGATATCATCAGCTTTTAAAATAAACAACAGTGTTGCTCTCTTAATGTGGCTCTCTCTCTCTCTCTCACTCTCTGACTAAGTCGATTCCAGTCTCTGGTCTCTGTATTTAATGACGTAATGTTCAGACGTTGCAATCGAATTTCTTGTTTTGGTCTTATAAGAAAAGTGTGCTCAAACGGGTTTTGAGAGACTAAACTGCGCCGCACCAAAACAAACTTGGTTTCAAATATAAATACATATTCATACGTATGTGTGTTTTTTTGTGAGCATTCACATGGTTAATGAGTACGCAATTTTCGATTTGGTGTATACAAATACATGTTGTAAACAAAGCAAAATCAAAGCGCTTTTATTAGCTTTATTATGGCAACGGCCTTGACATGATTACAACATCCAGTAACAACAATTGATGGGCTACACAGAAGAAGAGGCAAAAACATAAACAAATCTGAATGCATGTTTTATAATTGTTTGCTCCTAAAGCGGTTACTCGTTGGAATATATCGTTCTATATATAAACGGGCCTCTACTTCAAAGGTTGCAAATGGGTGACATCATCTGTTGAATGGAGAAGATGTTGGAAAGGAGGTTGGGGTGTTCGATCCGACTACTCTGCGGTAAACTTGAACAATAGTTTAACAGCTCCATGAGTCGCCCACTGAACTTTCCTCTTTAACTGGTTGGGCCTTTTGACCTATTGGCGTTGCCCGCATTCGTGATCCCTTGTGGGAGGAAGGTGGAGGTGGAGGTGTGGAGGTGTGGTCGAGAAGTGGGTCAACTCGGTGTACATAAACAATATTGCTACGCAACCTGTCAATTTAAATCCAACTGCAACGCCTAAATATAAAGCGAATTAGAGATGAGCGCGAGCCTAGCTTAAATCGAACACGAACCACATTTTTACGAACAAAAAAATACGCACGACTTTATAATCACATTTTTGTGTTTTTAATTATGTATGTATCTTTTTTTGACATAGTAAAATAACTACGAGTGATATCTTAATCTCCTTCTATAATAATTTTTTAATAATTTTTAAGTTACCATTCAAATTAAAGTTTTTTTTCTTGTTCTCATGTTGTATTGATTTACTTTTTTTTTTTTTTGGTTAAAATGTGTTGTCGTTCTCAGAAGATCACGCACGAATTTCTGTTTTGTATACAAACACGTCGTGTTCGGTAGGAAGTCAATTAAACACGACACGGATTGAAAACTCTTAGTAAATTCTTGATATTTGGTTCTATTTTAAGTAATTAAGAGGGAGAGAAGCACAATCATGGGCCAAATCGTTGGATCCATGCAAAACAATGTGGCGGAGGTATTCGGCGGTCGACGTAAGCGACGACGTAGCGCGGACTCGAGTTCATCGCAACAGGAGCGGGATCGGGCGCAACAGAAAGCCAAATCGCCCAAAAAGTAAGTAGAAGCTGTTAGGAACATAATCCACAGATTTATATCGAAATTATTTTTACAGGAAAAGGCTGTTGACGACCACTCAGTATATATACAATGCCCTGTTTAAGGAGGAGAAGAACTCGGATGTCGCTGTCATGGCTTTAGACAAGGTTTGGCATCTGCACAAGGTCTACCTTAGCCAGAGTCCCTACTTTTACAGCATGTTCAATGGTTCGTGGAAGGAGGCGCAACAGAATTTTGTGCACATTAAAATACTCGATGACAAGATTAATGTGGATAGCCTGGACGCAGTATTTGGGTCCATGTACTCAGATGAAATAGAGATCGAAGCCAAATATGTAATACACATACTAGCCACAGCCACACTATTCCATTTAGACGGCATCATTGCTAAGTGCGCAGAAGTAATGGTGGACACCATCAATGCAGAAACTGCTATACAGTACTATGAGGCAGCTTGCCAGTACGGTGTGATGAGCGTCAAGAAGTCGACCTTTCATTGGTTACAGATAAACTTACTCAGCATTTACAATAAGCATCCCAATTTGCTGCGGCACATATCGATTGAGTTGATGAGTCTGCTCACTGCTAGTCACGATCTGTATGTGATGCAAACGGAATTCTCTCTGTACACTCTGATTCGCACCTGGATGTTCCTGCAACTGCATCCACATTTTGACCCCGATGACCCTGTGCAACGTGCCGAGGCACAAAAAGCGCAGGAGAGGCTGGTGAATGCCGGCGTGGAGACTCACACGCCCAGCATGGATGTTGTGCAGTGGAAGTACTTTACCAATCGCATGGAGGAGCGTTCATTTTTGGCTACACCTGAAGGGCAGGCATATGTGCCCGTTTTTCAGAGACTCCGGACCCAGTACTTGACCAATCACTATATGGATCTTAAGATTATATTCAATGACAACATCATTCCTAAAGAGTGGCTCTTCAACCATATACACAGCCACTGGGACGCCCTGTTGCGAATCGACCACGGCCAGGAGGATCCGTAAGTTAATGCAAACTATTGACAACATTTAATAAATTGTCCCTTTTCTTAAACAGAAGTCCGCAGAAGGTGGACAATGAAGAGTTCTTTGAGAATTGTATGCGATGCGGTCGCGTGCTGCTCGAACCCGGATATCAGAAGTGGCGCTGGACGGGCTTTAACTATGGAATGGATCTCATACTCATAATGGAGTCACGTCAACTAAATATACGACGCCACCATCGGCATGAGCAAGAGCGGGTGCTCAGCTTCAAATCGAAGCGAAACTTTATGATTCGCACAACGGTCACATCGATCAATGCACAGCGCCAGCCTATTTTTACCCAGACGACTGAGATCACTACCCTCAGCATGGAGACGAACGAGGAGGTATTACTTATGGAGCTGGACCCAAAGCTGATGCATCCGCTGCTTATATCCATCAACATGTTGGTCGTGATGCCGCCCAATCAGAGTTTCAAGGAGATTGTACCACTTAGCGAAGATTCGGCCGTATCGGCTGCAGCTATTCCCATCTCCGAGATTGGCGCCAACAGCGAGCGCTCCTTGACACCGGTCAGTGCCGACGATTCGGCTGTGTGTGTGAGCGGTGATTCGGTGGAATCAACGCCATCCACTCCATCTTTGGGACTTCGACCAACTGGACGCTACAGTTGGCCACGTAGTGATGCGACAAGCGATAGAGAGGCATTATGTCGCGACGTGGCGTGCTGAGCGCGTTGACCAACCAGCCGACATCTCCCTACGCTCTACTCCCCATATTCCCAATTGGGCACAACTACCACGTTCTGTTCAAGGACTCGCCACACGAGTCTCGTTTAATATAGTTGTGCATTCGTTCCCCATTGGCTACGATTAGCGTGCTGTACATATATACACCACTATATATATATATATGAATATATAGTTAACTTCTACTAACTGTACGCCATATAATTGTACATTATCCTTTAGTGCGCTTTATGCGCCTTTCTATATTTTTGTATAATCGTTTACATTATCCTAGCAATTACTGTATATCTATTTTGTAACTGATCCTCTTAAGATTATCGGCACAATTTTTGTGTTTTCGGCACTACGGTGTTACAGGAAATATATATATATTCAAAAATATATATTTTACGAACGTATCTAAAACTCAGAACTTAAGCGCTAAAGTTAGCAAAAACGCGGCAATCGAATTCAGAACGTATTCGTATCACAATTGCTTACGTCATTATACTTACGTTTTACATTAAGTCCATTGCATTTTTATTAACCTTCACTAAATTATTAAATGTGTGAACTTTTTAAACAATGCGTTTTTATTTTTATGAGAATTTTTGGACTCGTTAAACACCTTTCCAACATCTCCAAAACTCGAAAAATCAGTTTTTATATGTGTTGGTTAATATTTATTTTTAACAATTTTTAGTATGCATTAACAAAACTTTAATTTTAAATTGACCCGGTCAAAAAATATCTATTCTACCCGTAATATACAAACAATTTTTCTATAATATGCTATCGATAATACACCATATTTCGTATCCATGTTCCATGACCAGGTTACAGAAAATACTATTTATATATATTTATATATTCTTTGTGATTAGTAATAGAACAGCTCTGGAAATTTAGTCTCATAGACGGGTTTCTCATTATTGGCCTGAATCTGAGCCGTCTTGCTATCGCTCTGTGTTAGCTGGCGCTCTACGGCCAGAGAGTTAAAAAGTTCGTTCAGACGGTTTTGGATGAGATCGTGCTGAGCATAGAGGAAAGTATTAGGCAAGTGCTTATTTAAGAGTAAAAAACCCACCTTCGGTTCAGTGCGTCGCACCAAATCATCAAAATCGCCCTCACGGAAGGTGCGCACGATTTGCATCTGTCGTTCGCGTTGTTCTCGCTTCGCCGCCTCCGTTGGTTCGGCCAGGGTGCGCTTCATAGCATCAAAGTTATACTCCGGCGATAGAGCTTTCTTGCAGACACCCGGCGAGCTGTTCACGCTATCCACATCACCATTATAGACCGTTAAATCGGCGGAGCTATTGCGTTGTGTCAAGTGCGAGCTAACAGATTCCACCCATGAGTGTCGATGGCCCGGGTTGTCGGCCTGGTTAAGCGTGTACGGCGCCCCAGTATTCAGCCTCTGTGCATCCATGCCTGCATTTTGGAGACATTCGACGAGTGCCAGTTTGTCGATGGAAAGATGCGGCAGCGACAAGTTTAAGTTCTTCGTGCCCACCTTTTTGGGGTCCAGAAGTGGCGGCAGATAGTAGATAGCTTCTTCGCGGCGCGCTTCAATAATTTTTTGCGCGTAATCCAGCAGATTGTTGATGCCACTTATTCGCGAAATCAAAACCAGCAGCGCAATGGCGATGGAGTGCAAATTGCATCTATGCACAGCGCCCAATGTCTCCACAGTGTTGGCCACTTGCTGTATGCTGTAGAGATTAACATAGATTAGTTGGTCTCATAATCTAAATATCTGCACTGCCAGCAACTTACCCCAATATGAACAGCAAGAACTCTTGAACTGTTTCGCTGCAGGACATCTCAACAATGAGCAGAGCAGCCGTGTTGTAGCTGGACGATACGGCATCCACGCGATCCGATAGTGCCATGCTGTCAATAAGCGCTTGCATAATGTTGGCGCCGTATTTGTGCGTGAATATGATATCAGAGCGTGATGGTGGCTCCTGGGACAAGGCCGGATACGGCTTGACGCTCACGCTGCTGAGCACCTTTTCGTTTTGGTGGCGATCGAGCAGCGCTTGAAAGATCTGCATCACAATCATGCGTGTGGGGTCGTGTGGAGCTCGTGCCATACGTAGCAGCGGCTGCAGGAATGAGGCGGGGAACGCTTTCTCGAAGGACACTGTGCTGTACTGGTTGCCCACCTTGAGCAACGACTTGAGCAATATATTCTGCAGCATCTGATCGCTCTTGCTCTTTTTAGAGAGATCGGGTACTGTGTTCATTATGAACAACATGATTTCTATCTTCTGATAGTCTGGATGATGGTTAGCGAACTCGCCGAGCGCATTGATAAGCGCCTCCTGGTACTGCGATTCCTCGGGTGTTATCTCGGTGGTTGTGCTGACGCTTGTGCGCAGATGGGTCAACAGATTGTTTATAATGTCCAGAGCTGACGGTCCCACGCTCTCGCCCGCCGCAATGGCAATGATCTTCGACAGCACCACAGCCAGCGAGGTGCGTGTCTTGGGCGATGACTTAAAGTTGCTGTCCAAATGCTGCATGAGTATCTCCACCACCGTGTACGAGTACTGCGGTTTGATGGATATCATGACAATGCGGAATGTGTGTATAGCAAAAGTGTTGGGCACCCACAGCTCATGACGATCCAAATGCCTATAAATAAGTTCAATGAAAAGGTGGTTTATAACCAGGCTAACAGATATTGGACGAATACTCACGTCAAAAGCGGCTTCAAAACGCTGAGAATGTGTACAAAGGAAGCACGGCCCACAAGCTCGCGGAGCACCTCTTCTGCTAGCACAGGTGGCGTCACATTGGTCGCATCCTCAACGGGGGTGAGGTCGCCAGACTAGTGAATAAAGAATTTCTTTTAGTGAAATGAGCTTTTACTTGTAGTCGCGGGGAAGGGAAATAGATGATAGGTATTGCCTAAACATATATACAGTGAAAGCTCTACTAACGAACCGCTCCCTTGCCCCGACCTCAGAGAACTGCCTGAACAAGCGGCGCCCGTCCGGCTAAGAAAGCTTTCACTGCATGAGCTTAGCTTAGCTGGACATCATACTTATGGAGTTTGGTACAAACGCAATTGGAATTTTCAATTACCGCCAGTAAATTTTTCTTCACAAACATAACGTTCACACAGAACTTTTTGTTTCGGTTATGTGTGGGATCGGAATTGTTGTGTGTTGTTAGTGTGTTGAATTGGTTTGATTTGCGTTTCGTTTCGTATCGTATGCATTAACAAAATATACGAAAACAACAAAATTAGTCGAGAGTTGCCAAGCAATGACGCTCGGTATTGCCAATTTTAAATGAATACGTTAAGTTGCTGTTGACCTTGATCGGGTGGACTGAACTCACCTGCATATTGAACAGAAGCGAAGGCACAATCTTCTCCATGTGCTGTGCCTCCCATATGTTCTCTACGAGGTCGTCGGACACTGTTTTCCGTATTACGCCCTGCAACCCCTTGATGCCGGCCAGTCGTAAGCTGTCACGCAGATCTTGGCTGTCGCTGTGACACATCGACGAGAATTTTGAGATGAAGAAGTCGTATCGCCGATGATAAGAAGGCGTGTCCTCGTTTATATTGGCAAATTTCACAAACTGCGACAGAAATAAAGCAGACAATTAGATTATTATTACGATATGTCTATGTTCATAACGTACCGAATTAGTTGCCATTATTTGTAAATTCGGATTCGAGTCCTCGAGCAGTTTTTGCACCATGCGCAAAAATGATTCCACAAACAAATTGAGCGTTGTCTGGGCATGGCAGGCCTGAAGCAGTAGATCCATAGCCTCCATGGCGATCTCGGCCAATCTGTAAAAAGTATGCAATTAATAATGATAACAGCAGTAGTAAAAAGAGTTGGCACTCACTTGTAACGCTTGCGATTGATATCTTTGGTGGCCTTCTGGTACAGATACTCGCCAATGCGATCCAGTTTGTCCGGCGAGCTTAGCGAATAGAACGTGAGTTTCTCCATATTCGACTTGACCAGGCCATCCTCTGGATTGACGGGGAATATGTTGTCCACCAAGCGCTTGTAGCGCGGCCGCAACGCGGAACAGCAGCCGCAGCAACCTAAAAGAGCGCGAGGAAAGGCACATTGCTTAGAGGGATTGGGCAGGCAAACGTGTACGCAGCGATAGGTAAACATGACGACGACGACGGTGCGTCTACTACGTCGCAGGGTAATCCTTGCCGCGATTGTTGTTCGTTTAGCAATTGGCAGAAGGTGACTAACGACAACCAACCCCAGCAGTTTTGCTAGCTGCTGGCGAGAGCGTCAGGGGTCCCAGTTAGACTGGGCGCGGTGGCCATTTTGCTTAAGTCGATGTTTGTGGCTTTATCTTATCGTCATAATCGTTGCCATTTCAAATAGAGAATTGACCTGCGTCGCGTGATAGGAGCGAATGTTATGGTTTTCGTGCGTTCTCTTTTTTTGCACATCTTCGCTAAGTCCTTGTGTTCGTCATCGTTTCGATCGATCGCTGGCGTCATGCATTTCGGGGTCATTGCGTGTCACCGTGCGCTCTGCTGATTGGCTTCCTTTTATTTTAATGTAAAATTACTCACCAGACATGTTTGTTCAACAGTCGTTACTTTTACTTTTATCGCGTCGTTAGATAATAAACGCAGCGATAAAACTATGCTGCCGTTGTAAAGTTGTGTGCTCGAATTTTGTTTTTCTCTTTGCCTATTTCCTAATGAAGGTTGCCACACTATTAACGTTACCGATCTGGCAGCACACTTCCAACATGAAGTTGGCTGCAATGTTAACACCACTGCTCCTCTCCAAAACAGTTTGTTTTGGTTTGAGCGCGAAAGGGTGTATTATTTGAAATGATTTATTTAATATACTTACAGCTCGGATCGGTGCATTTCTGAACAAAGCTGTCAAAGAACTCCGGTAGCTCCGGAGGCTCAAAACAGCAGCGTATTAATGCCATTTTTATTCGCTATGATTTTCGCTCAAAGTCGACGATGCAACTGTGCGTGTGTATGTTAATTCATGTACATGAGTTGGTGTGTAGTGATTCTATTAATTCAAATCAGCTGTTGACACGTAACGGGATGAAAGCTCTCGTTTTCACTGTGCTAAGCTTTTGTTGCTATTTTAAGAACACAAACATATATGTAATTGCATGTGTACATATATTTTAGGCACGTGGGCTATTTCTGGCTTGGCAGAAGATGACACTGTGACATTTACATAAGCCAGTAAGTTTGAGCGCAACATTAAGCATTGACATTATTTTTTTAAAGTAAACCAAGTAACGAATTTAAACTATTTTTATACAATCACTGTTTTTTCGCGTAACCCGCATCAAAATTTTAAAAATATTGTGTATGATTAATAGGTTTTAATTATCGCCTCCGTGAGCGTCATGCTAAACAAACTTTGCTGTTCTGAATAGAAAAAGGTACTGAATGGAAAAGTTTGTATTGAAAATATATTCGCACAAAAGCTGCGCTTTTGCACTTGGCAGGCTTCGTCAAGGAAAGCTTTCATTATGTACGAATTAGTAGGGAAAAGCTCAAGGGTTTTGCTAAAGCTTACAAGTTTACAAAACATACATATTTTAATTCGTATTTAAATTTGCCTCTAGGTGGTTTAATTCATATGTTTCCCAAGTATTTTTTTCCAATCGTTTCAATATTATTCAGCAGATGTCATAGATTAGTCGCAATAAATCGTACGTGTGGGAAAGGGCTTTCACCTTCTCAAAAATACCGTTAGATTAAGCACTCCAGCAGGAATGTAAACGTGAGCCTCATCCACTTGGTTCTGTCATCCCGGCCAACGTCAAGCGTTGGCGCAGTGAAAAAGATACGGCGACTGCTTCACACGACAGATGCGTGCGTTGACAACTTTATTAAAGTTAAATGGGCTCCTTGCGAAGAGAGAAATATAGAGGAAATCGGAGAGAAGGGGGTGACTCGATTGGAGTGAACGTGGGACGACAACAGCTTGGTGCTTTATAGTTTCTTGACCGGTTGACGACGATGACGATCGATGATTTATTTGTATATTTTGCGTATTTCTCGGTTTTTGATTAATTACTGAGATATTCAAATATTCAAGTGTGTGGAAATATTCGCGTGAATTATTTTATTTCGATTGTTTTGTTTCTCCTTAAGCCCTGTTGGTCTGCCCAGCTACCTGCCGAACTGCCTACATGATTTGCTTTGTTTATGACACTTGCCAGAATAGTTTCAGCTGCCCGGGGGATTAGCGCTCTTTCATTACTAACGTATCTACAAGACGAATTAATTAGTGAAGCGACCAGCTTAATGACTTCTGATGGCACACAGCTACACTCAGAAAAAAATTAAAGATGATATACATTTCGAAAATTTATTTAATTATTGACTGAACTATGAAAACTATTAAAGTTTTTCCGAAACCGGATGCTTACACAACTAGTATTAAATAATTTATTTATGTATTTTATTTTCTTATATTAGTGTGTAGAATATGGGATTTTCTCTAAGTGCAGCGATTTAAACTAGCCAATATCGTGATTGATGAGCTGGGGTGTGGTGCTGGACTATGCTATGTCTGAGGAGGTTACTGTTTGTTTTTCTTACGCAGCAGCAACTGCTGCTTATTGCTGCTGACTGTCTCAATGTTGAGCGTGTCTGTCAGCTTTGCCCAGCAGAATTTCCATATTTCCAAACAAGATACAATCCTAACGAAGATACAACTCGGCCCAACTATCTGAAGAATGTTTGGGCGAGCTGGTTTCACTTGTTTACATCGCCATCATCAGCGACCATATGCTGTGTCCAACGACATGCTTTGATTTAAATCAAGTCACAGAGCGGAAGACTTCGAGAGAGCGAGAGAGGAATGAGAACGCGTTTGATGGAGAGCGTGCGCTTCAAGAGAGTAGAAGAAATGCCGGCAACCTGTTACTCAGTGTTACTTAACTCATTAAGCTCTCTGCCAGCGACGAGCTTTGACGCTCACGAATGAAGTTCGAGCCTGATTTACAGATCGTGCGGATTTTTCAGCTTTAGTCGACTTTCAGACGTGACGGCGTTCATCTGGCTGAACACCCCGTGCGTACTCGTGTGTGTGTGCGTGTGTAAGATGTACGATTTGATATTCAAAATTAACAACGATTAATATATATATACACTCATATATATATGTTTACGAACTGGTCAGCGCTCAGCCCAGCTGCTAACCTGCCGCCACCCCCTCAATCTCATACCTCGGGCTTGCATTTGCGTTGCAATTAGGAAACCAATAGAAAACACACACATTGCGTCTCTGTTGTGATTTTCTCTCCACTATTTGCGATCAATCGCCAACGACCATCGGCACGTCCATTCAACTGCACTCAACCCACACATATACAAAAAAAAAAAAAGAAAAATAGAAAAAAATATTAGAAAAAAACAAACGACTTTGTGAGCAGTGCAAAAAGCTAAATAAAAATACGGCACAAATCGTGATAAATTTTCGCTTAAATTGTGCAAACGATTTTGGTTATTTCCGAGCTGCGTTTTTTTTTATTCCATCAAAAAAAAAACAAAAACATTTAACAACGACTGCATGTGTGTGTGTGCACAGGTGTATATGTTTGTGTATGTAACTAATTAAAATTTGATGTGCATTCGCGAATTGTTGAACGATTTCATAGAATATCGAACTACACGCCGTTCAACAAGTGTAACATTTTTAAAGTGCATAACAAGTGGTTTATATACCAAAACCAACAACAACGTCAACATCAACATCAACATCAACATCAATAACAATAAGAGCAACAGCAACAACAACAACAACAAGTATTGTAATTAGAACTGCGCAAATCGCTTTGTTGATGAGGTGAGTCGCCCAGCCAGCAGATGCGAACTGAACATCTGAACAGAATTGTAAATACAATTGTCACTTATACATATACACATACATATGTATAAATATATATAAATTTAACGTGGGCTTAAAAGGCATTCAAATGAACTACAGTAGAGCTACGCTAAATACGATTTTCTTACAAATTTCTGACTCTGTAACGCTTTACCTCTTGTAACCAATCGAATAATTAAACAACAAAAACTAAATTGTAGCTATACTAAATAATAAAAAAAAAACAAACAAATAACAAAAAAAAGGGTTTTTAGGTTCTGCGTTTGCTTTGAATAATTCAAATCCGTGTTTGCCAAAGTTTTATCTTTAATCTCCGCCAGAATGTTTGCTTTTATGACCCTAGAATATTATTAAAGCTGTTCCAGTTACACAGATACAAGAGTGTGTGTTTGTGTGTGGGCGTCAGTACACTCAGAGAAACATTCTACTACTTTTCTAAATCGAAAATTTGTTTCTAGTGTTTTGTTGATTTATTTAAATTTCTTTCGTAACAGGAATTTAAAATGTTGATAGTAAAAAATATCACTTGCAAATGTGAAGTACCATTTGTCTTGGGGATTTTTCTCTGAGTGTAGTCTCTGCCAACGCAATGTTAGAAGTAGACACACGTTTCTGACTCATATGGCAATTGGCAGTGGGTAATTTTCAAAGGAGAACAACCTGATTAATAGTTCTGATCACATTTGTGCTAAATAGAACCCATTAATTGAACTGTTAACCCTTTATGGGTCAGTCTTTGCAGTTAATTGAAGTAATTCCGGGGTTCAAACTTTCTTTCGACTTTAAATTATTTTCAATCTTAATACACCACACATATGAGACCCATCTATAAGATCTATAAGAGCTATTTTAACAGCCTTGTTCGAACTACCAAATTTTTGAGTTTTTTTTTTATTTGGGCGATCGGCGAGTGCTTTGAATTTGGATGCAAATTAATAACCAATTATAATGTTAATAAAAGCTCCACTGTCATTATGAAGATCTCGTGTGGCCGATGATCATTATGATAATTCGCATCGAAGTGGAGAGTCGAGAGATTCGAGATCTCGACAACACGTTATTTTGTTGTTATTATGATTGTTGTTGTGGTTTGAAACGGAAATAGAATTCTGAAGGTCTTACAATGCAATCTGTTTGTTCAAAACTATAAACTTTTAGTGAAAGTTTCGATAGAAAAAAAATGTTAAGGGAATGGGCGTATTTTTTGTTGTTATTTTATTAAATTTTCACCTTAATGCATCGACATTAAATATAATGGCCTATGCGATAGAAAATTAGCCAGTTCGGTCATTAACCATCTCGATTTCAGTTCTAAGAGCTTAAAAAATTAGCATTGCAAATGTGATTGAAAACAAATTAAAAATTCGGACAATTTAGCTTATAAAATCACATAAATTTTGGTCATTAATTCGATTAGGAATTTTATATTTATGTATTATTGCCAAATGCGAAATATTCTGAGAGACAACCTCATATACATATGTAATTTGATAAAAGCACTCCATATGCCTCGATCTAGAACTCTTTCGGGTTTCTAAACGTATGTAGATTTGTTTTTATGGAAATATCTACATTCTACATTTGTACGTTATTCGTGAAAGTTTAAGTAAAAAAAATACAAAAGCAAAAAAACAAAAATAAGAGAAAAATCCTTTGCTGTACACGAGCTATACAGACATATATATATATCCGTATATATATATATATATATATTTATATATGGAGCTTGTGGCCACCTCTGAGACTGAAAGGCCAAACAAATTTTGCGCCCTGCGCGACTCCTTTGTGTGGTTTTTCAGTCTTCCAGCGGTGCAGTATGCCCAAGTCTCGATGGTTGTGCTCGGAGACTTGCTCGCCTTGTCGAGTCTTTATCCCTCGCACTCGATGTATATCGCTCGTCCGTTTCTAATATGGAAGTACTGATATATGCGTGTATATCAGCAAGGATAAGGAGCGTATCTTGCGACTAACTTATGGATAGTATGTTTTACATTTATATTTTATATGCGTTCTCAATGTGGGAGCAATCCGAACTTGTTTTCAAAAATCTTCAATGCCATTGCCAATGACGTCATGCGTGAGAGTGAGTGTGTGAGTGTGTATGGGACTGCAAGTAAGTAGTGTCAGTGTGTAGGTGTCTTCTTTTTGTTCTTCTTGAAGCCAAACACCTCAAACTTCGCTCCGCAGCATCGAAGTCTGGGGCCTGTTCCTGTCTTCAAACGCTTCGCCAAATTAAATCGACGCACAACATTTTTGTTATTTTTGTTGCTGTGCTCATTAACTTTCGAAAGCTGCGACTTTTTGGGGCCGTCGACGTCTTTTGTGTCTGGAAATAAACGTCAATTTAAAGGAACCTGCAGCAGCAGCAGCAACAACAGCAAC
This sequence comes from Drosophila pseudotalamancana, assembly GCA_037075185.1. Taxonomy (NCBI): domain Eukaryota; kingdom Metazoa; phylum Arthropoda; class Insecta; order Diptera; family Drosophilidae; genus Drosophila; species Drosophila pseudotalamancana. The sequence continues at coordinate 212,818 of JBAMCK010000001.1, read as the reverse complement.
CGGAGAGTTGTGCATGCACACACACACACACACACGCAGCAGATTGAAAATTCTCAAAAAGCAGCAAGATATTTTTTTCTTTTTTGTCTGTTTGTTGATGTTGCCAAAAATGGATACAGCCTTGCCTTTTACGCAGTCCTACGACTTGTTTCGTTTTTTGGAAGCTGTTTTTTATCATTTTTTTTTGTTATTCATTTATCAGGCTGCCGTTTTTGGTGTGCAAGCGTCAAGGATGATTTGTTTTTAAAATGCATAAAGCCGCAGCAGAGAAAAGCAGAGAGAGAGAGAGAGAGAGAGAGAGGATCGGCGGCAGAGGCAGAGGCAGAGGCAGCAAATTATTTATTTGCTTCCTGCGCTTATGAACTCGCCTTTTGACTCATTGCATTGAACAAAAAACCTTATTTAGCACCTACAAAGTAAATAAGTATTGGTGTATATATATTTCAGACATGACAAATGTGCCGCAGAGTAGTTAGCACGGTTCGAACTAAATATTTAATGTCTTTCCAAACAATTCTCTATAAACATTTTACATATGTTGCGGCTGTGAAGCATTTGTACATCTAACAAATAGACAAATATAAACAAATTGGCATTGCTGACTGGCTTTTAGTCTTTTGTTTTTGCCAAAAAAAAAAAATAAAAATGAAAATGGAATAAAGGCTGCTAATGAATGCGTCCCGAGTGACCTTACCTAATCCCAGCAAACAAACTGCTCATCGGGTCAACAAAGCAACAACATTCACTTTCGCATCGTGCACCTTTAATTGCCCACGGGGCATACAACAAATCAAAACGAAGACAAGGCGGCGAGTGCTTGGGCTAGGAGATACCCTGCAGACAGTTTTGTGTAGCTGAAAATCCGGTAAAAGAGTATGGAAGTTGAAAATATCTATTATATAAAAGTTCATAAAGCAAAGATTTGGTAAAATAAAAATTTCTGATTCTTCAGGAAAAACTATTATTGATTCTTAACCTATTTTTACTGTAATGATATATGTGAAAGAAAATTATTTCTTTGATCTCTATGATCTTTCTCTGTCTTTATCTCTATGATCTCTATGTTCTCTGGTTATGAAAAATCGTAATAGTGATCGATTTTAACAAATTTGTACTGAACTATATGCGATATCTTATGATTTAAGAGCATTTATAAGAAGCCAATATCTTCTCATATGTGACATGTGGCTTGTGCTACGAAAGAGCATAAAAGTTTATCAATTCCTATCAATTCAGAGACATTAAAATATTTTCCATGCCAAAGTGTGCCACTTCCCGACTGTTATATAATTTTTCACTTCTGCAACATACCTCATTAGCCCATGCAATGTGTGCAGGGTATAAAAATCAAAAACGAATTCGAAATGTCTGAGACAAGACTCTAAAGCACACACAATGTCTTCCAAATGGCGTAATCGAAATGTCTGTGTGTGTGTGTGCGAGTGTGCGATTGTGATTGTTGAGGCGGCCTGAAAGCCAGTGTTGAGTAGCTGTTGATTTAATGGGGTCGCAGTGGGCAGGGTGAGACGTCTGCTATTTAACAAATTTGTTAACCTGGTCGCGTTTGATTTATAAGCCAAGTTGGCAAATGGGTTGGCATTGAGCGCTCGTCGAGCGGAAGTTAAACGGTCAATTGAACGGTAAACAGCATTTGACACTTAACACAATGCAAGTGCGGAAGTAAACGTACTTCATAAAGACCCAATTAGGCCGGCAAATCATAATCACATAACGAACTACTTTTTATCCGCTCAACGTTTGTTTTGTTCGGTTCGGCTTCTGTGACCTTCCCTCATCTCCGAATCTCGTCTCGTCTCGTCTCGTCGCGTATCAGGTGTCAAGTGCTGCCGAAGGCATTGGCAGGTGCAGACTTTGGCTGCAATTTGACTCCCTGGGAACCCTGATTGAGGATTAAGCTTGATATACTCTGTGAGGCTAAGAAATAGGGCGTCTAGGCAGTGACTTTATTGAAGAGCGAAAATCAATCGTCTTTAAATATCTTTAAAAGTTTATTTAAAATTTAGTATAGATTTAGTTTCTATAAATCCAATGGCTTGAAGCTAATAAGGTATAACTAAATCAGTTCAATAAGTCTACCAGCTCTTCTAATATTAACTGTAGTCCAATAATAATTTAAACACTTACAGGGCATTTTTATCTCAACTCTGTGTCGCTGATCATCTTCTACTCTTCCATTTCTATTATTATTTGCATTATGCAAACATTTACAGGGTATTTAGTGGCTGAATTCTCCACCACAGCCCGCAGAACGGATCGAGCCGAAATGAATATTTGGGGCGTGGATGATGTTAGCCAAAAATGCTTTCAATGAAGTCATTAAATTGATGTATCGACCGCTAAACTGGCCGCTGGGCCTGCTTAGCTTTCATCTCTTCGAGCCAATTACGAATTTCCAAGAACTGCGTCTGGCTGCGATTTTCGATTCCAGCAAATTTCTCTTTGGTCTAGTCTGCAGAGAGTTTATTAATTGGCTCAAGCCGCGTGGGCCAAATGTGATGTCATTGGCCAAAATCAGTTGTCAGCTTTAACTCTTTCGTGGTGACATTGAATGCACAACCAGCTAACAAAAAACAGTTAAAAAAGAGATTCATGCATACAAATGAGAGATGGAAACTAGAGCGATTACGGCCATGTATTGTGCGCCCTGTTCCCAGTTCATTTGCCATTAGCCCATAATGGCCGTCTTATCAAAGCCAATTGGCCAAAGTGGAGGGCAAAAAGAAAATTTGTAACGCTGCTTTCATAATGCAATGGGGCCAACATTTGGGACTGTTCGCCATTGTAAGCATTGCCCAATATATATATATATATATATATATATATATATATATTTATTATATATCAAGCAATAAAAATAATGTCGAAATTGAGTCACCCAAACGATCGTCTCCCCCACCCCTTTTACTGCTTTGTATGCTGGCCAATCGTTGCGGTCATCAACATTTGACAATATGTCGAACTGAACGGCATATCAATGAACCCTTCGATCAGCTGAAGACGAGGCTGCTCCCAATATTATTTTACGCGATACTCACGTATCGCCTTTATATATGTATACGAGTGTATATGTATTCGAGCAGACTTTGCCTTTCAATCAATCAAATCAAATCAAATCAAATCAAATAAAATCAAATCGAGTGATGTGAATGCAAATATCGCATAGCTGGGAGCTAATAATTAGACCGAGATTTCAGCTCAAATTTGCATAAATTATGATCCAACCGATGATACCGTTAGCCCAATGACTTTAATTACCCGGCAGCGACAGATTTGAAGTCGAAGACGAAGACGAAGACGAGAAAAAGTGAAACTTCGCTTGTGGCTTATGCAAGACGGAAAGATGGGGCACAATCGCATGCAACATTGATTATGAGTTGTGCCACAGACCCAAAGAAGGCAAAGAAGGCAGATCGCATGCCAGGCGCCCTTTTTCCCACTGCACGTTGCACGTTGCGCGTTGCAAGTTGCATGTTGCATGCAGCACGTTGCATGCGCTTGGGTGCCAATTGCCGATTCGTTTTCGCCGCTGACCTTTGCCACCGTCAACGTGGCGCTGGCTCAAACTTGCCGGAAATGTTGTCTAGCTGGGAGATGCAACCGAAAACGAAACTGACACCAGTCCAAAATTTTCTTTAGTCTTCCTTTGGTTTCGTGCAGCGAGAATTGCAGGGTGAAAGAAAAGACTTAGGCAACGAACTGCGCTCATAACATAGAAGCGAATGAAAAGACTTAGGCAACGAACTTGGCTCATAACTATTTGCTCCGTAATTGCGCGCAATTTTCGATTCATTTAATTGATAAATAAAATACATTCCGAAAAGCCACCGAGCCAACCATCAAGGGCCAGCTCGGCGTTCGTTTTGGGCTTGTTTGCCGCCGATGATCGATCGCTTTTTGGCAAACCTCAAAAGCATGTGTGTGCGTGTGCGTATGTGTGTGTATTCTTTTGATATGGGGCCTAATTGATTTCTGCACAGGTTAAAAGTCGCACAGCCGGCAACTGTGACATGGAAAAGTGGCACAACGGCGGTCCACACTTTCATGATACCCTCGCTGAAGGGTATTATAATTAGCTAATGAAATGTGTAATGCATATAATTTATAAGACTGATGATAAATTGATGATCGAAACTCTCTCGATTCGAACGCAAGTCAAGAAAAGTTTTTCTCCCAGGGTATTAAATGTTCGTCAACTCAGCGCTTTATGTTCTTTCGCGTTTCTTTTGTTTCAGATGCTCTCTGGCTTAATTATTGTATTATGAATGCGAAAAGTGAAATTCGTGTTGTCCAAACGGCCCGCTGGGAGCTGCCCAAAGTTAAAAGCCACATTAATCATGGCATTTATCATTAAATAAGAAATTGATTCAAATTTCTCATCAAAGCAGATATTAGAGATATGCCAAAAACTAAAATAAAAAAAAAACACACTTCGGCTCAGATGCATAGAAGCATTTTTTGAGTGTGTGCTGGCAAATGTTTTTGCTCGTTTCTATTCAGCTGTCGTGTGTTGTACACATTATCCAAGTCCGAGGCGAAGGCAAAGAAATTTGCCACAAAGGCACGCAAAAAGTTGCAATGTAATGCCGCAGAGATTAACCTTCTAACATACATAATAAACTAAATAGGTAGACAAAAAAAGGGGGAAAAAACGCTTCCTAGTAGATACGCCGGACTTGGAGATACAGTTTAGTGAGCTAACAAAGCGTGAAAATGACAGCGTGCTCAAGCACAATGCGATCGAGGAGTGGGGGATAGATGTAGTAGGCGGGGAGGGGGGACATGCGACTGAGGGCGAGATTGACGGCCGGCCATCAACGGCAGCAAACAAAACGATGACAAACAATATGCGAGCGGATATGAGACGAACTTAGTTTGAGCTGGCATTGGTTAATGTATGTGTAAGTGAGTGTGAGTGTGAGTGTGAGTGTGAGTGTGAGTGTATGTGTGGGTGTGTAGGCACGTAGGTGTGTGTGCACAACATTAGAATAGTGCTTAAGCATTGAAATCTGTTCTCTGATCTTGTCATCGTCTCAGATGCGCGCGCAGATATGCAATACGGCTCTAAATGGGAGTAGCAATTACTAATTTCTTTTGTAAAGCGCTTGCATCGAGGGAATTTAGTTGTAAAAATTGAAAATGTGCACAGAGCCAGCAATCGGGCCAACAACAGAGCCAACTTCTACTTGGCTGTCGCCGACAAGCAGCTCCTTGCTGTTGCTGTTGCTGTTGCTGTCCGCGTGTCTGGAATTCCTCTGTCTCTGTCCCTGCCTCTGTCTCTGTCTCTGTCTCTGTCTCTGTCTCTGCCCCTGTCTGAGGTATTGAGCATAGTGCGGCATCCACTCACAGATGCCTGAGCATAGATATCGAAATGCAATTAAGTATTTGCCAAGTCGGCAAATGGACGACGCAGCGGCAGAGACGTCGCCGTCGCGCCGCTGCGAGCGCCACCAACAAAGCAAAAGGCGGCACGCATGGAAAAATGCAGCCCAAGCCAATGGCTGGGCCCAACTCCAGCGGGAGCTACAGCTAAGGCCCAGGCTCCGGATCTGGCTTTGGCTTTGGCTCTGGCCGAAGCTTTGCATAACTTTGACGTCGGCTTCTACTCCTGCTGTTGCTGCCGCTGCTGCTGCTGCTGCTGCTGCTGCTGTTCGCCCGGGGCTTGGCCATACTTACAAATTGGACTACACCTTCATTTTCACTTCAGACCTTGCTTGCGACTCCGGCTTAGACAGACTCAATTTCTGGACCTGAACCTGAACCCCCAGAGGTCAGTCCTGGCGCTGAGAACACACGCAAAGTGGGCGAATGTTTGCCTATGCCTCAGCCCCTGCCTCTGCCTCTGCCTCGTCTACTTGTATTGTTGCCGCACTTTTGGTTTCACTTGCCACCTCGTGGGGCAGCGGGGCAGCCCAAGTGGACACAGCAACTGGGCTGGGCTGGTCAGTTGCCATCATTATGTTTGCTGATTGTGTTTTCTGCCTCATTCGCAGTGTCAAAGTTCAAGTTCAGAATCATTATTGTTCCCCTTCTACAACGTTTTCTTTTGTCTTCTGTCTTCTGTCTTTTGTCTGGGTGTTCGTTTCTGCCTGGAAGAACCCCATTTTGTGGCAACATTTGTACACACACATGCGTAATTGCATAATTTGAAATAATTTGTATAAAATTAGCTACACACTACGCAATTGCGAAATTAGATTCAAATTGCATTCAGCAAAGTTGTTTAATTGAATGTCGTATGTGAATGTATGCATATGTGTGCATGTATATGTATATATATATATATACATGGCAGGTATTGTCGAGGACGCACAGCTAGCTCCTACGCTCTGAAGCGCTACAAATTTTATGTTTATTACACCTTAATAATGCGTGTTTACAAACAAATCACGTTCATGGCGCAATCAACGCGCAGCAATCGGCATCGACATCCACATCCACATCCACATCCACATCCACATCGACATCGGCATCTGGCCCGACCTGGTGGGGCTCCAAAGGAGACTCCACCGGACGACGCGTCGGTGTCCATGCTGACCAGTCAGCTTCCCATCAAAGTCAGTCGCTCCGTCGAGCGCACGCATCGCCACTCAAATTATATGGTAAAGGATTTTTATTGGCAGCTTCAAGCGTTTTCCGTACACTCAGACAAAATAGTATGAACAATTTCCTTTCCTTTCTATGTATAAAAGAAATAAAATCTGCTTTTCGTTTAACTTTACTTTATCTGTGAAATTTTAGCTAATCTTATGAAACTTTTTTATAATTGATATAATTGATAATTCATTGTACATAAAATTCTATACAAATTAGTTGAATGTCCCAATATAATTCTTTATATAAGTTACTTCATTTCTATATCTGACCAATTTTTTCTATTATTAACTATTTTTGTATTTTGTGAGCGCAAACTAGACATCAATTTCTTATGAACTATTAATGAGACTCAACATATATGACTATAAACTATACATGCATAGTACATACTTGTCAAGTACTACAATTTAAGCTTTGTTTTTCTCTCAGTGCAGGCGCTGCAGCTAGTGGCCGGCTGCAACTGGGCAGACAGACGTTCTAGTCATGATCGTACGCCGTCGCCATTGATGTCTAGTCGCTCGATTGACTTTAGCCTGTGGTGTTGTCTCTATGTGTGTGTGTGTGTGTCTGTGTGTGAGTGTGTGTGCTTGTTAGAGTGGAAAGCTGTCCTGTCTGTAAGTAAGCCAGTAAGTGAATGAGCGCTGGGCACGGGCAGTCGGTGAAGATTCTGATTCTGGTTCCAGCTCCAGCTCTGACTCTGACTCTGACTCTGACTCTGACTCCGAGTCTGACTCGGGCAGTGATTGCGGCTCGGCCTCTGACCAGGTGCCATAATGGACATGCATTTTCTACCCATTACAGCGTGCTCCTGCGTTGGCGTTTTGGGTGGGTGCGTGTCTGCTGTGTCTTCTGTGGTGCAGTGGTGCAATGGTGCAGTGGTGCAGTGGTGCAGCGGTGCAGCAGGCGCTATAACGACTGGCCCCAAACTAAGTGGATGCTCATTGGCTGCGCCTGCTTAGCGCACTTGCAACCACTCGGCCGTGTGCGGCAAGTCCTCGAGGCAAATGCATTGTTTAAATAGAGTTTGTGTTGCACGCTGCACGTTGCACGTTGCACGATGCACGTTGATCGTCGCGAGTGCGAGTTGTATTCAAATATGAATATTATCGCGTTTGCTTAATCGCAATCAACATTTATATGTCTTGCTTCTTTTTGCTGCTATATGTATATATATAAGCATATATATATATGTGTGTGTGTGTGTGTGTGTGTGTGTGTATCGCTGCAGGACACACCCCAAATTGTCGTAAATAGTTGGCCGTCCAGTTGGACTCCGACATCCGCTTTGTATTGGTATTCGCTCCACTCACTCAAATCTGCCCCCTTCCCTCTTTCCCCTATCCCGGTTCCATTTCCCTCGACGACAATGACAAAGGCAAGCGGCGAATTAAATGGCGTCGTATGCAGACAGACAGACAGACAGACAGACATACAACCGAACACCCTCAAAATAAATTCTTTTTCTTTTTATTTTACTGTTTTTTTTTATTGTTCTTTACTTATTTATTTTTATTTTGTGCTCCGGCTAACGAGCATAACGCAAAACAAACTTGATTCGATTTGCTTGCCTCCTGTTGCTCCCCTTTGCAACACCAGACACTGATTTTAATACACTCAAAAAAGGATGGGAGGGGGGGGGGGAGTGTAGGGTAACGCGGTTTCGTATTTAAAGTCATTGGCTTCTTTTTTTATTAATTGGCAATTATTCTTCTGGCTTTATTTCATTTCTTTTTCTTGTTTCGTTTCTAATTTTTTTGCGTTGGATTTTGAGCAGCATACGAAATGTCTTGTAAACAAAAATACATCACACGAACATCAAATTTACATCAAGTCTAAAGCTTTAATTGAATTTTAATAACACTTTCGCTGGCAGTGCGGGCACATGTGAGTTGGCCATTAATAAACCAAGTAAAAAGCTGATTAATTTAACCAAACAAACAAGCAAACAAACTTAACCAGGCTTTCAAAACAAACCAATAAAAACTCAACCAAAACAACAAAATAATCCGAACTAAACCAAATGCCAATTGCTTCGAGAATTTCAAGTTGAGTTTTGTGTTTCTTTTCTATTTCGATTCGCAGTACGAAAGACTTGATGAGCATATGTCAAGAATTAAACTAGGGTTCTAAGCAAGAAAAACAAAAACAAAAACAAAAACAAAAGAAAAATGCCTGGAACGGCTGCTTAACACTTTTCCCCAGCCGAGTGAAAAATCGAAAGCGCACAACAGCAACAACAACAACAACAACAGCGAGAACCCGCAAAAGAAAACAGAATAAATTAACTACTGAAAACTTAAACAAATCCAAAGTCCAGACAAAATGCCGCCACAACCTCACCAACCGGGACCAACAACAACAGCAACAGCAACAGCCGCACCACCAACAACAACAACTGCAACAACGGCAGCGAATGGCGGACCACGTGTCAGCTTCAATCGGGATGTACATGTGAAGCGCATAGGTCAGTGTGTTGTGTTAAGGAATATAACCTCAAAATAACCACAACACACACACACACACACACACACTCTCACATTTACACATACATGCCTAACTGAAAGCTGTCATTAGTTTAACAATAAATAAGTTGAATTGCATCATTAACAAAAAAGTCAACACATCAATCACAATCAATCAATCCAGGGCTTCGATTCCCAAGCAAACATTTTTGTGCAGGTTCAAATTTGTTGTTCACTTTAAAAAAAAGTTGCAGTTAAAACTTCTCGAAATTGTGTAGGAATTTTGTAAATACTAAATGAAGTATTATTATGAGTTATTCTTTCCTGAAGATCAGCACATTTTCTATTTAATAAGTAAATTTTTTTCAGATTTGAAAGAATAAAAATTTCTTAATTTTATACAGTAATCATGGACTTACTCATTTTTAAAAAATATTGAATTTTTTTAAATTTTACATTGCTTGCATTGTTTTCAAAATATTAATTGCAACTGATGAAAAAACTTTATAAATCTCTCTGAGATGATTAAATTGTGGAAAAAAAATGAATCAAAGCTTGTTCAAACAAAAAGTTTTGTAAGTTCGACTTCTTAAAATTTTCAATTTCGACTTAACTGTGTCATAACTGAAGCAAAAAATTCTTAAGATCTAGTTATTATTATTTAAATCAGATTCGTTTATAATTTTTGTAGGTCAAATAGATAAAATGTTTATTTAAATCTATGCGATTCTGTAATTTACGAGAACCATAGGCCAATGTGAATGTCGAGAGACTGTAAACTCGTTCAAACAAAGCAATTGTTAGAATGAAATCATGTTCAGAATGGTCATACACCCGTTCACATATTTCCAGGGTATAACTGGAAGTAAAGTGTTTTTGTTTTCGACAAGAATTCTGAATGGACTTGCATTTAAATGTGAGTGCCAACAGCTCATAAGGCACACAACACACACACACACACACATATACACATGGTCACCCACTCACACACACACACACACAAGCATTGCCGTCGTGACATACACGCTAATTTTGGTCAATCAATGCCGCTAACAACCCACGCTCCGCACTTCGGCAATCGAATGACTACATAATTCAACTAACTAATTAACTGGGCAGCCGCAGTCTCAGTCGCAGTCGCAGTCGCAGTCTCAGTCGCTGCGCTGTTGGGTTCTAAGATGGTCAGAGACATGGCAAGCGAATCACCTTCGTGCTGTTCCAATTTGGTTTTGTTGCTCCGGGCTGGTCACACAGAATGAATGGCGAATGCCATTTGGACACATCCATCAATTGCATAATTCTATGAACTATATTGAAGAGTCGCAGCTGATGTGGACTGCAAGCAGCATATATAGTGATATATGGTATATATATATATGTGTGTGTGTGTGTGTGTGTGAGTGTGAGTGTGTGTGTGCTTATATATCTGGGGAGATGGAAGCGAGCAGTGGGCGAGTAAGCCAGAACGAATGCCAAAAGCAATGCTCGTAACAATACCGCCTCAACAATAAAATGTAGTTTACCTTGAGAGCTCGCGAACACACACACACACACACACACTCGCACACACGTCAGGCACAAATAACTATTTTAAATAAGTAGATATATATATGTGTATATATTTTATAAGGTATTACAAGTCTGCTCTCTCTTCTGCTGCCGCTGCTGCTGCTGCTGCTGCTGCTGCGTCTGCCCGTTAAAGCCAAATGCAAAAGTATCACTTTGCACATCTGTCTTTGGGGGTCGCAGGGGGCGACCTGGCAAATGGGTGGCTGTGGCAGAAGCAGCACTAAAGCAGCAGCAACAGCACAAAAAAAAAAGCGGCAACGAATACTTCAATCGGTTTTGCCGGACTAGAAGCTGCCCTCTACTTTGCGCCTCGCTGCTGTTACAAGCAATTCAGTAAGGACATACATACACACACATGTCTAAATATATAAATATATATATTTATATTTATATTTATTTATTTACATATGTATTGATTTACTTATAGAAACACCTGCCTCTTTCCAAAATATTTGGCAATATGCTTTTGATGCTAATTGCAAGATCTTAATTTAATTTATATCGTTTGATAATGAAACTAAAAAGTGTTTATGAACTAAATAAACTGCTCTTACTTTTTGAGCTTGTGGTCTTCAATCTTTTGATCAATCATTTAGAAGAGAATTTATATATGTCTTCTTATAATCGCAGCTCTTAGCCTTTGCGAGATATAATCTGCTAACTAAAGATTCTTATCGACTCAAGCCGATGTAAAGCAAAAGCAAAGATGTATCGACGATTTCAAACAAACTAAATTTAGGTGCTATGTAGAAAGACCTACACGTTAAGTTTAAGGAGTCTATCTCTTCAAATTTCTGAGATTCGCCCATTCATAAATGCAAACAGATCGATACGGCTCTTTGTCCTGCTGAAAAGTATATCTTAAGCTTAGACCTCCCTATAGCTCCTTCTGCTTGCAATGCTATATACCCCAAATTCCCATTTTCAATTCAGTTCAATGGGTATAAGAACGAAAAACAAAAAAAACAAAAAAGAACTCATCAGTGGCACTCGCATGAAAAATATGGGCATATGGGCATATGGCCAGGCAGCTTGTGGCTGTCTCTGTCACTGTCTCTGTCTCTGGCTGCTGCAACTGTCTGTTTGTCTCCAGAGTCGACTACATTATTATTGTTATGATTATGTCTGGCAGCAGCAACAACAGCAACAACAGCAAAAACAGCAACAACAGCTAGAGGAACAATCGGCAATGCAAGCGGCTGCATTTAATTGCAGGGCAATGCGATTTATACCAGAGCCGGAATGGAATTTATGGCCTCTGTCTGAAATGAAGAAATTAAAAATTGATTATGACAAAAGCGGCACAAATGTAAATTATTTACCTGCCCTTAATAGATGCGCTCCGTCTGCGATGCATAAGTTTTGTTGTTGTTGTAATTGTAATGCTAAAGTTGCCACGTTCGTTGCCTAAGTCTTTTGTGTTTGGCCTGACTTGAATTTCCTTTTGCGCGTTGCACTTCTTGCGAATCGGCTGCGCACAAATATGGCCTAAACTGAAATTGTAATTTAGCTAAAGTCTGTTAAATGTTTTGGCCTTGCCAACACGATCAAGTGCCATTAAAAAGCCTCTGCAAAAATCTGATCCTATTTGACTGATAAAATCTCTCGCTAACCATTTTTGCTGTCTTGTTTTGCTTTTCTCATTAGATTGATGTGTTATTTTAATTAGATTTATTTGCCGGAATGATGTCTTAAAGTCCGATCTAACAAACGGCCAAGGCGCCATCGTTTAACATTTAACGACACAGACAGACAGAGGGAGAGAGAGAGATAGAGATAGAGAGAAATAGAGAGAGACTACAAGTAGTTAAGCACAATGTTTTAAATGACTTTGTTGTTCGCATGCAAATTGAGGCAATTATGTTAGAAATATAGATAAAAAATGATGATTTAATTTTAGCTCAAAATGCGGCAGCTGTATGTGAGTGTGTGTGTGTCTGTAGCGAAAATTAGCCGCCTGTGGGGTTAAAGCCACATTTCATACGAGCTGTTGAGGCTAATTTCGAGTCAAGTTTCGAGCTTTGCTTGATGAACAGCACAGGTTGTGAATAAGGTGAATAAACAAACATTTGTGAATGTGAGTGCGAATATGAGTGCGAAATCATGAGTGTCTGAGTGTGTGAGTGAGTGTGTGCGTTTAAGTGCGTGTGTGTGTGCGTGTGCGTGTGTGTAACTCAGCTCGGGGCCAACCTTGCGTTGCGACCAATTTGGAAGAAACGAGTTAACTTCCAAAGGCTGGCAGCTGCCGCAGGTTGTTGCAATTGTTGCAATTGCAATTACAGTTGTTGTAGTTGTAGTTGTTTTTATTGTTAGTGATGCACTCTGCTCCAACTCGAAGGTGGACAACTGACACGAGAGACACGGACACAACAAGAGTGGGACAATGGATGCTACTGCTTTGCACTTGAACGTCCAATATCTGGCATTACATATTGCATATAGTATATCTGAAGTATTCCCCGCTGCGGATGACATAATCTGTGGCCAGCTGCAGCGCCTGACTTTAATTGATTCAATTATGGCAGTGATCTTGCAACAAGCTGTCGTAATTGGGCTGTCCCCCATAGATGCATGACGTAAGACTTTGCAGAGATTTGCACTCGTAATTAAATGAGCTACTGTTTTTGTCCCGTTTGCCACTGTATTTTATAATTTTATAATTTTATAATGCATACGCGTAGTTTTTAATGAGCTCGCATATATTTTAATTAATTAATTTAATGCTGAAAAACGAACAGCAACAACAATAAAAATTAATATAATTGGTATGCATCATTATGAAATTTGCCGCCGCGCTTCCGACTCGTGCAATTTCTGTCCCGTTTGCTTGCTGTGATTTTTAATTTGTGGCCAGTTTTGAATTTGATTAGCTGCATACCCTGTGCTCTACATATTGGAGCAAAATGGGGTATGCCAGCCTTGAGTAAATGTGGTAGCTGGCCGCAGAGCAGAAAAGTGGATACCTTAGCCCGAAAGGCATTACTCAAGAACTTTAGAGGGTATGTAAAAGTTGTATATCCTTGAGATAATGTGAAACTGTAAGAAAAGCCTTCAAAGATTGAATAAATGAACAAATCAACAGTCAAAGGCATTCTAAATTACTTTACCTGAATTACAGGGTATAACCAAACTGTGCCTTTTATTCACTCTCCACAAAATGAATGCCGTTAAGTGTATTTTAATTTGTGAGTTGGAAGAAGTCAGCGCGATGCGGAATAACTTACTTCGATTCAATTACAGGGTATTTCATAGTCGTTCTCAATTCTTAACTTTTTCGGTGATTGTTGACGACTTTGTTTGCGGTTCCCCTAATGGCCCAATTCGAATGGAATTGCTTTGCTAAGATTTTATAATTACAGGGTATTTTATAGTCATTCTTCAATCTTAACATTTCGCTAAATGTTGATAACTTTGTTTGCGGTTCGCCTAATGGCCTAATGGAAATGGAATTGTTTTCTTGTGATTTTGTCAATTACAGGGTATTTCAAAGCTGTTGATCATTCTTAAGTTTTTGCTAATAGTTGATGATCTAATTCGAAAGGAATTGCTTTGTTCGGTTTTTGTCAATTACAGGGTATTTTATAGTCATTCTTCAATCTTCACATTTCGCTAATTGTTGATGACTTTGTTTGCGGCTCGCCTACTACGCAATTTTGGATTGGAATTGCTTTGCTCAGATTTTGTCAAACCTGATTTTATATTTTATGTGGTTGTAAACTCCACCCGCATGGAAGGGGGAAAAATGACGAAGAGGAAGAATAAGACTGAGATCTTTGAGGCCGAGAGGCTGGCAGCGCACGCCATTGCCACCATTAAAAAGCCATTTATGTTTTTTATATTTTGTTTTAATTCATAATTTGCATATGTTGGTTTTATAGTGCCAACAACAACGCTAACAACAACAGCAACAATAACAGTAACAACAACAGTAACAACAACAATAACAACTGTCACAGGCAGCAAAAGAAACTTAATTAATAAGTCGCATTTTGGCTCCGACTGCCCACCATTTCGCACTATTTTGCTTTTGTGACATTGGCGTAGGCAGCAGCAGCAGCAGCAGCAGCAGCAGCAGCAGCAGCAGCAGCAGCAGTTCAGCCCTCTCTCTCTCTCTCTCTCACACTCTCCTTCTCACTCTCTCATTCTGTAGCTGGTGGCTAAGTCTCCGGCGACGGCTCAGTCGGTGGCTCAGTCAGGTTCTTTGCCCGGTTGGCATTGGGTGTTGTTGTCGCTGTCTCAGTCGCAGTTATTAAATGTGTACTGCGTGTGTATTGTGTGTGTGCTTAAGCGTTATAAAATTGCGAATTGGGTAAATGGAGTTGTCTATCAGTTCAATCAAAAAACATCAGCCCAATCAGACGTCCACTCAATCAGACTCCAATTCCAGATTCTGGCCAGCGAAAAGTCTTGCTTTGAATTTCAAAGATTGCGTCATTTGTTTATCGAAATGTGTATTGAAATGAGTTTCAGATTATATTTAGCGAACTTTTTGGCACTCGAGGTGCCTTCTCTATAGACAGACTCTTTGTATGTGTATCTGTGTGAGTGTGTGTGTTTGTGTGTGTGTGTGTGTATGTGTGTGCTGTGTGTGCTGCATGTGTTGTTGTTTGCTCTCACTTAATGTGCTGTTGACAGCTGCTGTGCAAAACAAGTTTGTCGCTTAAGTCTTTTGCTTTTAGCCAGACTAGAGTCTCGTCCATTCTTTAACAAAAGTTTCTATTTGTATTTGTTTTGAAAGTCATTCGACAAGGGATTTTAAATATGCAACAACTCAAACCAAAACTCAAGTGCTGGGAGATATTTTAATTGGGCCCAGCTAGTAGCTGGATACCGCTTTGGACGGCTTTAGCCAGGGATTGAGTGCAGGCGCATGTCAAAATAAGTTGGCTTATTTGCATACTTGTCACATTGGAGAGCTGCAGAGCTGGATAGCTGGATAGCTGGAGAGCTGGCTGGCATTCGCCTCTGGCTTCAAGGACGTTTGGGCGGCACATCGCTTTTGATGTGATTAGGAAGGAGCCTGTGGCCGAGGAGGCTGTGGAGGCTGTGGCATGGGAACCCTTTGGTCAACGATAAGCCCACAAGGGGCATTCAATTATTTCAATTCTGGAATGAGTGCGCGGCCGTTTAGCATTGGAATTGCTGCACCGGACCCGCCTAGATAATGTGGATGCTGTTGCCTTCAGCTCGGGCTAGGCCCGACCCAATGAAATCGAAAGTGCGCAGGTTAATTGAAATGCCCCAAAGGCGTGCCGCGCCGCGCCGCGCCGCGCCGTGGCATGCAGCAGGCGAAACGGCCCTGAGCTCCAATATCTTTTGCACTGCCTTTCGCACGCGTTTCTTTGTCCTCAGTCCGGCTCCCTGGTCCACGAGCTGGTTCATTAGCGCGCTGGAACTTGAACTTAGACCAGTAGTGGGAAGGTGGGAAGGTGGAAAGGTGGAAAGGTGGATAGGTGGAAAGGTGGATAGGTGGATAGAGTCAGGCAGCCCTAAAAGCCTTTTATCTGGCTCATGACAGGTTGTGGGCGCACTTGATATGAATCATTTGCTGGCCGAAACGTATCGGTAATGGCATTAAGCCAGCTCTTAATGAGCCAAGCACATGCCATCATCTAAACGGGGGCGCCCCGATCCATGGAGGGTGCGAGTTAGCTGGCCGAGCGACCAAGTGAAAGTCCATGAAACGAAATGTGAAGCCAACAACAAAGAGCGAAAAGCCAACTGTTGCCATTTGCTATATGGGCTGGAAGTTGGTCAGTGGGCTGCGATTTGTGGCTATCACGAAAACCAAATTATGTGCAACAGCGAATGCAAGAAGGAAAAAAAGCAAAAATCCAAAAAATGGACAAATGGACAAATGGGAGAAAAAACCGGAACAGGCGCTGAGGCAGGTTTTTGAGTTGCTTGCAATTTGAATAGGCCGGAAAATTGGTTCAGATTTCTTATCGCAATGCGTCAAGTTTTTCCCGTAGATTTTCTGTCTTATTTTATATTGTTTTGAACGTGGATTTGGATTCCTGGAGGCCTTTATTCTGCTGCTCATTTGAACCTATTCGGCATGGGCACACAAATCATAGAGCCCGTCGGCCCTGGTTCGAATTCATTAAGTGGATCGATGATTAAATTAATGAATGGCTTTCAGCGCCTGTGTGCCAGGTGTTGTTGTTGTTGTTGTTGTTGTTACTGATTGAGATTTCGCAATCAATCATCGCTGCACTCGCAGAAACCAGAGCCAGTTCATTGTGGTTCAGTTCACTGGGGGAAGCGTTTACCGTTACTTGACATTGACTTCAGCTTCGGCTTCAGCTTCAGCTTCAGTTTCATTCGCTGAGCTTCGCTTTGCTTTGATTTGCTTTGCTTTGATTTGATTTGCTTTGTTGGCCATCCAGGCGGCAACAACTGTCGCTTAGTCGCAATTTATGTTTTCCTGTTGCCCAAAAGCAGCCGCAAAACGCGGCCACAAAACACCTCCAGCTAAAACGCAACCGCTCAACGGCATTGCATCCAACAACAACAACAACAACAACAACAATAACAACAACAACAACAGCAGCAGCAGCATAGCCAACCACAATGTGATGAGCATGCGAGTGGCTCCTCGATCAACCTCATGCATACCTCTATTTATGCATGTGTGTGTGCGCTTCGGTTTACCTTGACACATATCAGCGGATCGCAGTTTGCGGTTCGCTCATCATCATTTTGGCAGGTGGCATTCGCTTGGCTAACGTCTCGGTCTTCGTCGGAGGCTTTCACGACGTCTCGTCTAGCTTTACAATTCTCCAAAACTTCCCGCTTGAATGGCTGTTGGCTGCTTTTAATGGGTTGTGATGGCGATTTGACACTTGCCACGCCCAGCTTGTCAATGTTCATTGTATCGTAATCGTAACTTGCCTGGTTCTGGCTCGTACCTGCCCAGGTGTGTCAAGCCCGCCAATGTGACAGGCTGTGAATATGCAGTCAGCCGCGTGCTTACAGGTGAACGATAATCCCAATGCGAGCAAGGGATTATACGGGTTCTCCACAAATGAGCAAAATAATATCGAGAATAATCCAAAATAAAACAAAATGGAATTAAGTTTGAGTTATGGGAGCTTAAATAGTCGATAGGCTACTTACAGGGTATTTGAAGTCATGCGAACATTCCAGTTAATGGAGGAACAGTCAAGGTCAACTGCAGAACAAATGACTTAGGCAACGAACTGAAATTGTGTGCATGTTCTATCGCTTAACAAGTGCTGATTGTCAAGATCTGGGGATTGCTCCCGTTCTGATGAGCTGATGAGCTGATGAGCTGACGAGCTGACGAGCTGACGAAAGCAACAACAAACAGCAACAGCAAATGAAACAAAGAGCTGAAAAAGCTATCAAAGAACACGCACGTTTCTTTTCTTTTTGGTTTTGCTTCTTCGCTAGCTGCTCCGCAATCTTGTTTTCGGTCATGATGATCGCCGCTTTGGCTGCTGTTGAAGATGGAGTGGCACGTTTTTTGTTTTCGGGGTATTAAATAATAATGATTATGAACAAGTGAGGAAGTGGTTGGAGTATCTTTATGATCTTCGAGTAGAAGCGGCCAAGTAGCGCCTCGTTCAACCCGACCAAGACGCTCCAATGGCCATTAGCGCTTACAGCGCCCGATTACAGGCCAAAAGAACCCCGAGACGTGGACTTATGCCGATGCCATTGTTAGAGGCAGCGGCAGGCCAGCCAGGCTGCCTTATTTAGCAGGCAGCTGTTGCCAATTCACACTTTGGGACTGGCGAACAGCTGCGGCTGGCTGGCTGGCTGAAGCCTATTACATCATCGCTGGCACAGCCGAGCTGCGTCTAATGTGCTAATTGTCATTACATGAACGCGAACTAGTTCGCAGCAACGCTCTTGTGACTCTTTGCTAATCGTCGCTCTCTTTCCCTCTCTCCCTCTCTCTCTCTCTCTCTCTCTCTCTCCCTGTGTCTCTCTCCACAGCCAAGCGTCCTAACGAGCCCTCGGAATACGACTACGAGACGACAGACCTTGCGCCCATTGGCTGCGACGTGCCACAGAGCTACCATCAGCTGCCGCCGGACATCGATCCGGAGGACATACGCAAGGAGGCAGCCCTAGTCATTGCGCAGGCCGGACAGCACAAGAGCAAGGCGGCCAACGGGGACAACATACCCACATTCCGTGTGAAGCAGAAGCGGCAAAGCGCGTCCAACGACTCGCAGCGGTTCCACTCGCTGCCCACCCGCCGTAAAAAGGGGAAGCCCGTGGCCCGGAGTGTCAGCGACGCATCTTCCGCCAAGAAGCCAGCCAAACGCCCCTCGATCTTCGGCATATTCAGTCGCAAGAGCGACACGAATGTCAGCCAGTTGGAGCGGGATCCACGCTTCGAAGACGGCGGCGCTCGACGTCTAGTCCGCAGTAAAAGTGATGTTGGGAGCACCAACAAGGAGGCGCGCAGCAAAGTAAGCAGGAAGAACGAAGCCCCCAGCCCAGCCAAGCAGCAGCTGAGTCCCATCATTGAGCAGACCCAGCGAGAGGACTTCTTCGAGCAGGACTACTTCCGGGAGCGCGAGAGACGGAAGTCGGACGCTGTCACCGTGCGGGAGAAGCATGAGAGCGGCCAGGGCCTGACTGAGCTGCTCTCTCGCAGCCGTTCCAAGGCGCAGGTGGACGGACCTCTGCTGAAAAGACAATCGGTGTCTGGAGCCCCACAGCCGGGCACAGCCACAGGCTCCTCAATATCCGCTGGCATCCGGGACCGCATTGAGACCCTGAAGTCCAAGTCCAGCGAGAATATGCACAGCTCCCAGCAGCCCGCGGAGCGGTTGCCGCTGACCAAAGGCCGCACGGTGAATGGCCTTGTGAAGCGCCTCTCCATGGAGCGCTTCTCGCCCCAGCCGGCCATTAGTCAGCCGGCTTTCTCCTACATACGGCCCAACGAGGGCATCACCTACGCCCAGCTCGATCACAGCGACGAGCAGCAGCGTGTTTCCGGCCGGGATTCGCGCACACCACAGCGCGAGTTCGCACCGCCGAGGCCGCCCAGGGCCAACGACAGACCTCTGCGGAGTCCGCCTCGGCGCAGCTACTCACCCGTACTCACCCAGAACGGAGGAGCGCCGGCTCAGAGACTGGCCAGCTCCCACTCGCCGTCGCCCTGGCAGCAGCTGAGTCCACGCAATCTCAGCGACGAGGACGAGGGATTGGGCTTTGAGACCCGCAAGCTGTACTACGAGGAAGAGATCCCAAAACAGGAACGCCGCACGGAGCCACCCATTGTGCCGGTCATCAGGAGCGTCAGCCCGGCTCCTTATCTCGACGAGCTGGGCTACCGGCGGGCACAGTTGGAGAACCGCATTCTGACCCGTCGCTTCGGCGAGACCGCCACGCTGGAGCGCCAGCACAACTACACAACGAGGCAGGACAGAGAGAGGTTCCGTGAGTACCGCACTCCAGACCGGGAGCGGGAGCGGGAGCGGGAACGGGAGCGGGAGCCGAACACCGAGGAGCGTTACCATCGGCCAGTCCAGTTGGAGTACCCGCAGGATCGTGCTGAGAGCAGCACCACGCTGCCCAAGATGGAGAAGAGCTCGCGCTACCGCCACACCAAGTACTACGACGACGGTCACGGGGGCATCAAGGAGACCTATGTGAGGGAGACCCAAAGGGATGGCCAGGTACGCGAGTCGCGGCATCGTGAGCGCCTCGGCTCTTCGCCTCGGGAGCTCGAGCGGGATTACAACTCCGTCGAGCGACAGGAGCAGGCGCAGGCGCAGGAGCAGGAGCTGGAGCCGGAGCCGAAGAGCCTGGACTCGCAGCTGACGGGCACGGATCAGTACAGATCCTCGCCAGAGCTGCGCAGCACAGAGCGCGGAAGGCTGCCGCAGCAGCAGGACTACTGGCAGAGCAGCCTGAAGCGCGACAAGCTGCAGCAGCGCAGCTTCGACAAGGGCGACTCGGGCATCGAGAACGACTTTCGCAAGGAGTCCTTCAATGGCGACCTAACCACCAGGTAAGTGCTAGCTAGAGTGCCCTAATCCTCCTCTTTCACGGCTCTCCACTAGATGGCGCAAGCGTACGGCCCTTGACGATATGAGGGCCTGCGAGACCTTTTTGCGCAAGGAGCGCCGCGAGAGCGAGCAGCAGCTGCAGCAGCAGCAGCTGCAGATGCAACAGCAGCAGCGACTGCGCCGCGAGCACAGTTATGTCTACCGGGAGCGCTCCATTGACGATGGCTCCCACTTCGATCCGCACTTGGACAAGTATCCGGTGTCCACCAGCACCTTGCGGCGCCGCGAGCAGCAGTCGCAAGGGAAACAGCAGGAGGACTCGAGCACACTGAAGCGGAGCAAGAAGCTCGGCGGCTTCGAGAAGGTGAAGCAGCTCTTCACGGGCCACGCGAGTGGCAGCAACGGGGGCAGCGGGCGCAGCAGCGGCAGCAACGTCTCCAGCGGCAAGAAGGACACGCAGTCGCGGCTAACGAACGGCACCAGCAGCACCTTGAGTCGCCGCGACAAGGAGAAGGACAGGGCTAGGGAGAAGGAGCGTGAGCGGGAGAGGGAGCGGGAGCGGGAGAAGGAACGCTACATGGTCCGGGAGGAGGAGATGCGCTCGCGGTACCGCGAACATCAAGCACCAGTCGAAGAGACCGCACGCGAACCAAAGGTGAGTCCGAGCCGAGAGCCGAGAGCCGAGAGCCGAGAGCTCTAATGGCCAATTGATGGCGCTTGGAGTGGAGTTCGTTGAACCCGCGAGCGTGGAATGGGTCAGATTTGGTGCTTTGGCTGGCACATTTGGTCATGGGCTTGCCTATTATTAATTTCGAATTAATCACGTCTGCCTGCGATGCGTCGCCCGCTACTCGCGGAACGTGCGAATTTTCGCCATACCCTAGCGAAGGGTATTCGATAGGTTGGATGAAGAGTGAAGCATTGAGTGGGAGTATTTGCGGATGAAGCCAATCCAATTGTGAATGAAGCCAATTTTCGCAATACCCTAGCGAAGGGTATTCGATAAGTTGGCTTAAAAGTGAAGCATTGAGTGGGAGTATTTGCGGATGAGGCCAATCCTTGTGCCCATGTTTGGCTGTCAACTTCCCGGCTTAAAATAAGATTTATGATGCTTGCCTAAAAGAGCTTCGGAGTGTCGAGTGTCGAGTATCTTTCCCCTTTCTGGGCAGTAGGTCAGATCTTTATCTTTAGTCAAATCAACAGATCAAGATAGATTGGCTAGCAGCTATATTAATCTTGTAAGTTTGTTTTAATCCTGACTCAGATCTGTCTTGAGGTGAGATATACGAGTGTATATTATATCAAATCCCTCTTCAGCCGGTATATGCTTTACTTTATGTCTGTTAGGGTCTTAATTAGTCGGTCTGTCATTGTTAACTATTCCATTCCATATATTTGTATACCCTAAACCCATTTGGGTAAACAAGGTATATTAAGGGGCAGAAGGAGGCGTGCCAGACCCCTTAAAGTTTATCAGCATCAACAGGGGAGTCGACTAAGCCCTGCTCCTCTGTCTGTCTGTGCGTCTGTATGAATGCGACGATCTCAGCAAATTAAAGAGCTAGAGGCCTGAAATTCTGTATGTAAGTTCTCCTATAACACGCCCATATGGAGTTTGTTTTCGATATTCGATAACTCATACCGTTATGCTTTAGTTTGTAGAGCAATCTTAAGAGGTAGACGCATTAAACTTACTGTATATATATGTATATATATGCTTGCTATGATATTAGTTGAAGGAGACATACATTTCGTATACGTAATATTTGGGATTGGAGATAAACTCATTTAAAAAAAATAATTGATAGACAATTTGAGATAAACACATCATCAAAATAGATAGATGGACAGTAGGGCTCGAAGGATATACCCATTCTAGAGTGAGTAAAGTGGTGCAGGGTATCTCGAAGTCGAGCACACACGACTAGAGCTTTCCCACTTGCTGTTGCTAAGTCGTCAACTTCCTGCCTGCCTGCTCACGGCCGCCGTCCAGGTGGGCGACCGGGCAGAGCCGAAAATGGTGCAGCGACGAGTCGAGTCTTGAGTCTCGAGTCTCGAATCTCGAGCGTCGACGTCATGTCAGTCGCGGCCACTTGGAGACAGATCTGAGGGGTAATTCAAAGCGAGTCAAATCAAGACGTTGCCCGCCATGAAGAATGCTTGAGAATGTGTTTAACAATAATAATAAACGAACCAAATAGAGAATTCACAATTCACAATTCTCAATTCTCAATTCAAAGCTGACGAGGCGTCGCTCAACGTTTAAGCTAGAACAAAGGCGAGACCCACGCAGCAGCTGTCAGTAACTCAGTTTCTCAGTCTGTCTCCCTCTTCCTCTTCCTCTCAATTTCCCTCTCCCACTCTCTCTCGAAAGCTGACAGCAGCTCGACGGCCAACGGGGCGTATGAGAAATTGATTAAGCTTCGCACAGATTCCACATTGCAAAACGCTTTCGGGCTTCTGTTTCGCCGTTTCGCCGCTTTGCATTGGCCAACTTCTGCATTTGCCGCTTGCCGCTTGCCATTTGCCGCTTGCCATTTGCCATTTGCCGCTTAGCCAATTCGCAATGCTTGAGCGGATTTGTGGGCCTGCCGGGCCTTGCCAAGAGGATGTTGTTAGCCCCAGCAGTTGGTTCTAGCGGATGTTGCAAGTCGCAGCAGCGATTCGCACCACCACGCAATTTGCCAGCGACAAACAAATTAGCCACCAGTCTCTTCTCCTTCTTCTTCTTCTTTTTCTCGTTCTTAATTTTTTCTGCTTCGTTATACCAATAATCCTGCAAAAATTCGGCCTGCGGGGGCGTCAATTCCGCCAAAAGGTGTGGCCGCTGCGTGCGTGTGTGTGTATGTGTGTGGCATGTTGTCAAAAAAAAAAAAGAGAAAGAAAGAACAAAAATGTTTGCGTGCCACAACGAGCGAAACTTTCGAGTGGTAAGCGATTTGGACAATATGCGGCTATTATTCATGCTCATGCCCGATGGCCATAAAAAGCGCCGTTTCGGAGAAAAACACGTTAGTGAGTGCCTGGCATTCAGTTCGAAGATTCTACATGACCAAAACTTAAAAACGAAATCAAGCCAATAATGTTATTGGCTTATTTATGACTCCCTCGGCGTGGCCATAAACTAAATGAAGGCGGCATTCGAATAAGCCACTATTTTTGGTGGCTGCGTAAGCGTCAACTCGAGCTCGACTCGGCTTAGACCTTATTCGCATTCCGATGCAAAGTCTTCGCCTGAACGCTGCAGCCGCGAAAATAAGCAAATAGCAAATAGCGAACAGCAAATAGCAAATAGCAAGCATAAATGCCCTGCCAGGTGGGAGGCAGAGACACGTACGCGGCTCTCGCCTAGACCAGGTACCTGCCTAAATATAATATCAACCGCAACTGGGCCAAAGTCTCTTTGGCCAAAACAAGTTTGTGTGCAACGTGAGCTGCGATTGTTGCGCCCCCACAACAGCAGCAACAGTCTGAGGCACAGTCTGTGGCACAGTCTGCGGCACAGTTGGAGCCACTCATTAGACAGGCTTGCGCTGTGGCAAGGCTCGTGCAAAGGCCACCTGCCCCACATTTGTGTGCAACCTGTTGCCGCTTGGGCCCACCTTTGACCCCTTCAGGGAGAGAGAGAGAGAGGAAGAGAGAGAGAGAGAGAGGGCGCGGTAACTAAAGCAAACTCTTGGCATTCCACACAGATTATGGACATCTCGATGCGCCGCCGTCTCTCCACGCCGAAGGCTAGTCCACTGCTGCTGAAGCGCGGACCCGCGGAGAAGCCGCCGAAGCAGCAGAAGCAGCAGAAGCAGCAGAAGGCGACGGCCAGCTCGACGCCCGTCAAGGCCGAGAAGACCAGCTGGTTCAAGTCCCTGGACCGCCGAGCCAAGAGCAGTCCCAGCAGTGCCAGCAGTCCCAAGGAGCAGGCAAGTCAAATGGTGGCATCTCTGCTGCAACCTCCACTCATTGAGCAGTTCTCTGCGCAGCTGAACGTTTCGGTGAACGGACACAACGAGGCGACCTCCAGCCTGAAGCGGACCAAGCGGAATGCAGCTGCGGCGCCGGCCAAGAATCTGCGCTTCTTCGGGGACACCGACCTGGACTCGAATCCGCCCACCATATCAAAGGCCACCAGCATGCCGAGGTAAGTCGAGGCCATTCCGCCACCCAGCTGGTCTGCTCGCAGACTCTGACCCTCCGACTCCCCGCAGACGACGCCCGCAGCTGGCGCAGTCGAAGCTCTCGCAGAGCGCCTATCATCTGGACCGGAGTCCGCCGCCGCCGTCGCGCGACTACCGCCAGAGCCTGTCCGGAAAGGCGGCGGCGCCAACGACGACGGCGATGACGACGATGACGATGACGCCGACTGGGGGGCGACTGCGCGCCAGCTCGATGCAGCACTTGGAGCACGGCAGCGACGAGGTGGACTTCCGCAAGCGGCGCCACTATTCGCGCTCCCGCGAGCTGCACGACATCTCCGAGAGCGGCTCGGAGCCGGAGCCGGTGGAGCGGCACAAGCGTGGCACTGGCCAGCGGGCCATGTCGCTCGAGCGGTCGGCGGATCTGCCCCAGCGCTTCGAGGAGCGGCAGCTCCTGGGTCCGCCCAAGCCGGCGCGCAGTGCCGAGCGCCGCGCATTGCCCTCCAGTGCAGCGGACGGCGGCTATGGCAAGTGAGTAATCCAATCCCCGAGCTGTTGTGACCGTTCATGTGTATTTCTTAATGCTCAATGCCTGTTTCCTTTGCCAGGGATCGCTACCCCGCCGAGAGCTCCGGCACGGAGGGGGAGTCCAGCCTGCACAGCCAGCGGAGCGTGGTTTACTTGCACGCCACCACCGTGGGGGACATTCCACAGCCATACAATCTGCGGCGTCGCTCCATGTCGCGCGACGACCTGCGCAAGGGCGGCGCTGCTGGCGGCCTGGGTGGAGGCAAGCCGCCGTTGCAGCCGATGACGCGCACCGTCTCGCGCTCCGTCTCCATGCTGGCGCCCTGGAAGCCCAAGCACATCAGCGAGGGCTACGAGATCAACTACTCCCAGGAGCAGAACAAGCGGGTGGGTAGACCTCCCCCCTAATCCCCTAGGCTTCGGCTAACCTTTTCTCATCTCCGCCAGATTTCCACGCTGCCGCGCAAGCCGCCGCCGCACAACGGAGCCACCAGCGCGAGCACGCTGAGCCGGCTGGGCCGCAAGCCGGAGTCCGCCACGAGGCGCCTCAATGGCTACCCAGTGGACGAGCGTCCGACTCCATCGCGCTCGTTGCTGTCAGCATCGAATTTACGCACCGCCAAGACAAAGTGAGTGGCTAGTGGACGACCGAACCAGGCCAGGTGCTGCCGCTGCTGCTGCTGCTGCTGCTGCTGCTGTCGCTGTTAATTAATTTAACTACACTTAGTTGCTAATCGTAATCCGAATCAAAACATATTTCTAATCAAACGCAATCCATCGCTTAAGTGCAGCCTGAGCTGAAGCAGAAACAAGAACAGGAACTGGATCTGTGCTCGGGCCGAGCGGCGTTTAGTTCCCTAAGGACTCTTAACCCTTGTTGCAATTCTCGTCATATTGTAAATGTGAAGTGTACGTATATTTTTAATAAAATCACAACTCTTAACTTAATCAATCCACGCCAATATGTGTGCCAAAATGTTTGTTAGCTGTGGTTCAGTTGCACCAAAACTGTAGCCGTGACACATGATTCGAGAAGGAATCTGACTGCGTTTCATGTTAGCCTAACAGTGGGTTGTCTCTAAATAAAGCGCTGAGCTGCAAGTTGACAGTTGACTTGATTTTGTCGTACGTTAATTTAACAGTAGACTGTCCCAAAGTATTTGATAGGTACAGTTGTACCTAAGTTGTAGCCGAGACACATCGTCGAGAGACTCGACAGTATTTCATTTTACGTTAACAGTCGCTGTCCCAAAATGCAGCACAATGATAATCAAACTGTAGCCTAGGCACAAGGTTCAAGAAAAGACTTAATAGTGTTGTGCTAAATGGACTGTCCCAAAATGTCGCACAGTTGAACCCAAACTGTAACAATGACCCAACCTTGAGTAAAAACTTAGCTTTGCTATAATAGTTGATAGCAATGGCTCAGTGTTCCCAAACTGTAGCCGAGACAGAAAGAGATAGGACTATGTATCTGGTAAACTTAACAATGAGTTAAGTTCTGTTAACAGTGATGTGTCTTAAAATGTTGCACAGTGCTACTCAAAGTATTACTAAACCATTCGGCTTGAAAACACACTCAACACTAATGGATGATGGTTAGTGTCTTGAGTAAAGATATGTGTCGAAAAGTAGTACCAATTTATTTGATAGATGCGGTTAAGTTGTACCTATGCTGTAGATTTTAGAAAAAACTTACTGATTTTAATGTTAGCTTTGCTGTGATCCATTTTAGTTTAACAAATTGTTACAAAATTTTTGATGGCTGTGTACCTAAAGGCTTAACTATTTTTCATGGTATGTCGCAAAATGCAGCATAGTGCTACTCAAATTATAACCAAGGCACAACGTTTGCATACAACTTGACTTCATTGCACATTGGTTCAACAGTTCTGGAGGATCCGTTGTACGAAACATAAGAGCAACACTGAAAATGAAGCACAGTTGAACTCAAACTTTATCCGAGACACTATGCTGATGATTGAGCACTCAATGGTGTTAACATTAATGTGAAAGCTGCAGTCCAGACGCACACCCAGTGAGCCGAACTGCTCAACTCTAGCCGAGACACAAGCCGACTGAAAGGCTGTGCTTCATATTAATGCAACAGTGGGTCGTTGCATTGCCTCGTCCTGCCGACAGCTGGCAAGAAAGTCAACAAGTAAATGATTTCTTCACGCAACTAATAAATTATTCGCAGCTCCGGCCACTCCCAGCCGCCGCCCACTAGCTGTGCTTCAGTTTTTAGCCTGCGCGCTCCCGTCAACACCCCAAACACATTTCCGCTGCATCCTTCAACACGCTGCAACTGTGGCTGCTGCATTTTCAAGGATAATTGCGAAAAATACAGCTGCAGAAGTTTTCTTTAAAACGCTTCGACTCCAGTCAGCTAGCCAGCCAGTCAGCCATTCAGCCAGTAAGCGGAGGAAGTAGCTGCGGCCGTGGTATTTCAAAGTTCAGCAATAAATTTGCTGCTCGACTTCGGCCCCTTTAATCCCCCCTTAACCCTGGCCTAAGCCCCGCAATCAGCAACTGAAGTTGGCCAAAATATGCAAGAAACTTAAATAGCAAGTAAGCAGAGATTACTTCACTTGCAGATGCCCTGTAAGACGGCTCATAGTTGATCAAAATGTAATGTTTTGTACATAAGTATAAATTGTAACGGGGAATATGTTATGTATATCAATATTAAATAAATACAATAAATATGTGCTATAGGTTAATAGCAGCTGGTCGCTGGCTACTCCACTGCATATACCCCCCTTTGCTCAGTTTCCATTTCTACAGGGTATTCAAAAAATTGCTCACATAAACAAGCAGTAATGAAAAAAGTGTTAGAATACTTTACAACAGTCTGTTGAAACTTATTTACCCACCCAAGTCGAAAGGAGTTCCGATTATGGACAGAATTGTTGATAATTCGTTTGGCATGCGTTTAATCAAGAGCTGCAGCTGCAGCTGCCACGCCCACTGACCTCAGTTGACATAATGACCCCGACACGCAGAGTGGCAGCTCTACTCCTCCTGGTTTTTAATTGCACCTCGAGGACAATCAGTCATCCGGCGAGTTATTAATCCGTTACAGGTGTGACAAAGTGGGTGCGACCCCTGCGTCGATGACGATGTCGAGGGTATTCAATTATCCTAAGTAATTGAGAGAGTTGGACTCTCGACTGGCGACTGAATCGCATGCTTATCCCTCGATTCCGGTTCCCTCTCCGATTCCGATTCCGATTCCGATTCCTGTATGCACTCGAACTAATCGAACGTGAAGCACTCGCAATTGCATCGAGCATAACGGCACATTCTTAATATTCCATTCATAAACTTAAGAGACGAGCTACAGTGAAACCTCTGCGTCAGGAAATTAACATTTCTCTGGAGCGTTCGTTTACCTTTAAATGATTCTTACATACACACATACATAAATACATTCACACACATATCTGAATCCTTTCATTTGACCTTGAAAACAACAAATTCTTAAGGTGAAGATACCCATTAAAAACATGTCTTCAAAAATGTTATATGGAAGATAGAGAGAAGAGGGACAGAGCGAAAGAGATAGAGAGAAAGAAAAGAAATATCTTCTAAGAGCTCTGAACTAAAGAATTCAGTCTTTAAAAAGAAGTTCTAAGCATACAGTACATACTTACAATAATGCTATAATGCAGTCTCTATCTAAGGAATTCTAGTATGGGGTTTTATGCATATTTACCCCCTCCATAATATGTTTTTTTTTTTTAAATCTATTCCTAGTATACATATGTATGGTATGTCTAAGTTGAAATCATCATCCGTACTCCTAAGCTTTAAATTATCCGAACTTCTGAACTATCTCAATTAAGCCAAATAAAATGTTGCATATAAATAAATAAATAAATAAGCATACAATTATACACACAATAGTATATCAAAGTAGTTCTTATACATAAAATTCTGATCAAAGAAACCTTTTATAATACTAATACTCAACAATACTTTAATATAACCGGATCCAATCTTAACTTTCTTGGACTTCAATTTGGAAGGAATTTATTTTATTTATAAACATACTCATAAATATTATTAAACTGTTTTTAATTTTAATGTTCTTGTTTTTAGTGAATTTAAAAATCGATTTTCAGCTTGTGTAAGAATATTTTATTAGAAAATGTGCTCGATATGATTTCCATTCCAGTTATGCTTCAATTGAACAGAGTGCCCGAGTGTGTGTGTGTGTGTGTGTGTTTGTGTGTGCCAATTTCTATGCATGTTTGCCCATAGATTTCCATCATTGAGTTTGCAATTCGAGCCACGTAATTGAAACTCTTGATTTTTCCAATTAATTAAATGGCATTGTCACGAGCTCAGCCACTGGACACATTAAGGAGCCAGCGGCAGCAGGGATGCAGGGAGGCGGCGTTGGTGGGGGAGGGGAAGGGGATGGGAAAGGGGGAGAGAAAGGAGAGGGGGCGTGGCACCCACTGAAACAGAAGCTTAATGAGGCGCCTCGATTTGCTAGTGATTGGCCATTTTAATTAGCTGAATATAGTTGACTGTCCATCAACACCTGCACACACATACACATACACACACACACTGCAACATACATTTTATTAAAATGCATTTAAATAATGATTTAAATTGTAAATGTTTTAAATGCGAATGGCGCCTGCTGAAGCGTCAATAAATACGCGTAAATATGCAAATTGTGAATTAACAAATATTAAGTATTTGTCTAGCATTATGATTTATGCTGGGCTCCCACTATACATATACACGTACATATGTATATGTGTAAAATAAAATATAATAATATTGAAATGCCTTTCAAATAATAAATTTATGCACATTGCTTGTGGCACTTGCCACAGGCTGGTTATAACATATTTTTAACTCTTTATATTTCAATTTATGGCCTTAAATTTGTCCAGCAAATAATGCTGACAATTATGGATTAAGCGTGTCAATATCAATGAAACATTGACAAATTGCCAGCAGATGGACAAATTGGCTCAGGTATCCAATGCCGGCGCCCTCTCCCATTCCTCTCTCTCTCTCTCTCTCTCTCTCTCTCTCTTTCTCTGGTAATTAAGAGTATTTTAGTTAGAATTAATGTTTCCTTGACTCGCAAACAAATGGCCAGAGCAGCAGGTCCTAAGAAACAGTTTGTTATGTAACTCACAGCCAACTTGCAACCAGCAACTGGCAACCGGCAACCGGCGACCGGCGACCAGGACGTTGGCATTCGAGGTTTGACCGAGAGATGTGGATGCGGTTAGCAGAGAAGTCAGACGAATGCAGCTGTAACACACTCTCTCTCCCTCCCTCCCTCGCACTCATTTATATGTGTGGTATAACAATAATTTCAATTTGGCATTGTGCAAATATTTGCGTTTGCATTTGCATAAATTGGTTTTAAAGTCGCCCGCCCTTTGTTAAACTCTGTAAATAATAAATTTATTTTTTTTGTATTATTAAATTTAATTACTGCATTAAACTCGAAAAGGAAACCCAACAATAATGGTAACGTTTGCCCATAAATATGCACAGATTAATTACTGTTGCCGGTTTACCATTTCCTCTACACAGCATGATCTGCATTCCCATATGCGGCCGCTGTTAATTAACAGCCACAGCAAAGGCTTGCAAGGTTGTGGTGAAAATATGCAACACACCATTAACATGCTCGCTCGCTCGCTCGCTTGCACACATTGATCTGTTTTTTAATTACACTGATTTTGGAGTTTTTGCCACCACGTAGAGTTTAATTGTGAAAACAAGTTATGTTTTGGTATCAAATTAAAAGCTATTTATTCAACTTTATGTATATACATATGTTTTTTTTACAATACTCAAGAAATTATCAAGAAGAGAACAAACATGACAGCAATAATAATGGGCACACACACACACCCGAGGGTTTGCTCATTTATCAATTAACTAACGCGAAAATCACAACGAGAGCCTCTTCTTAAGGAGAAAGAAGAGATGCGAAATCGGAAAGCATGTGGTGAATAGGGTAGAGTATTGAGTATGGGGAATAGCCAATTAATTTTCGCTTTGCGAAGGATGTGCGAACAAAACAGAAAGTTGATTAACGGCAATTGGGCCACCACTAGCAAAAGCAACCTCTCCCCGCTCTCCCGCTCTCTTTCGCTCCATCTCTCTTAGTCTCTTTCTTTCCAAACACACTTCGTAGGCAAATGCTGCGTGCCGTTACACAGAATTTAATGGCAAAGCGATAAAAATGGCAAAAATACAAAACATGCTTATGTAATGGCGCTGCTGCCTCTGCCGCTGCCTCTGTTTGCTGCTGCTGTCCTCCGTGCTGCTTGCTGCTTGCTGCTTGCTTTGTGCTGCGCTCTTTATCCTGGCCGTAGGCAGCAGCAGCCCCTAGCCGAGACGCGGCTGCTAATTAATCATCGACGTTTATCCGACTTGATGCAGAACTAAACAAATCGTTTCAAATTATTAAAATCATTTATAATGCGCCGAGCCACGCAAGCGACGGGCTAAGCGAGGGGGTGGGTGTGGGGTGTGGGGTGTGGGGTTGGTGTGCGGCTGTGGGCTGTGGGGTGCAGCATGTGAGTGCTTCACGATGAAGGATGAAGGATGTGCTGCGTGTGCTTGGCGCCTGGCGCCGGCTCCACAAGATGGCAATAGCAGCCACGTCCGAATCCCAATCCCAATCCCAATCGCAAACCCAATCCATGTCTGCTCCCCTCTAGCTCCCGCTCCCGCTCCCCCTCCCGCTCCAGCTCCAGCTCTAGCTCTAGCTCCTGCTGCTGCCAACATAAATCAGCCGCACATATTAACCTCGCCGGCGACCAAGAGGAACAGCGACTGGCCGCAGTTTCAGCGGCGTTGAGTGGGTTTGCTTTGGATTGCTGTGGACTGTTCGGTTAGTCGTTCGTTTGTCTGCCGGCGTGACCAATTAAGTACCACCAACAGGATACCCTTGCAGAGAGTATGCACTTTCTATCACTAAGCATGTGATTCAGTTCAGCACTCAAAATGGGAATAGTTGTAATTTATACAAACTTTTTGGTAATTGGATTCGTTTTATTCCCGTTTATTTAGTTAGAATGTGGATAGAGGGTATCTAAACGTTGGCATTCGATGGAAGCCTGTTTTATCTATGTTGCTCTTAGAAGCGCCGCGTTCGCCATATTTTTCCTCACATTCGCTACGCCTTCCATTTCCATTTCCATCCCCTTCCCCTATCCCCGATTCTTCTCCTGCTCCTGCTTCGGTGGCTCATTATTCGCACATTCAGTGCGGAGCGGCCGCTGGGTGGGAGTGACAGGAGCCGAGCAGCTCGCATATTTCTCGCAGTCAGCTTATCTCGGAGGCGCTGACAGCCAGCAATGAGGCACACACACAGAGCGAGAGTGAGAGAAAGTGAGAGAGAGAGAGAGAGAGACAGCAAGGACATCTCGGGCCAAATAAATTATGTGCTACTCGCGTCCAGCAAAACGTAAACAAAATTTGTGGATTGCTCGGGGGGCGGAGAGGGAAGGGGCAGACAGAGAGGCGCACTGACCGGCAGAGGCAGCGGCAGCGGCAGCGACAGCGGCAGAGACATTGACCATGGTCAGGCACAGGCAATAGCCATTGGCTGTACACGAACCGCCAGGCTGGAGGGTTAACAGATTTCTCTACGCTTCAAGCGAATCAATTAAAGTAAAACATAAATATACATATATATGTAAATATAGTATATATGTATATAAATATAGTTTATATATAAACATATTTTGATAAAAACCTTACTCATTTGGGCATATTTACTGTGGTTTGGCTTTGTTGTTTTTTTATTTTGCGCAGCTGCAGGCTGCGGCAGTAAATACAAAAATAAATAAAACAAAAAGCAAAGCAAAGCAAATGAAATAAATGTATAAATTATGATACTTGTCGGTGGCCAGGAGTATTGGCTTGGCCAGGACTATTGGCCGACTCGATATGGCTTGCTCTAAGGCATATTTATTTATGTTTGCAACGATTCCGGCTTGCCAGGCAAACCGCACACAGTAACCGGAATCCTGTGCGGCGGCCAAAAGCTGTGAGCCAAGACTGTTGGACTGTGGAGCAGTTGCCATTGAAAACTAATTTGCGGTGAGCATGGCCAAAGCCAGGCCTCTTGGCCAGGCCCTTGCATATTTGCATCTGGCTCCTAATGGAGCAGCCACTGTGTAAACCTGGCCAAGCTAAGCTCTGTGCACATTTGCAGCAGAATGTTGGCAACGCGACAACCGAGCAGTTTGACAATAATGATTGAATCGGTCAGCGGGGGTGCAGCAAGGGGCTGGCATAGTGGAAGGGAGGGGGGGGGGGTTGGATGGGGTTGGCTGTGCTCTTTTGACTGTGTATAAGTCAGAAGGAGATTTCTGCTGCTGCGCCTGCTCCTGTATAGCCGGATGCCGTTTCTGCTTCAGCGAGTTTTCCAATCAAATGAATGCAAACGTCTAGCCAAAGATCACAGTCGGCGACAGCCTGGTCAAGATAGATATATAGAGCCTGGTCAAGATGGCTCGATTAGCTACACTCGCAGAAATTATGCTCGGGCTTTAAAGTTAAGCACATTAACGAAAAGTCATTTAATGTTAAATTGGAAGTTTAAACGAAGTCTCTGCAAACTTGTTCTCACAGTGTACACACACACACACACACACACGCACACACGTTAAACAAAAAGTGGCAATGGCCGACATATTTGAAAAGTTTCCAAATCACGCCTCAAAGACAGCTTGAAAGCCAGCCTGACTGCAAATATTTCTCAATGAATGTGTGCCACACACACACACACACACACACATAGAGATGAGCAAACATGGCTTAATAACTCATTCGTGTGCGTCTGCCTAAGTGTGTGTGTGTGTGAGGCGACTTTTGCATGGCTGGCTAAGCTTCGCCTCCATCTCAATCTTCGTCTCCATCTCCGCCTCCGTCTCCGCCTCCGTCTCCATCTCCGACTCCTTCTGACCAAAGTGTCAATTTGAAGTGGAGCTGTTGACTCGCACTCATTAAATAAAAGATTGCATGTTTTCAGCCCTTTGTCGAGGACCTTCCATTCAGCTAATCCCGACTTGACAGTGCCAAACGGTCCTTCTACAGCATTGCAGAGCTGACTTTTGTATTGTTTGCGACATGTGTAAGTTTGTCATATATCTCTATATACATATGAGTACAAGTATATATATATATTTATGTATATGTGTGTGTGTGTGTGTGTGCCCCCGCTGTCTCTGTCTCAGCTGCGAGTCAACTATCGAGTCAAGTGCCACACAAATTTAAGCTACGAATAAGTTTTGCTATTGATATAAATGCGAGAATATTTGTGACTACACAGTGAGAAAAGTGGACCGATTTAAAAATAAATTATATCATACAAAGTGGATTATATTTTTACTTTGGTTAGTTTCTAATCTCTTAATTCATATACAAATAATAATTGAAACTATAACTTAAGTTGCTTTCAAATTGATTTTAATAGTAATTCCGTTAGTAGAGCTAAATTTTTATCAGTGTACGTCGCTTCAGTTGAAGCTAGTGCCTGTCTTTTGGCCAGTTTGTCTACCATTTTATTAATATGGAAGGATTCCCGTGATGCATGTTCTAGCACACTTGCCTGGGACCCGCCCCTTTGAATGGCACGCCCCTTTAATCGTTGCATTAAATGAGACTTGCCGAAAATTGTGGGATGTCGTGTAGATTGTGCATCGGCTGATGATGTTTGACCTCGTCTACCCTGCCTCGACCTCGTCTCTCACCTACACTTGGCTTTTTCTTTATAGCCTGGTATCTAGTCTTTCTCCCTCTCCCCTCTCTCTTTCTCCCAGTCGCCCACTCTCCCTCTCGCTCTGGGAGTCCTTTTGTGCTTTGCTTTTGCTCTTTGGCGTGATGCAATCTAGGATAGAAGCAGCTTCCCTCAGAGCTCGACCAGAGGAATCTGTTGCAGCTTTCCTCTGCATTGTGGGTGTGCGTGTGCGTGTGCGTGTGCGTTATGTTTGTGTATGTAAGCGATGTTTAAGTGTCGGTAAAACTTTATAATGTGTGTTACAACAAACAACACACACACACATACACACACACACTCACACAAACACATTCACATTTTCACCCAGCTTTTGCGTTTATTCCCTTGGCGAGTTTTTGTTTGTAGGTGCCGTAATTTTCATCACATTTCTCTCTGTGGCACATTAAGTGTAGTTGCTTTCGTTTTTGTTGTTGTTTTTGATTTTTGTTAATTATACATGTTGCCCCACAAATGCGTGTGTGTGTGTGTGTGTGTGTTTGTTTGTTGTTTACTTTCAGTCGTGTCATTAATTTCAACTGCTTTAAATTTATGCATGCCACAAATTGCCTGCTGCTCAGCCGTAAATACCGTTGCTATATACTAAATGCTAAAGTGCTATCACATACATATACACATACACATGCACATACACAAATGTATTCATTGGTCCAACACCTTCGGCTTCTGTCTTATTATTGTTGCCAGACTTCAGCTTCATGCAGATGCACAAAAACTATTTTCGCATTTTGATTTTTGAAATCATGTTGAAATACATAATTTGCCAGCAATTGTTTAACACACTCACACACAGACCCACACACACACACACACACACACGCACACTAGCTGCTTCTAATTTCCATGTGTAGACTCATTAATATTCATGGAACTCTGCTCTGTGCCAGGCCTAGAAAAAGCAGCCACAAATTTGAATAAATTTGAGTTTGAGTTCCAGTTAGTTTGCATGCGGATAAGGGTTTGAGTTTACAGTTTGAGCAGCAGCAGCAGCAGCAGCAGCAGCAGCAGCAGCAGCAGCAGCAGTAGCAGCTGTTTTATTCCCTGAATTTATTTGTTAAATTTTTCGTATTAAATTTTTGCACTGAAAATGAAAATGCGTTAAAAACTTTTACGCGTTGCCACAAAGGTACAAAAAAGGAAGAAGAAGAGAAGTCGCGCACGCAAATTCGTTTTCAAACGAATTTATAAATTTATGGCTGCATTTTACAACAAGCACAGCCGCAACAACAACAACAAAAACAACAACAACAATCGAGGGTCGGAAACAATAATCAATTATTGGTTAAAATCAACTCAACAGGATTATTGAGTTATAAATGATTCATAAAATTTTGTGTGGCACCTGTTAGCTGCCCCTTCCTCCAGCATCCTGGACACTGGCTTTTGTGGTTTGCTACTGATAAATGCGGCAAACAAAATGAGGCATCAACAACAGCAACAACAACAACAACAGCAATAAGAGCAACAAGCGCCGCAGCTGGGGCTCAGACTGGCGCTCTCTAATTAAATTTTGTGGCATTGCCACAAAGCTGACCATAAATAGCCGAAGCCCTTATCAACACACACTCACACACACATATGCAACATATGAAGCATTTATAACTCATTAAATGCGTGCCGCATGCTTGTTGCAATGTGTGTTGCCTGCGTGTTGCCTGCGTGTTGCATTATCCCGTTTGCAATTGCAGCTAGGCGTGGCAAGTGGCAGCTGCACAGATATTACGCATACGTCACGTGTGCCGCGAGGTGAGGGCTTTGTCTCTTTTGACTCTTCGGTCAGAATGAAACACATGAATGTGAAAAGTAAAAGAGAAATGAATTAAAAAACAAATACAATACAAACTGAAAAGCAATTAAAAATAAAAAGGATAAAATATAAAGACAATAACAATGCGACGTCCATGGAGTACTTGCAACCCGGTGGCAAGTTGACGGCTCCTCGCTGCTGGCTCTGTCTGTTGGCCGTTGGCCGTTGGCTGTTGGCTGTTGGCTGCTGTCCGTTGCAACGTCGCCGTTGGCCCGGACTCAACTCAATTTGTTCACTTAACTGCTTTTATTTTTATTATATTTACATTTGCTGCACGCTGCCAACACGCTCCGCAGATAATTACGACAATAATAAGGACACATTGTGTCCCCGTTGCCAGTTCGTCTGTCTGCCTCTCTGCCTGTCAGCGCAGGACACAGCACACAGGATGCTCGGCCTGCACACACACACACACACACGCACACACACTCGCTCGCTGCTGCTTTCGCTTTTCGCCTTTCGCTGCAAGTTGCAACAAATTGTACAACAAATTGCTTTTGGTCAATGCCGGCGAAGCCAACGTCGTGCATCTTGTTGGCCAAAAAACAATTTAAGCCAGAGGTCGTGCCTTAAAGGTTTTCAATTTTTCTAGTTCTACAGTTCTATAGTTCGAGCCACTGACTGATGTTTCTGCTAAAAAGAAAGACTTTTACACTTGAAGAAAAACTAACTCAATTCAAGGCTTTATTTGACTTTGATTCCTACTAAAATATGCCTTGGCTTCAAAGTGAATCAAACTCAGTTAAAACACAATTTGGCTTAAGTTCAAAAATATTTATTTAGAGAATTACCCTAATCTTCTTTCTTCTTTTCTCTTCTCTTCTCTTCTCTTCTCTTCTGTTCTGTTCTGTTCTCTTGTCTTCTCTTATCTGCTTAGATAATAGCTTTTTACTTAAATGAAGTTTCAGAAATCTTTGTGTGTTTTTTTCGCCGTGTGCTGCAAGAGGAGGAGCAGGCATCAAGTCAAGTTATTCATACGTGGCAAAGACTGCAGCGGTGCAAGAAAGTTCTCAAACTGTTCGCTTATAAGATATTTTGATGGTTGAGGTGGTTGAGCTTGTGGGTGGGCGGTTGAGTGGTTGAATGTGTGCTTGCCAGCAGAAATGAAATCACATGAAAGCACATTACATACTTTGTCTGACAATGCAATGCAGCAGCAGCAGCAGCAGCAGCAGCAACAACAACAACACATAGCAACGCACGTCAACCCGAACCTCGCATACCCTGCCGCCGTACGACGTACAGAGAATTCGCTTCTCAGCATTTCTCTCGTTGCCAAAAGAAAAGAACAAAAAGAGAAGCGTAAAAAACTTTACAACTTTTTTGCATGTTAAATAAAGCAAATTTTGTAGCATATTCTTTGCCTGGCGCTTTAGCAATGGCTGAGGTTATTGCTATTCAGTCTGCTGTTTCCATAAATTTCATTGTCTGCACGCACACCCACACACACACACACACACACAAACACACATACACATACACACACTCACACCCACACATGTGCTGGCTGCATGTGCATAAGAAATGCGCTCAATACCCATATGAGGTAATATACAAATTGAAATTTGGGCAAACAAGACGTGAGACGCACACAGAACTGCATTTGGGGTTAGGCTTTGTGATACCCTGTAACTGCAGTTTATATGTGAGCATATTGGAGACTTCTGTGCTTACGTATTTACAAATGTTAATTAAGTTGTAGTACGAATGTAGAGGGTGGCGGCTAGTTCGGATACCCTGTATTCATGGTAAACTAGGGTATGTTGTACTGAGCACAAATGTTATTTACATTGTAGTTGGAAATGTATGAGAACGTATTTAAACATAGATATATACTTTTTAATACCCTATATCTTAAATATACATAGGGGTATATCGGATATACTGCAACACTTCTATCACATTAATATTATGACATATTCAGCACACAAATAGGGTATCTGCTAGTTGGGCATACTCGTTTCAGGCACTCTTGTGCATTGCGTAGACTGATAAACAGGCAAATGAAGTATACGCAACGTGGAACGCCGACAACTAAGTATATTTATATAATCTGAGCATATCAACTTCGTCGCTCTCTCCCTCTTTCTCTCTCTCATTGATGGAATTAACTCAACATCTTCAATTGCCAATTTTCCATCCGTTATCCGTTATCCGTTATCCGTTACCCGTTATCGTCCTTCAATTTGGCTCCTTTTACAACGATGCGTCGAGTCGAGTTATTTGTCTGATTTCTATTGTCAAAACGCGCTGTCAAAACAAATGCTTGACAATCTTTCAGCGAGATCTCCATCTGGAACTTCAGTTTCCTAGTGTTGTTGTTGTTGTTGTTGTTGCTGCTGCTGACAGTCGACAGTTGTCAGGCTGACAATCATCATCTCGCTCATCCTCATCACCATCGTCGATGGCATAAATAAGAGATGCGCCTGATTATTCTTCGAGGAGCAAACGGGTTGATAAATGGAGGCGGCAATGAATTATATTGTTTATACAAATTACTTTATTGGCACGCAGCGTCGCCTTCTGCTCAGCAGAAGCAAATTATATATGCATATAAATATGTATAATAGAATGATTTATGGTTATCTTCACGCTTCGACTTCAATTCCTTTAAAATGTTGCTGCACTGTGTGTGTAAGAGGGGTGGGGTGGGGTGGAGAGGGGGGTTGCACAATGCAGCAGCAACAGCAGCAACAGCACCTCGTCGCCTGTTCCTTGTTCTAGATAGCCCACTCTGTCAGCTGCCACAAATGCGGAGGCATGCGCGGCTTACCAAGCAGTGGCAATTAGCAGAATCATGAAGCTGTTTGAAATATCAACACACACACACACACACACACACACAGACACAGAGGCAGGAGCACGCTTCGAGCGGTTTTCAACGACTCCTCTTGCCTGCCACCCGAAGCCGGGCTCCTGCCTAATCGTTGCCGCCTGCCACATGCCACATGCCACGCCGGCTGGCACACATATTTATGAACTTATTTGCTTTAAAATAAACACTGCTGCAGCTGCTGTGGGCGGGGCAGGTGAGAGCTGAGGAGAGGCGACTTAAGAGATTTGGTGTTAAAAAGGGTTTACTTATAAATTGAAATAAAGCGTAAATCATGCCGCGGCATGCAGACAGTTGTCGATGTGTTCGCCGCTTCTCCATTTTCTAAGCAGCTTACTGTTTATGAGCCGCTTTTCAACACCATCAACCATGTGGCAGGCAGCAAGCGAGCTGGAGCTTATGTGGGCCAGCCAGCCAGCCAGTCAGGAGTTGCACAAAGTCGTGGAACTTGCAACAGGACGAAAGTAAAAGCGCGCTGCAGCTGCCGCTACTTGGACGAACAGTTGTGGCTAAAAGTGTGTAAAAGCGTTGCGAATGCCTGAAATGTGTCGCCATTTGTTGTTGTAGTTGTTGTTGTAGTTGCATTTGCAGCGCGCCGGCTGCAAGTTCGACTTGTGCAACAACTCGCAACTGCAGCGAAAACATTTTGGCAAAAACTTTGCGCAATGTGCCAGGCGGCACCTCAGAGCCTGCCACATACAAAATGCCCTTTTGTGCACAACAAACAAGCAACAACTACAACAAATACCAATTACAACAACAACAACAAAAAAACTCTAGATGAAGAAGAAAGCAAGTTAACCGTACGAACTCTGGAAGCACACGTTTCATGCATTTTCACTTTGTAAAACATTTCTGATATGTACGTGATGCTTATTCCGGAAGGGGTGTGGGGAGGGGAAAGTCGAGGGGGAGGGGGAGGTGGAGGGGGAGTTGGTTAGGTCGGTTTTAAGGGGCAACCGAAGTTTGTTTTGCTGTTGCACAAAATTCTATTTAAAGTTTGATTAGACACACACTCGCAACACACACACACACACACACACACACACACTAGCACGCAAATAATTAAGCAGAGAACTTTTGTTGTTTGCCGTGAGATAAATTTATCAGCCACACCTGTCGGCCACACCTGGCGTATGCGTAATGCAGCTCAGCATTGGCCCAACTACTGGAATTTGCTTGCATTAATTGAAATAAATAATTCAATTAGCTCGCAATGTGGCTGTCAATCTACCTGTTGGACTCCAAAAAAAGAAATAAATTTAAATTAAAAAAAAACCTCGCAGCAGGTCAGCGACTGCTCATAATTTGTAAAGCAATTTCTTGAAGATACACTGAGCGAAAGGAATGGCAAGCAGTGACTTAAGCTGAGGAACTTCGGTAGTCGGGAGTGCAAAAGTCTTTAAGCTGGAATTCAAATCAAAGTTTGTTTTTCTGCGACTGTAGCAATGTAAGTCAGAAGTGAAGAAGAAAAGTCGGCGATGGCTCAAAGGAGGGGGGATTGGGGCTATGCCCAGCTGTGCCAAATGCCAGCCAAATGTCTGGAAGAGATCCCGTGGCGCGGCTGAGTGGACTTTGACTGGCGAGTGGAGTCTGCGGAGTGTGGAGTGGAAGGAGCGCAGGGGAGGAGCAGTGGGGAGTGCGAACTGAAGCAGCCAAGATGTAAGCCACAAAAATACTTGACAATTTGTTTGCAATACATTTTATGCTTCAACCAGCAAGCTACAAACACACGCACACACACACACACACACATGTACATATATGTGTGTGTGTATACACTTGTATTTGCCATTTCTTGCAGCATAAGCATTTCTCTCCGTTGGTTTTGCGACCTCTGCTGGTCTGGTCTGGCCTCGTCCTTTGCCAGGCGCTGTGTTTTCCTC
Organism: Drosophila pseudotalamancana; assembly: GCA_037075185.1. NCBI lineage: Eukaryota > Metazoa > Arthropoda > Insecta > Diptera > Drosophilidae > Drosophila > Drosophila pseudotalamancana. Next base: position 171,194 of record JBAMCK010000001.1, on the reverse strand, counting down.
ATCACTAGAGTAACAGCATACATACATACATACATATATATGTATGCATACATACATTTTCTCGGCTGGAATGATAAAAGAGCGTGCAATAAGTTCATAAAACAATTGGCTCCATTTTGCTCAGATTTTCATTGCCTGCCATATGTGTGACCTGCGTTGACGCTGGCGCTGACCTCGGCCTAAGTTCAGCTCCGCCCCTAAGAGCAGACATCATGTTGTTGCTGTTGTTGCCCTTGTTGTTGTTGTTGCTGTTGCTGTGATTGGGTTTGCGCACTTGGACCTTAATTGGTTTGTTTATATTGGCGCCCCTCGGCCAGATGCAATCAATTGCACACAATGACGGCAATTACTACACACTACACGCTGCAATAAAGACAGCAGCAGCAAGCCACTCACACACACACGCACACACACACACACACACAGACACTGACACACACTCGAGCAGTTACACACATGTAATTAATAATTTTTGCCATTTATGCTTGATAATTGCTTCATATTTGTAGGCAATTTAGTATTTACCAATGATAACGAGACACAGGCAACAACAACAACAACAACAACAACAACAACAACAACAACAACAATCCAAAGTGCACCCAAGAGAGTTGAGGCAACACACACATACGCACACACACAGACAGGCAGGGCTTTGCTTCTGGCTTCAGCCTCATTGCATATTCAGTTAGTTGTGTGTGTGGCAGCAGCAGCTCTTGCCACATGCAGCTTTCCACTTCCCACTTCCCACTTGCCACTTGCCACTTGACTTGTGCCGATGATGCAATTGCGATTGGCGTCGGAAAAATCATTTGCGAGAGATTTGTTAAGCAGGTAAAAGAATATGCAGCTACGCTGCTTTGCTTAAATATGCGGTAATTAGCTTGAATTTCGATCGAAAGCCAAGTTCGATGCGGTTTTGTGTGCCACACGGAGCGACGCGTCGCATTAGTGCAACACGCTTTCCCCATGCCACAAGGCAATCAGTGCAAATGGATTCCTGTTGCGCTATTTAGTCTAATGAGTGTGCGGGTGTGAGTATGTGTGTGCGTGAGGGAGTGCGAGTGTCTGTGTGGGTATTTCCTCTGAGCAATTAATATATGCTAGCTCAAAGTAGATTTGTGTGTGTGTGCGAAGCCGAAGTAAACTGTTCCCACAGCTGCCTCTGTATTGGAAGCTCTTAACTATTCGTTGTTTAAGGCGGCGAATTTTTGAAATAAATTATACAACACTGGATGTTGAGTAATACGATACAACAGGTAAAAAAATGTAATATATGTATTTGTTTTCTAAATGTAAATCGGGTAAATCGTGAAACCTTTATTTAAGTCTTAAATAGATAAAGATTATCGGAATTAATCGGACAATTGTTGGACAATGCAGATTCGCAAAGTGGAATTTATATTTTCCTTTAAACATTTCCAGCTCCCATAAACTGTCTCTCAACTACCTTTGTTGATAAAATACCTATTTTTCAGTGAAATTATGCAACACTGTTTATTAAGAATAATATAAAATAGTAATGTATTATATATTTTTAAAAAATGTAAATTGAGTAGTTAGTAAAGCCTCTGAGATGGATTAAGTTGACTGCCAGAGCTAACCTATCAACTCTCTTATGCTCTTAAAAGGAATTACAGCTAATATTTAAGATAAAGATGGTCGGGATTTACTGCAAGCCATATTGGACATTGAATATCTATTAGAAAGAAGCCAACTCTTTCTATAAGCTGCTCTTAATTGGAAGTAAACATAATATGTATGTATAATATATAATATATAATATGTATGTACATATACATAACATATAATTTACAATTAATACAGCTCTTTAAGAATCTGAGATCAGCGATTCACTTGACTTTAAAAGGAAATCTTTCAACTTCTTTAAGTAGAAGTGTGATGAAAAGCTGAAATATAAAGACACGATTATCGGAGTTGACTTTAAACCATGTTGGACAGTGTAAATTCACTAATTAGAATTCATAAGATAGTCCAGTTCCCATTAGTTATATCTTTATTAAAAGTATTCAGCTATTGATTGTTAATTAAAGAGATCCATTTAAAGTCATATAAGGTACAACTATTATTATTTATAATAATATAATATCATATATAATTTATATGTAAATTAAGTAGATCGTTAAGTCTATGAGATCAGCGACCCATTAACTGTAAAAGGAAATCTTTGCACATCTTTAAGTTGAGATGTAAGTATAAAGAATTGACTTTTAACCACGTTAGACAGTGTAAATTCGCTGATTAGAAGGCATAAACTGTTCTCTCAATTTAAAATAGTTGTATATTGGCATTAAGTTAAAGAAATCTCTTTTAGTCATAGGAAATAAAGCTGTCATTAGTAATAATATTATTAAATATTGCTATTTAGTTAAAGAGACCTTTTTTAGACATATGAAAAATAGCTGTTATTATTTATAATAACGTTACACAACATATAATTTATATGTAAATTAAGTAGCTCGTTAAGTCTCTGAGCTCAGCGTTGAGGGTCAGTTATTCCACCTACTGCCTGAAGAAGACTTCCGAACAGGTGTTACAGCTGAAGTGCGAAAAAAAGATGGACTGAAAGCCATGTTGGACAGTGTAGAGCTGCTAAGTAGAAGGCAGTTCCGGTTTTGGGCTGCAAAATGATTTGTCCACTCTTGTATTAAGTAAATGAGCTGTTTATGTAAATGTGGATATCAAATTAAAAGCCATAAAAACGAGCGCAGACGCCGCTTTTTTATGATGACGACAAGCCGCAGATTTGGAGATGACTTCATTGTGGACTCCGAAGTGGGTGCTGGCTGGGGGGTGGTTGGGGGAGTGGCAGCTGGAAGTGGAAAGTGGGAGTTGCTGCTGCTCATAAAAATACTTTGACTGCAATTGACGGGCATCTAAACTGAGCCGGAGTCAAGGCGTGGCCGGGGGCGTTCCGCATTTGATGGCCCGGCATAAATCATTTCTAATTGCTACCTAGCAGCGAGCACTGCGAAAGGACATCGCCAGGACGCAAGTCCTGCGGCCAGTAATTGAGCTGCAGATTAAGTTTGATGAACATACGAGCATGCTGACTGCATATTTCGATAATCAGAGAATCAACGAATCAATGAATCAATGAATCAATGAATCAATGAATCAATGAATCAATGAATCAATTCTCCAGTGACAGACGCTCGATTCGGCTCTCCCCTCGATTCAAGGTCCGAGTAACAGGTTTTTATGCATTACGTGATCGTATGAAAAAGTTGGAACTGCCAAACGGAACAAACCCGGGCGTAAATATGAAATAACAACCGGCTCGTTGGCCAGCACACACCCACACCCACACCCACACACACACACACAACCTCACACACACGCGTACACTCGTTCGCTTCTGGCCTATATCAAATAATTACCGGAACTTGGGCGAATAACCAACAGTTTCCGTCGCTCGAGTGGAGCTTTTACCCGGAGAATTGGGCCGGTAAATCCAACAAACCGCCAAATGAGAACCACGTGAAATATGCAACACATATCTTGGACAGGTCAAAAGAGTGAGAGTGAGTGAGAGAGAGAGAGAGAGAGAGAGAAAGAGAGAGAGGGAGCAGGGGAGCCTTTGCCATGGATTGCACATGTCCGTTTACAATAATTCACGTGCCATGAAAATGTCAATAATAGTTTTTTAACCGAGCATCGTTAAGAATTTATGCACAAATCTTTGTATAGTATATATATGTGGATACAATACATGGCATAGACATGTATGAATTTATTTAAGGCTTCGCTGCGAATTATTGCCAAAGTTGGCATATGAAATATTTGCTTTGTTTTGTTCCGTCGCTCCACACTTTTTGTCCAGGCGGGGACTTGGAAATTATGCAAATGTGTCCATTAGCATAAAGTGATTTTGATGAGGCACCAAAGTGGACTTTATGGTTGGCTGGCTTTGATTAGGGTTATGCGGCGACAGCCCACCCAAGGCAGACCACCAGAATTCTGGGCCTAGTTAGGTGTAAAATTCTTTAAGATACTTGATTGAGCCAAAGTATTATCTGAGAAATGGGATTTTCTTGTTACCGATTTTGTCAAACGTTCAGTTGAAAACGAAGCCAATCGCAAATTTATTTTCTTATAAATGTGTTATTACTTTTGCTTTGAAACTGAGACAGAACTCAATTTAAGAAATAAAAATTCTTGTGGGATTGTAATCAAGATTAAGTCGAAAACAATTTCAACTCAGTTTGAGAATAATTTCCATAGCTTGTAATACGTATTTCTCTGCGTGCATTTGTTTGTTGTTTTTGCTAAACAATTTTCACGGTCAACACCGAATCAGAGTTGCCTACAAACTGACTGCGGCCGCTAACGGTAAACAGGCAGAGAGGCCAACTCTGTGGCAATTTCGAAAATGTGAACGCAATTCAGCAATTGCCAGCTGTATAAGACAGTTGTATAAGAGTCGTAGTATAAGAGAGTGAGAGCGTAAGTTCTGAGTTTGTTTCGAATTGATATTTAGATAGGAGGAATCTGCCAATAAGGTATGCTAATGTATTGCCAGTCAGTCAGTCAATTGCTCATCACCATCATCATCATCATCATCATCATCATCATCATCATTGTCAGCAATGAGTTTTACGTGAATGCGAGTGCAGCTGAAAGTAAAAGGCAAACGACGACACGCAACTGGATTAATGTGGACGACTGATTGACTGACTGATTGGCTGACTGTCTGACTGACTGAGTGACTGAGTGACTGACTGACCGAGTGACGAGCTGACTGACTGACTGACTGACTAGCTGCTTATTTACGAGTGCGTCCACTCACTTGGCAATAAACTCGAGGACATCGGCGCCAGGCAACAGAAAAAAGTTACTTCAAGCAGAAGGATAACATGACAAACTAGTTACGTGCATAAATAATATTTTCCACATTCAGGTACGTGTCCTCATGTGTCCTTTGCTGGGTATTCGGGGGTGGGGTTAACATCCTGGCAGTGTGTGTCAGCGGCTGCCGCTCGCTACTGCTGCTGCTGCTTGATAGATGAGCATTTTGTGTCGCCTGATCTTATGCATAAATATGGTCGAGGACATGCGAGGGTAGAGCGTATCCTGAATGTGCGGAGTGAAAATGCAATAAGTTAATGATATCAGGACTCTCCCTCCACCCTCCTCCCTTCTCCCACCACCCTCAACAACTATCCCCGCCTAATCCGGCGTAAGTATTTGCCGGGCAACTGTAGCCGCACTGCGAATGTAATAAGCGTAAAACTAATTCCGACTCACTGAAATTATTGGACAGTAAAAGCAGTTGGGGGTACGAGTTAAGGTTTCAGTTAGGGTTTCTGGCTGGGGTTCGAGTTGTTGTTGGGGTCTGTCACTACGAAACTCTAAAATTGTCAGTCAAGCGAATATACACACACACACACACACACACATATGTATATAACTACTCAAGTGTGTGTGCGTGTGCGTCTGCGTGCGTGTATCTGCGCTTGACAATAATTGTTTGCTGCTGTCCTTTTTTATTATTTGCCAGCTACTCCGTTTTTTATTGCGTTCCAAACCACAACCCGGTTATAAGCGCTGGCTGAGTTTGATAAGTGTCAAGCTTTGTTAACCAACTGGGCGGTGAGGTGCTCCCCCAAAGGGGGGTGGGAAAGGGAGGGTGGGGGTTGGAGTGGGTGGCCGACTGGAGGCTTGTGCAAAGATTTATGTGCAACAGCGGCAGCGAAGGCAAAAACAATTTCAATGTAAGTGGTATAAAATTTATAAAAAAACGTGTGTGCATTAATAATGCTCGACTATGAGATACGCATTAAAAAGTGTGACAGCTCTTCCATTAGCATATTTTCCATTGTGGCCGTGACGGATATCAAAAGCAGTTTATTCATAAATAAATATGCATATACATATATACATATGATTCGCTTTAAATATATGTAATAATGCTGGACTATGAGTAACCCATTGCTCAATGTAAATACAGTGAAGCTTGTTAGATTAGCATATGTGCCTTAAATTGGCTTCATTAATTCATAGGTAAGCAGTATAATATTCACGGAGAAACACTTTTAAGAAAGGGTATATATATATTTATACATTTAAATATTATATAAAATGTATGTGAAGTCCCTTAATAAGGTAACGTAATTGATGCAGTCGAAATCTATTTTAAAGGGTACCTTAACAAGTGAACAGAATCTGTTAAGAGTATTTACTGTTGTTGTTACTAACTAGCTTTTAAGTCTATTATACCCGCTCTGCACGCCAGCCAGCAGCAGCTATCAAAATATTTCGTGCGGCGCTGCTAAATTAAATAAAAACCTCGGTACAGTTTGTCAAAAAAAAAAATAATAATAATAACACCAAAAAAATGGCCACTTTTGTAGTTGTAATACAATTAAACACTTTTTGTATACTGACAAATTGACGTTGTCGCCGTCCTCGTTGTTATTGTTGTTGTTGTTGTTGCTATTGCTGTTGATGTTGTTAAGCGAAATTGTTTTAGTCGTACTTACATATTCACATGGATATACGTCGCGTCCTGCAGCCTCCGACAGACAGGTGATGGAAGAGGGCTCTGATAGAGGGGGTTGGGAAGCGAAAGCGAAAGCGGATGGGAAAGGGGAAGGGTAAGGGGAAGGGGAGAGGCTCGTGAACGTGTCCTCATTTAATGGTCATACGTCATCCGCGCTGACACAGGCCGTGGGCCGGTAGACGGGACGGCACGCTAATTGCATTTCAATGAAGTTCGCCAGATTCGAACAGGATAATGGACTAAAACTCGCTAATAATTAACTACGGCAAATGCGGCGACGAGGCAGCAAATGAAGGCCACATGTTGCAAGAACAAACTTTGCTGTCCTCGCTGTATTTCAGGAAGGCGGCTCCATTGCATCTCTCAAGGACATGGCTAAAAGAGTTACGCAAACGAAGGACACATGACAGCTGACTGACAACTGGAGCAGCAGGCAGTTAAAGCAGCAGGCAGAACGCTGGATGCAGCTCGCAGGACCTTTTCGGCAGCAAAGGTCTAAAGACCCATTCGGCTGTCTGACCATTTTGATACGCTTTCCAAAGAAAATATAGCTAACAAAAATATAAAAGAATCTACTTTGACAAAGTTTGAATATCTTTATTTGATTTGGTATATCATAATTATCGACTAAATTCCAGTTATACCGACTAAATTGCAGTTTATAAAAAGTGATTTAGTGCACCGGAAAATGGATGAGAATATGGCTAATGCACAAGAAACTGCTTATTCATCTATCATTATTTCTATCTAGCCGAACCTAAGTTCATCTAGAAAATCTTTGTAAAGATTATCTCGTCGATGTTAGCTAATTGTTGTGGTATATAATGTGTAGTCAAAGTGTTGGTATGGCATACATAAGGTGAGGTATATATATCATATATCATATATTCAACTTGCATAATGGTTGCTTATAGCAATACATCTATTTATGAATATATATATAATGCCTGACAAAGCTAAAATACTTTATTGGAGAGTATGCAAAGGGAAAAGAAAATGGCAGAAGACGATGAATGTGCGACACATGCCAAAAAAAAGCAAAATTTGTGGCACGAGTCTCTTTGGCAGCCGAATGCAAATTGCAGCCATTTTTGTATGCAATTTGTTGTGCAACAGAGGGAGATAGAGAGAAAAAAGAGAGAGTGAGAAAGAAGCAGATAAAGGAAGTAAGCGAGAGAGTCATTCTAATCATGCTTCAACTGCTTTGCGGCTCGTCCTGTGAGCCGCCAATAAATGGGCTTAAATTTATAATGCCACTCGCATTGGGTCTGCCACAAGGCTCTGACAGGGCACAGTTTATGGGCAGACATGTACAGGAAGCAATATATATATACATATACATAAATCTCACGGCCAAGCTGCAGTCGGAGCAAGAGGCGGTACAATGGGACGTATGCGCGATTTATTATCGTGCAGGTAACTTCAGTTTTTTTTCTAATTGCCACAAATGGAGTCGCAGTCAGAGATCGATCTATAGTGGCAACAGCAGCAGCAGTAGATATTAATAAAGCAGCAAGGGAAGAGGTGGGGGTGGGGGGAGATGCAAAGCAAACAAATTAAATTGAAAAACATATATAAATATATATATAGATGTATACTTGGAACGATTTGTGGCAAACTAATGCAGTTGCTGTGTAGCGATTGCTGGCTATCAAATAATATTTCAAAAATAAATTGCCACAGAATAAACAAGCAAATATTTACTGGCGCCAGCCCTTAGAGAAGGGGTTGAAAGGGGGTTGAGGCATGGGGGTGGGAGTTGGGGGTGGCAACTGATGAAGTGCGTGGTGCATAGTTGCGAGCAAATAAGCTGGAAACCTAAAACTTGGCTTTAATAAATAAACAGAAGCCAGAGCTCGCACCTCTTTCTACCAATCTTCCCATCTCTCTCACACACTCTCTCTCTCCCTCTCTCTTTATCTTCGTGTGTGCGTGTGTGCTATTTGAAAATGCTCTCAAATTATTCGTGTAGAAAAGTGGCAACATATTTGAAAAGTTTTCCAATCAATGCCAGGGCTATTAATAATTTATTGGCTGCTTTAAACTCTCCCACAGAGAGAGAGAGAGAGAGAGAGAGAGAGAGAGAAACAGTGACAGAGAAAGAGAGATAGTGAGTGAAAGCCTTTGTTAAGTGTAGCTAGTGGATGATTAGGATACTTGGCACCCACACACACACAGTTTTTTATTACTAAATCGGAACTTTTGGTAGTTTCATTAGAAAATGAAGCTTATTGCATAAACATTTCGACATTTGGAAATAGAATTCGAAAACTTTGTTTGCTTAACTGAAATTACGAGAACTGAAGGCGAACCCACAATAATGTTTGTTTATCGACATGCCTAACTGTACTTCATATTGATTTTCGGATGCCACAGCAGCACGAGTTACAGTTATTCAATTAAAAAAACCACATTCGCAACAACTTGTCAAAAAAAGGAAACACTGGAAAAAAGTGGATGCAAATACTATTAGGGCGCACGCTGAAGGGCTGCGAATGGGCGTGGCAGAGGCTGCGGCTTGACGCTGACCAAACCCAATCCACAAATTTTTTGCTTTTGCAACACACTCTTTCGTTATCTCTCTCTCTCTATCTTTCTCTTTCCCTCTCACACAGATCGAAAACATTTTGTAGGCCGCACAGCAAAAGTTGGTTGAAAATATTTACAACTCGAAAAGTTCTCGAGCGAGAGAAATTAAAGTTCATGCAACTCCTGGTTGCAGTAAAAATGTTTGTATACACGATGTCAAATGCTGTGTGTGTTGCATGCAGCAGCTGCAGCTGCAGCTGCAGTTGCAACAGACGCTGAACCTGGGGCAGTTGTCAAGTGGCAAGCAATTCTAATAGAACTCAAATGTTTAGTTAGTTTCAGAGTCATTTATGCACTTGCACTTCATACTTGTGTGTGTGTGTGTGTGTGTGTGTGTGTGTGTGTGTGGCATGGTCTGCAATAAGGTAAAGGAAAATCTTGCTGCACAGACAAAGGAACTGTGCGAGAAATACCTAAACTGACAGCAGCTGCCGTTGCACTTGCCGCACCCACAATGGGGCACATTGAAAAGAAGCTGCGACACTGTTGCAGCTGCAAGTTGTTGCTGTTGCTGTTGTTACTGCTGCCATTGCTGTTGCATTGTGCCATTGTTAGCTGTTGTTGGTTATGGTTGAGCGATTGTAATGCTGTTGCCTTTGGTTGCATATGCTGCGGAGTCGGGACTCAGGAGTCCGGGAGTCGGGAGTCCAGGAGTCGGGAGTCGGGAGTCCGGGAGTCGGGAATCAGGAATCGGGCACGCATGAAGCAAAGACGCAGTCGCAGCTGCCGGACCCGGAGCTGAAGCTGATGGACCCGGAATCTGGACCCGGAGCCAAAGCTGGGGCTGTAGCTGGAGCAGCTCTTGCAACTGTTGCCAATTGCTGCCATTTCCCGTATCCAATACATTGAAGCGTCCGTTCCAGTGTTTGCCGGAAGTTTGCTTCGCTTGGCTGGGATTACATTTTCCTGCTTGTGTCTTCTGCTGTGTCCAGAGCCTTTTCTTCCCCTCCCTCTCACTCTCTCCCCTCTCTTTCTCTCGCTCTGGCTGCTTCTTTTGGCGCAGCTCTTTCCCAATGGAAACAGCCGAATATTGGCAAAAGACGTCAGCTGACACGCCCACGCTTTCCACCGCTCTCCTCCTCTCTTTCTCGGCTCCGCAATTTTCCGTTGTCTGTTATGTAAATGCATTTTCATGTTTTTGTTCAGCTTATCCTTAAAGTCTATAAATATTTTGTATTGAAAAGTAAAATGAAGAATTTGTATTTTTACGAGAAAACAATTCCTCTTGTTTCGCCTCGTGTATACGCGTGTGTGTGTGTGTGTGTGTGTGTGGGTGTGTATGTGCTTTGCATATTGAATGTGCTAATAAAAAATACAAATTTGTACATAAAATTTGCCCAATTTTATTGCCTTGTCTGCCAAACAAAAAGAGCAGCAATTGAAAATGCGAAAACGACTCGTAAACTCGATCCCAGGGGTAAGATTCTAGAACCGGACAATACTTCGATTCCATAGGAGAAATTAACCTAGAATTGTGCAATTAAATGCAGTTCAATCAGGCACAAAATTTGAATGTAAAGAAGTTCCAAATTACGTTGTTTTTATATTTACGCTCATTCTCACTTGTAAGAAAGATTGAAGAAAAAAATGCAATATTTATTTTTATGCATTTTTAAAACGCTTAATTTTAGTTTATCTCTTCTAGAACATTGTATTTGTTTTTGCTCAGTGTATTCGCATACGCACAATTAAATAGTGCGTATTGAAAGCAGAAGAAGAATATGAATAAAGAGATCCACATTAAAGCCACGCCCACACTGTAGAGTGGAAGTGGGCGGCGGCGCGTGGACACGTCAACGCATGAAATAATTTTAAATGCGTATGTAAATGCATTTCAGTACTCACTCACATACACACACACACACACACACAGCTACATGCGTACACACACTTGCGTAAATTATTAATTAATGCGTGAGCAGTTTTTTTGGCCTGCTGCTAAGCAGTGGGTGAACTGTGGTCCAGGGCAAAGGTCAGACGCGGAAGCTGCACCCGAAAGCTGAGAGAGACGAAGCGAGTGAAGAAAGGAAGGGAGAGAGAAATTGGGCAATCTTTAAACGCGCGGGCAAAGTAAATGGAAGGCAAACATTTTGTGCCACAAAGTAAAAAACTTGGTCCAAACTCAGCCAGAGGCGCAAATGGATGCTGAAGATAGGAAGATAGGGCGGAGAGGGTTAAAGTAGAAGGGCTTGCGCAAATGCGGGTGTGTGTGTGTGTGTGTGTGTGTGCAAAGTTTGCACGTTGAAATCCTTTCAGTGTAAAACGGCTTTTGCAAACACATTTTAACCTAATTTACAGTTAAACATTAAATATGTAAAGCACGTCAGTTTCTGTGTGAACGCGTGTGTGTGTGCAAGTGTGTGCAAGTGTGTGCAAGTGTGTGTGGGCGGTTAAGCGCTGCTCGCAGAAGGAGCCGCCACAGAAAGGAGTCCCTAACAGAAAAAAGTTACCTTATTAAATTGCCAATCGAAGCATGTAACTGTAAATTTGCATTGTGTGCTGCCAGTGAGTGGCTGAAGGGGTGCAGGGGGGTGGGGGTAGGGGCAGCAGGGGGCGTAGGCCAATGTTGCTTAGGCACAAGCAGCAGCAGCAGCAGCAGCAGCAGTGGCAGCAACCATAATGGCAACTGCGCCGCCTTGCCTCTGCTTATTGCTAATAGAAGAAGCAGCAACAGTCATTGAACCTCCAGCCTTTCACATTGCTCATACGCACTGTTGCACCCTCCACAGAACGAAAGAGAGAGAGAGAGAGAGAGAGTCATGGAGAGAGTACAAGAAAGGGTGATTGGTATAGGGTTAGAGCCACTGCCTGCTGAATTGGCCAAATCGAAATTACACATGCAAAAAGTTAACAATCACGTTCGTCTAATCAATTATTTTCAGCTCTGGCTTGGCAAAAGTTTTCCTTACTCGCAGTTGCGAAAAGTAGTTCAAACTGTGGAATCAGTTCCATTCAGTGGCTCATTAGTTCAACCACTTGTTGAGTAAACAATTCATGATATTGAAATTGAAATTGTTTACTGATTGAACTGTTTGTGCGCAGTTATTAAACTAAACCATGTATTTGCTTGCATATATTTTTATTTATATAATAGTTTATTTAATTTTTTACTACTTGTATTACAATTATTATGATTAGTTTTATACGCTCATCGCCATGTAGGTTAATAATTCATTGTTAACTTTGAACAAATAAATAAATAAATAAATAGTTTTATAAGACAAACAGTTTTGTTTATTCACAATCAGTTCAGCTATTTCGAAAAAAAAAACACACCAACTTGTTCCTCATTTTCTGTTTAGTTGTTCTTAACTGTTCAATTGAACAGTTGGTTCAACTGACTGTTCATATAAGTTGGTTCAATTGACAACTAATCTTTGCATTCGTTCAGTTCATTTGCACTAATTCTGAATATAGCAAAAGAACTCTTAGATGATTCAGTTCCGTTGTTCACAGCCGGTTCAATTGAACCGATTGGGACAACTCTGTCGCCCAGCTGCTCGGCAGCTCGACTGCTCGGCGGCCTGCTCTGGAGCTTGTGGCTTACAGAGACCAACTCATAATTTATGCATCGATAATTTCATTTATGATCGCTCTTGTCTCTATCCGCCGGACCCCAGCTTGAATATCGAGCAGTAGTCCGGGCCTTCGGAAATGCTTATAATTAGCAGCTGTGACTCGAGTCCTGCTGGCAAATCGAGTTTGGCAACTCAGTTTGCTTGTCCGACTAAGCTCAAGGCTGCACAAAGTTTCAACTTTCGACATATGCACACTCACCCACAAACACACACACACACACACACACGCACACATTTACAGTTCTATATACACATACACATATCATTTAGTTGGCGAAAAGTTTGGCAATGGAAGCCTGAGTCGAGTTTTTGGCATTCGCAGGTAATCTGCTTACGGTAAACAAATGGGCGGCGATTCATTGGAGATTCGGGACTCGGATTCGGATTGAGGCAGCAAATAAATAGTAAATGAAAGTAAATAATAAAAGTGGCAAAGCGCAAAATGAATTTGGTAGCAAGTGAGGCAAGTTTATTGAATTCCTGCCCAATGCCAATGCACACATAAATATGAAACATGATCAGGTCAGCCTGGTGGAGCAGGTGGAGCAGGTGGAGCAAGTGGAGCTTGCTTGGAGGTTTGCTGTTTTGTGTACTTTCCGGGTCTCGACTGCAAGATTTACGCGTATTTGCGTAAAGTAAAATTTACGCCCGAATGATGAAGTGCCTGCCAGTGGCTGGCAGCGTAGAACGCCTTGGCAACGATGGATGCTTCAGTCAGTGTCAAGTGCCTCCCCCATCACCCGCTCTCCCCGGCCCTTTTGGCTTCGCTAAGCCACTCAAGTGCAACTTTAAAACTTCCAAAAAATGTATCGACTGGCGCGTATTACTCAAAGAGGAAACTGTCGCTGCGTAAACCTTCCGGGCGTGGTTAAAGGACGTCGTTGTTACAGGATTCGATTTGGTGGGGCACTTTGGAGCACTGGCGGCATGTGGTATGCGGCATGCGGCATGCGGCAACCGTCGTGCGTAGCACATTTTCCGCATCAATGCGCGTTTATTTTACTGCTAAAGCCTTTACGAATGAATGAATGAGTGCCTCGAAAACAGGCACCCGCCTTCAATCCGGACCACGCCCCCTTTTACCAGCGCCTACACCGTTGCCTTCACTTATGCTTCAAGTGGCTTACGCCTCGGGCTGCCGTTTGTTGAGCCTTTGTTTTAGTGCGGACTGCAGAGTTAAAGGCAAAAGAAATCACGATGCATATATCCTATGTTTTTTCCTTACTCGCCTCGACAAAAAAAGGAGAATAAAATCCTAAAGCGAAACAAAAGTAAAATGAAATGAGATAAGAGAAAAATCATATTACCCGTAAATGTGGCTGGCAAGTTTTTCAATTTGCGCTTGCAAACATATTTATTGATTTCCGTCTCCGTCTCCGTCTCCGTCTCCATCTCCGTATCCATGTCCGGGTCCGGGTCGTATTCCGGACACCAGCCACGCCGCATTCAGTGGCCGCACTCGCTGGGCAATTAAAAATATTTTCTGGGCTTGCAGCCGAATAATTTCATTAACTAATCTGCACTTCCGTTGCCAATGGAGAACTTTAAGCCACTTGTAGAAGCGTCAATCGCATCAAAGGATTTAAATGGCTGCCAGCCGAGAATGAGGTTAGGTGGAAGCGAGTCCTTGTCGAGCAGCTAGGCAACAAGGATAACTTTTCGGTTGTAGTTGACCAAAAGAGTTGCTCCTGCTGCTGAATACAAATGAATGTCAAGTGGCTTTCTCCATGCTTCATTATGCAGATTTCGTTGAGGAAATTAGCCAGCAAATCTTGTTAAGAACACAAGTGCACACTTCCATGTAACACTTGTTCTGCCCACATTTGCTTCTTCTGCTTCTTCTTGTTCTTCTTGTTCTTCTTGTTCTTCTTGTTCTTCTTGTCGAGTGAACAATGCGACCTACTTGTGCGTCTTTCAACTCGACTGCACAGCAACAAACAGCAATAGCAAACGTACAAATATAACAAAATTTATGGCTTTCAAAAATGTTTAACAGTAAACGAAACTCCTGAGAAAGTTCAATACGATGGGGAAAGATTTTGACAGGTTTTTGCCAAGAGTTTTGCTTAAATTTTGCACCTTTACCCATTTTTAAATATTTCCTTCATTCCCGGCTTACTTTGACCTGCTCTCCTTACACCTCTCTCTCACCTTTTATCCACCTCTCTCAGTTAGACCTCTGTCAGAAATTCTAAATCAGACCACTCGATGCGATTTTTGTATATTTTAATATTTTATTTTCATGAAAGATACTCCTTCAAGGCCATCTACAATGTATTTAGCACAGCTTACCTTGATAACCTTCTGTCTCCCTCTCTCTCTCTCTCTCTCACATATTATCCTGCCATACTAACACCTCTCCATGCGATTTTCATAAATTCAAGTAGACCTTTCTTACGCTCCTTGAAAGGACTTATACAGATTTTGTAACGCGTTGAACTTATGTTGGACCTATATAAAATGCGCCTTCTCCATTTGTATCTGTGCAACCTGCTAATCTTCCCTCTATTCGTTTCCTATATCTAAGCAAGACCTCTCTATGTGATTTTCATAAAGTCAAGTTGCGATTTCACTTTATTCTTGTTGTTCTTGTTTTAGCAATAAAATATTTATAAGGAGTATTCAACAGTCGAGCACTCTTAACTTAAGCACTTTAGCCTCCTCTTTATTATTGTTTGTCCGCCGTTGTTGTTGTGCTTGTGAGCTTGAATTTATAGTCTGTTGTGTTGTTTGTGTTTTTTTTTAGAGAAAACTTCGATTTTTATTTCACGTTAGGCGAGGTTCAATTAAATACATGCGGCCAATGTTTTTTTCCTTTTTCTTTTGCTTTCTTCTCCTTTCTTTTCTTTTCGTTTCAGTGAAGAGGTTCGTCTCGGTTATGAAGAGCACGTGAATACCATTTCCATTGGCTTGGGCTGTTTCACCTTTGGTTGGGCGGGCGGTTCTTTTTCTCGGAGCTTGCCCGTCGACGTTAAATGTCGACGCGAATTTCATTAAAATAAACTTTTTCTACGACGTTTCGAGTTCATTTTCGTTTTATTTGCCTCGGTACGATGGAAAAAAAATCAGTGCCAAGCACTTTTTTGCCCTTTTTGCTGCCCCTTTCCCCACCTTTCCCCACCTTTTTCACTTTCTCCCGTTTTCCCACGCCAGCGACACAGTGGTTTTTATGGTCGCCGGGGATTTTACGGCCCACCGCCACGGGCTCATTTCCTTATGGAGATGGGAAGGGGTTTGGAGTAGCAAGGGTGGGGGCTAGATAGCTCTCGCCCCTAATTTGAATACCTGGCTGGCAAATCGGACCGCTTCGAGTTTTCAGTTTGAGGGCCTCTTGATAACGCCCGCCATTCTTTATTGCTTTTAAATGTTTTTAGAGCCCCGAAAGTCTTGGCTCATAAAAACGTAGCCTGAGCCAAACGGGATGCCTCCAGCTAGCCAAGTTAAAGTAATTACTTATCGGGCGGCAGTAAAAGCCGGCGATTGATCTGCATCCAGTGCATCGTATACTATACATATGCTCTCTTCCGTCTAGAGAGGGGAAACAGGAGGTAGGAGCCTGGAGCCTGGAGCCTTCACGCTGCTTGCTTCTCATGTTTTGATGAACTGGACACGGAATGAAAGGACATTGGGCTAAGTGGAGGCCGAGTGCCAGCAGCTAAGTGCTGCATCCTGTGCCATAAATTCGCAGCGGGCAGAGCAAAAGATGAAGCCGAAAGGTCGCCGAGCTACCGCTCCCGATCCCACTGCAACTCCCGCTGTAAGCCTCAGGCTCCATCTCCACGCCACATCAACGAGGCCCAGTTATTGTTGCAATTAATAAGGACGTGGCAATGTCGACTCCGGCGGCTGTCTGCCGCGCCTTGCCACTTGGCTGCATAACCAGCGGCCGACCCCGGCGGGTCCGGCGAATATTTACGGCTGGATGATGGCAATGCGGAGGCTGACTGCAACAGCGTGAAATGTCCTTTGCCCATTACATTTGCATTGCCCTTACAAGCATTTCGCATTTAATGCAACAACAATAACAATAAGAGTGGAACTGCAACTCGGAACTCGGAACGGGGACTGGGGACTGGGGACTGGAGACTGGGACAAGATTCCACAATGGTTGCCCAGAAATCTCGTCGCCGTTGCTAACAGCTCGTAGCGAACAGGAACTAAGGAGCAGGGGATAGGGAGAAGTCGTTGCAGCAGGAGCAACATTTATTGTTTGCAAAGCCTTGTTTATTATTTTACGTGCATTTCACTCGCCGGCTTCTTACAAAGGAGGAGGGTGGAGGGTGGAGGGTGGAGGGAGGAGGGAGGAGGCTTCGGTGTTCCTTTGGTCCGCACGGCTGGCGAGGACATTTGTAAATAGGCAAAGGTCTGGCCGGGTCGCAGCGACTCTGCAGAGGATTTCAGCCTAGCACTCCTTCATTTTTCATCTCCTCGGTGCTGGATGCGATTTTATTCACTCTCCCAGTTTATGTTTGCAGAGGCCGCTCAGCTGCACTTTGTCCGACTTTGGACTTGAATGCGGTTCCTTTATGTTCTTAATGCCGGTCTCTCGGCCTCTCAGTCTCTTGGTCTCTCGGTCTCCGGGTCTCCCGGTCTCCCGGTCTCCTAGTCGTCGCCAAAAGTCCTTTGTTTGTACACTTGTACTTTATGTTCGCAGCAAAATTTATGCGCTGCTAAGTGGATTCGTGGATTCGGGGATTCGTGGACTCGTGGAGTTTTGCGTTCGCATCTTGCTCTGCCATGCCACATCCTGTGCCACATCCACTCTCAGTGGCTGCTGCCAAAGGAAATGCAATGCACACACTCCGCAGCCAGAGTTGTCCAAATAAATCTAGGCGAATAAAAACGGCATGCCTAATTAAATACAAATACAATATAAAGTTTAACTTAAAGCAGTCTTCGGCCAGATTCAGGAGCTCGGTGGGAGCCACTACGTCCGGCCGGAGCGAAATCGTCAAATAAATGAGTGCGAAATGCAATTAACCTCCGCGTGCCGAGGATCCTGTTCGAATCAGGCTACGGCACGAAGTCCATTTATTACACCATTTATCGAAGAAGTTTCACTTTTTCCTACCTCCCCACTCCCAATCACCTCTTCGTCCTGCTCCTGCTCATGCTCCGGCATCGGTTGCCGGAACTGGGGTATCGCACCGAAGGCTGGGGGTGAAAATACAACCTCTCCCCAACCCGCCTCGGTATATCTCTGGCCCATAAAATTGTAGCAAGTACAAATCTTCAATTAACACAAAGACACGGCAAAGAAGTCGAAAGGAAGGCAAATGCAAAGAGAAGCCCAAAATAAAAAGGTGATTCCTGTTGCTAATTGGAAACTGAGGGGGAAGGACTAAGACCTTCCATAAAAAAGAAAACTCAGAACTCGAACCGGAAGTCGAAGCCGCGCGTATTTTGGTTCCTGCTTAAGGCCAGCAAGAAGAAGGAAAAGAAAACAATGGTCAAATGGTCAGTGAGAGTCGAAATGATTGTCAATTTGAAGAATTAATGTAGAATGGGCCATCAAATTCGACTGTCCTGGACGAAGGGTCACCAAGGAGCAGTTTAGCAGAAGTTGCGATTGCTTAAAGAGCACAAAACAGGATTTGACCTTCAACTAGAAGGTTGCACGCACAGCCAAATGTGTGTCTGTGTGTGTTTGTGTGCTTGTGTGTGGAGTGTTGGGCATCCAAATTGATTTTCATATTCATTGGCCTAATGTGGAGGCAACCTTTGGGGGCAGCTTTGCAGCCGGCGGAGGCAGGTTGAACTCATAAATTAAACATGCGGCACATAAACTAAAGTGAAAAATGCCGGGAAACTCGGTAGCGGAATAGCCGGGAAATGGGCCGGGGGCAGAAGGAGAACTCACATTTAACTGTATATTTGAAATATTTTAAATATAAATTTCAATATTTAACTACGTCGCCGACAGGAAACGGTTGCCCAAAACGGACGCTTGGGCAAAAGGGATTCAGGAAGCGCCATGACAGCGGAAATGATCCATCGACCTTGTTGCTGTTGCTGCCAACCTGCCAACCAACCCCCTTCCCCCCAACCATCAGCTCCTTCCACGCACACCCCCTGGCAATTTATTTGGGCATTGGCCATGTTTGAGCCAAAAAGAAAAAGTATGAGGGACAGCGAGAGAAAGGTTTGCCTTAACCACGAAACGTTGAAAATATTTGTGTTTCCACTTATTTGCATTAATGCCCAACGTCGAGCGAGAGTCGATCTGAAAGCTGATGTGTGTGGGTGTGTGCGTGTGTGGATGTGTGGATGTGTGCGAGTGTGAGTGTGCAACCTGTAACCCATAAGGGCCATAAACAAAACCCCAATAACAACAGCAACAACAATAAAACAACATCATAAGCAAAGATTACATTTTGGAATTACAAATTTGTATTGCAAATATTTTGTCAGCTTTAAATCACAAATTTCCCAATATTTTCTCGATATTTTCTTAATCTAAATTGAAATTTTCAAATACTTAAAGAAAGGGAAAGTCTTTTAATGTGGGACTTCAACCGTGAAGAAATCATAGAATTTCACTATGACAGAAAACAAAAAGAGAAAATTGAAGTGGAAAATTGTTTCGGCTTTTTAAATCTGGAAAATCTCTCATTCTAAATCCAAATACAGGCTTAAACACATTAAACAGAAAAAAAATCCATATTAAATTTTGATACATTTTTAAATGTCTCTAAAAAATGTTTTTCGATTAACTTTTGTGCAGCTTTAAAATTAATCGTTCACAGTTTAAGAAACTATTGTAATCCAATCAAAAATATACGAATAGAGATGGAAATGGAAAAAGAAATGGACAGGGAAAGGGAAACGGGAGGTGATAGTAAAAGTCCCAAATGCGTCGCCGCGATCCGGGAAATCGGATGGGCCGACTATGTGGAGTGCAGCAAGTACTTCAGTTCTACGGTGCGGCGTAGTCAATCAACTCCTTGCCTGCCCCTCGCTGGGGAAGCGACTCCAGCTCCAGCTCCAGCCCCGGGTTCGGCTGCGGCTGCGGCTGTCGCTCCAACCCCTCGGCTGGACAGCCCCAATCTGAGCTTGTCCTGGCAACTGGCCTGCAATCCCGTGGATAGTGCACAAAGGCAGCTGGGAACCGGCTTTCTGCACTGTAGGGGTTCCAGACAATCGCGCTTGATAGCTCTGAATGACGCTAAGGATCGGGGCCTGAGGAAGAGGCTGAGGCAGCGGATGGCCACTGCAAGCGGCGACAAAGATCAGCCGAAGATCGTGGTGGTAGATGGCAACACCTTGCGGGAGTACTGGAACCAGAAACAGGGCGACGGCAAGGCCGATGACAGAAGCCCCGACAAGAACCGCGCCTCCGACGAACTGGACAAGGAGGCACCGCCGCCCAAGAAAACGGTACTCAAGATCAAGAACCCATACGCCGTGCCGCTCTGCCACCGCCCGACCACGATAATGGGCGCCACGGGCATCCAGCAGCAGCACCGGCCCTGTGTCCACGAGTACCAGCAGGCACACCTACCGTTGCGCACCTCCAAGCCGTTGCAGCACGTCGCCCGCTTGGCCCAGGAGCAGCACGAGCTGAGCCCCAAATATGCCGTCCCCTTCGAGTCCTTGTACAGCAATCCCAAGAGGGGACGGCGGTACTGCGGCAACTTCTACTACAATTAGGCTGGCGTATCTATCTTGCTATATTGATATACTTGTGCTCCATTGATTAAGATGAAGTCTCTCTGCTTTGTTTTTGTTCATGTGCTCCAGATGTTAGATATTGCTTTCCGTCTCCTTTTCCTGTTAATATACTGTTTGCGATGCTAATGTTTTTTTTTTTTTTTGGTGGGGAAATGGGTTTCAGGTTTAATATCCCAATTACAGGTATTTCCCGGCATCCTCTTCTAAAGAGTCCTGAGCAAATGGATGCCTTCTGTGCCTCGAAAAGGAAACAATTAAATTATTTGAGGTGTAGGGTAAGTTAGAGCCGTGCACACCCGCCTTTCGTCACTATTTGTACATAGGTACAAAAGGATTAATTTACAATAAATCCAGATTCGAATCGGAAACTAAACCAAGTTCCCAAATCCAATCTAAATTGTAACCTCATTTCATTTTTGGATAAGAATTTCATTCCTGCTGAGGCTTCGGCTTGCCAGCTGTTTCTGATAATTAGCCAACAGCAATTACAACAACAACAACAACAATAACAAGAGTACTTGAGAGGCTCGTTGGCTCGTTGGCTCGTCCTTGAATGTCCTGCGAAAGGAGTTCGCTTGGTGTTTGGCCTGGGGTTATTTTAATATAGTCGCACCTCTTTGCCATTAAATGATATGTTGGAAGGGGGAGGAGTGGACTTGAAGGTGGGGCGGAGTGGGGCGGAGTGGGGCTTGGCGGGGAATGCAATTAAAATGGAAACGAACCAACAAACAAACAAACAAACAAATAGCGAAACAAAACAATGAAAACGAGCAAATAATGAAGTGGATAAAGTTTGCCAGCGAGACGCAGACGTGGAAAACCAAACTGAATCAACAGCAGCTACAACAACAAGCAACAACAAGTAGAAACAGTAACGGGACTCGAAATAGAAACTGCGCCAAACACTGCAAGGAGGCGGTGGCGGAACAGGGGGCGTGGCGGTAGTCGGAGGCGGGTGTCTGGAATTTTGAGTAAAATTCAAGGTAATGGGGAATCGAATGCGCTGCCACGAAGCCTTCCAAAAAACCGTTGCGAGGGGATGGGGTAGAGCGTTGGGTGTGGAAGCGGGAAGTAGGAGGGAGGGAGGGGGAAGGGGAAAAAGGCGAGAAAACAACATGGGAAAACTTTTGTAATTACAATAAAATTTTCACAAATAACTTTCAATTGCTTGTGCGCGCGTGTGAGTGTGGCTTAAAATGTGTGTGTTTGTATATGTATGTGTACGTGCGTGTGTGCGTAAGTGTAAGTGTAAGTGTGGTGCGTGTGTAAGTGTGTGTCTATGGGATACCTTTAAAATAGGCCACGGCAATTCCCGAAGTTGGACAGCAGCATCAAATGCGAATCGAAAGAAATGAGTTCATTTTGTATGCCAATTTTCTTCGCAGCGTAGCGAAAGAATGGAAGTAAAGATTACTTTAGAGTGCTCGACTTGCAGTTACCCTCTACTAATATACAATATCTCCATATCTCTCTCTTCATAGATGCATAGCGAATGTGTAAGAAGCAAAGATTATTTAAGATTGCTCGACTTGCAGTTACCCTGTATCCGTCAATTTAAACTTCTCTTCATGGATCGCAGCTCATTCTGTAGGCCAATATTCCTAGAACCTAATCGAAAATGTAGAAGAAAAGAAAATAGATGAATAAAAGACAATAAACAGAGTAAGTGGTCGAATTGAAGATACCCTGTACCAATGCGTAACGAATGAGTAAAGAGTAGAGATTGTTCAAGATTGCTCGACGAAGAGTTACCCCGTGTGTCTTAATTTAAATAGCACAGAGAATAGATGAATATAGGATAGAAAATGTCCGTAATCGACTTGCAGATACCCTGTAACAATATACAATAACTCGATTAAAAGGTCAAAGTTCATTTTGTATGCCAATATTCCAGGATATGAGTCAAAATAGATAAGTGATAAACGCGCGACTTGCATTTACCCTGTAGCAATTTTAATCTATCCTGCTTCTATATTTAGATTTTATTTAGACGAGAGAATAATGAAAAATGCTCAACTTAGAGTTACCGTATTTGTAATTGAACTGCTGTCACATTCTTTATATAAGCTGCATTATACCCACGTCTAATAGATGCAGGGTATTATCAAATGAAAGGAAAACACTGCAAGATTGTGTATTACATAAAGTAGATGTAAATTACAAATTATAATTAAAAACTGCGACCAATTGGAAGAAGTCTTGGACGAGGCCTTCGTCTGGAACGAGTCTCCGACTCGGATTTAAACTGGGACCAGACATTGGGCAAAGTTTCTGTGTATTGTTTGCAAATGAATCTTAAGTTTATCAGCAAACACTCACATGCGTGTTGCTGTGTGTGTGTGTGTGCGATGGTTCTTTTTACCACACAAATATTTGTTGTTGTGTCTGTGAAAATATTTGCATTTAATTTCATAAAAGTGTCGACAGCTCTCGGACATTGAGGCTTTTACTTCCGACAAATGTCCAAAAATTGTTGCGATAGAAATGTATAGAGCATCGGTAAGCAATAAATTCCGAATCTTATGTAAAACTTGTTCTCATTCCAGGGTATAGAGGGACGCGCAGTGGGAGTGGGGGTGGAAGTGGGAGTTGATGTTGTCGTTGAGCTGGTAATGTACGAAGACAAATAACTGAAGTAAAACACATGGTAAAGAGCTTGAGGCAGGGGCAGGGTCAGGAAAGGGGGAGGGGCGGAGGGGGCTGGTCTGAGTCGACAACAATAAACAAATAACGGCAACAATGGCGGCCTACTAAGTAACAGCTACAACAACACCAACAACAACGACAACGACAACGACAAGTAGAGTTGCTTGCAACCCCAGAAAAAGTGGCAAGAAAAAAGAAGCCCTCACAGCTCGATGGCAAGGAAGAGAAGCGCAAACTCCCGCACAAAAGGGATTGCGGAAGGAGAAGGAGTGTCGGGTTAGAGGTGTGCGCTAAAGATAACGAATCTGTGCAAAAAACAAGAACAAAAACAAAAACAAAAACAAAAACAAAACCCAAGCAAAAACGTGCGATTGATGCGACGAGTCCTGGCAGCCAGGCATGGATCAAAGCTATCAGTTTAGCATCTAACCAGAGCCGAATGCTTGGTGGCTTTTTGTCGCTGTGTCATACCCTGCACGCACTGCTTGAGAGGGTATATATGCCAGTGCTACTAGTGTGTAACTTTAAGGAAATTAAGCCCCGGACTCTCACTCTCACTCTCACTCCGATTGAGAGCTGTCCAGTGGGTCAGTCTCCTGAATCCCTCTCCATCCAAGGGCGCTGCATTCGCCGCCATTTCCGGTTTGGGTATCAGGATTAACTTTGCTGCAGCTGGCAACCCTGCAAAAAGGAGCCAAGCACGAAAAAATGAGCTGCTGGCAAGCAGAGAGAAAGAGTGAGGGAGGGGGGTGAGGGTTGAGAGTTGGGTAAATGATGTGCCAAGGCATACGCGTTTTTCCTGCTGCTTCTTCTTCTTCTTCTTGGGCTATCTATCAGGACATCTGCTTTGTGCTCGGTTCAAGGACAAAACAGGGAGCATTCGCAGCCCGTTTGTCATTTGGCTCCGGATTCTGGTTCTTTTTATTGTTATTGTTGTTGTTGTTGTATTCTCTATTTACTGTTTTCTGTTTTCTGTTTTTGTTTTCGTCGTTGTTTTCGCTCTGCTATGTTTGCGCATAAAGAGATTAGCACTCAGTTTTAAATTGAGGCTTATTAGGCGACACGCCCACTGCTTACTCTTCCTCTGCTTTCGCCTCCCCCACCCCTTCGCCTTTCGATTGCTGATTGAATTGCGCACTTGGCCTAAATTCAACGTTTCTGAGGATTTAATCTGGCTTTTATTGTGCCTTTGGCTAGCCTTTTCTGCCACGCCTTCTTCCACATTCCAGTAGATTCCTTTGCACCCACCCCTCACCCACTGTCGAGCAGCAACAGTTAGCTGCCACTTCACATCCAAATTCACGTCTATTTCAGGCAAATTGCACGCGAAGCTTTCCCGCGGGACTTGTGCGAGGAGTAACAAGTGTTCGTCCCCTCTCGCTCGCGCACTCGCACTCACACTCACACATGGGTATGGGTGTGCGTGTGTGAAGTAATTCTCTTGCAAATGAAATGAAAATTACTTACACTTGGCGAGGGAATTTCATGGGTGCGATTATAAGAAGGAGTACGCAGATATGACAACGATATGCACATAAATAAGCACAAGTAATTATCGTCGGCATGCCGAATGCTAAATACCCTTGCAGACCGAGGACATAGCATCTATATATAATGTTTGTGTATCGAATGTGCTCACAGATAACTTTATTATTTAAGCATTTATTCAATTCATCTCCATTACTCACCTTTATGCAAATTCTCCTTAAGGCAGCCTTCAAATTAGAAGACTAGCTCGCAATACCATTTTGTTAGGGTATAAAAATGTGTGTGAAAATTATATGTTAAGGGGATAGCATCTAATTGCGTGTGTCGTAGTTGTAATTTTCCTTTTTCCTTTGCAATTATTAATCTTACGTTTTTAATGTTTGTTTTTTGCTCTTGCTTTTAATGATTGCGCGAAAGACCTTCGAACATGTTGCACCTTCTACAAATTTCAAGTCTTCTACTTCGCTTATATCGTGTATAACAGTTTTGCAATGCATAGCAAAAACATAGACTTATAAGATAATAGTCAACAGCATCTACCTCTATATAAGTCGCGCAGCATCCCACCACTTATATTAGCAGATGGTAGTAGACAAATGTTTGACGTTGTGTCTTCGCTTTTGTAATATACGTTTCATAACGTCCGAATACAGCAGCAAAGGCAGCATGTGCAATCGCATACTAAAACCACCCCGTAATATACAAATATAATTGTACATTTTATGCGACTTACATTATACGCAAACGGTCGCTTATTCATTATAAGCTAAGCAGTTCACTCTATCGCATACTTAAACCACCACTTATATTGCACGTTTCGCAACGAACCCGAAATATACGATGCCGGTGTATACGAGTTTCAGCGTACGCATACGGTATAGTCAGTATAAGTAAAGTCGCACACTCATTTGTATACGAATGAAGTATAAGTCCTGCAGCACAGCGCTGCCCGAATGGTATTCGGTCTGTCGTCTGTTGCTCTCTCATTTTCCTTTTTCGTTCTTCGTATAAGCAGCGCTTTTGTATAAGTATAACATTGAAAGAGAGCGCAAACCGGCTGGGTTTGCAGCGAACAAAGCGACTCACCTGCAACACCAAAGCAGAGCCAAACAACACACAATGAGTCCAATTGTTTGTGTTATCACATGTGTGTTCTCTCCTTCGGTCTCTCTCTCTCTCCCTCTCGATGTACCAGTGAACAAGACGAACTCTCGTTCGTGTAATTCTGGCTTCGTTGGCTGCTGGCTTCTGCCTGATGACGGCTGCTGCCTTCGTCAGTTAGAAGTTTTAGTTCGGTTTTAGCTCTCATTCTGTGTGGACGCCTCGATAAAGTACACGGGCGGCGTCGTATCGTATTAAGTGCGTCGCGAGCAAGCCCCACGCACACAAACAAAATCTGACGCAGTCGGGCAGGCAACACACGCATACGCGCACACATACACACATACACATGGTGGTCCATTCGGCAGCAGCAGCCGCCGCGGTAACAGCGCCAAATTATCGAGTCTGCGCCAAAAGTGATTCCAATTGTTAATCTTAAAGCTGTGCGGGAATCCAACCCATCGAATTCACCCAAAAAACAAGTGCAAGTGACCAAAATACGGGACAACAATTCGGCAAAGCTTCAGCCTCCGACTTCCGATCCTATTCCTGCAGCCGGTCCCGGTCCCGGTCCCGCTCCCGTTCCCGTCACCTCTACAGTTACCGTTACCGTTAAAGTTACCGTTACTCTCGTGGTTGCGCACGCATCTTTCGTTTGTCCTCGTCAACAATTTTGTTGTTGTGTTTTGTCGCGCGGCTTTCGTTGGTTGCGACGCGCGTGTCGCCTTCTTTGCAGTCCCGTTACGTACCGTTACATGTCCTGCCGGCCCGTTAGTCACCGCCCAGCATTGTTAAACTGCCTGCAACATGGCTCAAGTTGATCGGTAAACTTGCTTACAGGGTATTTTAGCGGGTCGAAAGTGAGTGGAACGCGTCTTGCCAACAGCAACAGCAACAGCAACAGCAACAGCAACAACGACAACAATAACAACAACACCTGGTAGAAGAGAAACTGCAACAAATGCGGCGCTGCAGTAGCGGCAACTGCAACTGCATCTGCAACTGCTGCTTGTTATAGCATTCAGCTTTGGGGCGTTACGAAAAGAGCGGCAGCAATTGCTGCAACAGCAACATCAAGAACAACAACAACAACAAGTGTAACAACTGCAGCGGCGATCAAGAGGAAGCAGCAAAATGGCATTGAAAATACAAGCGGCAAAAGAAGAAGAAGAAGAAGCAACTCGAATGCAACAAAAACAAAAACAACGACAACAACACACAAAGTGGCAGCAAAATGCAAGAAAGCGCAGACGAAGTAAATGCAACAGCAACAGTAACTGCAGCAGCAACAACAATTGCCGGCAACAGCGGAAACAGCAACAACAACAACAACAACAGTTGCAACTGCAGCAGCAACATTCACATTGGATTAAACAGCTTCAGCTGCTCTGCATTGGTGAGTTTAACAAAATCCAAAAGGGGGAAGTAAGAAGAAGACGAAGAACGGTAACTGCTGCAACTGTTGCTACTGCACTATGCAATACCCTAACCCTAATCCTAAGCCTAAGCATAAAGCTAACCCTAAACCTAAACCTGACCCTAAGCTGAAAGCCCAGCTCATTAGGCCAAAACACAAGTCATTTTGCTTGACTCTTGTGGCTGCCACACGAGTCGCCAAAGGAAATTCACTTGTGCACTGCAACAAAATTCGTACCCAATAGCAGTTTAAATTAAGTGTGTTTAAGAGTGTGTGCTAAATGTCAAGCAAAAAGATTCCGCAATATAAATATAAATAGAAATTGTTTAAGTTTAATTGGTCGACAGTTACTAAGAAGACTTTTTTGAATGAAGTTTAACTTACTTAAAGCAAGAATGTATTTTCATATATTTAGTCTAACTCAACTAAAGCAAGTAAATCAAGTTTAGGTTGCCTTAAAGTAAGAATTTGCCTGCTTAAAGTAGGTAAAAGAAAAAGTTAGTAAAGAATCCGCGCCACGTTTTGCATCAACCACAGATTTAAAGCGGAAATATTTTTAAATTCTGGAACTGAACTACTTTTTCTGCAAGTGTAACCTTGCCACACAATGTGTTCGCCTGTGTGTGTGTGTGTGTGTGTGTGTGTGTGTGCGTGTGCGTGTGTTGGACTTTGTGGTGACCCTAACTTCCTTTTAATAAGCGTTGCGGTCGGTGCAAAGCTCTGATGAGTGTTGAGGCGTCTGTCGCATGTCTGTCGCATGTCTGTCACATGTGCACCGCACCAAATGGCAAATGGTCAGGGGAAGAGGAGGAAGATGGAGCAGGGCAGAATCCTTTCCCAGGATCTGCAGCAAATGGAGGAGCTCCTTTAACCGCAACTCCTTCCACATGCGTCCCCTGTGGCGTTCTTTAATTTGTTTACATGCCGAAAAAGAGAAAACGAACTTATTTTTAAAAGAGAAGCCTAATCGAAGCGCTGTCTAATTAATAATTAATAATGCATTCCGGATGACGCAAGAAATCCACTTCCGGTGAGATGATGGAAAGAGGGAGTGTGATGTGGGGCGTGGCAACATGCAAATGCACTTCAACTGCCGCTTATCGCTCTTCCGCCCATCAATTGCCCAAATCCCAATTGGGGATTCCAATTCCAATTCCAATTCGAATTCAAATTCAAATTCAGCAACTCATCGCGCTCTCTTCTACGGAACTTGGCGATTGGAGCCTCGAGCTTCGACCATTTCCATTTTTGATGACCCTCAAACAATAACAATCAAACATAATTTACAAAATATGTTTAAACGCCCACAGTTCTGGCTTCGATAACTTTTGTTGCTGTTGTTGTTGTTGTCGTTGTTGCTGTATTTGTTTATTTTTTAGTAGGCGTTCTTGTGCGGGGTTTCTCTTTCAATTTTAGTTGTCATTTTTGTTGTTGTTGTTGTTGTTGTTGTCGACCACATAGGCAATCAAAAACGTTTTACAGGTTGCCCGCACAGTGGGAAATTTGAAGCTTTGTTTAGCCAAGTCAAACAACGAACTAATATAGCTGAAATGTTAGCGTACTGTTAAGTTAACAGCTGTTAAGCGTAGCTCAGATTAGCTTCAATAAATTGTAAGCCAAAATCTCTGAATTTTTCCCACAGTGCAAACGCTGTTCTTTGCCATGTGTGTGACCGCTGGAACCAGTGTTTCACTCTCCCTCTCCCTCGCACTTGCCTGTCCAAGGGGCAGTTGCTGCGTGACAGGGCAACGCCTACAAAATATATAAAAGATGCGTCGATAAAGCATATGTGTACCTATATGAACAACCAAGGCTAATTCCTGAGCTTTGCTTCGGCCCAATTAGCCAAAAGAAAAAGCAAAAAGAAAAAAGGCCGCGCACCTGACAACGGGCCACAGGCTAAAGCTGAATGCCACAAGGGGGCAGCTACCGCAAAAAAGCATACGAGGAAATCGTTAGCAGGATTTGGGGGAGGAGCACGAGCTGAAGATGAAGATGAAGTTGAATGTGAATTGTGGATTGTGGATTGTGGAGTGAACGCATAGAAAAGCAAAATAAAAGCATTTATTTGTCAGCACAAAATAATCAAGGATCATAATATGTCAACAAACAGGCGGGCGGGCAGGAAGAACAGCTGGACATGCGGGTGGGCGGACACACACGGACAAACACACACACACTCACACGGACAAACACACATGCACACACACACTCCCACTCAAAAAGAAAAAATATGCGAGTCTTTTTTGTGGCTGTAGCGCTGAAATGTGTGCCACAAGCGCCACGGCCAAAGTGTATGGCAAACATGTCGTAATAGATAGCAGCAGAGCGGATAAGAACGATGGGAGGGCGAGGGGTGGGGGCTGGAGGTCAGCAGGTGGAGCTGCAAAGAAAGCGCCAAGGGCTTTCCTCAGCTATGCGTTTGTCTCTGACAGCTGGTTAATGTACTGAAGTGCATTGACAATAGAAGCCACTGCTTGACCAGCCAACAGATGCTCCACAGCCACAAACACAGATTGAGACAGTGTGTGTGGGAGTGAGAGAGCGCTCGAGTGAGAGTGAGAAGGGAAACAGGAAACAATTCTGCGTTTTCTATTCATTCTAGAGCTCAAAGGGCAAGTGCTTTGCACACACAGAAACCAAGTCTGGGGCTGGGGGCAAGAGTCCTTGCAACGCGCATATTTACAGTGGATAATCCAATGCCCGATACAGTGAAAACTCCGGTAACAACTTAGATTTAGCAAAGCTGCTTGATTGCATTTGGAAATAGAGTTAACTGGAGTTTTCTTTAATTGCCTAAGATAAGATTTGTCTTTTTATTTTTTATAGTAACATATATAGGTCTATATATAGGTCTCCTCCTCGGTAGACAAGTTGTCTTAATTGCTCTGTTAAAAATCAGATTGTTGTTATTCCCACAACGAGAACTCGGGATTAAAATCCCAGGTTGTTACTGAATGGTTGTTGTTTGGGTTCCCCTTAGCCAAGGCCTAGTTGAGGTTTATTTTCAAAAAGTTGGGCTTATGGTTTTTCAACTATATCCCATTCCCTATTATATATAATATATATCGTATAAGAAAGTTGACATGGGCTTCCAAGCCCACGACTTAAACTCATTTAATAACTGGCTTCGAGTTTGAAGCAGGAACTTTTTTACTTATAAGCAGCAACTAAGCTTCTGAATGAAATTTGATTTCTATTAGTTCTTATTCTCTTAAAGTATTTATCTAATTTCTTCTTTTATGCATTTGTTCATTCTATAGAGATCTTGCTGTACCTATACGAATATCTAGGATATGGTGACAAACGCTTTACAAAAGCTAGAACATAATGCTCTAATATTTTTATAATTATTTCGAATCATTAGCTCAACTTATACCTTGTTCGCTATGTAGAGCATTCACTGTACCAGTATGCTTATCTGCAGTAAGCGCCGCGTCAGCCATCGAACGTTTGGCTTCGTTGTCTGCGTTTGACTTTGTTTGTTCTCTTGCTGCAAAGTTAATTGCGCTCAACTCTCCAGCTGTCAATTGCCAGTGGAAGTCGAAGACTTCGCCCGATCCGTGTGGGCAGCGGCATCTATATTTATACATACATATATGCACACATATGTATATCGTGTAGTTTATTTATTGTGTTACGTTTTGGCTTGGCTGCTGCGGCACCTTGAGCTCAACCAGTTTGGCAGCCCGTCTGAGCCATGGCTGACGCCCACGCGCGTCGTTTTTGCAGGTGAGACAAAAGCTGAGCTCCGCTTCGCTCAGCTGTGGCCAACGTTGGCGTCGCTCTGTTTACGTAATGCAGCGAATGAAAGCTGCCGCATTTATGAGCTGCACTTGCCACACACTGAGGTGCATATATGTGAGTATGTGTGTGTGTGTGTGCTTTTGCTTGCCGCCTGCGGCTTGGCCAGCACCCGAAATAACGTCAAGCTATTTAAAGCCATAAACTGCATTGGCCACACGCTCATTCGAGCTCGGGGCAGGGCTCGTTCAGAATGCCGTTGTAATTGCTGGGATGTCAACACGGCAAAAGAGGCAACAGCAGCAGCAGCAGCAGCAGCAACAACAAGAACAACAACTTCTGCAACAGCGACAACAACAGAAACAACTTCAAACAAGCAAATCCAATTTGTGAGCAAGCGTTCGCTTCACAATGTATAAAAATAAATGTGTGCATGTGTGTGTGTGCGTGTGTGTATATTTCTGTGTGTGTGTATAAATAAATCGGTTGCACTTTCAGCATGTGGCATAAACCATACAGAAACAAGTTGAGACGAAATGGAAAGGCAAAAGGAGAGGGGGGTGGTGACAAGGGACAAACGAAAGAGAGAGGGAGAGAGGGAGGGACTGCTGTGCACTTGAAGTCGCCTTGTCTAGATTCTCTGTGTCGCCAGCTCTTGAGTTCTCCAATTCTCCCGCACACCAGCTGAACTCCTGCAGCGCTTGTCAATCGTGGCATGTGGTAATTGCTCTGCGCCGCAGACAGGCTACCTGGACTGCCCCTTGCTCCTGCCTCTTGCCCCTTGCCCCTTGCCACTACCCCTGCCCCTGCCCCTTGACTTCTTCCAGGTCCCATTCCTGCCACTATTTGACATCTGTGTTTAGATTTATGGGTTCTCAGCACAACCCAAAATGCGCTTCGGTGTGTGTATATTTATAAATATATATGTATGTATGTGTGAGTGTGTGTGTGTGTGTGTGTGTGTGTGGATGGCCCCTTGCCACGCCTCGCTGACAATGCCAAATAAACAGTTTTTATTGCAACGCTAAGTAAAAAAGGGAATCTTTTCATTTTCATTAAATGTAAACAAATGCTTGATTTTCTTGTACAACAACAAAAAGAACCTTACAAAAAGATTTTTGTTTACTTAAAATAAACAAAAAAATAACATTAATTTAGGTTCAAAAGTCAATTCTATAAATTTGTATGTTTAAAACAGACCTCAGAAGTTAATAATTAAAGTGAAAAATTTCTTAGCTTGAATTTAAGAATAATTTGTTTGAAGTTCTTGAAGCAACAATTTAAGATAATTCAATTAATTCACTTCTATTTCAGTTATACAAATACAAATACAAATATTATTAAACACAGTAATAAAATTTTTGCTCAGTGTACGCCTGACTTGAAGTTCTTGAAGGAACGATTTATGATAATTCAATACACTGATATTTTATTTGTAATAAAACACACAGCAAATTATTAAGCAAAGTAATAAAGTTTTCGCTCAGTGTACGCTTGAAAGAACCATTTTGTTAACAACTTCAGAAAATTGAATCCATTTCTATTTTATACTTTTACTTGAAGTAAAAAAGTTTTCGCTCAGTGTACTTTTATCTATTTTGTTTCCTGTGTCGCATTCAAAATGGACGCTCAAAGTGGAATCTCGTCCAGCCGCAAGAATCTGTGAGGAGGCAAACTCTAAAGTTCGATATACTTAATTTGCAGAAGTTTCTCTAGAGAGAGAGAGAGAGAGAGAGAGAGAGAGAGAGACAGAGAGATAGATTGAGTGAGTGTCTGAGAAGTGTGGGCAGTGACAGCTAATGAAATGTATTTCAAATGCGAATATGCGAAGTCTTCCTAGCCCGAGGAGTGGGAGAAGGGGCCTGAAAAGGGGGCGGGGCCAGCCTTGAGCTGGCGAAGACGCAGGATATTAGCAATGTGCAGCCCAGCGTACTTCCTACGCAAAATATACCGTTCAAATGCACAAACACACACACAAATTTATAGATGCGGTGATGGGCTGGGGGGTGGGGTGAGGGGTGAGGGTCCTGGGTGTGGTCTGTAGATGGCATCATAGATGACTGCGTCTCGATTTTGATGGGTTTCAGTTCGATTTTGATGCGAATTGATTTGGTAAGCGCGCAATGCTGACTGATACAATTGCAGAAGAAGCAGATATAGAAGAAGAAGAAGTACTTGGAACGGCGACCCCCCCATGCAGCCTCCTCCCGCACAGACATTTTGGACAGGATGGATGAATAAATAAAGAGGGCAAATCAAGCAAATGCCAAATGAGACTCGACTCATCATAGACTGCCTGACTGGTTGACTGACAGATGGTTACACAGCAAAAAGTGGACTGTCACGGGGTGGAGTACTCTACGGGGTAATGGAGGGGAGGGGGGTGGTGCGACCATGGCAATGACAGCGCCTGGCACTTTTGGTAATAAGAGACGCCTTCACAGCCCAGTCAATAAATTAAATGTTTGCTATGGAAAGCTGACTGCGACTGTAATTGAATACCATTTGTGGATAGGATAGGTGTATGCCCCCGTTTCGACCCCAGCCTACCCCAACCGCGCCCCCTGCAGCCTCCCGAGGTGGCGCTTAGATCGATGGCTTCATTTGCTAATTTAAATTTATGAATTTACGAGCAAGAAAAAAGCGCCAATACGAAAAATTGAGTTCGAATTTGCTTAAAATACAAAATTTGTGCCACACCAGCCACTCCACTTGCACCACTCATCAATTCGCCCAACCACCCACTTGGTTTTACACACACTTTCACTTTTCTTGAGTATTTAATCAAGTGTAAATAATTGCATCATTCTGCTCAAAGGGAGTCGATTTCCTTTGTATGTGCCCCAGCCCAAGATGTTGTGCGTAAGTCTCTGCCTCAGACTCGACTGTGTTATCGATATGGGAAGCCAAACCACAGGCGTGCCCTCCGCCTCCTCTCCTCTTTCCCTCTTCCCCTCTTCCCCCCTAGTGCCACACACAAATTGAGATACGGATGGTCTTCTGGTTGCTTCTTTTCAAATTTTTGTATTTTTGTATTTTTGCATTAAAATCGAAATCATCGCAAGTTGAATGAATTTACAAATGTTATTTATTTATGATTGTTCGTTCGCATTTCTTTCCCTCTGCCCAAGTGACTTCATTGTGCAACATGTGTGTGTATGCGTGTGTGTAAGTGTGTGTGTGTGTGTGACCGACTGTGCAGGTGTGTGGGCGGGTGTAAAGGTGAGTATGTGTGTGGGTGAGTGTGTCTCTGCGTGTGCGTGTGCGTGTGTGTGGATGTCTGTGCATATTTTATGCAGATTCAATAAGTTTACAACTCAACAACAACATCAACAGCAACAGGAAATGGAGCAAGTACGAGTTCAATTCTTGTGATACTGATAGACGTCCAAATACCCTCTACGCTGAAATTATATAAACTACATTCTTGAGTGTATTAAATAAGAGTGATTCAGTCGACGAGGAGATGTCCAGTGATAAATTTATATATTCTGTAGATTGTTGTCAACGAGCACATACCCTGTAAACAGCGCATAATCTGAACACAGATTGAATATTCATAAATGTTATCAAATAGTTTTTCAACTGTTACGAACTGAATCTAAATGCGAACATACCCTGTATGAAGCATTCGCCATGACTAACAGAAAAGAGCTCGACTTATAAATTGAGTCGTGTTCATATATTGAAAATGAATATTTGATCAGAAATGCAAACATTCGACTTCAGTTGCATGTTTGCTGAGTTTTTGTTGCGTGTGGCAAGCTTTAGCTTTAGCTGTGGCTTAAGCTATGGCTGTGGCAGTAGCAGTGGCAGTGGCAGTGGCAGCTGACTGCAGGTGGCATTTTGGCATTTTGTGAGGCAGCTCTCAATTCTAATTGCCGCAATGCTGGCGCGTGTCGAACCGGTTTTGGCAGTCAAAAAACTGCTAGCTGCCACTTGCCACTTGCCACTTGCCACTTACCACTTACCACTTACCACTTGCCGCTTGCCTCTTGCCTCTTGCCACTTGGCAGTAGTTGCTGCAGCTGCCTGTTGGAGTTGCATCTTTGGCATATCTGTGGCAACCGCATCTTGTGGACGGCTTTTGGCTTATCGCCGCATCGTGTGAACTTTATCTTCCCCTTTGGCCCGCTCCGTTGTTGTCTGTTGCACGCTTTGTGCCACGCATCAGTTAACTTGACTCGGGCGAGTCGCTTGTCTTTGCACCTTTTGCACGACCTGTCCAGTTGACGTGTGGTTCCGCTTCGTCGACTTGCCGCTGACCCCAGCCAAGCGGTCGAAAGGCCAGTGCGGGGGTTCATGTGTGGAAATCTGCCGAGAGCTGGGAAAATCTTGAGTTCGGCTTCGCGCACCGCTTTTAATTGCGACAGAGAAAAATTCGTTTCGTTTTTCCTGTGCAACAATTGCTGGGAATTGCAGCAGCTATGCAACCGATTTGCTGCCTCTTCATTCTTCCTCGCATCGGGTTTCACACGCAGACATGCTTCATTGGACAGCTTGGACAACACCCCCATTCTTTCAGCTCATTCCCATCCCCATACCCATCCCCATCCCCCTTCTCCTCCTTCTTATTCTTCTCTTTCATCATTCCTCTCGCATTGTCATTCGATTGCGCAAACATTATTTTGTGTGCACAGATTTTGGCCCATTCCAAAGCTGGTAACTCGACTCCTCCTCCTCCTCCTCTCAACCCTTTGCCCGACTACCAGCAGCGGCGAAGCTGGCATCCTTACGCGCTGGGGGTGACTCCCATTGTCCTCTCCCTCAGTGTGTCTGTGTGTGTGAGTGTGCTTCGAGTAATTTGGACAAACAATGCAGAAGCTGCCGCTGTACACGCGTTGGCAGCTCAAACGGCAATTAAAGCAAACAATAAGCTGACAAACAACTCACCAAGCGCTGCCACAATTGTCATTTGATGGTGCACGTTGCATGCCACACGCTGCAAGCGGCTAGCGGCAAGCTGCAGGCTACAACAGCCGAAGCACAGGCTGCAGGTGGTTGTTGCTTGTTCGACTAATTGCCGCTTCCCAAAGTTTCTCGTCGCGGCTTCAAGGTTATTTTCTTTTTTTATTTTTTTGTTGTCGAGCTGGTTTTCTACTGACTGATATTTAAAATAAATATATATATATTCACATATATATAAAATTATAACTCGTTTACTAGCCTTTGCGCTATAAGACCAGCTTTATAAACCTTTCGTATAGGCATTTATTTATTTATTTTTTTTTTTTTGTTTTTTGCTAGTTTTACTGTTGTTGAAGTCTCCCGATTCATATTGCTATATCTTATATGTCTTCATATTTAATCTAACATTTATTTATTTAACTTTACTATATATAATTAACTTCCATCACTTAAGTTTTCCATATGAATATCGCAGGATTTCTGTTTCATATCGTAAAGTTCGATAACAAAGTTAAACTCTAAATCTAAGCTAGATCTATAGATAACGTTTTGTTCTATAATAAAGTATATCTGGAAATTGAATTTTACAATTTTTGTTGTTATTAATGATTTCTTTGAGTGTAATCGAAATATTATAAATCTGTCTTACATCTCATAAGGCTTATATATGCCATGCAATTTCGTTCGTGTTTGTTGCTTAACAAAGCCTCTCCCATTCTCTTTCTCTATTTCTACCTCTTTCTGTGTTTCTGCCTCTCCCCCATTCTCGCTTAGTTCACACTAAAGACATCTTCATTTATACATTTTGCATTTCGCATGCCTCAATTTTGGCAACATTTGCTGATGCGCCCGATAATAACTGCCATAATTTTAAAATTTCCTTGTGGCTCTCTCTATCTCTTTCACCCTCTCTCTCGCTCCGTCTCTTTCCCTGTCTAAGCCCGCAACCGCTGTGAAGTGTATGAATATTCGAGGATGAAATTTTCGTCTGTTAATGGCATCAGTTTCGCAGTGGCCATATCAGCTATTTCGACCGACAGTGGCAGCAAAAATTCTTGAGTGCCTCTGCCACACGGGGCACTGGCGTAGGAGAGGGGATGAGGGTCAGCCGCTGTGTTGTCGCACGCACCACTTTCACTCCGGCCGGAAATTTGCTGCATCAGCGTATAGGAATTTTTGGTTTATGCCCCAACACACACACTCGCACACACATGCTGGCTTGTGCCTACCTCTGGCTCCGACTAGTGGAGCCTGCCCCACCACTGACCCAGGCAAAGTGGCTGACGCCGTCGGCTCCGCACATATTAGCCATGTTGGTTTACTTTGGTTTCGATATTTCCGCCTCCCCATTTACCGTTAGCTGTGGTGTGCGTGCGTGTGTGTGTGTGTGAGTGTGTGTTTGTGTGAGGCTTTCAAATATGAAATTTATTCAAGTCACTCTGGCTTAATGTTTGGCAATGGACAGCAAATAACTTTGAAAGCGTTACAACAATAACAACAACAGCATAGAAAATAAAACAGAAGAACAAGAAGAAGAAGAAGAAGAAATACAGATAAAAATATCAACCAATGCACTGACCTGAATTGCGAATTAAAGTTGAAATAGAGCTGAAGTTCGAGTTGCGATTCGGCATTGGGATTGGGGATTGGGAATTGGGGATTGTTCTTTTTGGCAAGCATGAACGTTGATAATGATGACAAGTTCTTGGCCAAAATGGTTACCATTCTCAACTGATGGTCTTATTGTGCAAATATTGGCATCATAACAGGTGGGGTTGTTCACTGTACCTACCCTTTAAGCTTTAGCTTTGTACCCAAAATTTCAATTTAACTGAGATGATTTTTTAAAGATAATATTAACCAGGATCTCATACTCCACCAAAGAGAGAAAGTGGATGCGAACCGACTTCCAATTATCCATTTTCCAATCTGTGGAGCCTGCTTATGTGTCCCACACCCCTTCACCTTCTCCTTCTCCTTCTCCTTCTCCTCCTGCGGCCCACCCACTGGAGACATTGGCGCATAAATTGATTGGATGATGTCGCTTTTTATGTCGTTTGTCCTTCCATATCCTGTCGTCGTCCTCGTCGAACACATTGTTGTTGTTCTCTTCGATTTTTTCTTTTTCCTTTTTGGATATATTCCCCGTTATTCTGTGAATTTCATAAGTATATGCGATGCGTAGCATGTGTTATAAATAAATCAAGCATACTGGGAGCAATCTTTCAGATGCTTGTCGCTTGAATCAGCTTTGGATTTCTACAGAGATTGCCATTTAATTTCCCTCCCCTCGACACCGAGCCACCACCTCCTCAGTTCCCCATTTTAAAGTGGTTCGGTGGTCAACACTTGCTCTGTAATTGTGTTCACTCTGGTTGCGTGTACAAACCAAATTATTTTCCATGTCCAACACAATGGACAGTTCGCTCCCACAATTGTCCAGAAGTCGACAACAAAAAACATATAAAAAAAAATAAAATAAAAATAAATTGTACTTTTCACATTTTAAGTGGGTTTCGCCCCCATGTTGCAAATGCCACTAGCTAATTGCTACGCATCAAGTTGGCTGACTGTGTGTGTTTTGATGAGTGGTTGCATGAGTTGTGGCAAAAACTATGCACCACTGAGAACACTTTGAGTGGATGCGGCATGCACCTTGCTGCCTGCAACAGGTACGCAACACGATGACCACTTTAATCAAACGCAACACTCACAGAATAGACCTTTAAGCTACTTCACTGCCACCACATCCTCAACCACCAACCCACCCAACCATCCACCCACGCACCACTCAAAACGCATTTCCCAGCGTTTCGACGTTTGCTTCAACAAGTTCCCCAGTTCTGAAGCACTTCAAGTGGCCAAAATACAGCCAACATAATTTCAACAGATGCAGAGAAATAATATTTAAATAAATTTGTGCATACAATAAAAGAAGAGGCAAAGTTGAGATCTATTTAAATAAGAGCTTGATAGTAAAATTTGTCTCATTTATTCTCATTGAAAATAAAATGGAAATTCAAGCATCGAAATCTATCGCATATAATTCAAATATATACCGTACACCTTACAGCTAACTGTTGTTTAGTGGCTGCTGCATGGAGTTCTTCTTCTTATTTTTTTGTAATATAGTCCTGCGACAAATTTTGGAAGGCCCGTTCATAGCTTCTCTCTCGAGGCGCCACAAAATATTCATAGTTAATGCATAAATAAAATTAGCTGTTGCAGAATTTTAAGCGTGAATTACCTGGTGGCAAGCAAGTTGCACGTCGCAGGTTGCAGCTTGTCTGCCGCATTCTCTCCCTTCTTCCATTTTATTGGTGGCACGGAAAGAGTCTCAAGTCTTGTGGGGTGGCAAATGGTGTTGCACTATACGCAGCTTGCAGCACTGTTGTGGCAACGTAGATGCAAATAATGTTGTTGCTGATAATGTTGCCTCGCCCTTGCGGCAGACTTTAATGCGGCAAGCATGCCTCCTGGCTCTGGGGCAACTGCAGCAATTTGAATATATCAAAGCTTATAAGACATTATCTAAGATAATGCAATAGGACTGGATTTTTTCTCCCAGTGTACCCAATAAACCAAACAAACTCTGGCTGACAGCTGCAGGCAGCCAAAATGGACAATTGTGATGCCAACTTCAGCCTTAGTGGCAGCTCTTGCGAATGCAAATGCATGCGATTAATTGTGCCACATTTTGGGGCAGCTGGCATCAAAAAGATAAAGCCGCTGGCTGTGACGGGAAAAACAAAGTTTAGCCAACAGCCGCAATGTTTAGACAGAGGCTCGAGCAAAAAAAAGGAGTCGAAAGGAGTCGAAAAAATCCAATGCCATGTGTCCAATCGAGTGAAGCATATGCCGCAGTTGCACGTACACGCTAAGAAGAAGAAAAGGGGATGAGACTATGCACCATTAGGCGAATGGGTCGCGCAGCTATTGTTATATTGCATATGCACTACTACCAGCATCAGCAGAAGTAGAAGAAGAAGAAGAAAAAGACGTTGGATTGGCCTAACAATATTTTATAACGAATTCGACGAGTTGGGCATGCAAAGCACGTTGTTGACAGCCGGGCGTGGCAGAGGCATGTCGCAAGGTGGAGTCGAATGCACGATTGACATCATGCCACATGCCACATGCCACATGCCACACGCCACACGCCAAACTGCGACAGTTAGCTGCAACTCAGCCTATTTTGGCAGCCAACGTGCAGCAAAAAAGAATGCCACATAAAAGATGCTCACGATTCGCCAGTGTGAAAATCATAATCATCAAATTAACGCGCGACTCGCACGAAGGATCAAATTTTGGCCAGGCCCAAATTGGTGCTTGGGCGGAACGTCGCCGGGACCCACAAATACTACGTGAGCATTTAAAGCAAAGCGAATAAAACTTAAGTGCTGCCATGTGGATGGGAAAGGGAATGGGAATGGGACTGGGAGAGAGAGTGGGTTATATCGTATAAATATGGTGTCAGAGATTGGCCGGGATAACATTGCTTGGACTGGTGAACGCAGAGGCAAGGCCACTCAGGTGTCAGCTACCAAACCCTCGTTAAATCCAATCTGCGCCAGCTGAAAAGGCTGCTTAATCAGCGGCCAGGCCATGACAGATAACTAACTGGGCTGTAACCGGGCTGTAACTGGGCCGTAACTGGGCGGGAGCAGGAATCATCATCGTTTGACTGCGTCAGCGCCATAAAGAGCGACAAGGTCTTCGCCCTAAGCATCCCCCTCTCTTCACACAATCGTCACTCGGCTAGTTCAACAGCAGCATCTCCAGCCGCTGCTTCGCCTCCATCTCCAGCTTCAGTTTCAGCCAGAAGCGGTTGAGGCCATCAAATTTCAGTCATAACAATAACACTGATAGTCCCGCTCGTAAAATAAAACCCTTTTTGCCCACTGTCGCAATGTCAGGCAACTGAGGCCGGGATTTGTGTGCCGATGTCCTCATGTGTTTGCAAGTGTGTGCAAGTCTGCGCGTGTGTGTGTTTGCGTGTGTGCGTGTGTGCGTGCGAGCGTGTGTAACTGCCGTTCCATTTCCAGCTCCAAAAACAATCAAGAGCCCGCGCGTTACACAAAAAACAACGCGCATTGCACACACACTCGAAGAAAAAGTCTAGAATATTGCAGGCGAAAATCTAGCCAAGTTCTTAAATTACAAAAGTCTTTTATTATGGAGATAGCATTAAGACAATTCGCAAATGAATGAATTCCTTTCTTTACCAAAAGGAAGCCTTTAAGAAATTTCCCAAATTAGATTTTAAGTCAAATTAATTCAAGCCTTTTTTTTTCTATTTTTGTGTCGCATTTTAAATTTGTGAAAAGTTTATTTTATGTAATTTTATTTCTGTCACTTTTGAGTTTTTAGCTTCCTTTTTCTCTGAGTGCCAAACTTTGCCTGCATGCCGCCTGGGGCTGTGGCACGCCCCCATTACCCCGGACTGGGCTCAAAGTTGGAGCCTCCCATCGCTGGGACTCGGGCGCGGTCAAAAGGCGACGCCTAAAGCATTTAAATCCTTTTCGCACTTTGGTTGTCTCCGCTTGTTGCGTGTTTTTCCATCAACTATTTCCGTCCGCAATACGTGTGACACGTATGACATATGAAGTGTCTATGTATGTGCGAGTGTGTGTGTGTGCATGGATGGTGTGGGAGTGTGTGCTTCAATTTGAGTTTCATGACGCTTACGCTATTCAATGTGCCAGCCAAGGATGAGTCGTGCCTAATACACCCATCGGCCAAAAAGGAAACCCATTTTCCATTTTCCTCGCAGGCCGTAAAATAGGAATTTACTTTATTAAAATTTTTCGCTTCAAAAATATGGGACAACAACAATGGCAATGAGCACAAAACAACAAGCTACGCAAATTTGTTGAAAATCCAAATACACACACCCGACACACACCCTCACACACACACATACACATACACACACACACACACATTCAACTTCGCCAATGATGCGCCCCATCATGAACGAGGTAAAAATTTACTCAACTATGAACTCTCGCCGAACCAATGCGACTCAGCGTGTGTATGTGTTTATATGTGTATGTATGTGTATGTGTATGTGTATGTGTGTTGCCAGTAAAATAGGCTCAAATTTGCGTAGAGCGTGCGTCGAGGGGCAAAGGTTATGACTGCGCCTGCTGCTGGCAAGGGTTCCCAACGCAGACAGCTCGAGTTTAGGTTTAGGTTGAGGTTCGGGTTCGGAACCTAGGGACAGAAACAGAAACGGAGACGAAACAAGGAACAGATCCAGGGCCAAAAACATGGGCCAGGGCAAGGGCTCGACTGCGTTTGACAGTTTCATTCAGATAAAGCCGAGGGTTGGGTGAAAATTTATATAAATTGACAGTAATGCTGCTGGCTGCTGGCTGCTGCTGGCTGGCTGCTGCTGCTTCTATGCTCTAAACAACAACAACAACAATTTCTATGCTAAATTGCGCGACAACATTGACAACAACAACAACAACAACTGGATTTGAGGAGGAGCAACTTTTCGTATCGCATTCTTTTGGGCTCGACGAACGCAAATTATGTACGAAAGAGCAAAATAATGAAATCGTAAAGAGTTGGCAGGCGCAACCCCTGAATTACATACATACACACATAAATATGTATGTAGTGCATATATGTGTATTGTATTTAAAATTCATTTCAGTTTCGCTCAGACTTCGAGTGTATGCAAAAAGTGAGCATATTAATCATTGTCTTCAGATTTTTACGACTTGGCTGCGGTTTAGTTTTCATATTTTTCGAATACTCTGTTTGCAGAGTGCGAACGAGCATATTGGTTATGTGTGAAATGTGTGCGCTGTGTATAGAGCGGGTAGTCAACTGATGATACCCTGTAAACAGTGTATTTAAGTTAGCCTGCCCTATTTTGAAATTTTCTGCTTCAGGCAAAGGGAGTTTAAAAGCCACTTTAAAGAGGTTCTGAACTTTTCTCTTTTTAATAGGTTCTTTACCGCAAATAGAGTATTAAATCTTGGTTGCACTCCTTCCTTTTTGTATTGCATTCCATCAGCCACTCGCGACTCGTTCTGCCTTTTGGTATTTAAAACTGCATTTCGGCGCTAATAAATAAACAGCTTCTCCACTTTTTGGGCATATGGGCCAGAATCCGCAGCCGGCAGCTGGCTGGGCTACTCCTGCTCCCGCCCCTCCCTTCATCTACGCTTGGAATTTATGAAAGCTTGCACGGATAAAGTGCACTGAGCACTGAGCTCTGAGCACGGACACGAGCACTAAAACAACTGTAGCTGCCTGATGGCCGCGTTAAATGCTTTTGTTGATTCTGGGCTCGGCTCTGGCGACCCCTCAGCATCCACCTCCCACTCACTCCTCTTTTTTTACACAATTTAATAGTTTCGGCTGGCAAGAAATAAACTGCTGGCGACTCTGAATGCAGTCCGCAATAAGTCTTGGCAAACAGTCACCGGGGCGGACGCCGCGCCACGCCCACAATTGGCTTTTGTGCGCTGTTGGCAACGGATGGCGCAAGGAAGGGTTCAAGGGGAGGGGAATGTGTTTGTTTTTCATTAAAAAACTTTTCATTCTGAACGGTCAAAGTTCGGCTCCGACTCCAACTCCGGTTCCAAGTCCGACTGCAGCTCTGCGGCAGCTTAGCGGCCGCGATGGGTCCTGCCATGTCCTGTGTTATTGCGGTCAGGATTTGCTATTTAGGGAAGTCTCTGTGAAGCATTACGCCATTGTC
The DNA here is from genome assembly GCA_037075185.1 of Drosophila pseudotalamancana. NCBI lineage: Eukaryota > Metazoa > Arthropoda > Insecta > Diptera > Drosophilidae > Drosophila > Drosophila pseudotalamancana. The sequence continues at coordinate 127,809 of JBAMCK010000001.1, read as the reverse complement.
TCTTTGTGACTCAGGACTCCGGCGCTCATTGTTTTCTGCCGGCTGGCTAAATACACATTTCATAATTCAGCTGCCATAGAAAATGACGTAACCAATGGAGATGAAAGCTTTGCCGAGTGAGACGCCCAAGGACTTGGCCAAAGGGATAGCAAACGACATGACAATTAATCCTGCATCTCTCTAACGATTTTTTCACTCTACTTTCCATTTACAGTTGTGTTCGCGCTGCTGCTACCTCCACCCAGCCACGCCCAGCAGCAAAAGTTCAGGATCACCCCGCACGATCTCCAAGTCCTGGAAAACGCGGAGGCGATGATGCGCTGTGAGGTTGCGAACGTTGCCGGCGCCGTGCAGTGGGTAAAAGATGGATTCGCGCTCGGATTTTCGGCCGTGATACCCGGCTTTCCGCGCTACTCCGTGCTGGGCGATCGTAAGCAGGGTATCTACAATCTGCGCATCTCCAACGCCTCCATCAACGACGATGCCGAATATCAGTGCCAGGTGGGACCGGCGCGTCTCAACTCCGCCATTCGGGCCAACGCCAAGCTGACTGTCATATGTAAGTGGATCCGACTATCTCTATAAATCTATTGCTATATGTCGATCAAGTCAACAGAAAGTATCGATCTCAAGATAATATAATCTGTAGCTTTGATTTCTTATTCAATTTGTTGAATAACTTTAATCATGTATTTTAAATTCGCTCGGTTGATTGTTCATATGAATCACTAGCTCATCAGTTGAACGAAACGAACCACTTATAACCAATTTAGAAATTGATTCATGAACTGCATGATTTATTCACTTATTAAATTAAACTAATTCAAAACGATGCGATGCATCGTTCATTCTAATGATCTAGCTCCGTTGTAAATGGTTTTTTCTTTAGAAAACTATTTCTATTTGCATAAACTTGAAGTTCAGCTTGGAGCTGGTTCAGTCGTAACCCCTTAGCTATATGCAACATCGATTTGTGGTCGACTCCTAACTAGAGCTCGCTGTTTCCCTTTAACTTTAGCACTCTCCGCCTCCCCCTCACCCTCCCCTCTCAGTCTCTCTCTCTCTCTTTCTGTTTTTCTCCGGGTGCAGCATCAATTAATTTGCGTAATAAATACAATTCGTAACGCCAGCCCCGCTGCGCGCCTCGCCTGTGTGTTTCCTGCTCATTGCACCTATAACATTTGCACTTGCATATTTAAATTGTCTGGGAGACTCGCATGCGGGTTGGCCCCTTTTCAAATTGGGGGCGTGGCATGGCGTTACGGGATGGCTGACAACATTTATTGTCAGCAATTTGCAAAGCAACAGCAACTGGAGCAACAACAGCAACAACAGCAACAACAACAACAACAACAATGTGCGAGCTGAGCTGAATTTAGCGCAGTTTATTGCTCCAAGGAGTCGCCGTCTGAGCTGCCACTGTCAGGACTTAGTTGAGTGGGTGGTGGGTGGTGGGTGGCAAGCATTTTCAAATTGAAGCGAAATGAATTTATTTTTGTTTTTTAGTCTTGCCAGTGTGTGTGTCTGTGTGTGTCTGTTTGTGTCTTGTTGCATTGTTATTCCGGCTGTCGTGTAATCACTTTGAATGTGTGGATACTCCTGTTGCTGCTGCTACTGCTGCTGCTGCTGCTGCTGCTGCTGCTGCTGCTGCTGCTGCTACTGCTACTGCTTTTGTTGCTGTTGTTGTAATCACTCAAGAAATTGCGCTACATTTGATGACAGCGATTTTCATTTCCTTTGCTTAGTTTGGCTGCCTTCGTTTCCTTTAGATATTCTAGCAGCGAATTCTCCCCCCATCTCTACCTCCACCTCCGTCTACTTCTAGGATGGAGGCCATGGCAACGGCAACGGCAACGACAACGGCAACGACAACGACAACGACAACGACGCTGCTGTCGTGCCCAAGGCTCTTGCTCATACACCCACTTACCCTCAAACACACACACACACACACACACACAAACACACACACACATATGCGCATGCCTAATGACGTTTGTTTAGTTAATTACGCGCCATGAGCTGTGACAATGATGATGTGTGCCGAGGAGCCTTAGAAAAACTGAAAGTAGGAAAAGAAAAAAACACTCGCCTGTTCCTATGTACACTCGAAGAAAATGTAAGAACTTAAATTCCACATATATTTAATACTGGAATTTTCCTTTATAATGAGGAATTTCTGCTTGATTCCAATTTATAAACAGATTAAATTGGAATTAAGGCAATAATTTGCCACAGCAACATCTCACAGCTTTGAAATTTCAAGGAATTTCAATGTGCGCCCTTGAACTGGATTAGACTATTGCTCGCCTTTTCTCTGAGTGTATGGCTGTGTGTGTTTGGGTCGGATTCGTATAAGCTCGTTAGTTATTGCTGCTGTTGTTGTTGTTCTTCTTCTTCTTGTTGTTGTTGTGTGGCAAAAGGTCGTCCGGCGGCGTCTCTGTCTTCAGCTGCCCCCAACACGGTAGCCCCTAAAGAAATGTTTGTCATAATTGTCGGTACTTGTGACTCCTTCTCCACCCGCTCCCTCTCCCTTTCCCTCCCGCTCCCCCTCCCCCTCCTCCACATCTCTGCTCCTTCCCTTTCCTACACCCATTCAACTTGTGCCTGCTTCTCTTTTGTTCTGTAATGGGATCTACTATGTTTCACTGACTAAAATATGTGGCTTTGTATGTACATACATATGTATGTAATGATGTAAGCATGTGTACATAGGTATGTCCCGTAGGCATCCAAGAAAACACGTGCGACATTATTGCAGCAATTAGCCAGGCAAAATGTAGACAAATGTGTAATAATTCAATTAAGTTCAAGTAACATTTATTTGATTTATTTATTAAGCCAATTTCCCATTTCCCATTTCCCTTCCCTAAGAACGTTATTGATTAATGGCCGCTCGCATTGCTTCCCCAATCAAGATGATTTCTGTGTTATTTCTTCGATGGGGTCTCATGATCCACTCCACAATAATACACTGTTAACGCAGTTATGAAGGCTATATAGGTTTTGTGTATAATTTATTTTAAAAAATCACAATGTTACGGGAATTGCATTTGTGATGCATATCTTTAAAGAGATATATAATGTATGTAAGCTTTATTATGTAGATGGAACAGAGTATTGCGCACTTGATTGCACCCGATAACAATGTTTTCAAATATTATTTCAGCGTGTATCTCACTCCCTTTCTGTCTCTGACTTTGTCTGTATGACCGTCTGTCTCTAATTAAAAGAGCATATCCAGCGCAGAAACCTAATGAACGAACCTTTGTCATTCGTAAATTAAATTTGAGACTCTCCAACGAGGCAGATGCAAAGTTCTTTTGGAACTAATTTCAACGTACGCTGGCCGCTTAGCTAAAAGTTTCATGGACCCTACTGCACACGCAATACACACACACAACACACGTATAGACACACACACACACAACACACACAACACACATGCGGGGCGCAATTAGATTATAAGTTGGCATAGTAAAGAACTTTTGCACACAAAAGTCCACGTGCAAATTTATGGAAATTTAGAAAATGTTCGCATGCCATTAATTTTTAAAAACGCAGCCAAAAACACATATGCCGCAAGGCGTCCAAACGACCGGGTCTAAAAGTTTTTACTACCAACGCATTGGGACGGCGACCAGGGCCTGAACCTCAACCTGAACCCGAGCCTGAGCCTGAGCCTGAGCCAGAGCCAGAGTTTGGGTTTGGGCTTGGGATTGGGATTGGGCCTTTGCTTGTGTGTGTGGGGTTGTGCTTGGGCAATGGCGATTCAGCTGCTCCTCGGCAGCCACAATGGAATTCCAGGCATGCCCAGTCAAAAAGCAGAGCTGCCTTTATAAATTTTGAATACAAAGCAGCATTGCAAAATTGAAAGAAAAAAGGAGAAACATTTTTTTATTTTATTTTTTTTTTTTTTGCTTGTTATGCAATGCCGGCTGCACTCCGGATGGGAAAGAGGAAAATGCGAAATAGGGCAGCATTTTCGAAGCAGCAAACTAAGACTGGGCCTGGCAGCCAATAAATGTGCTTTAATGATTTTTAAATGGTCAAGAATTTCTCCAATTTCCGCTCATTTGAGTGAAGTAATCGCTTCGTAATTGTAGTGCAAATGATCAAAGTTGGATCCCCGCTAGGACCACACAGCGAGAGGCTGTTTGAAATATGTCCAAGCATTTGTTTTGCGACCTTAAAGTCGCGGCCCTCCCACTCCGGGAGTCCATGTCAGAGCTCTGAGCAATTTGGAGTGTGCCGGCTCGCACTTCAACTTCAACCGGGAGGCTGACTCGAACCTAAGCCTCACTCACCCACTCGGTGGGTCTGTCTCCAGACCCCAGTTGAGTTCCAGGGAAGCAGCGAAACAGTTGACGTCAAATGGAAAAATTGCCAATTCTTGCTTTTCTTGGCCAGCAAAAAAGAGTCGGGAAATATTTCAGCGCATAAAACTTTTATGAGCCGTACTATTAGTGGGTTAGCGGACTGAGCTCCAGCATCGCCTGAATTCATGGCAAATTGCACTTTGCTGCTGCTGCTACTGCTGCTGCTGCCCAACAATGGCTGCATAAATTATTTGCAGCCAGCCACCCACCATCCACCACCCAGCCGGCAACCCCTCGGCAGCCCGTTGGCAACCCCTCAGGATCCCCTGACCTGCTGTTGGGGCCAGTGCATAAAATTTAATCAACGAATCGCTGCAGCGCTCGTATGTTTGGGGTTCAATGGAAGCAGAGGTGTGGGGAAAGGGGAAAGGGATAAGGGTTAGGGGAATGGGGAATGGGGAATGGGGCACAAAGGAGGCAGTCCTGCGGCACCTGCCATGGCACCTCCTAAGCCCGTTCATAATCGCATGTAACGCCAATTGTCGGGACAACAACGAAGTACAACGACAACCTTTAGCGTTTTTCTACCACTTCGAGCTCTTTCATCGGCTGCACTGATCGATGCGCCTCGCACATGTCAATAATCAAATACAATTTGCATACCAATCAACATCGCATATACCCTCTGCAATCCCTCTTTTAGGTGTAGGTACACCCTCAATCTTTACCCATGTGTAGGTGCACACAGGTTGCAGTCGCCCGAGGTCCTTGTTACAAATCGAACTGCATTTGCAATGACTTTGTACAAAGCAGAATCATAAAATGTATACATGTATGTCCCTCTTTATACCCTTAAATCGGGTATTATGCGTATGACGCAACTTACACACGATTCTTGTTACAAATCGAATTGAATTTACATTTTACGAAGAAGAATCATAAAATGCATGTATATGCTTGTACATGTATATGTCCTTTCTTATACCCTAAAATAGGATGACATGAGGGTTACGACCGACCCAATAAATGAAGAATGTATTCCATACAGTTTGTGGAATGACTTCTGTAAAGTCGCGTCTGAACATTCTTTCCTCAACGGCAAATGGATCGTTTATCATCCATCATTCAGTCAGTCAGTCAGTCAGTTACAAATAGTCTCACTTATGAGCGAGAGTATTTCGACTGCTGCTTTTGAAACATATGCAACTTTTCTTTACTGTTAACGATGCAACACGCGCAACGCCGTGACGCCGGGTCGCAGTTGCAATATGGCAAATATTATGAATTTCCAATGCTAAAGCCGCCGCCCCAACCCCTTGTCTACCCCTGCGCCGTACCGGTCCTTGGGGTGTCCTTCACATAGGGCTCACGATGTCGCGAGGATAGATTTAAACAAATCTATTTTTGGAGACAAATAAGAGAATTTGAATGGCTGACAGCAGAGAGAAGCAAATTGAGAAATGTGAGAAGTTAGCTAAAGTCCTGCTTTAGTCTCCCTTTCTTCTCCATCTTTAAGATATTTCTCATATTAACTGAAGAGCGAAGTTAGCTGATTTTCCGGCCTGTTTAATACAAGTTAATCCAATATATTACGTATACGCAGTCCTCAACAAAATTACGAGAATCAAATGACACAAATGAAGAAGTGCTGGAAGTTGGGTGAAGCAGTCAGTTACTAAGGCCTGTTTATATAAGTTAAACGTTAAAATGTAAGTCTTATATTGTGTATACGCAATGTTTAACAAAATTAACTGGAGAGCGAAGTTGGCTGATTTGATTTTCAGGCCTGTTTTATATAAGTTAATCAATAAGCTCGCCATATTTCTTATATTAGGAGTATCAAATAGAGAGGTGGAGATGCGAAATTGAATGCCGCGGGCACGCACACACACTTACACACGCACCCACACACCCACACACATACCCACATGTGAAGTTCGCGCCTTTTGTGTAAGTGTGTGTGATTTTGTTGTGCGTCGCGGGATTTGGTGTTTGTATATTTGATTTGCGAATAATAATTTGATGCGCCCAGAGCCAGGCAAATAAAATTCACAAACAAGGCGCAAGCCTCAAGGCTTCGAGGCTGCAAGAACCTTCGCTGGGGCTATCAATTGGGAGCTCCTCAGAGCTTGGACGGACGGTGTTGATTTTATTTGGTAGCAACAAAAGCAATTACCTCGACATGGTGGCTTACACGGCGGCGGCATTTCCCATGCCACACTGCTTGCCACGAGTTGCGGCACTCATTTTGCATGCAACAACTTCTACAGCTCGCAGCAGCAGGCAACATATGTTGCATGTCAAATACACCCCAACTGCTATCCACATTTCACTTTAACTTCTCCATATGCGTGTGCGTGTGTGTATGTGGGTGTATGTGGGTGTATGTGCGGCGGCTACATTTTCTTCGTCTTTAGCCCATCTGTGGCTGCCACAGAAGACGCAATGGCTGCCTACTCCTTCAGGTGGCATTAAAATAATGCACACGTGCACTTAACTTTATCCACGATTGTTTGTTTGTGCATGTTTGCAGCTCTGCTGCAGTGCCCCATTGTTAGACAACCATCTCTCTCTCTCTCTCTCTCTTTCTCACACTCTCTGTTGTGCACAAATATTGAGACTCCTACTTGAGCACATTAACGGGAGCTGGTGGCAGACGCCTGCCTGCAGGCCATCCCGTACTTCGGCGGCCATTCAACCTGCGACTGCGACTACGAATACGAATGCAACCGCCACAACAGCATAACAATGGATGCCACGCCCCTTCCCCTAACTAACACTCACACACACACATACACACAAAACTCAGCAGCTGGCCAACGTGCTGCATTGTCGCATAATGAGCGAGCTTTGCCGCTGGTATCCCTCTTGGTTGGCTCTGCCATTGTTTAGCTTTAAGCCACCCACAGCCACGCCCATTTCCATAACGTCTGCATTATTTGCAACAGTTGACGTCTAATCACTTATTCTCTCTCTCCCACTCTCTCTCTCTCTTTTTAGCGCCACCCTCATCGATCGAGATCAAAGGCTACAGCCACAACTCCAAAGTCGAAGTCCGTGAGAACCAGGACTTGACCCTGAAGTGCATTGTGGCCAATGCAAAGCCGGAAGCCCAAATCGTGTGGTATCGTGGAAACGTCGAATATAAGCCAGGTTGGTAAAAAAGCAAGTCAGCACTTAAAGCTAACATCAAAGTATTATTCATAGTGGAACATTTCTAGCTTAGAAGTGTAAAATGACGTTAAACAGCGTATAGAATAAAAGTAAAAAAACTGAAATTGAAGATTAAGCTATACCAAAAAGTATTTCTTCATAGTTTAAACTTTACTTCAATACAATATTTAATCAGAATGTCAGTTAGTCTGTCAGTCAGCCAATACTTTTATCCGCCTTAATATCAGACTATCTGTCAGTCAGTCATAAGCATTTCAGTCAGTCAGTCGGCCAATCAGCTAATAAGTCAGACCTTCCAATATTGTATACAGATATACACTTATATATTCCTACGTTCACATTATGTACTAATGTAATGGGAGGCTGGCGCACTCAACGTCAAGACCACACACACGCACATCCAGCCACACCAACACACAAACACACACACACACACACAGGCAGAGCTCGTGACAAGTGTCACAACACTAAGCCATCAAATTTAATGTCCACTTACACAGCAACATTCCGGGCCGGATCACCGTATCCAACGCATGTGTCTTCTAATGGCATGGCCACCCCTCCCCTTCGCTTTGCAAGCCCCTGCCCGTAATTTTTTGCTGTATCGGCCATCCTCCCGAGTCCAGCTACCGCGACGGACTGATCCACTCTTGCCAAAAAACAAAAGTAGAAAAGTGTAAATGGGTTTTAGCTGCCGGCGGCTCGGATCGGGGTTTGGTTTAGGGGTTGGGTAGCCCTTTCACTGTCAACCAGTTGGGGCTACATATGAGTGGGAGGGGAGCCGCCCGTTGACTTTCTGCTTGATGACGGTGCTTAAATAATAATTTTATACCCTAACAAAACGGTTTCTGGTAGCCTCTGATGCCGATGCCGATGCCGATGCCGATGCCGATGATGCTTTTCCCTTATCTCTGGGCCTCTGACTCTGTTTGTTTGTGCCTTGTCATTTTGCTGTTGCCCGGCTGCCAGCCAAATTGGAAAACGGAACGGAAAATATGGAAAAATGCAAATGTAAAAGGCATCGCGATGCCCAGATCCGTGCCCAACCAGGACATGGCCACAGGCGGGGGCATCGTGTGGCGTTTAGTCGCTTAGTCGCCTTCACGACATTTAATTTTCATAATGATTATGATATCCAGCATGCATATAGGTAGGAGGGAATGTGTGTGTGTGTGTGTGTGTGTGCGTATATGTGGGTGGGTGTTACGAGCTGTTCCCGGTTCGTCTCCGACTGTCATTTGGCGGCTAACGAAATCATTTTAGCACAACTGGCGCGTTAAAAATGCTTAAAATGTGAAACGCACAGCGACGACGATGATGGTGATGGAAATTTTTGGGCAAACATAAAATAAAAAACAACAAAGGCCAACAAAGCCAGAGAGAGAGAGGAAAAAGAAAATAAGAAAATTTCGCAAAACAGCGTAAAATGTTGGAAAATCCGCAAGGAAAATGAGAGCAGGAACGAAGGAAGTGCCGGACGGAGCTGCATGATGAATTATGTTTACGACACAATATGTTGCGGCTGGACTATAGTGGGTGGGCGTGGCACCGCCTACCAGTTACCCAGACAACACGCACACACTCACACTCACACCCAATCACAGACAAGAGCTTACGAGAATGGGCAACGGTTCGCTCCGCAGTCTGTGAAGCATCATTTGCAAGCTGTCAACGGTGCTCGACTCGACTGTGCGGCTCGGCGGTTCAGTGGCTCAGGGTCGGTCGTCGTCTGCATATGTGGCACGGGCCAAGTGCTGCCTGCTCATTATCCCGCTAGTTGAGGCAACAACACTTTAAGCTATATTATCTGGTTAAGCCGATAGAGAGGGAGAGAGAAAGAGAGAGAGATAAAGATATGGATAGAGGGGAACTCTCTTCGGATACTTCAGATACAGCGAGTCATTGACAATTTATGACTCAAAATTATGTCGCAAAATGTTGTTGCTAGCAAATATTACACAAAATATGCGCCTACAAATAAATGCCAGTGGGCACAGAGGGCATGAGAATCTCTTAGAAGGGCGGGAGTAAGACAAAACTTCATAAAATATGCGTTAAACTTTACGACAACGACTCAGAGAAGGATCCGGAAGGGAGGGGGCGGGGACGGCATGGGTCGGCAAGGGGCGTGGCAGGGTAGTAACTGCACGTACGCGAAAATGGCGTGCAAATTTTGCAATATCCCGCCAGAGGGAGAGCACCCTACACACACACACACACACATAAACACAAACACACACACACACACACCCGCACACCCTCACACACGCCATTTTAATTTTCTTTGTGGAGCGCCTCGCCTGAGTGCTGCTGTTGATGTTTTGTTGTTGTTATTATGATAAATAGCAGACATTTAACGCAGCGCACAAGAATTTATAACACACGCAAACCCACACCCACACTCACACTCACACACACACTGCTGCATTTTTGGAAGTTCGCTTGTTGCGTCATTATTTATGGCAATGCGAGTCCTGGCCCATTCACACATTTGCGATAGCTGCAAAGGACAGGCAAATAAACTTTAGAATCTGTGTATCTATTCACATAAAACACTTTGTTTCCCCTGATTGACTGATTGATTGACTAACCGATTGTCTGACTGACAATCAACGTGGAATGCAAAGCGAAATTTCTTTCCTTTTGCATCAGCAACTATAAAAATGCTTGGAAAATGAAAGGTTATTGCTTATCAACCGAATGAAAGATATTTTTCTGAGCACATCGTAGATTAAGATTTGCCATATTCTCTGCAAACTAATCATGGTTATCGTTACTTTCCTTCTGCTTTATACACTCCACAGAAAAGCGCGATGATAAGGTAGAGGAATCGACGCCAAAACGGTATACGACAACCTCCAGCCTGAAGCTGAAGCCCGGCGCGGATGACGACTACACGGAGTACACCTGCCAGGCGAAGCACAAGGCCTTGTCACCGGATATGCCGATGCGGTCCACCGTTCAACTGTCCGTGTTGTGTGAGTAGAGCATTCAGATTCAGATGCCAAATGTCGATTGCAATTCCAAATGCTTTGCCAACTAACTGGCCATCCCGGCCTTTTGCATGGCTTGTCAAATATATGCGAACTGCGGAATGGCCAGCGCCGACCTCATTAGCCGGTTTAAATGGCCAAGTTTGCAGTACAATTGAAATGCTAGCCGCGCACTTATGCCAAGTGCACACCTCACCCGTGCCCAGAATCAGTTGTAGTACGGATACCGGCTCCGGCCATTTTGTGACCCGCAAAACATGGCCTGACGGTTGCCAATGGCCACAGCCGTTCCTCTGACGGCGTCCACGGCCGCTAATTGCGCAATTGGCACGCGTATTAATTAGTTTTTAAATTCTAATGCAAAGCGCAGCTGCTGCACGAACGATAGCGGCGTCGGCAGAGGGGTCGGGGGTCAGGGGTCATTGCGTGATGTGTGCTTGGCAATCGAGCACGGGAGCAGCGTCATAAGAGGGCACAACAATTGCGACGCATTTGCGTATTTCAAACTTCTGTTATTGATTGCCAACTCTGTGTAGAGGTAACCAAAGCACCTGCCCAGCTGCCCACCTGACCAGGTAAACACCAACCTTCCGCCTCCGCTTGGCCACATTACGTGCGCCATATTCAAATTAATTATGTTTGTTATTTATGCATAGTCCGCTGCTTCTGCTGCTTCTGCTGCTTCTACTACTCCTGCCGCTGCCTTAGGCCGGTCCGAAGCTGCAATTGACCATGCCTGACCACCAGACTATTATTGGCGCTGCCATTCATTTAACCATTTCGTGCTCTTTGGCCAATGTCAATGTCCGTTGACCAAATAGATTGAACTCGCATTGCTAATAGCAACTGCCCAACCAAATACTGACCCACAGCACAGACTCTTTGTATTATTATTATTAAGCTTACGCAGAGGATGGTGGAGAAAAGGTCTTTGAGTATATAAAATGGACTCACTAATCGATACTTGCCCGAAAAGTGAACTAAGTCAAGTCTTTCTTCTTTAAAAATTGGCAAATCGAACTTCTGTATCATCAAACGTTCTGAGGGGGAATTATTATCTCTTCTGTTCTACAAAACGATGTCCTATATCATATCTAAATGCAATCCCAAATCTAGGCTAATTATGTCTTAAAAAGTATCCATACTTATAGTACATACTTAGTCCAATCACTCATTAAAGGGTATCTACACTTCGACACTCCAAGGAAAACTAATTGCTTTATTGCTTTTCGATTGACTCTGTATATGGAATTATAAAAATTGTTGGTTGGCAGCTGCTAAAGCACACACAAACAAGAGATAGATCCGTTTTAATCGGTATCAGGTGCTCACACACACATATATGTGTGTGCCTGTGTGCTGGTTATAAATATTTATACATCTTAATTGCGGCTACACTTACGCGTATCTGTGGGACATGCACGTTGCCGTGCAGTTAGGTCATATATACATATATACATACTCGTATGTATACATATGTATATGTATAGGATATTTGCTCGCCTCGGCGCTTAATTATGCGCTATTATTGCAGCACGCCTTCCCTTCATATGCTTCGTCCTGTCAAGGACTGGCCCGGCCGTAATCGGATTCAGTTGGCCACATGCTGGGGCCAAATTCATTCATGGCCAAATCCCCTTCCAGCCGATACTCGTACAATATTTTAAGTGATATTAATTTAATTGTGTGGCGCTCTATTTTCTGTCTGTGTGTGTGAGAGTGTATGTCTGGCATAGATTACGGCACAGGTCGTGTCCTTTTTAAGGCACATTACGTACACGCCGCATTGCCAAATCGGTGTAAGTAAAAGCGTGAAAATTTTGTTTGTTCCATTTGACATGCGTCTCATTTTATTTTCATTTTTATACCCTGAACCCAGTAGAAATGGGTAAACAGGGTATAATGTTTTTGTAAAAATTTATGATACAGGCATAAAGAGGCGTATCCGACCCCGTAGAGTATATAGTTTTAACAACCAAGTCCATCAGTATGTCCGCCTGGGTGAACGCATCGATATCCAAAGTTATAAGAGCTAAAGACTTGGAAGTTTGCTTTCTAATAAATTTTGAATAGATTCCTCACGTGTCCGAATTACTGGTAAAATTTATTATTTAAAATAGAAAGTTCTGCTTGGAAAGATGCACTCATTTTAGGGTAATCAACATATAACATAAGATTGAGGTTGTAGCAGCACTTCGTAGTTAGCTTTTTCGTCGGTGGTGTACGTATATGAGCCCGTGAGTTTAACGCTGAGTTCAATTTCGGCATGCATTTCCAAGCGTAAGTCCTTGTGTAAGTATGTAGAAAAGTAACCAAAATATGCTTGCAGCAAAACTACACCGGGTTCAGGGTATCTCCTGGTCGAGCACACTCGACCAAAGCTATATTACTTGTTATTTTTAAACGCGTTTAAAGGTCGCTTTTAACAAGTCGCTTTGTTTATTGTTTGTGGTATTGACAATGTTATTAACCCGCCCACAAACATTCGAATTACAGACAGCATTTTAAACAAATGCAATGCAGATGCCACGCCCCAAGTTGAAATTATACAATTATGCAAAAAAATGTATTTAACAAAAAGTAGGCAAATGACAATAATAAATAAAGATCATAAAGGGAAAAGGGAAAAGGGAAATCGGAAAATAATGCGTTTGACCACATAAACGATTGGCATGCAAACACTTCAATTAAAAATCGCGCACAAATTCTGTTGCATATGCCGCATTGGCTGGTTTGCCGGGTGGCATGCCACATTTGTTTTAGTGTAAATTGAATTTATTTGTGGCAGCCACTACAATTAAATATGCACGCAAACAACAAAAACGAACTGCTGCTATTTCCATTATCCATTATACAACTATATATATTTGTGTGTACATATACATATGGGCTTATAAACACGACACACTGTTTAACTAGTCTGCCCTTTTTTTATTTCATCCACTCTCCATTGAACCACAGATCCACCCGGACCGCCCTATATCGAGGGCTACTCGACCAGCGACACGCTGCGTCGCGGCCAAACGGTGGAGCTCATTTGCCGGAGTCGCGGCGGCAATCCTCCGGCGCAGCTCATTTGGTACAAAAACAATTCGCAAATACGCATGGCCTACAGGTAAGTGGAGGTGGGGTTGTCACCTGCCATCAACTGAATCTGATTGCTTGCTTGCTTGCAGAACCTCGGGCCGGCTCTCGGAGAACATTTACACGTTCACCGCCGAGGCGGGGGACAACAAGGCGCGTTTCCGATGCGAGGCGAGCAACGTGATGTCCCAGACACCGCTCAAGGCGGAAGTTGAACTGACTGTTCTATGTAAGTGCAACCAGTGCCACCAGTGCCCCCACTTCCCAATCCAGTCAGCTGCAGCATCATCATCAAAGTGAGGCAGCTGCCACTTGAAGCTGCAACCAGATAATGAGCAAGGCCCAAGCTGCATCTAGGTCCAGACTCGTTATGCAGATGTGGGCAATTGTGTTCTCCATTGCATGTTTGCCTAATTGTATTTCGTTAATTTTCATATTTACACACTCTAACGCACACAAACACACACACACACTCAGATTGCGGGGTCTGGTTTGTGTCAACCGTCGCCGTCTGCATCCTCGTTGCATTTTATAGAGCTGCCACTTGGCACGCGACACAAAGCAAAAATAAGCCTGACAACTCTCTCTATCCCTCTCTCTCCCTACCCATCTCTTTCGCTCTGGCTACTGCTTTCTTTTGCAATTAAGCTTAAGTTTGCACTCGGCTCCGCCACCCCACTTGGCTTTGTCAAATCAAGCAATGCAAATTCTTTTCAAGTGCCAAATAGCATAACCCTCCCCCATTTGACACCCTCCTCGCCACCTTCTCCTCCTTGTCAACAATTGCAATCAGGCTCTAAAAGGACGCGACGTCTGTCCAACTGTCCAAAACGTCGTTAGTCGACGGCATTTGCATGCAGTTACTAAAGCATCCAGTCTTCAAGCCTGTTATAATCTTAGTCTGCCACCTTAATTCCCCTTCCCCCTATCCATCCTCGACACTCTCCCACTTTCTTCATACTTGTGTCTAACATGCAAATGTGAGACTTGAGGGCAAACGCCGCGTATGCGTGATATTCAAATTTGAAGCAAGGCGAGTGGCCGTAGCTGAGTTGCCGCTGTTTACCGCTACTTTACCTGTCTGCTTGCTGCATAATGAAAGGCTTTAGGCGCACCTGCCAGCACCTGATCCAGCTACAGCTCTAACTCAAGCCAATCTCGCAACTACTCGAACGTGGCCAACGAGTCCAGTTGCCAATCAAATTGGCTCTTGTTTCTTGTCCAAAAAGCTTTCGTTGTTTACCTTGTTTCGCCTTAAAATATGCCACATTGAGTGGGCAGCCAACTAACACACATAAACACACAAAGTTATACACATACACATTGAACTCAGCTGCTTTTCCTTTCCTTTTTGCCTAGCAGCACGCATTATTTATGTATAACGAAATGTGGCACAAAAATGAAGACGTAGCTAGAATACACACACACATGCCTGACCCTTCCCCGCATATTCGTTTCCTCCGCCCCTAATGCTACTGTTGAGTGTGTGTGCGGAATGAAGATGTATGGCGAAAGATGCGAGAAGTTAAGAATTCATAATGTTTATTTATATGCGAAACATATCGAGACGAAGTTTTGTATTCCCCCGGCTACGAATTGGTCCGGCATGGCGTATGCGTAATATATGCACAGCTGCTATTGCTACTCCTACTACTCTACTACCGCTGCTGCCGCTGCTGCTGCTGCTGCTGTTGCTGCTGTTGCTGCTGTTGCTGCTTCCATTGCTGCTGCTGGCTGCACTTATCCATCAAGGGAAGGCAGCTGCAGCTTCTGCTCGTTACTAACATTAGGTAATACACTTGCCTGTCACTCAGTCGCTCAGTCACTCAGTCATCATTTGCATGCAGGCAGCTAGTCAGCTAGTCAGCTAGTCAGCTACTCAGCTTTCCCTTTCTCACACACGGGCTCCTTCTAGCTCTCTCTCACTCTTGTAGCATAGTTGTTGTTTTGGGGGTATGAACGATATGGAGTGTATGGTAAAAGCCGCGCGGCATGCCACAGCCTTATTAAATATTAATGCCATGCGAAATTACTGATGCTCTGGCTCAGACGATAGAAAAGCGTGCTCCATTTTAACTGAACCTTCTCTTTCACCCCTCTTGCAACTGCCATCCACAGTCGCACCTTCGCAAGTCACCGTGACAGGTCCGACGGAGGCGCGCGTCGGCGACGTTGTGCCCTTGACGTGTGCCACGGCTCCATCGAATCCACCTGCTGAGATCAAATGGATGGTGGGTGGCCGTCAGATACGCAATGCCACCTCCAAGACCACCATCAGCCCTGAGGGTAAGTCTCAACTAGGCACAGTAAAGAATATGTTAGCATCAGCATTCCCACTAATCATTATTTTAAAATCCATTCATTTCAGGCGGCTGGAACACCAGCTCGAACATCACGACCATCGTGGAGCCAAACAAGCGCTCCCTGGTGGTCATCTGTCATGGCCTCAACATGCAGCTAACGGAAAATGTTGTCTCCACCCACACTATCAATGTTCTATGTAAGTACTACCGCAGCTTTATTAAACGTTTTCTTTCATTTCTCCTCGGTTTATTATTGTCATAATTCGAGCCCTTTGTATCGCACAATGAATAAAATCTTTCCTAGTCAGTTTCTTTTCGACTGTCCCATAACCTCATTTTAGATTGAATGGAAGAAATGCTTGACAGAATTCCATCTATCGGCAAATCAAGTACTCGTGGATAACAACATTTGTTATTTAACTCAATTTGTTTTTAAGTAGTACAGTACATTTATTTTTTGGAATATATCGAATTAATTTTATTAGTTTTACTGAATTTGCATCATATCGAATTTATATTAGAATTGACACATTCGCAATGACTTCCGGTTTTCCGAAATGTATCTCAGAATATTCTTATTCCTTGGATCAGAATAACAATGATGCTCCAGAAGCATTACCCAATAAGGGGCCAAAGAGTGTCATAAAAAAAAAGAAACCAAAAAATGTTAAACAAAAACCCATGACTGTTTTAGAAGCAGCGCGGTACGTGATGTGGAGTGAGCATCGCCATCGTCTGCAGGACGTTGTGAGCGATCTGGACCAGTCGGCACCCATATTTCAAGCAGTCCGACTGACCGGTGTCAATACGCTGCGGGAGGAGGCTGTCAATTTTATGTCGCGCACCAAGGAGAACATCCATATGCTGGTGGGCATGTCGCAGACCATGAGGACCCACGGAGCGATCAATCCGTTTCGGTACGAAAGTCCGTACGTGATGTCCGCGGTACCGGGAATCATCAGCAATCTGGAACGCATGGAACGGGACAACCATGATATGGGCAAACGCATCTTGGATGTTACCAGCGAGGTGGATAGCGGCCTCAAAAGCGATACGCCGCCACCCAAACGTCCCACGCAGCCGTTCCCCATGCCCGACCAGGCCCTGGCTAAGTATAAGCCGTATAACATTAAATTACCGACCACGGACAAAGAACGTTGGCAACTCTTTCGTCCGCGCATCTACTTCGACATCTATCTGAAAGATACCCGTCCACTTGGACGCTTTGTCGTGCAACTGTACACGGAAGCGGCTCCTGTGGTCGTACTCCAACTGGTGCGTGCCTGTATGTGCAACATGCACAATAAATTTGTTATAAAACGACTCTTTCCCGGTCTGTGGTTGGACGTTGAGCTGCCGTCAGAGAACAATTCGGCACTGAACAATCCCTTGGAGTACGACGGGAAGATAATTGACCATGGTGCCTCCAGTTTTGTACTGTCCTTTAGTAAAGCACACCTGCAGGGCTTTCGGGATAACGTGTCCTTCTCTATATCCTTCAAGCCTCTTCCAGTAGTGAATGGAACACGCGTCGGTTTCGGCTGTGTTGTCAAAGGAAGCAAGATATTTGACTGCCTCCAGAGCTACGGCACCAAGAACGGGGCTCTTAGTCGAGGCATTATCTTCACCAATTGCGGCGTACTTTAATTTTTGAACTTACCTGATCAAAATTTAATGTATTGCCAGTAAAACAGCATTTTATGAAGCTGAGGCTGTTTTACTTAATGGTGGGCTGTTTAAGAACTAGGTACGCATAGCTAAACAATTCAGACTTCAAATTTGAGGATCTTGCTATGTTGTGTTTCTAAATTTAGTTTATTTTTATAAACTAACCGCGTCGGGGTTAATCAAAATTGATAAATTAACAGTTATATACTTTTTGAATATTTTGTATTAATATTCCGTGTTAATCTTTGGTTCCATGGCCATGTCAGAGTTGCCGCGATGCTTCTCAGCGCTATCGCTCGATTCCATTGAGGAGATCCCAGAGGTTCAAACAAATTTGAAGCGAAGGGTGCCGGGCAAAAAAAAGCCCAAAGTGAAGGTTATAAATGCAGTTCACCACGCGGCATGGATGGAACATCGTGCTCGAGTGCTCAGTATAGCAAGCGAACTGGATACAAAACCTCCTGGATTCCAGGCGACCCGTGTGACCGGTGTCGTAAAATTGCGCCAGAATGCCGAGGCCTATATGTTGCGTACCAAGAAGAACATTCAGATGCTTGTCGAATTATCAAAGATAATGCGGACCCACGGTGTCATTAATCCCTTTCGCTATGATCGTCTCTACACTATGTCCTCGCTGCCATTGACGATAAAGACACTAGAACGCATAGATTTAGAGAACCAAGACATTGGAAAACGAATTATGGATGTGGTCAGCGAGATAGATAGCGGCCTCAAAACGAAAGGAAAACTCTCCAAGAAGAAGCGCCAATCTGCACAGCCATTTGTAATGCCCCAAAAAGGCCTGAGTAAATACAAAGGCTACCAAATAGAAATGCCCAAAACGGACAAAGATCGTTGGCATCTGCTACGTCCGCACATTTACCTGGACATATTTCTAAAGGATTCCCGCCCACTTGGACGAATCGTCGTCCAGCTATATACTGAAGCAGCTCCCCTGGTTATTCTCCAATTGGTACGGACCTGCATGTGTAAAATGCACTCGAAATTGATAATTCGAAGGTTATTTCCGAATCTATGGCTTGACGTAAATCTGCTGGATCATGGTAATTCGGAGTTGCACCAACCACTGGAGTACGATGGCAAAATAATTGATAATGGGGCGTCCAGCTATGTGCTCTCTTTTAGCAAAGAGTATCTGCAAGGATTCCCCAAAAATATGTCGTTTTGCATATCCTTCAAGCCACTCAGCGTCGTGAACGGCTCCCGTGTCGGCTTTGGCCAGGTTGTCAAGGGCAGTAAAATTCTTGACAGCCTCCAAAGCTATGGCACCAAAAACGGGAAGCTCAGCCGCAGCATCGTTTTTACGGGCTGTGGCGTGCTTTAAATTTAATGTAATAACCAAAATTTGTTGTATATAAACTATCTTTAGACGATAAAAATGAAACTTATCGATCGGTCTTTCGCTTGGGATTGAGGAATGTGGAATATGAAACGTGAAACGTGGAATGTGGAAGATATGAGTGAAGCATCTGTCATTTCGTTTCAAAGTTAAGTTCCAAACAGTTGGCAGCACAACGTCAACGCCTGTCAATTTGTTGACCTAAGCCCCCGCGTCGGCAAAGTAGCTGCCGGTAGTCGTAGCTCATGTCCAGTCTCATCTCTATTTGCCAGCTTACAATCGCAGGTGTCTTAAACTCCATTATGCCATGTTCGACGTCACTCTTCATTTGCCTCAATTATAAGTGGACAGAGTGGGCAAAAAGCGCAAAACACGAATTACAGGCAGACAGACAGACGACAGGGGAAGAAGAGAGAGAGGAAAAGAGCTGACGGGGAAACCACCAGACCCCATGCGGCAGTCACTTCTCCATAACAGGATGCCAACTTGGAAACATTGCCCAGGACACAAGGCTTATTAATAATTGCGCTATTCACTCGCCGATTTCTAGTTACAGCTTTGACTTATCCAACTTGTCCGGCGGCAACAACTGTAAACAAAGGCAGCTTCGAGGATGCGTGTGTGTGTGAACACTTGAAGGTCCTGCTGTTAGGCTGTTGTCCACGCGTCCTTTATGTGCAGATCCTGCAGCGCTAATTAATTTTTCTGACCAGCATTGGCGAAAGAAAGGAACACAAACAGCGGGACGGAGCCGCAGCTCGAACCGAAACCCGACTGTGAGATTTACATTTATTACCCATACCCCAAGGCCTTTGGGTAATGAGTGCTTGCCCAGCACCCAATTCTCCCGCTTGCCTTCTTCTTTTCCTCGTCCTCTTCGCTTTGTAACCCTGCCCAGTGGCCGCTGACAAGCTGCAGCTGCCAGTTGTTGGCTGCTGGGGAATAGAATTTGCTCCCACTCTTCCTCCAAATGTTTGGAAATTTAGGAATATTCAAGGCCGTTGTGTCTTATGTGGATATATGCGGTAGCCCTCGGGGAGGCCCATAGGAAGGCCTTCGAGGAGGCTCTCGAGGAGGAGGCTTGTACTTTATGCGCGGCAAATTAAATAATTTTAATTTTTATTGTTTGGGCCCATCGCAGCGGTTGGTCCTTGGTTTGGGATTGCTTGGCTCCGGCTCTTAGTAGGCCATAATTTGCTGGCCAAGTTTTTGGGCCAACATTTGTTTTTCCTCGCCGCCTGCTTTGTTCTGACCGGGTCCTTTATGCTACGCCATTCTGACATTTTTTTTTGGTTGGCTATCTATTTCGCAGATCCGCCCGCGCCGCCATTAATTTCGGGCTATATGGAGGGACAAATTATACCAGCCGGGTCCGTGCAAAAACTCCTCTGCGTCTCATCGGGTGGCAATCCGCTGGCAACGTTAACGTGGTACAAAAACGACAAGCGGGTGAGTTTTTATTTTCGTTTTTTTTTTCTGTGTATTTTTGTATTTTTGCATATGCAGCAGAGCATTTGGTGCACACACATACATACATATAGAGCAATAGAGATAGAAAAGGTACACACACACATACACACAGTTGGACTCTGTATGCTATCAACAACAGACAACAAACATGTGCCAAACAATAACGGCGCTTTTGTTGACCATTTCCGCCTCCGGTTTATGGCCTGAAAGTGCTAATAAGGCTGTCCGAGGGCCTGTTTTATCTGCAGAGACTCTAATGTCAGCACCCATATACATATATTCCGTTGTCCCTTTTTGCACCTTTTGCTTTGATGCTATCGGCCAATTGTCGCTGGCTTGGCTTAATTCAAAATTAAATCTTTAGCTCTGAGCTGGCATCAGCGGAAGTGGGCAAAAGTGCACAGCTGCTGCTGTTGCATACTTATGGGGCGGCTTCCTGTCCCCAGCCCCAGCCCCAGCCCCAGCAGCCAGATCTCCTGCCACTGCAACTGCGACTGCAACTGCAGCAGCTGTAAACTTGATATACAACAAATAACAAGTGCTGCAGCTTTGCTGTCACAGCAACGGAAACAAGCAACTGTTACACGCCCAGCACAGTCGCCATCTTTATCACCATTGCGGTTGCTACTCTCCCATTTATCCCAGCCTCAAGGCGATGCCTGCGAGGTCCTGGCTTTCGTCCTTGTCCTCGTCCTGTGCGGCTGCTCATCTGTGCGCGCAGATTAAATGATATTTTATCAACAAAATTAAAATGCGCTCTGTTTTATGCCAGCTCCCGGCTTCGTCCCCCAGCTGTTCCTTCATCTACCTCATCTACCTCATCCAGCTCCTCCCTCCCTCCATCCGTGCAGCTGCCTCCTCTGTCTGTCTCTTTTGCATATGCAGCACATGGCCTCGAGTTGTTTTGCTTTAAGCACATTTCGCACCCTCCCTTTGTTTCATTTTGTGAGTGCTTGTGCATGTCTTTTATACCCTGTACTCATTGCAATTAAGTGAGGAATAGTACATTGCTGAAAAATCAATGTACGTAACACGCAATTTATTATTTTTTATTACTTATTATAAGATGAAGAAGAGGCTTGCTGTATAGGAGGATTTCCAATGCATTTTTCAAGTTTCAAATTCGTGTTCTGAGTACAGGGTATCATTCTTTTAAAGCACACCTATATAATTTTTTTTTGTCGTGATATGTAAGATTCTTATATTTATGTATATACACATATATATGTAAATATGTATTATCCCATCCCTGCATTTTACCTTTGCCGCTGCTTTCCAGATCAACTCCGTCATTCGGGCCGCAGACAAATCTGTTTCGGCTGAAATAACTATTTTGGCCAACGTCACTGACAACCAGGCACAATACCGATGCGAAGCCTCGAACAGTGCCACGGAGATACCGCTCTTTGAGTCCACGACACTGAGTGTACACTGTAAGTATA
Organism: Drosophila pseudotalamancana; assembly: GCA_037075185.1. Taxonomy (NCBI): domain Eukaryota; kingdom Metazoa; phylum Arthropoda; class Insecta; order Diptera; family Drosophilidae; genus Drosophila; species Drosophila pseudotalamancana. The sequence goes on along the minus strand of JBAMCK010000001.1, from coordinate 105,996 downwards.
TGAGTTGTTGCTATTGTTGTGCCTGGTGCTTTTTGTTGCCCAAAAAAGTCGTTGAAGACAGCTCACGCCATTATTATCCGCTGACTGTACTTACAGTTGCGCCAGAGACGGTAAAAATACGCATTGAACCGGAAGAGCTGAGACCTGGCATGGAGGCAACCATCATTTGCGACTCGAGCTCCAGCAATCCACCGGCAAAGCTGTCCTGGTGGAAGGATGGCATATCCATTGAAGGTACGTAAGCACCGCACAATTTGGAAGTTTGCCCAGGCGGCATCGCGTGGTTCATGGACTTGGTGGCGCCGTTGTCAAAATGGCAGCTGCTGCCTCCCAAGTTGATGCTGATGCATTTTTTAAGGCGTTTCCACGACAACATCCGGCCTGGTTGCCAGCCAGCCAGCCAGCCAGCCAGCCAGTCAGCCAGCCAGTCAGTCATCTGGCCGAGCCAACGTCCAGTCACTAAAGTAAAATCACGCCCATTTTGTCTCTTTCATTGGCTGCTGCTGCTCCTTTTCAGGCATTAATAACACGTCCAAGCCAGGTCTCTGGGGCGGCACTGTCTCCACGCTCGAGTTCAGGCTAAACATCACCCAGGAAATGAACGGTGTGGTCTACACCTGCCAAAGCGCCAACGAGGCATTGCAGCGGAGCGTCCACGAGGCAATCAGCCTGAATGTGCTCTGTAAGTAGTTCGTCTGGACACTAATTGAGCAATTAGACTCTGTCTGAATCCTGAATTCCGAATCCTGATTCTCAATTTAAATTTGAATGTCAATGAAATTGGAATCTTAATTACAATTTAAATGCCGTTTCCCTCCCAAAACATCCCCAGATCGTCCGAAGTTTGTGCCACCGCCCTCGTCCACATCGGTGGGCTTGGAGGGCGAGTCCTTGCAGGTGCCCTTGCAGGCCAATGCAAATCCCACGCTAATCACCTACACATGGACAAAGAATGGCACTCCGATACCGCAGGACACCAGCGGCAGCGTCTCTGCCGGTGAGCATCGCATCTTTGCAGATGGCGCCGTGCTCAATTTTACAAAACTGCATCGCGAGGACTCCGGCGTTTACTCCTGCACGGCGAGCAACTCGCAGGGCAAGGCCAACATCAACATCTCAGTGGTGGTGGAATGTAAGTACCATAAGAAACTACAAATGAGAAGAAGAAACTACTAAGCAGCTGCTCTCGCACAGATGGTACCACCATCAAGTCCGTCTCGGAGAACATCATTGTCAATCCCGGAGATGATGCGATGTTGTCCTGCAGCGTGGAAGGTAAGCCGCTGGCCGACGAGCACGTTAAGTGGAAGCGTGTGGGCTACGATATGAAGGTGAAGACCACGACAACCTTTACCAATGGTACCGCCTACCTCCACATTAAGAATGCGCAGCGCGAGGATGTCGGAAACTTTCGTTGCGTGGCCGACAACCACGTGGCCAATCCGACCAATCGAGACGTATTGCTTATAGTAAAATGTAAGTAGGCCAACAAATAAGCCAATTTGCTTATTCTACTCCCAAGTTTCATTACATTGCAGTTGCTCCGGAGATTGCGAAGTCGCCAACGCTGCTGCGTGCCGCCAGCGGGACAGGAGAGCGAGGACGATTGCCTTGTCGAGCACAAGCGTCGCCCAAGCCGCATTTCATTTGGCGCCAAGAGGGCAAGGATCTGCCCATTAATCACACATTCAAGTACGAGGTGGAGGAGCGTAAGATTGACTCTCTCACCTACGAGTCCTCGCTGATTGTGGAGAAGGTGGCACCCGCCGACTATGGGGACTACGAGTGCGTGGCACGCAACGACCTAGGCGAGGCTGTGGAAACTGTTCGTCTTGACATCACATCCCAGCCAGAGCCGCCGGTCAGTCTCAACATACTGAATGTAACCCATGACACCGTCACTGTGGCCTGGACACCAGGTTTTGATGGTGGCCTGAAGGCCTCCTACCGGGTGCGCTACCGGTATGTATACCCCATTTACAGCATGCAACCTTTCGAGCCTCAAGTTCATTCCGTTGCAATTACTGCAAATGTCACGCACACTAATGAAATTGCCAGCTCATCCAGAGGCAACCTCCTCTTATGCGTATTCCCCTCTCCATATTCCTCCTTTGCAGCATGGCAGACCGCGAGCAATACAAATATATTGACGGGCTGCCCAACAGTCACAAACTGACCATCGGAGGCCTGCGAATGAATACGCTGTATCTGTTTTCGGTCATGGCGTGGAACGATTTGGGCCAGAGCTCCTACCTGCCGGATTTGACGCGCGCCCAGACCAAAGGTAAGCAAAATTTAAAGCCAAATATCCAAATTGGACGACTGAGCCTCGGCGGCCAAGTTTCTGTCCAGCCCAGCGGTCGCTTGATTGATTGATTTATGCGCGTCGCTCTTTGGCATTTATGGGCATCCGATGTACACTATCGAGTGGCAATGCCTGAAAATGAAGTATCCAGGCGCGAGGCTGACCCTGCGCGTTGTTTCCTCCAACTGCCCGACGTCATTTCTTTAGCCATGATCTTTTTGTCTATTTCCTTCAACGCTGCAATTAATTGGATTTGTATTGTGGTCGTCAACAACGTCAACACGACCCAAAACATGAATACACATTGGATACGTCCGCACCACCACAGAAGCACCGCCTCCCTCGCAGCCGGCCTCCTCGCTGGGCGGAGGACCGCCAACCACCAGTCAGACACCGCTGGGCGGCACATCGGGCATGCTTCTAGTCGGCGTCGCAGCGGGCATTACAGTCGTTCTCCTCAATGTGTTTGTCATCGGTTGCTGTCTTCACAAACGCAACGAGAAGCGTCTGAAGCGAGGTACATCTTCATCCTCAGTGTTCATGTTGTTGTTGTTGTTGTTGTTGTTGTTGTTGTTGTTGCTTATAAAAACGAAACTGGCTCAGTAATTGACTGATTGATTAATTGACGATTATCGTATAACTGTAATCCTATGAGACGGGTTAACATTCTGAATAATCGCTTGGCTGAATACAATTTTGTCCTCCATCCAATTCGCTTTAAAGTGATTTTTACGTTCGGAAATTCACGCATCAGATTTTAAATTGAATGAAAAGAGGGCCGGGTTGTTGACTATCATTGCATTTGAGTTTTTAATACAGCCCCACAGTCTGTTGCCACACGGTCCTCGCCTTGCCGAGTTCTACGTGCCGTGTGGTCAGCTCTCAGGCGGCGCTAATTTCATTTGCCCGTCACATGTTGGTTCCGAGTTTCCGCGCTTCCGCGTTTCCGCGTGCGCCATTGTGACTCCATGGGTACGTGATTTGCGTCACTTTTGCATGGGTTCCTTAACCGTGCCCAGGCACATTCCGCATTCAGTTCTGGCTGGAACTAGGGCGCAACCGCAGAGCAGCCCACTCGGAGCTTCGAACAGCCAGTTCCCAGCTCCTCACACCTCGACCCTAGACTCTCGAACTTCGGCCCACTTCGCCTCTCCATTGGCCTAGAGCGAAGCTGCGGCATTTTTATTACAATTTCTCATTTCATTTCGAATTTATTTATTGTTTTATTTTTGCAAGCATATTTTCTGTTTTATTTTGCTTTTTCATGGTCTCGTTTGGTTGGCTTTGGTTTATTTCGGACTTGCTGTCGCGACATTTTCATGGACCAGGCTTTGAAATGATGCCAGCCGAGTTAACTGAAGACTCCAGCAATACACCAAATCTGGTCATAATTGCCATCTCTCTGGCGGCATTCGGATTTCTTTTGGTCAATGCCGCGCTTGTTGCCTGGTTCTTTGTTCATCAGCGGCGCAAAAAAGGTTCGTTACATGGTTTTTATTTATTTAAATTTATTTTATTTTATTATAACTTTTAACTTTAACGTACTACGTTCTTATTTTTGCAATTCTACCTTTACTTGTCCCTTTTTTTTTATTTGTTCAATATGAAAATATTTTTGACCTCAGAAACCGAACCGAAACGTATTCATCGGGCATTTGCCGGTGTAATTTATACTTTCAATTCATGAAAACCCTTATCCCTGGCTGGTTATCTTTGACTTTTAAGTGAAGCAGCTCTCGCACCACTTCCGCGACACCACAGGAAGCAAACGCGTTTGTGCAACATCCGATGCTCCCAGTGGACGTGGATATGGACGCGGACGTAGACGTGGACGTGAAACGTGAAACGTTTTTTACGATGCTCACTAAACAATTTCCTGCATCTACATAGATGATACATAAATACAAATATATACATCTGTGTACACATAGCGTTTCAAAGGTAGACCGTCGACGAGTGCGAAGGGTTACGAATAAATAGCTCTGGATATCGTATATGCGCAATATGCGCTTCTTGTAATTTCCGCGAGAAAACCAGAGAACGAGCGTGGCTAGGAAGCAGGCAAGTCAAAGGGCAACAACAAATCCAGAAATCAGAAGAAAATAAGAAAAACGGGAACACGGGAAAACAAGAAGAAAAACAAACCGCTCTCAGCAGTCAACAAGAATATAATGATGACAGAAAATAATGATGCATCCTGGCAGCGGACAGCAGCGGACAGCAGCGACGACCCGGGGCCATGCCAACTGCAACTGTTTATTGAACAACGAGGTTGGCAGCCACCTCGTCCGGTTGCTCCCTTTGCCCCCTCCCTCTTTGGTCCTCCTTCGACTCCGTTGCCCGAAGACAAATGTGCATCGTTTTCTTAGCTGAACGCACAATCTTTCGGAAATCAGATTGCTTTACCCCATCTTCAGACACCAGCCAATGGACACAAGACAGAAGATAGCAGAAACCAGATAGCGCAGAGCACGTGTCCTGCAAGTGTTGGAGTCCGGCGTTGACTGGCTGCCGCTCAATTTGCAGCTAAAGCTGCAGATTGTTTATTAATATGGAATTATATTTCAAGAAAATATAAATACGACTCCCGACAGACCGATAGACAGACAGATAGACAGACAGAGCCAACATACCCCATGTTCAACTGTGGAAATTGCGGAAATTTCTTGGCAAGTCAGGTCTCAAAGACAAACCAAGCCAGAACGTGCAGAAAGTATTAGAAGAAAGGAGAAAAATTTCGAATGCTCCAAGTGCCGGAGCCACAAAAATTCTTGGCCAGAGATGAGCCAACATTTGGCCGGTCGTGCTAACCAAATTATTTTTCATTGAGCCAAATTTAGTGGTTTGACACGCAAAGCTCCCGAGGAAAAACAGAAAACCCGCAGCAGGAGCGACTTCTCAATCAGACTCAGTCCCAATGCAACGGACTAGAATTATGCATACGCAATTGTACGTGATGTACTCCGCCTTTCATTCATCCATTCTGCCATTCCTCCATCCTATAAGAAAGTCAGACAAAACAGCCGAGACATTCCACTTGCCGGTCGCCCTTCGCAACAGTTTGTATAGCTGTGCATATTCCGGCAACAGAGACGGAATGTACTCGGTATTTGCAGTTGTAATGTATGCTCTTCTTCTTCGTATACTTTTGGCAAACATTTGACTTATGAGTTGGTTAACTTCTGCGACTTTTTGCCCGCCAGTTCAAGTTTTGACATCTTAATGGACTACCATGTATATGAATACAACAGCATCATAGACGATGTCTTTTTTAAAAACTTTTGAAACTCTTCCTCCAGTTGTGCAAAAAACTCTTTAGCTGTAATGACTCAATGACTAATTGCCAGATTGACCGATTGATAATCATCGCATAGGCCTAGCTTTGGCTTTCTTAATGAGACTTTTCGGTTGACCAAAGTTGTATGAATTTCACTTTATTTATTTTATATAGTGCTTTACACACAAATATAATTATTTTTTTCTTTAACTTGTACTTCATTTAATGAAGTTGGACTCTTCGAAAACACCGTCAGATCCTCTTCACTGGAATCTGTAGCTGGAGCTTTTGTGTGCATCCTCGAATTCGGTCTACGTGAAATGTAGGCCAAGATTTTTGACATTATGAGCGCGAGGCACTTTCTCTCTCTCTCTCTCTCTCTCTCTCTAGCGGAGCATGAACTACAGCCGCAGGACATAAATAAGATATTTTTCTTAGAATTCAGCTTGCTTTATTATACGGATACGGAAGCGGGCTGGGCTTGGTTAGGAGTTGCATAAGGGCTTGGGGTAGGATACTGTTCCGAGTACTGGCAATTTCTCTCTTATTTCCAGTGCACAGTTATGTTTGAACAAATGACGCGCTTGCATATGGATGCAGCAGCCCAATACCGCCCACCGAATACCCTTCCCCGTTGCCCTATAAAAGAAATTCATATTTCAGTCTTAACAGCCGCTTGTTACAAGAACTGTTAAGCGAGCCAGAAGGCAGCTTCCAACAAAAAAAAAATAAGGAAAAAACTGTCTACCCGAACAACATTTTTATGACAATGTTCGGCTTAGAGAAGCAGCCGTTCCCTTCCCCTACCCCTCCGTTCCCTCCAAACGCCGATAACTGACAATGCCCAAAAGCATTTTTTTTTCTTCCTTTTTGGCCATAAAGGAGTTGTCAGGGAAACTGGTGCGTTGGCCAGGATGACAGCGGTCGGTTGTAGGCGGGGATATTTGGGAATAGTGGACAGCTTTTAGCCCGAAGATAACTCTGCATATTTCAATGTTTTCGCTAGCGAAACTTGACTTGTGGGCCGACCGACTGCCTCCCCGTACGTACGTCCGTTTGTCCGTCCGTTCGGCTGACTGCCTAACGGCTTGCCTGCTGTTTGTTTGTTGTGTTCGGCCCTTGGATATGCATTTTTAATGTGCATTTGCGCTTTTGTGTCCAAATGCCGCATGACGGAAAAGAAATTTACCCGCCCAAGCTTCAGCCTCAGCTCGAGCTCCAGCTCCAGCTCCAGCCACAGCCACAGCCACAGCCACAAGAGGAAGTCATCCGCACGGAGATAACTAAGAAGATTTCGCTGTTGCCCGATAAACTATGCCAAAAGTCTGCGGTTGGCAGCTGGTCGGCGGTTCGGCATTTCAACTTTTCGGTTGTACCCTAGGTCATTGTACTCCAATGGACATTGGCAACTGCATACACACATGAACACATGAGCACACACGCACACACATGCACATGCCCACTCATATATCATTCTCGTATGAGTTTTGTGCAGAGTGCCATTTCTAATGTTTATTGGCTTTCAACTGGACCGAGATATGAAGTGCGTAAAGGGTAAGCCAAAGCAAAGGCAGTTTTACAGAGTGGAAATTACAAAAGTAGATGTGGAGCTCTTGGCCAGGGCTTTCGTTAATTTGAAGCTTGCAACTGGCACAGTCAGAAATGAAGTTCCCAGAACCCAATGACAGATAGACTGACAAATAGAAGAAGCGCAGAAGAAGCGCATCAGAAGGTGTGGGAATGAAAGGTGGCTGCGACACCAGTCTAAGCTTTTGCGCCAACGTAGCCGTTGCCAAAGGCGATACGCGATGTCTCGCTGCCATCGGCTTGAAAACCAACGAAATCCTCCGGAAACCACTTGACTTTGACACTCTTTAAACAATTGACTACGCTGCCAAAGAACTGGCCATCGAATCTGTTGCGATAAGCACACAGCCTGTCAAACAATTCGGCGCCAGCTTCGATGTCCAAAAGTTTCAAACTTTGCTGCTTGGCGAAGCTATCTGCTAGATACATGCCACATATTTAGCTGAAACTTAAATACATTGCCTTCTTCAATATTTCTTTTGACTGGCGACCTAAACTTGAGAGTGCCTCACCAAAAGATATCTTGTGATCAGCGAGGAGCTGTAGTTCTTCTTCTTCTTCTTCCAGTTCCACTCTTAAAAAATTATATTATTGAATAACTTGTAGATCTATTAAAAGGATCACATAATCAAGCTACTTTCAAGGAGTCACAGACCGACCGTTAAGCTTACTTGCGCAAATATTTTGTCCATTTGTATCCCTTCTCAAAAGGTTAAAGGGTATAAGAACTGTCAATACGTTTGATTTCGAACAAAAGCTTTGCTCACATAAACTGAGAGACGTCAAAGAATAACTGGCAGCTATTTTTTTCATTTTTTTTTTGTTCGTACCAAAAGCTCAGCGGATTAAGAGAAAAACCTTCGAAGCAGACGCAACCGTCACCGGATACGTCATTAACTGTCCTGACGACCGCAAAAGCTGTCTAAACCGTGTCATATATATATCCTTATATTTTTTTAACATATATATATATATATAGGGAACAAAAAACCTTCGCTTTCTGTCCACCCGGCATCAAACTTTTCGGATTGGCGGGGCATAAGTGCAAAATTTGTAATCTCTGTGTCGGGCACATAAAGTGCAGCCGAGGACTAGAGCTCTGCTCTATTTGTCGTCTGTGGGTTGGCTCTAAAGTACGGTGAAACCCTCTGCGCCAACTATTAGTGGTTTAATAGACAGACTCGGGTTTTGGTGTTAAGGTCTCTAGTCCACCTTAAATTCCATCTGTCCACATATTTAACAAATCAAGTTGTCCAGAAACTTGTAGATGAGAGTCATAAAAATATTGCTATGGTCTAGCTACCTCTCTCATTTTTGACGGGATCGATCTATGATTGTTCCCTTTGTCGCTCGTACGCAAAGAAGCAAAAAACAAAAATTGCATTTACCCTGCTCTCATCTCCCTCTCTCTCTCGGTTTTCTGCTACCGCTACGGCATAGCATAGCAATTCGTTCAATTTTTGCTAATACTATTACTACCGAATATGAAGCGCCAACACCTCGGAGCAGAGCAGAGCACACAAGTTTCGCTTTTGGGCCACGGCTCTGCACCCTCTCTGGTCAAAAATAAGAGCGGAGCCAGAGCACAACGAAAAACTACAGAGTAGTGAAGAATTTTCAAATGCTGTAGAAAAGTAGAGAACCTTTTAAAAAGAATGACTTCTAGATGAAATGTGGGGAAAAACTTGTCACATAAACAGAGTATACTTTCGCTTTGTTTTTTTCTAGGGTATGTACTAGTGTAATAGTATAACTACTCAAGAAGCACTTGCATTAGTTTACTACAGCGACATATTTTCTAGGGTACCTACTTGTCATCAATTCACAAAGATCGTGCAACTCTTGTTAATGTTTATTGTGGCTCCGTTGGCCTTGTTGTTACCGCCACGTGTTACCATAATAAAGAACGTAAATGGCCGGCAAAGCAAATATTTTTAATTCACTAAACTATGAATGCAATCGCATACTTGTGAGGGGGGCAATAAATACGTGAGGATGTCGACAGAGCTCAATTGGGATTATTCGACAATTGACGCCTCGCTATTAAATTGCAATTTATATTCGTATTTTGTTACTGAAAATAATTTCATAAATTTTGAAGGAAATTTGGGAAAATCGTGACTAACTAAAATATTTTTAATAATCAAACAGGTCGAAGCACTTGTTAATTACCTAAAAGCAACAACAACAACTATTTATATATATATATTATTAAGTTAAATTTTAAATGTATATATATTTGAATGCAATCTTATATAATTTTTTCGACTCTTATTATTTTCCACATGAATCCTGAACACCTGAACGACTCACTCAACTTAATGCTGCTTTCGTATGGATATGGAAACAACAAATGCACTTAACAAACTCTCTCTCACACACACACACATATCCTCTCACACACATTGACTTGTGGAAAACACGTGTTAACCATGTGGCGCGGTCATTTTGTCGTTGCCATTTGTGAAAATGTGCCATGAATCATTTAATGGCATTTTATATACAAATTTAATTGCATTTTTACTCCCCTCCCCCTACTCCAACCACCCACTTGGCTCGTCACGCATCGCCAAACTTGGGCAACGGGCATTGATTTTAACCCTTGACCACGGCCAACAAAAATGCGTTGCCTACGAAATGGACGTCGGCGATGTTGGCCGCGCGCTACTCTGCAACAAAATCTGAATAATTTAACACAATGCATGCACCGACCCCCAACCCCTGCCCCAACCCCCATCGCAACCCCTACTCCCTATCCCTACCCTCGCTGGCCAACATTTGCTTGCTCTGCACTTTGACAATCTTTGCTATTTGCATTTGATTTGCATTGCCTGAAACTATGCCCATGCACACGCCCACATCCCTTGCCACGCCCATGGCACTACAACAAACCCACCATATCCGGGTCTCTGTGCTCCACCCGTGCGGTGTTCCAAATGACTGCCGCACTGCGCACCACCTCCACCTGCACAACCTGCACCACGTGCACCACCGCCCAATCAATTTTCGGCATGTCACTGCCAATTACACCTTTTCAATATTTGCGCCGCATACTTTCTACCTATCTATTTTCCTTCGTTCCTTTTTTCTGCGGCTGCCTCATCTCCTCTCTCTATCTCTCCCTCTCCCTCTCTCTTTCTCTCTCTATCTCTTTCTTCCTCTCTTAACTGGCGCATCCAGTGGCGGAAACTACAAATCAACCAGGCAAAACGGCGACCATCGAAATGTACGCGCCCAGCTCGTACAATGACACCGTTACCGGCGAGACACTGTCCAGCGTGTCGGAGAAGAGCGAGTCCTACTCCAATGAGGGCAGTCAACCGGAATATATTGTGAGTACACACACATACACACAGACACACAGACACATTTACACAATTTTTGGCCAAACTATTTTTTGTTGAACATGAATATGCAATTTGTGAACGCGAATGAGTACAATGGTCCAAAAAGTCGTTTAAAAAATTATGCGGCCTGTCTCAAGTTATTGCCAGACGCTTGAAATTCCAACTCTCGAAATGTCGGAACTGGGCTGGGTACGGGTTGACATTGCCGGAAAGCAGGCAGGCTGCCGGAAACTAAAAGCCGGCAGACAGCAGCCGGCAGCCGGCAAAGACGTCGTGATTAATTACGGCCTCTGCTCATGATAATGATGAGCACGACTCCAAGACCAAACCAAGTCGAAGCAAACCGAACCAAGCCGAACCGAACCGAACCGAACCAAGCCAGCAAACAAATCGCTTCAAATTATGAAAATCATTTATTATCCGCGTAATCTTACCACAAAAACTGCCGTCTAATGTTGACTGCTAACTGTAAACCGTCATCTGACTGACAGACAACCTGCCTGCCTTCCAGTCTCTCCCCTAGCCCTCGGGGGCGTGCCATAAATCAAGGTTGCCAAGGTGTCGCTGTCATTGCGGCTGTCAATTCAACTTTCAACGCCTTCCAAAACAAAAGCTTAAGTGGGGAGTAATTACGAAAACAAGAAGTGCTTTAGGATCCGACTTTGGGAATGGGTGTGGATGGTACTGACATACATTGCAGTTTTATTGAATGTTTTCTTCTCTCTCTGCAGGACGAGGCGCGGAAGAAGGCCGCATCGACTTATCTGGTTGAGAGCACGGACATGCCACCTCCTAGATACCAAAAGGATGGCACGCTGCCAGCATTATATCCAAATAATATGGGTAAGTCAAGATCTAGCTGACCAGATAACAGATAATGAATGTCCAGAAAGAGAACAAAAAAATGTATATACATATATACATGTATATATTGTGAGACAAGGAGAGAAGGATAAGCACATAAAAAGCATTTTAGATAATTAACTTTTGGCCAAAAGGAATAAAAACAAAGCCAAGTTAAGAGTTGCACGCGCTGTCAGCACGTCAGAGTCCTTTTCGTTGTCAGAGTCCTTGCAGCTGGAACTGCATCTGGGGCTGCCGATGCAGCTGGAACTGCAGTTGTTGCCTGATTTTATGCCATGATTGCAATCAGAGCTAAAAATAAAAGCGATGTAAAAACGGATATCGGCAAAATCCACACAGCAACTAAATGAAAATTCAATTTGAGTGCAACATCTCCATCTTAATTGTAATTGAGCAGCAAACTTTTTGCCAGTCTTGATTTTCAATTGACTCATGGAGTGTATGTCTGTGTGTGTTAGTGTGTGTGTGTGTGTGTGTGTGTGTGTGTGTGTGTGTGTGTGTGTGTGTTCGACCACATCCCTGTGCAGTAGCAGTCGCTGCCTTCGGCCAAATTGAGGCACTCGAAAGCAAATCACGTTCGATTCTGCGCTAATTTAAGAGTGCGTCAGAATTTAAGAATATCGTTTTTCAAGACGCTGCCAAATGAAAAAATAATAAGACTTCGCAACCACATAAAGAGGGGGACGAACCTTTAGAACTGTCTGCAAGAGGAAGAAAGGAAAAACAATGGTCGTATTATTATTATAACATTTGAGACATGGCTGAAAGCATTTCGCAACTGCATTTCAAATGCAAAGCGTAAAAATAATAAAAATACATTAGCTGCAAACTTTTATTCGCTTCTCACTGCCTCTGCCTCTGCCTCTGCCTCTGCCTCTGCCTCTGCCTCTGCCTCTGCCTCTGCATCTTGTCCTGACTGTCGCTTCTCTGTTCGGCACTAAAAATAAGAAAAAAAAAAAAAACAATTACCTTATGTCAACGTATTTGACAACTGAAGGCGCCAACTGGAGCAGACTTCAAAAGAAGCAGCCACAATAATAATAACATCAAGAAGAAGAACAAGATAAACAGCTTTCAATCAATTGACAAAAATTAATACTCTGAATATAAAAAATACCTTATGAGTGTCCTTAAATAGCTCAATATGAAAGCTGATTTCTTCCTTTGAGGATTTCTTTATCGACTTATCAATCCGAATAACTTCAATAGGTAAGATAAACATCAAGTTTTCTATAGAGTATGATCTACAATAAACTCTTCACCTTCTATAAGATTGGGCTTCCGCTTTTTCCAAAATAAACAAATTTTAGTCAGAGTATTTAAGGACGCAACCCATTTGATAGCAATTGACGCTGCGACAAGGACTTGCCACAATAAAACAGAGACTGAGAAGGAGACGTCTTCAGTGCGCGTAATTATGTATGCGGCTGCGTGGTATGAAAAATAAAAAATAAAGAAAGGAATACCGAAAACAAAAAAAACGCCAAATAACAACAAGAGAAGCCACACAAAAACACGAACACAAGCACAAAAGCGAGAAGCGAGAAGCGAGAGGAACGAATGAAAGCAAAAAAGATGTGAAATAAAAATGGCTCGTGGCATAAAAATTAAAATGCTTGCCGGAAGCCGAAGCTCAAACGAACGCCCCAGGCTGAGGCAGGGACAGCGACAGCCAGAATACATGCTTACATATGTACATTCACGTATACATGCATACCCACATACACATGTACATTCCCATCTATGTGCACACTGAATACCTTTGTACTTGTCTTGTTGTTAGTTGTCGCCACCTGCTGCTGCCGCCGCAGTTGAGATCAAATAATAGATGAGCAACAACAACAAGCTTCTGACGCTGACAGCTCCCCACTCCCCTTACCACACCCACACACACTACCATCTACCTACTCCATATAGCCGCCATTTGAAGGCCATTGCATTTAAGCCAAAAGCAAACTGTGAAGCGCATTTTTAATGAGATACCATTCAGCTGTTAATGAGCAGCCGCACGGAAACCCCACGCCATCTACAGGCTATTTTCCGCACTACAAATGTGCAAATATGCGACAGCAAAACAAACACACAAAAAGCCACATTCAATGAAAACCCAAGTTTTGACCAAGTTGCAAATCAAGGAGGGAAACGCCTTTTATCTCTCTTTTCGTATACCCTAATTTTATCAGAGGGTTGTCGCATCTGTCTTGCTGTTGCATTTCTATATGTAAGGTATGAGATGACACCACTATATCTTATGAACATATAAACTATAGAATAGTTTGTTGGTATAGCGAAAGTGGTTTTATGAAGGAAAGAATTAATATCTGTTGCTCTATGCAGCCAACAATATCAAATCGGACTATATATACCTTAAAAGAAAGAGGGTATTCAATTTTCAAGCATGTTCCCTTTTTATTAAGTATGCGCATTGCTCTCGACAAAAATAATTCCCTTTCAGTAAGGCTTTTAATATGAAATGAATGCCATTTGCTAAAATATGGCTATGGATATGTGGCATATACATATGTATGTATATGTTTAAGCATGTTTGGCTGAGTGTGGGTCATGCATAGTTAGTTGCAAGGATCTGGCCAATTACGTGCATTAAATATGCACAATAATGAGGCTCTTCATTTTTGTTCTGTCTGCTCTGATTTTGATTTAGCAGTAAGTGGGAACAGTTAATGCGGTTTCATCTGCTGCTTCTGCTGCTTCTACTGATCGAAAAATCAATAATTCATGTGTACTCGCTCTTCCTTTGAAGAAACAACCTCCATCTCCGAATGTGGCCGGGGTAGCAATACGGATTGTACTACATACGCATACACAATACGCGTATGCAAAAGTAAACAAGCCACAAAATGAACATGGGAGCTCCGTAAGCAGCTCTGCCACCAGCTCCATTCGAAGCGCCTTTGCTGCTCCACACTCTCATTTCCTTTCCGGCATTGGAAGGGTGCCACAGGCTGCGGGGCGTCTTCGATTTGTCTCCTTGTTGTTGCCTGCCGCAGCCGCAGCTTTGCTCAACTTTCTTAACAAAATTATTGTTGCCTACTTTTGAGCGCTCGCTGGAATTTCAACTAGACATCCGGTGTCGGTATCGGTGTCGGTGTAAGTGTGGGTGTATATTGATGTGTATGTGTCTGTGTGTGTGTGTTTATGTGTGACTCGTTGACTAAGTCTATTTCACAAAATTACAAATTTGTTACGTTTGCGGCTTTCACGCCTTTTCGAATGACAACCTCGTTGGTTAAGGAAACCTCTTACGATGTTTGTGTGGGTGTATGCGTGGGTATGTATGTGTCAGACAATTTGTCTTATCATAAGTAGACACCACAAATAGTCAGCAATGGGCAAGCTTAATGTTTGGGGCAACTCCAGATGTCTGATGTTGCAAGTTGTTCGACTGATTTGCCCTTCAGGCTTATCGCTGCAACACCTGACTTTTATCTAGCCTCGAACAGTCGTTGCAATTAATGGCCCTCGTTTTATACACTTCCAAACGCTTGCACACCAAATGAACCGGAAAGCAGCAAAATGTTGCACCTACGTGTGGCGCCACGCATGCCTGCAAAGGTGCAAAGGAATGCTGTGATTCAAATGTTGAATGCAACTACGTGTGCATTTGCTTCTGTATAAATGTGTATCAACGTGTGCGTATGTCTCTTTAACGGTCTTTCTCTCTTTCGCTCACTTGTTTCCTTTTTTTTGTTGCAAATGCTTCCGTAAATGTGTCATTTGCAGCAACCAAATTGCATTTTTGCTGTAGTTCATTTGCGGTTCCTGCAACAAGGATAATAATATAACGGAATCGGCTTTGGCAACGCAAAATAGTCATAAAATGAGGCAGTTAGCTGCCTGTGAACTTTGACCCACTCACTCGATACTAATTAAACGTTTCTTAACTTGCAGTCAATGCGTGCACCTTGCCACATCCGCGGCACAACAACGGACAGGCGGCGGCCTTCGCCGGCGGCCACATGACCCGCGACGACCAGATGCTCATCACCAAGGGCGTCTACATTCCGTCCCCATCGCCAGCTCCTCCGCCGGACGGCTCCTACTACAACATGAACAGCGAGCGCTATCTATCGTATCCGCCAATGGTGAGTGGCCAAACATTCCGTTTCTTATCTCCGTTCCGCTTGTCACGTCACGCCCGGACGATTCCTTAAGGCTCGCTGGTATTAGGGATTGCAGCTGAAGCTAGAGCTGGAGCTGGAGCTGGAGCTGGAGCTGGGCTGCTAATTGCCCGCTCTGATCCTTAAAATAGTTCCCGCTGCAACCTTTCTGTAGGGCTTATGGCTAGTCACGGCCAAGGATTAGTTCGCGCAATTAGTTCCAGTTTTATGCACACACACACACACATACACACCCGCCATTTAGTCGCCTTGGTAAATCCTACTCCATTTGCATCCAAGCGAGGGAGCATGCACTTACACATATATACTATATACTAAATATGCATACACTGAGAGAAATATCAAGCTTGAATGGAAATAGATTTCTTGAAAAAACGTCAAAACATGTTTTCCATGCATTCTTCATTGAAACAAAATATTGTTTTGATTAAGTAAACTTTTAAAGTATATTTATTTAGAAATTACATAAATTAGTTGCAACAGTTTTTCAAAGTGTGTTTGTACACAAACTAATGCACATGCATTTATGCTACAGCTGCACATACATATGTATATACATACATTCGATCAGGCTATGGGGACAACAGAGATGTGGCATGTGGCATGTGGCAAGTGGCATGTGGCAGCTGCCAATGTTCGCTGCGCAGCTTGGCTGCCAGTTTACTGCTTTCGACTTTTATAATCCGCGTGCCGCATGCAACGCTGTGAAGACAAATGACAAACTCAAATGCATTAAGCTGCAACAAGGGAGGCGCGGTGGGCGTGGCAGCTGCAATATTACGAAACTTACAAAACTGGCAACTGGGAACGAAGCTTCAGTTTATTGTCTTTGTTGTTGTATGTTGTTGTTTGTTGTTGTTGTTTGCACTTGCAAAAGTAAACATTATTTTCTCAAGACAACAATTTAATATTACACATACGCAGCGTGGAGCAGCAAGCGGAACCATTTACTTGTGTCTCGCAGCTCTGTTGCATATGGCATGTTGCATGTGGCACGTTTCATTACACCCAGCAAACTTTTGCGCCGCATCGCTCATCAAGGACAACAACTTCACAGATTTTGATATCAAATATGCGTATGCGGCTCTCATTTGTTGCCGGTGCCAGATTTTATGGCATGCCGCATTCACAGCCAGCGATGATGTCCACGCTGTCTGTCAGCTCCACAAATATGCCAAAGAGCGAAGAGCGAAAAGCGTAGAGCTAAGGGCGAAGAGCGAAGGGCGAGGGGCAAGCATTCTCCTGTCGCATTGGGTTAACCCAATATAAATTCCACAAATTCACAATAAACATGGGAAAATCAATTTTCCAAATTTATTACCCTCGTTTTCTTCTTTACGTGTGTATGTTTGTGTATGTATGTGTTTTTATATATACAGTTTTTATCACTACTCGCGCTGACGTCTGCAGCTACTGAAGGGGTGCAAATGTGACAAGTTAAGACGACACTCTGGTCACACTGCACACTGCCACGCCCACTTTCAATGTCCGCCCACTCGACTGGCAGCTGGCATTTTATATGGCTGCCAGCCAATAATTGTATAAATTAGATACGAACGAAATGCAGTTAGCGGACAAATCTTTCGGGTCCCCAAAGGGCTTTATTTAGCTGCAAGGGACACTCACTCACACACGCTCGCACTCTGCCTAGTGGCTGCAAATGTAACAATATTTATGCTAGCTGCTAACGAGTTTTAATGGGCTTTAGCGATTTGGCCAGTTACTCTACTCAGTGCGTTTGTTTACAGTGGATAACAAACAGTTAAATGACGAAGAGTCGCCACTAGAGATTCCCATTGGCCATATCGGAGGGCAGTTGCAGGCTTCTCCATTGCACAATATGTTAGTCATTCATAGTCATGGGACACAAACCTTTTGTTTGCGGTTTTTAGTCAACGAGGGAGAAAAATTCAATTTCGGTTTAGTTGGCCCAACAATGCTATTGTATGAGTGTATGATTCTCAGTATGTGTGCAAGTGGATACACTCTTGGGGAAAGGTCCTCCCGCCGCCTCTGCTCGTGCTCGAGCCTTTTCTGCCACACATAAGAAATGTTTTGTGGAGCCAAATTGAATTATTTGATAAACATCATTAGAAAAATTACAAAATATATAGAGCACTCAGCGTGCAGCAACAAATCAGAAGACCCACGGAGAAAGAGAAAGGAAAAGAGAAAGGGAGAAAGGAAGAGAGAGAGAGCATGGGACATGTGTATCAGCTGCGGTTTGTTCTAAAACATTCGCCCAGCACTAAATTACTTTTTGGTTCACAGATGTCCGCTCGACGCTGACCCACAACAAAGCTGAATGAATAAAAACAATTTATAGTAGTAAATCAAATTAAATTTCAATCGCATGCTTGACAGCAAACAAAAAGGATTCATTCACATTCATTCACACCCAACCGTACAATCAATCCGTGGCCCACTGTCCGGCTCCCGCAATGCGTCGGCAAATGTTTAGCCGCAAAATTCGAGTGGCCCATGCAACGTATACGTAATATTGACTGTGCGCGCGAATTGCGGCTTATTTGACAGCACTAACAAGTTTTTATAAGCCGCAGCTAACAAAGGGAGGCATGAGCTTTATAAATATTTCTAAGCCAAAATAAAATATCAACAGTTCGAATCGTTTTACGCATCTAATCCATGTCTTCCATTTGCCTCGAAAACTCGGTTTAAATGAAAACAAGCTTGCTTAAAATACCATTTCTATTAGAAATATAAATTATGGGGTGTTATATAGACCGTTTAACTGCTGCTAAAACAAAGAACCAGCAAAGCAGTTGCCAAATTGCATTTAATTAGCCCTATTAGACAACTACAGGGTATACATTCAGTTGTGGCCAACGCCCAGCTTCGAGTTGGACCCACATGTAACTATTTAAGCGGCAATTTGTATTTTATTGCCAATTGCGTTCTGCATGTCCGTTCCATAGCAGCGGCAACAACAACAACAACAATAAGAGTTAAAACAAAAAATAAACTTTCTGCGGGACAGACAACTCTCCCGCTCCCGCTCCCGCTCCCCTCTCCTTCCTCATCCCTCTTCCCATCGACTTTTGTTTGATAAGTTGAATGCTGGCTCTGAGCGGCTGTCCCATTTAGATAGGCGGCACATACATGGCCAAACGGAAGCTGGAGCTGGACTTGGGTGCGGACAGGGTTTCAGTCATTGCTATCTGGGAGCAGCTACGTGCATGTGCAAAGTGGCCTCGTCCAAGTTAACTATGGCTCACTTTGTTAGCGAGTTTTGCACAGTTTTGAAATTCAATTAGTTTTGTGCGGGCTTTGGGCCACTTGGCATTGTCTCTCACTTGGCTTGGAGTCGTGTCTGGCCTGGTCTCGTTTGCTCTGCTCCGGTCTGGTCGGGTATGGTCTGGTCGGGTCTAGTCTGGTCTGGTCTGGCCTGGTTTGGTCTGTCGGAGACAGTTCGAAAGCCAGCTAGTTGTATATCGCGCATACGCACTGTGCGCCTCGCGGCGGGCGCTTAAAATTCAAGGCCCAAAGCAGCTGATGTCGATTAAATAAATAACCGAATACACTCACTCCGTAGTGTCCATAATTTAATTTTTGAGCAGGCACGACGTCCAGGCGCCGCATTCGCCGGATTTAATGTGTAAAGTTTGATGGTTGCAAAAGTGGCAAGCCCCTCCTTAAAAAGGAGGCGGAGGAGGTGCTGGCTGATGGAGGATGAGGACGAGGTGCAAGGGAATGGTGCCTGCTAGTCATACATTTGATATTCTATTTACAGAAAATGAACTCCTTGCCGCTCCTTTGCCAACTTTAACAATAACGACTATAATGAGCCGTCCCTCCCAGAATTAGCGCCGAACTTCGCTTCGAGAGGCACGCGAGCCACACGACAACAAAGACCTTTAAGCGGCATCAGCCCAAAACTTTTCACAGATACACAGAAAGAGACAAAGAGAGAGATGGATAGAAAGAGATAGAAAGAGAAAGAGATAGAGGAACCCTTTGCTGATTCAGCTAGTGCAACAAATTGCTGGCCGAAAACTCAGCTCAAAGTTTTCGTTAAAGACAATTTAACTTTGTAAACTGATACAAAGTGTCCGCCTTGGTATACTTAAGACCTTTTATCCTTAGCTGCCGTTCGCTGTTAATCAGTGTTGGCAAACGTGTGTGTATCCTCCATATCTCTATAGCAGCTCCTGCAGTCCGATCTTCCCAGCTGCAACATAATTTGTTCTCGATTAAGAAACAGGAAATAGAAAAAAAGAGAAAAAGAGAAGGTTGTTTCTTCTTCTTCTTGTTCTGTGTCAGCCTGGTCTCCAATATTCCAATTAGGCACGCAAGTCGTCGCCCAAGTTGAAGTTTTTCTTCTTCTTCCAGCAAACTTAAAAGTTGAAGCTCCTTTTCCGTGCGCCGGGCATTAAACTTGCTGCAACTTCGCTCCTACTGACTGCTCCGGCTCGGCTCAAGTCGGTTCCATTCGGTTCGGAACGGGTCGAAACGGTTCGGTCCGGTTCGGTTCGGTTCGGTTTGCCAGCATGCGAAACAATTTCCTAACTGACACAAAGTGTCATGTCAATCGAAGTAGAAGATAGTATTTCCAACTAACGCAGCAGTAACAAAAAATATAAAAAATGGGGCACATTTTTAGCAACTTGCACTTGCAACTTGCAGCTTGCAACTTGCGACTTGTCCGCAACTTTTGTACATTTACTCACACATATCCAGGCACAACAATTGCAACAAAAAGCGGACTAAAATACGTTTGGAATTCCTGTTGCGACATTTCAAACGGAGCAAAGCACAATTTACAATTATCGCATGTTAGAACGATTCCTGATGGGTTGCTCTTTCTAACTTTCAGCTATCGAATATAGATAAAGCCCTAATTTAAGGAAAATCGTAGCAAAGGGAGAAATCAATCCTAGACTTTTGCAAGGTTGGTTGCAAGGTTCTGGCCATAAACGCTTTTACTTTGGAAAAAAGATCCAAGTTTAATTTATAATGAAATGCAATTGAAGTGTGGGACTTAAGCCTGAAAAAAAAAAAAACAAAGACGAAGACGAAGACGAAGACAGCTGTTGCTGTGCAAGATAAATTAAAAAATACCCTAAAAAAAGTCGTAGCTTTTACTGCTCTTTTTATCCTTGCGAGCTGAGAAGACGAAAAAGTTTTCCTGACTTAGACAAAGGCGTAACAAAAGCCGTACTCGGACTACGGGTCAGTTCGCACTTTACTTTGCTTGGCCATTGCTGTTAAGGCTCCAATCTACGACGACAGTTAAATGGGAAAACTTTTGCATTCCTAAACCGAAACCTAAACCTAAACCCAAACTTAAAGGAAATAGAAGTTCGTCCTGGACCATAGGCTATGCATAATTATGAGTCTAGTCAGCAAATCTAACTCTACTGTCTACTCTATTCTCTTACAGGAATATCCGACTACGCTGGACTTCAGTGCGTCGCCGATGGCTTTGCCGCTGGCGCATCTGCAGCCGATGCCCATTACCGTTACATCGCAGGCGGCGCTGCTGGCGAGCAACGGAACCGCCACGCTCGTCGGCAACGGCAGCGCCGTCGGCGTCGGTGGGGGCGGGGGCGGCGGCTCCGGCACGTTGCGCCGTGGCATTTTGCGCGGCGTGGTGGGCGTGCCGCAGCCCGATGTAACGCATCACACCTCAGCCGGTGGCGGCGGCAACGCAGCAATGCAAATGCTGCACGAGCTGCATCCGGTGAACCTCAGTGCGACGACTCTGACCACGAGCACCACCCTGAATGGCAGCATGACCACGGCTCTGCCCCTGGCCACATCCACGCTGCCTCGCCAGCCGCACGGCATCCTCAAGGATCCCAATCGGAACAAGCAGCAGCAGCAGCAGCAGCAGCAGCAGCAACAGCAGCAACTGCAGCAGCAGCAACAACTCCTAAACGCTAGTCTAGTGGGTGTGCCGGTCACTGCGCCCGTTGGCAGCCTTCAGATCCTGAATCTTCCAGTCAGTAGCGCGGCGCTGGGCAACAATTTGCTAATGACAACGAGCGCCACCTACGATCCCGGCACGCTGAGCAGCTTCAATGCGAGCGGCGCCAGTGCCGGACTGACTGCCGGACCCGGCATGCCGGTGGCCTACACAGATGCCGACGGACATCTCGTATAGCTGTAGGCGGAGACTGGGGCCAGCGACGAGCCCCGGTACTGAGCAGCCGGATAGCCGGGCAGCCATTCAGCAGTTGAATTCCGTTTGTTCATCCAACGAGGTAACTTCTTGCATCTACACATATACATACATATACAAACATATATATACAATACATATATATAACTAACTGTACTCCACTCGACTCGTAGCTAGTTTAGAAGCTTTCCCTCTCTTCAGTGTGTGTTTGTGTATGTACAACAATATACCCTAGACGTGTGCTTTGAAGAACAAACAAAACATCACAGCAGCAACTGAGAGCTACCCTGTAAAGGGAGAGTAGTGTGGGAACAAGTTGAAATTTTAAAGAGAAAAGATAAGCGAAACTAAGATTTTTCTAATCCTTCTTATCTCAGGCACAGAACCCACACACCCCACAATTTAAATGGAGCACAGGGTATTCGAAGTGCCCATTACCTTATTCAAATCAGCTACAGAATTAGTTTATGTAAATTTTTAAAACGAGTCTCACTTCCCATAAGACATTGGACTCTGTTTATTTAGATAACGAGCCAAAAGACGATCTCAATGCTGACCAGTCCGTCCGGCTGTCCCTCTATCCGGCCGTACAGCCGTACGGCTGTCAGACCGTCCGTTTGTGAGTCCGCTTGAGGATTTGCGTTTTGCTAATTAGCTTGGCAGCAGCAATAACAACAGCCATAACGAAAAACTTTCGGCGGGACGGCGGAAGCGGTCAAAATTTTTGAAATTAGTTCAGCGGAACGATAGAGAAGAAGAAGAGCAGCCGTAGAGCTGTTTGACAGCTCCCTGGGGCGTGCTCAGGCCTCAAGTCGATGGGCACGTGATTGCGCTGGGCGTGCCACAGCAACAACAATAATAACAACAATAACAACAACAACAACTTAAAAGAGAGGCAGTTGACAGCAGAAAAAGATGAAGAAGCAGAAGGAGCAGCAGGTTTTTGTCGAGCGATTAGTTGGCCCAACTCCTTGAGCTGTTCTTGTTGGGCTGGAAGTTAGAGCGCCATATTGAGTAGTCGCCCACTCCACATGAACAGAGGCTAGGCAAACATGGCTGCTGCCATTGGCGGCGCCTCCATGACACATGCCACGCCCACAGCGCAACGCACATTATGTGCAGGCACCGTTGGAGCAGTTGGCATATTCAAAGGATTCGCGCCCAGCTCCAATTGCGTTGCCGCCTCAGATTGCGATCTATGGCGCTTATAGGTATCATTGCCTTGCCCCATCGCCCCATCCTCCAACCCCTCCGATCCCTTCATTTGCCTCCAATTGCCCCATTCCTGGATACGGTCTTAAGTGCTTGCCGCACATTTGCTGCTCGTCGCAGACCAGCGAGCGTGACATCCTCATCTCTGGGACGCCATTAACTTCTGTTCCTCCGGCTCCTCCTCCTGCTGCTGCTGCTCCTGCTGCTGCTGCTGGCCGCGCTGGAGCACATCATGACAATTCTATTATGTAGCATCAATGCAATGCGAGTAGGATAAAACAACCCCTGCTCCTACTCCTACTCCTACTCCTAGGCTTCTGGTTCCTCCTCTTGAGTTGGCACCCACTGCCAAGGGCAAAAGAAGACGAATCCAAGCAGATATTCACGCCGTTTATCTCTGTGTATATGTATGTATATCTGTGTATGTGGGTATATGTGTGTGTTAATTAATATTCATCGAGCTGTAATTAGGAAGTCGGGAGCCCCTCGCTAATGCAGTCGCAGATAAACGCAGCTGCAGGCAAACTCTGTTTGAGCATGAATAAAAAATAAGCAAAGAACGCTAAACGATTGGCTCACTGGCAGACTAAGGGATTGACTGACTGACTGACTGATTGACTGACTGACTAAAAGTAATTAAAAATGAAATGTATTCCAAAATGAACGCACGCATAGACAAAGACAAGGACAAAGGAGTTAAACTAAAAGTAAATTTGAGGATAAGTCCAACTCAAACAAGCGACGTCCTTGCATGCGAATACAAACTACAGTTATCTTCGTACAAATGTGTGTGGCTGTGTGTGTGTTTATCAATTTGAACGGGCCTGCAAGTGCTTGCAGCAGGAAAACTGCCGCCCGCACATTTTCACGCCTCGATTTGCTTTGTGTTCGCCTTTCGCTTGGATTTCCGCTATTGAATAATTGTGATTGCCGTTCGGAGATAAAAGTTAAATGAGCAGGAAAATAAGGAAAATTATAATGGAGCCTTAATGCCACATGGGGCCAGCAGCAGTAACAGCACCAATAGCAGCAACAGCACTTACTTAATGCACATGTCTACCCACATACACTTAAAGAAAAAACCATGTGTGATTTCTGTTAAGTGCTTCTTCTTTTACACTCTACTATTTAGAGAAAAAACAACTTTAGTTCTGCTACAAAACATACTAGAACTTAAAGCATCAATTTTTCTCTGAGTGTATGTTAACATTAATTAACATTTAGTATATTCCACCATGCAGCAGACAATAAGAAGAAATACTTCCGAATAAAAATGCAAACTAGCCAACACTCTCCCTCGCTCTCCCTCTCACTTTCTCACCCTCTCGCTCCCGCTCTCGCTCTCTTGCTCTCCATCAATCAGTTAACAAGTGTAAAGAATTTGATACAATTATTATCTCTAAGATACAGGCTTGGGTATACTTCTATTGTTTCGTACATACACACACACACAAACACACACACGAACACACACATATGTAAAGCTTATACTCACATTGGGCTGCCAAAATTGCATTAAAAGCATTTAAGATAAATTCTAGACGTAAGTAGCTAAGCGAACTAATTAATTAAATCTCCGGCGGGAGAGAAAGTAATACGTAGAATAAAATCAATAAACTGGGATAAAAACAAAAATAAAGAAGAAGAAGCAAATGAATGTATTTCGAACTACTCAATCAATATGCCAAAATTAATTTGTACAATAAAATGTAAACTGAACGACAACTAAGAGCGACAAAATTATGTAAAAGGACAAATGCAGGTACACATACAGACATACATATATATTAATGGATATATGTATATATATATATATATGAAGAAGGGGCAGTCATACAAGCATACATAATATAAATATTAAACGTAGATTAAATTTCGCATCTCGTACTTGTAGAACTGTGTGTTACACTTGTCAGCTAACCCCTAAGAAACTGTCAGACCCGGATCCGGGTGTGTATGTGAATTAATCCGTGAATTAACATAGACCTTAAGCCATTTTGACGGTTACTCACCAAGAGAGGAGTCTAAAGATTCGCTCGGAACACTAAAGTCTAACAGTGTGTCTCCCTCATATACTACCTATATATATATATATGTATATATATATATATATATATACTATATATACACTATATATACATATATATGTAGACTATCTTGCTGTTTTTTAAATGATAACTATCGCACTTTATGAATATCTCGATTATAACTGAATAACAGTATGAATGTGAAGGATATGAGAATAGATTTTTATACAAGCAAAAAAAAAAACGAAAAAATGAAAAAAAAAAAAAACTAATATGTCTTCCCCGCATAAAAGATAATTAATAATTTTTGTGTGTGACTTTAGTTAATGCTGAATAAGTACACATAAAAATAAAATATAATTTAAAAATATATACATAAATATAAATATTTATATTATTTTCACACACACAGCTATGGTACGAGTATGTATTTGTATTTGTATTTATTTAGTTTGTAAAGCTAACATATGAAAATGGGGGAACTAAATAAGACTTAATATTAATTATGTTAAATTATTATAAATAAATATAAGTTTTATTATTATTATTATTATGCTTATATGTAGTTAAAGCATGGCCAAAGAGATTTGTTAACAAAGGAAATAATTATTTACAGAATATTCAAATGTGTTTATTCACAAAAAAAAAAAAACAACAAAAACAAAAAATAAATAAATAAATAAATTGAATTCTGGCCGAATTACACTTTAAAAAATTCTCTTGTTAATCCGCATATGAAATATGTGAAAAGTAGTTAAAGCAACCGAAGGACAAGACTTAAATACAGAATTTAGTTTAATTGTAATTCAAACTCAAACAACGTAACTAGCATACAGAAAATGGACTCATAGACATACGTGTATAGAACAGAAGAAGAAGAAAATATAGCCAAACCGATTCGACTATTGTGAATGTTTTTATGATGATTTAGATTACCTTTGTGTATCGTCTATTCACACTCTTAATGCAGAATAAAAGTTAAGCGATGTACAGAAGCCAGAAGAGATGAAAGTAAAAGCGAAACAATAAAAGTAACAAATTGAAATCGAGAAAACAAAAAAAGAAAGCAAAAATAAAACCTAAAGAAAAAACAAAAACGAAATTTAATTATAAGTTTATTTGCTAATGAAAATGAACGCAGTCAAACATTGTAAAAAATATAATTATTAATTTGATGGAAGGGGGTTAATGCATATGAAACTTATTGCATTTTTAAGAAATCTGTTAATATATGAATAAAAACAATATTCGATGCATTCGCGAGTATATTTTATTACTTCCAGAGAAGGGCGCTGGGGTGGGGGCGTGACCGGAAAGCGTTTCGTGTGACGTGAAATGGCAGATTACGACAAAGGACAATTTAATGGTAAAACTTTCCAATCAATTTTCATCGAGGGCAGGCGAACAAAATAACACTACACGAGCTATGAAACAAAGCAGGACGCACGGGACGAGGTCCTGCCTCAGCTACAGACGTTGAGAGATTGCCGAACGTGTGTGCGCACGGATGCCATAGAGATGGAGATGAAGCTGGAGTCGGGGCCGGAGGGCAAGTGGGACCTCGAATTGGAGTCGGGCGGGATTGTGGGCGACGCCCAAGAAAGTATCCACTATTCGTCTTCCTTGGTGTGGCGCAAAAAATTGAATTCCTTGTAAAACTTACGAGCTGGCATTAATTTAACAGCTCCTCAGCCTAGCAGTCGGGCAGACAGGCAGTCGGACAGACGGGGAGCTCTTCAGATTGCGTATACGGCCCATTGGACATGTGATGTGTGCGTACATTATTTTTACTCTCACTGACTTTATGATGCTCGTTCTCGATGTGGCCAAATCGCAGCTCGTATTTCATTTAAATTGAACTTAATTAGTTCCGCCATACTGCCAAATAAAGTACACACCCACACACATAGACACACACATAACAG
The DNA here is from genome assembly GCA_037075185.1 of Drosophila pseudotalamancana. Lineage (NCBI taxonomy): Eukaryota > Metazoa > Arthropoda > Insecta > Diptera > Drosophilidae > Drosophila > Drosophila pseudotalamancana. The sequence goes on along the minus strand of JBAMCK010000001.1, from coordinate 79,171 downwards.
CGTGTAAATACTTTTGTTGGCACGCCTTCAGGCATCGATAAAGTACTTTGAGGTAAGGAAATTGGCTTTTGCTGCTTGTTGAATGACAGAATGAATTTACCAAAAACTAGCTGCCTTTTGTGCGTCCTTGTGGTGCCATCCTTTAACAAACCAAAAACATTGCTATTTGTAAGTTGCGGCTCTCGCAGCTCTAAAAGGATTAACGCATCCAAAAGAAAACTCACAATTGCGCCAGCTCAGCTTTGAAAAGCGGGCAGTTCATCTCTTTGAGTAAATGGAAAAGTTTTCTTAGTACGCCACCTTGACTAAAACTTTGTCCGGCAAGTGGAAACAAAAAAGAAAATATAAGAAAAAACGCCAGAAGATTCGCTGCAGCTGGACAGACAACGAAACAAAAACATTTTCCATGGTGGAGGAAAACTTTTTGTGGGCATAATCATTGTCACGGCCATTGTCACTGAAATTTGCAAATTATCAGACGCATTCACAAAGCTCTAAATTGAATTCGCTCAAAGGACAAAAGGCGGAAAGATCGGAACACGATCCGCTGAAAACAAATTTTTAATAAAAATTATAGTTGCATACTTTTAGGTATGCAATTAAAATAAGAGCCAAAACCAGATATACATTAATAAATACAAAATAAATAAATAAACTTTGAATAATGAAACTGAAATTATATTGTTCTTTTTCAGCTAATATGGTACGAATAAATACTGCCACACAATAAGAAAAAAGTTTAATTTGAATTTACAGTCTCAATTGTTAGTTAACATTGAATAAACATCATTATGTTAGGCAACTGAGCGCTAACAGAATTTTATACTTAACACTGCGACAACATAATTTTGTTTATTAATAGTGGCTAAGCATGATTATGTTAATTAGCATTAGTATAGCATAATTATGCACTTCTGATAAAAACAACAGAATTTTAATATTCTTGACCATTTCAATGTAAAATTGTCAATGAGTGCATCTGTTAAATGCACTGCATCTGTTAAATAGTTTAAAGAAAAATATGTCTATTCACAAATAAAACATATTCTAAAATTATTATTATTATAACAAAACATTTGCAGAGATCATCTTTTATGAAAAGCAATCAGTTATAAGGTATTTATTTAAACGACAGCATCTGTTGTATGTCGAGACTTGCATACGCATAAATTTTGTATTTCTTTATCTAAGAGTGTTTAAAATATTCCTGAAACTATGGATTAGCAGACACAGCCAGATCTCCAGTCACATGGAATGGAATCACGTTTCGCTTGCATAAACAATTTGTTATACTTACGACTTGCATCTGGGCATTAGCCAACTGGAAAGTGGAGTTACGCATTCATTCCGGCAGCTATGGGAACCCAAAACAGAATGCGCCAAGCAAACACGCATCGCAAAATCCTTCATTGTGGCTAAGCTTTCTATACCGCACGGCGTATCCTTATTCCGCTCTGCAAGTCGGGCTTTTGTTTGGTATTTTCGCAAAATTCATTTCAAGGCATAGAAGATTTTAATATGCAGCACTTTATCGCTGCATTGCAGTGGTTGGCACCACCCCCACACACATGGCTAATTTATGCTCAAAGTTGGCTCAATGTTTATCCCCTCGGGGATAAAGAGGCGGAAGAAGAAGTAAGGCGCTTGAGGAGTGGGTGAAAGGATTTGCAATGAAATGCACAATAATTTACATTACGCATCCTGCGCATCACAATGAAACTTTCAACTTGAGAGAAACTTATATCAAGCTCTTCCAACTGAATACTTCTCTACATGTGGAGCAATACGGCTGTCGAGTGAGTCATTAGCATGAGGGACTCGAAGATCTCATCTTTGGCTGCAGTTTCATTCATTAAAAGATGATTTTTGGCAAGTTCAAGTTGAATGAAATGTCTGGGTACACATGCATACACACATACATACGTATATAATTTATGTTATTTTTAACATGTCTATTACAAATGTTTATTATATATATATATATATATATATATATATACATTTGGGCACTTGGACTTGGCAGCGAGGCACTTCTTAAAAATAAGTTTATACCAGAAACGATTTGACGAGATGTTTACGTTATTTTTGTTGAATCTATACGAAGTTAGCTCGGAGAACAGCACGCAAAACAGCTGTTCCAAATAGTTACCCGAACGGAGGTCTCTGGGCGCCTAGGAGCCGCAGCGAGAGCGAGAGCCGGAGCGAGAGATTGCGAGTCCAACACGCAACAAGCTGCCAGCCAGCCGCCAGCGCCCATTGAGTTGCCACGCCCGCTACGCCCACTAACAGAGAGCAATTCTTACTGCCTTCGTGCAACAGTGTACCAAAAGATTGAGAAAAAGGGAAAAGTGAAACGTGGATTAATAGTTATTTTAACAATAATAAATTAGGTTATTATTAAGTTTGCAGGAAAGTCTTCTACCGTATACTTGAAATACTGGTACTTTAATTTATAATAAATACAGAATATTTACTTAGAGGTTTTTATTATTTAACTAACTTGAACCTCTATGCAGCGAGATAAGTGTTACATCTTATATATAATCATTATATTAATTATCAGTCACTTCTTTAAGCGCCTAATTGAGCCGCTGTGCAGCGAGATAGATTTTACTGTTAGCTATAACCGCTTGTATTACCAACTACAAAGGCCTGGTGACCTAAATATTATCTAAATTTGGTTATTGTTTGAAATAAAACATGATTTCTAAATAAACTAAAATCTTTACTATCATGTTATCATCATTTGAACCACTATGCAGCGAAACAAGTGTTACATCTTAGTGAAGTAATCTATATCACAATATATATATATATAATGGCAATATTAATTTGAATATATATTAATAATGTTAAGTTATCAGTCGCTAATACATCCAGCTCTCTGAACCACTGTGCAGCGAGATAAGTGTTACATCTTAGTGAAGTAATCTATATCACAATATATATATATATATATATATAATGGCAATATTAATTTGAATATATATTAATAATGTTAAGTTATCAGTCGCTAATACATCCAGCTCTCTGAACCACTGTGCAGCGAGATTCTTTTCGCTGCCGCATGCTGCGTGCCGCAGTATTTGGCGCTCGGCAGCCGTCGCTCGGCGCTCGGCACTCGGCAATCGGCAATCGGCAGTTTCGTAGCCGCTATTCGCCGTTCGCCGTACTCGTCAGTCTAGAGAGTAATATCGACACGAAAAGTAAGTTGGCCTGTGGGTCCGTTAGCCCACAGCAGCTGTATCGAGTATAGAATAAATAAGTATGTGCGCACACACACAAATAGGCATATACGTATACGCTACTTGTGATGGAGCTCGTGGAAATTGTGGAAAATCCATGCGTGCGAATTCGTGCGGTTCCAGCGCGTTTGCCATTCCAAAAAGCAATTGCATAAGAAATGCATTCAATTAAAGTGCTCAAAATATGAAAAATCTTTGAAAAACGTTTTCAAATTCAAATTCTGTGCTAGTTTTTTGTGCTGCCCAGGGCTTTGCGTGTGATATTTTTGGACATGTGTGCGCTCGTGGATGCTTCGGGCGCGCGTTCGTGCGGCGATGAACCCAAAAATAAACACTCGACAGTGCTGCAAAGCCGATTGAAGATTCAAAGAAGTGGCAGCCATACATATAGTATATAAGTATCTATCTATCTATCTATCTATCTGTCTATCTATCGCAATCTCAAGACAGATAGATATTGGTCTGTGGCAGTGCCAGTGCCGGGTACATATACATCAAATTTTGGATACTGCGTTCATTGTGTGTCATCGGACCCTGGATTACCGATGGCCGCATTGAAAGTGTCCTAGTGAAAGCAATATAAAACGTGTCCTGCGTCTAACAAAAATCTGAAAAGCAATAAAGAAAAACCTTTAGATTCTCATTAGTGTATATTTTATACCAATTAAGGGATATAGAAGCATCTAAACGGAATATCATATTCAATTATAATTATAAGAGATATACATACACACGCACACATTCAACCCGTCATGCTCTGATCTTTTAAGAATGCCTCATTTATCTGTTCAGATACATATGTTCTGTCGTCGACGTAACATTCGCATATTTGCCACAAAGAGTCCGCAGTAAATTTTGGCTGAGGACCAAAAAAATTAAATCTAATCCACCTATTTATACAATTAAACGTATTATGTGTATACATATATACACAACATCGGGAAAAGCACGCGAATTAGAAGCGAAGCAAAATGACAAAACGACACGGAAAATTGCGAGAAGGAAAAGTGGGGAAAACAAAACTGGGAAAAGCCGGCAAAAACAGCTGTGCGAACTTGGCAAGCAAAACACTTGACAAACTGCGAAAAACCCGACGAGCCCTCCAAAAGAGAGACAGAGAGAGAGAGCGACAGAGAGAGAGGTTAAGACAGAGAGCTCTCTTGAGAGTAAATCTATTTTTACAAGGCCAAACATGACAACTTTTTGTAATGTTTTCTTTTTGCAATTTCATTGAAATTTCTTATTCGGGCATGGCAAAAGAATGTGCTTGTGTGTGTGTTTGTAATCGTAATTAGTTCGAATATCTTTTTCCCCCTACATAGAGACCTGTTTGAGTTACCCGGGCACATAAATAATCAATCGAAATTCTACACAACACTGCATTAAACTCCGTTTGGTCGCTGCAGTCGTTGCGTTAACCAGCAAAATGGCTGAAGCGGAAGGTGGCTCCGAGCAGGATGATGTTTCATTCCTGCGAACGGTAAGTACTCCAAAAACTCCAAACACTCCAAAAACAAAATATATCAAATAAATAAAAAAGCAGACATTATATGAAGAATATTGAAAGATCTAAAATCAATTACGTTCAGTCAATAAAATATCACGAGGATTTCACACAATTGATGCCATAAAGCACACACACACACACACACACACACACACACACACACACACACACACACACACACACACACACATACACACAAACTTGATTGAGAGAAGCATCGATAGGACTCCATGAAGGATATACGATATTTATGGGCGTCGACTTCACAGACACACAGCGCCAACTTTCTTTATGGCTGTCAATAAATACAAAAGTCAGGTCCACACTTTCAATCACAGCAGTTTAAAGCTTTCGACAGATTTGTTGGCTCGCTTTACATAAAGACATCAGCTGACAAATGCACCGGAATATACATACATATGCACAAGCATTTATATATATATATATATATATATATAAATATATCAATGACTACACCTGGCGCCGAAAATGACAGTCATTATGTGTAAATATGTATAGTTATGTCTGTTATAAATAAATAGCCACCGAGTCCTTCGTTCGTAATCCTAAGCTTTGCCTGACCCTTGGGGCTAGCAGGTCAACCCGGGCACCTGGCTGCAATAAATAAACATTCTGCTATGTTTTGTATCCGTATCTATTTCCTTTGCTGCCCGCCGGCGTTCTTGGTGCTCAAATTCAATAAATATGCTCCGCATATAGGCTGAAATACTGTAAGTGTTTTTCCACTTTGGCCATTTTTATACATTTTGGTAGGGCATTCCGGACGGGGAGGGGCCGCAGTGTTGATGTTTTCCCAGGACAGCAACACCAGGGGAGCACTTTTCTTATTCTCTCTTTTAGTTGTTTGCCGTTAAATTAGACTTAACGATAATTCTTTCAAATTTATAGCAATGCCTGCCCAAGGATCTAAGCCCACACATTTGTGTGTGAAGAAGATAGGTCACAAAGATAGGTCCTTGCGTTAGAATATAATAAAACATTCTGGCTGTGATACTTCTATATAGATCTCTAGTTTCGAAACACATTTCAATAACAAGTTAACTTCAATAATATAACCTCATCATCACTCCAGCTCAAACTAGTTGTGAATTGCAGCGAAAAACATTACCCTTCAGAATACAAACTCCAATGTCGATTGCCAATAGAGATATCTATGCTGTTGCATTGCACAATTCGATTCCATTGAAATTATGTAAATTACTCGATTCGAAATCCATTACCGTTCATTTAACTTTGACTACACACAACAATTCGGGCAACACCTCCCTTATCTGAGTTGCCAACGTGCCTGGTTTGAGGTCGTGGCAGTAGTCATGGGTGTATCCGATGCCTTAAATTTGGCAACACCCTCGTAAACGTTCCATTTTGCATCGATTCGGCCTCATTTTGCGTGTGCATAGCTTTGGGTTGACTGGACATTCAGGGCGTTTGGGTTAACCAATTGCCAGTTGGTATTGTGGGTGACATGCCTGCTGACTGGGTTCAATTGAAAGGGCCTCTCGGCTGCGAGTTGCCATAAACACTGTGATTAATAATTCGATCTCTCAATTTACAGGAAGATATGGTCACGCTCTCCTGCACAGCAACTGGAGAACGTGTCTGTCTGGCCGCTGAAGGATTTGGTAATCGGCATTGTTTCCTCGAAAATATTGCTGATAAAAACGTACCGCCCGACTTGTCGCAATGCGTTTTCGTCATTGAACAAGCCCTATCTGTGCGTGCACTTCAGGAACTGGTGACAGCAGCTGGATCAGAGACCGTAAGTGCTTAATCGATGCTAGAGCTATACTAAAAGTCATTTATCAGCATGCGTTTAGTCTATCCACAAGTCAAAAATAGTATTGAAAACTTAAATTGTACCTACTCCATATTTAAGTCGTACGCTACTTCCGTTCTTTCCTCTATCCAATTCCTAGTCCAGTCTCTTAACATTTCGGATATTATGTTATCACACTCCTTCTATGACAAACACTTACAAATATCAGTCAATAAAACATATACGTATATATCCTATCTCTTTCTGCATGATCTCACTATAATTTCCATTTCTGTTTTTACACAAATTGTAACCTATAAATTTCTCGTTATTTTTCAAAATTTTTCTAAATACCCAACAGGATAGTCAAGTTGTAAGTATACAGAACGTTCTTTTGACTTTAAAATCGCGCTTCTTTCTCTTTATCTTTATCTATAACTATAACTATTGCTATATATCTGTTCTTTATCTATCTCACTCTGCCGGTCTAATGTAGTCGTTGATCGTACTATTATTACTATTACTATTACTATTAAATCGCTATTATCGCTACTTTGCTTCAATGTTTCGTCTAGCCGGCTTCAGCTAGTTTAATCTAATAGCGTGTTACTCTATGTGTAATTCTCTCTGTATATGTTTGTTCTACGATTTGTGAAGAACCAGACCGTGGATTCCGTTACCAAGCACAAATAGTCTGCCGTTACCGCATTTAACAGCCTCATTGACATGCTCATCAAGAGTGAATTGCTTCTGGTTCGGTTGTCTCTGATCAACCCACCTGGCCTTGCATTCTTAATTAACTTCAAGTGCAGAAACTCTCAATTACACAATGCTAATTGTCAACACTTTTTAACGATGTACTCAGGGAAATTGAAGGCTTTGCTTAAGCATCAATAATGAATGGTATCAAGTAGAAAATAACAGCATTTCCCTGGGTACACCTGTGCAAACCCAAGTTGTTGGTTCTTTTACTTTATTCTCACATTGTAGTAGTCTAGAAAGCCAAGCAAGTCCAACTTAATCTGATTGGGAATCATTTCTCGGTTGCACTTAATAATTACTTCTCAAATCTTTAGGGCAAAGGCACGGGATCTGGCCATAGAACACTACTCTATGGCAATGCGATTCTCCTGAGGCATCATAACAGCGATATGGTGAGCTAGACTCAACAACTTTGACAAAAGATGATCCTAATTGCATTTCTTTGTGTATTTTCACCTGCAGTACCTGGCCTGTTTGTCAACGTCGTCGTCGAATGATAAACTCTCCTTTGACGTGGGTCTGCAGGAGCACAGCCAGGGCGAGGCCTGTTGGTGGACCGTTCATCCGGCCAGCAAGCAGCGTTCAGAGGGTGAAAAGGTTCGTGTGGGCGATGATTTGATTCTGGTGTCCGTTGCCACCGAACGGTATTTGCACACAACCAAGGAGAACGAACAGTCCATTGTGAACGCCAGCTTCCATGTGACCCACTGGTCCGTACAGCCCTACGGCACTGGCATCTCACGCATGAAGTACGTCGGCTATGTGTTTGGTGGGGATGTCCTGCGTTTCTTCCACGGCGGGGACGAGTGCCTGACCATACCCAGCACCTGGGGCCGTGAGGCGGGTCAAAAGTAAGCCTCAAGTTGAGACCATCCTAATCTTCATTTAATTACAACTAACACACATCCTTTACTCCCACAAACAGCATTGTCATATACGAAGGAGGCGTGGTCATGGCGCAAGCGCGTTCTCTGTGGCGTCTGGAGTTGGCGCGGACCAAGTGGACGGGCGGCTTTATAAACTGGTATCATCCCATGCGTATACGTCATATAACGACGGGGCGCTATCTGGGCGTCAACGAGAGCAACGAGCTAATTCTGGTCAAAAAGGAAGAGGCATCGATTGCAACGACGACTTTCTGCCTGAGGCAAGAAAAAGACGATGAAAAGAAAGTACTCGAAGACAAAGACTTAGAAATAATCGGCTCGCCGATCATCAAGTACGGTGATACCACGGTCATTGTACAGCATTGCGAATCCAGTCTGTGGCTCAGCTACAAGAGCTACGAAACGAAAAAGAAGGGTGTCGGCAAGGTGGAGGAGAAGCAGGCCATTCTGCACGAGGAGGGCAAAATGGACGATTGCCTTGACTTTTCGCGCTCGCAGGAGGAGGAATCGAAGACGGCTCGCGTCATCCGAAAGTGTAGCAGCCTCTTCACCCAGTTCATAACGTAAGCACAACCAAGTCCCAAGCTCAAGCCGAAGCCTCCTCAATAATCTACTTTCCCCCTTGCAGCGCCTTGGAAACGTTGCAGTCCAATCGTCGGCACTCGATATTTTTCCAAAAAGTTAACCTTAACGAAATGGTCATGTGCCTGGAAGATTTAATCAACTACTTTTCGCAGCCAGAAGATGATATGGGTAAGCATTTAAAACAATCGACATTTAAACAATCGACAGTTCATAAAATCTCTCTTCTTTCCAATCGTAGAACACGAGGAGAAACAAAACCGTTTCCGAGCATTGCGCAATCGACAAGATCTGTTCCAGGAAGAAGGCGTACTAAATCTTATTCTGGAGGCAATTGACAAAATTAACATTATTACCTCGCAAGGCTTCCTGGCCAGCTTTTTAGCCGGGGATGAGACTGGCCAAAGTTGGGACCTAATCTCCACATATCTGTACCAGCTGCTGGCCGCCATCATCAAAGGCAACCACACGAACTGCGCGCAGTTTGCGAACAGCAATCGCCTTAACTGGCTTTTCTCCCGGCTGGGCTCGCAGGCATCCAGTGAAGGATCTGGCATGTTGGATGTGCTCCACTGTGTGCTCATAGATTCTCCGGAGGCGCTGAACATGATGCGAGATGAGCACATCAAAGTGATTATATCTCTGCTTGAGAAGCACGGACGTGATCCCAAGGTCCTCGATGTCCTCTGCTCCCTTTGTGTGGGTAACGGAGTTGCGGTGCGCTCCTCCCAAAATAATATCTGCGACTTCCTGCTGCCCGGCAAGAACCTTCTGCTGCAGACACTGCTTGTAGACCACGTGGCGAGTATACGTCCCAACATCTTCGTTGGACGCGTCGACGGCTCCTCCATGTACCAGAAGTGGTACTTCGAGGTGACCATGGATCACATCGAGCAAACCACACATATAATGCCGCATCTGCGCATCGGCTGGGCCAACACCTCGGGCTACGTTCCCTACCCCGGCGGCGGCAAAAAGTGGGGTGGCAATGGCGTCGGCGATGACCTCTACTCATTTGGCTTTGATGGCGCCCACCTGTGGACCGGTGGACGCAAGACCCTGGTTGTGGACTCCCTACCAGAAGAGCCGTTCATCCGAAAGGGCGATGTCGTCGGTGTGGCAATAGATCTTTCCGTGCCGGTCATAACTTTCACTTTTAATGGCGCCAAGGTACGCGGCTGCTTCAGAGACTTCAATCTGGACGGGATGTTCTTCCCAGTGATGAGTTGCTCGTCGAAGCTCAGCTGCCGCTTCTTGTTTGGCGGAGACCACGGCCGCTTGAAGTACGCGCCACCTGTTGGCTTCTCGGCTCTCGTGCAGTGCCTCATGCCGCATCAGATTTTAAGCTTGGATCCTTGCTTTTACTTTGGAAATCTGAGCAAAAACGTATTGGCCGGACCCTGGCTTATCGAGGATGACACGCCTTTTGTGCCCAAGCCCGTTGATACGACTGGCGTCTCCCTGCCCAGCTCAGTGGATCAGATTAAGGAGAAGCTCGCAGAGAACATACACGAAATGTGGGCTTTGAATAAGATCGACGCTGGATGGACCTGGGGCGAGCACCGGGAGGACTACCATCGCATCCATCCCTGCCTCACCCAGTTCGAGAAACTTCCAGCTGCTGAGAAGCGCTACGACAATCAACTAGCGGTCCAAACACTTAAGTAAGCACCACTCACACTCTGAACTATATTGCCAATGTTAATGTTCACTTTCGATCCGCAGAACTATCATTTCGTTGGGCTACTACATAACCATGGACAAGCCACCGGCACGCATTCGTCCCGTCCGTCTGCCCAATGAGATATTTATGCAGGCCAATGGCTACAAACCGGCGCCGCTTGACCTAAGCGCTGTGACGCTGACGCCAAAGCTGGAGGAGCTCGTGGATCAGCTGGCCGAGAATACACACAATTTGTGGGCACGCGAGCGCATTCAACAGGGTTGGACCTACGGTCTTAACGAGGACTCCGAGAATCATCGCAGCCCCCATCTGGTGCCCTATGCCAAGGTCGACGAGGCCATCAAGAAGGCGAACCGCGATACTGCGTCCGAAACCGTGCGCACCTTGTTGGTCTATGGCTACATTTTGGATCCACCCACTGGGGAGGGCACCGAAGCCTTGCTGGCCGAGGCGCAGCGCCTCAAGTTCGCAGCTTTCCGGACGTACCGAGTGGAGCGCAACTACGCCGTCACCTCCGGCAAATGGTATTTCGAGTTTGAGGTTCTGACGGCAGGTCCGATGCGGGTTGGCTGGGCACGTGCCGATTGCTATCCGGGAGCCATGTTGGGCAGTGAAGACACCAGCTGGGCATTTGATGGTCACAATGTGAGTATGCAAGGTTCTAGGGTTATGCTATAGGATTTGACTACGTGTTTACCCACCCATTGATATTATGAACAAAGGCCCCCCATTGTATCTGCCCTTCGGGGTAACGTGATATCAAGTTTACAGCGATTGGCTAGACATTAATGCAAGATCAATTCAAAACCCAAACATGATTATAGGTAACAAAAATGCATGCCGGATCGATAGAGCACTTCGGTGTTCGCTATGAGGCTGGTGACGTCATTGGTTGTTTCATCGATGTTAAGGAGCAAACCATCAGTAAGGATCATAGCTGCACTGGCAACGTTCCAGCGTTGTTTTACTTATTGAAATTTCGTTTGATCGAACGCATTTTGTTTAACTCTACTCTACTCTACTCAACTCAATTTTTATTCAATAATTTGTTTTCTAATCAATACTTTTTTGTTAATTTAGCGACACTCTCATATCTGATCATTAACCAAATACCAACAAAAACTTTTATTGACTTTTATTGGGGCATTGATAGATCACTCGTTCAACTTATACATTAAACACACAATTACAACTTTTTAGGAAGAGAAAGTCTACGGTGGCAACAGTGAATCCTTTGGTAAACAGTGTGGACCCGGGGATATAGTTGGAGTCTTTTTAGATCTAGCCGATCATACTATTAGTAAGAATTGCTTTAAAAATGCTCGTTTGTTGTAATGTAATAAACAAAACCCCAGCAAGATTTGTACATCCGTGCTTTGAATATCTACTAAATGTCAAGGTCCCTGCAATACGAAAGCTGAGTACACATCCAGTGTGTCACACATACCACGCCAAGAAAGACCCAACGACCGACAACTCAACCCTGTACTGCCTAAATATCTAGTTATCATTCTAATCAGGGCATCATATTTCGAACAACATACCAATCCGATAATGTTATATACAACAAAAAACGCATTCTTAGAAACATTTTGTAGTCCATTTTTATTACCTCAACTTATTTAAGTCCAACAAATCTCCCATGCCCTAACACCTGATTTTTGTTACTTTGAACACAACGGCTAACTATTGCATAATATCGAAGGACTACCTGAGCAAAAGGTGACACATCAGCTCATCTAAAAAGCTTATTAATTAGTTGCCTGTTATTACACCCATAGCATTAATTTTAAATTTTGACTAACCCGAGGTTGAAATCGAAAATAAATAAACGGGTATTTATGTCCTCCCAGTTCGAATTCGATTTCAATCCGACAACTAATATATTATACAAGAATTTGGCATGATATATCTAACAGCTGAATCTGATTAATCTGCTTTATTTTGGCAACTAATCGAAAAACTGCAATGTGAGTTGCAAGCAATCTAATCCGCACGCATTTTGCATAGGACTTTATTGTTTTTCTAGTGCGATGCGACTTTTTGATGAATTTTGATTTCTATTTAGAAAGTCACGGCACTAAGGATCGAATAGAACGCACATTTTGTGATCCTGCGCAGATTTCGGCCTGACTAGAATTCCTAATTTATTTAAAAGCGGCTTCGCTTAGATATGTTTATAATTAACAACAAAAATAAAAGTTGTGGGAATGAAAACCGTAATAAAATTAAACATTTGACTAGGCTTCTCATTGAATGGAGAACTACTCATGGATGCCTTGGGTGGCGAGACAACATTTGCCGATGTGACCGCGGAAGGCGTAGGATTTGTCCCGGCCTGCACATTGGGTGTGGGTCAGAAGGCTCGTTTGATCTATGGTCAAGATGTGGACTCTCTGAAGTTCTTTACCACATGTGGCCTGCAAGAAGGTTACGAGCCATTCTGTGTGTAAGTATTGTAAAAGAAAGTTCTCAGGCCGAATTTCAATCTGATTATTATTCACAGCAACATGCGACGTCCAGTTACCCATTGGTATACAAAGGATCAGCCTATTTTCGAGAACACCGAGGAAATGCCCGACTGCCGCATCGACGTCACGCGCATCCCTGGTGGAGCCGATACTCCGCCCCATTTGAAAATCTCGCATAATACATTCGAGACCATGGAAAAGGCGAATTGGGAATTCCTGCGTCTCTCCCTGCCTGTCACCTGCATGAGTGACTTCATCAGTGAGCAGGAGAAGGCGAGGCGCTGGGAGGAGATCAAAATACGCCAATACCGCTTGATGCGAGAAGCCCAAGAGGCAGCAGCCCAAATGCAAACTCAAACGGCGGCACATATGGACCACATGTTAAAGAGTGGCTTCAATATGAACGATATTAAGGGTCTGACCCGCAATTTCGATGACCACACCGAACCAGAGGCGGAGCATATGATGCGAGGACCCTCCCGACCGCCACGCAAAGGCTCCTTAACCCGTAATATAACCTTCGAGACCGATATGACAGCTGCATTGGACGAGATGCAGCGCTCGACTTCAGTATTGGACATGAATGGCTTGGGTGAAGAGCTTGACGACAAAAAGAAACGAGGTCGGAGTCCATTTAAGTTCTTTTCGAAGAAGTCTCGCGATCAGAGCCGCGAGAAAAATGGTGCACGAACTGCAGACACGTCGTTGGAGCGCAGAAATACGGTAGCCCATGGCAGAAATGTGGTTAACCAGCAGATGACAACACGTACACCAACCCTACGACTAAACAATGTCAGTAGTATATACTTCCTATTTCGTGCATATGTATATAACATTTTCTTACATCTTCTGCCTAGGCTGATATACCGCCCAGCCCAGTTCCCCAAGGGCCAAAGCAGCTAAGCGCGTCGAATTTGGGCCAGCCACCCGTCGAATCATCCGGCAACGAAATGTTCGATGCCGAATGCCTTAAGCTGATCAACGAATACTTCTACGGTGTGCGCATTTTCCCCGGTCAGGATCCCACACATGTGTATGTAGGATGGGTGACCACCCAGTACCATCTGCACAGTCGCGACTTTAACAAGAACAAGGTGCGTCGTGGCTCCGTATACATCGAAGATTATTACGAAGTGCCCATCGAGCGCATAGATCGTCAGAGTTGCTACGTGGTACGCGCTGACGAGCTGTTCAATGAGGTTACCCAAGATGCATCCGGCAAAGGAGCGTCGCAGGGCATGTTTGTGGGCTGCTTTGTGGACACAGCCACGGGAATTATACGATTCACCTGCGAGGGTAAGGAAACCTCGCACCGCTGGATGATGGAACCGGATACAAAACTATTCCCAGCCATTTTTGTGGAAGCCACCAGCAAAGAGATCCTCCAGATTGAGCTCGGGCGCACACCAACTACCCTGCCACTGTCAGCGGCAGTGCTGCCCACCAGTGACAAGCACATCAATCCACAATCACCTCCTCGACTAAAGGTGCAGTGCCTGCGACCACATCAGTGGGCACGTGTGCCCAATACATCCCTCCAGGTGCATGCGCTGAAGCTGTCAGACATCCGCGGCTGGTCGATGCTCTGCGAAGATCCAGTCTCAATGCTGGCCCTGCACATTCCCGAAGAGGATCGTTGCATTGACATATTGGAGCTGATCGAAATGGATAAGTTGCTTTCCTTCCATGCCCACACCCTTACGCTCTATGCTGCGCTCTGCTATCAGTCCAACTATCGGGCCGCACATGCGCTCTGTCAGCATGTCGATCAAAAGCAACTGCTCTATGCCATTCGCTCGGAGTATATGAGTGGTCCATTGCGGCAGGGCTTCTATGACCTGCTCATTGCCCTCCATCTGGAGTCCCATGCAACCACAATGGAGGTATGCAAAAATGAATTTATTACCCCACTGGGTGCCGAACTGAAGGAACTGTACGCTGAAGATGAGATGCGTCACTCGCTCCGTTCCCTAGTTACGGAGTCTGTGCGCCCGCAGCTGCGTATGACGGAAATCACGTAAGTGCAGTCGGTCTAAGTTTACTACGGCTCCTTAGATAAGTTCCTTGCGAAATCACACTTTAATAGACCTCATTTACATACTTGTACATTTCAACGACGAGCATAAGTATGAATGGTTCTTTATTTTTTCTGTGGCCCATTATCATAATGCACCTATAATTTCCTCATAACTCATTTTATTTCCATTACTTTCAATCAAAACACCTGCACTGATCCAACACTCTATGCACCACCAATCGCAACCGAAACCGAAACCGATACCGATACCGAAACCGATACCGATCACAACAACAACAACAACTCCACCCGTTCAGACCCCCTGTGATTGCAACATCTAGTATGCCAAGTGTTTCCAGCGAACCGATACCCGACATCGATCAGTTGTACTCCCCGAAGTTCCCATTAGAAGTAGTCAGACAATTCGTAATGGAAGCTCTCAAAGATGCTGTGGAAATAAATCAAGTGCATAACCGTGATCCAATCGGTTGGACCAATGAGAATCTGTTCTTGTAAGTATTCCAAATACATCATTAAACCTACCTAATTTCTAACCGATTTAAAATTTGCAGGCCGCTTATAAAGCTAACGGATCGCCTACTGTTAGTGGGCGTCCTTACTGATGAGGACGTTCAGAAACTATTGGTAATGGTGGATCCAGAGACTTGGGATCCCACTTTCGCCAGAGGTGGGAAATCGAAAAGAGAAACATAGAAGCGCATTTTAAAGATATACATAAATATTCTCATTTCTAACCCATTTACGTACCTATTTACAGAAGGGAAAGACGAGCATCGCAAGGGCCTCCTAACCATGAAAATGGCTGAGGGAGCCAAGCTACAAATGTGCTACCTGTTACATCATCTGTACGATACCCAACTCAGGCATCGTGTGGAGAGCATAATATCGTTCTCCCACGACTTTGTGGGCGATCTACAATCCGATCAGTTGCGACGTTATATCGAGATTAAGCAATCCGATTTGCCAAGTGCTGTTGCGGCCAAAAAGACCAAGGAATTCCGTTGTCCACCTAGAGAACAAATGAACCAGATTCTATGCTTTAAGAATCTCGACTCTGACGATCAGGACAACTGCACCTGTGGTCTTGAGTTGCGCAGTCGCTTAAGTGAATTCCACGACAGTTTAATGCAAAAGGTTTCGCTAAATGCGCTGCAGGAGCCTGATGGTACTGAGAGTAATGCAATCGAAGAAATCAAAACGGGCCCCATAACCAAGATCTACAATTTCATCAATACCGTCAAGGAACTAGAGGAGGGACCCAAAGAAGTGGAGGAGCCTGAGAAAAAGACACCTGAAGAAGTTTTCCGCAAGGTGCTAATCAAAACCATCGTCAGCTGGGCTGAAGCATCACAAATAGAGAATCCAAAATTAGTTCGCGAAATGTTCAGCCTGCTGGTACGGCAATACGATACGGTCGGAGAGCTCGTAAGAGCTCTAGAAAAGACCTATGTGATCAACAATCGGGCACGGAATGATGTCGCTGAGATGTGGGTTGGCCTGAGCCAGATTCGTGCATTGCTGCCCGTCCAAATGAGTCAGGAAGAGGAGGAGCTTATGCGCAAGCGTCTCTGGAAATTAGTTAACAACGCCACATTCTTCCAGCATCCAGATTTGATACGCATTCTGCGTGTTCACGAAAACGTGATGGCCGTCATGATGAATACTCTTGGCCGTCGTGCTCAGGCACAAAGTGATGCTCCCACCCAACCGGAGGGGGCCGAGGGTGTGCCTTCCAAAGAGAAGGACACGTCACACGAAATGGTCGTGGCCTGCTGCCGCTTCCTTTGTTACTTTTGTCGTACCGGCCGTCAAAACCAGAAAGCTATGTTCGATCATTTTGACTTTCTGCTGGACAACGCGAACATATTGCTAGCCAGACCCAGCCTGCGTGGTTCAACCCCATTGGATGTGGCATATTCAAGTTTAATGGAGAACACAGAATTAGCTCTGGCACTTAGGGAACACTATTTGGAGAAGATTGCCGTTTACCTGTCCAGATGTGGCCTACAAAGCAATTCGGAGCTTGTTGAGAAGGGCTACCCTGACTTGGGATGGGATCCTGTCGAGGGTGAACGATATCTGGACTTTTTGCGTTATTGCGTTTGGGTCAACGGCGAGAGTGTCGAGGAGAATGCCAACCTTGTCATTCGTCTTCTTATCCGTCGTCCAGAATGTTTGGGACCGGCTCTAAGAGGAGAAGGGGAAGGTCTCTTCCGTGCAATCGTCGAGGCCAATCGTATGTCCGAGCGCATATCGGATCGTTGTAAAATGCAAGACGAAGCAGAAGGCACCATTGCCGGACTTAATTTTACACATCCCCTACCGGAAGGTGATGAGGACGAGGACTACATCGACACAGGTGCCGCTATACTCAATTTCTATTGTACGCTTGTTGACCTGCTTGGAAGATGCGCCCCCGACGTGTCGGTCATCGAGCAAGGCAAGAACGAATCACTGAGAGCTAGAGCTATTTTGAGATCTCTTGTGCCATTGGAAGACCTTCAGGGTGTACTCAGCTTAAAGTTTACACTCACACAAACTGCTCCCGGTGATGAGAAGCCGAAATCGGATATGCCCTCTGGCCTTTTACCCAATAACAAGCAGAGCATTGTGCTATTTCTAGAACGTGTTTACGGCATTGAGACACAAGATCTATTCTATCGTCTTTTGGAAGACGCTTTTCTACCAGATCTGCGTACGGCCACAATCTTAGATAAGAGTGACGGTTCCGAGAGCGACATGGCCTTGGCCATGAACCGCTACATTGGCAACTCCATTTTGCCACTTCTCATTAAGCACTCAAAGTTCTATAACGAGGCTGAGAACTATGCCAGCCTCTTGGATGCCACACTGCACACGGTCTATAGGTTATCCAAGAACCGTATGCTCACCAAGGGGCAGCGTGAGGCAGTATCCGATTTCCTAGTGGCATTGACATCACAAATGCAACCTGCCATGCTCCTAAAGCTATTGCGCAAGTTGACTGTTGATGTGTCCAAACTATCGGAATACACGACGGTCGCACTCAGGGTAAGCATCATTGCCTCCCGACCACTATTTGATTGTAGTCTAATAAATTACTCCACTTTTACAGCTGCTCACACTGCACTTTGATCGCTGCGCTAAGTACTATGGCTCGACTCAAGGCCAGGGCTCTTACGGAGCTTCGTCAGATGAGGAGAAGCGTCTAACGATGCTTTTGTTCTCAAATATTTTTGACTCGCTGAGCAACATGGACTATGACCCGGAACTGTTCGGTAAAGCCCTGCCCTGTCTAATTGCCATCGGCTGTGCCCTGCCACCCGATTACAGTTTGTCAAAGAATACCGACGAGGATTACTATGGCAGACAAATGGGCGCCCCGGGACAACCGCAATATGTGCCCAATCCAATCGATACCAACAATGTACATTTGGACAATGACTTAAATTCGTTGGTTCAAAAGTTCAGCGAACATTATCATGATGCTTGGGCCAGTCGTCGTTTGGAAGGTAGCTGGACGTATGGAGAAATTCGATCCGATAACGATCGCAAGCATCCACGTCTAAAGCCCTACAATATGCTCAGTGAATATGTACGTGATATCTATAAGTCGATCATTTCGTTTCACCGCTCTAATGGAATTATTACTCATCGTTATTCGTCATCATATGCATTGTTTTAATTCAATAGGAAAATGTGGTACATTAATTTAATATTCGCTTCACACCTTTTCACAGGAACGGGAACGATACCGCGATCCGGTTCGTGAATGCCTCAAGGGTCTCCTGGCCATTGGCTGGACCGTTGAGCACTCCGAGATGGACTTGCCACTAAATCATCGTGGCTCAACGCGTCGTCAATCGAAGCCCCAAATTGTATGTATTCCCAACAAATGCAACTAACATATATTTCCCGAAATTTATTTCTTAATTGCATTTCAAAAATTTCTTACGCTTGCAATGGAAAATCCCTAACACAATTGGCCAAACCACATGAACTCGAAAAATTGAAAAACACTTTTGACTTCACACACTGCCCGCGCTTAAACGAATAGCATGATTTTCAGAATGAGGGAAGTCCTTTCAACTACAATCCACATCCTGTGGACATGAGCAACTTGACGCTTAGCAGGGAAATGCAAAACATGGCCGAACGTCTGGCCGAAAACTCTCATGATATCTGGGCCAAGAAGAAGAACGAGGAGTTGAATGGATGCGGTGGTGTCATTCATCCACAGCTGGTGCCTTACGACTTGCTCACTGACAAGGAGAAGAAGAAGGATCGCGAGCGTTCGCAGGAGTTCCTCAAATACATGCAGTATCAGGGATACAAGTTGCACAAGTAAGTGATAAAGAGAGGAACCAATTACAATGCAAATAACTTAAGTCAAATAATCCTTAACTTCTGTTACTTTGCAGGCCCTCAAAGGGTGGCGCTGTTGAGGAAGGCGGTGCCACACAGGCTGCCGTTGAGCTGCGCTTCTCCTACTCACTACTGGAGAAGCTCATCCAGTATCTGGACCGGGCGACCATCAACATGAAGCTGCTGAAGCCATCGACCACGTTCAGTCGTCGCACCTCATTCAAGACGGCATCTCGAGACATCAAATTCTTCTCGAAGGTGGTTCTACCTCTTATGGAAAAGTACTTCTCGACGCACCGCAATTACTTTATTGCCATTGCCACGGCTACGAATAATATTGGAGGAGCTTCGCTTAAAGAGAAGGAAATGGTTGCCTCCATATTCTGCAAGTTGGCCGCGTTGTTGCGCAACCGTTTGAGCGCGTTTGGACCGGATGTCCGCATTACTGTGCGCTGCTTGCAAGTGCTTGTCAAGGGCATCGATGCCAGAACCCTGACCAAGAACTGTCCCGAATTTATACGCACATCCATGCTAACGTTCTTTAATCAAACGTGCGATGATCTGGGCAACACCATAATGAATCTACAGGATGGCAAGTACAGCCACTTGCGTGGTACTCATCTGAAGACCTCCACGTCCCTGGGCTATGTCAACCAGGTGGTGCTGCCAGTGCTGACAGCCATGTTCGACCACCTGGCTGCCTGTGATTACGGCAGTGATCTGCTGCTCGATGAAATCCAAGTGGCTTCGTACAAGATTTTAGCTGCGCTCTACCACTTGGGCACCGATGCCACATTGACCCATGATCGCAAGTACTTGAAGACCGAAATTGAGCGCCATCGACCTGCATTGGGCTCATGTCTGGGCGCCTACAGCTCCTGCTTCCCAGTGGCCTATCTGGAACCGCATCTCAACAAGCACAATCAGTACTCCTTGCTCAATCGCATAGCGGATCATTCGCTAGAAGCGCAGGACATTATGGTCAAAATGGAAAGCTGTATGCCCAATTTGGAAACGATTCTGTCTGAAGTGGATCAATTCGTTGAGTCGGATAAGACTTACGCCGATGCACCCCATATAATTGATGTCATACTTCCACTGCTATGCGCCTATCTGCCTTTCTGGTGGTCCCAGGGTCCAGACAATGTGAGTCCCACCAGCGGCAATCATGTGACCATGGTCACAGCGGATCACATGAATTCCCTGCTACGCAATGTGCTCAAGATGATCAAGAAAAATATTGGTAACGATAACGCGCAATGGATGACTCGCATTGCGGCGTACACCCAGCAAATAATCATCAACACGTCTGAGGAGCTGCTCAAGGATCCATTCCTACCCCTGGCAGAGCGCGTCAAGAAGCGCACCGAAAATATGCTCCACAAAGAAGACAGCATGCGAGGTTTCATCAAATCAGCTACTGATGATACTTCTCAAGTGGAAACGCAGCTCCAAGATGATTGGAATCTGCTTGTGCGCGATATCTACTCCTTTTATCCGCTGCTCATCAAGTACGTCGACCTGCAGCGCAATCACTGGCTAAAGGATAACATTCCGGAAGCCGAAGAGCTTTACAATCACGTTGCAGAAATCTTCAACATCTGGTCGAAGAGCCAATACTTCTTGAAGGAGGAGCAGAACTTTATCTCAGCTAATGAGATTGATAATATGGCCCTGATAATGCCGACCGCCACTCGACGCTCGGCTATTTCGGACGGTGTTCCGGCGGTGGGTGGCAAGGTGAAAAAGAAGAAGAAGAACAGGGACAAGAAACGCGACAAGGACAAGGAAGTGCAGGCCAGTCTAATGGTTGCCTGCCTTAAGCGCTTATTGCCCGTGGGCCTTAACCTATTCGCGGGTCGGGAACAGGAGCTGGTGCAGCACTGCAAGGACAGATACTTGAAGAAGATGACCGAATACGATGTTATAGAATTCGCTCGCAATCAACTAACGTTGCCCGACAAACTGGATCCATCGGATGAGATGTCCTGGCAGCATTATCTCTACTCGAAGCTGGGTAAAACCGAAGAGCCCGTCGATGAGCAGGCACTGGAGAAGGTTAACACCAATTCGAACGAAAAGGGTAAAGACAAGACGACCGAGACCGTAGATCGGATTGTGGCCATGGCCAAGGTGTTGTTTGGCCTGCATATGGTAAGTAGAAGGGGTTTTCGATTTCCAGATTATATATGGTATTGCAAACACATATACTCGTAATGAAGTATCTATTCTTTCTCTTATATTATATTATTTTCTATTCCAATTGATATTACTTACTTATTATTCTTTTTCTGTTTTACTTTTAACTTTTCTTTTCGATACGATTCCCAAACAAACAACTTTATAACGTACATTTCAACGTACCGCTAAACAACATATAATCTCAATAATTTCAACGGTTTTTATAACCCAATGCTGACAAAATCGTGAACCAAACAATTACAGATCGACCATCCACAACAGCAGAGCAAAAATGTCTACAGGAGCGTTGTATCGATCCAAAGGAAGCGTGCCGTAATCGCATGTTTCCGTCAGACATCGCTTCACTCTCTACCCAGGTTATTACCGAATTCTTAACTGCATTATTAACACACACACTTGTGCCAAGTGGAGTGTATGTATGCACAGCAACGGTACTCTAACAAAACAAACACAGGAGCATTAGCTAGGCCTATATACTTATTTGATTTAACATTATTTGTAATTTCCCTAACGTTTCGCACTTGTTATTTATTTTTCATTCACCACCGATTTCTACTAACCGACCAACTAATGTACCAAAACGCAATACCACCTAATGTGACCGTAGAGCTGTAACCCATTTTTGTATTATTATCTGTATATTTTTATGCTCTTGCTTGCTATTGTACGAACCATATAGGCAACCGGCGCCAAGAACAAAACAAAACGTTGGAGTTCCAAAATTTCGGTCGCTCGACGCCAGGCAGTAATATCAAGCTTACGCGCCAAGCATCTTTATCGTATGAGCAGGTGGTAGCCACAAAAATACTAATACCCTAAACCCACACACACACACACACACACAAGTAGTATACACACACTCATATAAACATAAATCAGCAAATACTTCCACAACAATTTAGTATTTAGTATTTAAACTCTTGCAGCATCCCTTATTTAACATGAATGAATGAATGTATGTTCCCACTGTCCGTTACAACTGACATAAAAAGCTAAACGATCGTTTTTTAAATATTTATTTTTATTAATAGTTTTCGACATTTTGTTATTTATATGTAAGCGAATCTGCAAGAGTTTTATCTAACGTTCGGCGAACCGATAAGCTTTATTCCGTAGCGTTATTAGAGTCTTAACTCAAATACTAAACGCATGCCATTAACGTAAACGGCAGTTATATTTACCTCAATCCAATAACGGTCCATAATTTTCCGCAGACATCGGGCTTGCAATATCTTTGCTCGCACGTATTACGAGCAATGGCTGCAGGAGGAAAACGTCGGCCAGGAAGTAATGATTGAGGATCTTACCCAGACATTCGAGGAGTCCGAAAAGTCCAAGAAGGATGAGGAGGAGGCCGAAGGTAAGCCGGATCCCCTGACCCAGCTGGTGACCACCTTCTGCCGTGGAGCCATGACAGAGCGAAGTGGTGCGCTCCAAGAGGACATGCTGTACATGTCATACGCACAAATCGCGGCTAAGTCCTGCGGCGAAGAAGAAGAGGAGGGCGGCGAAGAGGGTGAAGCCGGCGAAGGCGGCGAAGAGGGCGAAGGCACAAGCATCCACGTAAGCTAAGCTAAGCGAATAGAATATCAAACGCCGAACTAACAATTCCTAACCCAATTGTGCTTTCCAATCAATCAATTTCGATTGAAAGTGTCGCATGTCCCGACTAATGGTAACTATTGAGAAAGCAGAGAAAGCAATAAATCTCAATATCCAACTATTGACTATTTGAATTGCTAACTTTGTTAACTGAACGCACTAACAGCCAACATTTCATATACTTCCCATTTGGATTCAAACAACCCTTTCTTCCACAGGAGCAAGAAATGGAGAAGCAGAAGCTGCTCTTCCATCAAGCCCGGCTTTCGAATCGTGGCGTTGCCGAAATGGTGCTGTTGCACATATCCGCCTCCAAAGGTATACCTTCGGAGATGGTAATGACGACACTCAATTTGGGCATCGCTATATTGCGCGGCGGTAACATTGACATCCAGATGGGAATGCTCAACCACTTGAAGGAGAAAAAAGATGTGGGCTTCTTTACATCGATTGCCGGGCTGATGAACTCTTGCAGCGTGCTGGACTTGGATGCGTTCGAGCGCAACACAAAGGCCGAGGGTAAGCTCACTTGTGTCCTTTCACGAATAGTGTCATCCTGAATCTTGAATATCCTGCTTTTAATTTGCTGGCCTCTTATTACTTATGATTAGATTAATTTTATTATTATTATTATTATTATCACCGCATAATCGCGCACAACCATCTCATGCATTATTCTGAGTTAAATTATTGATTTGGTCTCTCCTTCCAACTACTTTCCCAATCATCCAACACACTCGCATGCCACCATCACCACCACCAATCCCGTATATGTACTTGATCCCCGCTATCGTTGTAAAACCAAAACCCAATGCAACACCTTTGCAACACAACAACAAAGAGTATATTCCAAGTGCGGGTGCAGGTCTTGGTGTCGGCTCGGAAGGCGCAGCGGGTGAGAAGAATATGCACGATGCCGAGTTCACGTGCGCTCTCTTCCGGTTCATCCAGCTCACCTGCGAGGGTCACAACTTGGGTAGGTCACCACGAATAGTAAACGTGCATGCACACTAATAATACATCATTAATCTCCAATAGAATGGCAGAACTATTTGCGCACACAAGCGGGAAACACAACCACGGTCAATGTCGTCATTTGCACGGTCGATTATTTGTTGCGTCTGCAGGAATCGATTATGGACTTCTACTGGCACTACTCTAGTAAGGAGATCATTGATCCTGCTGGCAAAGCGAACTTTTTCAAGGCCATCGGTGTGGCAAGTCAAGTGTTCAACACCCTCACCGAGGTCATACAGGGTCCATGTACTTTGAATCAGCAAGCCTTGGCCCACTCCAGGTTGTGGGATGCGGTTGGTGGCTTCCTATTTCTGTTTTCGCACATGCAGGACAAACTCTCGAAGCATTCGAGTCAGGTGGACTTGCTAAAGGAGTTGCTCAATCTGCAAAAGGATATGATCACCATGATGTTGTCCATGCTGGAGGGCAATGTTGTAAATGGTATGTCTTTCTATTTAGCTCAACCCTAAACCAATGTACCTTATGCAAATATTTAAAAACTACCTTTAATTCTTAAGGCACTATTGGCAAGCAGATGGTGGATACCCTTGTTGAGTCTGCAAGCAATGTAGAACTGATTCTTAAGTATTTCGATATGTTCCTTAAATTGGCCGATTTGATCGAGTCCCCCAGTTTCCATGAGATTGATATGAAAAACGAGGGCTGGGTTACCCCAAAGGATTTCAGGGAGAAAATGGAGCAGTCCAAGAACTACACATTGTAAGTGTATTGAAATAATATTCTGCATCCTTTCCTACAATATGTTTTTATTTAATTCCCATATTTAGGGAAGAAATGGATTTCCTTTTGGCCTGTTGCGAACGCAATCACGAAGGCAAAATCGATTACAGAGCCTTTGTCGAACGTTTCCACGAGCCATCAAAGGAGATCGGTTTCAACCTGGCTGTGCTGCTTACTAATCTGAGTGAACACATGCCCAACGAGCCGAGACTGGCGCGTTTCTTGGAGACTGCCGGATCCGTGCTGAACTACTTTGAGCCCTTCCTGGGTCGCATCGAAATCTTGGGCAGCTCTAAGCGAATTGAACGTGTCTACTTCGAGATCAAGGACTCTAACATCGAGCAATGGGAAAAACCGCAGATTCGCGAATCGAAACGCGCCTTCTTCTACTCGATTGTCACAGAGGGCGGCGATAAGGAGAAACTCGAAGCATTTGTTAACTTCTGCGAGGATGCGATCTTTGAAATGACCCACGCCTCTGGTCTGATGGCAACGGACGATGGCGGCGGCAATGTGAAAAGGGATACGGCTTACAGTTCCTATATGAGTGAAGAGGAGGAAGAGCGTGCTGCTCGCGATCCCATCAGGCGTACGATTACTGCTGTGAAGGAGGGTCTCAAATTCGGTGTGCACATGCTGAGTCCATCGAATATCAAGCATCAAATTGGAGTTATGCAAACCAAGTCGATTCCGGAGCTGATTGTTGGGTTCTTCAAGATTATTTTCTACATGTTCTACTACACGGGCTATGCACACTTCTGTGTAGTTCGCTATATCTTTGGAATTCTACTGAATCTGATGCGCGGACCCGCTCCAGAGCAGGAGGAAGTGGAAGTTGTTGTTGAAGAGGAAACGTTTGGACGTGCGTTGCCACCGTTGCCATTGGAAGAACCTCCAGGCCCTGTTCAGGCATTTGGCCTAGACATTAACAAGGAGGAAAACGGCATGTACAAGGTAGTGGTGCACGAGTCTCCAGCGGGCTCTTCTGTGGAGGAGGGTGGTGAATCCAGCCCGGAAGATGGCTTAACTGCAACCGGAGAACTTCTGGAAGGCGAACCACATCAAGAACCCATCTCCATAGTCGATATGCTGGGCGGTGAAGCCGCTAAGAAGGCAGCTCAGGAGCGTCAGGAGGCTCAAAAGGCCCAAGAGGCAGCCATGGCTTCCATTGAGGCAGAAGCAAAGAAATCGTCAGCGGCACCTCAGGAGACACCAGCTGTGAACCAAATCGACTTCTCGCAGTACACGCACCGAGCCGTCAGCTTTTTGGCCCGAAACTTTTACAATTTGAAATACGTGGCGCTGGTCTTGGCCTTCAGCATCAACTTTATGTTGCTCTTCTACAAGGTTACCACGCTTGGCGAGGAATCCGAGGGATCGGCAGAGGAAGAACTTATACTGGGCTCCGGTTCAGGTGCCGGTGCGGATATTGGCTCTGGCCTTGGTGGGTCGGGAGATGGCGGATCTGGCGATGGAGACTTTGAAGACGATGATGTACCGGAACTAGTGCATGTGAATGAGGACTTCTTTTATATGGAGCACGTTTTACGCATGGCAGCTCTACTCCACTCCCTGGTATCTTTGGCCATGCTGATCGCCTATTATCATCTGAAGGTCCCACTGGCAATTTTCAAGAGGGAGAAGGAAATCGCACGTCGTCTTGAATTCGATGGTCTCTTTATTGCCGAGCAGCCGGAGGATGACGATTTCAAGTCGCACTGGGACAAGTTAGTCATTTCGGCCAAAAGCTTTCCGGTCAACTATTGGGACAAGTTTGTGAAGAAGAAGGTGCGCCAAAAGTACAGTGAAACCTACGACTTCGACTCAATTTCTAATTTGCTGGGCATGGAAAAGAGCGCATTTACCGCACAGGAGAGCGAAGAAACGGGCATCCTCAGATACATCATGAACATCGATTGGCGCTACCAAGTGTGGAAGGCTGGCGTCACCTTTACGGACAACGCTTTCCTCTACTCCTTGTGGTACTTCAGCTTCTCGGTAATGGGCAATTTTAACAACTTCTTTTTCGCTGCCCATTTATTGGATGTGGCTGTCGGCTTCAAGACCCTGCGAACCATTTTGCAATCCGTAACCCACAATGGCAAACAGCTCGTCCTTACAGTGATGCTTCTTACGATTATTGTGTACATATATACGGTGATTGCTTTCAACTTCTTCCGTAAATTCTATATTCAAGAGGAGGATGAGGAGGTGGACAAAAAGTGTCATGACATGTTGACCTGCTTCGTGTTCCATTTGTACAAGGGCGTGAGAGCGGGTGGAGGCATTGGTGATGAAATTGGTGATCCAGATGGGGATGATTATGAAGTTTATCGCATCATCTTCGATATCACATTCTTCTTCTTCGTTATTATTATCCTGTTGGCCATTATCCAGGGTTTGATTATCGACGCATTCGGCGAGCTGCGTGATCAATTGGAATCCGTCAAGGATAACATGGAGTCCAATTGCTTTATATGTGGCATGGGCAAGGACTTCTTTGATATAGTGCCGCACGGCTTCGATACCCATGTGCAGAAGGAGCACAATCTGGCCAACTATATGTTCTTCCTTATGCATTTGATTAATAAACCGGACACAGAGTACACCGGTCAGGAGACGTACGTGTGGAATATGTACCAGCAGCGCAGCTGGGACTTCTTCCCGGTGGGCGACTGCTTCCGCAAGCAATACGAGGATGAGCTCTCTGGCGGCGGTGGCGGAGGGTAGCTCCGCATAGTCTAGTCTCTCGTTTTTATTACATATTACACTTCAATTTATATCGTTGATATCGCTATGATAATGATACATGTTTCAATTATTTTTGCTAGTCAAAATAATTATAATTTAATTTAAGTACTTATACATATATGTATGATTTACATATATAGTGGATGCTCGAGTGCTCCTAGCTCAAAAATAAATCGATTCATTTTTACCGAAGGCAAACGCAAGTTAATTAATTTGTTATTTTTATTAAGGACACATTGATAACATCAATAAATATAAAATATTTTACTTATTTATAAAACAAATCACATAACACGTAGTACGTAATCAATTTACTTTTCCATTTAAATGTATTTTAAATTTGTTTAAAATCACAGCTACTAATCGTGTCTAACATCTAAAATTTGGCTAACTTAACAGTTAAGTTAATTGCTTGGTGGACATTTTTTCGAGCATATATTTCATATCTGTGCGATTTATTTACATGTGCTTACGTAAACATCAAGACAAATCAAAGCTGCAACCCGGTTGGAATTTAAATTCCGAACAATCTGTTACGTGGATGAGTTCCAACTGTTTGCAGCCATGATATGAATACATTCAAAGATGATTATATAATTGTTCTATTTGGTTGCCTTATAGGCTGTCACCTCAATAGCTCCTGACTAGCGAAAATTGTACAGCTGAAAATAATATAGGATAAACACAACAAAAATAGCGGCAAAATATCAGCAATCGAGTCGCTTCTTCAAGTGAAAGAATTCAGCGTTGTTGATGGTATTTAAATTGTCCATATACAAATTGCGCAGAGTCCGCACATTCGACAGCCGATCCTCGATGTCCCTGTACATGCGACGGCAGCGATAAATGGAGAGTGTCTCCAGGCACACGCAATTCACGATTATAGCATCGATTGTGTGATCCGTCAGCTGGCTGCAGCCACTGATGTCCAAGGAACGGAGACGCTCCAGCTTTTCGGTTATAATCTTGATGCCTTGGTCATTGATGTTATAGCAGTCGGAGAGATCGAGGATCTCTATGGCTGGGCAATTGTTAACCAGGGCTTCCATGCCCAAAAGAGATATCTGCTGGCAGTTAGAAAGCAAAAGCTTGTTAAGCTCCATATGCTTGAGGCCATACTTGAGGGACACATCGCTGATTTTATTGCAACCGCGCAAGCTTAGGGAACGGAGCCCACGCAGCTGTTGTATATTATGACCCTCGAAGTCCTCCTCGTTAATTAAATTCATTTCATAGGCTGCAAACATTGCCTGTTTGCGCTTTGCGTCCCGCACAATATCCTCCTCTGCTTTGCTGCGCAGCGATATTTTGATGGACTGCAATGAGCCAGTAAATCCATCGGGCGGTGGGTGGTCATTTCCAATAGAGGAGTTGCGATTCAATTCCATCTTGGCTATGTTTATGCCAGTAAGCGCCGCGTCTGTCAGCTAAAGAACAAAAAAACAACCGCATGTACGATTTACTGTGCAAGCAGATGATTCATTGAGCGATCAATGAATGATATCTTGACTGTATTCTCTTACCCTGCAACAACTCTCCAGCGAAAGCTCACGAAGCCAACGCAGCTGACTGATAATGAGCTGCATTACCTCATCCGTTACGGCGTTGACGCAGTGGTTCAAGTGCAAGATACGCAGAGCGCGCAAGTTTCTAGCTATTGACTTGATGGACTCCTCGCAGATTGTTAAATATGAGACATTCAGGTCTTGCAGTACGTTGTTTTCAGCACTTGCCACTCCCTCCATGATGCCAACACTACTGATGCCATCACAATTGGAAATATCCAACAAACGTAAGCGTGACAAATGCCGTAAATTTACGGCACCCACATTTGTAATGCCCGAGCAAGCATTTATTTTGAGATCCTGCAGCTGCGGAATGGCTTGCACAATGGCTGCCAAGCAGTCATCATTTAGACACAACGTTGCTGACAGGTCCAACACAGTTAATTTGGATTGGGTACAAAGGAAACTTCTTATGGTTGGCGCATTCAACTGCCTGCATCCGGCTAAATAGAGACGCTGCAGCTGCAAGCCGGGCTGAGCATTTTCATCCGGCTTGCTGAGATCACACAACGCCATCAAAGAATGCCCGATCAGAGTATGACTGAAATCCAGGGTGTGTAGCATTCTACGCTGCTGGATGAGCACGTTCAGGATGTATTTGAACGTTAGAACCGATTCACTGGGCGTACTTGGCTCATGGGGATAGAAGCGACGATGAATGGCATTGTGAAACGAAATTTGGCAGCCCGACATATTGAGCAGCTCCAGATTGGGCATAAGTGCAGTCAGACGCAATAGTATGGCATCCGTGAGATACTGATTTTTGCATATGGTCAGTTCCCTAATGCTGGCCAAATGTGTCGAAATTAAATTCAAATCGCACGAATTCGTGTCCAAAAAGGTGGCAGACATAAACAACGGCAGGCACCGAGCTACCGAGAGAATCTGTAGATGGGGCAGCAGCCGTAAGATGCCATAGAATTGCTTGTCGTTCAAATCCACATTATCCAGGCTTAACGAATGCGCCGAGTGCCCAATGAATGTCATCAGTTGATGCACCTGCCCCAGGGTCACATCCTCGAATAGAAAGTGGCGAAAACGTCTTTCGCATCGCATCAAGTCCACTGCAGGACTATGCTGATCCGATAGAACAACTTTTGAGAAGCGAACACGAGTACGAGCTATAAATTCCGTTTGATACAAGGCGCTTCTCCATCGATGACAAGTGGTGCCAGCTGCTAGTAAATCTGAATATCCCAGATACTTGTATATATGTAGCACAATCTGTGTGAAAGAATCGTATATTCAATTATTGTCAGCTGACTTTCAGTCACGAGCGCAAAACTGGTCATAAACCAACGTAAATATGTACCTCTAGGGGCAGATCACTATAGCTGTATAGGCAATAGTCCAAGGACAACATTCTATTATTATTATTCCAATTGCAACCCTCAATAAATAGCACACCAACTTTAGTACAACTACCTCAACACTAAACTATTTTAAACTATTAAGCAGTGCGATAGTATTGTGTTTTCGTCAAATTACCAAATTACAAACAGAAAATAACGGTATTCCTTCAAAAGATATATCAGTATCCTTTACATTAAAAGTGTACAAAGGCATGAGCACGCCACAGCCAAATATTAAAAAAAAATATATAGTTCATAATTTAAAGCCACTTCTCACATAAGTAAGCTCCAATAGGCAATTTAAATAAAGTGCATTCACAATAGTTTTGCATATGAAAAACAGTATTTTTTCAAGCACAGCTGTTTTTCTCCCTTGTCGTTCCGCTGCGGTCACACTTAATCTATGACATCAGTGTTAGCTTTGCTGTCCATTTTTGTTTTGCAAAATTTTTGCAAATTACTGCAAAATAGAAAATAGTTGAAAAACTGTTAAGAAAATCAAATCGCAGTGCCCAACATAATGGCCGATCCAAAATTTCAAAACCTACCTGGCATTGTAAGTAACACGCTTGATAAGTAACGAATAGAAAGCAGCTCAAATGTTTCTTTATGTACACTCATTCATTGAAAAGGCTTATGACCAGCCGGATGTTTTTGAAACTCCCGACGATCCGGAGGTTGATACCTCTGATTATTACGAAGAGGAGCCGGAAAACGAAGCCATTGAGCGACTGCACATTTCTCCAAGCGTCGCCCACAAACGCTTCAGTAATGCAACTCTCGAGGGCAGCGTCGATTTTACGGATCGTATTGGACGACGCGTGTGCCGTGGTTACGATGTGCGTGGCGGAGAATATGAACTGGTTGGTCAAGGTGAAAAGGAGACACCTGTCCAGAAATGTCAACGCTTGCAAATTGAAATGAACGAATTACTTAATGAAGTTGCTGCCTTGCAAGTGGATCGTAAAATTGCCGATGAAGAGAAGCAATCGTATGATGCGGTTGCCACTGTGATTAGCACTGCCAAGAGAGTATTAGATACCTTGAAACTGGAGCAAGTACTTGGCAAAGAGCAAATGCCCAATGATAAGCAAGTCAAAGCACTTGTAGCCCAAGTGGAGGAATTCAAGCAGTCCGGTGTACTGACGGCTCTGCCCACACCAGGCACGGACTTAGCCTCCACAGCTCGTGTAGCGAATCTTGAACAGCGGTTACATCAGTTAGAAAAAGCAGTAGGTGCACATCCAGAGAAACTCAGTCGCTTGACAGCGGTCACCAACACATCCAATGTACTCGAGGCTGTGCGACATTTGAGTACCAAAGCTGCGCTCCTTCAGCCAGACAAACTCGATGCAATTGAACAACGTTTGACTTCCTTGGCTAGCAAAATGGACGCAATTGCAGAGAAGTCTAGCGGTAGCTCACAGGACGCAAAACGTGACCAAAAGGTAACAGAGCTGTACGACATTGCAAAACGAACTGAACCGGTTGTTGAAATGCTGCCGCATGTCATTGAGCGCATGCAGGCACTGGAAGCATTGCATAAATATGGTAAGCAACACATTTATTTAACATGTGCTAAGCTGACTGAAACTTCTTTTTTCAGCAAACAACTTCGCGAAAATCATCGCAGAAATCGAACAAAAGCAAAGCACTATTACCACCAGCCTGGTTAACAACAAGGAGCTTCTTCATTCGGTACAGGAGACTTTCGCCCAAAACCTAGAAACGATCAACACCAAAGTGGCTAAAGTTGAACAGCGTGTTGCAGCTATAACTAGCGCTAAATAAATTTGCTCAGCATATTTCAAATATCTAGCACATCTAAAATTATAACAATTATACTTGAAAATATTTATTTGTATCAATAAAGCAAATGCTTACAATTTCCATACATATTCGAAGAAATACGTCTACATATTTACCAATCGGTAAGAACATGAATAAATTTATCGATGTTTTATATATTTTTAATCGAAAACTGTCGCTGCTTTCGATAGCACCATCGATTGTGCCACAGCTTGTAGTTCTTAACGAAATAAAAAAAAATATTTATATAAATTAAATTCATTTATACATATTGTTCAAACAATAATTACAAATTAATTGCGTGTAAGTTAGTATTAAGATTTACAATAAATTGACAGAAAACCAAGCGCAGCATTTAGTGGCCACGCAAGAGTTATTGCGACAGCAAAAAAAGTGATGACGGGGCGCGCTCCAATTGGATGTGCAACCATTTCGTATAAATTCCATTTGGCCCGATCATTAGCTAATAATCTAATTGAACTTGCAGAGCGCAGTTAAAAATTGCAATTATGAAAATCAAGGAGCTGCAGAAGACTGTGAACATTGCCTGGTCGCCAGCGGAGCAGCAACAAATTCTGTTGGCAGCCGGCACAGCGGCTCAGCAGTTCGATTCTAATGCAAATGCGACGTTAGAGATATATTCACCGAGTATTGGCGATGCCAGCTACGATTTAGAGCTTAAAGCCAGCGTGTCCAGTCCCTTTAAGTGAGCGAAACACATATTATATTACAAAAAATAAAAATAAAAAACAATCAATAAAATTAATTGTATAGATTTCAGAAGCTCATTTGGAGCCCTCACGGTGCAAGTGGAACGCATGCAAACGGGCTGATTGTCGGCGGCTGTGAGGCTGGCAATATCAATATCTATTCCGCTGCGAAATTGCTGGCCGACGAGCAGCCACTGGTCGCGCGTCAGGATAAGCATACCGGTGCAGTTAGCGGATTGGACTTTAATCCATTTCTAAACAATCTTCTTGCCTCATGCGCTTCGGAATCAGAGATTTATATCTGGGATTTGAACAACCCCGTCAGCCCTCTAAACCCAGGCGCAAAGACGCAACCGTTGGAAGATGTTAAGAATGTGGCTTGGAATCGACAAGTGCAGCACATATTAGCATCTGTGTTCAGCACACGTTGTGTTATTTGGGACTTGCGCAAGAGTCAGCAGATTATCAAGTTATCGGACACTCAATCGCGTGTAAGATGGCATGCCATTGAGTGGCATCCCGAGGTAGCCACTCAAGTATGGTTGGCATCGGAAGACGATCAAGCTCCCGTTGTGCAGCTCTGGGATTTACGTTATGCTACCGCGCCGGCAAAAACTTATCAAATACACGATCGTGGAGTTCTTGGCATGTCGTGGTGCTTGCAAGATACAGACCTGATGGTGTCGTGTGGCAAAGATAATCGCATTTACTGCTGGAATCCCAATACGAAAATACCCGAAGGCGAAATACTTTCAGAGGTGGCCACAACGGCTTCTTGGTATTCGGATGTACAATTCTGTCCGCGCAATCCAGCACTGATTGCCAGCGCCAGCTTAGAGGGAGCTGTTTCAATATATTCGCTTAATGGCGGCACACATCATTTGGTACAAACATCCGAAAAGATTGCCGACTCTTTTCCAGGCATGGATCAATTCGCTCAGGCGCCACTGCCACAGCAGGCCACTCAAGTTGTCTACCACGATTTGACGCACGCTCCAAAGTGGATGAAGCGTCCCTGTGGCGTAGCATTTGGTGTAAGTATTCAAGTATTTCTATTGTAGTTCCCAATTTATTGGAGTTTCTTTAACAGTTTGGTGGTAAATTGGTGAGCTTCAATAACACATCCAAAACAGTGAAGGTATCCCAGCTGACAACTGAACCAGGACTCGTAGAGCGCGCCAATGCTTTGGAGGTATCGTTAGCCGAGGCCAACTATGCAGATTACTGTCGGCAACGAGCTGATAAATCAACAGACCAGCATGGTCGCTACATATGGTATTTCATCAAGGCAAACTTTGAACTTAATCCAAAGGAAGAAATGCTCAACCTTTTAGGTATGCAAGATCATAAACAAAAGAAATTGAGTTATAATATATTTTACATTTCAGGTTACAATAAGGAAGACATCGATGGCAAGTTTACAAAGTTCATCAAAGAACCCGAGAGCAATTCTCAGTCTGACGTGGACACACTTACGACCCGCATATCAACTCTTACACATGTGAGTTTCCGCTTTGGTTATTTTATGGGTTGGCTTGCTTCGGCTCTTATCTCTAAGAACATAAACATATGTCCTACATAACACTATCACTATTTTGAGCGTTGCTTCAGATTCTTCATCTTTCCTTGTATATTCTTCTGATAACAATTTTTCATGCTTACGAAACATTCGGGTGCTTTGCTTTTACTGAGTAGAGCGATTCATCTGAGGTTGAATGCGACCAAAGCACCAACTCTAGCACCGATAATTCGGTAAGAAATTGGATGCACAACAAACTCATATGCAATTTATCACTGGATGTTTTTTTTCTAAATCAAAATGAAAAATGTATAATAACTGTAAATAAAAATTAATCTCGTCTGCAGCAAACGAACGACAACAAAACCCCATTCGATGGATCGATCGATCAGCAAAATCTTAATGATTATTCATCTGCAACTAGGCCTCAGTTCAAAATTCCAAGCGGTGATCGTAAGTATAAAAGTCCGTAAATTGGTAATTTCATAATCCAATTAATATCAATCAATCATTCAGACACTGATAGCATAATTACGGAAGCCATTCTTACGGGAAACATTGAGGCGGCAGTGGAAATGTGTTTGGAAGCACAGCGCATACCGGAGGCACTGATCATAGCCTCTACAGCGGGAATAGAGACCCTAACACGAACTCAAAATCGTTATTTGCTCCAGCAGAAGAACGAGCTGTCGAATGTCATCTCGGCTTTGGTCACGCGCGATTGGCTAGATTTTGTAAATCGCTGCACAGTGGACTCCTGGAAGGAGGCATTGGTAGCTGCCCTCAAGCACAGCGAACGAAAATTAGTGGACATCTGCGAGACGCTCGGTGATCGCTTGTTGAACGAGTCCACCAGCAGCATCGAATTGACACGCAATGCCATGCTGTGCTACATCTGTGCCGGCAGCATTGATAAGCTTGTGACCGCTTGGTATCAGTTGAAGCAGCTAGAACAGCAGAATCAGAACTACAAGCTCAACACCAATGAGCTGCAGGAGCTGGCCGAGGTTGTAATGCTGCTTACCAAGTCATTGGAACAGCAAGGCATTGCTGTCGACTTGGCCGGACGCTTTGCGGGCTTTATATCTGAATACAGTGGCCTACTAGCATCCCAAGGCGCCTTAACTGCAGCTTTGCAGTATATAACCACGTTGAGCAGAGCCAATGCTGAAAGCGACGATTTGAATGATCTGCGCGATCGCATCAGCAACGCTGTCAACGTGGATCGTGTTCAACCAGCAGTAACTACAGCAGCTCCTATAGGTTATATGCGACAAATGGAGCCGCGTGGTTCCTTCTCCAAGCCGGCGAATCCTTTGCCATACAATCCTTATAATGCTACAACAAATGGTAGCTGGCAACAACCGGCAGCACCGCCGGCTGTGCCTTTGGCGACTGCACCCTTTCAGGCTGCTCAACCACCTACACAAATCTACAATCCTCCACAAATAAAAGCCGAACCTCTTACGCATCCACCAAGACCTCTCAGCAATGCTAGCTCCTCGGGAGGACCCCCGGCGGCCGCTGCACCTGCATCTGGTCTACACTCACGCTCTAAATACGTTTTAGATCCTTCTGTGGCAGCGCCCGCCAATTCTTATGGCATGGCATACAATCCAGTACCAGCACCAGCACAAGTTCCTTTTGTTGGCGCCCCTGTCTCACAGCAAGCCAGTGTTCCACTGGCAAATAATAGTAACGCCTTTAACACCAATCCGTTATCTTCGTCTCAACAATACAATCCTACCCCATTTATCGGGGCAGCACAAACCAATTACTTACCAGGTGTAGCACCCATTGAGACAATGCCGGTGGCTAGTGTGCCGCCACCGCTTGTCCAGAATATTCAGCGTAATCCAACGCCTCCACCCGGCTGGAATGATCCACCGGCTTTAAAGTCCTCCCGTGTGGTAAGCATATACTTTCTATTAAATTCCTTTTTTAAACAGGATTTTCTGGTTTCAGCCGAAGCCACCTCCAGTTACGGATTCTTCTGCCGCACCAATTTTACATCCGCTATACGGCGTCGATCCTAATCAAAATCAGAGCAGCTATATGGATCCTAATCAATATCAGGTATTATATTATGTTTTATGCAGCTGTGTCTAGGCTATATTCTAGTCGAACACTATTTTTACGTTATGACTATTGATTGTCAAACTCATTTAGCAGGGAGCTCCTCCGTCGGGTACATCTTTCTACAATCCAACTGCCAACAACAATCCCCAGGCCTTTCCACCACAACAACAAATGAATTTCCAACCTTCGGCAGTCCCTAATCAACAGCAACCTCCACAACAACAGCAACAATACTGGCCGGGACAGCAGCAACAGCAATCGTTCGGCTATGCCGAACAACCAGCTCCTGTACAAGAACAGCGTAAGCCAGAACCGCCCAAGGAAAAGCCACCTCTACCGGAAGAGTACATTTACTTGCAGACCGTATTAGAGGAACTAAAAAACCAATGCCTAAACGCATCTAATGATCCGGTAAATAAAGAGCTACAAACATTTGTATAACGTACAAAAATAACTTCTACGGTTTTTTTTTTAGCGTACCAAACGGAAATTTGTAGATGTGGTGAAACGCCTGGAAAATCTCTATGATTGTTTACGCTACGAACGGGTAAATTTAATACCATTAAATAATATGAAATCATAACTTATACTTTTTTGTTTTTTGCAACAGCTAACAGCCGCAACTGTGCAACATCTAAATCAAATCGTGCAGTGCATACAAATCGCCGACTACAATAATGCCCTTGCGGTGCACACACGCATTGCATTTGGTACCGACTTTGCTCAGTGTGCTGGTTTTATGCAGGGCCTAAAAGTTTTGCTACAATCGGCAGCAGAGCTGCAACTGGTTTTGCGCTAGTGCATCAGATTATATTTGATTATATGGATTGTGTGTCTAAATCAAAATCGCCTATATGTTTGTTCTACTTGATTTTGTGTACTCCTGCTTTTAGTTAATGCAGTTAATTATAATGGTACTGAAACGATTTCCAAACAAATTTAAAAATTATACATACATAAATATACAATATATAAAAAAGAAACATTGTTCTTTTCTACAAAAGCTTTGGCTGATTGCGTATATTATCCAAGTCCAGCATTGGCTCCTGGCACTGAACCGCAGCAGGTGATCCGGTTCGTGGCATCCTTTGCATTGCCTGTGGTGATATATTATGTTCGTAGCCCATTTGCTCTTCAGTCAATAAGCGATATTTTTTAAGATATTTATAGGAAGCATTTGACATATTACTGGGGCTCTGGGTGAAGTTGTCAGTTTGACGCAGTGGCGTTCCATTGGGGACCGCATTAGCCACCATATCGTTGGCAGTTTTTGGCGAAACATGCAGATCGTCCATCAATTCGTTAATTTGCCGCTGCGGCAGGTATTTCAGGGCCAACTCGTTCATCACCATACTTTTATCTGTGTTGGACTTGGGCAGAATAGGCGCCGTCAACGGTGACTGTTTACCTTTTGGAGTATTAGTGCGGTATCCTGTGGATTGTGCCATTGGTGACGCAGTGCGTGGTGATTGAAATTGTGGTAGTGCTCTCGCTGGTAGTTCATATGCCGCAGTTATCTCATCTTCTTCAACTATATAATCGTGGACAATAGGCGTTGTCCGCTTAACTGTAGCATTGCCTATGAATCGTTTTATATAAATGTTGTCTATAATTCTAATATGATTTAAGACTTACTTTTAGGTGGAGCAATAATCGCACATTGTGTAGCTGTTTCCTTGAAAGTCTTAGCACTTGTCATTTGCTGCTGATGCTGCTGTTGTACTAAGCATTCGTATAGCCGCCTTAATTGTTGTTGTTCCTGGCGCATGTTTTCCAACAGTGTAAGCACTTCTCTGATATCATTTTTATCTGCAAAATTACTTAGTTCAGGTCTGACTTCTTTTACAGCAGATATACTGTCAAGTTCTGTTTGGGTGCTAGCACAAATTGTGAGCACATCGCCTGTAACTACATTGGAATTGGACAAGCGAGTGATCGGCACCGGATCATCTGCAGCATATTTTTCGCGCGGGTAATGGGAAGGGCCAGACCCTGTATACCCTCGGTTTTGATTATTGGCCAGCGGTTGCATGGCTGATGTACGATCCGAATCGAACGCGCGACTGCGCGGTAAAAAGTTATATTCATTGCCATTATAATCATTGGAAACTGGCGTAGAAGACGGTGATGTAGTAGCGGGACCCAATTCCGTTGTCAGAACTGGTGAAAAGTTCACTCGAGGCAGTACTTGTTTCTTCCAGGACGCGAAACTATTTGGAGGACGTTGGACTGACGCGCACTGTTGTTGCAGATGAATTTGTTGTTGTTGTTGTTGCTGTTGTTGAAGTTGAGCTTGTTGCTGAGGGGGTTGACCGAATAATATTGAAACTTCAGGCACAGTTGGCTTCACTATCTCTTCAGCATGTCCCAGGGGTATTGCAGCACTTGGCCTAGGGGCCGAGCGTGGCAACATATCTTCTGTTTCAAACATTTTTGATTGCTTACTAAATTGAATTAGGGCGCGGACACAAATTGCACTTTACAAGCGAACAGGGCTGATATAAACCAGGGCTGGGTGCAAATACAACTGTATGATATGTTCAATTTACAGTAGCCCTAGCAGCTGTGTCATCGAACAGAAAAAAAAAAGAAACACAAGGAGCAGACGGAACAATTCAATAAGGAAATAATATAAATATTATGCCAGCATTGGAGAACATTGAAGCCATGACTGTGAACACGCCACCAGCACCAACAACAGAACCGGAGGATCCACACCAAGAACCGCCAGCACGCGAGTTAACCCAAACAGATCACCTAAATAAACGCTTATTGAAGTCGTTGTTAGATTCCATGAAATCCACAACTGAACCACAAGATGAATCAACTGAAACGGAAACAGGCAATAGTGACTTTGAAGATTAAAACTTCTATATATACATTTAATTTTAAGTCAAAGTTTTGGTCATGATTTATCTACAACTAATATAAAATTATATTCGTTCTTAAGACATTGCGTTTTAAATACGACGGCGCTTGCTACTCTGCATGGGTGGAGGTGTAGTCGAAGGGCTAATTGATTCATTTGACATGGAACCACGCGTACGTTTAGCAGGTCTCTTAGGCAAATCCAAGACTTTTGTCGGAACCTTCTTTTCGCTATCTTTTGCTTGAACCACTGCTAGCTTTGTACCTATTAGTTAAACGTAAAATATGTAAATTAATACTGAAGATTATAGTTTACTTCTAGTTGCTTACTTTTACTGTTGCCATCTGCAGGTGCAGCTGCAGCAGTGACAGCTGGACCAACAGAAGCCGGCGATTCTGAGGTTTCTTCGTTAGTGTTAGCCCCAACAGTCTTTTTGCTTACAAATGTAGCGTAATCCTGTTCCGGCAAGCAAAACTCACGCTCCTCATTGGGGAATGGTAAACTCTCCAGATCATCCAGTTCTTTTAGTTTGTACATCGTACCCAAATGTCTCCAGATTAGGTCACTGGGCATTTCACGGTTTAACGATTTAGAGAGACGTTCCGCAATGCACGACATGTAGAAATGTTTGTTTATGCCCACTGGCCGTAAGCCTTCCATTGCATGGAAAAGCTGCAACTCCTCTTCCGCCGACCATTCGTCCTTCGACATCGTCATTACACTACAGTTGGGCATCCAGGGATGCAAAATACACTACCACCCGCATGTAAAATATCGATATTCTATTAAACGTAACCGATAGCGACTACTCGCAGCCAACTTCACGTTTCATTGGTTTGGGTGTGTATCTTTTTGTTGAAGTCAAGCGAACTTGAACTTATTTTTTGGAAATATTAACAAAATATTTAATATAAAGCTGGTAAATTTTGTAGACTTGACGTTATTAATATGTAGTTGTGCTTGTGTGTGCTCTATTAACTAAAATAGTTAGTGTATTTAAACATGGACGTGTATTTGGACATATGTATGAATGTATGTGTGCTTATAAATTTTGGACAGGAGAAATAAAATCAATTAGGAAATATTGAAAAAATGAAAAAGTTTTATATTGAAATGTGAAACCTTATTAATACAGTCACCCATAGACTAATGGTTGATTGTAAAATAATTTGAGGTCATGATGTGAAAAAGATTCATTTTTGAGCAATAAATTCATATTATAATAAGGGTCTAATGCGTACAATATATTTGTCATTAGTATTTACATACACTCATACATGCGTCAATACATATGTTCACTTCAAGATGAACCGTTGCTTCGATGACGGTACAAGGAAAATAAAATATGAACTAATTTAGAAAACCAATTAGAACTTCTTTACAACTGCCTAACACAAACCTGTCTAAAACTTATACTTCTTTTCGAGCTGTATCAACTCTCTGTGTATGTACTCGATGTCGTGTCCTCTGTCCGTGTCAGAAAGTTACAAATTTAAAGAATACTTTTAAACAATTATTTTGTGGCAATTGCTCTGTTTTTCTTCCTACATTTACAGCGCCCCCCTTCAGACTCATCCAAAAACAACACCCTTACAAAAAAAATTCAAGACAATTTTGAACGCATTTTAAGCTATTAAAGCAATAAAAAAAAAAAAAATAGGCACACAACCACCACTTCACTCACTTCTGTATTTGCAATCCGTATCTGAGAACATTTTCAACCATAGGCCTATCCGAGACAGCCGTAATGGACGTAATGTCATCATCCCTTCAACAGCAGCGCATAGTCGTTGACCAACTCCGCCGGGAAGCGAGCATCGATCGGCAGTCAGTGTCGGTATCTTACGACAAAATGAAGAAATATATATCGGAGCACGAGCAGGAGGATTATCTATTGACTGGCTTCACCAGTCAAAAGGTAAATCCATTCCGCGAGAAGTCCTCGTGCACTGCTCTTTAAGCAGATGTTGAATGGATTACATATGTTTTCGATTTTAAGTTCTTTTTAAAAAGCACCCAATTAAAGAAATGAATAAACTTGAACAAAAAACAATATTCAGCACCACCACCTAAAAACATATTGTGGAAAAGTAATATATATAAATATGTATATGAACACAAATAACAAAAAGCAATATTACTGAAAAAAAAAAAATATTTAAAAACAAATACAAATTTGAAAAAGCCATTTGTACCAGACAAGCGTAAAGGGCTATTAACTATTAACAAAATAGAAACAGCTAAATTTTAAAATCCTTCAAAAAGAAAACAAAAATCTTTTGGCATTTATTCGGAAAATATCACTAAACATTGTTTACCTATAGAAATGCGTGAAGTGTACACGAATATCCCAACTTGAAGGACAATTATTGTGAGGACTATAGCAACAACTACCTAAACTATGAAATCTATATCTACAAAAATATATCCAAATATATTTATTAAAACAAAGTAAACACACAAATAAATACTAAAACAAACCTAACACTCATTTTGCCTACTTATTTCGAGAATAATCTGTTCACGTTGTTAAACATACTTTATTATGTATGTATATATAATAAAAAATAATATTATAATGAACTCTTATAAGTCCCATCTATGCGGATTCCAACTATATGATTACTTTAAAGCTTTAAATTCAGGCAGGAATGCAGAAAAAAACAAGCTAATTTAAATTTAGTGTGTTTATTATCAAGTTTTTCTTAGCAAAATATTTAAAATCGTTGCAGTAACGCGACAAAAATATATAAATCCAAATATATATTCAAAAATATATATCTATATCTTATGTAGAATTCGTCTTTTTGATTATTAACGGCAATTCATGCCAATATTTTATAATGCAATAATGAACGATAATTTATTTAATACATTTTGATCTCTATGAAACTCAATATGAATCGGAAAATTGTTTTCGTAGTTTTCCAATTTAAACTCTGACGTGAAAAATATGTGATTCCGAGCAATATTATATTTAAATCATATATTAAAATTCACTCATAGTACTTGAATATTATTTTACAATTAAGCTAAGTCGACTCTGTAAATTTGGTATTATCAAATCTGTCGTACATGCAACTATCAAATGATTTAAATGTGGTTGAGCCTATATATTTTTGTAAGGGATTAATGAACTAAAATGTAATTGGGATGAGTGGCAAAGTATATTAAAGCTGAGTTATTTTTCTACACTCTAATATGTTAATGGGCACATCTGAATGGTATTGGAATGAGAGAAAACGGTTCTCCCCATAAGAGAAGCATATTCCATAATCACTAAATATCATTTTTCCATAACTAATTCAAATTTTCGTAATTCATTACATAACAATACAAATTTACCCTGTCGACCAAGCTTATATTAATATATAATCGGTTCTTCCATTATTGCATTTAAGTATATATTTAAATTGGTAAAAATTATTTATAACAGAAATCACATTTTATTCACAACAAAATTAATGTAGATTTTGAACCCTGTTCTGCTGTCGTGAGCATTCAGCAGAAAATTGTTCAAAATTGAATATTCCCTACTTTAAAGTAGAATTTGTTCAGGGCTTTTAATACCAAAACTGCAGTTGGTTTATTAGCTGTAATCCTTCAATTAATATTACATATAACAATTTTCGATTCATTGGTAGTTTCTTCAAAGAATCGCATTATAAGTTCTTCACCTTTTTTTTCATTTGCAATTGACTTATTATAATTGAAAGATAAAGTTTGCTGGGAAACATTTAAACTATCCAATGGAGCACGGATAGTATATTTGTTTTCATTGGCAAACTTGACATCTAAAATACGTATTTACAACTGTAATAAGCTAACAGTTACACCAAATAAAGAATATATTGTAGCACGGAATACCCTAAAATGAGAACACTTTAAAAACTTTATTAACTTCAATTTGAAAACGACAACGATATCGTATTTTATTCGAACCAAATATTGAATTGTA
Source organism: Drosophila pseudotalamancana (assembly GCA_037075185.1). Classification (NCBI taxonomy): domain Eukaryota; kingdom Metazoa; phylum Arthropoda; class Insecta; order Diptera; family Drosophilidae; genus Drosophila; species Drosophila pseudotalamancana. The sequence goes on along the minus strand of JBAMCK010000001.1, from coordinate 35,700 downwards.
TCTGCGAATACGCATTTCAAATAAGTATGTAATGTACTCCAAAATGAACAAATAATCGTTTGCTTAAATTCCAAAAATAAAAAGCTTAGATGAGTTATCTAGCGGTGACAAAAAAAACACTTTGTTTTACTGGCGTGGTAATAAAGTTCTATACAGACCTCAACAGAACCCAATATTCTACATATTAATAAAAAAAAGTCACATATTTTCTTAGTTTTTAAGTTTTTTTTTTTTAGTTTATTAATACAAAGAAGCTGTGTAGGTGCTGAGTGTGTTTTTCTTTTTATGTGTGTGTGTTTTGTTAATGAAATTTGTAATTTCCATGTGTGCCATCGCGATTGTGAAAATACATGTAAGGATTGTTTTCAACTAAAACAACTAAGTTTTACATTTTAGTGAAAGTTTAAAGTTTGTATACATTTAACTCTCATCGTCGCTGCCAGCGGCCTGTCGTGGTTTTGGCCCACCGGCACGTTTAGCCATAATAATCTGGTCCACTTTCAGTATGGTTGCGGCCGCACCGACCGCGTACTTGAGACCCCAGAATTTGGCTTGATACAGATCGAACAGTTTAGCCTCAACAACATCGATGGTTGTTGGTTTCTCGGACTCAATGTCGAAACCAATATTCTTGCCCTTCTCGGAGTTGTGTGCCAAGTAAAGCTGGTTAACAATATCTGTGCCATTGGAACCAGAGTTTTCGGCCAGCGCCTTGGGGAAGACTTCAAGTGCGTTGGCGAACTTGCGCACAGCGTATTGGTCTAAACCAGGCAAAGTGTCCGCATAGGCAGCCAGCTGTGTGGCCAGCTCTATCTCTGTAGCACCCGCACCGGGCAGATAACGACCATCACGAGTCAGACATTTGAAATTGTTCACACCATCGTCAACAGCGCGCTCGATGTCATCCATGAAATTGTCTGTGGCGCCACGAATGACAATGGTTGCAATGCGCGAGTCTTTACCCTCATTTCTGAAAATAAAAATAAACACTTAAGTTTATGTTCGATTTAAAAAACTCAATTTACGTGGTTACGCACCTGAATGCTACAATTGTGGTATCGCCCAGCTCTTCAATGCAAACCTTGTCGCAATAGCCCAGCTCCTCCTGGCTTGGAGTAGTGATGCGTGGCAGCACTGTTGCATTTACTGCACGACTCAAGCGACGCAAGTCAAATTTGGAATTCAGACGGACGGCCATCAGACCGTATTTGTTCAAGAAATGCAATGCCATGTCACCGACTTTGCCACCACAAACCACAACCTTGACACCAGTCTCCGCAATGGCTTTGATTTGGTTCTCCAGCAGACCCTCTTCGCCAGATGAGAAATTCATTAGCTCATCTGCTGACTTAATCAGGACTGTGCCTTTGGTCTCAGTCTGTATAATATCGACGGGACACGAGAATATAACAACCTTTGCCTTCTCGGCGTATGTGACATCACCCTCAACGAAACGCTTGAAGACCATGCCGCGCACTACCTCCGACTTAAACAGACCACTGCCAAGAATCTTGCATATGCGTATGTTGTCCACATTGAAGGTACCCTCATCGGGCAATATAGATACGCAGGCTTTGCTCACCAAGTCATTCAGAAAATCCTCCTGGCCATACTGCTTCGACATGATGGCCGAACGAAGGACAACCTTAACTTTGTCAACGTCACGGAAGTCTTCCACCTTGTGACACACAAGATTTGGGAGAATCTCCAGCGATTTTGTCAAGGCCTTCTCATAGCCATCGGCTATCTCGGCTGTAGTGATGCCCAAGCGGAGCAGCTCCTCCGCAGACTCCAGCAGTGCACCAGCAAACACGACCACAAAGTTAGTGCCATCGCCAACCTCCGCGTCCTGCATTTGACTCGCCATTACAATCAGCTTGGCAGCTGGATGCTCAACATCCAGTTCGCGGATTATGGTGCCAGCATCGCTTGTCACAAACTGCTTCTCAATGTGATTGATGATCATTTTGTTCATGCCATTTGGGCCGTAGGCAGAACGCATAGTTTGTGAGAACTCCTTGCAGGCCGAGATGTTGCGGTAGACAGCCTCCTCCAATCCACTATACATCTGCAAATTTGAATCATCGTGGAATCAATCATTATAAATGAACATATGCGATGACTAATCACGCGCTTCGACAACCGCACCGGCGGTTTTTTTTTTGGAATTTCAATTAAAGCTATTGCCAGGACTCGTAATTTCTAGATTTTCATTTTTATTTCACTCACCTTGGCGCCATCCTTCAACATTTGCGCCACTCCAGGTGCTTTTGGAACAGATAAAGCCATTTTTACGCACAGGTATTCAATAAACGAAGAGCAGCTAAAGCAAGGGAATCAGTCGGTAGTGCACTTAACCTCAAACTGTAGTCTACGAAACTTCTGGATTGCACACTGGTTGTTAGCAAAAACTACTGTTTTCGTTCTGTCAAAAATACTGCAATTGTATTTTCGTTGAGTTAATCGAACAAGGTAAATATTTAATAAACAATGATATTATAATATAGAACTTCTCGATTGACATATAAATATTAGAAATATTTTTTTTATTTATTCAATACTAATTTGATTTAAGTTTTATCAAAACAAGTCTGAAATAGCGCTTAAAGTCTTAAATGCTTAATAAAGCATTCTTAGTTGTTTTTTAAACCTTTTGCTATGATCAAATAAAAATACATACCAAAAAACCTACCAAAACATTTGGTAATTATTTTGACTTAGTTAACCAACACTGGAGCTCGTGTTTTTTGTTCCAAACGGTTTGAAGAGATGTCGCTGGTCAAGAAGCACGTGTTGGGATTCTCATCAAATGGTGGGAAGCTATTCGCTTCGATTGATGAACAGGGTATATTACGAATATGGGACACAGAGACAAGTGCACAGAAGCAGGAATTTACACCAAATATTCAGCTCGGCGGTCACTGCACCGCGCTCACATGGGTTACAATTGGCGCTCCGCGTCCAAAGAAGTCGCGAAAGTCCCAGAAAGTACAGACTCCCACAGACGCCGACAAACATTATATAGCTCTCGGTAATAATAAAGGAACAGTCGGTCTCTATTCAGTGATAGAGGGAAAGGTTTGTGGTTTTACGCTGGATATAAGCTGGACAGTCCAATTATAATTTGAATTTACAGATTGAGCGTATATTGATGGGCAATAGCCACAATGGAGCCATCACATCGATTACCTATGACAACGATGGCCACCTGTATACAGCGGGTGCGGATTGCAGAGTGCTGGTGTGGTCATTAGCTGAGGAGCGCTGCATTAGCGAGTGGTCAGTGGGACCCGAGAAGCCATTGAATATAGCATTTTTACCAACAAGCCGGACACTGGCTGTCGCCTCTCGCCAATTGAAAATCTTTGATGTAGACAAAAAGGAGTTGGTGGAAACATGCACAGGACACTCTGGAGAGATTAATGCGATCAACAGTTTTCAATGCAACAACAATGAATACGTTATTACCACGGCCAGAATGGAGCGTGTCATCTCGTTCTGGAAAATTGATAGAAAAGGCAGAAATAAAGCGTCGGTATGCACGCTTTTAATGGAAGACGTTGCCCATAGCTTAGCGTGCGAGGTGCGCGATGATGGACAGCTGCGTGTGGCAAGTGTGACCCGTAATGGCAACATACACATATACTTGCTCAATGCGGATAGGTAAATAATCACATAAACAAATACATAAAGACATATACAATAATTATGATCCATACTTTGCAGCCTGTCGGCGGAGAAATATATTAAGCCAAAGGTTTCGTTACAAATTGCGTCGGATGGTGCTGACACCGTGGAACCCATTCTTGCAGTGGCCGCACACTTTGTACATGATGCCCAACGGTCTAATGAAATACTCTTTGGCTATGGTAGTCGGCGGTTGCTGCAGTTCGAACGATACACTCCCAACTATGCTGAAAAGCTAAACGTCATTGTCCGCACCGATCCGAAAAAATTGTATACTAAGAAACAGCGAAGCGAGCAAAGCACAGAAACTTCACTTAAAGCTCAAATACCTATTATTCGAACCAATGATGTGGAATACAATAGCGCCTTGCCCATGTCAAAAAAGAAGGTACAAAACGAGGTGCCCATGGAAGCACGCCTGCAGAGTTTGACCATCAAGGCGACTAAACTGCCGGGTGGTAAGCTGCAAAGCCAGAGTAAGACGCAACTATTAATGCAGGCCCTGCATAGCCAGGATCAAACGTAAGATATAAGGTATAAGCTTATAAAATCACTAATATTTTATCTTTAAAGGATGCTGCAATCCGTGCTGGGCACAAACGATGAGAAGACAGTGCAACTAACTCTCGATCGTTTACCGCTTGAGTATATTGGCCCGCTGATCAACGAACTGTCTACGCTTCTGCAAGGAAAGGCGGCCAAGTGAGTAGCCCATATAAAAATAAAGTTGAATATACGCATAATTCACTAATTGCAGTGTAATTTGTGCTCTCCGTTGGCTGCAAATCTTAGCTTCAACACATACGAGTGTCATGATGTCGCAGGATAAGGAGGATTTGCGAGACAAACTTGGTGTTTGTCTTGGCATTGCGGAGCAACGTCTGCATTGCATTACAGAAGCCCTGCAGTAAGTTTTTAATGCAATCATTTCAATGTCTCTCGTAGCTGCTTAAAGATTCTTTTTACAACTCTTCGTTTATTCATTTTTAAACTTTAACATGGCTTCTTAGCAATAACCTTAGGCTTATGTACGCTACCGTGGCGACACTCGCAAATCTCCGCATAGAAACTTAACTTGGTATGGAGAATCGTGTCAATGTAGTATCTTTGAAATGTGTTTGTTTTCATCGCTCGTTTACCCACAGCGTAATATAGTGTGCGATAACCTTCAAAACGGTATGTTATCATAACGGGATAGTATTTCTGCATGATACTCGAAACTGTTATTATGAAACGAACCTTGGCAACGGCCAAGGGATTTGGACAACTCTGCGTAGGTCGTGAAAAGTGCGCATCGACAAAGTAAATGGTACCCTTTAGAGCCACTTCGTGACGACGCGAATTTGTGAGAACCACGCACTTTGTTTTTGGCGAAAGCTGCCATTTTCCAATGAAATCCCGGATCACAGCGAGCACGTTGTTGTATTCGAAATCGGAAATTTTAAGCCATTGTTGTACGTAGTCACTTGAATAATCACTTGGTTGAGTTCGTACAATTGGGTCATCCGTAAAGTTATAAAGTGTCGCTGGGTACTTGTAGCAGAAGAGACCACGTGGATCAGACTCAATTATTTTGACTGCTTCACAGATGGTTGCCTCAACCAAGTTCGTGAGGCATTCCAAATCCGCATCATCGCACAATGGTTTGTTGCAAAGTGCTACGGATTCCATAAGGTATTCGAGTTCAGGCGAGTTCACACTATCGCCTTGGTCTCCAGAAATGGACGTATTAATTCCAAAGGCATCGTTTAAGATTGGTTCTCTATCGTCGACGTCGGTTGAAGAGAGTTTTTCGGACTGTTGCGTCATTTTTGAAATGGAAAATTTTGTAGATTAGATCTGCATAAAATATCTTCAGATCATCAAAATTTACTTTGTTATTTGCGAATGTGATTTGTTGCTTGGTAAATTTTAATTTTTGTATATTTTAGAGTTTCGGGAAGAGTTAACTTGATTATAAATCAAATGAAACGTAATTCGGACAACCATTTGAATGCTGCTGATGCTTTAATTGTTGTCGATGAGGATCCAGGTAATGAAACATTTTATATATGATGAACCACATTTATACATGATAAACAACTATTTTAGAAGATTCCGATTCATCGCAAGTGGGTGAAAACAATTGGAGTGATTTGGAAGAGGAGGACACCAACACAAACTCTGCATTAGATGATAATAAAATGGAGGCCGACGACGATTTGGCTCCCGATGAGGAAGACCTTATAGAAACACAAAATTCTTCAGAAGATGAAGTGGGCACAGATACGGATTCATCCGCTAGTTAACCTGTGTGTTCGACCTTATTATTGATAAAAAGGACCTTTCCCTCTAACCTGCCCCGAAATAAATAAACCATAAAGAATTTTGTTCCAAATACATTTTATGCTTTAAATTTCATGCATTCTTTTTACTGCTTTACATGTATTTAACTACATTCAACAACAACATATATCTGTGTAATATAATGTAACTACCGATAGTGAGATTTTTGCCAATTTGCAACAAATGCTTTATGTATAATTCCAATATGCATGCAAATATAGTTAGTATATATATATTTATTAATACATATATATTTGAATTTTGTGCTAAGAACAGAATTGGTAGCGCGAGTAGATAAATAATTAAAAGACATTACTGTCAATTTTGGGGTACGCGGTTTACTTCCAGTTGGCTTTAATGAAATTGATTAAGCCATTTGTGGAACTGTCGTGTCCGGAGACCTCTTCACAGCTATCTAGTTCTGGCTCAATGGCCTTGGCCAGCTGTTTGCCCAGCTCGACGCCCCATTGGTCGAATGAGTTGATGTCCCAAATGATGCCTTGAACAAAGATCTTATGCTCGTAAAGTGCTGAGGAATGAATTGAAAAATAAGTTATCCAAGTATCATGTAGGTTTATCTTCATTATACTTACCAATCAATGCACCCAAAGTGAAAGGTGAAACTTTCTTAACCACAATGGAGTTGGTGGGTCGGTTTCCAACAAAAACCTTGTGTGGCAACAGATTTTCCAGCTCATTGCCGCACAAACCCGCCTTAGACAGCTCCTCTTTTGCCTGGTCGGAGGTCTTGCCCATCATTAATGCTTCGGTTTGAGCTAGGAAATTCGAGAGCAATATCTTGTGGTGCTTGCCACCAGCAATTGGATTGTGCGTCTGAGCAGGAGCGATAAAATCGCACGGAATTAGACGCGTGCCTTGATGAATTAGCTGATAGAAGGCATGTTGCCCGTTTGTGCCCGGCTCTCCCCAAACAATTGGACCGGTGCTGTATCCAACTTTCTTGCCTGCCTTGCTAACAAATTTACCGTTGCTCTCCATATCGCCCTGTTGGAAGTATGCCGCAAATCGATGCATATACTGGTCGTATGGGAGTAGAGCGTGCGTTTCGGCATTAAAGAAGTTGGAATACCAAATGCCAAGGAGGGCTAGAATAACGGGAGCCTACAAAATTTAAAATTCAATTATGTGAATATATAATGGTATTTAATAATTTACAACTACTCACGTTTTTCGACAAGGGAGCTGTCTTGAAATGATTATCCATATAATGAGCGCCATCGAGTAGCTGTTCAAAGTTCTCGAAACCAATAGACAGACAAATCGATAGACCAATAGCCGACCAGAGGGAGTAACGTCCACCGACCCAATCCCAAAAACCAAACATATTGACACTGTCAATGCCAAACGCGGTCACCTTTTCCTTGTTTGTGGACAAAGCAACAAAATGTTTCGCCACTGCTTCATCCTATAAACGAAATACATTATAAAATGTAAAATTTCGCTTGACAATTTATACACTTACGTCCTTTGCATGCTCCAGTAACCAAGCCTTTGCCGATGTGGCGTTTGTGATGGTCTCTTGGGTAGTAAAGGTCTTGGACGCAATAATGAACAACGTTGTCTCATAGCATACTTTTTTCAGCACTTCAGCCATATGAGTGCCATCGATGTTGGAAACGAAATGGGAATGCAGGCCCTTGCCGTATGGTTTAAGCGCTTCGGTGACCATAAGTGGGCCCAAATCGGAGCCACCGATTCCAATGTTAACCACATCGGTAATTTGTTTGCCAGTGCAGCCACGCCAAACGCCAGAGATTACCTTGTTGGTAAATTCCTTCATATGCGCCAGTTCGGCACGCACATCGGGCATCACATCCCGGCCATCCAGCAGTACCGGATCTAAGCTGCGATTACGCAATGCCGTATGCAAGACCGCACGATTTTCGGTAATGTTAATATGCTGACCGCCAAACATGGCATCACGTGCCACATCCACTCGTCGCGTCTTCGCCAATTCCAACAGGAGGGGCCACACATCTTCATTCACGCGGTTCTTTGAGTAATCCAATAGAATTTCACCATCGTTGGGCGTTGACAAACGCAAGCTAAAGAAAAAATTAATAATTGATAGACATCAATTTGTTTGACCTTAACGAAATTAAATTGATAATAGATACACATCGAACGAGACACCGAATATTAAATTCCCTTACGGAAAAAATAAAATGTATACAAAAATGTGCTTAGCTAATTAGTGTAGATTAAATCAAATATTCTATTATACCACGAAGCGGATAAAAATCATAAGAGACAAAAATCTTAAGAGCTCCATATACCTGCAGAAATTCTCTTAAGTTTTTTTTTGGAAGCAGAGATTGTTATACATAACGATATAAACCCAGCATTTTAATACTGATTAGTAATATGAAATCAGCATTATCTTTAATGAGTAACACACTTCGTAACAATGTCATAATACTCCTGCAAGGGTATAAAATTCGTTGATTTGACCTTAAGCAAGGACAAAGATAATCAGATAACTATACGAAAATAAATATTAAGTATTTATTCGATTATCAATATAACATTCTTTTTTAAATACAAATTTTCTGAAATATTGCAACAGCACTTTTTTTTATCCCAATCTGCAACTCTGCCATTTAGGCGCTCATTTAACTTTTAAATAAATAAGTAAATGTGTGTGTATATGATTACACATATGTACACATACATAAGCGAGTGAATGTAACAGATTCGGCATTCATAAATATGTATACGTGTGAAAGTAAAGATGACCGTGAAAACTCACCTGTATTTGGTAAACCGCTTTGGATCGTTGGTGAAGAGATCCTTGATGATAAGATCCTTGTTGTGAGTGTCATAGTACTCCTGGAGTTTCTTGAAGATTGGCTCTTGATTTAGAGGGGGCAGTGTACCAGCCATTTTCCTTTTGAAGGTTTCGTTAACACAAGTTGACACAAACAAAGATACAATTCAACTGCACTTGGAAGAGAAACAACACTTTACTTAAATGTGATTGATACTGAGTCAACTTCACTAGAGCACAACTTTTTTAATAATCGGTATTGGGCTGCACGGCCCACAGCGTAGCTCCACAAAAGCGCCGTTGTTATACTAATTGCTTGTATGGTACCGCAATGGTAGTCCTTTTCCACCCACCAGCTGGAAATGTGCGCACCTTCAATGTCAAATGAAAAACAACTTGGCGGTGTTGCCACGTCGTGAATTTATGTTGGTTACCAAAACGAAAAACAAAAAAAAAATGTAATAAACTGGTAAAATTCTAAACAGTGTGTTGGTCTCAAATGTGTAGTGTGTAATGTGTGCGCATGTATTGAATGAATATATATAAAATTTAAAATAGTTATTTTAATTTTCTTAAAAAGTGGCAGCCCTGTCACTTTAGAGCTGCCAGTCTTTGCGTATTTGAATTGCTTTAAAATACGACAAAAATTGTGCATTTTTCTTAACCAATATATTCTTTAATGTTTTTTCCCTCTTCAAGCTCAGATTTTCGTCGCAAATGAAATAATCTGTTTCCATCATAAGACTGACATGCACGGTCGTAACGTGTATGGCTTATGTCGCGTTTGCTATCGTACATGTCGTAACGTGTGTGGCCACTGAATAGCATATGAACAACCCAACACTACAAAGATGGCGACGCGCTCGCTACTTGTTAATTAACAGTGCCAGTTGTTTTTTTCCCTTTAAGTTTACTAGAATGAAATAAATAATGTAAACAAAAATATGCCAGTCTTGCATACAAAAAATGTGCACAACAAATCCATAATGAACTGCGTAAATGTACAAGCTGCTTGGAAAAACGAGAGTGAAGTGAAACTAATACAAACACTACAAAGGTAAATGAGCAACAAGTAGCCAAATATTTAAAATATTGTGAGCCAACTAAATGGTAAATAAACTTACAAAAAATGAGTGACTAGTACTATTCACGTGAATTAAAACAAAATATTAAAAATGTGCGTTAACTTGAGAAACAAAATTAAATGCTAGCTTCAGACTGCACACGTAACCTTGTGAATACGCGTAATTCGGTGGCACTCGTTTTGACTGTGGCATGGCTTGGTTTGCTTTCGTTCGATTATTTTAAATGTGCAATTAAAATATTGTTATACATCTATTTGCAGTGTACACGATAATCTACGGGAATAAAATAAAAAGGACGTCGGGTACGTCAACTATAAAAGTAACTCACACGCAACATGGACACAACGGCCAGCAGCAGCAACGGCGGAAGCGGCAGCACGAGCAGCAGCAGCAGTAATGGAAATGTTGGCTACCCCTGCACCGCGACCAGCACTGGTGTCTCCACAAATCATCACAACGAACAGCCACAGACGAAGCGGCAGAAAATAGATAAACAAATACATTTAGTAGCTGCCAAATCGCCGCCGGATATCCTAGCTGCGCCGGATGTAATGGACGCGAATGGCAACAATAGGAGCCATCATTTGTCCTCATCCCTGTCCTCCTCGTGTTCCACACATTCGCTGTCCAGCAGCACAAACAACTCGCCCACAACGACGCCATGTAATTCGCGTGCCGCCTCCTATGCGCAACTGCTGGGCGGCGTACAAAATTTAGTCAACAATATCTTGCCACAGAGTAGTGAAAGCGTCGTCGGAGCCAGGGATGAAGTGGATCGAGCGGCGCAGTTAACAGAATTGTTGATTGCAACAAAGGAGCTGTCACAGAGTAACAGCAGCAGCAGTAGCAGCAACACTACCAGCATAAACAAAAGCAGTAGTTGCTCCACATCGACCATTGACGATATGCTGGAATTTGAGCAATCCCTGACGCGGCAATGCTTGTGTGGTGTTTCCGAACGTACGCTAAGGAAACCTTTTCAGTCCCACTACTCACACGACTCGAATGGCCAGAAGCGCATTGCGTATCTGCGCGAATGGCCCACCAATAAGCTGTTGCAGTTTCTATCCAATCTACAACTGCTCTTTGACATTTACCTTAAGCAAAACGCCAAGGGCTTCATTTGCACTCGGATTATGGACGTGTGCGATGCGTTAATACGCAACGATCACAAACTCATCGATGAGATTATTGTATTGGCCGGCTATAACGATTCCTATGTGCAATTTTTGGCAGCGCGTGTGCTGGCCGCCTTTTTAGTTATTGCCAAACAGGACCTGAACGATGAATGGCTTCAGAAGATTGTGGATCAACTCTTCAACTATGAGCTTCTGGATCAGACAGCCGTGCAGAAAATACACTTTAGCTTAGATATAATCAAACGAATTGTTGAGTGGAAGGATGTGGAGCTGCATCCATTGGATGATGACTACACGGCCGCTAGCACCTCGGCAAGCAGCATGCCGCCCTTGTCTGCAGATGCGTCTGTTAGCTACATGCATTTCCCTGTGCAAGATCAGCCACTGGCGAGTAACTATTTTGCACTACAATTTCGCGATACAGCGGATGCCGTAGAGTCAGACGATAGGCGGCAATTCAATGAGCATTACGATAACAGCAACAATAGTACAACTAGCAGTAATACACCCGCTAACTATTTACCACCAAATGGTTGTCATGTCGTCGCTCTCACCGACTCAGAGAGCTTCGATACAACGCATCTGAAATGCGTTACCATACAAAAATTGGAGCACAAATGGCCAACGCTGGTAAAGAATATGTCGGAGCTTATGGCGCCAGCGCACCAGGACAGCGCGGAACATTGTGTACTCAACTTTCTGCAGCTGTGGGAGAACATCATATCGGTCAAGGCGAATCTCTCCATCGACGAAACGAGACCGTTCTACGCCCAGCTGGATAAATTTGAGCTACTGCTAAATCACAATTTGTCATGTACAGTTTACAAGCAGATGTTGTGTCTGTTCAATGAGGCGCTCTGTTATGGATCCACGCTGGCGCTGCAGGACATGCTGCCGGAGGAGACGTGCAAGCTGGCACATCAGATTGTCTGTCATGTGCGTAGCCTGCGCATACTTGAATCCTTGCCACGTCGCCAGCCCGAAAACATGGTTGGACTAATTGGTTATAATGGTGCGCCCATCAATTATGTCGCTGGCACGCCCCTCAATTCCCTGCCGGCACGTGAAGAGGCTGCAGTTGGCGGTGGCGAAGCAATGGACCTTATTGAAATGGACAAAACGTTGCTGCAAAAGATGGTGCTACTGGTGCTGAAATCGATAGCGGTTACCGTTAAGGAAATACGCAGCGATTCATCCGATTCGTCAATTGATTCAACCGATTATGATGCGTTTCAGGATATACAGCTCATCGAACGTTCCATACGGGACGTCCTGAGTAAACTGGAAACGTTTATCAAACAAACGCTAGAGTTTCATCCGGAATGCCATTTTAGTAAAATACTAATACACCTCTTCGATGATCAGGACGATCATCTAATCGAGGCGATGGTCTGCACTCTTGATGTCACATCCGGAATATCGTTTCGGAACAATGCGTTTCCGGAGCTGGTCGCTATGCTGAATCCTGTATATACATTTCTGGAGTTTCTCAAAATGACATCGAATAGCTCGGACCTGCTCCTGGATCTGCTCGTAAGCAATGAAACCTGCTTCCTTCTATATTTGCTGCGACTACTCAAATATATACGGATGAACTGGGCCATGTTCGTGCACAGCTGTCATAGCTTTGGTATGGGCAATGCCATGCTGGATGAGGCAATGGGCGTACTGATACGACTACGCCTGCGGATATCCCGGCTGGTCTCACGTCAGCTGTATCCATATGATATATCGCCGGTTCTGCGTTTGTTGGAGAGCTGCGAAAGTCTGTATGAGGGCAATGAGCTTAGTTAAAGATCAACTTTAATGACACACTTCCACAGATACAAGCCTTATGCAATTAAAATACGTAATTTATTTTTTGTATTTAAATAGATGAAAATAGCACAAAATTCGAGAAAGTTTTGTAGATTTGTCACATACCTTATGTTAATTATACTTATCATCCTTTACTCGTATTGTAAACATGCATAGACTTTCTTTTTTCCATCTCAATGTAAGATCTAAGTTAATAAAAATAGAATACTTGAAAATCCTATATATCGAACTGTACATCAACTCGTTTTTATTTGTTTGTTTTTTGGATACCTGATATTAGATTCCAAAACAAAACAAATCAAAACACAATAACTTAGCCTAAGATTGTTTTAAATCTTGCCCTTAAGTAGATTATTAGCATATATATATATATATATATATATATATATATATATGTTCTGGTAATACGGCTCATCTGTGCAATTTATTAAATGTGTGTATATTTTATATCTTAATAATTGCATGGGCGTAGTTATAATGTATTTTGTATGTTTAAAAATGCCTTAATAATACTACATTTATTAATTAAAAGAAAAACAAAAATGTGAAGAATACAATTTATAATTCGTTTGGATTTAAAACTCCAACATTTGTTGGTGGAAGGCTCAAGCTTATAAACTGTTTAGACGATTGATTGGCTATGAGCTATGCTTCAAACGGTGGTTTGAACCTGGAACTTTATATGTTGTGAATTTAATACTTATTATGAAATAGTTTAGTTTTTATCAAATAGTTTGTAGAAGTCTGTTGGGTTGGATTTGAGTACCTCCTAAGTATTGCATAAATTCGTTGAATATTAATTTCTTTTCTATTTTTAAATTGAAGATTAAATTTGAATAGATTGCATTTAATGACGATTTATCATGCGCACCCGACGCTTAGTATCGGGTGTTTGGATACTTGGAGCTGTCAGGAACACTGACGGCATGGTCAATTCTGCTATCGAATCACGTCTTGCCACCTCGGGATGCACAAGCGGTTGTGAGACCTGCACCATTTGATAGTTTATGCTGATAGGAACGGATTGACGACGATTCATACGCGGCTCTAGATTGGGGAAATAGATGATCTTAACTGTAATTGCATTATGCAGTCAAAGTTGAATCCATTACCCAAATTCACGTCGCCTGCAAGATGCTTGCCTACGGCTGGGTGGATGGGTTTGCATGGATAAGTCCTCTGATAATTACCAATTAAGATCTGTTGGCGCACGCTCTTCAGGAGCTCTGTAGGGGCAGTCTCCTCCCAATTTCCAATCGATTTGTAACGATCCAACGATACAGATCGGCCTTCTATAAAAACGTTGTGTCTTGTTTTTAATGGACCATCTGCTTTGCACATGTGAAAAAAGGGATTTATATATCAGTATTTGGAAGAGTTCGTTGAAGAATGAAAGGGAAATAAAACACAAATTTGTAGCTAGATAATACTTTGTAAAGTCATCACAGGAGTGCAAAGAAGAATTTTATTTTTACATACAATTCATAGTTTAATGTAAACATATAGGGTATATAGGCACATAAACACATAAAGTCATTATATATATCTATATATATATATATAAATATGTATATAGGAATCGAAATACATGTACATACAAAATTGAGCCAAAGTAAAGTATGAGAGTAAAAATAGATAGCTTTTAGACAGGATATGTTTTACATCAATAGTTCACAACACATATTACAATAAAGACTAATTTTTATCTTAATTTTTTGATTTGTTCCCTAGTTGAAAAGCATACAGTTACATTTATGTAGATCCTCTTTAAAATTTTGGCAAACTTTTTGTTGAAATACCTTTTGAAGCACGACGATCCTGATGACTGTGCCGTTGCTCCTTCTGGGCATAGGATTGAAGGGAACAACGACGGAGTCGCTTATCTCCTTTATTCTGCTGTTGACATAATATATATTAATCTAGAACAAAATAATGATAGTTAAGCCATTTTTACCGTTTTGTAATGTTGATTTATATCAGATGCAGCTTTTAGCAATAGATATATGAACACCAATGCAAATAGATATATAATGGGCTCAGCAGTATTTGATTTCTTGGAGTTATCATTTCTCTTATTGGATTCGGATTTTGTTAGTCGGCCAGAGAATTTCTTAGATTTAAGTTGCTTGCGTCGTTTAATTGAGAGATTGCTAGATGACATGGGCTGTCCAGTTGACTCACTGACTTCCTTTATGGGATCCGCTTCCTTGCTAAATACATCAATTTTCCTGCACATTTTCTTCACTTCCAAACCCAACTCCTTTCCGATGGCCGGCAATTGATTATCTTGGTAATTTTCAGTGGATACTTTTAAAGCAGCTACTCCAGGCTTCAAGTAAAAGCTGTAATTGTCATGTATTCCCAACAGCATGATATAGGATGTGAAAATCACTATAATGACGCCAATAGGAACCACATGATGATTGTTGTTTGGTTCAACGGGCTCTTCTCCTTGAAGAGTTGGCAAAAACATTATACTCTTATCGTCCTTTATTACTCGTTTCATTGCTCTTAAGTTCAGATAATAAATTTATATTTAATATGTGCGCAACTATGTATGTACAAGTCGAAATGCTTTTCGTCTGGGAAAATCGATACTAGAAATGTTTGTATAGCACAGTTTTGTGCTTTGTCTTGATGATTTATCACTACAATTTTGATATTAGTAGTAGTAGTAGTTTGATATTTAAAGTTTATTTAGCAATTTAAATTTATTGTTATTTTTTTATCTTTAAAAGATGCGCAAAAAAATATACACTGCGTACTACCACTACGAATACAAGTATGAATACGAATACTAATACTAATGCGAATACGAATACGAGTACGAGTACGAGTCCGAGTCCGAGGCCGAGTGCAACATGCATTCGTATTAAACAATCCTCTTACTTTCTGGTAAAGCTGGTCGAAATACATGACAGTTGGTTGAGTATTTCTGTGAACAAAATAATATAATTATTCGTTTTTATTGAAAATGTAGAATTTCTCCTATTTATACCACTGATTTCTAAGCTGGCGGAGTGACTTTCGGTGGATGTGTGAAGTTTAACGCTGCCAAAAGCAGTTTGGCGCTTGAACATCGTAGTACGAAGACTTTCCTCTGTAAAATTTGAAAATTATTTATCTTTTATGTATTGGAAATTATGCATTTATGTATTTCATAACTTACTCCGACGTAAAGCGTTGCGGGCCTTCATTTTAATGTAGTCGGAATACATCTTCTCTGCATTTCTTTCTGCTAGTTTACTGCTGTTTGATTTACTATGACCCTTACGAGTGTCGTAAAGTATGCTTCGTGATGGAGAAGCCACTAAACCATTTACACTGCCCTCTTCCGTGCATGTATTTGAAGCTGTCCCAATTGAAGATTCATTCATTTCTACATTTCCAGCTGTTTTATTCTGATCTGCAGCAATGTTGCTATGAAGTTTACGCAAAATGTTGCGTAGTATTTTGAATCTCTTAATAATACGGTCTGGGTGCACTTGAGCCGCACACATCAGTATAGCTTTGCATTCACGCAATATACGCACAAAATTTTGCATATGCTCGTGACCAGGTTGTTCGATTATCTTTTGATTAACTTCAAGCTGAAAATGTTCGAGTACAGAGAAGCCCATTTGAACCAGGTCATCCAGTTGATTTTTATTAAATTCTTTCTCAACAGCACTAATGCCAGTAGCAAGAATTTGCAAATAGCAGCCCACAAATGCGCGGCTATCCATAATTTCTTGAAGAGCTTGTTTAAATTTAACCATTTCCTCCTTGAAGTGCTGCTCCAACATTTCAGAGTGCAAATCTGAGGGATTGGCCTGCAGCGACGGTATTAAACGAGTATCCAAATATTCAAATGATGCCAAACAGCTGCGCACAGTGGTTTTTTCTAAAACAGTTAAAATATGTTAAAATGTTTTAAATGAAATCTTACTCAACGAAAATTACTTTTTAAATTTTGCGTAAAAGCTATTGCAAATATGCCAATTTGTGTTGCGCGATCCAAATTGACATCAAAATCGGCTATCAATTCATCTGCAATGCCTTCTGTATTTTCTGTTCTTGAAGTTCGCAATATATTACGTATTTTATCTACTGAAATTCTTTGAAAGTCCAGAAAACAAGTGTATACCAAACGCAATAGAGCTTCATTAATGTACTCCTCCAATTGATGAAGCGCCTGCTCCAAAGACATGGCTCTCAGTTTCTGATTGGAGTAATTACTTGGCAGTTCGCATTCCTCTTGAAATGAACCGTAATCGCGCATAACCTGAATAATTTATGTACATAATATTTACAATTGGAATGTGTCATATAGAAAATACCTTTTGACAAAGTGCACTTAAAGCTTTCTTATCTTCTTGCAAGGCAACATTGGCAAAGGACAAAGTTTGGCCTAAAAGTAAATTCATTTGGCATTTTATTTGCTTGCCTAAACCAATTACTTCCGCCGTCGAGTCTAGATCAATGCTTCCGTCTATATTCTCGCTGGTAAACTCTGATAAGGAATCAAGAAGAGAATTCATTAGCTTCAGAAATGAGACTCCTTCCGTTGCACCATCATGTGTCGTTCCTGTTGGGCGATTAGTTACAGTTGGCATCAGACAAATGCACAGCCTCTTTAGGCAGACTGTGAGCCGGTCTGTAAAATGATTATGACTGGCCTAAAATAGAAGTATTTTGTGCATTACAGAAAACTAATAGTGTCCTAAAAATTTAATTTACTTGTATCCTTATGCCACTCGCTGATTCGGCTCGAATCGTGTGTTCTAAGTGCCTAATACATATTAATATTTGCGCTAAGCATAAGCAAATAATTTCCAGAGAATCATGTTCAATCTGATTATTTATATATTTTTGCAGCGTATTTGCGAATGCTAAGAATGTTCCACAGAAATCCTGCAAAGAGAAAAATAACATATGTATGTACATATACAAAAAAGTGCAATGGACGCCGGTATATGGTGATTGGTACATTTAGCCAAATTATATCGCCCTTGTTAGTGGATACTGCACAATTCAGTGAACGAAGGCATGCATCTAATTTGTCTCGTAAGAGTTGCATAATTCAAGATTAAAACTTCACTTGTTGCACATAAAAATAAAGTAACACAACAAAGATTTAAAAAAAAGTGGCCTGCTATTTTAGCATCTGGCAGCACCGGTGCTTTTCGCACTTTGACATTATTGTTGCCAGACTTTCGAAATGAGTGTGACGTACAGACGCAGACGTACACTGTTTTCGATAGCAAAAATTGTAGTATTCTTAATCCATTAAAAAAATTATTTGATATATATGCGAAAATAAGTAAACAGCGGCTTATAACTTAAAGAAGCGAACGCTCATCTCATAATCCTACCACACATTAGGAAACTGAAAACACACATTGCAGGCATTGAATTTTGTGCACCGCATACTCAACGACAAGTGCAAGAAAATGAGCACGTCAAATGCAAGCCGTAAGGAAACGGAACGTACCAAACTGATGCAGGAAAAATGTCAAACCCTATTAACCCAAATGTTAAGAGATGATGACAATAAATATTGTGTAGATTGTGATGCCAAAGGTAAGTACACGGCAACAATATATGTACGCACGCAAATACACACATAAACATATAAGTAAGTGTTTGTACAAACATATGTACACATGCATGCGAATATTTATTACATTTATCCACTTCAGTTAATACTTGCTGGCCAACGACTTAAAAGAACTGTTTCTAAACGCTATAGGTGCTTTATTATATTGTTTTAATTTGGTTAATGACAGAGCACGCAACCAAAATGTGTGTAGTATACAGTATACTCCTCCCCGTTTAATAAGGGTCAGGGTCATATACGGATGACAAGGAATGTGGTGCAAGCTTCTACATGACGGACTGTTTCCATGAGTGAATTTTTGTGTAATCCAGTTTAAGTCCATCATTTGCATTTACATTAAAATTTGTAACATAATATATCAAATTTGTCCATTAAGTAGAGCCTTTACTGTAACTGAATAATGCTTCCAGCAGCTAAAGCTGATACTTACGATGCCAACCGCGTACTATACAAACTTACATGTATATTTTTAGCTTCATAAGTGCGGTTTCAAGATAAGCATGAATTCCCGATAATTTGTTTTTAGTTCGTTTGTTTATCTGAGTGCAAAATGTTTGTAAACAATATTTTGCTTGCAATTTTCAGGTCCCCGCTGGGCATCGTGGAATTTGGGCGTGTTTCTATGCATCCGATGCGCCGGCATCCATCGCAACTTAGGCGTACACATATCGCGTGTGAAGAGTGTCAATCTGGACGCATGGACACCGGAGCAGGTGATTTCGCTGCAATTAATGGGCAATTCGCGTGCGCGTGCCGTTTATGAGGCGCAGCTGCCAGATGGCTTCAGACGCCCCCAAACAGATACGGCGTTGGAAAACTTTATACGGGCTAAGTACGAGCATAAAAAGTATTTGGCACGTGAATGGGTGCCGCCCTCGCCGCCCAAGGTTGATTGGGCAAAGGAAATAGACGAGGAGTTGGAACGGCAAAAGCGTAAAAAGAAATCGGGCCAACCCGGCCTGGGTATCAGCAACATAATTAACAACAGCGGCTCTGCTGATAAACGCTCCTCGGTAACAGCAGCGAAAAGCACACCACTGCCTGCGCCACTGCCGAAACCAAAACCCAATCAAGTCGGCGGCTGTAGTCCAAAGACTTCGCATCGTGTGCAAAACCATACCGCCAATTGTGCCGGCGAGAGTGATCTGTTGGGTCTCTCCTCGCCCACAAAACCGATTGCGGCCAGCGGTGTTCAGGATCTCCAGAACGATAGCTTCACCAGCTTCCTGAGTGCTAGCAGTAATGTGACTGCAATAACAACGCCGGAGAAAACAAATGGAAATAGTGGAGACGCCTCGCTGAGTATGCCCAGTCAGCCAAACTCTTTGGCTCAACAGGAGCAGGACTTCTTCAGTCAGGGCACATTAGGTGCCAGCGATAAGGATCAGTCAGGCAAAATGTCCAAGGACAGCATTTTGGCCTTATACGGCAATGCCCCAACCACACATAATCCACAATTGAGCTTCGGTAACTTCACAGGCATGGCCCCTGGCGGCTACATGCACCATCAACAGCAGCAGGTACCCCAACAGACGCACCACCATCATCAATTTATGACACCTCCCAACTCAGTGAGCATGTACAATGCACCCGTTATGGCGGCACCAAATGCGTTCAGCAATGCTCCCACAGGCGGTGGAATGAACCTTGTAGGCAATGTCGGCTTTGGCGGTGGTCAGTTTCCAAATGCCAGCGGAAGTCCGTATTTGGTAGGCAACAACCTTGCCGGCCAGGCGACAGCTACCAATTTGATGCAGACAAACCAGAGTCTGCTCAGTGGAATGCAGCTGTTTGGTGCCACTGGAGCAGCACAGGCGACACCTCAGTCACAACAACAACAACAACAGCAGCAACAACTTGGCATCGGAATGAATATCATGCAACCGATGCCGAGTGGCATGCCTTCGACGGGTTATCCGGCTGCAACTGGAACTACCGCCACGTCTGTGACGTCAAACTTAAATCAGCAATTTGGTAATTTAAATATCGGCAATGTTTGGCAATAAATGAAGAGACTCTGTGCATTCCTTTATTGAAGGTCCATAAGTTGAAATAAGTTATGATTGTTAATGTATAACTTTTTGTACCTACTTGCCGCTACAGCCAGTGTTTGTGTTGAGTTGTATTAATAGATGAATTCTGTATTTTTTGTTTTTGCCCCTCACAACTCCTGTTTATTTGTTTATAAGATGTTGTCAGCAACTAGAACTGCAAATACATACATATATGTGTATGTACTCGCATATATACGTACGTACCGTCTATAACTGTAATATCGGCAAAACCCATTTGTACATGCATACATGCCGCCTACATTAAATACATATATTACTAAAGATAACTAAGAAATACAGCAAATTAATAACTTCTTAAGGCATATGTGTATACGTTCATATGTATGTGTACTTATATACTATATTCATCCAGCCATACGTACGTGCGTTCCACCAATACTGGAAAAGTAAGTGAGATTTTTGGCAAGAGTACTTGTAAGTTATATTTTATCCTTAGCGCGAACTATGTATGTATGTATGTCTTTCAATACCTAATTGAGAATCCGCAGTATGAAATACGTATGTACTTCTATTTTTAAGTGGATACAATTTTAATAAATAAATATTCATTAACTATATAATAAAATACTTGAGCTGTTGCATTTACGCGGGTATGACTTTGTACCTTTGTAGCACCAAATTAAATACTCTCTAAAGACTTCTGAATCGCACGAGTCTGTCAAAACTGATAATGAATCTAAATTTTAATATGCCTTCATTAAATCGACCTTTACTAATTGTTCACAAATTTTCAAAATATCACATCATGAAAATGCATTCTTAAATGAGGACTATATTAAATGGGAATCTAAACTTTTATTAAATTTGCAATAATTTGAGCGATATGTGTTTCATTATCATTCATCATTCATCATTATATATATAAAAATTTTATTTTTTGTTATTATATATTGTTATTTTATTTATTTATTTTATGTATTGATTTTATTAATAGACATTATCATTGAACAATGCAACCTATGCTAAGGCACCAATTTTTCTGTAGAAAATAGAAGTAGAGCGAACATTCCTGTCTCTTGCTTTTTATCCCACTGGGTGTTTCAATGCAACCCTGAAATCAAAATAATTCCTCCGATTTCTCTGCACACCCCGCCACCTATTTGTTTAACACGTCAACTTCAACAACAAAGTAAAAATTAAACAAAATTAAATTTTGCAATTATTAAACACTATTAAATTGATAGCAAGTACAACAATAAGCGACATGGAGAGCACCGAAGAGACAGCTGCAAAGGCTGAAAATACTAACGAGATCCGCGAACGCAGGTCCACGAATATAAACAGGGAGATGTCAACAAAAGAGGCATATTTTGCAAGCCTGGCGGAATGGGCTAAACAGGCAGCACTCATGCAAATGTTTCCTAATTATCTGCTGGCCAACTATAACTATCCACAATTAGTGCAGACCCCGTTGCCATACGCAGCGCCGGGCATGGAGCAGCTGCAGGCTAATCGTCAAACGCTACCCCAGTTACAGCAGCCGCCGTTGCAGCAACAGCAGCAGCAGCAACAACCGGCTCCAGGAGCTGCACGACCCAGCTTTCATCGGTTTGGGGTATTGGACGAACCGCATCAGCAAGAAATTATCCAAAGAGTTGGTGGAACTGAGATGGTTGTGGCCCCATTTTGGAAACGCGCCGTTGCAGAGGCAATTGATGTTTTTATTTTATTCATATTGAAAATAATTGTTACCTTTTCGCTGTTCCACGTTTTTGACTTGGATTTGGATAAGGATGTTATGCGTAAAACGTTGGAGGAGGATGACATATTTTTGAACTTTCTGGACATCTCTATGGACTTTATCACTCTGTCATCCGACTTACTACTAATTGAACTGCTGACCAAGTTATTGGTGTGCTTTTACGAATGTTTTTGGACGGTTTTCTATAATGGTGCCACACCTGGCAAATCCTTAATGAAGATTCGCATCCTTTATGTTGAGGCCGTAGTGCCGCTGCAGCCACCCGTAATGCCCCAATTTGTTTTCCAGGCACAGCGAGAGCCCTTGCGTGCCTTGCTCTACCCCGCTGAGACTCCAACCTTTTTTCGGGCATTGATGCGTGCATTCATTAAGAATCTTGTTATGACACTATTATTTCCAATTTGTGTTGTTATGGTTTTCTTCAAAAATAATCGCACAGCATACGATATAATAACGAAGACTATTGTTGTAGAAGCAAATCGGATTCCAACTCCAGTCGCAGTGCCTCCGCAGCGCCCACATCAACAGTAATGACATACAAGATGCGGAAAACGTCTATGTAATGCCAAATCTTGTATAGAAATGTCCGTGAAACAACAAATTAATTTATAATTTTTGTTACCTTTAAAAAATAACTAGGCTGAGCTTACATTAATTTCCATTATGATGTAAATAGATGAATATATTGCAACTTATGCAATTCATATCTTTCTAATTCCTGTAAACTCAGTCGTAAGTCCGATTTCCCATTGTTAAAAAAAAATGTTTATCGTATTAATTGATTGAGAAACCGGATCTAAGTATCGTTATATTATTAATTGCTAGTGAAAATAAAACAAGTCAAATGAATGTAAAAAAAAACATGTAACACGGAGCGCAGATACATTTATTGCCATTAATAGTTGAGTGGGGAAAGCAATTATTTGACTTGCACATTTTTTAAAGATTGTGCTACAACTGAACCTTTGCCGGGTACATGAAGTGCGGCGCCCTTGTAACAGGCCACCAGCTCAGCGTTGGTCATAAGATCTGGAGCACAAGTTTCAAAGACTTTCTTTTTCGGGTTCAGCTGAGCATCAGGTTGGCGTACATAGCCCTCACAATGCACCAAATCGCCGGGTACGGCACCATCTGGGGGACTCAGTACTTCAACCTTTTCAGGTGTTGAGGCACACATGACCATTGCTTCGGAGGTAACGCCACGCATTTTAGCGGGTTTCAAATTGCAGAGAACAACGACCAGGCGATTTTGCATTTCCTCTAGGGGCACAAATTTGACCAATCCTGAGACTACAGTACGAGGTACTGGTTCGCCGCAGTCAATCTTTTCCAGATAAAGGCTGTCTGCATCTGGATGGCGTCCGACTTCAATAATTTTACCCACGCGCATATCCAAACGACCGACATCAACTGGAGCTTCGGGAACAGCGGTTGGCTTTTCAGCGGCAGGTTTCTTTTCCTTGACTTTCTTCTCTTTTGGAGCAGATGTTGTTGCAGGATCTGGTTTCGGTTCGCTTGCTACTGGAGTAGCCGCTTCGGTGGTTGCTTTAGATTGCTCCGCTTGGGTACACATTCCTCGATTTCCGGGCACAGGTATCTGCCTCTTACCATTGACTGTTTCAAGAGCAATTAGTCGTTCCAAAGCTTCTTCTATTTCCTTTTTAAGAGCTTCGTTTTCCTCGGTTAACTCCTTAGTTCTCTTCTCAACGGCAGCTTTTTCTATTGCAGCCATCTGAAATTAGTTAACATAAGTTATTCCAATTCCTTAACATAATTCCATGAACAATTACCTCTTCATTAATCGAGTCAATAAGACTTTGTGCTCGTCGATTATTTGCAATAATTTGCTGTAAAGCAGCCATGTTTACGCGTTGTTTAAAATTATCTTTAGTTAAGTTTAATGCGAATCTGCATGTGGCACGAAACATTCTTTTTAGAACCAGGGCTACATAATCATTTGGATTATTTGACACTTAAGTTTAAGAATTTGGTTAAGTCTTAAGATGTGAGAAATTTGCAAATAACCCTTCGATTAGTGATTTATTATTTATTACGTATTTTAAAGAAACAAATATTTAAATGTGCAGAAATATAAATTTTATTCATTTCCAATTGTAGATATCGATAAGTTATTTCGTAGACATTTTTTATTTTTAAAAGACATATCGATAGTTTTTGATACTGGACAATGATGATTCGTGAGCTAAAATATATACACGCAACAACAATTGATGCAAATATTACTTTTTAGTTTAATAATCAGATTAAACAGTAAATAACGAGTGTTTCTGTTGCCAATGGATTTTTATTGCGGCGGCACCGATCAAATCGGCGCGGCAGAAGACATTTTAAGTACGACAACCAATACGTAAATACGTTTCTGTTTGTATTTGCTGTACAACACATACATGTATATGGATGTTGTATTTTGAAACTTTCTCCATTTTTATTCTGATATATATGCATTATATTCTAAATTTACTTAAGGTGTTTACGACCCTGGGCCACCGCGCAACTCTGATCACTATACACCAAGTTTCAATGGGTTTAACATTGGCTCCAGCGATGCTGACTATGTTGCTAGTCCAATTCCAATTCTTGCTGACGGTGGAGAAAATTTCGGCGTCTCAACTGTGGCCTTTGATGACTATGAAGAACTTCTTTGGATGGGCAATCAAGGTGTAAGCAGCCTCTGTTTAAATTTCCCTTTTGTTCAGATATTTAAAAAGTCCGTTAAATATACTTCTACAGGGTCATGTTACCTCGTATTATACGAGTTCCTTGCAAAAATACACTTCATTCCAAGTGCACGCCAGCGATATTGTGCGACAGATAATAACTATCGATTCGGGAGTTTTTGTGTTAGCGCAGACATCATTGCGCCACCAGATACGTCGAGGATTGCCAAAGTTTACGCACAAGTGAGCGTTTAGCGTAAATCGTTTCTATACTCATGCTTTCCATATATGTTTGCAGGAATTTTTGATTTGTTTATTTACTTATGTATCACACTTGGTCCAACTAGGTCGAACAACATGGTAGAAATGGTGTGCATGCTACAGTTATCGCCACATCGTTTAGTTATGGCTGGCTTGCAGGATGAACTCATAGACTTCGATATGCGTACTCTGAAGGAAACACGCCTGGAACATGTGGGCTCCGCTGGATGTACAGTGCTGCGCAAGAACTCTCGGTATCTATTTGCGGGTGATCAATTTGGCACAGTTACCCTGCGAGATTTGAACACATTAAGCGTGGAGCATACCATCAAAACGCATGCGAATAGTCTATCAGATTTCGATGTCCAGGGAAATTATCTTATATCCTGTGGTTATAGTGGGCGGCAAAACAATTTGGCAATTGACCGTTTCCTGATGGTCTACGATCTGCGTATGCTGCGACTCATTTCACCGATTCAAGTGCTGATAGATCCGCAAATGTTGAAATTTCTTCCATCACTCACATCCCGTCTTGCCGTCGTATCCAGTTATGGACAATTTCAACTAGTTGACACTGTAGAGCTTAGTGAGCCACGCGTCTCAATGTACCAGATCAATACGAATGGCAGCCAATGCTTGAGTTTCGATATCAGCTCCTCATCACAAGCAATGGCGTTTGGTGATCAGTCGGGCCATATTAACACTATCGCATCCGTACAGACACCACAACCTCAGTTTAATGCATTTTCCCGGAATACTGAATTTGCCGATGTTATGCCACAGTTACCCATGGTACCACTTACGGACACAAATTTTCCATTATCCTCGGTTATGTTGCCGCATTTGACGACAGGCGCGCGTTGGTTTTCGGACTGGCCAGAGGAGCTGCTGCGATATGGATATCATCGTCCAAAGACTATAGATGCAGATGTGCTTAACAATATGAAAATGCAGGGACCCATTGGATACTCTCCAAATCCAAGAACGGCTCGACGAAATCAAATACCTTACTGTTTAAATGATCAAGGACAAGGCGGTGTTGGTATTTTAAATCCGAATGGTAATACAGTGGCTACGAAAACAGAAAATGGCGTTAAAATAATTCCGAGGCGATATCGTAAAGTGGAATTGAAATATACAAAGCTTGGTACGCAAGATTTCGATTTTGAGCAGCATAATCAGACGTGTTTTGCCGGACTTGAAGCCACTCTGCCAAACTCCTATTGTAATGCCATGCTGCAGGTAAGAAAAATCTAAAATTAATTTTATTCCAGCACCCTTGCTAATTAGTGTTTGATTTTAGATCCTTTACTTCACGGAACCTTTACGAATGAAGTTAATTGAACACACCTGCTCGAAGGAGTTTTGTTTATCGTGCGAATTGGGATTCCTCTTTCACATGCTGGACAAAAGCACTGGTTGGTTTTAGTACGCATACAAGTAACGGCTATTAGATGATGTACGCAAAACTTATTTTAGCTTCAACACCTTGCCAAGCCAGCAACTTCCTGCGCTCATTTCGAACAGTTCCTGAAGCATCAGCTTTAGGTTTGATATTATCTGATCGGTCGTCAAATGTTAATCTGATTACATTAATTCAGGCAAGTGTTCATGTTTCGAAACAAGTTGTATAACAAATTGAATGTGCTTTTAAATATGCTTATTTAAAGAACTGGAATCGGTTTATATTACACCAAATGCATTATGAAATTCTGGATTCAGGCAAAAATTCTAGCCTAAGCGGTCCTCAGAATTCTTCATTTTCAGGTGAATATTTATAAAACGTTTTTTTTTTTATAATATATTCTTGTATGTATTTAATTTGTAAGCAGATAGTATGTGCACTGAAGGTAATACGTCCTCAGAAGCATATGAATCAATTGGTGGTAAGGAATATTCTCCTTTCTACAGCAATTATGTGTTGTACTTAAATAATATTATTTTATAGACGACAACTCAAAGGAAGAGGAACGAGAACGTTGTAAAATTAACGCCGAAACGGATATAAGTAAAATTTTCGGGACCAAACAGATATGCATAAACAGATGCATCAAATGTCAAGCAGAGGTAAATATAAACATTGCTTAATATATTTGAATTTAATATTTTTTCTTAAACAGAAATCAAAAGAAAACATTTTGCTGGCCTGCAATTTATCATATCCCACACATATAAAAGACAATGAGCAACATTTTGATTTTGGTAATATTTTAAAACGTTCTTTGAGTTCTGAGAAAAATATTCAAGCATTTTGTGAGAGTTGTAAAAAGTTTTCGCCAACCAATCAAAGCGTTAAGGTAACATATTAACTAGGACTATATTTGATAAGAGACTTAATAGTATTTCTATATTAAAACTAGGTTACATCCTTGCCACAAATGTTAGCAATTAACTGTGGACTAAACAACGAAAAGGATATTAACTTCCTGAAACGCCAATTGAATCGATCTAACGAGCGCCCACCTGTTGAAGCAGCCTCTTTAAGCACAAGCAAACCGTGTCGCTATGGAATTAACTGCTCACGTAGTGATTGTCATTTTATGCATCCAGATAGGTGAGTGCGCCAAAAACACAATTATCACAGACTCATTTACTGTATCTGAAAATGTATTAATAAATATATTTAAATAGAAAATCACCTTCGCACACTAATCAACCAAGTAATGCCAACAGTTCGCCAAGCGCGCGACAAAAGTCGTGGTTTCCGCTGGCCTTCAACATGGGCATTAATGAGACAGGGGAGCTAAATGTGCTATCCCCAACGCACGCCTCAAAAACAGAACAGGAATCAGAGGACGAGGATCAGCTACAGCAGCAGCAGCAACAACAGCAAGCTTTACCCAAGAACCAAATTCAACGAATGTATGGCTTGCATGCAGTTGTCTGTCAAGTAGACGATGGCACCCAGAAGAACTTGGTGTCCTTAATAAATGTGCGACAAAATTATCACACTATGAAAGCGACCTCTACGGATGCATTCGATGAGACTCAGCAGCAGTGGTATATATTTAATGATTTCAGCATTTCTCCCGTTGCACCACAAGAGTCGGTGTGGTTTACCTTGGATTGGAAGGTGCCATGTGTCCTCTTTTATCGCTGTTTAGATGATGAAACAGACAGTATTTTATCTGAGGAAGAGTTAAACATAGCAGCTAATAAAAGCAACGATTCAATCAATAATCAAACTAATCCATTTATGCATGTAAGCCAAATTATAGAATGACCTGTAATTTAAGATTAAATTAAATCTAAATTGTTTTTAGGAAATCTTAAATCCGGTATTAAATAATTGTACCACAGATGCGACTTTAAGACCACTGTTACCGGATGAGATGCCACAAGCGGGCGATCTTATTGCAATGGATGCGGAATTCGTAACATTAAACCCGGAGGAAAATGAAATTCGACCGGACGGAAAAACGGCGACCATAAAACCATGTCACATGAGCGTTGCGCGTATATCTTGTATCCGTGGGCAAGTTTTTTTTTAATTGTAAAATAATGAATTTATAGCTAAATTTCATGTTTTTTTTTTTATAGTCAAGGTCCAGATGAAGGTGTACCATTTATAGATGATTACATTTCGACACAAGAGAAGGTCGTCGATTATCTTACGCAGTTTTCGGGCATTAAACCAGGCGACTTGGATGCCAACTTCAGTAACAAACGTTTGACTGCTTTGAAGTATTCGTATCAGAAACTGAAGTTTCTTGTAGATGTCGGCGTCATATTTGTGGGTCATGGCTTGAAGAATGATTTTAGGTATTTACTGAATATATTAAATAACAATTAAAAGTGCAAAATCTGATTAGAATATTACATTTTCAGAGTCATTAATATCTACGTGCCGTCAGAGCAAATCATCGACACAGTGCATTTGTTTCACTTACCACATCACCGGATGGTTTCATTGCGCTTTTTGGCGTGGCACTTTTTGGGTGAGTAACCTAATGTAATTGGAATATTTGATCATTATCAACGTACAATTTGTATAGGCACGAAGATACAGTCTGAAACGCATGACTCCATAGAAGATGCTCGTACAACACTTCAACTCTATAAACATTATTTACAGCTACAGGCGGAAAATAAATTTACGATTGCTTTAAAAAATCTTTACGATCGTGGCAAACAGTTACAGTGGAAAGTACCGGAAGATTAAAAATAAATATGCCGCCACTGACAGACGAGAGATATATAGAAATGCCAGTACAAACGTTGGACCGGCCAGCAAGAATGCAAGTTTTTAAAATGTTATTTTATAATTGAGAAAAGAATTCCATTTAATTTTAAGTTCAATACTGTCTTCGGTGACATGCCCACAATTAAATCAAACTTAATATATTTTCATTAACAATCTGTGTTAGGCCCTGAGCCGAGTAATTATTTATTTCTATCTTTTTCGCTGTATGTAATTATTATATATAGATTTCTCTGATATTGCATCGAAGAGGCACAATTGCTTTCTTTTGTTTGCAAAAAGGAGATAGTGCCCATGTATTTTATGACATTTAAAAGATTAACGGTTTTTAGGGCAAGTGCTTCAGTGCAAAGTTCGGTTCTTTACAACAAAAAAGGAATCAGTGCTTCTAACTGGTTCAGCTCAAATCCTGTTTGCAGCCCTGATTTAAATAATAAAATTCTCTAGAAAATCAGGTAAGAAAAGCAAGCGTAATGTAAAACTTGTTCGCATATTCCACTTAGTATAGGCTGCTGATACTTATTGTTTGCTTTACGACCATGATTTGTATTTAATTAAATGCAGTATACAGATGTACATGCACACACACATATACAATTTTTATTTACTAATATGCATGTTGTGCATTGAGCTGATGACTTGATCTCGAGTAGATTAATTAAACTTGTTCGCTCGCTGGGTATTGCCCGTTCCATTATTCTGTGTAATCAGAGCTAATGCTATAAAAAAATATATAAATACATGCATACATATGTGCATATAATATGCATCGTACTGAGTTCTCTCTATATGAGTTCAAGTTAAATCGTGTTAAATTGTCATATTTATCAGTTCTGTTAGTGCGCGTCATTTTTAGCATATATCTTGGAAATGTCTCATATATTTAAAAATTGTCAGAACAAAGGCAATTAGATCTTAGTAGCGGTAGCTGTAGCGGTTGTGTTGGTAGAGTCTGATTTTTCCAAGCTCGAGCGTTGCTTATCAAATCGAATGTCGTCGTATGGGGAAATTTGCTACTGATTGACACCTCTCGATGCAGTTGGTATAAATACTGGAGGGTCTCGGCATTTTTGCATTCAGATTAGATCTGTTGCGGTATAGACAACATGGGATCGCAAACAATACTTGGATTGAGCTGCGCTCTTTTGCTCTGTGCTGGTAATTAAATTGCCCTACTTGACTCCCCATTTAAATTAATTGACTTTTGATTAACTGTAGCAGCAGTAAGTGCACAAAAAACATACGACGGGCGCAACGGACCGCACGTATTTGGCTCACCTGGCCAGCAGGTTTATATACGCGGACAAAATGAAGGCGCTTACCAGGTGCCTGGTGTACCTGGTACGTTCCAGAACTCGGCTGCAGGTGGATCGCACAGTTACACCGATGAGCAGGGTAACACCTATGTGCATAATAAGAATGGACCCGGCAAACCAGGTGAATCCCATTATGTTCATTAAGTCTAATCATGGCTCTAACACCATACTTATAGCCACCCACAGCATAAGTGGCCCTGATCTAGTTGCTCAGCGCGGACCTGCCCCATCTCGCGTTGATCCTTCAGCTTATCGTTATCGCAACAGACGCGGACTCGTAGTGAGTCGCCCGGATCGCGTTGTGACCGTTGGCGGGGGTGGAGCCCACATTATCCGCAATCGACGTGACTTCCATGTCAGTCGTCCTGATCGCACAGTCGACACTAGCGGAGGTGATTTTGTTATTCAACGCAATCGTCGTAGCCCGCAGTCTGGGCACGTAAGTCGTCCGGATGGACGCTCTGTTAGCTATAACCCAGACGGTTTCATTGCCAATGGCTATGATGGCCGTACTGTCGCCCTCTCCCGACAAAGACGTGCACGTGTCCAAGGCGAAAACTTTGTTGCCCGCGATGATCAAGCCGGAATCTGGAACGATAATGTCTCAGTATGGAAACGTCCCGATGGACGTACAGTTACCGTTGACAGCAGCGGCAACGTAATCACCTCAGGCAGCCCCAATGGACGTGGTCCACAGCACGTATGTCAAACATGTAATATTAATTATATCTGTCTTACCTTACCTTGTTTTGTAGTATTCTGGTTAATTCAAGGCGGAGCGACAATGGCACTCAATAGCCACGATGGACGACAATAATTGTAGTTGAAATGAATATTAAATGAAATAAATTAGTTTGTACTGACATATGTAGTATATATATTATGGAAAAATAACGGCGACACCTTTACAGATGTACCCCCCGTGGTGTTTGGTAGAGGTGTTAACTAACACCTGAATTGAATGTTTTTTTTTTATAGCTTTGAGTGTATTTTTGCTGTTGACCAAACTTACAAAGAGCATAAAATGTTCGTTGCTTTAAAATTGGTATTTTGGCATTTTTGGCGAGCAGCTACATATTTAATTTTAGAAACCCAGGACTGCCAGAGGGTTCTACAGTATATTTTCTATATATGTATGTATCTAGATGACTAAACAGATATGTGTATATACACATTTTTGTACTGGCATTTCTAGTTTGTATCTTGACCTGTGCCACAACTGTGCTTTGAAAATGTTATATATATTTGGAAAATATTCATTTTAAATCTAAACCATCTAAGCCAGAGAATAGTTATAACTCTTGAGCCCAAAATAGACAATTCGCCTCTGATGGATGCAGTGTGCCAATTTTTTCGAACCAATTATATATTGGCCAACTGCGAGGATGTGATACACAAGAAGACGTTCTCCCTTAATCTATCCCATTACCAAATGGACGAATTGCCAGAGATAATCGAACACTGCCAAACTCTGATGAAGCTCTTCCTAAATCAGAATAAACTAACAAAGGTAGAATAGTCAGAGAAAGACCGACATTTAACAAGAGTTTAGATACATATATACATATACATCTATGGTATATTTAGGTACCATCCAGTCTAGGCAACTTGCTGCGTCTGCAAGTACTGGCACTGGACTACAACAAGCTCGAAGAGTTTCCTCTGTGCATCTGCCAACTGGTCCGCTTAAAATTCCTAAATGTCAGCTG
Source organism: Drosophila pseudotalamancana (assembly GCA_037075185.1). NCBI lineage: Eukaryota > Metazoa > Arthropoda > Insecta > Diptera > Drosophilidae > Drosophila > Drosophila pseudotalamancana. The sequence continues at coordinate 3,317 of JBAMCK010000001.1, read as the reverse complement.
TAACAACATAATTTGTCTGCCGCCGGAACTCGGACATCTTTTGGCATTAGAGACCTTTTGGTGTAATAATACGGGCCTGCGTACTCTTCCTCCAGAAATATCCAATTGCGAACATCTCCAAACGCTGGGTGTACGTGGAAATTGTTTGCGTAAACTACCCGATGCGTTGGGTAAACTATCTGATTTACGCTGGCTTACGGCCGAAAGCAATGATTTAGGCGACCTACCGCAAACATTTGGACTTCTGAAGAATCTTGTTCACCTAAATCTGAAGAGCAATCGATTGAAACGTCTACCTAGGATGTTGATCACTATGCCCAAGTTGCGATTTGTTTTCCTTAATGAAAATCGTGTTGATCAAATACCCAGTGAAACGGATCTGGAGCAGCTCAGCTTTCTGCGAATGCTGAACTTATCAAAGAATCCAATTAGCACAAAGCCTGAACTGCGGGACTATGCACGGGTAAATGTAGTTGTGGTTACTCACGAACATCTTTAGTTTTTTTTTTATTTGTAGAACCTAACAAACATATATGTCGAGTCTATGGATGAGTTGAATTATGACACTGTCACGGGAAATATGTTCAATCCCAACGACGATGACGACCCAGATCCGCAGCAAGAGCACGAGTCCTCATCGGATTGGGCTAATAGCGCACGGACCAGCCAATTGGACAGTTCAGATGAGAGTACACTTGAGAACACGATTGAGGATTTAAGCGTGATGCTGCCTGAAATGTCTCGTTTTGTAACAACTTTTTAAGATTAACCAAATAAATCTGTTGCATACTGTTTATTTATGTTTTGTGTTTTGAGTTTTTATCTTTGTAAAACGTAACAATTGAAATGCGCTTCGTTGGCAGCTTAAAAAGCTACACAAACATAGGGTATAGGGTCAATATGACCAAATCCTATCAAATTTAAATTTAACTAGACATTTTCTTGATCAGCTCCTCGTCCTGCATGGACATGGCAGTTAATTTTTTGCCAATCTTTTCATGTATGTCCAAATATTTTGCAACACATCTGTCGATGCAAACCATTTCGCCCTTGCCTGCAATTGAATAATGTACATTTATTTGCTAGATGAATGAAAGCATTATTTTATTTAAGTTTACCCAATTCCGACTCGCCGTAACGCGGCGGAATACATTTCTTGTGGCAGGCGTTTGTCATACGGTTATATAAATCCGACATCATTTCAATTTCCATTTCTTGCATCAGCTGCAATTTAGCCTGGTCGGCAACGCTTATTTGGGGCATAGCCATGTTTTTTATGTAATTTGTGTTGTTGGTTATATGAATGGGTTGTAAACTTTTTGTTTTCAATTGTTTAAGCAGTAGTTATCTAGTCGAAACGCCTGTCCGAAATAGAGTGATCGTATTCACCGTGATTTGCTTTTTTCATGCGGTCACGCACTCGTAACGTCTCAAATCTGCGCCCTTCTACGGATCTTTTTGATAAAACAAAAGCGTATACACCACCAACGGTTAAAAATGCCCTATTGAACACACAATTTTAATTTATGTCAGCAACGTGTTTCATTTATTCTCGTATTTACGAACCAACAAACAGCAATTCGCCCAGCGTTTCCAAGCGGCATTGTCAATAAGCACAGTGTGACTGTGATCTGGAAAATGTGAAAATACCTGAATTTCAAATGCTTTTACAGTGACGCTTGTGAACGATAACAAGCTATCGATATTTATTTATCGCCGCCAATTACGTACCTGTATTTAATTGCTGCTGCTGCTGCTGCTCATTATTTTTGAATGGAATCTCCACAACTGATCTGTTTTGTAAAAACATAATTCAATAGCTTACTGAAATTTCATTAGGTATAGGCTTTTATTGACAGTGCATCACAAACCGTTCTATGTGTATGTATATATGTAAGTATGAATATGTCTATGGTTATGTGTACAATATACACTGTAAATTTAATATTTAACAAAAAAATTAAGACTAATAAACAAAATAAAATTTAAATCAACAAAATATTTACCTCAGAATGACAGATACATAATTAAAGTAGTCATTTTTCGGAGCAATACTGCTTTTTTTTTTTTTTTGGTAAGATAAGATATCAGATTTAAAGAGAAACTTGTGAATCACAATTTAATTCAATGTTATATGTACATAGTACAAATGACTCAATGACAAACTAAAATATATTGTATAGGAATGTATGAATATATGTACATATGTATGTACTTAATTATTGCACATAAAAATGAATGCAAGTTTATCACTGATCAGTTATCGAGTTTAACTGGGCTTCACCCCAAACCAACTCATTTTCCAATTGAGAGTATCGTGCAGTAGTTTTTCTTCTTCTTGGGAAAGTTGCAGCAGTGTGGATACTGCTCGCACAAGATGACGCGCCTCGACCTATGGAAAGATTTTAATTTAGACTAATTATGTATAATTCAATTATACCTATTACCTCTCTGCTAGTCAAGAATTTTACTATGACATGTTTTAAATACTTAAAATTTACTTCATCCATAATTATGCAATTTGGTTTGTTGCCGGATTGAAAGTTTTCAAAGGGTGCATTGGATACTCTAAAGGCGGATATAACTTGATCCGTATCAACATCAATGGTTGCCGTTTGCGAGCTTCGAAACTCCTTTTGTAGAGTCTTTTTAAGATCACCCAAGCGTTGGTTTAACGTTTTTATTGTCTGCAGAAAAAATTAAATCTATAAGACTTTATGGATTAAGTAACAAGTATACTTGCCTTATTCTTTTCCGCAATTTCTCGTTGGGTCAGCTCATAATTGGCCTGGTCTTTAGCATTCTGCTGAGCCGCATCGTTAAGTAGTTGCAATGCCTGACGTGCCTCTTGCACATCCTGTTCCAGTTGCTTGTTCTTGTCGTGTAGTTCGTTTGATTCGGTTTGCTCCATGCGCAGCTCCTTCTTTAGCAGCTCTTCGCTCTGCGAGATTTCAGCGTTTCTCAGCAGGGCGGTCAGTTTCTCTTCACGCTCCACTTCCAATTTCATTTGGGTATCACCTAAAATTTCTTGTTTCTCGCTAATTTGGGTGCGGAGCTTTTGTGCAATTTGCTCGGCATTTTTCACATATTCACTAAATCTTTCATCAGCAGTTGCGAGGCGCACTTTCAGATCTTTCGTTTCAGCTGCCAGCGTTTCCTATATTTTTAGGTTTTGTTGGAATAAGTTGTAACATATTTTTTTTTCTTCTTTGTAAAGCATAAAAGCAATTTAATAGAAAATAGGTACTTGGATTATAATACAAATTGTTAAATAAAAAATGCAAACAAGTTACTATATAATAAATAAAAAGCAATGC